>CM057453.1:1284492000-1285883000 GCA_016271365.2 Neoceratodus forsteri
CTACTGTAGGCAGATTGTTATTCAAGCATCGCAGTAACGGTCTGCTGTTTAATTCGGGGGCGGGGGCAAAAAAATACGAGATTGCAGTGGCAAAACTGTAGCTTGTCCAAATACTTTTGTTAGTGAAGTTTTTTTATACCCTCTCTCTCAGTTTCTTCACCATCAGTATTGTCTGTCATATTATATTCATCACAGATATTTGTCTCTTGCTCAGGACTGCTGCCCAGCCGAATTGTTGGATGTGCTCAAATGCCTTTTTAGTGGTGTTCTCCTGAACTGGCTCCTCACTTTCTCCCTGCTAACTTCTCGATGACAAAAGATATAGACAGCAAAACATTCATTTTTGGGACTTATATGAAAATAGCTCCACACAACTAAGGTGGAACTTTTTGTTGTCATTCCAGGAACTGTAACAATTTTGGTGGCATTTGTTTCTGACCCTGATTCGTGCTCAATGTGACTGTTCCCAGAAGGGCTAGCATGACTATTGACTGTTTTTCCACTACTGGCTGTGGCTACTAGTGGTGCTTGCTGTATGTGTTTTTTCTTTTTGGGTGGCAGAACCCAGGTGGCATCCTCTACCTCATCAGTGTCATATTCCGATTCATCACCTTTGGAAGAGCATGACTGTGATGCATAGTGATGGTCATCTAGTTCTTGTACATTTACAACCTGTCCTTCATCAGAGGCACTGCTTTCTGATGAAGGACCTTGATATGCATGAGTGGCATATCTTGGAGTGCCACGTCTAGTGGTACTAGAGAGAGCCTTTTCCTTAATCATTGACTTTCTCGGTTTAAGTATTTTAGGTACTTGCTTTTGTTTTACTTTTATTGGGAGGGCTAAAAGCCTGTGGTTCAATGTGAGGGAAATAGCTCCTCCCACATCCTCCATTTAAGCTAGCTAACTTCTGTTTAGCTGCACTTGGAGCATTTCAAAATCAGGAGCCTGCTCCGTCAGTGGCTTTTCCTCACCACTGCTCTAGTGTCCTTCGATCTGCCCCTGCTTGGGTTTGTCTCCCTGTTCTGCTGCTCTGTCAGATCCCCTCTCTGGTGCACTCCCCTGGTTCAGTGCTGCCCCACTGGTGATCACTACTCATTGGATGTCTTGTACTGCATCCGGCTCCCTGCCTGGAACCTCAGTTCATCCTTTGCACTTTGCTTGTGTGCTCCCTCACGTTGGCGAGCTTATCGCTCTGCTGGCTTTGGAGCTTACCTCTTTGACGGCTGTGCTTTGGCAGGGATCCTGACGTCCTCCTTGGTTCCTCCCATATCCTTTGTTTCTTTGGGTATTTTCATCTGATTTTGCTGGCTCTGCTCCATCTCCATGTGTGCACTTCTGGAGTGTGCAGTTGCCCACTGTGCCTGGCATCATGCTCTGTACCAGTGCTCTGGAGTGCTCTGTTGTCTTCCTTGGACCTGCCTGCTTAAATACAACCCTTCAGTTTCTATAATTGTCCCATACAATATCTATGTCATGTATTTACCCACTTCATCTCCGTGCTGGTGCTTTGGGGTGTGATATCACCTGCATTCACCCCACATCACACTCCGCACCTGTGTTCTGCTGATTTCATTTCTTTATTAATTATTTTCTTTGCAGTATTGATGTCTGGGATGGGCGCTCGCGCTGGGGCTCATTTCCTGGTGTGGCCCGCAGGAGCTCTGTACTTTCAGTACCGTGGTATGTAGAGGACTTCTTTGCCATGGGAGCTATGTTCAGTCTGTATGCAGTTCCTGGTGGTATCAGCCGGACTTCATGCAATCAGCATAAAACCTGAAAAGCATCAGCGTTAAAAGAAAGACATAAACAGAGTAGTGGATGAATCAATTACATTTTTTTTTCATTTACAGTTTCTACCTCCTCTACGGAGCCAACAGGTGGCACCGGCCCTCCCTCAGAGGGCTTCTTTTGTGGCTCCAGTCGTCCTCTGCTCTGCTGACCTGTGCAGTTCCCCCATGGATTTCCCTCTACAGTGGGGCCAGGGTAAGGAGCACTGGTTTATCCCCCCCGGTGCACAAATCCAGAAGTTGGGGGTGGCATCAAGCAGGAACGCACCAGGCCATCATTGATACTGTCGGATCCCGGCTCTTTCCTCAGTTTTCTCTCGAAGCCCACATCCATGCAATGGGCAAGGCAGCTGTTCCAGTCTCCTCTGAGGCAGCCTAGCACCCTGGACATGGGCCCTCCCATGCATTGGCTGTGCATCTGTGCTGACACCCAGCCACAATTGGGTGTCAGTCTACAGTGCACAGTGCAAGTCCCCCCTCCCCAAGGAAGGAGAGCTGTCACAGGACATTCAATCCTTCCTCCTCCTGGCCAACCCCTGAGCAACCTGAGTCCATTTCTGAACCCTGATTGCCGGCATGGTGTGAGGTGTGGTGTCCAGTGCCTCAACCCTCGGTGCCATTGGGCTGGCTGAATCAATGAATTTTGATGCTGTTCTAGATTCTGTCTGCATCCTGTGCATTTCTGCAGTCCAGTCTGCATATCTCTCTGTTTTTGATGCACTGTACAACACAATATGTTCATGCAGTGTGCTTCTAAACAGTCAATTTTAGAGTCTTGGCCACTTTGCTAAATTCTTGTGCTTTTCAGCAGCTTGCATGTCTCCCTTCTGAGAATTGAATGAACTGAATCTGGCTCTTCATCACATTTCACCTTCTCAGGCATTTCAGTATTCTCTCATCATCCTGGGCAGTTTTCTTGCTACAGCTGAACACCAGTGATCTACCCCCCCCTTTCCAGGGGGTTGGACAGTTTTCTTGGGGCCATTACTCCTTTCCATCTGGCACTCATTTGTGGGCAACACTAGCCTTGGTTTTTCTCTGTCCTGTCTGGCTACCTGTATGCTGGATCTGATACCCCATCTAGCCATCCTCTCATGCCAGCCATTGGCTACCTACCTCTGTGTCTATCTGCTTGTGGATTTCCTCTGCAGGATTTGTCTCCATACCTTTGGTTCTGCTTCTGTAACACTCTGCAAGTCCTGGATACCACTTCCTGCTTGGTCAGCATGGAGTGTCAGTATTCCCTGTGGCCATTGCCCTGGAGTCCTCCATTTTTCCACCATTTGTTTGCATCTTGGTTTGTCCACCATCAACCTGCAACTCCATCCCTAACTCTACCTGGCAGTATTGAGCAAAGGTGGGTTATCCTGTCTGCAAGAGCTGGGAGTCCTGCGCCTCCATTTTCCATCATCTTTTCCAGTCATGGTTTATCCGCCACTATGGTTTGTCCAATGTCAACTTGCAGCTCCGTCCCTAGCTCTACCTAACGGTATTGAGTGAAGGTGGGCTTGCCCTGTCTGCCAAGGTTGGGACTACTGCTTCTCCATTTTTATCATTCCTTCCCATCACGGTTTGTCTGTCATCATCCTGCGGCTACTTTTCTAGCACTGCCTCTGGGGCATTGAATAAAGATTGGCTTTCTCTGCCTGCCATAGTTGCAGGCCCTGGACATCATTCCACTCCAACTTATCTTCTGTCACCTGAATATTCACCTGACATGGATTTCTTTACCAGATTCAAGGATTGCCCTTCTGCCTCTTCAAAAACTCAGACGTCTGGTCCTCTCCGCTTTGTCCATTCTGTTCTGTACTTTCTTCTGCGGATCCTTCCTGCCCCATTGATGGGAATATTGTCAGATTCCTCACAGTAATGTGTAGTGATATTATTTAACTTGACCACCTCCTCCCTCACCTTTGACCTGGCTCCGGATTGCCTCCTGGACTTCCTCCTTCTGTATTCCTTTTGGGGCCTTCAAGTGTTTTTATTTATTTATTGAAATGTTTCACCAGGAAGGCATGTTGAGCAACAAGTTGCTCATCTCCTGGTGTGATCTGGGGGGTTGGGAACAATGGTATAGAATACAGTGAAATGTTACTATGTTGGAATACAATTTGCTTATTTGCATACAATGACAGCAGGAGGGATTACAGTTGGATCACATTGACTAACAATGCAACAGTTAAGTATAATAGATATGAAGACACATATAGTAAATTGGCACAGCTGGTGACAGCTGGCAACACTGGAACACATATAACTTGACAACAGTATGTAGCACTAGATGGTAAGGTGACACAATAGTAATTGGTAGCCATTAGTGTAACATAGATATTCAAGATATACAGTGATTGGAGTAAAGACAGGAAGGATGGAAGGAGGAAACAAAAACTTGTAGAGGGCAGAATGGAAGAAGGAAAAGGAAATTTACAGACAGATGCTTGCAGAACATGATATTCGAGACAAACAGAGATGACAGGGTGGACTAAAGTGCATATAAGAGGGGTATAGGGGTAAGTTATAAGTGCTTAATTGAGTGTAGGGGTAGGCCAGTGTTAGGCTATGTTGACCGGAAGGGAAGCAGGAGGAGAGGAGAGGCGAGGAGAGGAGAGGTAGAGTGTGGCAGGGTGATGAGAGAGAGGTATTGTAGGTGGGGGTATCCAAGGGGGAAGGGAAGCTGAAATTCAACAGTGTCCTATTATCCCTATCTGGGCAGGGTGGTGGACAGCCGTACTGGTAGGACACAGGTGATGGGCAATGAGAGTTATATATATATATATATATATAGTGATGCAAGGGAGGGGGTGATTGGGGGAGTGATGTTGTGAAAGGGGGTAGCAGATGTCAACTATAGTGGGGGGGTAGTACCCCACCAGTGTTCTGGGTGACCTTGCCTGCACAAGGCAGTGACCTAGCAGTGACTAAGGGGGTGCAGTAAAAGGAGGAATGGGGAAAGGGGGTAAAGTTGTTGCCCACCGTATGCTATGGAACCTGCCTGCACAAGGCAGTGATCGAGCACACAGGAGGGAGATAGATTAATGGTAAAGAAAGTAGGGGGAGGAACACTTTAGGAGGAGAGAGAGTAGGGAATGAGGAGGAGCACAATCAGAGGGAAATAGGAGTGGTGGGAAGTAGGCATATGTAATATGGGTTTAGTGGAGATGGCAGGGGGAATTAGGGAGGGTCATGGCAGGCACAGGAAGGGGCAAGGAAGTTCTTGAGGGCAGAGTTAATGGAGTAGCAAGAGGATCAGTGGCAAAATTGTGGGGGAAGTGAATTCCAGATTTTTGGGAGGCAATAAGAATGACCCGATTGGCCAATAAGGGTGGAGCAGCAAGGGACCACCAGAGTTCATGAGTCGGTAGATCTTAGGGAGTGGGAAGGAGGGGGGTGGTTGTAAAGACAGGGGAGAGAGATAGATGGTGTGCCACCATCTAGTGCTCAACCATCCATTGATTTCATTCCCTAAATCATCTTCACTTCAGACTTCCAGTACACAAATACCAAAACAGAAATCCTGGACATTGTTTAACCACCCATCTTCCTTCATCTGGACATCCATCTGACTAGGATTCTCCTTCATCCTCCAGAATTGATCTTCCTACTCACACTATCAAAGATTCAGAGGATATAACTCATTGACCAGCAAAGATTCAGAGGATAAGTCTCTTCGACTTAACTAGAACAAAAAACTCTGTCCAATCATTTACGATTATCTCCTTGTAGATTGCCTGGAGGATGAGCAGGTCAGTAGCCATGGTTCCTCAGAGGTTTCCTCCACCTGGGGTTTTTTCCTCTCCTGCGTGCTACTGGTCATGCTCTCTGTGAACTGGAGATAGGTAATCTCTAACTGTTAACCTTTTTGGGCCTTCTATTCCCTACACCTGCCTAGCATTCCTATCAAGGGTGGGAATAGAGAAAGGCCACAATCCAAGTTCATAACTTCAAGTTCATAAGTATAAACACGCACTATGCTATGCACCAAACATTGAATGGGAGGGCTAAAAGCCCGTGGTTCAATGTGAGTGTAATAGCTACTCCCACATCCTCTATTTAAGCTAGCCAACTTCCATTTAGCTCCACTTGGAGCATTTCGAAATCACCCACCTCCTTCCCCCCCCGCCTTCTCCTCCTTCGGCACTCTTCTCATCCTTGACGCTGGGCCTTCTAGTCCCTACACCTACCCAGCATTCCTAACAAGTGTGGGAATACAGAAAGGCCAAACTCCAAGTTCATAACTTCAGGTTCATAAGTATACACAAGCACTACACTATGCACCAAACATTGAAATGATTTTTCTGGAAATGCCGACAGTGCTGGACTATTTTGATCAGGGGATTCACCAAAGTTCTTTTCTTTTTCTGGTTGTGTTGTTTCATCTTTTCTGGTTGTGTTACTTCATTTTCATCAATTGTAGTAATGATATCTGCAGCAATGAATTTCCCTTTTTTTCTGAATTTGTTTTCAGAAAATATTTTTATTGTTATGTGTACCAATTTCAGCTATACTGCTAGTGTTGGCCACATGTTCTATTTTCATAACAGTCTGATTTTGAATCCATTTTTTTGGGTCCAACTTAATTGCTTACTTTCAGTAGCAGCATTAGTTCAGATGCAGAGACGGGCAACATAGATTCTGAGATGTGACACCCCCCTCTCATAATAAATGAGGCACTATATAACCTAGTATTAGTTCAGGCACAGAGATGGACAACACAGAGCATGAGATGTGACATCCTCCTCTCAAAATACATGAGAGTAGTTCAGGCACAGAGATGGGCAACACAGAGTCTAAGGCATGACCCCCCCTTCACAATCTGTATGGCACTATGACCTATTAATAGTTCAGGCACAGAGATGGGCAACAGAGTCTACACTACAGCAATATGACCTAGTAGTAGTTCAGGCACAGAGATGGGCAACACAGAGTCTACACTGAGGAAGTATGACCTAGTAGTAGTTGAGGCACAGAGGTGGGTAACACAGAGTCTGAGACATGACCCAACCCCCTTCACAGTCTGTATGGCACTATGACCTAGTAGTAGTTCAGGCACAGAGACAAGCAACACAGAATCTACAGCATGGCAGTATGACCTAACAGTAGTTCAGGCACAGCGATTGCAACAGAAAGAGAGAGAGATCCTGGCTCTCCTGTTGTTCCCTGCATATACAGTATGCTGCCATTGGGGGAGAGCATTACATGATATGGTCAGTGTTTTCTCTGTTTTACAGCTGTCACCCAGATATACTGTACCTGTCCTGTGCATTTGATGGGGTGAATGCTGTAGCAGTGTCAGATGAGTCCCTCATTGAAATTCTAGACTGGATGATCTCCAGCTGGCTGAACTCAACCCTTCAAAATAGAGGTGCCATGTTACTAATAACATGAGACCTAGGGGCAGCAGGGAATAGTGATAGTGTCCTTTTAACATAGAAACATAGACTTTGACGGCAGATAAGGACCGCTTGGCCCACCCAGTCTGCCATTTCCCTACCTAATGGATAAGCTGCAGATCCTAGTTAACCAACAGCCTACTTCCCCCTACCCCCAACCCCTAGAATTGCCTTATGTCTGTCCAATGCATTCGTGACAACCCTCTCCGTGAAAAAATACTTCCTCACATTACCTTTGAGCCGTTCCCTTTCTATCTTCAAATTGTGCTCTCTTGTTCTTGCACATCTCTTTTTATGAAAGTTGCTACCCTCTTGGACTTTGTTGATTCCCTTGAGGTACTTGAAAGTTTCTATCATGTCCCCTGTCCCTCCTTTCCTCGAGGGTATACATATTAAGCTCCTTAAGTCTCTCTTCATATGTCTTCTGGTGCAGACCCTGTACTATTTTAGTTGCCCTCCTCTGGACAGCCTCCATTCTGTCTATGTCCTTGCAGAGATAGGGTCTCCAGAACTGCATGCAGTACTCCAGATGGGGTCTCACCAGCTGTCTGTACAGAGGGATAACAACTTCCTGTTTTCTACTGGTGATGCCTCTTCCTATACATCCCAGTATCCCCAGCCCTCCTTACTGTCCTCTCACATTGCTTGCCCAACTGTAGGTCATCTGATATGACTACCTCCAGGTCCCTTTCCATTTTTGTTGTCGTCAGTATCTCACCCCCCCCATAGTGTACTCTTCCCCTGGGTTTTTGTTTCCCAGGTGCATTACTTAGCACTTCTTAGCATTGAATCTAAGCTGCCATACATTTGACCATTCCTCCAACCTTGCCAAGTCCCTTCTCATCCTTTCCACCCCACCTTGTGTATCAACCCTGTTGCAGATCTTTGTGTTGTCTGCAAAGAGACATACTTTTCCTTCCAGTCCCTCTGCAATGTCACTTATAAAGACATTGAAGAGGACTGGTCTTAGAAATGAACCCTGCGGTACCCCATTAGTAAACCCCCCTTTCTTCAGAGTGGACTCCGTTTACTATTACCCTCTGCGTCCTGTTCTCCAGCCAATTTTTTACCCAGGCTACCATCTTGGGACCCACACCCAGGCTGGCTAACTTGTATATTAATCTTTTGTGTGGGACTGTGTCAAATGCCTTGCTAAAGTCTAGGTAGGCCATGTCCACAGCCTCTCCCATATCTACTACTTTGGTCACCCAGTTAAAGAAATCTATTAGATTCATTTGACATGATCTTCCTGCTATGAATCCATGCTACCTTGGGTCCTGTGCCCCTCTGGCCTCTAGGTACTCAACAATTCTTTCCTTCAGAAGTGATTCCATCATTTTCCCTATCACTGAGGTCAAACTAACAGGTCTGTAGTTTCCTGTCTCTGCCTTGCTTCCTCTTTTGTGAAGTGGAATCACATCTGCCCTCCTCCAGTCCTCAGGTACCACCACCCTCCCATGATTTGTTAAAGAGAGTAGTCAGTGGTGTCACTAGTTCTACCCTTAGTTCTTTCAGAATTCTGGGATGAATCCCATCAGGCCCCATTGCTTTGTCCACCTTCAGTTTTAAGAGTTCTTTTAGAACTCTTTCTTCTGAGAATGGGTTGGTATCAACCCCCCTATCCAGAGTGTTTCTGTTTGGTTTAGGTACCTCCCCTTCTTCACTTGTGAATACTGAGCAAAAATATTTGTTTAGTATCTCTGCCTTTTCACAGTCATCCTCTACCCACCCTTCTCCCCTTTATTAAGCCTCACTATCTCTTACTATCTTTAAATGGGACTACACTATGAGCTATGGATAGGGTGAGAAATCTGGGTGTAACTGTGGACTGACACTGGAACATCAAGTGTCATCTGTAATCCTCAGTGGCTTTTACAATCTGCATTATATCATAGAAACATAGAAACACAGAATTTTTCAGCAGAAAAAGACCATTTGGCTCACCTAGTCTGCAGAGATGTTCCCAGCCTAGTCTGTTTCCACAGACCCTGACTGGTATCCAGTGACCATCCCTCTCTCCTCCCTGCTTATTTCCTAATATTCCTCTGTATCTCTCTATCATCCCAGTTAAAACATATTTGGAGCAGACTGACCTGGTGACACTGGTTCTTGCATTTGTTACCTCTAGATTGGACTACTGCAAAGCTTTATATGCAGGTTTATCTGTGCGGTTGGCATATATCTTGCAGCTGGTGCAGAATGTAGCAGCTGGGTGATTGCCAAGGCTCCCCAGTTGGAGCACATCACTACACATCACTGCACTGACTGCCAGTGTGGTGACGTATTGATTTCAAAAGTTGTTTGTTAACTTACAAAGCCCTACATGATCTAAGCCCTGCCCACGAAAGACCTTCTGTCTGAATATACCCCATTCTGCCCACTTAATGTTTCCAACAGGGCCGCCTCACAGTTCCATGGTGCTGACTGAAATTATCTGGGTATTGGGCCTTTCTGCCCCATTGTTGTGGAACACTTTGCCTCCAGATGTTCCAGGGGTCCCGTCTGTGAATGTCTTCAAGGGTTTTATAAAAAACTTATGTTTTTAACTTAGCTTTTGGGTCAGAATACACTTTGAAATATTTACTAGACCAGCTTTTTAGCTGGCATTGTTTAATTTATTTCTAGACCCTCTGACCGTTGATTTGTGCATGCAGCTGTTTTATTGTACAATGTCCAGAGCCTTCTGGGATGGGCACCTAACAAATAAATGCGTCTTGCCTTGCCTAACCACTTGATTTTAATGTGGTTTATCCTTGGTATATAGTGGGACCTTCACCCCCATTGCAGGCATTACTCCCATTTATGATGGTGACAAGTCTGACTCTCCACCATGGATAGGATCAGTAGAAGGTGTGGTGCATTTCATTCATCAGAAATGCAGTTTAGTGGTATTGTAATTAGATGGGTGGCTTGCTACAGAAGTGAGTGGAGGGTTACAACCAGTAATCATAGACAATGGGAATGATGTTTGCAATGGGATGGGGGGGGGGTGTTCCACTAGACACCAGGGATAAACCAGCACCAGTATCAAGTGGTTGTTATCTAGCACGGCGTCAGTGGGGGTGAGTAGTGTCTTTAGACGCCAGAGATAAAAGCCGAGGAACATCTCTGTCCCCTTGTGCATCAGGGATATCATTTAAATGCCTCAGTGGGTATCAAAAAGATCTCTGTCTCTTTCTGTATGGGAAATTTTTACTCAGGCCCAGGAGGCCAGGCAGCAGTGCTATATTCTCTTTGGGATGGTCCCACACCTCCTAACTGTGATGAAAAATATAACTGTTATAGTCCAATACTTTTAAATGGCCCAGACTTCACACTGTGAAGGATTAGGACTTGTAGTTTCTACACATCCATAGAAACATAGACTGTGATGGCAGATAAGGACTGCTTGGCCTACCCAGCCTGCCTATATTACAATTTTTTTTCTCCTTAATTTTTTTGTTGTAGACCTCACTTGATCTATTGTGCCACCTCTTTTCCTCCTTTCCTTACCCCTACAATTCCTTTGTGCCTGTCCCAGGCATTTTTGAACCCTACCACTGTTTTTGCCCCCACTACCTCTGCTGGAAAGCTGTTCCGGGGTCCATTACCCTTTCTGTGAAGAAGTACTTCCTCACATCCCTCCTGATTGTATCTCCTCCAGCTTCATAGCATGCCCCCTTGTTCTAGAGCATCTTTTTCTCTGAAGAATTCTCCTCTCCTGTACTTTAGTAACCCCTGTTAGGTATTTAAAGGTTTATGTCAGTCATCCCCCCCTCAGAGTGAACATGTTTAGCTTATTTAGCCTCTACTCTTAGGGCTTTTGATGCAGACCCTGCACCATTACTGTCTGCCATAGTATACTCTATGGTACTGTTATCTATACCAGTGGTTCTTAACTGTAGTAATTATGTTCTCTGTACGTTTTTTTTATGCTAGTAGTGAATGTTTGTATGATGTAATTGTGTTGTATTATGACATGTTCCTGTAACTATATTAGCTGGTCTTGTTATTGCAATTGTCATACCTGTATGGTTTCTTGTGTCAACTATTGCACTATCAGTGTACTGCACTTACTGGTTTGCCACTGAAAAAGGGACTGTCTTGCCTCAGTGGACCTACCCGGTTACCAAAATTCAATAAATAAAATAAATAAATAAATTTTGGTAGCCCTTCTCCTGACTACCCCCACTCTGCCTGTGTCCTTCCTGAGATGTGGGGCTCGAGGTTCAAAAGCCTGATATTGACGCATGGTGCCTGTGTCAAATGGAACTGATGCAAGTGGCACCTTGCATCAATATTTATGGCAATCCTGATTTTCAAATGCAGGCCATGTTGAAAACTGGAGCCCCTGCACCAAACCAGCCCAGCGCCACTTCTGTGCCCATCATGGGGGTGTGTCATGGTGGAAGGGGCTGCTGCATCCTCTTATCAGAGATCTTCACAGCCCTGCTGTGGATGGAAGTCCTGGCTATGGCTAAACCTGCCATGGGCTGTTCTAGTGTTCCTGTGTCATCACTGTCCCTTGGGGACTCTTGCTCCTCGGAATTTCCCTACATACTACCTCAGCCTTTGTGTGTGGGGGAGCAGTTTCTGCCACTCTTTCTGCTACCACCTCCTCCAGTGGCTAGTTTAAATGCTCATCGGAGTAACATTTAAACCATCCTCTGAGAACTGCTGAATCCTTCCTGAATGGATGCAGGCCATCACCCCTGTATAGGCTCTTATCCTCCCAGTTGGGGCCCCAGTCCCCAATGTAGCCATACCCCTCCTCTCTGCACCATTCCTTCAACCATGAGTTGAAGGCATTGGTGTGAAGCTCCTTCACCTTCCACCTGTTGTAGACAGGCAGTACCTCTGCAAAAGCTACAGAGTGTACTACCTGCCTAAGACTTCTTCCAAGCACCCTAAACTCCTCCTGTACTCTGCCTTCCCCATCTCTAGCCAGATCATTTGTCCCCAGGTGAACAATGATATCTAGCTTCCCCTCCCTTTCTACTGCCCTAGTGATTCATAGGCTATGCTTTCCATCCCTCCATGCCTTGATGTGAGGTAGGCTCCTGACCTCCCTGACATACAGGGCCTCTAGGAGATATAGATTTTGAAGGGGAATAGCACAAGTGAGACTGCACTGGTAGGAGGTTTCCATTCAATTACATTCACTCATGGCAAACTGAAAATTCCCTCCAGTAGCACTCCTCTTCTCTTTCCTTTCCAAAGTTGCTGGCAGTAACCTGATAGTTTTGTGAAGATCTGTCCCAAAAAGTTAAATGTCCCTACTCATGTTAGCCTCATGTGCCCCCTGTGGCTCTTTTTTTAATGTGTACTTTATT
Source organism: Neoceratodus forsteri (assembly GCA_016271365.2). Taxonomy (NCBI): domain Eukaryota; kingdom Metazoa; phylum Chordata; order Ceratodontiformes; family Ceratodontidae; genus Neoceratodus; species Neoceratodus forsteri. The sequence goes on from CM057453.1 coordinate 1,284,504,493, forward strand.
CCCCATTCCCTCTGGTATGATTCCCTTCCCTGAGCCAGACCAGCTGCATCCTCCTGTATCTCTAGCACATACCCACTCCTTGCCCTTGGTTTACCACCTGAGTCATGGTCTGGCTGAAGCTGGGCAGTATCCCCTGCTTCTCCTGGCCTGCGGGCAGGCAAAGCCCATGGTGGGGGTTGGGGGAGGATAGCAGAAGGAGTCAGGGCCTGCTCCCTCAGAATGTCGGCACACAGTAGCACTACCGCTGTGCCGATGGGCTTTCAACCTGTGAACCATCATTACAAAAATATCATGCTGCTGCCTGTTCTATAGACATGCTGAATATATGTCTATGGAAGGGCAAAGAGCCAAAGGTTCTGGCAATGTATCATGAGAATTTAGGTATGAAAACTGAATGAGGATGCTTCACCTATGGACAAACACCATCATTAGGTAATTCTGTCATTTTCTGGCAGAACCTTCTATATTCTCCTAGGCATAACCAGGAGTTTGTTTACAGTCTGTCAATAACAGTGGATGGGGGTGGGGGGGCATGAGACACAAGGCATAGCAAGATGGAGGATGCCCCTAGGGTTAGATCAACAAAGATAACCCAACCCATGGAGAACCTTACAGCTATTATTAAACTAAAATGTTTTAATTTTTTTAATTGAATGTTTTAGTACTTAAAATTATAATTATTTTATTTTACATAAGGGTTTTCATAAGCAATAAGACATGATGGGGAGGGATAAACACCCACCCAGGTGCATTACGAGGCCTGAGGCACTTTGCAAAGAGCCTTCAGCTCCTGGAAGGGTGTTTATCCCATGACAACTACAGACCTGGAGTGTATGATTGCATTTATAAAATGGGTCCACATGCCAAAACATTTAATTTAATATTTTTTTATTAGGAAAGAAACAACTCCAAAAAATAATTTTTCAACTGAAAACAAAAAAAATAGTAGTGATTATTTTAGCTGCTGTGCATATTGCTGTGATGTGTGTGTGCCATTATGCGGCGCCATTGTATGCTGCTATTTTGTAGTGGCTATTTTTATGTTCACTGTGCATGAACACGCAGTGAACATTTTATTAGGAGAGTGGATTTTGAGGGGTGTAACACTGTCAGTCCAATGCAGAGCGGCTTGCAAGGGGCTCATCAGTGTCACACCAATCATCAGCCAGTCTGGTCATGACAGTGTTCTGGCTTGCTGGGCAGAAACATAGTGTATTTCAAAGGAAAGAGCCATCCCAATCACAGGTCGGCTCTTTCCTTTGATCTACGCCGCCCAGCAAGCACGGCTGATCTGTTATGATCAGCCTGCTGAGACTGAATTACTCTCTGTAAAAAAGAAAACTGTCCATCAATGTCTGTTGCTGCCCTCCCTTACTGTCTCCCCACTCAAACCTCCCTCTCAGCACCCACCATCACATACCCCTCCAAAACATAACACTGACACTGGGGGTGTCCAGTTCTCCAGTGTCACCATCTGAAATAAAGAAAACCATTCCTCACAATTTTTTTAAAATACCCTGCAAAAGAGAAAACCATCCATCAATGTCTGTTGCAGCCGCTGCTGTGACTGCCACCCCCCAAGGCCCAACCCATGTTACACCTTGCTGTACCACCGTAATTGCCCCCAAGCCCAATCCATAACCCTTGCTGTGCCATGGACTGATACTGTATATCTGTCCAAAATTCCTATACATTCTAATTCTGTTGGCAGTCTAATTCAGGCATGAGAGTGCCCAATCCCTCGTGTCGGCTGCTACCCCCCACCCTTCCCATTTTTCTTATACAGCACTGGGGACCCCCAACCCTGGTACTGACAATCATGACACTGACACTGGGGGTGTCCAATTTCCCGATGTATCCACCTGTAATAAAGAAAACCATATCTCGTAGTTTATTTTTTTTTAAAATGCACCCTGTAAAAAAGAAAACCGTCCATCAATGTATGTTGCTGCCCCACCGTAACTGTTCCCCCCCCCCAAGCCCAACCCATGTTAATCTTCCAGCATGGGGGGGCCCAATCACCCATGCCAGCTTCTGCCTCCCACCCTGCCCAATATAACACTGACACTGGGGTGCCCAATCCCCCCAGTGTTGTGACCTGAAATAAAGAAAAATGTCCCTTTTTTTGTTGTTGTTAATAAACCCTATAAAAAAGAAAACTGTCCCTAGATGTCTGTTGTGGCCATTACTGACCCCCACCTGGTCCTTCTACTCAGCACCCACCCCCACCCTTCCCTCTCCCTAAGCCCTTACTTACCCACTGGAGTCAAGCGTTATAATCCTCTCTGGACCACAGACACATTTTCACTCTTCAATGCTGGACTGCGAACTGAGTAAATTAGGTATGCAGTTCAATGTATTTCAATAGGGGTTTGAATTTAGTAGCATAACTTGCCCATTTTTTAATATTTGTACCGCAAATTTTCAACATGCCTTTTTTGGGACCCCACCTCATGAACAATGGCAGTAAAATTAGGCAAATCTATCCCAAAAGGTGATTTTGTGTTCACTGCAAGAAATCACTTTTTGGGCAGGGGTTGAAAATTTTCTCCACCGTTGTTCATGAGGTGGGGTCATAAGAAGGCTATGTTGACAATTTGGGGTAAAATTACTAAAAACAACAAGGTTATGAGCATACGTTGACATTTACAAATGCAGGCTTGTAACTGCCCAAATTTTCAAACTGCCATTTCAACATAGCCACTTCTTAACACCACCCTTATAAATGTGACAGCTGTCATTTCTCAGATCCTACCCAAAATGTGTTTTAACATTTGTGGCACAAAATGACATTTCAGACATTGTTTTATAAATGACGCCTGTCATGCTCAGAAGGAGTGATCATAAAAAGATTATGTTGAAACTCTGGGGTAAAAATGTGAAAAAACAACTAAGTTATGAGGAAACAAATTGTTCCAACATTTACTCATTACTTTATTTTTTGTAGATTTTGGCCCCTAATGTTCAACATATCCCTTGTGTTACCACACCTCCTGAACATGGCAGGTGTCATTTTTCAAATTCCCTCCGAAACTCGTTTCCACAGTCGCACAGCGAAATCTCCTTTCAGATGAGATTTAAAAAATTCCACCAATCTTAAGTATAACGTCAGGCCATAAAAAGAGTGTTTGACATTTGGGGTCAAAATGTGGGCACCCACTTAAAAGTAGATATTGCCTCTCAGATGCCCTATCCTGGGTAATTACAATCTAACAACATTTCAAAGCAGGACACCACTGAAAATGAGATATTGCATCTCATCTGCTCTATTCTGGGTAAATACATAGTAAAAATGCGTACAAGCAAGACCTGGTACAACAGCAATACTAGTGGTGAACAGTCAGCATTGACAAATGCTTGCATTTATTTGCAGTTTGGTTTCTTCTGTTCTTTTTTATTTATTTAGGAAATGTAAGTAAAGATGTGGCTGGCCATCAGCACAGCAAGTGAGAAACAGAGGCCAATGAGAGAGAGTGAGTGAGTGTGTAGTGCAGACAGTCTCCAGCATAGAGGGAAAAACTGAACAAGGCATTGGGGAAAATGTTGGCAGGATGGTAAATGCAACCCCCGCTTCCCTCTATTTTTGTCTAGGGGTCTCGATGGTATAAGTGTGAGGGGGGGGGAGGGGTGGCAGTACAGAAAATGAGTACCTCCAGAAAATAGCACAGCTTTAGAAATAAAATACAGGCCTTACCTGGCAGATGGGATTTCAAGCATTAGAAGGCTTTCTCTTACCAGGCTGATGCTAACTCAAGCGCCGCTGCCCAACTCTGAAATGGCTCAAGTAGGAAGGAGATGGAAATAAAAACCTTCTTTGAGGGAAAGATTACGTTAGTTCATTAAATAACCCAGCACGAGTCATGTAAGGAAAATATAGGAACATTTAATTTAAGATATTAATGATTTATGTATAAAAAAAATACATATGGAGCAGCTCCATGGAGCTGAGAGAATACGGCAATAGACAGGCACAGAGGTACTGAAGGACAAGAACAGCTAGATCACACAGGCTTAGAAAATAGACCAGAACAGGCTCCATGCATAGCTCTGCAAGCCGGAATCAAAGCTCGCACCTACCACATACATTTACCACCACCACCATACCATACCCAGGGGAGTGCCTAACTCCTCCCACCTCCATATAGGAACCGTAGCCTGACACAGCCTAAATTCCCTTCTGCAGCTGCTATGAATCCTTTTTTTTTCCAGAATCCCCAACCAGGTGCTATTTCCCTCCTCCATGATGGGTTGAGCAGTGGCATGAAACACAAATGGGTTCAACGATCGGCTCCCTCTTTCCATTACAGCTTTCTCCTTGCACTCCTTCATGGGTTTAATATGGGTCCTGCCCCAGACACGGGCATGACAGGCATGATAAAGTGAATCCCAGAGTTCAGGCCTCCAACCTTACCTCCAGCAGCATGCCACATGGGAAATTACCTCCTTGAAGCTGCCACCTCCAAGGGGCCCTGTCACAGCCCTGCCACCACCATGACAGCCCCACTGCCATACCTAAATTTTTTTTAGGGCACAGGTGCCTCATCCTCCAGATGTTGCAAAATTTCTCTCCACCGCCTATCTCCCATCAACTGGTTATGGCGAAGGCTCCCCTGTCACCAATGGTTGCCAATGACACGACACACTGCCGCTGTCCAGGGTTGGTACCTTCTGAGCTGGGGGGTTTAGGCCCCTAGCAACACTTGCCCTGCCAAACCTGCCGACTGCCTCTCTCTGCTCTCTCCCCATTTATCCCAGAAGCCCAGAATTTATATAGCGGGCAGGAATACCACCCCTAAGGGCAGAACACAGAAAATGCCCAAAGCTAAACTTAAAGGGGGGGGCAAACTGGATAGTAAGCCAGCCCCGAGAGGGGTTGCTTACACTCTCCCCCCTTAAACCATTTCCTCCTGGAAATGGGGCAGGGGGCCGTTCCGAGAGGACCGCAAAACAGGATGGGTATGCACCCTCCCCACCTGGCCAAGAATCCCTCAGAGCGTGCTCTGAAACTCAAACCTCCCGGCCCATTATCTATACTGCCCCGTGGAGTGAGTTAGACACTGAGGTTTATCAAATTAGAACTAACATTCAACACAGTGCAACTATTAAGGCCATGCCTTCACTTAAAAGTTAGCCTTTCAAAACATTGAATATTTTTAACATGCTCACAGTTACTACCTTAATAACAAGGTCTGGCCTTAGCTGAGGAATTAGGGGTAAAAATGTTGTAATATTTTCTTAATATTTTTACACCAAAGTTTCAACATAGCCTTGTTAGAAACCTGCCTCATGAAGACGGGCAGAGAAAATTTTTCAGCTCCTGGCTTAAAGGTGATCTTGTGCAGGAACTGCGAAATCAATTCTCGGGACTCTAAAACACATTTTGGGCAGGAGTTGAAAAATTACAGCTGTCACATTCATAAGGTGCTGTAAAGAAATGGCTATGTTGAAAATTTTGGGTTAAAATATTGAATATTACCAAACGTACAAGCCTGCGTTCCCAAAATTCAACGTAGGCTCAAAAGTTTGTTGAGTTTTAATATTGTTACACCACATTTTCAACAGAGCCTCTTATGACCCCACCTCATGAACAAGGGCAGAGAAAATTTTCAACTTCTGCCCAAAAGGTGATTTTGCACAGGGACCGTGAAATCACCTTTCGGGGTGTAAAAAAATATTTTGGCCAGGATTTGAAAAATGACAGCTGACACATTCATGAGGCACTGGAAAGATATGACTATGTTGTAAATTTGGGGTAAAAATATTGAAAATTACCAAAGATATGAGGCTGCATTTGCAAAATTCAATGTAGGCTCATAACTTTGTATTTTTTTTTTATATTTTTACAACAAATTCTCAACTTACCCTTCTTGCCACCCTACCCCATGAACAGGTACAGAGAAACTTTTCAGCTCCAGCCAGAAAGGTGATTTTGCATAGGGACTGCAAAATCACCTTTCAGGACAGTTTTGCCTAATGACAGTGACACTGTTTATGAGGTGGGATCACAAGGAAGGCATGTTGAAAATTTTGGCCAAAAATATGCAAGAATGCCCAAGTTATGCCTCTAAGTTCAACCCCCCCATTGAAATACATTGAACGGCATACCTGTTTCTTTGGTTCACAGTCCGGCTTTGAAGAGTGAAGATGTTTCTGCTATCCAGAGAGGATTACAGTGTTGGATCCCAGATGGGTAAGTAAGGGCTTGTGGAGGGGGTGTGGGGTGATGGGTGCTGAGTGAGAGGGTCAGGTGAGGGGACTGTAATGGTGCAAAAACATCAATGGACGGTTTTCCATTTACAGGTTAAAGAAAATAAAAATAAAAACAGGATGGAGATGCCGATTGACACTGGGGGATTGGGCACACCCAGTGTCACTGTTATATTTCTGGGGGGGTGGGTGCTGAGAGGGAGGGTTGGATGAGGGAAGGAAAGTTAAAAATATATATTTCTACAGAAAGAAATGACCGTGCATACATGGTAATGGAGGAGGATGGGATGAGGATATAAAAAAACACAGGGCGGAGATGCCGATCTACACTGGGGAACTGGGCACCCCCAGTGTTACTGTTATGTTTCTGGGCGATAGGCGTGGGGTGGTGGGCGCTGAGAGGGAGGATAGGGTGGGGGAGGAAAGTTAAACAAACAAACAAAACAAACAAACAAACAAAAACAAAACTATATATATATGTAATAGATAATTCACTCTGAGGTGTGCGGTCGCACTCTGATATACGCACGCCTTGGTGTGCATTGTGGCGTCGAGCGTCAACTGCCCAAGGTGTGCGTATATCAGAGTGTGACCGCACACCTCAGAGTGGTTTATTTATCTTATAAAATGTCAAAATTGTTTTGCAGGGGGGTAAAAGTGCAGGTATGTGGTCGAGCTCTGATATACGCACTGTCACCTGATGGTCTTTCACCAGTTGATGAGCTTCTTTTTTTAAACCCATTATATATATATATAATGACTGCGCATGTGCAGTAGTGGAGGATAACCACGCATGAGCAGTAAGTAAAAAAAAAAGGTAGTGCCTCCAGAGAGTGGGCCATGGAGCACAGACGCAGAGGCGTTTGTCACCTCATGAGGTTGTTCGTACGCAAGCTGCTTTTTTCCTAGTCCTAGCAAGAGGACTGCAGAGCACCACCCATACAGCCCTAAAAAGAAACACTCACACACCACTCTCTCATCCATGCACACAACACATACGAAGTCTCAGCATTGATTTGGTGAGGTAGAGATAGTATAGTTAACATATCAGTTGGTGGTTGCTCCAACAAGAGCAACCATGTAAAGACTCTTTTTTTTTTTTCCTTAAACTTTCAACCACAACAGTCTCAGCAGTTTAGTCCAGCAGTTCCAGACCCCCGAAATCGGGGACAGTCCTGGAGTAACCGCCACTGGGCACAGTATACTTAGAACTTCATTACTTTTCATTGAAGAGCATCACTTGCTGAAAACAGGAGAGTCCTGGCAAATCATGGAAGTGCTAGGCATTCCCTCTTCAGATGGTGGTCCCTGTGCCACGGGGATAGTAATAATCTGGATCCAGCCTGGTGGTCTCCTCAGCAAAGGAATCCTTAGATATCATATAGTACTCTGTCTGGCAACTGGCCACATCTTGCACAAGGGCAAAATGTTTGATTAAAGTGAGTCCAGCCCAAGGCATGGAAAAACACAGAGTCCTTGCCTTTTGAATGACGGCCTGGGAGGGCTAGTCAGATGCCTCCGACCACTGCTGAAGCTTTTGCACCATGCTCCAGAATACCCAATCCGACTGCTTTTCTCAATGATGTCCCAGAGTTGTTCTGAAATATAGGGGTAATCTGCACTGGGGTATTCCAGATGGATACTCCGTCACACCCACCTCTCTGCTTTGGACCACTGGGGCAGGTCTCACATACTGGTACGTCAGGCTTTTCCAGGCTCCAACCACACCTGGGTGTGGTAAGAGACATTCAAAGGATCACTACTCAGCAAGCAATCCATCTTCACACAAAGAGTCTTGCACAGTGCCGGAGGTATGGAGTGTTGTCAGGCAACGTTAGTGTAGGCAGCACATAGGGCTGATGGATGGCCCTGTAAACTTTCAGCAAAACGGTATGGGTTAAAGTCTTATCCAGGGATCAAGGGGACTGGCATCTCCTATGCAACCTCAATCCCAGCTTCTTCCTCCTTTGCAAGTCCAGGTGTGCACAAGTACGATGTCTCCTCCTTTGAAGTACCTAATGAGCTACCGCTGCCAAGTAGAGAACCTGCGGCCGACCCCCTGGGCCCTTGGGGGTCATCAGATACTGATCCTTGTCCTCTACCTCTCCCTCTGCCACAGGGATAGTTGATGGCAGCAGGTGCTGTAGGACTATGCAGACATCTGTGTTCCACAGCACCCTCACTTGTGATCTCCTCCACGGTCTCCACCATGACATCTGGGGACTCTGACTTGGGCTCTGTGGATGAGACCAATGCTTTGGCCTCCGCACCTAAATCTAGACTTCCTTGAGAGAATAATGAAGCTGTGCCCACAGACATCTCAACTGGGTAAGGCCAAGATTCCTACAGCTGACCCACTAGAACAGATTGAGCACAGTGGCAGCTGCACCATTCCCTCACATTGGACGCATTTTTCTTCTGCTGTGCCTCTCCCTGCTGACTTCCACAGCCATATTTACAGTGAAGTGGGGATAGTAGTGTTGGGCTCATCTGAAGGTGAGTTTCCAGCCATTTTTGGTAAGTTTTTTCTAGTTGTGTCTCTCCAGCACAAGCTCCTGGAAAATGGTGCATTCTACTCACACTTCCCAGCACTACCAGCAGTGAGCCAATGCCAAGCGCCGCCTCACTCCACCTGACCACCCCTTCCAGACAGTGGGCACCTTGCTAGGCAGAAAACATGCCAACACACTTAATGGCAGCCCACAAGGTTGCACCAAATATAGCCAAGCCCACGGCGGCGGCTGGACCCTCAACTCCTTCCAATTCACTCTGTGGCGCTGAACTTATAGATATTAATGATAAATCCCAGATGATCCCCCACATCTGTAACCTCCGCTTCCCTCTGTTTTTGTCTAGGGGTCCTGATGGTATAAGTGTGTGTGTGTGTGTGGGGGGGGGGGGGCACAGAACGTGAGTACCTCCAGAAAGTAGCACAGCTTTAGAAATAAAATACATGCTTCACCTGGCAGATGGGATTTCAAGCATTAGAAGGTTGTAATAAAATGATACATCTCAGTATTGATATATCCCAAGATGTTATACAGCTAATTATGCTACAGTATTTACTGGCTATGAAGGGAGAGAGAGAGAGACTCACACTTATAGTTCAATATAACATTATATGGGAAGACTGCCTTATCATGCTGACCAGAGAGAACCAGCCTCAGAGAACGTGACACACACAGAAATGCTTGCTCAAAATGAACATACAAATATAATGTTTTTTAGTCCTTTTACAAAAACAACCCTTATGGAGTCACGTGATGCAGTGTGGCTGAGAGCAGCTCTCTCCCAGGCTCCCTTCCTCCACCTACAAAAACAACCTTTTCTAATTGAAATATCGACATCTTCTCCAGTAATAGCAACCCTAAAGGCTTGCTATCTACCTCTAGCACCTCTAAGCTGATTTTTAGGGTGCTTGAAGATTTCTTAGCGTTACTGCAGCGATGGAAGCTGACATGAAGTCAGCCAGTGTGAGACACACTCCACCAACGACGCCTGAAAAGGCCTCCAAGAAGGCTAGAAATGCTAACCCTTCACACTCCTCCAAACAAACTGCTCCTGCATCTCCAAATACCTTACTGACAGAGGATCGCTTTATGCAAGAAATTCTACCCTTCAGAGAGACTTTACAGGAGATATCTAGTGAGATTAAATCTATCAGGAAGGACTTCTCAGACCTATCACGGCAAGTAGGGGATCTGGAATCCAATGTCACATCTTTGGACCGTTGGAGGAACAAACTGACCGGAGATTACCAAACTGAAACAGCAAATACAGAAATTGCATGAAAACAGAAGATCTTGAGGGACGGAGCAGACGGAATAATGTCCTTATTTTGGGGCTTCCAGAGGCCGAAGAGGGAAGTGACACGATCAAGTTTGTCCAGCTTTTTCTAAATAAAGTGGTCGGTCCTTCCCCGATTAATCAAGCTTACCACATAGAGAGAGCCCACAGATCACTGAAGCCCAGACCCCCACCGAACTCTCCTGCCAGACCACTTATCATTAAATTTCTGAGCTACATTGAACGCCAACACATCTTAACCAAAATCAAGGAGTTGGACTCTCTGCAGTGGAACCATGTAAAGTTGAGAATTACTCAGGACCTTCCGTTTGAAGTTCGCAAGAGGAGAGCCGCCTATCATCCAATTGTCAGAAAATTAATTGCCGCTGAAATCCGGTTTAAAATGGTGTACCCAGCGAAATTGGTGGTTACCCTGGACGGCAATGGACAGTCCTATGAAGATCCGGACCATGCTCTGGCTGACCTTACTAAAAGACTCCCTAGCTTGTTCAAAGGGGACTGATGTAATTAGTCGAGCCTTAGGTTCTGAGGCCTGCCCTTAATTTAGTTTATAGCCTTGTTAGTGGGCCGGGTTTTTCTATTTTTCCCCTGCTGTATGAGACCTGCTATGGATTTGGCTTACCTGGTCCGCATTGGTCTTGGCCGACCTGGTGTAGCTGCTCAATTGAGCCCGAGATAGGCCGTGAGGCCTGTGGCGTTGAGTAGGCCCGAATTCGAGAGGCTCCTCGTGTGCTGGCTCTGTTTTGGGGACCGGAACTCAAGTACAGGGTTGTGTTTCCAGGAGGAACGATCAGCGCTCGGACCATTTAGGTCCGTCCCGGTGTTTTCCGACCTGCGCTTCCTCCCGACCAGCCCGTCCCGGAGCCTGAGCCTCACGGAGGATTTCTTTCGGGCCATCTCGTCTTGGGGGTCGTTTTTTCAGGTAAAACCCCACTTTTCCTGTTTTTTTTTATTTGCTCGGTTCAGCTACCATCGGTCTTGAGATTTACCTGCTCCTTGTTGGAATCTATGGTCTAGTCGATATGCCTTTTCCCAGACTAGTCAGTTGTTTGTCCAAAAATGCTTTTTCTTCAGGGGTATTTGATGCTTCGGTTGTTGTTGGTGGGGGGAGTTGGGAGGCGAATTCTGCTTTCTGATCTTGCCTCACGACTGTAGATGGGGGAGTTGGATGCCATGGCCTATTCCTTCCTAAGACCTGATTGTTGTTATTCTAGGTCTGATGATCTGGGCATCTGGTTTTGTACACAGTTCACCTTTATATGTTCAGACAGTTAAGGACCAGGCCATGGTATTGCAGGGTGGGATTCTGGAACCAGTTTGAGTTCTAGGGCATTACACTGCTACCTGCTGTGGGGATTTGTATATAGTTATGATGGGTTAAAGAAAGGGATTGGGGAGGGTGGGTTTGGGATTAATAAGGTTAACCAGTATCTTTTGTATTATGGCAGCCTCGGCCTAGGATTCCGATGATTTTATGTTTATTTGGTTGGTTCTATACCCTTTTGTGTACTGTACCTAATATCATCATGTATCATAGGCATTTAGGGTTGGTCGAGGCTGCTGTTTCTGGAGGGGGGGTGTCGCCACCAGTCAATTCCTCAGGAAGTGCCAATCTTCAATCCTATTCTCGAGCTAAATATCTACTGGTAATAATGGCGCTAAGTCACGTTAAGTTTGCTACCTGGAATGTGAGGGGGCTGAGGGAAGCAGCCAAGAGGGGTCAGATTTTACTCAACTGTTCCCTAGCAGAAGTGGATATTCTCTTTCTCCAGGAAACCCACATCATGGTGCAGGAATCTAATTTGCTAAGATTTAAAGGCTTCTCACACATCTTTGCTGCGGGTCAGACCACCAACAGTAGAGGGGTTGCTATTTTAGTCAAACGTAATATCCCTTTTGTGCTGAAGAAATGTGTTCAGGATGCAAATGGTAGATATGTTTTCGTTCATGGAATGCTCTATAACTCTGAGGTTGTCCTAGGCTCTATATATGGTCCTGTAGGAGGTGACGCTGTATTTTTGATGGGTCTGGCTGACCTACTGAGTACCTTTCTACCATCTAACTTTGTGTTGGGTGGGGATTGGAATATTGCTCCCTCACAGGCGTTGGATCGGTCTGGTAATGATACAGAATCCGCCACCGGCTCAGCTAGCCCTAGCAGATTTATGTTCACTGTTGGGATTGGAAGATCCGTGGAGACTTCTGAACCTTTCTACCAGGTCCTATACCTTCTATTCACCAGCCCATAACTCCTGGTCACGGATAGACTACATCTTGGTGAGCACCAACCTTTTGCCTAATGTTTCCTCCACCAATATTGAGCCTATTGTTATTTCGGACCATGCTATGACATGGGTCAAGCTTACGCCAGGGCCTCCGGGTCAGCTTGACACTACCTGGAAACTTAATAACCAGATTTTGAAAGATGATCAGACTGTCTCGCTTTTCAAAGTACTGATTTCATCCTTCTTAGAGATTAATCAAGGCTCAGTTTCCAGGTATGATTTGGTTTAGTGCTCACTGAAATGTTTCTCAGGGTGAATTATTAAAGAATCATCTAGACGGAAAAAATTGAGGCTGGAGAGAACCAATTCTTTAGCCAACCAGATCAAAGTGGCTGAGGAGAAACTTTCTACCTTGTTCTCCCAAGACAACCTTAAAATCTGTACAGGCTTAAAGATGAGTATGAGGACTTAATTCAGGAAAACAGAATACACCATCTTGAAAGCCAAAACAAAATACCTTGACCAGGCGAAAAGCCAGTTAGACTACTAGCTCTTAAGCTTAAGAAGCGGAGAGTTTGAGATTAGTTCAGGCATTACAGCTAATGGCGGTTCCATTAAAACCAACCGAGGGATATCGCTGGGGTTTTCGAAACCTTTAAAAGAACCTGTACAGGACCAAAACTCCCCTTGATGCTTCCCAGCATAATGGAGTTTCTTGAGAATACCCCCTTCCCAAGCTTCATGTTAGTCACTGTGAGGCCTTAACGCTCCCATCACCTTAGAGGAAATCCAGACGCTATCCATGGTCCCCCTGGACAAGGCCCCTGGCCCAGATGGGTTTCTCCAAATTTCTATAAATCTTTCTGTAGTGAACTTGCCCCTGCTCTGCTAAAACTGTTTAATTATATTCTTACCTCAGGGCCCTTAGATCCCTCACTATTGGAAGCAGTTATAATCTTAATACCTAAACCTAATAAATCAACTTTAGATCCTCAACTATAGACCAATCTCCTTACTTAATTGTGATATTAAGATCCTGACCAAAATTCTTTCACTGAGAATTAAACAAGTCTGGCAAACACTCCTAAGTATGGAACAGGTAGGCTTTGTCCAGGGGAGATAGGCATCTGATCACACAAGAACTCTCTCACACATTTTTTATGCTGCCCAAACCTCTCATTTCCCCATGGCCTTAATAGCCTTAGATGCCGAAAAGGCATTTGATCGTGTTAGTTGGGAATTTTTATGGGCTACCCTGAACATGATGGGTTTTCCAGCACAATTTATTCAGTGGATTAAAGTGATTTATAGCTCCCCCTCCGCGAAAGTGTACTGCAATGGGGTGTTTTCTTCCAGATTGCCTTTATACTCCGGTACTCGTCAAGGATGCCCACTTTCACGTATTTATTTAATCTTTATTTGGAACCTTTATTAGTGCGTATCAAATCCTCGCCTGTTATTACCGGATGTCTTGTTGGCCAACAAGTACTCACTATATCGGTATTTGCAGACGATATTTTGTTACACCTAACGGATCCAGTCAGTTCCATCCAAGAAGCCCTAAAGATTATCACTCATTTTGGGGAGGTATCCAATTATAAGTTGAACTTAACTAAATCCGAAATATTCCCACTTAATCCCCTCTTATTTCACGCGGACGTAGCCCATTTCGGAATGAAATGGGCACCTGATCACCTCAAATATCTAGGTATCTACCTAGCCCGCGATATCAACACAATAAGGAAACTCAACCTAGATGACTTGCTAGACAGGGTTCAAGGCGATCTTAATAGGTGGGCAAACCTCCCCCTATCTATAGGTGGAAGAATAAACATAATCAAGATGAATATACTTCCACGTATATTCTACCCTTTAAGCCTTTTAAATATCTGGCTACCTAAGTCCTTTTTTCAAAAAATACACACCTCGGTTACTAAATTCATCTGGAAAGGCAAGCAACCAAGGAGAGCCTTCTTCAAATTATGTCTGCCCAAGGCAGCAGTGGCCTTCGCCTGCCCAATTTTGAATTTTACTATTGGGCCAGCCACCTGGTGAAAATGGGCAGGTGGCTCTCCCTCCCAGGATATTTACCGGCCTAACTGGTTGCAGCTCGAAATTAACCTGCTGAAGTCCCACAATATAGATCCTCACTCCACATTTTACTGCAATCTCTCATCTCTACCCACCCAAATAGGTGGATCCATAATTGGGACCTCAATTAAGGTTTTCAACCAGTATTGTACCTCGGCTAGAATACATAATTCCAAGGACCCTGCCCAACCGCTGGTTCTTAACCCCAATATCAAGCTGGGTTCACACTGGTTACTCCCCTCTTGGTTACCGCAAATCCGCGATTGTGCAGTGGATGACCTCTATCTCCAGGACTCAATTGGCTCCTCCCGGGAACTGATGTCCAAATTTAACATTCCCTCTCAGGCCATATTCAAAGTATTCCAGCTGAGACACCTCATAGTCAAGGATTTTGGTCTGGTGAAAAAGCTATCTAGTATCTATCCTCTTCTAGACTTGCTTAAGTCCCGAGCCAATGAACCCCACTCCATTGCTAAACTCTATGCACACCTCCTTCTCAGTAAAGCTCCTGAAGTTCTATCTGGCTCCAAGGTGTGGGACACATTGCTAGTAATTCCCCAATCTTGGAACCAGGTGTGGTCAGACTTACACGATTTCTCTCACTAGACAGAAATAAACTTACACAGTTTTATATAATCAACAATATGTACTATACCCGGTAAACTTAGTCAAATTCGGAAAATTAGCTCTCTAATTGTATCAGATGTGGTGTTGACCAGGGGAATATCCTACATATTTTGGGCTTGTGATAAGTTGCCCTCTGTGGAGACATATCCGGGATAGCTTGAATCCACTTTTGGGCCTACAGGTTTATTACACCTGAAATTTGTGTGTTAGGAATCTATTCCTCTATCAAAGTTAATGAAAGGAAATATCACATGGCCCTCATTTATGGCTGTCAAAAGACTAGTTCTTAGTCACTGGGTTGATCAATCCAAAATTTCTTATCAGGAATGGGTGGCAGAAATGTCACAGGGTTTTAAAATCGAAAAACTGATCGCCAGTTCTAGACATGACTTATCTGCCTTTCATAAGAAATGGGGTAAACTTTATGCCCTGTACCTTCATTAAGACCCCATGTGGGGGTCTTTATTTCCCCCCTTTCCTGGTGATATGATATTATTGTGTAGCTCGCCTTGGCTGCTTCTCCCTTCCCCTCCTTCTTCTTTTCCGCTTCCTTCTTTTCTTCTCCTCTCTTCTCTTTTGGTGGTGGCATCCTCCCGGGGGGATTGGGGGAGGTGGGTTGTTATTGCCTTTTCCTTTCATATCTTACCATGTCTCTTATCACGTTTGTACTTTGTTTTGCTTAATAAAATAAATAAAGTGTGAATTTCAAAAAAAAAAAAAACAACCCTTATCTATAGGTAACAGAATAAGTGTGACGTGTGACTTTCACAAAGCTGATGAACAGAGAAAAACCTTTTATCAGTGTGAGGCTTTTAGAGTTTTAGTATAATGATATACCTTATTGACGTCAGATGTTCAGCATATTCTCTGAAGTGTTTGTACAACAGGTATACACCCTGTTTTTTGAGAAATGTTATTTGTAATTTTTATACTAAGAAATGTTTTTTTACAAAGTAGTTATGACATAATTTCTAAAAAAGATAAAATCTTGGTCTTATTTAAGCAGAAAGAGTATGTAATGTCAGCACAAGATCCTGCTTGGTGTGTGCTTCCATGACCACACCAGAAGAGGGTCCGAAAAAGTTACCACAGATTCTACAAAGGGCTTCCATGATGACCTTAGCCTTCTATGCTTCCAAAATGCGAAAGCTGTTTATGAAGTCCGTAGTCTGTAAGTGTACGTTTTCTTTGTTCCCCAATAAAGGGTTTATAAAATGTTACATGAATGCTGGATGGTCTTTTGTCACAACTCGTATAGAACCACACATAATTGTTTATCATTAGTGTTATTTAATGCTTAGTGTTTTATTCATTGTTGGTTTCTACTAAGTTATGATATGATAAAGAATTTATTCCTTACAAGGCCTTCTCTTACCAGGCTGATGCGGACTCAAGCGCTGCTGCCCACCTCTGAAATGGCTCAAGTAGGAAGGAGATGGAAATAAAAACCTTCTTTCAGGGAAATATTAAGTTAGTTCATTAAATAACCCAGGATGAGTAATGTAAAGAAAATATGGGAACATTTAATTTAAGATATCAATGATTTATATAAAAAAATAAATATATGGAGCAGATCCATGGGGCTGAGAGAATATGAGAATGGACAGGCATAGAGGTACTGAAGGACCAGAACAGCTAGATCACACAGGCCTAGAAAATAGACCAGAACGGGCTCCACACATAGCTCTGCAAGCCAGAATCAAAGCTCGCACCTACCACATATGTTTACCACCACCACCGCCATACCATACCCAGGGGAGTGCCTAACTCCTCCCCCTCACCTCCAGACCATATAGGAACTGGGGCCAGACGCAGCCTAACTTCCCTTCCATGGCTGCTCCAAATACTTTTTTTTTCTAGAATTCCCAATCAGGTGCTATTTCCCTCCTCCATGCCGGGTTGAGTGGTGGCATGAAACACAAACATAGTTTAACAATCAGCTCCCTCCTTCCATTACAGCTTTCTCCCTGCACTCCTTTATACGTCTAGTACAGGTCCTGCCCAAGTCACGGGCACGGCAGGCCTGATAAAGTGAATCCCAAAGTGCAGGCTCTTCAACCTTACCTGCATCAGCGTGCCACATGGGAAATGACCTCTTTGAAGCTTCCAGCTCCAAGGGGCCCTGTCGTGTCCCTGCCACCACCATGACAGCCCCACTGCCATACCTAAATGTTTTTTAGGGTACAGGTGCCTCAGCCTCCAGATGTTGTAAACCTTCTTTCCACCTCCTATCTCCTCCCCACCAGTTATGGTGAAGGCTCCCCTGACCCCAGTGGTCACCAACTCCTGCCACCCTCCCCCATGGAGAACCATATGATGCACTGCTGCTGTCTATGCTGGTACCTTCCAGGCCGGGGGTTTTAGGCCCCCAGCCACACTTGCCCTGCCAAACCTGCCGACTGCCTCTCTCTTCTGTCTTCCCACTTCTTCCAGAGGCCCAGAACTTATATAGTGGGCAGGAACACCACCCCTAGGGGGCAGAACACAGAAAACACCCAAAGCTAAACCTAAAGGGGAGGGGGTGGCAACTGGGATAGTAAGCCCACCCCTAGAGGGGGCTTACACAAATAAGGGGTAGATGCTGCTGGTTGGGGACTTTAATCTCCCAGATCTGGACTGGAGCCTTCCAGCAGCAGGTTTGTCTAGAAGCAGGGCAATACTAGACTCTGTACAGAGATAATTTCTCAGGCAGTTAATAAGTGAACCCACTAGGGATGAGGCAATACTGGACCTGGTGCTCACTAACAGAGACAGAGTAACAGGTGTCACAGTAGGCAGTTCCCTGGGAGCCAGTTATCACTGTACAGTGTGGTTTAGTTCAAGATGGGTACAGAAGCAAACCCCACAAGGACAAGGGTCCTGAACTTTAAAAAAGCAGATTTTAAGGTACAGTAGAAGCTGCTTAAATGTAACGGCTCCGTGGTGACCTATTCATCCCATTCAAGTGTTTGTCCCAATTAACAGAAGTGGATTTTTTTGAAAATTCGCATAGCTGGCACCTGATTTCCCCTGGTGTGCCTGAGCATGAAAACCTGCGACTGCAAACACTCACACACTCTCACACACTCATACACTGAGGCTTAGTTGTGATTACAGCTCTTTTATGATTTTATTGTTTGTTGCTTAATGCTTTTGTGAAGTTTTTCTTTATTGAGTTCTGTGCTTTTAAAAACAATTAAAAATTACTTAGCTTGTGTGTTATTAGTTGATGGTTTTCTCACCATTTCCAGTTCCACTTTCGGTTCCAAAGAAGTCTGTGCTCTACCATTGTTTTGCTTCGGTGGAAATTTGCTTACATAGATACATAGATACATAGACAGTGTCGGCAGATAAGGGCCTATGACCCACCCAGTCTGCCCATTTGAGCTTGTAAGTTCAGTTTATGTTTTCCTAGAAGTCTGTTGCCCCTTACCCCTGACCTCCAGAATTCCTTTATGTCTATCCCATGCATTCTTAAATCCTGTGATTGTTTCAGCCCCCACCACTTCCTCTGGCAGGGTGTTCCACTTGTCCACCACCCGTTCTGTGAAGAAATTCTTCCTCACATTTCCTCTGAATCGTCCTCCCTCCAACTTCATCCCATGCCCTCTAGTCCTGGAACATCTTTTTCGCTTAAAAATAGTGTATTCCTGCACCCTGTTCCTCCCTGAAAGATACTTGTATGTCTCTATCATATCCCCTCTCTCCCTCCTCTCCTCCAGGGAGTACATGTTCAGTTCCTTCAATCTGTCTTCATAGGACTTGTGATGCAATCCATGCACCATCTTTGTTGCCCTCCTCTGAACCTTCTCTACCCTGTCTATGTCCTTATGTAGGTATGGTCTCCAGAACTGTACACTGTACTCCAGGTGGGGCCTCACTACTGTCTTGTATAGTGAAATTATGACCTCCCTTTTCCTGCTGGTGATGCTCCTGCCTGTGCATCCCAGCATCCTATTTGCTTTACCTGCTGCCTTGTCACACTGTTTCCCTACCTTGAGGTTATCAGAGATGATAACCCCAAGATCCCTTTCCTGCTTGGTGCATGCTATATCCTCAACCCCCAACTGATATATTGTGCCAGGGTTTTTGTGCCCCATATGCATTATCTTGCACTTCTTTGCATTGAATTTCAACTGCCAAACCTCTGACCATTCTTCAAGTTTCTGCAGGTCCTTCTCATTCTGTCTACACCCTCTGGTGTGTCTACTCTGTTACAGAGCTTTGTGTCATCAGCGAACAGTGAAATTCTGCCTTCTAGCTCCTGAGCAATGTCACTGATGAAGATGTTGAATAGGACTGGTCCCAGCACTGATCCCTGTGGTACCCCACTGGTCACTCTTCCCTCTGTGGAGTGACTGCCATTTACCACCACCCTCTGTGTTCTGCCACCCAGCCAGTTACCTACCCACCACACTACTGTCCTGCCCACACCCATGTTCCCCAGTTTGGGTAATAGTCTTCTATGTGGCACAGTATCAAAGGCCTTGCTGAAGTCCAGATAGGCCATGTCCACTGCCCTCCCCTGATCCACCTCCCTAGTCACGCAGTCAAAAAATTCAATGAGGCTGGTCTGACATGACCTCCCCCTGGTGAAACCATGCTGGCTTGGGTCCTGTAGTCCATTGACAACCAGATGTTCCACCAACCTCTCCTTCAGTAGTGCTTCCATGATCTTCCCCACTACCGAGGTGAGGCTGACTGGTCTGTAGTTCCCTGCTTCCTCTTTGTTCCCACTTTTGTATAAGGGGACTACATCTGCTGTCCTCCAGTCTTTGGGTACCTTCCCTGTTTCCAGTGATCAGCTAACAGGATAGCCAGAGGTTCAGCCACCACCTCTCTTAGTTCTTTAAGGATCCTGGGGTGCACACCATCTCGCCCCATTGCTTTATCAACTCTTATTACTTCCAGTTCTTTCAGGACCCTTTCTCATGTAAAGAGACTTGTGTCCATTTCTGCACCATTCTCACCCCTTGTACTCCCTTCAGACCCATTACCTCCTCTTCCTCAGTAAAGACTGAGCAGAAATACCTGTTCAATATGTCAGCTTTACTGTTGTCATCCTCCACTTGCTCATCCTCCCCTTCAGTCTCACTATCCCTCCTTACGCCTTTCTTTTTCCCTTATGTACCTGTAAAAGGTTTTGTCCCCTCTACCCACTGATTTTGCAATGTGTTCTTCTGTCTGAGCTTTGACTTCCCTTACTGACCTCCCTGCCTCCCTTTGCTTCTCCTGGTACTTCTCCCTATCCCCTTCTGCCTGTGTCTTTTTATTGCCTGAATCCAATCTTTTGGCTTTCTTTCTTTGCTACCTCTTTGGAAAACCATAATGGTCTCCTCTTCCTTTTCCTCTTGCTAACCTGCTTAATGCATAATTCTGTTGTTCTTGTAATCCCCATTTTAAATACTGCCCACTGTTCCTCAACCCCTGATTCCTGCCCCATTCCCCTTAATGCCTCTTTCAAGTATCTCCCCATTTTCCCAAAGTCTGCCCCCCTAAAATCCAGGATATGTGTTTTTGTGTGGTTTGGTTCTGCTCTTTCTGTGATTTCAAACCACAATGACTGGGGTCACTGTTCCCCAGGTGCTCCCCCACTGTTACCCCCATCACACTGTCCCTGTTTGTGAGCACAGGGTCCAGTATTGCCTTCTGCTGAGTTGGTTCCATGACCAGTTGCTTGAGGCAGGCACCCTGAAGGGAGTCCAGGATAAATCTGCTCCTAGTTGATGCTGCTGCTGGGATGCTCCAGTCCACGTCTGGAATAGTGAAGTCTCCAACCAGTACTACCTCATCCTTGTCTGCCATCCTTTGGATGGCTAGCATCAACTCTATCTGTTTCTTCCTCCTGGGCTGGTGGTCTATAGACCACACCTGTGTGGATGGCTGTCCCCATTTTCCTTTCCAGCTAACCCACAGTAACTCTCCCATTTTGTTCCTCCTGGATCTCTGTGGCCCTTATGTCATTTTTCACATACAGTGCCGCCTCCTCCTTTCTGCCTGCCCTGTCTCTTTTGAATATGTTGTAGCCAGGTATGGCCATCTCCCAGTCGTGGTTATCATTACACCAGGTTTCAGTGATGGCCACAATGTCCAGGTCTGACTGCACCATGACAGCCTCCAGATCTTCCATCTTGTTGTTAAGGCTTCTGGCATTTGCACACATGGCTTTCCATGATTTGACCTCCCTAGACTGTTTCGCTGTTCTACTCCAGCCCCTTCCTTGGTTGTCCTTTATCCCTGGTTCTCCTTGCTGTCTGCCTTCTGCTGACTTTTGCCCCTTTACTGCCTATCCACCTCTTGGGTGCTAATCTCCATCTTTTGCACACTGCTTTGTAGAGATAGCCACTCCTCTGGTTCACTGGTTCCACTGCTAGCTGTGGGGGGAGAGCAAGCAGGTACCCTCCTTGCTGGTCTGCCACCCCTCTTTGCTAGTTTAAATGCTTGTCAATGTAGCATTTAAACTTATCATTGAGTGCTTGATTCCCCTCCAGGATGGATGCAGGCCGTCAGGCTTGAACAAACCTCCATCCCTCCAGGTGGGTCCCCAGTCACCAATGAATCCAAACCCTTCCTCACAGCACCAGTTCTTCAACCATGAGTTAAAGTTCCTGGTGCATGCACTCCTATGCTCTCCTTGCCTCTCTGAGGTAGTACTTCTGAGAAAGTGACAGAAGTAGCTACTTGCTTGAGACCCCTCCCCAATTTCCTAAACTCTTCCTGAACTTCCTTTGGCTCCCCATTTGCCAGGTCATTAGTACTTAGGTGGATAATGACATCCGGCTCACCCTCCCGTCTTGCCTTCCCAGTGATCTCCAGGATCTTCCTTCCATCCCTCCATGCCGTGGCACCTGGTAGGCACCTCACCTCCCTGTCCTCCCCATCCTGTGTTCCTAGCTGGATCCCTCTTATGATGGAGTCCCCCACCAGGATTCACTTCCTCCTCCTCTGGGGTCCACTGCTTTCCCTGCTGAGGTCACCTCCTTGGCTAACCTCCACATCCTTTCCTTCCACTTCTCTGGGTACCTCTATTTGGTTGTTCCCATTTTCCAGTGTGGCATATGAGTTCTTGAGTGGGATAGGATCTGGGATGTGCCACTGCCTGACTGCTCTAACCCTCCCTGAGCCCACTGTCATCCAAGTGCTCCTCGTTCTTGGCATCCTTTGAGGCAGTTGCATTCGACTGGGAGGTCTCTGGATAGGGGTGATGGTACTCCTGACCCAGTTTACTTCCACTCTGAGTATGGCTACCTCATCCCACAGTCCAGAGAGATGCATGCAGATAGTGCAGCACCTCAGTGTCCAGAAGGTCTGCCTGAATATGGCTGCCCCACAGCCACTGCATTACACCACTCCCCACATTATACTGCAATTATACTGCTATTCCACTACTTGTCTGCTACTGAAGCTCTCCTAGTTCCCTTTTTATTAATTTACTGTCCTAAAAATCCTGCCACTGATCCTCAGATAATTTTCTTTAAAAAAAAAAAAAAAAGAAAAGAAACCAATAAATAAATAAATGAGTCAAAACACTTGTCATGCTAAGGGTGGGCTTCTTCCCCCTTATGCCCCTCCTACTTCACACCCCTTACTATACCCTGTGTTTAGCTCCTGTCAATCAGATTTAACAGGTCGTAAAATTAAGAGTTGGGGGAAGGGGAGGGCGGGCGAAAATTTGCAGCAATTAAAGACAGCACAGAAATACACCACCACTACATTTTAAATTTTCAACAGCCCAAAAACAATTCTAAGTAAAGACAACAAAGAAAGTACAGTGTCACTAAAAGCCCACAATCTAAGTTTAAAAGAAAATAGCAATTACCAGTTACTCTAAAGCACTGAATTGAATATGTTTCCTTCCCCTTCTGGCTTCTTCTGAGAAAATAAAACTCACTTGCTACCTCAACTCTGACTAAGCCCCACCTCCAGTTATCACGTAGCTGAGGTCAGAGGCCAGACAATTAACACCCCTCACCCAAACTACAGGGCAGTCAGATAAGCCAAGATAAAATTTGCAGCAATTAAAGACAGCACAGAAATACACCACCACTACGTTTTAAATTTTCAGCAGCCCAAAAATTATTCTAAGTAAAGACAACAAAGAAAGTACAGTGTCACTAAAAGCCCACAATCTAAGTTTAAAAGAAAAATAGCAATTACCAGTTACTCTAAAGCACTGAATTGAATATGTTTCCTTCCCCTTCTGGCTTCTTCTTAATGATAATCCCCTCCAACTCGAAGTGCTCCCAGTTTTCAAGTTTGTTATTCTTCAGGCACCAGTCACATAATGCACTGACATGTAACAGCGCATCCAAGTTGTCCACGTTCTTTTGGAGTGGATCCACATCATCTTCAGCCTCTCCTTCTGCCACCGACTGCTCTGTTAGTGTACTGCAGATTTCTTCAACACTGAGCTCTCCCTCAGTTGCTTCTTCAGCATCCTAGTCCACAAATGCCTCAAATTTGGCTGCAGATATCCCTGCTGGACACTCAACATCAACAAGAGGATCATCTGTCGGGTCATCTTGTGCACTCTCCACTGGCAAGATACCCTCTTCATGTTGTAAGCTGAAGCCTTTGTGGAAACAGTTTGTTATTGTAGACTCTTTTACTGATGTCCAAGACTTGGCCGTCATAAAGATGACTTCCAGTAATGTAACTTTCTTGGAAATTTCATTTGCCAATGCTGAAGACCCACTGTTGATTATCCCCGAACATGGGTCGTACCTAGCACCCTTACTCACAGTGTGGTTAAACCACGCTAGCAGCCGTCCTCCACTTGGTTGTCCTTCCCCTCACTTTTTCTTTTCCAATTAGGATTTGAATTGTGCTGCCATTCACTTTTCATTTTTTCTTTATTCAAACTTATGTAACCCACCTGGCTCTTTGAAATGCCGAACTATTTGGCAACAATAGTGAGTTATGTGTTTGGCAGCAGTAATGCATCTAGGACCTTAATCTTCTCAGACAGAGGAAGGTCAATTCGTTTAGCACAAGCCATTTTAGCATACAGACTAAGCTAACAAACAAACTGAGAAAGCTACAGTACTGCAACCACATTTATACCGCCATCTTAATTAGGTGATAATTAAGTGAAGTGTGTGCTAATGCTATCCAGGCACCTAAACGGGAACCAAATTGCCCCCTAAAAATGGAATGGCTGTCCCAATTAAAGGGAACCCACTAGGTGACAAGACATTCTTCAGGCACATAAGTGAGAAGAAGAAGGCAAGGGGCAGGAGAGTGAGGATAAGGAAGCTGGTAGATGGTGACTGCACAGAAGATGATCAGGAAAAAGCAGACACACTGAACAGATTCTCCTGTGCAGTCTTCACAGTGGAGAGTGTGGGGGATGGACTAACAAGGAGCAGCAAGAACACAGAAGGGAGGAGATAAACACAAGTCCATTTGCGGAGGAAAGAGTTTGAAGAGACCTGCAAACCTGAGAGTGGACAAGTGCATGGGTCTGGACAAAATATAGCCAAGGGTGCTAAAGGAATTCAGGGAGGAGTATGCTGCACCCGTGCCAGCCTTATTCAACACATCACTGGAAACAGGAGAAGTTCCAGGGAACTCGAAGAGAGGTCATATAGTTCTGCTTCCGAAATGTAGCAGCAGGGAGGTGGTTAGCAGCGATAGACTGGTTTGTCTCACATCAGTAAGTGGGGAAATTAATGGAAACTGTTAAAAGAAAGGCTAGTAGAATATTTTGAATCCAGGGGGTTGCAAGACCAAAGACAGCATGGATCTACATGGGGGAGGTAATGTCAGACAAATCTGAAAGATTTCTTTGATAGGTTGATCAGGGAAATAGATCAGGGAAGGGTAGTGGATGTGACCTATTTGGACTTCAGCAAAGCCTTCAACACTGTACCACACAAGAGACTGATGAAGAAATTGGATAGTCTTGGGGTGAAAGCCAAAGTTGTAAACTGGGTAAAAAACTGGTTAATAGATAGATGGCAGAGGGTAATGGTGAATGGCACTCACTCTGATGAGGGGGGAGTGACCAGCAGGATGTCACAGGGTTCAGTATTGGGGCCGGTCTTGTTCAATATCTTCATAAGTGACATCAAAGAAGAGGTTGAAGGGAATGTGTGCCTTTTTGCAGACGACACCAAGATCTGTAACAGGGTGCATACTCAGGAGGGGGTGGAGAAAGTGAGAAGGAACCTTAGAAAATGTGAAGAATGGTCAAGGGTATGACAGCTGGTGTTCAGTGCCAAGAAGTGTAAAATCATGCACCTGGGGCATAGAAAACCACGAGCAGAGTATAAAATGGGGATGGGGTGGGGTGGGGAATACTGACAATCACTAAGCAGGAAAGGGACCCAGGGGTTATAATATCTGATGACCTCAAAGTTGCAGGACAGTGTGGCAAGGCAGTGAGCAGGGCCTGTGGATTGCTGGGGTGCATAAGGAGAGGTATTACAAGCAAAAGGAAGGATGTGATATTACCATTGTATAGATCATTGGTGAGACCACACCCGGATTATTGTGTACAGATAGATCTGGAGGCCACATCTCAGAAAAGACATGGATAGGGTAGAGAAAGTCCAGAGGACGGCAATTAAAATGGTACATGGGTTGCATGAGAAACTGAGGGATCTCAATATGTACACCCTGGAGGAGAGGATGGAGAGAGGGAGGACATGATAGAGACCTACAAGTACCTCATGGGAGTGAACAGAGTACAGGCGCGGAGCCTGTTTCAAATGAAAAGTTGCAACAGCGCAAAAGGGCATGCAATAAAGCTACTGTAGAAAGAGGGAAGTTTAAGAGGGATGTGAGGAAGTACTACTTCACTGAAAAAGTGGTGGATGCCAGGAACAGCATGCCACAAGCGGCAGTAGGGGTAAAAACTGTGGAGGGTTTCAGACATGCATGGGATAACTGGCCCGTCAGCTCAACGGTTGGATTTCCACTTGCGATGCTGGCGACCCAAGTATCGGGAATGGACCCAGGTCCCTGGAGAGCCAGCTGGGGGGGAAGCATAGAGCATCCTGAGGACTGTTCTCCTTCTCGGGGGGGGATTGGGAGTGTGTCTGGCACTCAACAGATCCCTAGCGGAGGCTGGGGGTTCAGCAGTGACTGGCACCTAGCACGTTCAGGGGGTGGGGCA
This sequence comes from Neoceratodus forsteri, assembly GCA_016271365.2. Classification (NCBI taxonomy): domain Eukaryota; kingdom Metazoa; phylum Chordata; order Ceratodontiformes; family Ceratodontidae; genus Neoceratodus; species Neoceratodus forsteri. The sequence goes on from CM057453.1 coordinate 1,284,530,548, forward strand.
GACACAGGATGTCATTGCATGTCCCCACCCCCCAGAAAACCAGGAAAAAGAGCAGCTCTTGGCTGCCTTAGATGAAGCCCACTATGGCTTCAATTAGCCCCCCAGGCTGGCGCTCTGACCTATCCTGTTGTTTGCGGCACTTGGCCCGGTGCCACAACCCCACCCTGGGGGGTAATCCAGGGGGTATTGGAGGGTCGCGGCCATTGTGGGGGGTGGGAGCCTGTGGTCCATGACCAGGCAGAAGTGCCGGGTGGCTGGTGGCAGGGGAGTAAAAAGAAAGAATAAAAAAAAAAAAGATATGCATGGGATTGACATAAGGGAATACAATAGACATAAGGGAATACTAGCAAATAAAAAGGGTGAGGGAAGGGGAGGGTCATCGGAGACCAGTTAGGGTCTGTTAGGACAGAATAGGCACAGAAAAGCTGGGCAGACTGGGTTGGCCAAGCAGTCCTTTTCTGCTGAAAAATTATATGTTTCTATGGCTACCACACAGTGAGTGAGGGAGACAGCACTGTGTGACAGCCTCACAACTGATGCAGAAAGATCTGTTTTTTGTTATTAATTAAATGAATACCCAGTCGATTAAGTGGGCAGCCGAGTGTGCAAGTGTGTGCGTGTGTGGAGGGGGAGTGACTCAGCCATTTTTGCCAGCCCCTCTGGTAGCTGAATTAATTGGGGTGGGGCAGGTAGGAGCATCACAAGGAGTGGGCGACAGTGCAATACAGTCCTGGGCCAGATGGGTGGCTTAGGAGCATACAACAAGTACACACTGGGAAAACAGAACAGAAAAGGTTAGAGATTGTATCTCAGATTTTAGAGTAAATATCACTTTCTGGGTGTTTATGGGAGGTTGAGAAGTTAGAACATGTTTATAAGTTGTTTTTTTTTTTTTTACAGTTATAGCAGGTTAGGAGTTAACCTTATAAACATAGTTGCCAGAAATGTTTTAAGAACATTTCTAACAGGCATGCATATCTGGTTGTGCTGCGCTCTGCTTGCCAAAATGGTTCCCGGACAGGTGGTTGTTGCCCTGTAGGCACCTGGATTCCTAACCCTCTGGGCCAGCCAGGATGTTGCATTTTCCTTACCTATTTGGCAGCCAATCAGATTGCTCCATCTTCAGTCCCTGTTTTATAATATGGTAACATGATTGCAGGTTGGCTGGGGACCAGCATTAGATCTGATTGACAGATCGATTGACTGAGAGCTGCAGTAGAAGAGAGAGAACAATCTATGTATGTGAGTTATACTGACAGTAGTGCACAACAGCATTTTGTGTTCTACAATTCAGTAATGTCAGAATGCGCCTGTGCTATTTCCATATGATGCAGTCAGTGAAATGTAATACTTTATGTGGCAGCTCAATAAAAAAATTACAACACCCCATAATTTGTTGTCATAATATAAATTTTCATTTTTTCAAAGATAACTAATCAAAGAGCCTTTCTGCCTTCCTGATATTTACCTAGTACAGTATGTGCAACTTTCCAGTCAATTTCCAGATACAAATACGTCTGATCACTGATGCAAAGAGATGTGCTCTGCTTTTTAATCTCACCCAAGGAATTCCTAAAATTCTTAAGTGCTGATTCAAACTCATTAACACTACTCTGCTAATTCTGGTTAAATGCTGAAGCTGCATAACACATTTCTTGTCCCTTTCTCTAGAGGTTTATTCATACAATGTAGAAAAGTGGAATTCATTTTCATTGCCTCCATAATGTCTGCTTGTGCTAGTTATTGCCCTTTGTGCTGGCCCCTGCACATAGTCATAAAAGCCCATAACTATAAAACTGTGTAACAGCTGCTTGACAGGTATCTGTATCACGGGGGCTGTTGTTTGCCATGAATTATGAATTGGCATTTTAGCTTCATTTAAAGTGAAGTAGAATGGTTGAATTTGTTTTCTTCCTTTTCCTTAGTTGCGAGACTGCCAGCAGTCATTGTGAACTGCAGTCCCTGTGGCCCTTTACAGCATGAGGTAATCCATTTCTTGACATTGCAGAGCAAAATCATGTTCTCATGAATGCGACTCAGGGGAAGTTGGTCTGGTTGGAACATTAGGCCACAAGGATAGCAAAACTTAAGTGAAGTTGGGTGGAGATCAAGAAAACACAAGTACATGGAGTAAAAGGAAAGAAGATACATACAATTAAAGACAGAACAGTCTGAAATGGACAGAGAAATGGAAAAAATGAGAGCAATAGGAAACTTAGCAAGCTAGAGAAGGTGAAAGAGAAAAGAAGTTGAAAAAAATGGGAAATTATAAAAAGAATAAGATAAATTCTGGAACCTGATTGTCTAAAGCAGTCTTTGACCTGTGATGATATCTCACTATATCATCATGGTTCAAAACTAATAACCAAAGTCAGTGTCTTTCTAACACTTTGGGAGTATTTTATAATCACAGTAATGTACTCCAGGGTGTGGTATATGTAAGCAATAATACCCGACAGGATGGCAGGTACTGGGAAATACCGGACCACCTAGGGGCGTAATGAGGCCTGATGCCGCAGGTGGAGGGCCTTATGGCCCATGGAAGGTTCGGTATTTCTCTATACCACCCACCCTGGAGGGTATTATTGTGCTTAAAAAATTGCAAACTCTGGCATTTTTAGATGGGATTTAAAAAAAACTGTAAAAAAACATTTTAGAAATGTAAAACAATGGCTTTTATGCTTCTTTGTTGCAAAGTAGTCCCTTCATTTTGTGATGTTACAGCTTTTGTTGCTGCCCCCCATAGAGCCATTCTGTTCAACTTATCCCCCCCCCCAAGTACACACACATAATCGCCAGTTCAAGATATGGACTTTTTTTTTACTTCTCCCCAGCAATATCTTGTCATTGTAGTTTTATTAAAAGCAAAAAACTGTTTTCTGCTTTTCCTGGTAGACTTTTTTTCTTGTCCCTTTATGAGGAGCTGTGGCTGTTAGATGCATGACCTTTCACGACCCTACCATGTAAAAGCTGGAAGTACACACCGGCAGGTACAATGTGGCCTGAGAGCGCTGTAAATGTTTTGGTTTTTTTTATTTAGGTTTCACAGGGCAGCGTTGTTTTAGTTTCAGACAGCAGCGCTGTTCCAGTTTTAAAATGATGTCCATTTGCAGTAACTTGTTGAGCGGTTATGTATTTGGTGGTGGATCAGTGTCAGTGATGTCTGAGGCAGACTTACAGTTTAAAACATATTGAGAGGTACTTTAATCAAGTATTTTTGACCATGACAACTTTTTTTTTAAGAGACAGCAGAGCAACTGCAGGTAAAGAGTGTTTGGGTTGGGAGAGACCAGTAGCTCTAACTAAGCAAGAGAAAAAGATGGCAGGCATTTCAAATTTTCTTGTGTGGTTTCAGCCAATTACAAATCAAGCCGGACACCACTGTAGAATGGTATGCGGTGAAGTGGCAGTTGGTCTGGCACTTATTTTTAGCTGGGCATCTATTGAAAAATAGATGCCCAGGTTGGAGGTGCTTTTAGTCAATCAGGAGAGAGAGAATATATTCTTGCTATTTTCTAATGTGGGCTATCATTACTTCTTGTGTGGTTGAAGGCACTTGACTTTGCCTCATGCCTCATAATGCACCTAAAGCATGACAACATCCCATGACATGCCACACCCTGTCATGTATTATTGTTTAAATGAAGAGGGAGTAATATTAAAAGAAACAAGAATGAGAGTGAGACAGACAGACCACTATCATGGAAGAGACAGTATCAGTGTCAGAAAAGACAGAAAAACATTAACATGACAAACAAGTAGCAGGATAAAGAGAAAGAAAAAAGAATGAAATTGAGGAGACTGAAGAATTGTTTATACATAGGATGGACCAGTAGCACAGTGGTTGTGCTACTGCTCACTACACCGTGACCCATATTCCAGAACATACTTGAGTCACTCGGGGCCTGACCCATGGGAGGGAGGATTGAGCATCCATTGGACAGCTCTCCTCCCTCGGGGAAGAGGGTTAGTATGATGCTCCTGGTTGGCTTCCACCTGGAGAAATCTGAATGGTAGTGCAATGGGACCACATGGAGGATGGGATCCCACACCCAGACACTGGAAGTATTTCCAAAGGGGTGCAGCATGCAGATCCCATCACTGTATGCATGTATGCCCCATGGGAGATAAAGAAGAGAAATCTCTGACCATGGATAGATGATGGCCTGGTCTCCCAGAGGCCCTGCACTGGCAACTGGGCACCTCCAACTTGTCCCATGGCAGAGAACACTAAGAGTTCAGGTGAGCCCCAAAGGTGTTGTGTGACGGAGCTGGGGGGACCAGTCTACACGGGCAGGTCTGCCAACAAAGTAGATAAAGGAAGGATAGCAAAGAAAAAAAAAGAATGATCTGTGCAGGTCATAGTCATCTAGCCCACTCAGAGTTGTAACCCAGCAGAGGTAATTTGCAAAAGAGCAGTATGTAGTATCCATAAATGATGCGAGTAAAGAACAAATGTTTATACTGTTTGATTTCTGTTTCCCTCCCAACAGCATGTGCATGCACTCTAAAGTATCATGTCAATTGTAAAGCATCTTGGGCAACAATATGCAAATCCATATGTAGGGTACAGATTTGTTAAGTTGCACAAGTTTGCTTGGTGTAAATTTATAAAGAATTTCTGCATGTCTTGAACATTGTCTGCTTTGAAAAGTGCACAGTTCATGAACAAAATGCCACAAAGTGCCAATTTTTCACAAAAAGTGCATGAAAACTCTGATGAGATTTCACACAGTGTTCTTAAAGAGCCCTTTCCCTGGCATACTGAAGGCAAGTCAGTATGATAACTTACATCCCCTGGAATCTGTCCATAGATAAATTATAATTTTTAGTATCATGGTTTATGGAAGAGAAGGGATCGTATTTGGCTTTGTGGAGCCAAGCCACAGATCCCTTCCACTTCCTTGTCCTGAGTACCACCCTCACTCTAGCACGTTGTGTGACATAATTATATGGAGAGTGCAGGAGCGCACTCCATAGTCTACTATAGGGCTGACTATTATGACTTTTTTTTATTAGTGCAGGGTTCCAATACAGAGAAATCAAGGCCAACACTCAACTAACAAGGCTCTTGTTAGTTGAGTGATGTCTTTAATTTATCTGAATTGTAAGCCTGAACTATTAAAAAAAGATGTAAAAGTTAGCCGCAATAGTAATATATGGAGCGCTTCCCCAACCTCTCTGTGTAATACATCATAGTAGCAGCTAGCGTGGGAGTGCCACTCAAGACTATGAAGTGGAAGGGATTGGCAGCTGGGTTGTACAGAGTCAAAATATGATCCCTTCTCTTCCATAAACCACGGCACTAAAAATGATAATTTATCTATGAACGGATTCAGGGGGAGGTAAGGATTCAATCTGTGTTCTACATGGCTGTTACTGAAACTGCCAGAGAAGTGGCTCTTTATTACAATGTCATTTTTAAATTCTCTAGACTTCTCAAAATGACCTTACACTATAACTCTAGACTGTCACAGTTATATCCAGTGAATCCATTGATTCATTCTGAATCCTTCAGATCAGAGATTCCTGTGCCTGCTTTTGGATTTGCCATGCTTGATGACCAGAGTGACTATATCAAGGACATTCTGTAAATGTTAATCCAAGTAATGTAAGAAATCTACGTCAAAGAGCGGTCAGTTTAAAGCATCTTTGATTTATATCACTCATGGTTTACCTTTAAATAGTTTTAGTACATTGCATGGTTTACATTCCAGTCCACGTTCTACAAATGAACTGTCTGCTGCATATGTTCTATGTGTGTAGCAATGCATTAGACAATATTAATAATGTAAGCTCTCTCTCTCTCTCTCTCTCTCTCTCTCTCTCTCTCTCTCATATCACTACAGAGAAGTGATTACTACAGGGCTTACACCAAGAAAGATGCATGTGCATTATAATTGAATATGTGTGTGTGTATGTTTTGGTGTGACCCCTGCCACATATGATGACAGTGCTGGACATTGAATTACCTGGATTTGCAGTGTACACTTTTTGATTTATTTTGCTTTTGGGAGGCTGTATGTGTTTGTAACCCCCTTGTTACTCGGGGTTACTAGAATCCAAGTCAGACCTAGTGGTAGGCAGGGAAGGCAGCTTGTGAAACTCCAGTTAAATGGATTTCACACTGTCTCACTCTGTTCTCAGTCTCAGCAGAGACTGTGGGATGACATCACCACAGAACTATCGCAGCTGCATGAGCCACAATGGAATCTGCAGAAGGGAGTTAGAGTAGAATGTTGGGAGGTTTGAACAGTCAGTGTGCAGTTGGAGTTTGGAGATCGTTGTGAGAGGAGCACAGCAGCTCTGTGCTCAGGCTCTTGGAGCCTCAACCCTGAAATAGGGCTACAATCAGGGAAAGGTGTGTGTTTCCGCCTAAAGAGAGACACAGTAAGCTATTTTTAAGTGGTGGAGACTGCTGATTAGGGTCTCTGTGCCCCATCCCTGAGGGGATGGGGCAGGAAGGTTGCCTGCTATTCCAGGGGCAACCCCCTGGCTACTGCTGGAGAAAGAAGCTGCCTTATTTTGTCCACGTGTGTGGAGTACAAGAAGATATTGTGATTCACCTGTGGGGCACCTGCAACCAAAGGGTGAGTTCTGCTCTTTCTAAACAGCCCATGTTTTATCCTGAACTGTGTTAAAGTGGGGGATTGGACTACTGAAGTAGTGGGAGGCCTAGAGGAATAGGCTTACCCAAAAAGTAAAAGTATGTTCAAGTCCAGCACATAGGGGAAGTCAAGACATGTAGAGGAGATGTGACATACGTCTACCCAGTAATCTACATTGCCAAGCTTTCAGAAAAGAGTTGTTTAGTTTCCAGAGAAATGGCCGGGTATGGATTGTGGGAGCTGGAGGTGGGGACCCCATCTTTAGTAACCAGGTCCGCCTCTATGGATTTGCTCTGTGGATTTCTACTTTGCCTCATGCACTTGGCCAGTGATGAGAGAAGTACCCAGACGTGGGGATGGAAGGAAATTTCCCTCTAGGAGTTGAAGGCTCTAAGGTGGTTTGGGGAGCCACCAACAGGAAAACTGGTTCATTCCCGTATGGACTGCAGATCAAGTGGCTGGTGGGGGAGCCGGGCCATGGGGAAAACCCAAGTAGTGTACAAGTCGGCATGTGTACCCAAAGCTGCGTGCAAGTCTGGGCTGTGTGCCTGGTGGGTTCAGAGCCTGAGGGCTGAAATGTGAAGAAGTGTTCTGTATCTCTAATCTGCATTACCAGGAATGTAGCCCCGTGGGGATCTGTCTATGCTTTGTTTGTTCAGTTTGGATGTGAATAAAAGCCACACTGTAGAATCCCGTTCCTGGTTTTGGACATTACAGTTATTGCTTCCTGTGTTCGGATTTACAGTACTTGGGTGCCCCTGTGCTGAATAGCCAAACCTAGGCCCCCTGTGCCGAGTAACCTAGTCCTCCCTGAACCCAGTCCCCACCAGGTACTGCTGTCAGCTTCAACAGCATGCCACCTGTCGTTTTGCAAAAAGGCAGGGGTCGGGGGTTACATGTTTATCACAAAAGAAAAATAATCACTTTTGAAAGTGGATGAGCATCCAAATGCATATCGACAGTTTATGTCTCCTGTTATGGACATATATGTCACTTAGAACACTCTCCTGTGAAAATGCATGCAGTCAGTATTCTACACATCCTTTGATTTAGTATGATCCGCACAGTGCGTGATAAGGCAAATCACATCATTTTAATGAATCTGCAAGGGCACCCTTATAGACAGTTAGAAATTGATGGGAAATGCCTGACAAGCAGTAAGGAGAGCAAAGAGAGGAAGATGGGAAGAGAAAAGAAGGCCCATTAAATAAAAATATAACAACAGATCTTTATGGGATCAGCGCTAATTGTTTCATATTTAAATAGAAAACATTGTTTCTCTAATAGGTTATCCCTTGTCAGTCTGACCTGGGTAAGGATTTGAATACCCAAGATGCCATGCACTGGGACTGAGGCTTTATGGTATGTGTGCAGTTTAGAGAGATGCACAAAAACAAACAATTCAAATATTTATTCTCTTCTAGCATCCTCTTATGGATTCCAGGTACTACTCTTCTTGCAATGGAAGAAAAAGCCTGAGTCCATCAAGAGTTGCTGCTGACACCCCTGACTGACATGACTAGCTACCCACCACCAGAGCAGTTCTGGGAAGTGGTAGTTAACCCATATGACCATGAGAAAGCTGGTGATTTGGTTTAGGGGGTGTCAAAAAGAGGAAATGTCGATCAGGAGCCAGAGAAGAAAAACCTTGTTTTAAAAATGTTGCATTTCCATTTAAAACAATATGTTGCACGTTACATTTTTACCTGTTTGATATCATTTTTGAAATGACTGGTTATAATTGCCTTTTTAATGTCTTGCTTGCAGATAATGGTCTGTCATTATGAGGGAGTTTAGCCTGAGTCCCAACAGGTCTTCTTGTTATTAATTACTGCATAGTGACTCACTCCTTCCTTCCTTCCTTCCTTCCTTCCTTCCTTCCTGCCTTCCTTCCTTCCTTCCTTCCTTCCTTCCTTCCTTCCTTCCTTCCTTCCTTCCTTCATTTTGACCAGGAAAAGCACACTAAGCAGTGATAGTTTGCTTCCAGGTGTGTCCTTGTGGGGTGGATTGCATGGCCCTATTTTTATTGGTGGGGGAATGTTGGCCAGGACACTGGGAAAACCCACTTCACTCTTCATCACCAGTAGGGGGAGTTGCTGTCCGTCACTCTAAGAAGGTGGGCACTGGTAACTAGGGTGGATAAAGAGATGGAGAACAAGCAGAAGAGCTAACAGGTCTGTATATCTGTACAGTTGTGAGGTCTACTGTGTTACAGGTCCATATGATGCCGTGTTATGCAGAGTTATCAATTGTCTCACCTTCGGTGTGCTTGCTTACAGCTGTTTCTGTATTTACAGTATGGATAATTGTTAATGTAATATATGGATAATTTAAATAATACCCCCAAAATACATACAAAAAATCTCCTATAATACATCGCCTCAATCGCAATAATACCATCGATGGAACTCATTAATACTATCGTTCAGATCTCGTAATACTATCTATGGAAGATCTGAATGATAGTATTATTACAAACTCACAACAGCGCAAGTGCCACCGGACAGCTCGAGCAGCTTTCACTGACCACGAGCCAGCTTTTACTGTAACTGTCGCATACAGTAAAAGCCGACTACACATTCACGCCGTGGTAACCCTCTGAGGAAAAATGTCTCTTTCAAAGGAACAGAACCTTTCGGAAGAAAGAAAACAGTTTATTAAAGAGCAACAAAACATAAACAATGTAAAAAAAAACAGCTTTCGACCTACGGCTGCTTCAAAACCACCGAACCAAAATAGGTGAGTGCAGAGAAGTACAGGCAATTCCCACAGAAGAACTAGACACTATACTAGCAGATTTCTTATTTAAATTAAAAAAACAAGACGGCACAGAATATGAGCCCAGCACCATACGGTTAATCCTAGGCAGCATTGACCATCGCCTGTGTAAAATAAATTATCCGGAATCAATTTTTCAAAACCCTTTATCAGTCTTCAAAGAAACACTCAAAACCCTAACTGCCAAGCAAAAATATTTAAAAAAAACTAGGAATGGGCAACAGACCGAGGCAAGCACAAGCCTTGACAGACAGTGACATAACTTTGCTTTACAGCAGTGGCACTTTAGGTTTGACATCCCCAACTAGCCTGCTACATATGTTATTTTTTAACATAGGCCTCCACTTTGCTTTAAGAACAAATGAGCAGTACCAACTAAGATGGGGTGACATAGTCCCAGGAACAAACAGTGAAGGAAAAGAGTATCTTGAGTATCACGAAAGGCAAACGAAAACTTGCACAGGCACAAACCTACGAGATATTCAGCCTGTCCTACCAAGACTGTACAAAAAACGAAGTTTGTCCAGAACGAGATACATTTACTGCCTACCATCTATATGCATCTAAAAGACCCCCAAACATGAACACACCTGATGCACCTTTTTATCTAACCCCAAACATAAGACTAAAGCCAACATGCTTCTGGTACAGATCTATGACCATTGGTGAAAATAAAATACATTCCATAATGAAACTCCTGCAGCAGTCAGCTGGACTACCCCCAGACAAGAGAATCACGAATCATTCAACTCGCAAAACTGCGATCCAAAAGCTAATTAATTCAAACGTCCCTCCAACCGATGTAGTACAAGTCTCTGGCCACAAAAACATCCAAAGCATAAACAATTACAGTACCTTATCTCAGGCAAAACAAATGAAATATGCTCTATCCTTTCCGGTGACTGAGAATCAGCAACCACACTGAAAGAAGCCGAAATACCCACACCGACCACTTCCTCTGCTGCACAACCAACTTCCTCCATAATGCAACTTCCGCAACAAGAATCAACAGTCGCACAGCAGCCACCCAGCAAAAGTGCTCAATTTTCTACCACAACAGGAAATATCTTTGGATTGCACTTCAACTTCTTTGGCAATGTAGCAATAAGCATTCAAAAATCTCCTCAGGCAACCAAAAAAAGATGCTACATAATGTACTCAAACTTCGACTCCGATTAGCTCTCCACACTAAGTGTCGCTCGTTCCACAACAACAAAAAAAAATTAGTACTGTTTTGTTTGCAGTTTCTTTAACACTGCTCACTTTTCCTTGTTCAACTGTTCAAAAGTTCTCCAAGTTGCCGCAATCATTGGCTTTCTCTGTGACAAAATTACCTCACCACCAACTCAACCCACCATTCCTGACTATCGCAAAGGTAAGAAACTACAGTTTCCTTGCATCCATATATTACAAAAAATAACAAATACATTCTGGTGTTACAAAGCAGTAATTCATCTCGAGGATCTGGGGGCACTTAAAACTTCTCGAGCTTCGCTCTCAAGGTTTACTGTGCCCCCAGATCCTCTCGATGAATTACTGCCTTGTAATACACCAGAATGTATCTATTATTCTATTTGTACATCATATTACACTACAATGATTTGCTGGACATTTCCAATATTCATACAGACATAAACGCACCTCGATAGATGCTACGTCACTAACTGTCAGTCCCAGCTGTCTTCCCTGACTCTCCCATGCCAACATCTGTGCCCCTTATGCCCCCAGTAGCCCATTGTCAAACACTCTCCCACTGGCGCAAGCCACTTAGACCACCTCCTGGATGGTCTAAGTGGTGCCACTTGCTGCATCCATGGTGAAGCTTGTAAAATCACAAAAAGGGGATGTTGTAGCCCCACTGTGGCTCAAGCCCCCTTGCAACCTAGTACACTGGGTTGTTTGACACAACCCTGGTGCAATGGGACATTGGTGCAGCTGCATCTGGATTTGTCACAGGCTGCAACAGAAAATCACGTTTGACGCAAGTTGTGATGCAAGTCACCTCTTGCATCAAACTCTTTTGACGAAAGCTCCTAGCGTCGATCTAAGTGTTTTGAAAATCAGGCCCATGGTGACTAACAAACTCTGTTCATAGCCACTATGGTTGCTAATGCAGTCCCTTGATAAGGACTGTTTCACAGAATGTTTTTTTCCAGTATCAGTAGTCAGCACGTGTCATGTTTTGAAATGCTGACATCACTTACCCCGTTTACATGCAGGGTCAGTGATGCCAGGATTTCAAAACTTGATATGCTCTGACTTCCTAATAATGAAACTGATACTGTGAAATCGTCATTATTAATTGACTGAATTAGCAGCTGTAGTGACTCTGATCAGTTTGTTTGTTGCTGGAGCTACAGATAAACTCTCCTCCCCAAAGCACACTACACTGTCTGCAATACAGAAACTGAAACTACTGTTTTAAACTAGCTAAATCACAAATAAATTAATAACTAGCTGATGATCTACAGCCACAGTACATACTTAATAGAGTGATTTTGGATAGAAAACTCCATATTTAAGGTAGTTTTAGGTTTTTTCGCACTCAGCTCCAGAGCATAGCTAACTCTCTTTTCCCCACACTGCACTAAATTTAGCCTATGCACAGAAAAACAACACGTGACCTCCTATTCCATGAATCCTTGTTAACTTCAGCTTAGAACTATAATTCAGCTGTACTTTTTCGCTATTCACAAATTTCTACTTTAACACAAAGTAGAAATTTGCCTTGCAGTGTAAATTCATGAATTTTAAAAAATTCACCAAATTCTCTGCAAAGTGAATTTTTCTAACTTCACCCACCACTACATGTGAGATGCTACTGAACAGGAGAACAGTATTCCTAGCAAAAACACAAAAGACTAAGAAAATGTTAAAATCCCATGGTATGCATATTGTAGGATATCCCATGAGGTAGCTTGAAATATAATTGTTATTTGGTGTGGAATGTTGGTGTTATTGTTCCCTTGCACTCATGGGTTCACTTTGCAAGGGAACAATAACACCAATATTTCACACCATAAATCATATTTTGAACTACGTCATGGTATATTCCTCTTTATACAACAGATCTGAAAATAAATTTGCCAAGAAAAACATGTTATTTTGTGCAACAAGAGCAGGAAAAATGAAGCTGGTCATTGAGCATGCTCAGAAATTTGTTTCACTCATTTTGGTCATAGATAAGCTACTAAAGATACATTTTTGAGCATGCTCAGTAACCAACTTAATTTATTTTACCCCCCAGAACACCTATGAAAACCAACTATTATGACTCAGTTGGCCTTTCCTGGTAAAACTATTTCATCAAACAAGTAACATGTGAGGTGCCATTTATTTATGGATAGAATATCTGAACATATGAAAGAGCCAGCAGAAGAAGGTCATTAGGTATATCAAGTCTGCTTGTATTCCAGGGTGCCTAGCTTACGCCACTGACCCTGCCCCCCCCCGGTCTTCCCTTCCATGCCATCTGCCCCCCTCCCCAATGTCCCATGTTTTCCCTTATGCCATTCCCAGGTTCTCTTAAAGCTGCCCACTGTCTTCACTGAAATCACTTCCTCCAGCAGAGTATTCCACTTGGCCACCACCCTTTCTGTAAAGAAGTGCTTCATAACATCCCTCCTAACCATCACCCCCCTCCAGCCTTAAACTGTCTCCCCTCATGGTTCAATTATACAGTAGTCTATGCAGATTACATTTTTTACTTTTGTAGATGTGTACTGTTTCTATCACAAAACACCTAGACACCTGTGGTAAATCAAATATGCCATGGGTAGAGATGATGCAGATTTTTAATCCGCTGACAAAGTTGGTGCGAATCTACAGAAATCTGTAATTTGTGGAGTTCACAAATAGTGCACCAGACACACCAACTTTGCCAGCAGATTTCTTTTTAAAATTAGAACCTTAATAAAACTTCCCCACACCCCCTGTGCTGTAAAAATCACCCCCACCCAAAAATGATAAAAACCGTGACACCCAGCCCTCCACCCCATGCTGGCACCCTCCTCTCTCCTACCCTCCTGCCCTGGTGAAATGTGATGCTCTGTATGCTGCTTTGTGCTTAAAAAAGTAATTCCCTCCCCCCACCTGTGCACCAAATGCAGTCCACATGTCTTTCCCTCATCGGAGTCTCACTATCTTGTTTAAGCAGCACACCCAGTCCCCTGACCCCTAGCCAACCCCCCTCTGGTCCCCACCACCCTCTTCCCCCCACCAGCACCCACAAAAAATACCTGAAATAAAGAAAACAGTTCCCCAGTGCAGAGCATCTGCTCTGCTCAGTGTTCAACTCACAATTGCAGGAATGAATGAGTACTGATGTCCTTACTCCTAGTAAAACTTGATTGGCTCAAAATTCAACCCATTAATTTTTACTAAGAGCAAAGACAACACCAATCATTCATTCATTCATTCACAGATACTGAAGAGAGCAGATGCTCTGCACCGGGGGACTGTTTTCTTTATTCCAAGTTGATTTGTGGGTGCTGGGGGAGGGATGGTGGTGGGAACTAGAGGAGGGTTGTGTGGGGTCAGGGGCTGTGTGTGCTTAATAAAGACAATGGGACATGGGTGGGGGGAGGTAGATGGAGTTTTTTATTTTTTTTTATTTTAGATAACGGGTAAGGCCCACTAGGCACAAGTGCCTGTTTTCAGGGGTGACCTGGGAGCACTGGGCGGTTAAGTGACTTGCTTAGAGTCACACAGTATGCAAGTGGAGGTTGTGAGAATAAAACCCAGGGCTGGTCTGCTGGATGTACCAAGCTCGTTCACAGCTCATTACTCTAACCTATAGGCTATACTGCCTGCCACGGGGTGGGGAAAGGGATTACATTTTCAAGCACAGAGCATCAGATGAAGCAGCATTTTGCTGAGGGGGAGGCTGGAGGGTGCCACTAGGGGACGGGGGGGGGTATCATGCTTTTTATCATTTTTAGGTTGTGTGAGGGGGAGTAGCATGCAATTTGCATTTGATTCCACCATAAATTGCCAATTCACCTCGTAAATGTAGCCAATGTGCCTGGAAAATAACAACATGAATTGAGGTCCTTAGCTTCGTAAATTTGCTTAAGTTGCAGATTTTTTCATAGATCTAATTTCGGCAACTTCACACACCAGTAGCCATGGGCTGACTTAAGATGTCATTCTTATCTTCATTTTAGGGTATTGGTGTATTTCTATCTCACTTGTGGCTTCATCACTCATGAGATAAACAGACCAGTCATTCTTAAATGGGAACAGTCAGCTCAAAGGGCCCCACACTTAAATGTGGGCTGATCCCGATGTGCACTGTGTGTGTGTGTGTGTGTGTGTACAAAAAAATATTGCTTTACTTACGGTTTACTGTAGTAGAGTAGATTATATCAAACTAATTTTACTTGGTTCTAGTCTGACATCTTCTGTTACTACAAATCTCAGAATCCCCTGCATCTGACATCAGCACAGTAGGTAGCAGTGGGAGATTCAATAGCATGCAGTGCATGTTAGAGCTTTTATAATCCCAAGTAGTATCCCATCACATGGACGACTCAGTTTTGAGTGACTCAATGTGAATTCCTGTGATGTGAGCGACCCTGAAAGGGCAGTGGAGCGCAGCGATAGCGAGGATGAAGGGCAAGAAGAGGGAGTGTACAGGAGAGCGAATGGAAGACGAAGGTCGAGGGAACAGGTACTGTATATGGGAGGTAGTTTGTCAGGGCACTGTTGAACAGGCCATATCAGGTGGTGAGGGTGGATGGCTGCAGTGTGGGAGGTTCAAGGTTCGGGGCTGTGTGGGGATAGTATTCTTTTTTGGTGTTTGCATTACTTAGATTTTTTTTTTTGGGCTGTGCCCCGATCTCCCAGTTTGTT
Organism: Neoceratodus forsteri; assembly: GCA_016271365.2. Taxonomy (NCBI): domain Eukaryota; kingdom Metazoa; phylum Chordata; order Ceratodontiformes; family Ceratodontidae; genus Neoceratodus; species Neoceratodus forsteri. Next base: position 1,284,545,787 of record CM057453.1, read on the forward strand.
GTCATGGAGTCTCCCTCCCCAAATAGTCCCTCCCAGCTGTCTCCAGTACCCTAATTATCAAGGCCCCCACGGACTTGATTAGAAAGGGGTGTGTGGGAGGGTGAAGCCCCCTGCATGGGGAGTGTGGGGGCCTTAGCCCCCCTCATAAAAAGTGTAATATATTTTTATAGCTCGACCGTTTTGTGGACCCTCTCTGTGTGTCCATTGTTGTGCACAATCGCTGCTTCTGTTTTCAGAGCTGTGCATTCACCGACATGTAAGTCGTGGAACAATTTTTACCTTTAAGACATGGAACCATCTCCAATTATTTTTTTTTCAGATCTGCTTTGTTTGGGTCTAGGTACATTCCTCTGTGACTGTGTCTAGCCCAGGAAGGACAGTGGGACTAGCAAACAAAAGATCAGGGCCAGGATTCACAAAACTTTGCCCCGATGCAAACCCAGGTTTGCACAAGCAAACCAGGTTTTGTGCTAAGCTGGTACTCACAAAAGCCCGGTTTGTGTGCTCAAACTGGGTTTGCACTGGGGCAAAGTGTGGAGGGGGCTGCAATGCAAATGAAGGGAAGGGGACCTTCATATCAGGGCATTCTGATTCACAAAGCATTTGCTCTGCACAGGGACCTTTTGTGAGGTTCCTTTGCATGGAGCAAATACCACTGACTGGGACCCTAGTGGTTGGTGAAGGTACTGCAGTGTCCCCCCCACCAATCACCGACCCAAGTGTAAGAAGTTACCTTGCTGCTAGTGGTCTTCCCCCCCTGCCGATCACTGGCCTGATTGTAAATATTTAAGTATTCTCTGATGCTAGTGGTCCCCCTCTGATTACTGGCCCGATTTTAATAAAATATGTATCCCTGGTGGCTAATGGTCTCCCTCTGATTGCTGGCCCGATTTTAATAAAAGACATATCCCTGGTGGCTAATGGTCCCTCCCCCCACTCAATGCCCGCCACATACACATATATTTTTGTTCCTGGTGGCCAGTGGTCCCTCCCCCCACCCAGCCCCTCGCCCAACTTGAGAGACATTGTCCCTGATGTCTAGTGGTCCCTCCTCCCACTCGATCCCATGTTTGAGTCAGACAATATGATTCTACCTGGTGTCCAGTGGTCCCACCCCCTGTCTGATCCCTGTCCCCACAACAGTTCATGTCATTCAGGTAGATCACCCCCTCATTATCACCAGCCTGAAGTGCAGGAAGCACCTTTCCCTGGTGCCTAATGGACCCTGCACACTTCTCACCCTGGCAGAAAGTGCCCCACCGCCCCACTCCCCCCTTCCCAACCCTGACTCGGCAACCAGCACATCACTCTGCTCTCCACCATGGCTGACTGCCAACTGAGCTGTTAATTAGTGCATATTGTATACGGTACATGCTCATCACTAACTCAGGGTCAGGATGGGGGAATGGGGTGGTGGAGCACTACCTGCTAGGGTTGGGTTGCGTGGGGGTCCACTAGACACCAGGGAAAGGTTCTTCCTGCTCGTCAGTCTGGTGATCATGGGGGGGTCTACCCGAATGACTTGCACTGTTGCAGGGATGGGGATCGGATGGGGGATGGGACCACTGGACACCAGGGAGAATCATATTGTCTGACTCAGGCATGGGATTGGGTGGGGGGAGGGACCACTAGCCACCAGGAACAATGTCTAACAGGTCAGGCGTGGGGTTGGGTGGGGGAGGAACAACTGGACACCAGGGACAAACATATATGTGTATGGGGTAGGCAAGGGGATGGGACCACTAGCCACCAGGGATAGGTCTCTTAGTAAAACTGGGCCAGCGATCGGTTGGGGGACCACTAACACTAGGGAAATTATGTTTTTCATTTTGGATCAGGAGGGACCACTAGCACTAGGAAAATTTATTTTTCATTTCAGGGACCACAAGACACCATGGAAACAGGGCTGCCTCTGGTTCAGGGGCTTGGGTGTGGCATGCTAAATTCTGCTGCTGCCCAAGTAAATGGGCCCATAACAGGCATGTGAATGGCCACATACTGCCTTGCATGCCCAATGGGCTCATTTACATGGTAGCTTTTGGGAAATGGAAATATCGCACCTACGCTATTCAGTGTGGAGTCATACTGCTGGTTGCATGTTGGGGTGGCGCTATTGGGGTTAGCACTGTGGTATTGTGGTTAGTGCTGACTCGACCTCACCCTATTCTCAGTCAGATAGCATGGTGCGTTATCCAACTGTGAATAGCAACATTTGACACTTGTGCAATAGCAAAGCACAATGCAAACTTATGCGCTGTGCTTTGTGATTTTTTGTGAATTTGGCCTCAGAGCGCATATAAATTCTACACCCCCTGTTGAAGGCCTGATTGTGGGGCAGAGGCACTAGGGTATGATGCTTGTCATGGAGCTCTGCCTTTTTGCACAAAATAAAATTCATTTCTGCAGAATTTAAAGCCTGGTTTTGCAGTTATAGTTAGTGCTTTTTATTTTATGTCTTATATAAATTCTAATATGACATAATAAGTGCTTTGAAAAGTGTGCTTTATGAATAAAACCCCACGTCATCTGCTAGATCACCTACCATAGGCAGCAGTCTGATTTTCTGTCACCTCATTGGCTCACACACCTTCAGAACCTGCTTTTTTCCACTAGAGCTATACCATTATGCTTAACATGCACTCTGCAATCAAACATAAGATGTAAATGCCAATACCAAAGATGGACTTCTGGTCCTGGCATTATAAAATGAAAGTTGGCACTGAAAAGCAGTTGAGATGCACCATCACATCTTACCCACCAAGCACAGATAATAAGTAGAAGATCTCTAAAATGGGACCAAGGGATCCTGGGATGGGGGTCTTGAGGCAATGTCCAGTCATACCTGTAAAATAACAATAGCAATGGGGTCACAAATGATCTGTAGCATAGAAACAAAGAATTTGACAGCAGATAAGGACCGCTTGGCCCACCCAGTCTGCCCCTTTTCCCCTACCTACATTATTACATAGACTGTTCTTGATCTACTGTTCTTTCTCTCCTCTCTCCTCTCTCCCTTTTCTATTATATTTCCCTTGTGCCAATCCCTTGCATTCTTGAACTCCACCACTGTTTTCAGCGCCACCACCTCCACTGGTAGGCTGTTCCAGGATTCCCCCAATCTTTCTGTGTAGAAGTAATATAGAAACATAGAAGCTGATGGCAGATAAGGACCGCAAGGCCCATCTAGTACTTCTTCACATCTCTCCTGAATCTACCCCCTTCCAGCTTCACAACATTCCCCCTTATTCTTGAGCATCTTTTTTTTTCTGGAAAGTACTTCCCTCTTGTACCTTATTTACTCCTGTGAGGTCCCTCCACCCACCTGATACTATGCCCTAGTCAGACAATATGATACTACCTGATGTCCAGTGGTCCCACCCAGGTCTGATCCCTGTTCCTGCAACAGTGCAAGTCATTCAAGTAGACCACCCAATCACCAGCCTGACGTGCAGGAAGCACCTTTCCCTGGCATCTAGTGGGCCTCCCACACTCCCCACCCTGAGAGGTCCTGTGAGCTGGGAGGGGGCAGGGACAGTAGCTCAAGCTGTGAACCCTCCAATACGAGCAGACTAGATGACCAAATGGCCTTCTGCTGATGGCTTCTTCATATGCTCATATGTATTTAAAGGTCTCTATCATACCCACCTGTCCCCTCATCTCCTCCAGGTTGTACATATTGAGGTCCTTTAGTCTCTCCTTGTAGGGCTTTTGATGCTGACCCTGCACCATTTTAGTTGCCCTCTTCTGGATCATCTCTACTCTGTTTATATCCTTCCAGAGATGTGGTCTTGAGAACTGGATACAGTACTCTAGGTTGGGTCTTAGCAGCAATACAGAGGCAACACCACCTCCCTCTTTATACTGGTGATACCCCTCCCTATGCACCCGGCATTCTACTAGCACTCCAAACAGCCTTGTCACACTGCCTGGCCACCTTTAGGTCATCTGATATGATTACCCCCCCCCGGTCTCCTTCCAGTTTGGTAGTCATCAAAACCACTCCAACCATTTTATACTCCATCCTTGGGTTTCTGTGCACAACGTGCAATATTTTGCACTTTTTTGCATTGAAACCCAGCTGCTATACCCTTGATTATTTCTTTAGTTTTCTCAGGTCTCTGATCAACCTTGCCATTCCCCCCTCCCCTGAATGTCCACCCTATTTGAGATTTTGGTGTCCTACGCAAAGAGGCAGACCTTCCCTTCCAGCCCCTCTGCAGTGTCAGTTATAAATACATTAAAGAGGACCAGTCTCAGCACTGATCCCTGAAGCACTCCACTGGTCACCTTCCCTTCCTCGGAGTAAACTCCATTTGCCATCACCCTCTGTTGCCTATTTTCTAACCAGTTTCTTATCCAGTTTACTACCTTTGGACTCAGTCCAAAGCTACTTAGCTTGCTTACTAAACTGCTATGTGGAACAGTGCCGAAAGCATGACGGAAATCTAGGTAGGCCATGCTAGCCACATCCCCGATCTAAATCCTTTGTCACCCAGTCAAAAACATCTAACAGATTAATTTGACATGACCTCCGCCCTGTGAATGCACGCTGCCTCAAGTCTTATAACCTACAGGATTCAAAATATTCCACAACCCATTCCTTTCATATACCATCACTGCAGTGATTCCCCAACCGTGAATACCACCACAGCGCCAGAAATCGGCCAAAATTAACCCGTCACTGTGCTGGTCCATGCGGCAATCGGGACTGCCTCGCTGGGTGATTGCCCCCCCCCGGTCCAACTCCAACTTGGAGTCAGAATCCTAGAGACCAGGGTGTGTGGGGGTGGAGCCCCCCAAAAGGGGGGGTTTGGGGGTGCAGTCCCCAGATTGTGAGCGTTGACATCCCATGGCTACAATGCCGACAGTTGGCATTGTAGCTGTCGCGGTAGGGTATGTCGGCGCCAGCGCTGTCGAAGCGCTATAGGGAAGCTCACCCCTTCAGCAATGATTCCATTAACTTTCCCACCACAGATGTCAGGCTGATTGGCCTATAATTGCCAACCTTCTCCCTGCTACCACTTTTGTGTAGTGGGACTACATATGCCCTCCTTCAGTCCTCCTGAACCCCTCCTGTTTCCAGTGGACTGCTAAATAGGACTAGCAGGGTGCAGCTAGTATCTCCCTGAGATCTTTCAGTACCCTTGGACGCATCCCATCTGGCCCAATTCCTTTGTCCGCCTTCATGTTAACAAGTCCTTTTAGAACTCTCTTCTCCAAAAAAGGGTTTGTGTTTACCTCCTTCCTTCTAAAGCTTCTGTTACTTTTTTGTGCCCCTTCCCCTTCTCCTTCCTCTGTGAGCACTAAACAAAAGTATTTGTTCAAGATGTCTGCCTTTTCCTGGTCCCCCTCTGTACAGTCCCCCCCTACCTTTTTACAGTCCCACCCATTGTCTTCGTCTTTTCACTTACATACCTAAAAAATTTGGCATGGGGTCATAATGTCACCAACCAAAACAGCGTGGCAATAAATGCCACAGGTAACACAGCATACCCTGAAATAAGGTCAGAAAAACACCAACCACAACAAAACAGCACGCACCATACAAATTAATGGGACTTTCTTTTATTGGGGGGGCTTCTCCCCCCACACCCCTGGACATTAAATAACAAACTCTGAGGGGGGTGGGCTTCGGGGATGGGGCGCAACTCATGAATGGGGAAACATTTACAACCCCCCCAAAAAAGAAAAAAAGCTGCAACACCAGGACACCAGGAGAGAACCGAACCATAGTCTCAGGTCTCCATGCCTGCCGTGTGCTGATGCCTTAGTCACTCCAGCACAGGAGTGGCTTGACCAGTCACCACACACATGGCAACTTGATCCCTCAGTAGTAAGGTGTAGAGTGACAGAGGTAGTGGTAATTCCCTACTGTTATTATACCCCTGTCGTTCTCAGTGCTTTAGCACTTACAAAGCGCAGTTATTGCTGCACTGTTTTTGTAGCGCAGTATTGTCCTGGTACCAAAAAGTTTTTGTTCCCTTTAATTATCTTCAGGGATATTCTCTCTTCAGTTTGCACTTTTGTTTTTCTGACTGCTTTTCCTGCTTCCATCTGTTTCCCTGAAACACCTTCCTATCCTCCTCCCTCTGCATCTCTTATACCTCTTTCTTTTTCCTCTGGCTTCTTGTTTGACACAGAGATCAGTTGCCTCTAATATGCTCCCTTTTAGCTTTGCCCACTGTTTCTCCAGCCAACCCAGGCCATCTCCTTCACCAGGTTATCCCTGAGGCATTCACCCATCTTTATAGTATCTGCCCTCCTGAAGTCTAGGACACTTGCCTTGTGTGGTTTGATAAGGCAGCCATCCTTATATTGAACCACACTGTGCAGTGATCACTGGTCCCTAGGTGGACTACTGTCCCTGTTGGTGAGTACCAGGTCAAGTATTGCCCCATCACAAGTGGGTTTACTGACTAGTTGTCTGAGGAACACCCACTGCAGGGGGTCCAGGATGCTCCTGCTTCTAGCTGAAGCCACTGCTGGGAAGCCACTGCTTCTAGCTGAAGCCACTGCTGGGAAGCCACAATCCACATCCATCAGGTTGAAGTCTCTCTGAGCAGCACCTACCCCTTTTCTGCCATTTTGCCAATAACTTCTATCAGTACCTTATCTAATTCCCCCCCCTGTGCTGGAGGTCTGTAGATCACGCCAGTGTGAATAGTGGCTCTGTTCCCCATCTCCAGGTTGACCCACAGTACCCCTGTCTCCCACTGTAGTCCCTGTATCTCTGTCACTTTTATGCTTTCCTTCACATAAAGCACTACATCCCCTCCTTTCCTTCCCACCTGGTCATTACAGAACAGAGTATATCCTGGTATGACCATGTCCCAGTCATGGTTTTCAGTACACCACGACTCGGTAACAGCCACAGTATCCACATTGGCCTCTGCCATTTTGTCCTCTAGGTCTTGTATTTATTGAAATGTTTCACCAGGAAGGCACACTAAGCAACAAGTTGCTCGTCTCCCGGTGTGACCTGAGGGGTAGGGAACAATGGGATAGAATACAGAGAAATGTTACAATGTTGGAATACAGTTTGCTTACTTGCATACAATGAGAGGAGGAGGGATTATAGGTGGATCACATTGGCTAACAATGTAACAGTTAACTATAGTAGATATGAAAACAAATATAGCAATTTGGCAACAGTTGGTGACAGTTGGTAACACTGGAACACATAGAGGATAATGTATGGTCCTCTATCGTTAACAGGTTTGTTAACCGTCGAGAGGTTGCCAGGGTGACCATGTAAACCTCAAGAGCGAAGCTCGAGAGGTTTACATCACCATGGCAACCTCGAGACAGTTAACCAAACCGGTTAACGATAGAGAGACCATACATTATATTTTATAGTGTTTGGTCCCAATTAACTGGCAAAACAAACTAATATGGCTTACTTTTAGCCCCACCGCGGATGTTCTGGGTCATTTTCTGGCCACTGGCGCTGGTTTCGGGAATGCCGTTGGTGCGCGAGATCACAGGTACACGCATGCGCAGATGGGCTCCGTTTGTAATCCCATCGCTATGATGTACTCAAGAGAGGTTTATAACCATTTACGTCATAGCGATGGGATTATCAAGATATAATTTTGCCGCTTTTTAGCGGTAATAAGGGCGCACCATACATTATATATAATAACTTGGCAACAGTATGTAGCACTAGATGGTAAGATGACACAATAGAAATTGGTAACCATTAGTGTAACATAGATATCCAAGATTTACAGTGATTGGAGTAAAGAGAGGAAGAATGGAAGGAGGGAATGAAAAATTGCAGAGGGCAGAATGGAAGAAGGGAAAGGAAAGTTATGGGGGAGACATATGCAGAGCCCGATTTTCAAGGCAAACAAAGATGACAGGGTGGACTATAGTGCATATAAGAGGGGTCTAGGGGTAGGTTATAAGTGCTTAATTGAGTGTACGGGTAGGCCAGTGTTAGGCTATGTTAACCGGAAGGGGGGTAGGAGGAAAGGAGAGGTAGAGTGTGGCAGGGTGATGAGAGAGGGGTGTTGTAGGTGGGGGGTATCCAAGGGGGGAAGGGGGGGAGCTGAAATTCAACGGTTTCCTGTTATCCCTATCTGGGCAGGGTGGTGGACAGCACTACTGGTAGGACACAGGTTATAGGCGATGAGAGTTATTTATATATAGTGATGCAAGAAAGGGGGTGTTGGGGAAGGGATGTTGTGGGAGGGGGTAGCAGAGGTCAGCTATAGTGGGGGGTAGTACCCCACCAGTGTTCTGTGTGACCCTGCCTGCACAAGGCAGTGATCTAGCAGTGACTGAGGGGGTGCAGTAAAAGGAGAAATAGGGGAAAGGGGGTAAAGTTGTTGCCTACCGTGCACTATGGATCCTGCCTGCACAAGGCAGTGATCAAGCTCACAGGAGGGAGATAAAGTAAGGGTAGAGAAAGAAGGGGGAGGAACACTTTAGGAGGAGGGAGAGTAGGGGATGAGGAGGAGCATGATCAGAGGGAAGCAGGAGTGGTGGGGAGTAGCCATATGGTAATATGGGCTTAGAGGAGATGTCGGGGGATTAGGGAGGGTCATGGCAGGCACAGGAAGGGGCAAGGAAGTTCTTGGGGGCAGAGTTAATGGAGTAGCAAGAGGATGAGTGGTGAATTTGAAGGGGAAGTGAATTCCAGATTTTTGGGAGACGATAAGAGTAACCCGATTGGCCAATAAGGGTGGAGGGGTGTGGGACCACCACGGTTTGTGAGTCAGTATATCTTAGGGAGTGGGAAGGGGGGGTGGTTGTAAAGGCAGGGGAGAGATAGGCGGGAAGTTCACCCAGCCAGTGTTTGGAGGTGAATTTTGCGCAGTGAGAGAGACGTTGGTTTGTCAGGGAAGGGAAGGATAGGTCATGGTAGAGATCACAAAGATGAGTGCAGAGGGGGGCATCAAGGGTAAAACAGCAAAAGGAGCTGAAGAGGATATCTAGTCTGGCCAGGGAGGACTTAGGGACAGCACCATAGACTACATCACAGTAGTTGAAGATAGGTAGGTAGGATCATCTTCTGGACAATCTCAACCCTATCCGTGGGTGGGATGCATGCACGGTTCCTGAATAAGGTGCCAAGCTTGGGATGCAATTTTTTCTGAATGGCATCGATATGACCAGAGAAGTTCAGGTGTTGGTCCAGCCAGACACCTGAATACCTGAAGGAGGATGTGTCCTTGAGTAAAGTCCCATCAAGGGTGTGGAAGGAGGGTAGACAGGGAAACCTGGTAAGTCTCTGCCTGGTGCCGAAGATCATGGAGACTGTTTTTTTGGTGTTGCGAGATAGTTGGTGGTTTGCAAACCAACGCTGACCTTTGTCGAAGTCATGCTGCAAGTTGGATGCAACCTCGTTGGGGCAGGAGCCAGATGCATACAAGACTGTATCATCAGCATACATGTGAATGGAGGAGAAGGGAGAGCAGGTGGACAGGAGATCATTTAGAAAAATAGAGAATAGTATAGGGCCTAACACTGATCCCTGGGGGATGACAGTTCTTATTGGTAGGGGTGGGGAAATTGCGTCAGAGATCTTGACTGATTGGATTCTGCCAGTGAGGTATGCCTTGAACCAATCTGTGGCTAAGGGGGATAGCCCAGCTTTTGATAGGGTTTCAAAGAGAAGGGAGTGGGAGACTGTGTCAAAGGCTTTGGCCAGATCAACAAAAATGGGTAAGGTGATTTGGCCATTGTCCATTCCCGTGAGGATGGAATCAGCGAGCTGAAGAAGGGAGGTGGTGGTGGAGTGATTTTTCCTGAAGCCAGAATGATAAGGGGTGAAGAAGGAGTCATTGAGGTAAACGGTGAGCTGGGAGAGGGCTAGGTGTTCCTGAAGTTTGGCAAGGGTAGGAAGAAAAGAGATGGGGTGGTAGTTGCCAGGGGAGGTGGGGTCTCTGCCTTTGGGAAGGGGAAGGACCACTGTGTGTTTCCATGGGGAAGGTACTGAGGCAGTAGAGAAAGAGAGGTTTATGATAATAGAGAATGGGTAGGCGATGGCTGGGGCTGAGAGGGCTAGTAGTTTAGGGTCAAGACCATCTGGGGAGGAGCCTTTTGCAGAGCTGATCGCTAGCAGGGCATTTAGAGTGTCATTTGGAGAGACTGTAGCGAAGGAGAAGGGGGAATCAGAGGGGGGGTGTTCGCATGCAATAGGAAGGGGGAGAGGGAGGGGTGTAGTTTGGGAGAGATTGGAGTAGCTCATCAGCACAAGTGGTGTAATAGGAGTTAAATTCAGCAGCTACTGCAACTGGATCGGCAATGAGGGTGATGTTTATCTTAAGTATAGGGGTGGGTGGACAGGATGGGGGTTAAAGAGGACGTGGACCACTCCCCAGAACTTGGAGGGGGATTTGATATTAGTCGTGAAGGTAGATTTGAAGTGCTCTGTTTTGGCTAGCCTGGTAGCCTGGGTGCAGTCATTACAACATTTTCAGTAAATAAGAAGGTCATTTGGAAGCCGGGAGGCTTTGTGCCATTTCCAGGCCCAATCTCTGGCTCTGTGGCAGGCTAGTAGTTCAGGGGTAATCCAGGGGAGGTGATGACCTCTAACCCTTGTTTGTTTTAGGTGTGCAAAGGCATTCCAATTTGCTAGAAAGATGTCTTTAAAATAGATTAGGGCTTTATCAACCAAGGAGGTGCTTGCTACAGGGGACCAGTCTAAGGGAGCAAGGCTATACCGGAGAGGTTCCAATTCTAGGGATTTATAAGTCCATATTTGTAGAGTTTTATGTAGGGATTTAGGGCTGTGAACTTTTCTGACCAGGAAAACTGGGTTGTGGTTGCTGAGAGCATCCGGAAGGATGCCAGAGGTGATGATCCTTTCAGGGTGGGAAGTTAGGGTCCAATCAAGTAGGGAGTGGTTTTGGGTCTTGTGATTAGGGTGGGTGGGTTCTGTAATTAGCTGTGTGAAGTTGAGGGCACTGATAGCATTTCTTGTGGTAGATGTTGTTGGGGACAACCAATTTAAATTGAGGCCACCAAGGATGTAGAGCTCTCCAGATTGAGAGAGGGAAGTAATGGAAGTTAGGAGGTCAAGGGAGGCAGCGGGCTGGACATTTGGATGGCAATAGATATCGGCTACAAAGATAGGAGGTGAGAAAGGGAGGGATACATTGATGTCTAAGGCATCATGGGATGCTGGGTTGGAGCAGGAGGAGAAGACTGGGAAGTATTGGAGGGAGGCATGGATATACATGGCTACTCCACCACCCCTGCCTGCTCTGTCTAGCCTTAGGATGGAGTAAGCGGGGATGGAGACTGATTGATCAGGAATCATGCTCTTTAGCCATGTTTCTATTATAATTAGAATGTTTGGTTTCAGGGCAGCAATCATGGCTTGCAGGAGATCTATTTTTTGAAGTAGGCTACGAATGTTTAAGAGTAATATCTTGAAACCCTTTATGGGGGCTGTTGGGGTAGGTGTATGGGCAGCGGCAGTGGGGGAGATGGCAGGGGTGAAGGAAGTAGCAGGACCGGGGTTGGGGTGGATGTCCCCTGAGGTGAGTAATAGTAGAGTTAGGATGAGGAAGTGTAGGTTCGTGGATTTGGAGTGATGGAGCTTGGAGGCCGAGTGAGTGAGGTAGAAGGGAGTGGTATAGTAGGGAAGCAGGAAGTGGAGAACAGCAAAGGAATTTGGTAAAGTTAGTAGGGATGCATGTGGAATGATGAGGGGAATGAGGCATCAGAATACGTTAGGGGAGCAGGAGTAATAGCATGAATATAAGTTGGGGCCTGGAGACAGGGGGTTTGGATGGATTTGGAGTTATAGGGCCCTGGGCTGGCAAAAGCAGGAGGGGCAGGTAGGGAGAGGGTAAGAAATAAGGTTGGGGGGAGGTAGAAGGGGGAAGGATCCGAGTGGAGAGGAAACATCCTTAGAGTCAAGGAGCAGTGGTGGGGGGTGGACTTTGGTAGGTAGTAGACTACAACAAGGGGGTGTAGCTGAACAGAGTTGCTTTGCTACCGAGGGTATAGGGGCGCAATGCTTAAAATAAAGCTCCCTCAGGTATCCAGCTGAATAGCCTGTAGTAGGGAAGTAGAAAGTGAAGGATGCTTGCTTAAGTATACAACCTCTAGTGGAGGAGCTGTGTAACCTGCTAATGGGGAAGCAGGTACTTAGTAAGTTTCACCCTGTGTACCATGTTTGCCAATACGGTGGACCAACAGGGAGTATGTATAAGGAATGTGGGCGGAGACAGCAAACATTTAAGGTGGCGGGGATAGACCGAAAAATGAGTATTGAAGAGCAGAGCAGAATATACACTGGCACAATTTAATTCAATCAGGGGAAACACTGATTTAGATACAAACACATAAGTTCAACCATGGGAAAACTCTGGATAAAAAAATGCAATTAAGACGAAAATCAGTCTTAGTAAGCAGCAGCTTTAACAGCAGTTCCCAAGTACTGATAGGAGAAGAAGTATCCGAGTTAATGAGCAGAGTGAGTGCATCATCATTAGAAATGTTGTATGCAGTTAGTTTGGAGAATGCAAGGGGAACTGGATAGAGACAGACAGGGAAGTGGTCAAACAAGATAATGAGGGAGCTGTGAGCAGAGGGCAGTTTGTGCAGCACTATGATTCAGTTTCAACAATTTGCAGGGATTAATTCTAGAATTTAACACAACATAAACAGCGCTGTAACAATAACTGAAGTAGAGTGCAGTTTGTGCAGCACTAAGATTCAGTTTCAACAATTTACAGGTCTGGAAACTTATTTCCTAGACTTCTATCATTCACACACTTGGCCTTCCAGATTTTGTTTCCACTCTGCTTGTTGCCCCCCTTTTTTCCTTTTTACCCTCCCTCCTTTCCCCCTCCCTTTTTAATGCTCCCCTTCCCTTCCCACTTTGAATCTGTCACCCTGCTTCCTTTATTAATTTGTAGCCTGGAGGATTCCTCTCCCCTCCGGTTCTCCTTTCTCTCTACTTCAGCCTGTGGGGAAGGGGGGAAAATTCTACCTCTCTGCTTCTTTCCTCCACCACCCTCGGCTACTTCTAATAGCCTTCATATGAAGTCCAAACTGTACATTGCTTTACCTGACACAAAATGGCTGCCCAGGAGATAATGAGTTAAATATTCATCAAAGTAACATTTAAACTGTCCACTGTAGTCCTTTAAGAATAAAACAGGACAGATAGGGAAGGTTAACCATAAAATAGTACTTATCTGATATGCAGGAGGTTGGTGTGCTGTCAAACTGGAGTCAGCATCCTGTCAGACCTGTAGAAATAATAGTAACAAGCATTTGTCAATGCCAAATGTTGTCTTGCTGGCGTTGGCTTTGGTAGTGCAGGAGTTAGAGAGATGCATAATAGGAATGGCAGTAAAGTATGGAACCGACATCAACCCCACCCCACCCTGCAGAGACTGACAGGCATTGAGGTGTGGCTTTGGGTCACGGCCATAATGCTCATGCCATTTCACCTCGCCTTACCTTGCAGACTCTGACAAGTGGCACGTTGTGCCTTGGGGACGTCGGGCCTTACGCTCACCCCATTCCATAACGGAGTACATTGAGATGGGTGCAGCATAGGAGAATGGAGTGAACTTTGGGGCCAAAGAGTCCAAGGCACACCTTTATGCTTGTCGGTGGTTGCAGGGATGGGGGCAGGGGTGGGATGGCATGGGCATTACAGCTGGCAATCCAAAGACACGTCCCTGACACCTGTCAGTCTGTACAGGGTGGGACGTTATGGTTAGAAACTCTAATGCCCCGGACATTTGTTGGTATTTGCACTCCAAATTTTCAACATGGCCTTTTTGTGACCCCACCTCATGAAAGCATTTGGGACCACTGCTCATGAACAGTGGCACTGTGATTTTGTTAATTTGTTCTGAACGTTGATTTCCCACAGCAACCGTGCCATTCTGCACCAGATGTGCAGAAACACAGTTCGGGCAGGATATGAAAAATGACAGCTGTACCATTCATAAGGAGGTGTGAAGAGATGGCAATGTTGAAAATCTGGAGTGAACATATTAAACAATCTTGAAGTTATGAGCGTGCGTGGAAACTGCGCAATGCATGCTTGTAAGACAGTCATTTTGTGGAATTGTTTCACCAAATTTTCAACATAGCCATTTTGGGACCTCTGCTCATGAACATTGTCACTATGATTTTCTTAATCTGTCCCTAACGTTGATTTCCCACAGCCGACCTCGCCCTTGTGTGCCAGATGTGCGAAACCACATTTCGGGCAGGATGTGAAAAATGACAGCTGGACTATTCATAAGGTGGTGTGCAGAAATGGCAATGTTGAAAATCTGGAGTGGAAATATTAAAAATGTTCGATGTTACAAGCGTGCGTGGAAACTGCGCAACGCACGTTGGTAACATAGTCATTTTGTGGAAGTTTGTCACCAAATTTTCAACATAGGCATCTTGGGACCTCCGCTCATGAACAGTGTCACTGTGATTTTCTTAATCTGTCCTGAACATTGATTTCCCACAGCGACCGTGCCATTGTGCTCTGGATGTATGAAAACACATTTCGGGCAGTATGTGGACAATGACAGCTGTACTGTTCATAAAGAGGCGTGAAAAAATGCCAATGTTGAAAATCTGGGTAAAAATATTAAAAGTTCTTGAACTTATGAGCATGCATGGAAACTGTGCAACGCACACTCGTAACACAGTCATTTCTTGGAATTTTTTCACCAAATTTGCAACATAGGCTTTATGGGAGCCCACCTCATGAACAGTGACACTGTTGTTTCAATAAGCAGTCCCGAAAGGTGATTCCACAAAGTGACCACAAAGTCACCTTTCGGGACCAAATAACAACATGACAGTGACTGAATTCATGAAGTGGGGTCCCAATAACCCCATGTTGAAAATTTGGTGCCACATTTCACGAAAATGGGCGAGATATCCACATAAGTTGAAAAAAAAAACATTTATGCCATTATACAGCTTACCGGCATTTCTTCAGTTCGCAGTCAGCTTTGAAGAGTGCAGACATTTTCCCGGTCCAACAAAGATTGTCTCACCAGGCTCTGGAGGTAGGTATGGGGTGAGGGGTGTGTGTGAGGAAATGGGGTACGCAGAGGGTGGGCGCGGGTTGGGGGATGGGCCACCGGAGAAAACGAGCGACTGTTTTCTCTTTTTGCAGGAAAAACAAAGACATCACAGGACTTTTTTTTTTACAGGTGTGTTTTGGCACACTGGGGTGGGCTCCCAGTGTGCCACCTGTATATTTTTGTTAGGGGAACTGAAGCCAATGGGGACTGGGCCCCCTGTTGTCACACAAAACGCATCTGTGTTGGGGGAGCGCATGATGCTGTGGGGGATTGGGCACCCCCTTGGCACACAAATGAAACAAATGGGGACATTATGCCAGTGGGGATTGGGCTCCCCCATTGGCAAATGAACTTGGGAGGGGGCATGCCGACAGGGGGATTGGGTGCACCCGAAGTTGGCTTATTAGGCACTGTGAGAGGTGGACAGCGACAGCCACTGCCATGTTTGTTGAAATGTTACACCAGACAAGGCACGCCCTGCAATGAGGGGGAGCTCCCTCATTGCAGCGGCAAAATCCTTTCAAGTTGGTGGCACGCTTTTACACTGCTGTCATAGACAGCATGCTATTTTATTCATGCCACACAGCTCAGCCTGAAAAAACAGTGGCTCCATTGGCCACAGCATGACCACACCTCCAAAACCTGCTATTTCAAACTACTATAATATGTTGCTTGTGCGTGCACAAGACAACATAAAAATGGATTAGCATTAGGGGAAAAATAGTTGAGAGAGTAGCGACAGAGTTGTGGACACATGAATGTTCTTCCTTGGCTTTTTTATCCTTTAAATATGCTGAACATTTGGAACCCCCTCTCTTTCTTTCAGAAGGTCCACTCCCTCATCTCTGACTTCATATGGCTACATAAACAACCCAGGAAATCATATATCAAATTGAGCATCCCTAAAACATCAGGTGGTCTTCGCCTCCCTAATTTTCTTCTTTACTACTGGGTGAGCCATTTTTCTAGGATCGGTAGATGGAATACTAACTCCACAAGTGATTATACTCCCATCTGGTTACAATTGGAATCCCAGATACTACTACAACATCATCTCCTCTCCCCAGTTAGCTTCTATATCCCCCCGAACAAGCTATCGGACTCAATATACCATTCTGTAATTGGGACTTCCCTAAGAGTCTTCTGTCAATTCTGCTCCTCCAAGAAACTTCCTCCACATCAGGACTTTGCACAACCTCTTGTTCTCAACCCCTATATTAAGATAGGTAATACCCACCTTACTTACAACTGGTTGCCTCCATTACAGAATGCTAAGGTAGCAGATCTGTATTCCCACAATTCTCTCCTCTCCTCCCCCGAAATACAGAATAAATATAACCTACCCTCTACTTGCACCTTCAAGGTCTTTCAACTGAGACACCTAATTGGGCAAACATTTGGAACCTCCCCACAAGAATCCAAAATACAACCTATTTTAGACAGCTTCCACAATCTGTCCTCTAAACCACATTGTTTATCCCTCTTATATAACTCTCTCCTAGCCATAGGCCACCCAGATATTATACCTGGTTCTAAAATATGGACTTCTCTTCTGCCAGGTGTAACCATAGATTGGCCTAGAGTATGACAAGACTTATATAGATATATCTCCCAGGATAAACTCAGAATTACCCAATACCATATTCTAAACAACCTATATTACACACCAGTAAAATTAGCCAAAATTGGACATCTGCCTACTTCTAATTGTTCTAGATGTGTCAATGCTGAAGGGAACCTGCTACACATTTTTTGATCTTGTGACAAAATTGCCCCTCTATGACTCTCAGCCCAATCTGGTTTAGATCCCTTACTTGGCCTAGAAGATCTTTTTACTGTGGAGGTCTGTATTCTAGGAATCTACTCCAATATCCGAGTTAAAGAACGTAAATATCATATAGCATTAATTTCAATGGTAGTCAAGAAATTGGTGCTCAAACATTGGTTGGACCAATTACCTATAACCTATACTGAATGGTTAAATGACCTCTCAGCCTACTTTAGGATCGAACACCTGATCGCTGGCTCCCGTAATAACCTTTCAGGTTTTGATAAAAAAAATGGGGTAAATTATATGCCTTATACCTGCATTGATAAATGTTAATTGGTAGACTCCCCAAGGTCAATATCAATGTATTCAGTTTTTAACTATACACACAAACTCTGTATAGTACTTTATAGCACACTCGAGGGGTTTTGGGGTGGGGGTGGTAGGGGTGGGAGGGTTTATTTTTCTTTATTTTTCCTTTCCATATGGTCCATTTCTTTGTCCTTTGTATTGGTTTGTCATCCTTCTATATTTTATATACTATGGCTGCCGCTGTATTAATATTATAAAATCAATAAAGATGTTACATTTCAAGAGCTGTGGACACTGCAGAACCAAACAAGCAGGGCACAGCAGCCTGTGATCACAGCCCTGGGATTGTAGAGTCCAGCAGACAGGACACATAAGCCACAGACTGCAGCCCTGGGATTGTAGGGTGCAGTAGCCTGACTGCTGCCTTGGGCATGCAAAGCCCAGCAAGCATCGCAAAAGAGCCACACGTGACAGCCATGATGACACTGCAGAACCAAGCAGGCAGAGCACTGCAGTCCCATGGCATAGTTCTGGGACTTTAGAGCTCAGCAGTTAGGGAAAATACATAGAACATAGTAATAAGATTGCACTTCCCACTAGGCAGGGCACAACTTCCACAGATCATGCAGGGGGACAGTAGAGTCCAGCAGGCAGGACACAGCATCCACCAATCAAAACCCTGGGACAGTAGAGCCCAGCAGGCAAGACACCGCATCCACAGATTGCAGCCCTGAGACAGCAGGCAGGGCAGCACGTCCACAGTTCAAAACCCAAGCACAGCAAAGCCTAGCAGGCATAGCACACCATCCATAGATTACAACTCTTGTACTGCAGATATGAACAGATAAGCACTGCAGCCACATATATTTTTCCTTTGAGCACAGGTGCTTGTTTACAAAGGTTTCACATACTGCTTCCCTGGGAATACACAGCCCAGCTGCCTAGACACAGCAACCATATATCAAATCTTTGGGGCAGCAGAGCACATAGCAAGGGTACAGTAGCCTCAGATCACAGCCAAGAACTGCAAAGCCTATAAGGCAGAGTACAGCATTCTCTGATTGCTGCTCTAAGACTGCAAAGCTCAGCATGTAAAGGATAGCAGCCACGGGGATGCAGTAAAGTTGCCTTAGTTACTCTATGACAGATCTATCTAGCTGCAGAACTGAGAGACAGAAGCCCTTTACAATGCACTGCAATATATTCTCCACCATCCAGTACAGTTACAGGCCCACCCTCCCAACCATCCTCAACCTCGCTTTGGCATTCAAGTTCATGATGCTAGGATATGGGTATCTTATTTAAGAGGACAGATACAGGGGTGGACTACAGTCTAGTGATGCTTGCTCTTGGTTACTTTCTCCCTCTGCTCTGTGCTCATCCTTGGCTACCTCAGGCTTACTTGCACTGTTGGGGCCTGGGCTTTAGGGCCATCATGTTCCCCTATGTGCTGTGGCTGATTGCCGCTTCTCCATACACCCTCTAGTATGGTACAAGGCTATAGTCTTGTACCAAAGTGTCACATTGGGGGATACAGCCACAGCAAATGAGTGTAGAGGGGTCCCAGGGAGTAGGGCTACTAAAAGTGAGCAAGGGGGGGGGGCATGGCCTGAGCCTGAGGAAGATGGCAACTTAAATCTGTGAGCTCTCTACACCCTGCTACACAACCGACCATAACTACAGTACATGACTCAGCAGCAAACTTTTGGAAGAAACCTATGCATTAATTAGCTAAAAAATCAGAGAACATATATATCCTGTGTTACCTCTCTAGCTGGGGGAAATCAGAGATATTAGCAGTGGAAGATCTGCAGCAATGATGGCCTGTCAGCAGTGCAGAATCCCCAGTATGGCAGCGGCACCATTTCAGCTGGGGGAGCCGGTCCTGAAAGAAATAAGAGACACATTTGAGGCCATGATTTTTAAGATGGATAAATTGGAACTGGCAGCTCACAATAACACCATGGACACTGTAGACTTATCTCAAAGGGCCAGTGTCTTGGAGCAGCATTTGGCTGATCAAGAAGAAACTATTCATCGCATGGATGCCAGGCTCCGGGACCAGGAGAGGGCCCTGCACCAGCTTTGGAACAGAGTGGTGGATTTGGAAAATCGTAGCCACAGGAACAATCTGCAGCTAGTTGGAGTTCCTGAAGAAGCAGAAGGCTCAGATATGATAGCCTTTCTCCAAAAAGAGCTACTGGGGTTGTTGGGATGGCAGGGAGATGGCCCAGGGAGATGGGCACTTAGAAAATGATCATGCCCACAAATTGTTGGCTTCCTGCCCCCCCTGGAGGCAGACCAAGACTGATTCTGACCAGATTCCTTTGATTCAGGGACAGAGAGGCCAATATTTCAAGTTCCAGGCCCTGCAATGTCCTAAAATGGAGAGGAGACAGAATACAAATATTTACAGACTTCTCCCAGTAGCTTTCTGTCCGACTTAGGGCCTTTGGTTCCCCAGAGAGCCTGCTCAGAGCTGTGGATGGAGTACTCCTTGAGATACCCTGCCACCTTCCGGGTTACAATAAATGGCTCCCCATTGTTTTTGATGCTCTGGAGGTAGCTGAGGCCTTTCTTAGATCGTGTTCCCCCAAGCTCAACTGGGGCAAGCTAGCAGAGTTCCAGAGGCCACCCACTCATGACCAGACAGCTGACTGCATGGACTGTTCAGCTCTGCCACCTGTGACTGTGGCCTTTCCCAGGCCAGCCTGCCATCCCTCTTCAGCCCCGATGCTCCGATCCCAAAGTCCCCCCAAGGCTAGGTGGAGCCATTGCACCCTCAAGGTCCAGGCACCAGAGGGTGCCCATCTTGATAAATCCCCTTGACTCCTCTCCCATAGCGGCAGCAGGAGCCAGGAGTTGACTGACACAGAGGGAGCTCAGGACATATCCCCAGGATCCAACCATTTCCACCCCCTGTCGCATTTACCGGCGGATGGCCTGAATGCACCTGCACTCCTTCCAGCACATGTCCTGCCGGTCTTGTCTGCAGAAATGGAGAAGATTCCTTGATGGGCAGATGAGGTTGAAGGAGCCACGTCCATGGCCCCTAGACTGTTGGGTGGCTCTGAATCTGGCCCAGTGAATGAACTTTCCCCAGCGCTCCCTCTGAACAGCAAGGCATGATATCGAGGCCATATGCATTTGTTGAAGGGACAAGTTCTTGGGGGATTTTGGGACTGGGTTTTTCCTTAGATGACTGCCTCCAGAACTCCCCTAAAGGTACCTGGGGGTGTGGGTCACTGTTGTTAG
This sequence comes from Neoceratodus forsteri, assembly GCA_016271365.2. NCBI lineage: Eukaryota > Metazoa > Chordata > Ceratodontiformes > Ceratodontidae > Neoceratodus > Neoceratodus forsteri. The sequence goes on from CM057453.1 coordinate 1,284,566,136, forward strand.
CAGCGCATAGATTTTAAGAGCTGCTCAGCTGGTTTCCACACACCCCCCTCAAATGGAGTTGCTCTGGTCAGCCAGGACTGGGAGCCACCATCTTGCTGCACGGTAAGAAAGCCCCTGAAAAAGGGACCTTCAGGGCCCAGTGGGCCTACCCGGTCATCAAAATTCAATTCAAAATAATAAGATTAGGCAGTTGCTCTCAAAGGGGCAGTGCTCCCTTACACACATCCATATGGGTCCTTTACTCCCACCCCATAGCTCATGCAAGGGCAGTGGCCTTTTTACTGTCACATTGTCCTTATGGATCTATAAAGGGGGGTAGAACTTAAAGGGGGGAGGGACTCCCCCCAGCACCCTGGCTGCGCAGCCTACCAAAGTCAGCCAAGGGAGGCTCAGCAAAATGCCTGATGAAGGGAGGAAGGGCTACCAGTGTCAGTCAGCCAAGGGACCTGCTATGTACAGTGGCGGCTCCTGACCCGGGTCAAATAAAGGCCCCTATAAGTTATCATATGGGACTACTTGGGCTCACATCCAGTACCCCTGGTGACTTCCACTGAAGACACATTTGTCATGCTGCCCTGACCACCCCCTCAGTTGGGAAGGGGATCACATCTTACGGTCAGCCAACATAGTCTTCCCTACCCCAGAGGAGATAAGGGTTAATTTACTGATGAAGGTTTAAACTGTTCTAGTTGGGTTTCCTAGAGGGACGGTTCTTGGTGTCCCTCACCAAGTTAATGTACACTGTAATTGAATGATGCTATTCAGGGTGGAGAGAAACAGGCTCCGTGCTGTTTCAATAGTTAGACACCACCCGCCCCTGGCGACCAGCACCTACATCTGGGCTACGAGTTAGCCGCTGCTTCAGGTGCCTGTCGGTCATACAAAGGGCACTAGTTGTTGTATACACTGCATTTCTCCTGGGCATTATTTACATGCATTCATATACTGTATTGTTCATATGATTTTATATAGACAAAGTAAGCGTGTCTTTTGTTCATTGTTTTATTTCTAATTTTTTGTGTGTGTTGGGTTACAATCCAACTTAGTAGAAGGGATACCGCTCTGACTGGGGAGGTCCATGAGCTAGGGTAACCATATATTGTCCTCCACATATAGATTAGTGACCACAGGAGGAGCACTCACTTTTCACTTAATCTAAGAGAGTATTCCACCCTCCCCCGGTGGCCTGAACCCTGAGCATCCGGATGGAGGTGGGTGTACACTCCTGGAATGTCCAGGGACTTAATTCACCAATCAAGTGAAAAAAAGTGTTAATGCACCTAAATAAATTGGGCCCCCATATAGTCTTTCTCCACGAGACCAAGATCTCCCCAGGCAAAGCTCAAAAGTTAAAACAAGGATGGGTGGGGGATGAGGATAGTTGCGCACCTACAAACAAGCGTGGGGGTCTCCATTCTGTGGCACAAGAACCTTGCGTGGAGGATAAACAGGACCTAGAGGAATAAAGAATGGAGGTAGCTGATACTGGAGGTGACCACTCCGCATGGATTTCTGATCCTTCTTAATGTGTATGCCCCAAATCACAATGCCCCGGAGTTCTTCCACCAGATCAGTCAGTTCCTCTCAGAATTCAGTACTAACAACTGCCACGTTATAACCAGGGGAGACTCTAACCTTACGCTCGACCCAACACTGGATAGGAGCAGGGGAGGCTCAGAACCCCACAGACAGGTGACTAAGGCAGTACAGGGCCTAATGAAAGAACATAGTCTCCTAGATGTCTATTGCACTATGAACCCAGGGGCTCAGGACTACACCTGTTTTTTTGTGCCTGCATGCGACTGCGAGCAGAACTGATATATTGCTGATATCTAGTACATATATCAGAAAGTCTTCAAGGTTCATACCCACCAAACAGTGATCTCCGATCATGCCCCGTTAGAGATCAAACTGGAATGGGGCCCAAAGGAACCTATCGCTTCCTCTTGTAGACTTGATATTCTGCTGCTTGAAGACCCTCAGTTCGAAGAGTGGGCCATCAGAGAGTCTAAAGAGTATTAGGCCACCAATGACAATGGTGAGGTCACAGATTCCACACTATGGGAGGTGTACAAAGCCATCATTAGAGGCCGCATCATCGCTTATACCTCTGCAAGGAAAAAGAAAAGAAGGGTAGATGAAGCTGAGCTTGAAATCCGATTGGCCAACTTGGAGACTAAATACAAGGCAGTGGCACATAGGAACCTGTCCCCCATATTGGTAGTGTAATTTACCAGCACTAGGCTACAGCTTAACAATCAGTTAACCAGGTAGGCTGAATTTAACCTGAGGAGGATTAAGCACTCCTTCTGGGAAGGGGGGAGAAATTGGGCAAACTTTTGGCATTTTGCCTCATAGAAACATAGAAACATAGAATTTGACGGCAGATAAGGACCGCAAGGCCCATCCAGTCTGCCCATTTCTTTTTCTACCTTATAAATGTGCCATCGGCCTTTGCTCTGTCAGTGGCCTATCTATTCATACTCATTTGTATTGCTCCCTTATGCCTATCCCATGCCTGTTTGAAGCCCTGCACTGTATTCATAGCCACCACTTTTTGAGGTAGGCCATTCCATGCATCCACCACCCTTTCTGTGAAAAAGAATTTCCTCACATTCCCCCTTAATTGGCCCCCCTCTAATCTCATGCTGTGCCCTCTTGTCCTGCTATTTTTCTTATATTTAAACATGTTAGACTCTTCCACCTTGTTAATGCCCTTAAGGTGTTGAATGCCTCGATCATATCACCTCTCTCCCTCCTTTGCTCAATGGTATACATATTGAGCTCTGTTAATCTGTCCTCATATGTCTTCTGATGCAGTCCCTGCACCATTTTGGTTGCCCTTCTCTGGACTGCCTCAATTTGGTTAATGTCCTTGTGAAGGTGTGGCCTCCAATACTGCACGCAGTACTCCAGATGGGGCCTAACCAGTGTCTTGTAAAGAGAGATTATTACCTCCCTCTTACGACTTGTGATACCCCTACTAATACACCCTAACACCCCCTAGCCTTACCTACTGCTTTAGAGGTCTGCTTGATGATTTCAGGTCATCAGTGATGATGTCCAAGTCTCTTTCTTCCTTTGTGACTGCTAGCAACTCCTCCCAGCCTATAGGTGGCTTCAGGGTTTCTCTTCCTATGTGCATGATCTTGCACTTCTTTGCATTAAATCCCAGTTGCCACTCTTCTGACCATTTTGCTAGTTTATTCAGATCTCTTCTCATTCTGCCCACCCATCTGGATCATCTACTCTGTTGCAGATCTTGGTGTCATCTGCAAACAGACAAGCCTTACCCTCTAGTCCATCTGCAAGGTCACTAATGAAGATGTTGAAGAGGACTGGCCCCAGGACTGATCCCTGAGGTACCCCACTTGTGACTTGCATCTCTTCTGACTGTATACCATTTACCACCACTCTGTTTCTCGCCCGTCAACCAGTTTGCCACCCAGTTGACCAACTTCTGACCCACCCCGAGCCTACCCAGCTTATTTATCAATCTTCTATGTGGAACAGTGTCAGAAGCTTTGCTGAAGTCAAGGTAGGCGATATCAACTGCTCCCTTGGTCCACCACTCTGGTTACCCAGTCAAAGAAATCTATGAGATTAGTTTGACAGGACCTTCCTTTTGTAAACCCATGCTGTCTTGGATCCTGTGCCCCTATGGATTCCAGGTGTTGCACTATCCTTTCCTTAAGGAGTGCCTCCATAATCTTGCCCACTACTGAGGTAAGACTGACTGGTCTGTAGTTCCCTGCCTCCTCCCTGCTACCACTCTTGTGGAGCGGGATCACATGAGCCCTTCTCCAGTCTTCTGGGACCTCTCCTGTGCTCAGAGACTCACTAAACAGTTCTGCTAATGGCTCTGCTAGTTCCACCTTTAGCTCCTTAAGTACCCTGGGATGTATGCCATCAGGTCCCATTGCCTTATCCACCCTGAGCTTAGCAAGCTCTTGTAGGACCCTTTCTTTTGTGAAGGGAGTAGTGCTCACCTCCCTCCTGTGTCCATGGTGCTGAGCTGTGGGCCTGCCTATCTTCTCTTCAGTAAATACTGAGAAAAGTATCTATTTAGGATAGATGCTTTTACATGGTCCTCTCTCACATGCTCCCTTTTCTCCATTAAGCTTAGCAATACCCCTCTGGACTTTCTCCTTTCACTAATGTATCTATAGAAAGTCTTGTTACCTTCTTTACTGTTCGTGCTAGTGTTTCCTCAGTTTGGGACTTTGCCTGCCTTACTGCCTTCCCTGCTTCCCTTAGGGCAGTTTGGTATGCCTCCCTATCTTCATCCCGCTGTGTTCCCTTATATTTCCTGAAGGCCAGCCTTTTGGCTCTGACCTTTTCTGCTACTGTATTTGAGAACCAAAGTGGTTTCCTTCTTCTTTTGCACTTCCTTTTCTGTCTAACATAATGGGATGTTGCTTCAAGTATTGCATCCTTAATGCTTGCCCACTTTGCCTGTACCCCTCACCTGTGTTTCTTTTTGCCAGGGCTAGCTTAACTCTGTTGGCCATCTTATCAAAGTTAGCTCCTCTGAAGTCCCATATTTTTGCCTTGGAATGGGATGATTTAGATGTAGTAGCCAAATTGAACCATACCATGTGATGGTCACTGGCCCCAGGTGACCTTCTACCTGGAGATCTGTGATCCTTCCTGTTAGTCAGTACTAGATCTAGGATAGCCCTGTCTCTTGTGGGTTGTTGTACCAGTTGTTTGAGGCCCTCCCCTGCAGGAATCCACTATGTGTCTAGTTCTGGCAGATGTTCCTACTGGTATTGACCAATCTGTATCCGCATGTTGAAGTCTCCCATTATCAGAACCTCCCCTTTAGCTGTCATGTTTTATATATCCTCTAACAGTAATGTGTCTATGTCCTCCCCCTGGTCTGGAGGCCTGTAGACAACCCCAGTTCTTATGGCGGTCCCATTTCCTGTTTTCAGGGTGACCCACAGTTCTTCTGGCTCCTTATGTATATTCTGAATTTCTGTAGCTTTGATATTTTCATTGACATACAGGGCCACTCCTCCCCCACTTTTTGCACCTCGGTCTCTTCTGAACAATACATAGCCACGTACTGAAGTCTCCCAAGTGTGGTTACTGGTAAACCACGTCTCACTAATTGCTACTATGTCCAGTTTAGCCTCTGAGATTATTGCCTGCAGGTCTGGGATCTTATTTCCAAGCTGTGAGCATTTGTGTACATGATTTTCCATTGGGCAGATTTGTGTGTGTTAGTTGTTGGGTGAGGTTGGCATTACCCCTGTGCGTTGTATGGGAGACAAACCTTTTTTCTTACCTGGTGATGCAAATGAACTGCAAACATGCTGAATCCCTGTTTGACCACTAGCTGAGGGGAGGGTGTTCTTCCCATTCGACGTATGGGGTGCTGCACCCCTCTCCCCATTTGCTAGTTTAAATATTTTGCAAAGACGTCAAACTTCTGCCCCAATGCACTGACTCCCTCCTTAGTCAGATGCAGTCCATCAAATTTAAAGAACTTTCGCTCCCAGAACTGTTGCCAGTTCCCTACAAATCTGTGTCCTTTTTCCTGGCACCAGCCCTTGAGCCACGTGTTTAGCTCCCCTATCTCCCCTTCTCTGACCTTCCGTCCATCTGCCCCCCTCTCCCAGACTGGCAGGATCTCAGAGAAGGAGATGCCAGATGAAATGGGTGATAGTTTGTCACCCAGCCTGGTCAGGTGTTCCTTGGTCTCCACAACTGACCGGCTGGCGAGATCATTAGTCCCTATTTGTACTAGGACATTAATGTTTTCTCCTGCTTTGTGAACAATTTTAGCAATGCGGTCAGTGTCTCTCCATGCTGATGTATCTGGGAGACATCTGACCATTACCCCTGGCTGGAGATGGGTATCAACTCCCCGAATCATGGAGTCTCCTATGATCGAAGTTTTTGGATTTCCTTTTGCTTTGGTTCCTGATTTGGGTGAGTTTTGTTGTGCTAGCTCCTGTGCCGCAGTGTCCTGCTCTGCAGTGTCTTCTGCCTCTTTGTTTGATTTCAGAGATAGAGGCAGATACCTGTTTGTAGTGTTTATATGGTTTTTGGAGGTAATATGTTGGCGAGCAGAGAGTGATGGGGCACCCGATTTGCCCCTCCTAACCACCTCAAGAACAGACAGGTGACCAGAACAATCCAAAGCTTAATTAACAAAAAAGGTGAGCAAGTAACAACCCAGGTGACATTAACCAAGTCATGGCTCACTTGCATGCAGATCTGAAGGCGTCCCCCAACCCTCACTCTACAAAGGCTGTAAGGGAGTTCCTGGACAGTCTCCCAATCCCTAGACTAGCTGGTACTTTGGCAGCCAAACTGGAGGAATCTTTACCCGTGGAAGAAATAGCCGTGGCCATTCGACATATGAACTCCGGTAAGTCGCCAGGTAAAGATGGTTTACCAATAGACTTTTACCAACTACCCAGGCTGGATGTGGCTGGATACCTGCTCTGGGCATTTACAGACTCCAGGGAGAGAGGAGAGCTTCCACCCTCATTGAGGGAAGCAGTGATTACCATCATCCCCAAGAAAGGGAAGAACCCCCTGAACACATCGAGTTATCACCCGATATCGCTCATCAACGAGGATGACAAAATCCTGGCCATGGTAATGGCTACCCAGTTAGAAACCCTCCTACCTGGCCTAATACATCCTGCCCAGGCAGGTTTCATTAAAGGCAGATTGGGGTCGGACCATCGCAGAACTTTGTCTTCCCTGATGCATGTGACCAACAAACTCACTACCCCAATAACTGCACTTGCCATAGACTTTGAAAAAGCCTTCAACAGTGTCAAATGGAACTATCTGATGTACATCCTGGAGGCTATGGAGGTGTGGGGTAATTTTAGAGAGTGGATTCAGTTGCTGTACCAGCACCCGTGGCATCTGTCCTTACCAATCAGATGATCTCCCCTCCATTTCAACTGCAGAAGGGAATGAGACAGGGTTGCCCTCTCTCACCTCTACTGTTTGTTATGGAAATTGAACCCCTGGCCATAGCCATAAGGGAAGCTGACAAGATCCGAGGCATCCGTTGGGGGAAAAATGATCAAGGATACATGGATTCCCCCATTGACTGGGGTAAGAGTCAGGGAGCTAATACAAGATGGAGGGTGTAGATCAGTGCAGTCTATCCTAACACAATATAGGGTGGGCCCTAACCAAGAGTTTAAGATCTGTCAGGTAAGACACTTATTGATCCAAAAACTAGCAGAGTTTAATACAGGACCAATTCCAGAGGAATTCTTTGAATTCCTCTCCAAAACAGTGTGGGATCCACACCCAGTATCCAGACTGTATTCACACTTATACGAGCGAGCATATAGGGACCAGTTAGGTACTCCTAAATACTGGGAGGATCAAGCCCCAGATCGATTTGCTGACTGGCCCACCATCTGGCAGAATACTTATAGATACCTTTCCCAGGACCACCTCAGGCTGATGCAATTTCAGTTTCTGAATGATTTATTTTGGACCCCAGTCAAACTCCATAGAATAGGAAGAATTCCTAGTCCTCTTTGTAACAGATGTCACCTGGCAGAAGGAACCCTCCTCCACATGTTTTGGGAGTGCCCCTCAGTGAAGGCCCTATGGCATAAGATTAAAATCAAAGTGGATCCTTTACTTGGTCTGGAGGAGTATTTCACAACGCAAATTTGTTTAATTGGGGACTACACTAGGATAGATGTGAAGGTCAGGAGATATTATATGGCTGCCATTTCTTCCTCGCTCAAAAAGGTAGTATTAAGGCACTGGCTTGATGACATCCCCTTAACCTACCTGGAGTGGCTCTGGGAATTGTTATTCAACCTGAGCATGGAGAAAATGGGAGCCAGAATGAATAGCTCCCTGCCTAGCTACTCTAAAACATGGGAGACTTTTCATGCTTTGTACTTACCTCAAGCCTCTGATTCATATTCTTGATGGTACAACTCGAGGAACAGGATACTGTGCTCAACCTAGTTGCCTATCACTGAGTATATTGTCAACAGTTGCCTCCTCTTGAACTTTTGTGACCGATGGTATGCAAGACCGGTGGGAAATGGAAAGGGGGGTGGAGGGTGGGGTAGAGTAAGTTGTATCGATCAATCTGTACATTTGGTTTTCGATGCTTTTGTTTATTGTACAACTTGCTCTGTAATGGTGGTATAACAATAAACTTGAATTAAAAAAAAAAAAAAAGATGTGAGGCATCCGAATAGGTGATGACTCCTATAACACTTTTCTATATGCTGATGACTGCCTCATCATGGTAGAATATTACTCCCAGTCACTTCAAGGGACCTTGAATATCCTGGACAGGTTCTCATAGGCTTCCGGCCTCAAAGTTAACCAATCCAAGATGGAGGTGCTGCCTTCAACTGCACTACCCAGGCAGCCTCAGATCTGGGACTGCACAGGGCCCTGATGGGCTTAAACATTTGGGGGTCGTAATCCATCCAGACCCGATAAAACAGATCAGCACTAATTTCAAGGAGATGCTGGCCATTATCAGAGAGGACCTGGAGCGATGGAGACCATTACACCTCTCCTTGGCTGGGAAGATAGACTCCATTAAATTAATGTTAGCTCCCAAACTTTTATACTTCCTCGCCCACACCCCATGGCCATCCCTCAAAAGTGGTTCCACAAAATTGATCGGGTGCTTGGTGGTTATCTATGGGAAAGTTGCCCCCCTCACTTTAGCAGACAGAAGCTGAGGCAACACTGGAGCAGGGGGGGTTGGGTCTCCCCTGGTTCCAAGGTAATCACATGGCATTTGTCACTGCCCAAACAGTCAATTGGTTCACCAAAATGGGAGCAGGCACTCCAATATAGGTTGGTGTGGAGGCAAGTCTGCTGGGCTCTCCTTCCTCATCTATGGCAATTTATGCCCCCAAGAAAGCACTGGGTATGGTTGCTCCCACTGTCCAGGTCTCCATAGCATACTGGTGCAAAGTTAATAAAATATTGCAGATCTCCCCCACACCATTGTCTCAGATGCCACTCTGGAACAACCAGGTCATGAAGGTGGGAGGCAACCCCATCCATTGGAAACTCTGGAATGCTCAAGGGATTGGGAAAGTCTAGGACCTCTTGATTCCTGGATCAGAGATCATATACACCTTCCAATCTTTTAAGGATAGATTCCTCCTGCCAGCCAATCACTTTTGGTGTTACCTACAGTTGAGAGATGCCATCCAAAAGTCAGCTGTGCTTACCAACCCAGGTGCCTGAGGGATACTCCCCCTGCCCAGGATCAGTATGACAATGGTAAGGTGAGCAGTCTGTACCAGACTATGAGGTATATTCAAGTGGACCCCACATTAACAGCCAAGGCACAGTGGGAACTTGAGCTGGGGACTCAGATCTCAGACAGACAATGGTCCCGATGTTGGACTAGGATCCGTCAGGACTGTAGGGATGGTAGATCTCACCTGATTATGAACAAAATCCTGCTAAGATGGTATTACACACCAGTCAAACTTCACAGACAGGGCCTGGCCCCTACTGATGACTGCTGGCGATGTGGGCTCCCAGGAACCCACCTCCAACATGCTCTATGGAACTCCGGATATTCTATCATATTGGAAAGAAATCATGGTCATGACCCACCAAGTATTCCCAACACTCCAGACTGATGCCCCACTTTTTCTATTGGGCTGTACCCCCAAATCAACCCCCAGAAAGCACCCAGGTGCACTGTGGGCAATGGCAGTGGGGGAAGAGGCCAAAAGGCTACTACTGAAACGTTGGTGCACCATGGAATGCCCTACCTTCACTGAGCTGCTGGGCAACCAGGTCCGGGTGGCTACATATGAAAGATTGTCCAAATTTGTTAACTGAACCATGGACAGCTATATGCATATCTGGGGGCCTTTCCTAGCCTCCAAATACTGCCACAATACCCCCATCCCAGGCCATGCGGAGCCTGTGGCTGGGGTCCCAGAAAGACTTCAAGTGCCCTCACACACGCAGACCTGTAGCCCTACCCAGGGCCCCTTTACTGATGCAAGCAGTCTTCCCTCTTGAAGATCATCTTCTTACCCCATTGGGGAACCCCGTTAACGCTATGAGGGTGTTCATTTTTCATCTGCTTGGTAAAAATGTCTATAACTAGATTCCTCAGACTGTGTATTTCCCCGTATAATATTGTGTCTTATTTTTATGGTATCCCACTGAAACTCTGTACTTGTACTTTGCATCCTCCTGTATTAATGTGTTCAGCATTGCTGTAACCCTTGTTTGTGTTTGTTTTGGAAATAATAAACTTTTCAACTTCAAAAAAAAGAGTGAGCAAGAGGAAGAGGCAGGGGAATGAAGTAGTTTTAGCAGTCAATTCCTCTACCTATCGGAGGAAGTTCCAAAGTTGCTAAGACTATAAAGATTACACTATACTGTGACTATGCTGAGCAGTCGTGAAGGCCTAAAGTGAGGTTTGGAAATATTTCCTATAAGAGGTACACTCCTCCAGAAAGTATCCCCCTGTAGGGAAAATGCTTCCATATCTAAATTCACAGCAGGCACCTGATCTCAGATATCCCAGGCACTGTAATCTGATCTACGTGGAAGGTGGAATTATCCTATTGCCTCCTTCCTCTGATGTGTGATAGATTCTGGAGATTGTAATCCTTTTTTTTAATAGGAGGACCCACTTGTGGAGTTCTTTCAGCTGAAAACTGATATTACAGCATTGTGCCACATGGAAGGCAGCGAAGCAGGAGTCCCCCCTGACCACAGATCCTGCTGTACAACCCATCCCACATCTCAGTTTGCTGCTGTGGGGAAAGTGGAAAGAGGCCAGTTCTTGAAATAATAGCCAGCCTTGCATATTGTTGGGTTTCAGAGTGGTTAGCATATGAGCAGTCTATGGCATGCCTAACATGATAGATCTGTTTCTTCTCTAATTTGTGCCATTTTCTGAGTAGCAGATGGGAGAGCATGGGTTGCCAGAGTTATGCACATTCAATTTTTATTTTTTTTAATTTATTTATAGTTTGTTGTGATTGTATTTTGAAGGGATAGCATCACCAGCACTGTAATCTCTTTGCTATGAGAGGGTAAACCTGATTACAGTAAAGCAGAGCACAGCTAGGACAGTCAGAGCATAAAAACAGGATAAACAGGGTGGGCAACCATTGTAAATCCAAAGCTTCTTCAGTAAGCAATAAGACATGACAAGGAGGTGGTTGTCACAGGATATATACCTGACCAGTTGTGTAACGAGCTTCAGCACCTGGAAGGGTGTGTACCCCATTACTAACACTATTCTGGAAATTCTTATTGCACTTGTAACCACCTCCCACAGGCCCCCCTTGTCTAACTAGTGGGGCTGCTCCTCTCACCATATGGTGCCAAAGAGAGGGATGGGAGTTGTCACTACAGTTCAGTTTACTAGTACATTTCCTTCTGAGCCTGCCATATACAAACAGGCTAACCAAGTGTGGCAACTACCTGGCGCACACCTGGTGGGACCATTTACCATGGCCAGCAACCTAGGTCCCTGGGAGAAAATGTTTGCTCACAATTTGCACTTCTGGTCAGGGGCACCCAAGTAAATCCAGACACAGTGGAAGCAATAACAGTACTGTCCAAACCAGGTTGGGATTCTAGTTGTGTGGCTTTTATTCACATTCACAGAGAATAATCACAAAGTGAAGATGGACCCCCACAGGGCTAATCCTTTTGGTAATGCAGATTATTGAAGTACAGAGAACACACATAGCGAACCCCCAGGTTCTAACTTGAACAGTGAACACTCTGGTTTTGAATGAGGAGATTGGCACACACAGCCATTACTGGTACACTTCCCTTGACTAGGCAGACACAGCCAGTACTAGGAGACTTTCCCATATTTCATGAGGAATTACTGGTGGCGCCCTCAACCACCAAAGAGCACATACAGGCTCACAGAAAATCCAACCCACATCAGGGTAAACTATTTTCTTCAGCACTGGCCAAATGCACTGAAAGAAAACACAGGTGCTCAAACTGAACCCGGAGAGGTAAACATGGTTACTCCAGATTGGGGTCGCCCACCTTTTGCTTCAAAAATTTATACTCGGCCATTCATCTAGTTAATAACACCCTCACAGGAAACATGTAGATGCTATCTTGAAATGTCTTTCACATTTAACATACTACATTACACACCTCTGAGGTGTCAGAAAGTTAAACGTTCTGTAATTGGCACTGTCTCTTCATTAGACCCCAACTTTGGCAGACACTTTTAAACAGAAAAACAGTCTAGGTGACAGGATCCCTTTGACAGAGAAAATTCACCACAAGAAATGCAGATGCCTCAGGGATTTTCCAAACAAAAGTCACAGGTACTCACAGAGCAGTCAAATCTCAGGCAGCTCCAACACAGTCCAGACTGGACCAGGGGATTGCCCCTGAATACTGGAATCCACCCCATCCCTCCTGGGATGGGGCACTGTGAAAACCACTTGGCTTGGTTTCCACCACTTCACCACTAGGCTGTACTGGCTCACACTAGGGTGAGAAACAAACAAAAACACTACTGGTAGCTTTCTGACAGAGCTAAAGAGAGAGGCTGCCCTACCTGCAACCTCCTCCACTGACTCCAACTGCAAACTAACTCCACTCTAACTCAGCATTCTAAAGCTAACTCCCTGCAGCCAGCTTCCAATGTGGCTTATGCTGTTGCAACAGTTCCAAAGTGACATCATCACTCCAGCTCAGCTGAGACTGAAAAACAGAGTGTGACACTGTGAAATCCATTTACCTGGCATTTCACTAGCTGCCTGTCCCTGCCTGACACTGATTCTAATGGGATTCTAGTAACCCCTGGGAACAATGGGGTTACACACTCATAAAATGGGTACCCCTGTGAAAAACTGGAAAACAAAATTAAAAATTAAAAAACTGAGAAAAATGTGGAAAAATTAAGGCTTATGGCACAAATGGAAAAAAGTGCTCCTGTTTGGGTTTAATGTATCCCACATTTTTAGTAGTGTTCACTGTGTGGCACTGCTACTTTAAATGTTTTGCAGAACAGCCTTCTTGGTTTTATTTAGTTTTCATTTCTTTCCTTTATTTGTATTGTATTGTTTGTAGACAAGAGTTTGTTTGTGGTTTGAAGGGAGGGCGTGAGAGAGCAAGATAGAGTGGTGACACAGGCACCATACTTAGAGTGACAGAGAGAGAGAGAGAGAGAGAGAGAGAGAGATGTTTACTGGAAAAGTCAGTGCTAATGCCAGAGATAGCACAATGATGACATGTACTGCCATGGAAACTGGAATGAGCATGTATGAGTGTGAGTGGCACTGCTCGGTAGCGGTCCAAAGAAATCTACTGGATGCGCATTGATTGAGCAGTCAATGCAGTGGGCAACCAAGTGAGTGGGTGGGTGGATGCCCACTGTCCAGTTTTTCTTTTTTGGGGGTAGGGGTCTGTATATAGATCAGCAGAGGGGTGGTGCAGAATGTATGTTTGGAGGGGCGGGTGTAAGTGGGTGAGTATCCAGCCCCCATACCATTTAATGGCAGGGGAGAGTCAGAGTGAGTGAATCAGTGGGAGCTGATGCTAGGGACCAGGGCAGAGCAGTTGAAACGAGAAAAGACATGAAAGAAAGGTGAGATATGGAATAATTTTTTTGTTGTAATTTCACAAGTATAATGTATAATTTAAAGTACTTGGGTGAAGGGGAGTAACAGTACAAATTTTATAGCTTTAAGTGATGGTTAATGTGACTATGTGCTGGTCTTTACTTTACTAACATGGCTGCCAGAAAGATTTTTTCTGAAACCTTCTGGGAGGCATTGATATCTAGATGTACTACATTCTGGTTGCTGAAAAGGTACCCGGACAGGAGTTTGTTGCTCAGTAAGCACATGCATTTCAAACCCTGTCAACCAATCAGGATGCATGGAATTCATAACCCATTTTATAATGTCTAGTAAACTGTGCCCCTCTGGTAGGAAGCTGTTAAGAAAATGGATTGAAATTGTGATTAGGTGCTGTGTGGTAGTAGCTATAGAAATAGAGAATACTGGATAGGCAACTATGCACAACCCGTGTGTTCTGCCACAGAGGGATTCTGATTCCCTCTGACCTTGAGAGCGAAGCTCAAGAGGTCTGTGGGAATCAGAATCCCTCTGTGGCAGAATACACTGGTTATGCATAAAGTTGCTCATCCTGTATTTTTTATAGTGTATAGTATTATGTGAAATGTGTGCATTGTGTTTTTTTCTCTTTCACAAAGAAATGGACTTGTGCAGTTTCTAGAGGTTCTAGAATGCTGCTCTACCACAGAAGGGTACAATCACATTCCAAAACCTTTGAACTGCGGCACAACAGCATTATGCTGTATAACAGTGCCTTATTACTGCTTAAAAGCAGCAAGATTAAATCCTTGTAATCCCATCGCTATGACGTCAGAGGTTGTTATCCCCTCTTGAGTACGTCATAGCGATGGGATTACAACTGGAGCCGATCTGAGCATGCACGTATCTTAAGTAGTGGCTCCCAATGAATGGCCACAATGGTGAGTGCTGGTCCCTATGGAGATTGGTGCTATGGCTAAAACAGAAAAAAGGACACACCTGCAAGTAAACTTTTACTGTTAATGCACTGAGTAGGGAAGGGGCGACCGTTGGAACGAAATATGCTGTTTCGCCACCCCCACCCTCCCTGCATACTTCCGAGTCATGCAGTCAGCAATGGAAATTTAACTCCGCTGCCCTTCACAACAGCTGCCCTGAATTAAAAAAAAAGATAGCAAAAGTAAGCACCATTAGAATCTGTAGTGTATGGATCCCATACACTATAAAAGCTAATGGATAGCCAACAGGCAATAACCTAATTGAAATCACATCTCGGGGTTTCCATGACAATTGCAAACCTCTCGAGTTGCACTCTCGAGGTTTACCTTGTTGTCATGGAAACCTTTCGATGCAATTACAGTGTGGTTCTTGTCTGTTGGCCATCCATTATCCTCTATTTGAAAAGGATGGATTTCTATATAGAACAATTGCTTTACTATACACTATAAATAAATATTCGGCAGTTTAAAAACTGTCATTTTAATTTAAAAAAGACAGGTTTACAATAAATATCTAAGGTATAACTATACAGTATATGAATGCACATTAAGTTCTACACTTATAAGGTGTAAGTGCAATGCTGATAATTTTTGAACCACTATACGTTGTTGAAGTTCAGTAATTAGGTATTAGCTAATGTCTATTATAAATTAAGCATTTAAATTAAATGTATAATCTATGGGAGCAGAAGAAGAATAATCAGCAGTTATATAGTGCTTTTCATATGGATTATATCCTAAAGTGCTTTACAAGCAATACTAGACTGGTAGTGAAGAGACTGAACATGTAGAGGCAGTTATTTTGCACATCAACATCCACACACAGCCTTGGACAATTGAAGGAACCAGTTTTATGGGAAGTGGAATGTTGGCCAGGACACCAGGAAAAATTCCTTACTCTTGGGTAGGGGGAGCTCCTGGCCATTTGGCTGTCTGCCAAGATGGACAAAGTTGGAGGTAGAAGAGTGAGAACGGCGGTTGTAGGAGTGGAGGGGATAACCTCCCCTTCAGTTTCCATTGTGCAAGAGGCTGAAGAAATGGATATAGACAGTTTGGTTTCACCCAGAATGGAGAGTGCTATGGAACTAGATGAAGAGGAGACTGCTAGGACAGAATGCTGCAGAGAACTGGAGAGTGTGCACTCAGCAAATGTAATGGAGAAAGGTGAACTGTTAAATGAATTAGAATTAAAGAAGCAGCAGTTACTGGCAGTGTTAAATGAAACAGAGAATGTCATCCAGCAGCAGAAAATGGACATGAGACCAGAAATGGATGCTGAGACAAAAGAATCGGGTATGGAGCAGCACTCTGCAGAGACAGCTGCTCAGACAAAACTGACAAGTGCTGATGCAGTAGCAGCAAAAGAAATTGCCTCCAAGGAACTAAAAGACAGAGCAGTGAGTGAGCCGCATCAAGAAACCATGGAGCTGAACACTGAACAACAGGAAAGTATCGAAAAGGAGCTAGAATCACAAAATGCTGAGTACTGACATTGGCCCCATGCATGAAGGAGTGAAGTGACTAAGCACCGTGTATCTGTGGTGCAGCATCACTCCACACCTATTGCACCCCTGTGTGGGATGCACTACTGGGGGTGTGCAGCCCCTATGTACCCGATCCCCTGACTGCATGGACAGCAATGCACTGGGGCGGGTGGGGGTGGTGGCGATATGCAGCAGTGCCACTCACGCATAGTGCTTCCCGCAGGGATGCAGAGGGCAGTGCAGTCTATGGCAGGTGGGACACTGCTGTAATGGCTGTATGCGCGCACCCACAAGGTCCCCCCAGCACACTGGTCCCAAGCTCCCTCCCTTCAACAGTTGGAGTCCCCCCGTCCATGCAGCTCAGCTCCCTCCTGCACACATATGCCCTGTCACTAGTGCAGACAGTGGAGGAGGTGTGCAGTGAGCATTGCCACCAGCAGCTCATGGTGATGACAACTCCTGCCAGGTCTGAGGGTCAGGATGGTGTGGCATGGGGGGGTGTCTTGTCTGTGTACCTGCGGTGGAACCGCAGTCCCAGAGCCAGTACCCCCTGTGTTCTGGGGGGATTCTGCCACTGGCGGCCTCCTGCATGGTGCGTGGGTGCCAATGCACAAATCTGGTCCCATGCCATCATGCATGGGCTTCACTCTGGGTTCCAGGCAGGCCATTTGATAGGCCACCCACCTGGGACCACAACCTCACTCCTGTTCACCCCTTGTGCACTTGTGCACTGTGAGAGGGCCCATGAACAGGTGGCCGTGGTCATGAATGCTGCCGGTGCACACCTATCTGCAGGTGCAGAGCTCCGTGGGTGGGATACGCACCTCTGGTGCATAATTCCTGCCCCATGTATATGGGGCCAATACAGTAACAAACTTTTAGAAATTGAAACACCTCTGCTTAGGCCTGTGGCATATGTGAATAGTGATGTTAAAGTATCAGAAAACCCAACAGCAAGAAAAAACTATGGATACAGAAAAGCTTTAAGCAAACAAGGACAAATGAAATGGGAAACTGGTAACCTGAAAAGGCCTTGAGGGCAGCAGGTTGGATGCAGAACAAACAGGGAAAACGGGAACCAGATAAAAAAGATCTGCTGTTCAGAAATATAAAACAGATTTTCAAGCCACAACCACAGTACCAGGGAAAGGTCTCAATTCACTGGGAATTCTGTCTGATGATGAAGTGGCTAGTATTTCTGCAGGGGCCCCTGTACAAATGTTAACAGAAGAAAGTGTGCCACAAACTAAACAGGGCAAAAATAAAAAAGAACTTACAGAGGCACAGGACCAAAGTAAAGATAAACCAAGGAAATTTGCTGACTTCTTTACCCCAGGGGGGAACTGGCCTCCAGAATGAATGCAGTAAAACTGATCTACAAGAGAGGCCTTGAGCACTCTCCGGACATAATTTACATAGCATGCACTTTGTTCAAAGACTCAATGAAATTCTTTGCTTCTGAAATATGTGTGTTAATTATACAATGGCAAGAAAGAAAGAATGCTGGTCTCTGACTGGTTAGTCTGGGACTGGACCTGTGATGTTATCCCAGTACAACATCACGGGTTTAGTTCCAGTATACAGATAACCGCATCAACTTTTTGTGAAATCACTCCACACAGCCCACCTCTGTGATCCCTGATCGGTAAAGTCACTGTAGTGATCCTGCTCGCAAGCAGCGCTACAACGGCTGCACCCACTTGAATGATTGCCGTCGCAAGCCACCCTCACCTTTTTCCTGATCGTTTACTGTTAAAACCTTCCTCCCACTAAAGTACACACTTTAATCCCCCAGCACACAAAGGTTACACAATAAATGTTCTCCTTGCTATTTCTTCCTCGAATTCAGCAGCTTTACTTAACCATGGAGACCGTAATTGTGGGGCATGCTGTTCACTGACATCGCTCCGTTCATGGGGAAAAGGGTGCCGTGAAATACTCTAGTATTTTTACTCAAAAAATGAAAGTCTTAAGTTTTTGAAAAGCTTCCTCTCCACAGTCCCCACTCATTAGCCTACCAGAAGAGAACCTTACATACTCGAAAGGCATTCTCCAGTCACCAGCCTTCCCAATATCACCCCACTGAAAGCTGTCAAATTGTCAGTCAGCAGGTCACCCCAACCTCCCTGAGAGACTTTTACAGCCTAAAAAAACACACATTACCAAAAACTGGGACCGGACTTGGGGGGGGAGGTCATCGTATAATTGGAGCAAGGAAAGACAAACAGCTAGCTCAGAGACGTTGAAATAAATCATACCAAGAAACAGGAATATAATGACACTACCATCTGCTGGGCAAAAGCAGTATAAATGGACTTTTTTTATGAATGTACACCTACACACAGAAAAAAAATGGTAAAAATACTTATAAACAGTATTTTTTTTTCTTTTTCTTTTTAGAAAAGAGCCAATACATAATAACAATAATGCATGCCAGGGTTTATGTTGTGCTAGGATAACGTCACGCCTGGGGTATTAGATGTGGCCTCATGCCCAACCACCCCAGGAGTGACGTTATCCCAGCACAACACACGCCCTGTTGTACATTATTGCTTAATTCACACAGGGGATGTCAACTTTGATATCAGTTTTAAAACTATTTCAGAGTTAGTCAGATTTTGGGCTAAATACAGTACAATGCAATCCATAAGTCTCCCTTATGGAGCCCTTTTTTGGCAGTTCCTCCCACCAAACCCATGCTGAGAACAATAATTATACTGTTCAAGAATGAGGGAGTGAATATATTTGATATCTTATTCTAGTTAAGGCAGTGCTGCGAAGTATTAGATACCCCAACACCCATACTGGATTCAGAGCAGATCTGAACAGATGGGTGCAAAATAAGAGTTAAACTAAGGCAAACAGATCTAGGAATAATGCATTTACAAGGGAATTTTTTTCTAGATAGAGACAGAAGCTCATTATTTTATATGGGGCAACCTAAGTCATGCTTCAAGCATAGTTCTAGTGGGTATTTAGGTAGTGTCTGTGATAGTACAAAATGCAGTCACTGTTTTAAATATGGACACTTAACTAATAAGTGTCAAAATACTTTTAAATGTAACTCATGTGAGAGGAGAGGTCATTCCTACGCTAAGTGCCCTTGGGCCTCCCACAACAAAGGTAAGTCCCTCTCCTCTGAAACTCTAATCTCACAAGCCCAACAGAATGGTTACAGACAAGTGTCAGAAAGGAGGTTACAGAACATGATATGTGCAGCTGTAGAACCAGAAAAAGTCCCTGATACCCCCTTGCAAAGTACAGATGAGGGAAATTTGCCAAATGAATTGACAGCAGAGGTAGAACTAGATGGGAAAGAGCAGGTGGAAGCTGCTGAGAAGGTGCAGTCTGATGTTGGGGTTTAAACCTAGAAACAAGAAAAGACATTACTGAACCAGAGCAGATGCCCTCCCTCCCCCATAGAAGAATACAAGCAAGTGATGGGTAGATGAGGGCTAAAAAAAGAAACCAAGAGATGAAGAGGCAACACTAAAAATAGAAAAAAGTTCAAAAACCCAGCTAGTGCACTATACAAGATCAGATACAGTGTATTGTCTCAAAAGGCAAATGGGGGGGGGGTACAAATACGGAGGGAGAGGACTCAGAAGATTCATCTGTGGCCTCCTCACAGAAGGACAGAGAGGAATAGAACACTAATTCTCAGCAAGTAATATCTAGGAGTTACTATAATGTTCTTTTTTTCCTTTTTTCTACTTTCTATACATTATGGCTACCTTACAAATAGCAACAATTATCTGGGAGGGTCTGATTGGACCAGAGCAGGTAGGTTTTATGAAGGGGTGGTCCTCGACAGACCATTTAAGGAAACTGACCCATTTTTTTCCACATCTAGGGAGGCCAACCAACCCATGGCATTGGTATCACTAGATGCGGAAAAAGCTTTTGATAGGTTTCACTGGGCCTTCTTATTCGCAGTACTGGGAAAATTTGGATTCCTGTCATCCTTTATACAGTGGATTCAAGTTCTATATTCCAAACCCCATGCCAGGGTTTATTGCAATGGAATGTTATCTACAGGCTTCACCCCCTATTCAGGAACTTGCCAGGGGTGCCCTCTATCTCCCCTGCTTTTCAATCTCTACTTGGAACCCCTAATATACTTGCTTAAGACTTTAGAGTTCATTCAGGGAATCCCGGTGGGTGTGCTGGACCTCAGACTCTCTGCATATGCAGACAATATTTTGCTGCATTTGTCAAGCCCTGCTATTTCTATACCTAAGGTCTTGAGTATTATCTCTGAATTTGGCAATTTTTCTAATTACAAGCTCAACCTCGACAAAACAGTTATAATGCCACTGAACTCCAGAGTTTTTTCTTCTTCTGATTTTGTGTATCTGGGGCTGGTATGGAAATTCAAACTTGGAATTTCTTTTCACAAAGATATACTTTAATGAAAAAACTTAATTTAGATACTCTGATTAACACCCTTCGGCAAGACCTCTGTAGGTGGAACTTTCTTCCCCATCTCTGCAAGCCCAAATAAGTATTATTAAAATGAATGTGCTTCCCCATGTCTTTTACGCCTTAAACATGTTAAACCTCTTCCTCACCATCACCTGGTTTAAGAGACTTCACAGTATTATCTCCTACTTTTTGGTGAAAGGGAAAACTCCATGCAGAGCTTACACTAGACTGGAGGCACTGAAGCACCTTGGGGAACTTTGACTGCCCAGTTTTCATTTATATTACCTTTCAAGCCACATTTCTAAATATGCTAGATGGCCCAGACCTCCCACATTATCTAGCATAGCTAAATATGAACCACTATGGCTTCAAATAGAGCGACACCAAATTGTAGAAGCTGGCCTATCCCCAGAAAGTCTTTTCTTTGAATCCCCTAAAAATCTCCCTTCCCAGATTAAAGGTACGGTTATTCATGCCTCAATAAAAGTCCATGACCAATTTTGTAGAGCCATGCATTACAACAACCTGATGGACATTTCCCAACCACTCTGTCACAACTCTAATTTTAAATTGGGAGGCTACACACTGTCCCCTCAGAGGCTACCCTGGATAAAGGACAAGTTAGTCTCTGATCTCCTTGTAGAGGGCTGGATTCCTAGTAGCCAGGACCTCCTAACCCATCTTAACCTGCCGGCCACACAGATATTCACAATATACCAACTCCAGCATATGCTGATTCATTGGTATGGTACAACTGTATGGAACATCGACCAGAAAGATTTTCTCTCTTTACTCCAAATCCACTCCTGACTGCCCCATTCAGTGTCTCAATTAGTCTTCCTTTTGTTTTCCACACTTTTTCCTAAGGCCACGGGCTACTCTGGTTACTGGTCTTCTGCATTTCCTAATTTGACATCCAACTGGGCGCGCATATGGACAGATGTATATATTTATCTGACTAATGATAAATTGTGCCTTACCCAGTTTTACATTTTGCATAATATTTATTTCACCCCATCTATCTATTAAAGATAGGTAAGCTCCCTCATTCTACATGTTCTAGATATAACCAAGCAGAAGACCCCCTCCTGCATGTAATGTGGGAATGCCTGAAAGTGGACTCCCTTTGGGAAAGGATTAAAACACAGGTTGACCCCTTACTTGGGGTGGAAAATTATTTTTCCCTGAAATTTGTTTGGTGGGTGACTTTTCAGATGTCCCAGTTAAAGAAAGAAGATATGTCATGTCTCTAATATCCCTTTCAGTGAAGCGGGTGGTACTCCACCACTGGAAGGACCAGAATGAGATTACCTACTCAGAGTGGCTCGATGAACTACTTCTTAGTCTTCAAACAGAAAAAATGATAGCCAGTCTATGGAACTGGATAAATGCATACAATAAAAAATGGGGTAAGCTAGATGACCTCTTCTCAATCCAATCTAACCCGTAGGTGAGCATTAAAAGTTTTAGCATGTGTTAAAATTTTGGAGTCCTTTTTAGTTCCACATAGACATTTATTTATTTAGTTGTTTAACCAGGTATAGCACACTAAGCTGAAAGCTTTTTTACAGGAGCAACCTGGGAGCACAAGGAGGTTAAGTGACTTGCTCAGGGTCACACAGTATGCAAGTGGAAGCTGTGGGATTCAAACCCAGGTCTGGTCTGCTGGATGTCACCAGATTTGCAGCTCAGAGCCTTAGACCACTGCGCTATACTGCCTTGACATCATTTTGTATTGTTTTACTCAGTAATTAACTTACAGAAGACATGTTTGGATCCTGAAGTTTTAGATCAATGTTAGTTGGGTCTATATATTCCCTCCTGAATTGCTGGTGGTATCTCTGAGGAGGGGTGGAGGGGGGTGGAGGTGTGTGAGTTATAAGTGTTGTTTGTTTGCTGAATATTTGTATGTTGTTTGTATCTTGTTGTTTGAAAACTTCAATAAAGTGTATCAAATTAAAAAAAAATAGCAACAATAAATGTTAACAGCATTAAATGGTATAGAAAGGTTTTAACAGTCCTGAATAGTTTAGCTAAATTAGACAGCCAGTTTATATTTTTGCAGGACACTAGGATTAAAACCAAGTATGAAATCAATCAGGCCTCTAGATTATGGATAAAGGACCATCTTTCTGGTCTATTGGCCTAGACAGATGTGATGACATAGGTGTATTATTTGATTAAACAAATTTAAAGTTGACAAAACTGATCGAGATAATGTCAGGCTGGGTCCAGGCTCTTGATATTACTTATGGGACAGAAACGCTGACGGTTATAACAATTTATGCACCACAGATGAAAGTATTGAGGGTGAATTTGTTTAATGAAATTCAACCATACTTGCACACATCACGAACAGAGGTTTGGGCAGAGGACTTTAATTGTAGAATGGAAACAGAAGAAAGGGGGATTACAATCTCAAAAATTATACAGTGACATGAACAGTCTGAATGACATCATAAAAACAGCTAAGCTAAAAGATGTAAAAAACAGAAAACTAGGCGCTGCGTCAGCATGTACTCTAAAAGCAAAACAAAATGGTTATATTAAATGCATGCTGAAAATAGAAAATAGAGTTAAAAATCTACGTTTCGACCTTAGGTCTTCTTCAGGAAATATCTAAAAGATAAAAAAACAAAGTTAGTGTAGAGGGGAGGTAAAATGAGGGACATATATATGTGTATATATATAGGGAAAGAAAAAAGAGGAGGCTCAGGGAGAAGTGATAAAAGGCAAGATTAAGAGAGAATCTGTGAAACAAAAAGGTGATGATGGGAAAGATAAAGCATAATAGGAGTAAAAGAGCTAGAGAAGTCCATAGGTGGGGACTAATTAACAGGGCCTAGTAAGAAGACTGAAAGGTGATAAATGTGTGGGAAGGAGACAGAGATGGAGGCTCATGGTGAAAATGAAAAAAGAAATTAAATGTGTACAGATACAAACAGACTCTAGGGAAAATAAGGGGTGGCTGAAAGATGTTAGTGGAAAATAAGTCTATCTTTTAAACCAGAGGGCTGCTAGGAGCCAAGGCGGATGATCAGCGTGGCTTCCATGTTTTTTCTATGGTCAGAATCCCAGACGCCCTGCTGAAGGACACAAACAGAAAGGTCATTGACACTGTGGTCCCTGGAGATAAAGTGGGATACAATGGGTTTAGCAGTGTCACCATTCCTGACTGCTCTGTAATGTTCCCTGAAATGGTCAGCAAGGCACCTACCAGTCTCTCCGATGTAAATAGCTGTACACTTCCTGCAAAGAATACAATATACCACATTAGTGGAGGTGCATGAGAACTCCTTGGTGATGTGAAAAACACCTGTAGGCCCCCGAATTTCAGTCACACTGGAAATAAATTTGCAGGTGTAGCAGCGAGTCCTGTTGCAAGGTTTGGTACCTGGTAGGGAGGAACTGTTAGGAGTAGGTAGGCTGCTTTTAACCAGGAGATTCAGCAGGTTAGGTGGCCGGTGGTAGGAGGCAATAGGTAGTTCTGTGAAGGAAGCACCAATGTTAGGTTCAGTTTGCAAAATGGGAAAGTTACTGGTAATGATCCTATGAAGAGAAGGTGTGCTCTGATGGAAAGGAAGCACTAGTGGAATTCGCCGTTGTTCTTGCGTGACAGTATCCTTCCTTCGGGGGTCAAGATTACGGGGCATGTTACCTGGGAGAGTGCTCTGTCCACTGTGCTTTTAGGGTATCCCCTGTTAGTAAAAAAACGGTGCATTATTTGGGCCTGCTCAGCAAAATCATCCTCTTCACTGCATAACCTGTGAAGTCTAAGAAACTGTGAATAAGGCAGGCCATTCTTGACATGTTTAGTATGGAAGGAGCTGTGGAGGAGGAAACTGTGAGAGTCAGTAGGTTTGTAATAAACTGATGTCTTCAGACCAGTGTTCTGTACTGACAGTTGGATATCCAGAAAAGGTAGTGTAGAGGAGGATACTTCAACAGTGTATTGAAGGGAAGGATGGGCTGTGGTAAACTTGTCAAGGAAGACTTGGAGGGTCTCCCTGGAGCAGGAGGTGGCCCCCACACAGTCATCTATGTAGTGTTTGTACAGTTCAGGCACAGTCCCTGTGAATGAGAGAAAAAAACATTCCTCCACCCAACCCACAAACAGATTAGCAAAGCTGGGACCCATCTTGGTACCCATGGCAACTCCACTGACCAGCTGAAAAAAACTGTTATTAAAAGAAAAAGCATTGAATGTAAGAACAAGTTCTGCCAGATGAGTTAATGTGTGTGTGGGCGGCTGCTGGACTTCCTGCTTATTCAAGAAATTCTGCAAAGCTGGCAGACCACCATAATGGGGGATCACTGTGTAAAGAGATTTGATGTCCATGGTGAAGATGAGCTGATGAGAACCACTGAATCTGAACCTGTCAAATAACTGGAGAGCATGGTTAGTGTCTTTAACATAGGAGGGCAGGGACTCAATGAGGGGTCTCATGACGCTGTCCAAAAATTCAGAGATGTGGGATGTGGGGCAGGAGCAGGCAGACACAATAGGATGACCAGGGTTACCTATTTTGTGGATTTTGGGAAGGAGATAAAACCTGGATGTCTGAGGATGCTGAACTATGAGACTCTTAGCAGAAGAAGGGAGCTCTTTGTTTTCAATAGCAGAGGTGATGGTGGTGGTGACCTCAGTCTGATAGTCAGCAGTGAGGTCCTGTGGAAGAGAAGAATAAAACCTGGTGTTGGAGAGTTGCTGTGTGGCTTCAGTGATGTATAGCTCCTTTTGCCAGACCACAACAGCACCTCCCTTATCAGCTGGTTTGATAACAATGTCATTCTTACATTGCAGAGATCTGAGGGCTGCAAGCTCACCAGGTGTCAGGTTGGAATGGTTGTGCCTGCAATGAAGATTGAGGTTAGTAGTGTTTTCCATGCATTGGCTAACAAAATAATCAACAGCAGCAAAATGTCCTGGAGGGGGTGTCCATGCACTTCACAGCAGATTGATATCGTTGATTGTTCTGGTGATACTGTCATCATCTGCGGGAAGAGGAGTCTCATTAGAAAAATGAGCTGTAAGGCGTACTGTAAGATAGAAGCACTGCAAATCAACATGAACTGGGGGTGCATCAAGATATCTAGGTGTGGGAACAAAAGAGAGACGTTTGCAAAGAAGTGATTGCTCATCTTGTGTCAGGGAAAGGTCTAGAGGAATACAAAATACCAAATTGTTAGGTTGTGCCTGATTCGAGGACCTAAGCTAAAAGATACCTATAGGGAACTACATAACTCAAGAGGGAACACCTACTTTCAGGGTTCCATATCAAGCAGAATAGATTACATATATGTCTCTGAACACTTAAAAATCTCATCTGCACAGGTGCATAGCTGGAAATTTACAGACCACAGAATTAGGTTGAGTAGTACAGTGGGGACAAACTCCCACCCATGAGAAAGGTATTTGGTGAATAAACAATAGTAAGTTAGATGATGAAAAAATTGATGATGCAATGGAAACAACTGTGGGAAGCTAGACTATCTGTGATGTGTCTTTATGACACAATGGGACGATGATGGGAAGATAATAAAAAGGACATAAGACAATTATTTACCTTATACACAGGGTCTAAAACAGGGAAAGAATATTTGCAATACCTACAGCTGCGACATCAACTACAGACACTTATATCTAGAACGAAAACAGAAAAAGCAGATTATAGCTCACAAATACGTACCATTCAAAAGCAAATGAGGGAACTACAATATGACAGAGCACAGTCCTTATATCAAGACATGAGGTTTGGCATGCAGTGCAAGAAACAAATCTTTGACCCCTAACGAGACTGTAGTGCAAGAACAGAAAAAAAAGTCAATACAGACAGCATAAAAAAATGGACAAAAAACTAATACAAAACATGGTATACTGGAATCAATTGATTGTTACGTAAAGGAACAGTTCAGTACAGTACCGAATATACATGGTAACACTGACAAGTTTAATAACCTAAACATCCCTAACTTGACAGACACAGAAAAAAAACAAATGAGCCAATATCTTCTGCTGAAGTGTTAAAATGTATAAGTAGCTTGCAAAATGATACAACACCAGACAAAGATGGTCTGAGTGCAGAATTCTGGAAGAAAATTAAAGAGCAGTTGGTCCCAATATTAATGGAATTGTATAACAGCTGCTTGGAGGAAGGACAAATAACATCAATGTAATATGAAGCACTACTAATTCTGATTCACAAAAAAGGTGAAAAAGCTGACTTATGAAACTGGAGACCCTTGTGTCTGTTAAGCACAGATTACAAAATTTTGGCAAAGATACTGCAGGGTAGGTTAAACGCAGTTGCAGAAAAACTACTGAGCCCTCATCAAACATGTTCTGTAAACAACAGGGCAGTACAAGAAAACCTTATATGGCTAAGGCAAGTCTTCACAAAAGGGAAACAGGGATCATTGTCAAGTTATTTGTTAAGTATAGATCAAGAAAAGGCATTCAACCAGTTGTCACATGAATACCTGTTTAAAGTATTAGAAAATTATGTTTTAATGAATTTACTTGATGAGGGATTGACCCCAGATAACACTGTTGTAATAGGAGATTTTAATTTCCCCAGGATATGCTGGGAGCCCCTGAGTGTGGAAGGGATTATTGAAGAAAGGTTCCTGGAAATATGCAAAACTAACTGTTTAACCCAGGTGATCAGAGATAAAACAAGAAGTCAGAATCTGTTGGATTTAATTCTAAGTAACATGGAGGGAGCAATACAAAATGTAGAGATGGTAGAACCATTGAGAAGTAGTGACCATAATATGGTAAAAGCTTTATTAGTCGAGGACTCTCACCATATATTGGGGAAATCAACCATTAGGAATTATAATAAAGCAGATTATAGAAATATTAAGAAAATAATAAGAACATATAATTGGGATACATTAAAAGGGAAATCGTTGGAACAAACTT
This sequence comes from Neoceratodus forsteri, assembly GCA_016271365.2. Lineage (NCBI taxonomy): Eukaryota > Metazoa > Chordata > Ceratodontiformes > Ceratodontidae > Neoceratodus > Neoceratodus forsteri. The sequence continues at coordinate 1,284,593,524 of CM057453.1, forward strand.
GGGAAATAGTTAATGAATTTCTGCAGTCATGCATACAAAATCAAGTCCCATTAATTAAAAAATATAACAGGAGGGGTAGAGTTCCCAAATGGATGACTCAGGCAATACGTAGGCTGATAAACAAGAAAAACAGGGCATATAAGAGATTAAGGAAGTATCCATCCACTGCTAGACTGTCAACATATAGGTCTTTGGTTAAAAAGACTAAACTGGCTATAATAAGAGGGAAGGCCAAAGCTGAATTAGTTTTGGCATCATTAAAAGGAAACAACTTGAAGGAATTGTATAACTATGTAGGAAGCTTAAAAAATAATCATAATCAGATTACCATACTAAGGGATCATGAAAATCAAACCGAGGATGAACAAGGTATAGCGAACATGTTTAATTCATATTTTCAAAGCTTTTACTCTAGGGGGGATGGTAGAGTTACTAAGGAAGCTTTGATACAGAAAGGAGAGGAAATAGAAATTCCAATTATAACTGTAGATCAAGTTAGAACCAAATTACTGAAACTTAAGAAATATAAATCAGTAGGACCAGATGGTTACCATCCAGCATTTTTGATAGAAACAGCAGAGCAGATTTCAATTCCACTTGCAGATGTATTTAATAAATCATTACAACAGGGTAAAGTTTTGGATGAATGGAAAACAGCTCATATCACACCCATCTTTAAAAAGGGGACAGGATGAGACCAGAGAACTACCGTCCAATAAGTATCACCTCCATCATAGGTAAAGTGATGAAAAGTTTTATAGATGAATTCCTTGTGAACAACTTGGGCATTTTAAACCACCTGGATATCTCTCAGTATGGCTTCTCAAGTGGGAGGTCATGTACCACCAATCTATTACATTTCTTTGAGCCAGTGAGTCAGGCACTAGATGTAAGGCTTCCAGTTGATGTTGTGTACCTGGATTATAAAAAAGCCTTTGACTCAGTCTCCCATATTACACTGCTAGAGACCCTTCAGCAACTAAGGGTGGATTTCTATCTCTGTAACTGGGTGGCAGCATGGCTGTGTAACAGACAACAGTGGGTACAAGTGAGGGGTTATCTGTTGACGGGGGCCAAGATGACTAGTGGGGTGCCCCAGGGGTCCATGTTGGGACCAAGATTGTTTAACATCTTGGTCTCTAGTATGCAAGTGTCCAACGGTGTCTGGATATGCAAATATGCAGACGACTCCAAAATTGGGGCAATAGTGAACAATCGTGAGGCTGTTACAAAGTTACAGGAACAACTATGCCACCTTGAAAACTAGGTGAAATTACACAAACTGGATTTTAATATCACCAAATGCAAGGTCTTACACTTCGGCCATAATAATGCTAGGGCACAATATACATTGAATTCACATACAATAGAGGTTTCAGACAGTGAGAATGATCCGGGGGTGATCATGACAGATAGACTAGGTTTTGAAAAACATAGCAAGATCTATGTTAATGGAGTAAACAGGATTATTGGTAATCTATTACATAATATTAGAAGCCGAGAGAGAGAGAGGTTCTTGTGCCCTGTATAGATCATTGGTAAGGCCAGTTTTGGAGTACGGTGCCCCTTTCAGCTCAGAACAAAGTACTGCATACATGTGATATCTCCCTCTAATGCAGGAGACTCCTGTTTATTTTGACTGAACTCCCTCCCTCCCTCCTGGGAAACAAAATCTCCTGCTTAAGCAAAATTCTGTCCAAAATATCCATGTTGTTTGGGCAGATTAAGACACATAAAAATTAAATCAGTGATGAACAATGTCTCTGATAACTTTATATAACTAGTTGGTTATTCTTTTTAGTGCTTATTCTTGACAAAATGAAATACATTCAATTTTTGTAATGACTTTTTTCTCATTTTTTTTTACACTATTTAAGGACAAACTCACAATGGTATGGCATCTCCCTACTAATCTCCCTCCTAATTTGACACAAACCTCCCTCTTAATCAAGTTGGCAGGCCAGTCTCCCTCCTAATTTGACCTAAATCTCCTTCTTAAGCAAGTTGGACATATCACATGTATGGTATTGGTGGGAGTAAAAGAGTAGAACGAGTACAAAGAAGGTTTATCAAGAAAGTCGGTTTAGTAAACAAGCAGTAATATCAGACCAGGTTGGAACATCTGGGCCTATACTCAATGGCATACAGAAGGATGAGGGGGGACTTGTGTTATGTCTATAAGTCATTGAGTGATGGATTAGCATTTGAAGTGGCAGGTTTAATTTGGAAAGAGGGTATAAGGAAGCGTGTACAAGCTCGTGATAAACAACTAAAAGGAGAGAGATACAGAACTAACAGAAGAGGAAGATGGTTTAACCAAAGGGTTGTGAATGTTTGGAACAGACTCCCAAATGAGGTGGTGAGTGCCGGTACTTTAGAGACATTTAAACACTGTTTGGATAGGCACATGGGTGATAAACGATGGATGTATCATAATTAGAAAATAACAGGTCCTTATATGGCCTTTAAGGCTTATGGATCTGAATACACACTATGAACCTATTATAATATACTGCAACAATTCATAGGATGGATTAAAAGCATGTACTATGGGGCTAGTGTTATACCATATGTAAATGGGTGGGTGGGGCAAACCAGAATCTTTCAAAGAGGTGTGAGACAAGGCTGTCCTCTAAGCCCCCTACACTGCATGTTAGGTATAGACCCCTTACTAAGGGGTATTCAAAACAATGAAAGACTTGTTGGGATACCTTTAAATTCTTTTACACCATCAGTTAAGGTCATATCTTATGGAGATGACATGGTTCTTACCATTGATAGACAGTAGATAGTGAAATCGCTAAAGAACTAGTAAACTTTACAGAGGCATCAGGCTCCCAAGATAAACTATGGTAGAAGCACTGGATGCTACATAGAAAAGATAGATGATCCACTTGAAAATAACATTTCTGGCTTTGCAGTAGAAAAATCAGTACATGAAAATACTGGTAATTACATATAGTGTGCAGAATATGATGGGAAAAATTGGGAACCGTGTTTACATATAGCAGGAAATAAAGTCAATTTATGGAAAATTAAAAGGATAATAAAACCAAACATATTTCTTGATGTAAGTTATATATTCTGACTACCACAGGCATTAGAAACCAGGCTTCTTAGTATTTGTTTTCAAGGACTGTGGGGGAGCAGGTTGAACCCGATAAAAAGAAATATTACAGACAGACCTGAACAAGGAGGGGTAGGGGTGATGAATCCAGTAGTGTTTTTCTAAAGTACATTCATGAGTAGCATTAAAACCCAATGGGAAACTGTGGGCACAAAGCATTTGTGATTGGCTGGAGCCTTATATGGTGAGATGACAGAATAACAAAGACTCAGAAAAGACAAGAAGATACCCCCAAATTATGTGGCAGTGGTAATTCAGAAAATAAATCAGTGGTCTTTAACTGTCAACACAGTAGTCACCGCAAGAAGAAAGCAGTTGTGTCATGACATGCAAATGAATAAGTTTCAGGACACACTGGTGTTCCCACAGTGTCCAGTACAAGATCAAGAGCAGGTCATCTGATACCTAAATAACAAAAAGAGTTCCAATGTTTACATGGGATGTGCATTGGTTAAGCATACATGGGAGGTTAAGGGTACACAACTCTCATAAACATAATCAGGTTAGTGAAAGATATTGCCTCAGGGAAGGCTGCATGCAACAACTTGAAACACAGGAGCATTTGTATATCTCCAATGCTCCCACACGCAACAGTTTTGGGAATACATAGCACAACAGTGGGAAGAACCATTGTATAGGAAAATCTCTTATGAAGAACTGGTACTAGGTCTTTATGGGGAAAATGGCATAAATATGATATAGGCACTATATATGTAATAGGAGTAGTATTGCAATAGTACATATGGCAAAGGAGAGGTACCTGGATTTTTCAACAGAAACAAACTGCATACATTGAATTGGAGGCTAATATTAGACTTGAATTACACAAAATATACAATCAGGAAGGAAAGAATGCCCGTTTGCATATACATATAAATCTTTGCAAAATATAATTTTTTTGTTTAAATGATGAAGAAAGTTTTCTTTTCTTAGTTATGAGAGAAGGAATGTTCGAATAAGTAAAATAGTAATGCCTGTATTCATGTGACAAAAGAAATGAAATATTCTTAATTGTATAATATAACTGTAAAAAATAAGAATAATGTGATGTAAAGATGTCATTGTACAGATGATTTATGTTAGATCATTTTCATTGTTTTCTTCATTTTGTAATCAATAAAAATTCCCTTACTCTTGCTGTAGGGGAAGACCCTGTCTGTCTGTCAGAGATAGTGAAATTTGAACTGAAGGAGAACATGACTGCCCGATTAGAGGAGAATGCTTCCCTTCCCATTCAGAGTTTTGAGGAGACACCCAAAGCTGTAATGGGAAAAACAGGAGTACGTGATAACAGAAGCCCCGAATGATGATTTTAACTATAGAGCCAACACAACAGGAATCTGTGAATGCAGTTATGGATCCAGCTGAAAAGCAGCTAGATGAAGAGTACAGGAAAAAAGGAACATCTGATACAGTTGTTAGTTGATGAGGAGCAACAGTATTTCCAGAGAAAGCTGCCAGAAAAAATGGAGCCCAGACACTGCCAAGCTTCCCACCAGAACAGCAGTAGTGGAACAGCATTCTGAACAGTCTTCTAATATAGAGGAGTTGGTGAAGACAAACAAAACAGTGGTTGTGAAAGAAATGATGCAAGTTACCACTGTTACTGTTAAAAATGAAGCCTTGACTGAAATAGAGCACTGAGAAGCAACACTAGGAGAGCTGACAAGTTCTGACAGCCATCTGAAAGATCCACAAATATCACCAGGGAAGAGCAAAAGCACAGCTGAGATTAAAGGGATGCCATTCTTGTCAGCTGAGAGGAACAAATATGACACTTCACACACCTCTTTGGGTTCACAAAACAGAACCAAGGCAAAGCACCAAAACAACAACAGAAAAAAATGTTGACAGAAGAAGAGCAAAGCTGGTCAGTAGATACTACACTAAGAAAAGCTTGATGGATTCGGGACTCTAGAAGTCCCGTAGAGAACACCTGGTCCTGTAAGGGCTGAAACTTCAGGGAAAGACTTTACAATGGAAACTGGTTTGTGCTATAATGATAACAATAGTGGAGGAAGTGAACATGATCAGGACACAAAACAAGAAACAAGGAGGGCTGAAACTGACAGAGGCATGTATATGGCAGGTCTGGGGAAAGTAGTAAACATAGAGCTCCCTGGTATTTTTCCTTCTCATTCTAATGAGGAACATGTGCTGTTTACAAACATGGCAGGAGGTTCAACCTCTGTGCTGGACCCCCCCCCCCACAGTAACAGCTGTGAACAATAAGGATGGAGATAGTTCTGTACCCAGACCATCCAAAATATCACTAAACGTAAACAGTTACAAAACAAATACAAAAGTGGAGGACAGTGAAAAGGAAGAGACTAAGGAAGAAGCCATGGAGGTTCCAAATGTGCAAGCACTGATAAAATATTCTGTATCAAAGGAAAAAGAGGTATCGAGTACCATACAGAGGGGGTAAACATGGAAGACCCGTAACAGGGGGAGACTCAAGGAAGACCTCAGACATCAAGAAGTGACTGTTTCAGGCCTAATATTGCACCAGCAAAAAGATGCAATGCAGTGCATATAAGATACACAGGTGGTCTACAAGACCAACCCGAACCAAAAATATGTTGTTAGGCCATTGCTGAAAGACAGATTTATAGCAACTGAAATGCACTAATAAACACAGCTGGAGATCCAAATTTTGATATCAGTTTTACAAAAAACAGCTAGTCCGGAAAGATTTGGGACAATATATCACTAAGTTAAAAATGCATCATTACAGATAGCATTCACTGTTATTCTGCTAACAAAACATGAAATAAAAAGTCACCATTTTATTCAAAAAATAAAGGGGTAAGCATATTGGGTATCTTAAGATGGTTAAAACAAAACTGTACAGTACTGGGTACTCCATATCCCACAATAGACTTGGAAAATATATGGACTGGCGGTTGGAGGATAAAAGTGAAACTTAACCACATGGAAAAAGGCTTTTGGTGCCTCTCAAATTGTTTTTACTTGGGTCAGAATGGGGGGTATTCTACATGAGGCAACCCAAGGCCTGTTATTGATGCCAATCTCAAACCCATCTAAGTAGTGTATGTGATATTCTAAGATGTAGTCAATGCACTGAAGTGGGGCACTCTAGCAACCAGTGCCAGAAGAGTGTCTGATGTAACCTCTGTGATGAAGAGGGGCACACCTTCAGATCTTGTCCCTGGGCAACCTATAATAGAGAAGATGACATGGATCAGGTAGAGGAAGACTACTATATGAACACTGCACTGAGATCAAAGGTCCAACGGGCCACATTCCAGCTGCCACAGAATGTACCAATAGGGAAAACACAGACAAGTAATAAGGGCCAGTTGCACACAAACAAATACCCACTACTTCAGAAACCATGTTTCAGCCAGAAAAAAAACATCCAGAGAACAGAAACTGGACTAGGAACAAAACCTGTGGAAGAACTTGTGCAGGAATATATACTGTAGCTGACGAATTTCAGAATACAGGAAATATAGGTGAAATTGATTTATCAAAAGATACAGGCGAAGAAGAGACAATGCGAAAGCCAGTTAAAGCATCGAAAATGCCCCCTCTGTCCACCCCTGTCACTGAGAGTTAACATATGGTGACCAGACAGAGCAGGAGAAAGGCCCAATTGCTGATGAAGGACTTGCAAGAACCGAGCATTGACTTACAAAACTAATTTCAAGTTCTGGCAGCAAACAAAGACTGGGGGAGATACAGAAGATGTCTCAGATGCAATATCACTTCCATCTTCCTAACAAGATCCCTCTTCTAGTGCAAAGGATCCAGGACCAGATCTTGGAATTGCAACAACAAAAAAAAATGAAAAGCACCAGAACATTAAAGAGTAGGAAGAGGGGAAGGAACAAAATTGATGTGCTTGTGGTTAATATGGTTTATTCTTGCTGCAGTTATGGGGACTAATATGCAGTACCTCAAGACTTTCATGTCACCACATTGAATATGGATAATATTCACAATGTAAAGAAAAGACTTATGACCTAATGTCAGATATTATCTTCCTCCAGGATACTTGTATTCATACAGTGAGAGGAGTGAACATAACCAAAAAAGAATCATGGATGAGACGGCCATCCTTCTGGTCCTTGGGAGATGATAGATGTTCTGGGGTTAATGTTCCTATTCTAATCATATACAGTTCATGTACATAACCTTATGGATTTAGTACTGGGGAGAGTATTCATTTTGGACATAAGACATAAAGGTTTGGAGTTATGACTAATTACTGTATATTGCTCTTGGATAAAAACTTCAAGAATCTTCAAAGAAACTTGACCATTTTTATATATACAACCAAAGGGGTGATTTTTTTGGGGGGGAGATCTAAATTGTGGATATTTTGGGAAAAGAAGTAGATGTGGTGATAGGAAAACATATTGTGACTCCATCTTTTTAATCAACATGATTACTTCTGCACTCCTGGTAAATGCTGTGAAAGCATCTGGTACCAGATAGTACATATGGGGCCCGATTCCAAGTCACGTTATACATGATGCAAGGCAATTTATGCCAATCCCTATGGCACAAATTGCACCTTGCACCATGCATTATGCTAATTGCAATTCTGAGTTGCAGCCTGTGCCATACCGCATGCGGGCTGCGCCAAAGGTAGGCTGTGACACCCAGTACACCAGCAACCTGCTGCGGCATGGAACAAGGGTGGGTTATGGCAGCACCAGTGCCCCATTCTGAAAGGGTAACTACCATTACCCAGTTACACTATTACAAGTCCTGCTATGGTGCTGTGGGTTGGACCAGCATGGAGGTGGTCTAAGGGACATCAGGGAAAATGATGGATGCCCCCCCTGCAGTGCCACGAATCGCACATTACCATGCCCCACAAACCCCCCCAGCACAGTGATGCCCCCCACCACTGAATTCCATGGTGCCACCAGGGTTCAGACAGCACCATGCCTCCCTTCGCTCTGTGCCATCCAGCCTACTCCCAAGGCCTCCCAGGGATTGTGGGCATGTTCATAGGTGGGGGGCTCTTGGTGGGGCAGTTAATGAGTTGCTGACTTGTGGCACACAGGTCCATTGCACCATTCCCATGGTGCAACCCTGTGGCTGCCACAAGTCTCAGGTCGTAGGTGCCGGGGACCCTGCCAGTCCTGGAATAGGGTGCAGGGTCCCCTGCGTAGTGGCACATGGCACAAACTTGCATATGCTCATGAGTTGCACCATGTGTTCTGGAATTGGGCCCCCTTTCTTTAAAAGTAACTCATCTTATTTTTTATTTTTATTACCATTCCTTTTGGTTTTAACAATGTCCACAATACCAGTTGAGATGTCAGACCACAAAGCATAACTATTAAATTAGGCTCAAACTCAGTCCCCAGAGCAATACCATCAGTTTGGAAATTGAATTTTACAATGTATAAGGATAGAAAAGTAAAACAAAAAGAAGTTGAAAACTTTACAGAATCAAGATGCACAACAGGAACATGTATGGCAATTTAGTAGATTAGTGGGAGGCCGTAAAAAAGCAAATTTAAAGCTCTGTGTATATCTCTGGTAAAAGAAAAAAAAAGAAAAAAGACAGAGACAAGACAATGTCAATCAGTGGGCTCATAATGTTCACTGCAAGCTGTCATTCATAGTTCAGTTGGCAGGCAGCTATGGAGGTGTGAGGAAGGCTGTGCTGCTTGCTGACTAGCAACGATGCTGGGGTGGGGGTATCAGGGTGGTCTGTGTTTACCAGAGTGGGCAGAGGGGTTGGGGGACCACTACGCTATGGAAAGCTATTCAGTTTCATATCAGGTGGGCAATCTGGCAATGGGAAGGGACCCTACACTATAGAATTTTTTTAATTCTTGGGTGGGTGATCAGGGACTGGGGTTGGACCCTACACTATGGAAAATGATTTATTTTTTGAACGGGTGGGTAATCGGGCGATCAGAAACTAAGGTGGGACCCTCCACTATAGAAAATGATTTATTTTGTGAATGGTGGGTGATCGTGAGATGGGGGACCGGGGTGGGACCCTACACTATGGAAAATAATTTATTTTGTTAACAGGTGGGTAATCAGGTGATAGGGGACTCGAGTGGGACCCTACACTATGGAAAATAATTTATTTTGTCAACAGGTGGGTAATCGGGTGATCGGGTGCCAGATGGGACCACTACACTATAGAAATTAATTATTTTATTAACGGGTGGGTACTTGGGCGATCAGGGACCAGGGAGGAGGGTGTGGGGGCAAAGGCCCTTGCATGGAGCAAATCCCTTCTGAATGGGATTGTGGGAATATGCAGGTCCCTTCCCCTTCATTTGCATTGCAGCCTCCTCACTTCTTTGCCTGGGCACAAATTCAAAACTATTCACAAAGCCCAGTTTGCCCCGGGCAAACAGGTTTTGTGCCAGAGCAAAGCTTTGTGAATCCTGCCCCTGGCTTCTGAAATACAGACCCAGGAAATAATGACAGCTATCAAATCAATATTAAATAAGTTAAAATAAATAATAATACAGTGCCAGGTAGTGATGGTATCCTACATAAATTATTTAGGGGAACTTTGGTCAGTACTTTGGTACAAGTACACAGTAAAATATTGTCAAAACAGAAATCAGGGAATAAATCTTACAAGGAGTAATTATATTTCTTCATAAGAAAGGAGAAAAAAGGAAATGAATAATTGGAAATCTCCCTGTTTATTAAATGTAGATATAAAGATTTACTGAAAATGTTGGGTGCTCAACTTGAACTGCAGCGTCCCCACTGATTCTCCCATCACAAACATGTACCATTGCTGCTGACAGGAAGATTCAAGACAACTTAGTACTCATCTGGGAACTAGAAGAACAAGGAAATCAGAAGAGGATACAGGGACTTCTCTTGGCATTGGACCAAGAGAAAGCATTTGATAAAGTGAATCATAGATATTTGTGGAAGGTTCTAAAAAACTTATGTGATATCTTGTACATTTATTAAATGGTTAAGATTTCTATATGAAGCCAGAACAGTGTATCCAGTAGTAAATGGTACTAAGGGTAAAGTGTCTAACTGTGCTCTGGGTTACGCCAGTGGGGGCCCCATGAGTCCAGTTTTATACTTATCCATGCTTGATCCAATTTTTTTAGAATAATTGAAGATCAAAACATAAAAGATATTGTTTCTGCAAAAGGAGGGGTACTGCAGAAGTTAGCAGCTTATGCACATGATATATGTTTGCTGATAGGAGAGGTGCACTCTGACTTGAAAGCTCTGAAGTATTTTGAGAAATGTGCAGAACTATCTGGTTCAACAATAATATACAAAAAAGCACAGGTATGTACAGCAGATAGTATGATGATCAGGGAAACAATGTTTAATTAATTTGTTTTATTTATTATTTAAGGTAGTTTTATTTGTAGGGCCCAGCTGAAGTTTTTTTTTTGCAGTGTAAAGGTAACAGCCATGTTTGTGATGTAAGATCAGTTCTGGTTGCAGGGGGACTGATGGGAGATAGTTCTGGTTGTAGGAGTACTGATTTGCTCATTGTGAAGTGGTTTAAGACCAGGATGACTGTGCATGAAACAGATTTCATACACGGTCACATGATATATCTTGACCAATGAGACCTCTTTATTTTCTATGCCTATTTTATCATTCCCAACAATGACTAAAGATTATCACAGCAGAAAATAATGTGATTGCTGAGTTTCAGCAACTGTACTCTTTCTTTTTTTCCATATAGGTTTTTCTCCCTTTGGGACACTTGGCAGGTTCCGCTCAGGTCATCTCCTCAAGAGGACTCTTTCCACCCCCCTTAGTTCAGAGGCATCATCCTACCTGTACTGGTGCTCCCTGTTTCCATTTTCTCCCCATTATCTTGAGACCCCTGTACATGGACGCACATCTGCATGGAGGTATGCATGTTCTCCAAGGCTCTGGTGATGGTCTCATCCTTCCACCCAGCCTAGCACCAAGTCCCCCCCTAGACTTGGTGCTGCAATCATGCCTCCACCTGGTGGCAGCCAAGAGTCTGGGAAACCCCACATCCCACCCCAGGAGATGAGAGCTGCCTGGCAGCAGCTCGATCCAACTCCTCACCCTCCCCCGTCTGACCCCCGGCAACCCATGTTTGTTCCTGAACATGGGTTGCTTTGAATGGGAAGAGGTAGGCCATGCCTCAGCCCTTCTTCACCACTGCCGGCTAGCAACTGTACTTTTTCAACTCATTTTCCTCTTTTTCTAATAAAGGTGTTATAGATGTTTGAAATAGCCTCGGCAACCAATACAGCCATAGGATGAAGTAATACAAAAAGTATATCATGCATGTTACTAGACTAGACTTTCAGTTTGTTAATTTTAAAACATTCTCTCCATAGATTGTTCAGTAAAATGGACATTAAATAGTTATGTAATATAGACCCCCATATTTAAAGGTCAGCACTGGTGCAAACGTGGCTAGTGCTGGCACTAACCTGGGTTTGCAGTGGTACTCTGGATGGTGTCATATTCGGATCCCCCAGAGCATAGCCCAAACCCAGCAGGGCCAAGGTGCTACCTATACAACTGCATCTATGCAAATGAGGGGGTACCTTATGCATACTGGTCCAGCGGTATATCATGTTCAAATATTTGTGGGTGTGGCAACTAGGCCTTAGAGCCAACTTATCTGGTCGCCAAACTCACACCCCAACCCCCTGAAAGCAAGATGGCTGTACTGCAGCTTTCTGCTCCTGTGCCAAATGGTCTTCCCCCAACCTCATTCACCCAGCCATCAAATAATAGTAATCTCTCTGGTGATTTAGCAGTCCCCCCCCATTACCCATCCATCACATAATATGAACCTCCTTGGTGGTTTAGTAGTCCTGCCACCCCCAATCACCCATTGGTTACAGAAGAATCTGCTTGGTGGTTTAGTTGTCCCCCCTCCATTCGCCCTTACTTGACTGTTTAAGTTATACCATGGTGGTTTAGTGGCCCTCCCTAGACTGATCAGCAACTCCTCCACCAGCCCACCCACTGAATCTCCCACCCTGCAGTCCCCTCACCCTGATCCCCACTCACAATGAACTGGTGGAGAGTGGTGGCTAGCACAGCCCTCTGCTGATCTCCTTGACTGGCTACTGTCTGACAGTCACCAAGTGTGATCATGTACCACACCAGGAGCAGTCCTGCAAAATTTAAGAGAAATGTTTTAGAAATGTGATAAAATCTCTATCTGTCAGCCAGAGTTGAGCTTATTATTAATCCTTTAACACTGGATTAAAAACAGGAGAGGCGTGGCCTTCTCCTAATTAGTAAGCTCCTCAATGGTCACCTGTGAGCCTCCTCTGGGGCAGAGCACACTATGTAAAAGATGAAGCCGAGAATGGTTTCCACATAAGAAAGAGAGAAAGTGGTGAGACCTCAGCTTATACTGGCATGTTAAAATTTAAAGTGTAGTTACCACACTGATAAGGGGGTCACCTTGTTAATGGTCAGGCTAATCATTATTCCACCAAATGAGGAGCCCAAACATCCTTTAGTGTGTTAAAATGATTGAATGAAGGCAAAGTAAGAAAATGGAATTAACTTAAATGAGTTGAAGGCCTTCAAGCTGCTTATTTTCAGGGAGCACTGGTACTATAACTGATTCTGATTTTGACCGGGCATCAGGAGCACCCCTACAAAATTTAAGAAAAATGCATAAGACTTGATAACATTTCTGTGCAATAGCCAGGGTTGAGCTTTCTAAACCTTTAACACAGTATTTAAGTATGTTATTTGGAGCAGTAATCACTCTGCTTGTGATGTGTGAAACACTGAGTCATTTTTTTACTGCTGCTAGGCATTTATTAATACCAGTTGTTTAAATAAATATTGTTAACAATTTTGCATAAATTCTTGGTACTGTGGGTTTTTGTTATCCCAACTGGCAGCCACCTTTTTTTTTTTACTGTTGGTTTATGTTATCCTGGCTGTACTATAGGTAGGTTCAGGGTAGGTAGGCATGACTTGTGACTCCATACAATAAAGGGCAGGAGAGCTGTACAGAATATAAAATTCTGTCCCCAGAATGCCTGCAGAATGACCATTCTGATTCTGCAGAATTCGCAGAATTTTCATGAAATTTCTACAGAATTTAACAAAATTTTAAATTTGTTATTTCACTATAATCTTAAAAGTATGTGTCCAAATAATACCAAATTTGGAACTTTAACAGTACCTCATAGTCTACATGTGAGTGCTACATTTCAGATTTGTAGATTGAAAGTGGGTGGAGTTATGCATGGCCAAACATTTAATCAAAATTACATTTTCAGTTATTTTGAGACAATTTTAAAATTTCTTATCCAAATTTCTCCACAATATCAGGATTTAGAGAAGTGCCTAGAATGCATATATGCACCATGTTTTAAATCTCAAGCTTCAATGGGAGATGAGTTATAGGTAGCCAAATATTTTGCCAAAATTTGGATTTCTGTGATGTTAGTATAATTTTGATAGAAATCTTTGAAATGTTACAAACATGGACAGGCATACAAGTGATCACTACATTTGTATATGCACATAGTTTCAGATTTCTACATTTAAATGGGACTGAGTTATAGCCTGCCAAACATGTTGCCAACATTTACATTTCGGGTAGTTCCCTCTAATTTTAAAACTACATCTCCAAATTTAACCAGAGTTGAAATATTTAAACTACTATTCCACATGGTCATTTCTGAAAAAGCTCATATTTGCAGTTTTAAATGGGATTGAATTAAAAGTAGTCAAACTTTCACAACATTTAAAAATTTAATTTTGCAAGAATGTAAACTACACATTTATAAACCCCTGAAACTTTAAAACTAGAGAATGCAATACCATTAAATTTGACAGGTTCTTAGACCTTACAAGGAGACTGTGTGTGCCAGTTTTATTAATTGCTTGCTGTGAGAAACTGCAAAATAACATCTGTACTTTAAATCAAATACCATAAGTCTTTGTGAAAATTGTAGAATTTCATGAACAATTCCATAAAACTTGAATCTGCTAATTTCACTGAGTCTTAACTGGGGGATTCTAATTAAAAAATAGGAGTATAAGAGACAAATAGTGTAGGGGTCACCAGGTTCTGGAGTTAGATGTACAGTTTCACCAAGAAATGGACAGCTGAGCTGGGTAGCACAACAGTGGTAGGCCCCCAGGTTGGAGCAAGAAAGCACAGAGTGTCAACAATTCTAACCTGAATGCAGGATATTTAAGGATCACATACAATAAATTTCTAATCCCGGGAGCCTGTTGTACAGTACATGCAAGGCCAGGACTTAGAGGTACTCAAAAAGATGTATTGGAGGAAGGCAGTGTCTTGGGCAGCAGGAAGAAAGAATTCTGGCTATTCCAGCAGGGTAGGTTGATAGAAAAAGAAGTAGCTGACTTATGTTTAAGGGGGTTTGTCACTGTAAAGAACAAAGAGGATATCAGTGGGATCAGTAGTTCTACTGAGTCAAGCTGACTATGCCTAAAGGAGGGGTAGTCACCCAGAGAGGAACAGAACAGCAGGATTGCAAAAAGCACAGCCCAGCTTATCAAATGAAGTAGTGATATGTGCATTTTTAATGTTAAATTCCACAAAAAAATTCTGGATGCTTCATCTACAATATATGCTATAATAAATACATGAGAAAATGTTACTAATCATTTTTTCTTCTGCAAAATTAAAACTGCTTAACCAATTTATTCAGTTATGTGAGACACCAGGATACACTGACTATGGATATTCATGTCAAATGTTAACTCTATGCATGAAAGAGCAGAGAAGTTACAAACATCAACATTTTTGACAGTTTTCATAAAGTTTAGCAAATATTTACATAGTAAAGTTTTGAATCCCTGTAGCTTAAAAATCACTTATCTAATTCACTCCATATTTAGACAATCCTATAAGCATTATAAAAAAGGTTATCTGTACTAATTTA
Source organism: Neoceratodus forsteri (assembly GCA_016271365.2). Classification (NCBI taxonomy): domain Eukaryota; kingdom Metazoa; phylum Chordata; order Ceratodontiformes; family Ceratodontidae; genus Neoceratodus; species Neoceratodus forsteri. The sequence continues at coordinate 1,284,608,533 of CM057453.1, forward strand.
CACATGTCTAGCTCCATAGGTGCCTGAGTTATATGCAGATGCATTTTTTCATTAAATTTACTGAAAAAGTAAAATGACAGATTTTGAGAACATATAATTTTGAGATGATGCATCATATTGTCATGAAATCTAGCAGATTGCTAGAACATCTATCATCAAGAAATCATGACACATTTAAGATCCCTAACCAATAGATGTTTAAGATATATGCAGATAAAAATGTTCATGAAATTTTGCACAAATTGCAGAGCTCTAGCATAAACGGAGGCTGAGTTACAAAAAAATTGCTAAACTTAAAAAATTCCACTAATTTACAATGAAATTCCATGAAATTTTGTGAACTTTTGTGTCATTTTGGTGAAATTCCACAGATTCAGAATTTTCTAATTCCTCTTAGCTCTAATGGGCAGGCATGTTGGGCTATAATTTTTCTCAGAAAAGGAGAGAACAAGCAGCCAAAGGGATCCATGTTTGGAGCTGGCACAGCAACCAAAACTTCTGTCAAACAACAGTTTGGCTTAAACTGACTGCCAGTACTCAAAATACCACGCTCTTTTGCAGGATAAAATGTAAGAGGTTTATTTTTAAAGCTTAAAAAGTAATTCTCATCCCCACTGCTGGCCTGCCAAATGTTTTTGTGCACAAGCCCATATTCAAGGCATGCAGACTTAGCTGATTGACTTATATACTGAAAGCCCAATTATTTAAAAATAGTCTTAATAATACCACATATCCAGCGTATTTCACATATCCCCAATATTTACATAGCAATGAAAACAACTGGTTCTATGTCACTGCCCATTTCTAAATATCCAGGTATAATATGTAATTAAAATATCACAGAGTGCTCCATTATAAATAAATAATAAAAAACAATAATGGGAGAAAATGGGAGGTGGGGAGTGGGGAGTTGGTGCAGGAACAGAGAGAGAGAGAGAGAGGATGGGAAAAGCTGAATGAAAAAAAATTATTAGTTCCAGAACGGAAGTGAAGGACACATCTGGAAACAAACAATTTGTGCTCAGCGTGTCTTCCTGGTAAAACTTTTTAAAATAAATAAATAAATAAGAAGACACAATGATGCAGGAACAAAAATGGACATAGAATAAAAACCAAAAAGTCCATCCATTAAATAATAATGATCTGCAGCAATGAAAGGACTGGGGGATTAAATAAGAATAGGAAATGGGAAGAAAAGACATACACACAGGGAAACAAACAGTTACATAAAATCTGTAGCATGATGTCTGTCATATACTCTACTATATGAAAACCAGAATACTGCACACATTCTTCCATCAAGTCCACAATATCAGTCCGGAAGTAATCCATATATATATATATATATATATATATAGTCAATAAATACAGGCACAATATAAATATAATATTTCATAAAAATAAGGCACCTCCTAAAACCATAACAATAAATATTATTTTGAAAATGATTATTATTTAAAAAAAGGAGCCATTGAAAATTGTCATTAAGTCTACATGAATGACAAGCCTCTAACCTGTATTGCCAATAACGTTCACATTTTTATTTAGTTTATTAATTAGGATCTCCCCCATGCATGGTTAATGGCACTTTTTCCAATCACATGAACTTAAAACAGTGTACTTCATTTTTGTTCTCCATTATATATGTAGTTAAAGTTTTGTTGACATCTCCTTTGTTAGTGCTACACAAATATTCACCTATATGGGGATATACAGTTTTACAAATATATAAAGCTGTGCAAGAGCAGACTGCAACATAAACCAGGGATTCTTTACTGCAGGTAAAGATGTCACATACCTCAACTTTCTCTTCGAACACAGGCTGCATGAAAGTTTTGGAATTAAAAATGTCACAAAACTTACAGTGTCCACACCGGTGCTCGCCTGCTGTCTGCTGGACTTTAATCTGATCAGTTAGTATAAATAGGCTGTGGACCAAAGTGTCTTCAATATGCTGTCCTCTCTGATATACCACACATAGGTTGTTGGCAGTGTAAGTATCAAGTTTTCTTTCTGTCTGGAGAATGTGCCTATTTTTGTCAATGATAACACTCATCTCACATACCTGTGAGTTGAATGTAGTACTAAAGTTTATGGGGCATTCTTTATTGTAGTTCACATTATGTGTTTGTTTCATAATAAATACAATACTGTATATCCATCCCCTCTGCTTTATTAACTGTCTTCTCAATGCTCTGCTCATTATAACCCCGATTTTAAACTTTCTTGCACCCTCTGCAAAATCCATTTCACTACCACAATTTCTCTTCAGTCTCATAAATTGACTAACTAAAATATTTTCTTTCACATGTTTTGGCAACTATCAAAATGTAATAGTGCATTCCAGTCAGTCACTTCTGATATAAGCTGGTCTTTACCCCACTCTTACAAAATGTTTCCATGGTGAGTTCCAAAAAATGGATTGTGTGCTTATCACATTCCACTGAACATTTGAGAGTCTCATTAGCATTTTCTAAATACTGTAGAAATGTAAGAATTTCATTTTTAGTACCCTTCCAAATTAAAATGAAATAATCAATGAACCTCCTGTAAAGGTCAATCCTCTATAAGAAAACATTAGTCTCAAACATGATCAACCTCTCCTTCCAATGGTTCAGGTGGACATTGGCATGATTGTGTACAAAAGACGCATCCATAGCTGTGCCCTTAAATGAAAATTGTTCTGGAACACAAACGCATTACTTTTTAAAACCAGTTCTGTAAATGTCAATGAAAACTCAATCATAGGCCCTGGGAGATTGGTTTTCTGACATAATTCTTTTGTGATAGCCATGGTACACTCCCTGCGAGGGATGTTAGTATAAAGGGATTGCATAACTCAAGTTACTAAATAAGCTGTATCATGGATATTTAGATTGCCCAGTACTTCCAAAATATGCATTGTGTCATAAATATAAGACCTCCCACTAGTAGCCAATGGTTTAATATAGGTGTCTGCAAACTGAGATAATGGTTCTGAGACAGAACCAATACTGACCACAGTCGGACATAGTGGGGGATTGTACAAGTCCTTATGGATCATAGGGAGATCATAAATTGTTGGTCTCACTGGGTGTGCAACTGTAAGAAAGTCATAAGCTTGACTAAATATTATATAGTTCAACACTGCATCATTAAGGACATCATTAGTTTTCTTATTATACTCCATAGTAGTGTCAGTAAGCAATCTTGTGAAGTATTCTTCATCATTCAATTGTTTAAGCAATTCTAATTCATACTTATCTTTATCTAACACTACAGTGGAGTCACCTTACCTGTAGGTTTTATCATAATCTTAACAGTCATCTTCAGGCTGTTTATAGCATCTTTTTCATGTCTTGTACATTTATCTTACTGTGGGTATCTTTTTCACAGGCTCTTTCAAACATGAGGACATCAGGGCTATAAGGTGGTTGAAAAGTAGATTTCTTTTTAGAAGTCCTGTACTCTGATGGAGAGTTGCTGCTCTATGTAATCTGACAAGTCATGTTAGTTTCACTGCTAGTGTAATCAACATCTGTGGCATGATCACTCTGTGGTATTTTAATTTCATATTATATCTGGCTATTTAGAAATTTGCAGAAAGATACAATCAGCTGTTTTCATTGTATTGTAAATACTGGGAATATGTTAAATGCACTATATTACTGTAAATATGTGGTCTTTTAAGACTATTTTAAAATAGTGTGAGCCGTTGATATAACAGTGGGTTAATCAACTGATTCTGCACACCTTGAAAAAGCCCTTATGATGAAAACATTTGGCGGGCCAGCAGTGGGGGTGAGTGCAACTTTTTAAGCTTTAAAATAAATCTCTTACAGCCAAGTGTGGTCTTTTGAATACTGGCAGTCTGTTTGAGTCGAGCTGTTGCTGGACTATAATTTTTCTGCTGATACCTTTTTACAGCTGTATGATTCTATTCACAGACTGAAGAATGAAGCAGATGCAAATGACAGTGGATCATGCATATGAGGAATACGCAATATTGCTAGCAAAAATGTATTCTGAACCTGCTTGTTTGCGCTCTTAAAATGAGTGCTGAAAGCATGCTTTAACCATTCTCAAACAACTGTAGGGCCCTTGCAAGCACAATCTTCTCAGCAAAAGGCATGTGTAAGTGTTTCATGCTCATGCCATTGGTTTACTACTGTATGTGCACTCACAAACAGTTTTTGTGCCTTGCAACTGGGCTCATTGGCTTTGAGTGGTTGTTACTTTGCCAGGCGATTGTGCTTTTTATTTTATTCTTGTATTTCATCAATCAATCAGTTTTGTTACTAGGTGTATTTTCCTTTGAGGTATGCTTGCAATATTTCTTTGAGGGGCTGCAGCATGGGGTCATAATGTCATGGACAAAACTGTGCAAGGAAACACCATACACAGAAAACAGTGTGCGGCAACACAGCAGCAGTACATAATGCTAACCGCACGACAATGCTGCACACCCTATGGATTCGTTCATTTTATTAGTTGTGGCTGCACAGACGAGAATCAAAATAAAAATTCCCCCAAGCAGGGTTTCGAACCCTGGTCTCCCCCTCTTGTCTACTGCTTGGCTGAGTGCCTTGGCTATTCCACCACAAGAGCGGCCCCACTGAGCACTCAACCCTCAGTGCTTAAATCCCTTTTCCCCACTTCCATCTTCCATTTGACAGTGACAGGGGTAGCAATATTTTCATACAGCTCTAATACCCCTGTTGCTGTAGTTCCTTAAGTGTTTGAGACAGTGTGGTTCTTCATGCATGGTTTTGTCTGCACTATGGTGGCCCTGTACAAGGGGCCTGCTATGCTGGTGATTAGAGGGAGTGTTTGGGTCCTTTGTACGTGGTTGCTCACAGTGGAGGCCTGCCATCAGGTAATTTGTGAGGGTGGTCATATGGTTGCTTTGTGAGAGGACTTGCTGCTGGGGCTGTACTTTTTCCTTTTGTGACAGCGATATATTCAAACCCTGTTTGTGCTCTTCAGTGTTACATCAAGAAGGTTTACCTGCAGTTGCCACTATGCTATGCTACAGCATGTTGTACTTCAAAGTTTACATGTAGCTATACCTCTCAATCTTTTGTCACTGAAATAGGGGACATGGACATTTATGGTCACTCAACATGAGGGACAATGGGGGGCACAGATGCTCATAATGAGGGCTGGATCTTCAAACATGGAGATACAAGCTCCGAGCACTAGGGAAATCCTTGTGTTTACCTGAACACATTTTATTTTTGATTTAGCATTTTAGAATATTATGAATTTCTGCTTTAAACTCTGACTTTACAGCCCATTCACTATGTGGGCAACAGTTTTTCCATGAGGGACGGATAAGGGACACAGCAATTTTGAGGGGTAAAATGAGGGATGTCCCTCATAATTGGGGACAACTGAGAGGCATACATGTAGCTGATATGTGTTATAAAACTGTTACCAGGTATTTTAGAAAAGTTTTAAAAATTGGCTTCAGGCCGGCCTGGTGGTGCTGAAGGCTGAGGTGCTGGATGCCACACCTCGCCATGCTGGGGACCCAAGCTTGGGAATTGACTCAGGACACTGGGGGTCAGCAGGGGAAGGAGAGGATTGAGCATCCAGAGGACTGCTTTCCTCTCCTGGGGAGGGTTGGGGAGCTTGCCTTGCTCTGTAGTGGCTCTCATTGGAGACCAGGAGCACTGCAGAGTGACACTGCACAGAGGCTAAGAAAACCAGGGAAAATGGCATCTTGGCTAACTGGATGATGGCCACCCAGATCCTCACTACCACAGAGCCTCCGGACTGCCGGGACTGACCTCAGCAGCACTCAGGGCCAAGAAAGGTAAGCTGCAAAGCACATTCTTTCCAGAAGGAGAGGACTTGTCCAACGAAGGGATATGTTGGGCTACCCTGTGAATGGCTGCAATGTGAGGTGGGAGTTGGCGATGAGGGTTTTCAGGAGAGGTGTGAGTGTCCCTGGCAGCCCGAAGGAGAGGCTGGTCAAGACAATGAGGTGGATAAATACTACAAAAAAAATCTGGCTTCGTTTATCACCTGTGTTCACGTTGATAAAGGTTTACAAGCAGAATCACATTTAATGTATTTTTAAAGTATACCATATTGTTCTTTAAAAAAAGAGTGATCACAATTATTACTGAATGTCAGTATGTAAACTGATGGCAAACACCCATTTTTGTGTTGCTGAAATTCACTGACAGCCGCAGTTAGTGTTTTATACAGCAGAACAAACTTCTACTTGAAACCTGCAGTATATCAATATGAACCAGCGATGGGCTGACATATTTTTAACAGATCCCATTTCTCCCGCTTGTTCCCTCTCCAGTTACATTCCCACCCCCAACACTGTCCCAGCTCCACCCACTTTTACCCCACTCTTAGTATTTCTGCACTGTGGCTTCCTCACTGCCTCACTGCACCACTGTCTTTTTTGCATTATTGCAATGATTATTGCAAGTTCAACTTTGGTACGACTTGTTTGACTTGCCCAAACACACACACTCACACACATGCACGCATGCACACACACACACACTCAGTAGTGCCCAGCAGTGTATTCAGTTGAGTCCAGTAGCGCTGGTACTAGTGGATGTAATGTTTCAAAATGTGTGTGGTGTGCTCTAACCACTACGCATCTACTCTTCTGTCTTCCTATTAAGTTTGCACATAGTCTATAGTGACAAAAATGCTCCTTAGTGATCTGATAGTCACTCCTAAAAGTTAATAAAATCCCATATGGACAGCTTTTAGGAACTAAAAGAAATTGCTCTGATATTTCAGAATATGAAGACACAGCAGATTAGTTATGTCACAGGTTTATGGTGAGATGGTATGATAATCTATAATTAACAGGGCAAAATGCAGTCTTTGCAAACCCTGACCTTTGGGAATGTGTAGGCTTACAAAAAGGACCTAACCTTGTGGCTACAAGAGCACACAGCAAAAAGATCAAGGGAGAAAATTATAGGAAACATTTTCGAGGGGGTTGGTTTACACAGAGGGTGGTGAAGGTATGGAATGGACTCCCTGACACAGTAGTAGAAAGTGAAACTATGAAGTTATTTAAAGAAGCAATGAATAAACACATGGGTCATTTGGTATATCTGACTCAAACTTAACTCAAGGACCTGGTTGACAATGGCCAACACTAAAAACCTGTAACAATTCCTATGATTCCTATAAAAAAAAAAAGAAAACAGAGTTGCTGAGGTGCCAAAGGACATACTTTTAGAAGCTTCCATTATACTACATTTTCAATTTCTTTTTCCAGGATGAGGATTTCCATTAGTCAAAAACAATATTTTATAATCTACCATCCTTTTTATGGCTGTGGGCGGCTCCTACTGCCGTTTTGGCATGTCTTGCCTTAAAACGGCCGATCATGGCAACTTCCATTGGACTTTTGGAAGTATCCTTCTGAAAGTCCAATAGAGCTTGAAACACTCCACCATAATCAGCCGCTACGGAATAACAACTGCACTATTTCGGCTGTTACTTCTGCATTCCTGGGCAAGAACTGTACATGTGTAACTCGCACACATGTACAGTTCCGCTGGTGCCCCTATTTGTGAATGGCAGAATGCCATTCACTGCAACTATGCATGCACAAGTGCCATGCATGCGCAGTTGCGCCACCATCTTTTGGATGGCACTTCTCCCACACCCTCCGACTGCTCTTGTCCACCTAGCTCCCTCCCAGCACTGTCAGGAAAGAAAATCCTACCGCTCCATCCCACTGCTGCTGTTCTCCCTGCACCCTCTGTTCCCCATCCCCATGCTGACATGGGGTGCCCAATCCCCATGCCGGCATTATGTACCCCCCAACTCATGTTTCACACTTACAGCCCACCTCACTGTGCCCAGATTTATGTTTTTATGTTCCCCACACTGACATTGGGGTGCCCAGTCCCTGTGTCAACATCCTGTAACAACCCCCACTCATGTGGCATATTGAGAGCCCACCCTAGTATACCCAAATTTATGCTTTTTTTCCTGTAAAAAAAGAAAACTGTCCCACAACAGTTGTTTTAACCTGTAAAAATAAAACGATCCTTCGTAGTTGCCTCAGTCCCCTCCCCATCCCCACCCTCCCACTGAGCACCCATCTCCCCGTACTCTCTGTATCCCATACTTACCTCTGGAGGTTGGTGCTGTCATCTTCTCTGGACTGGGACACATCTGCACACTTCAAAGCTGAACCACAAACTTAAGAATCAAAGGTAAGTATGCTATAATGGCAGTCAATGTGGTTTTCAACTTATTTTGATAAATCAACCATTTTTTGGAATTTTGGCCTGAAATGTTCAACATGGGGTTCTTGGGACCCCAGCTCAAGAACACTGTCACTGTCATTTTTTTACTCGGACCCAAAAGGTGATTTCACGGTCGCTATGTGGAATCACCTTTCAGGACCAATTAACAAAATGACAGTGCCACTGTTCATGAGGTGGGGTCCCAAAAAGCCCATGTTGCAAATTTGGTGGAAAAATTCCAAAATGACCAGATACATTGTATTAAGGCAGCTTCTACACACGCCCTAACTTCACCAGTTTAAATATTTTCACCCCAAATTTTCAACATTGCCATTTTTGCACACCTCCTTATTAACAGTACAGCTGCCATGTTTCATATCCTGCCTGAAATGTGTTTTGCACCTGTGGCACAGAATAGCACATTTGCACTGTGAAATCACCTTTTGGGACAAGTGAACAAAATGACAGTGGCACCCTTCATGAGGTGGGGTCCCAAAAAGGCCATGTTGAAAATTTGGTGCAACAACTCCAATAAATGGCCAAGTTATACCCTGGTGTCCAAAATTTTCTACACACACGTGTAACTTTGGTGATTTGGTAGCTTGTCACAGCTGCATCGGCTCTGGCTAGAACTTATTTAATTCACTACCACCTTTTTTATCTTGTGCTAGTAATTCTTTAGTTAGTTTTAGACATACTCTGACAAATTATCTCCTTTCCAACTGTCAATGTAAATGTTTTTCTCGTTAGATTTATTTCATTGGCTATGTATACTTATATTGTTTGTTTCAGTTGTTTCATTTTTGCATTGTACATTTGTTAAATGTTCTGGTTGCCCATTAAATGGGTCTTTGGCCCATGGACATTCCAGATTTTAAATAAAGAATACAATCAAAAGCAAGCATTTGTCAATGCCAGTGTTTGATACTTGTAACCGTAGACTGAATTTGTGTTTTCACATTTAAACAGGTTAATATTTTGTTTACATAAAATAAATGAAATAAGATGTTTTTTCTAAAATATTATTTGCCAAAGTTTTTTTTATGTTAACTAGCATCTACTAAGAGTGACCCATAGATACCTTAGTTATATGTATGTTACTGTAACTTATAACGGTGATTTTAATTTTTTGAATTCAGGACCCACCATGAAATGTGTAGAACAGTACTTTAACAACTGGCTATTACCCACTCCTTTTTTAGTTTAAAAGTAGCAGTATTTAATATCCACATCCATAATAACTCATATTAAAAAAAGCTCTTAGTTGCAGCACTTTGTACTTAAAACATGGCATTCATAATAGAATTTATTTGTAGAAACATACTACAGCATCCCAAACAGGATTAGATGAACTCACACTTTTATGTAGGGCAGGCATATAAGTACTTTAGTGGCCTCTCCCCAAATTCAACAAGCCACCACAAACACATTCAGTCTATTGTGTGAATTGTGTTCTTTCTTATGTTATGTATTCCATCTTGAGCTTGTGTTTAAAATATTTCAAATTACTGTGCACCATAGTTTGGGGAACATAGGAATATAAACATGGAAATAACCCATGCCAGCAGGTTCATCCACCACAATCAGTATTTATACCTTTGATCCCTTTCTCCATCAAATATTTATCTAATCTGCATTTGAATGATGATACCTACTGAGCATTAACTGGGTTTTAAACTGCACTGGCTCATAATAAGCACCCTAATAAAAATAATTTCATTCGCTCCAGTTGGGAGAGTTGATAATCATTTTGCTGTAGGCTATATGTTCAAAATAATACAACAATTGAGAGACACCCAATCACAGGGCTCACAACCACTTTTAGAACCTGTCTACCTTTCTCTTGCAGCAATGTGCTCCTAATTTTTAACTAGGGGGAAGGAAATGAGACAGTAAAGCTGGATGGTGACATCATGAGGCACCAACCTGTAAGAGAGAGCAAGTGAAACAACAACAAAACCCCCAAAAAACAAAACAAAGGATGAGACAAGGAATAAGGGTACCAGTGGGAGAACAAATGAGGGCGGAGATGGTGGAGCACAATGGGGGGGGGATAGCTAGAGACAGAGACAGAATTAGGACACAACTGTGAGGTGCTGAGAAAGGAGGAAGGTGGTGATGAGCAGCAATGCCATGGATCAGCAGCACAGAATCTCCCAAACAAGAAATGGGGCGTGAGTGCAAATGACCATGGAGTGGCAACAACAGAGAAGGAGGGGGTCAAGCCACTGAGCAGCCACTGCAGCATGAGCAGGAAATGGAGATGAGAGGTGAGCAGGGGAGAGAGAGAGAGAGAGAGAGAGAGAAAGGAGGCAGGAGACATGGGCAGGGAAAAGACAAAGCAAGATGGAGGTGAAAGGCACAGCCACCAGGACCACACAGGCTTGGGAGTTTGAAAACCAACTAAACAAAGACAGACTGCTGGTGTTCACAGCTGCCAATCAGCTGCTTGCTCACTGACCGGCTTCATGCAAATTAAAGGATCAAAGTCCTCTCTGATTGGAGCGACTTCAGGTACTTTGAAATACACAAAGTTTCTGCCCAGCAAGCAGGAATGATGTCACCAGCACAATGCATGTTCATTATTCTAGATTATTGAGCTCCTGCTAATTTGAAATTGCAATGGGCTCAGCAGTGACACACCCCTGAAATCTCCTTTCACTATAGCAAAACATTTGGTGTGCGAGCACATCAAACGTAAAAAACAAGAATACTGCACCACCTGGCACTATGTTCTCCACTGCATACAACAGCGCTTTTGGACAAATTAAAACAATGGAAAAAGGGAGACAAGCTTTCCAAGATCCTCCTTTAATTGTGGCAAAAAGAGAGGAAATGCTAAAAGATAAACTAGTACACTCTGAATATATTCCACAAGAACCCAGGATGGGTTTCTCTTTTGGACCACTGCCACTTGGGAACTATCCATGGGGGCACTTCACCCAATGTGGTAAGACCCATAAAGCTTTAGATATGTGCAGCCCCTACTGGAACAGACAATACATAACCTATACTTCCACCTACGTGGTCTGTCTGATTAGATATATTTGTGATAAACTTTATGCAGGTCAAACTAAATGTGAATTAAAGAGCTAATGTAATATGCTGTGCTAGCCACATTGTGGTTACTAGCGCCATTAATTAGTAACATAGTAACAGTGGTGAAATCATTTATTCTATGTGAGACAAGATTGCTTGTGTTAGTGGCCATTCTACACTAGGATCCCATCATACTTCAAGCATACAGCAGATATGGAGTGTTAATCATGTGCAATGGAGAGCAGATATGGATGTGACATGAGGGGACGCAGTCCGTACTAGCTTTCATTTTGTCTACACTGACAGGAAGATCTGTATTAAATTAGGTTCACCATCACCATAATTTGATTATTGTTTGCTACTGTCAGATTATTTTAATGTTCATTTTCTCACCTTGACTTTTTTTGTTTCAACTGAGACTGCTAGAAACTGTGAAAGCGGTGAAACAAAAAGGCAGAAGCTGCAATTGTCATTGATGCCTCAAGTATGCCAGTAGCATGCAACCCAGTGCTACTTAATGCTAACCCAAATAAAATATTAAGAAACTAAACAAAATGGAAAGTTGATTTACTTATTTTTGAATACATACCTCACACTGACTGTAGCAGTCATAGCCAGCTGAACTGAGAACATCATGCTGAAAAGCACGCGTGATGTCCGAGTTTCAGTGCACACTAGCTATTCAATAAAATAACTCATTCCATATTTCTTTACAAGAACAAATATTAAATATGTTTTTTTGGTCACTGATTTTCTGCTGTATCGAACCTCCCCCATTCATAATTACTTCACTGTGTTTGTGGCCAGAACAGAATGGCTTTTTTGTTCTTTGTGTGTGTGGTCTATGCATGAGGATGGATTCACAATAGTAACAAGCATTTGTCAATGCCAAATGTTGCTTGCTTCTATGTGCTGTTTAGGTATTTGGAAGTCATTGGAGTGCAAATATTGAACATTCGCGAACTTACGAGCGTACGTAGGAACTGCACAACGCACGCTCGTAAAACAGTCATTTTTAGGAATTTTTTCACCAAATTTTCAACATAGCCATTTTAAGACCTCTGCTCATGAACAGTGTCACTGTGATTTTCTTAATGTGTCCCATACATTGAGTTCTCACACCGACTGCGCCATTGTGCGCTACATGGGCAGAAACATGTTTTGGGCAGGATGTGAAAAATGACAGCTGTACTGCTCATAAGGAGGTGTGGTAAAATGGCAATGTTGAAAATCTGGAGTGAAAATATTGAAAATTCGCAAACTTACAAGCGTGTGTAGGAACTGCGCAACGCACGCTCGTAAAACAGTCATTTTTAAGAATTTTTTCACCAAATTTTCAACATAGGCTTTTTGAGAGCCCACCTTATGAACACTGGCAGTGTTGTTTCTTTAATTGGTCCTGAAAGGTGATTTCATGCAGTGACTGCGAAATCACCCTTTGGGCCCAAGTAACACCATGACAGCGCAAGAATTCATGAGGAGGGGTCCCAAAACCCCATGTTGAAAATTTGGGGCCAAAATTCCCAAAAATGCCTGAGATATGCAACAAAGTTGAAAAAACCCTATCTATCCCATTATACAGCTTACCGGCATCTCCTCAGTTTGCGGTTGGTTTGAAGAGTGCAGACGTGTTCCCGGTCCACCGATGATCGTCGCACCGAGCTCCGGAGGTAAGTATGGGGTGGGGGGGTGTGGAGAGGCAGGGTGCACAGTGGGTGGGTGCAGGCTGTGGGAGGGGGGCAGGGAGAATACGAGGGACCATTTTTTTATGCACATTTTTTTTTTTTTATGAAGATGACGCGGGACATTTACCACGCTGGGGTGGGCTCCCAGCGTGGCAGCAGGAAAAGCTGTTTGGGAGAACATGGAGCCGATGGGGGATTGGGCAACCCCTTCAGCCAAAACAAGATTTGCCATGCTGGGGTGGGCTCCCAGCGTGGCACCGGGAAAGCTTTTTTGGGGGGGCCTGCAGCCTTGGAGCCGACGGGGGATTGGGCACCCCTGGCCGGTTATAACAGTTTTGCCACACTGGAGTGGGCTCCCAGCATGGCACCTGGACAGCTGCTGGGGGCATGGAGCCGATGGGGTATTGGCCCCCATTGGCCATACAGTGTGCGTGAGCGCATCAGCATGCAATATGCATGCTTGCTCGTGTGTGTGCGCTTGGAGGGGAAAGCTCTGCTCACTGAAGCGGAGCTCTCCCTTTGAACTTTATGCCACTGCATTTTCAGCTTGTCATAGACAGCTGCAGCAGTGATTGGGGAACTGGGGCCGCGCCTGCAAACACACTGTCTGCATTGGAAGACGGGCTGACACACCTCCGAAAACTCGGGTGATGGCACTATGTTTCTTGCACATGTGTGCAAGCAACATAAAAATGTGCTACTGTATGTACAATGGAATTTTCTGTTTAATAGATATGCAAACACAGTGTCACTTTCTAATAGCATGTCACTTATCACCCTGACATTAGCATTGCAGCTACCTGCAATGCTTGGATGCTTTCAGAGTTTGTGCCCCAATCACAATAAGAGGACAGAGACTGCAGTAAAAAGAGACAGGATCAGGAAAAACTGCGTTTTACAAAATTTGTACTGCACAGAAAACAGCTCTGTTGCTTGTCAGTACAAATGTGGCTGTCCTCCTGCAGGGACTGCAGGTGTGGGGGGAACGGAATGGAAGGCTTAGTATAGGATTACGAATGCCACAGAGGAAAGGGGCTGAACATTTATGCACAGCTACTGCATACTGTTGAAAGCATCTGCACTCACTTCAGCTGTTTCATACAACCACAATTTGATTGTCCCTAACTGTTTAGCTCTTTTGGCAGAACAACAAGCACATAGCTCACCCACGGCTTGGCTTTTCAGGAGACCAGCTTGTGATCATTTCTATTCATAATATAAAAAAAAAACTACTGACAGTGCTTTTAACAAATATTACACATAAAACACATCCATAAATGACTATGAATCCTATTTCAACTCTAAAAAACAGAACAAAAAATAAACAAAAAAAATGCTGCGTTTTATTTGACACAGAGTCTGCTAGAACACATTATGTACTCTAGATGTAGAGAGTATAAGAACACCCAGGACACAGCTGACACAAGCTGCTGGAAGTGTTAGTCTGTAGTAGGAATCTATTGCCTTCATAGCTGTGCAGAGAAGAATGACAGCCCCCCCCCCCACATCCAAACAACAGAATGCACTCGCACTCCAGAGCCAGGAGTGCAACCTCCAGTGAAGGCATTAACTCACACCAGATGCAGAATATCTTGATTTCATGTTGTTATATTTTAAAACACTCAAATGTGACTTAGAGAAAAGATAAAACAGAAGAAAATTTTTACTGATTCAGTCACAGAGTTGGGAGCTAAGTCACTCATACCAGTCAAGCCACTAGTACTTTGCAACAGTTGCGGTGATTAGGAAATCTTGCGCTCTCCAAAACACATATGCTATAAAAAGATAAGAAAAAGAGAGAAAATTATTATCAAATAATTATGATAATATTTTTATCAATTCACATTTACAAAATGAAACATTTTGATCATATCATTTTAACATCTCTTTTGCAGTTAAGCGGGTACAATAGCAGGAGCAGATTCTTTTCAGTGCACGAGATAACCCTTTTTATGGAAATATAGGTAAATGGGCACATTTCATTGACAATGTGCTATGCATTTGGGCTGGCACCAAGACAGAAGCTGAAGAATGTGTTGAGTGGCTAAATATAAATAACAGAAAACTGCATTTTACCTATAACACAGATTCAAATATGATAAGAGTTTTTGGACATCACCCTTTCCAGGGGTGAAGAAGCCATTGTAACAAAAGGTTACAGAAAACCAGTATCCACCTAAAATGTTCTTCTAGCCACCAGTTCACATTCCAAAAGACTGAAAGAGTCCATTCTATTCAGTCAGTTTCTCCGATTATGGAGAAACTGTAGTGGATCTGATACACCTTTAACACAAGCAGCAGAAATGAGGGAAAGATTCCTGGATAGGGGTTATGAATCAGGCATCTTTCAGCAAGCTCTACAAAAAGGTAAAATCTCAATAGAACAGATCTTCTCAGACCCTGGTCCCGAGCACCCACAGACAGTGGGCAGATCAACTTTGTTACCACCTTTAATAACTTAACTGGCAAACTGGGTAACATCATAACCAAATATTGGCCCATTTTAACTAGTGATATGACTCTGGCAGGACACACAGGGAAGAAACCCAGAGTGTCCTTCAAAAGGGGAAGGAATTTAAGGGACGAAATAGTATATAGTCATTTCACCAGCAAAGAATCTGGTAACAGAACATGGTTACCGATTAAACCAATGGACATACACAAATGTGATAATTGTAACATTTATTTTTATTGTGAACAGGGGAATGTTTTCAATGCACCTTCTAATAACAGAATGGTGTATATATGACAATTCATTTCATGTGTTACCACATACATGGTGTCTATGGTGCAATTGCAATAAGCTGTATGTAGGAACACTACGTTTCCTTAATGTCAGAGTCCAGAAACGTGATGGACGTTAAAAATGCTGATCCTAATAGTCCAGTGGCTTTACATTTTTTGGCATATCACAGTTGTGACCAAGAACCCTAAAATTCACTGGACTGGGATAAGTAAGGCTTGAAAAAAGAGGTGGCGACAGACTAAACATATTGTCACAGCGAGATACTTTCTGGATTTCCAGATTGAATGCATTGAACCCTTATGGTTTTAACCAGGAATAGGATATCAAGCCTTATCTGTGATGTAAAGTATTTTGAAATTGTATGTTTCTTTTCTTTTTTCTCCCCTTTCTCAGTAGTGTATGTGGTATATATTTCAATCAAAAAATGCCCCCCCTTTTACCTTACATTCCTTATATTACTTTTACCTTTTATCACACCCCCATAGCAGCTGATTAACTGCAAAATGATATTAAAATGATATGAACAAAATGTTTCACTTTGTAAATATGAATTGCTAACAATATTATCATAATTATTTGACAACAATTTTCTCTATTTTCTTTATCTTTTTACAGCATATGTGTTTTGGTGAGTGCAGGATTTCCTGATCACCACAACTGTTGCCAAGTACTAGTGTCTTGACTGGAATGAGTGATTTAGCTCTCAGCTCTGTGACTGTATCAATAAAAACTTTCTTCTGCTTTATCTTTCCCTAAATCACATTTGAGTGTTTTAAAATATAATAACATGAATCAAGATATTCTGAAGTAGCAGATTATGGTTACTTACTGTGTCGTTGCCTTCTTTTATGGTTTGCTTTAATTTAGTGCATAAAATCATAAATGTATGGTATTTCTTGGTTAAGATAATGCTCAAATTTGATTGGCTACTGCAAGGGGGACTTAGATACACAAATTAGAGTCTCTCATAACAATATATTTAAACCACAGTGCCAACATGACATTGCACTGTTTGTAATATGAGTTCACCCTTATTTATTGCACTTAACTAATAAGTTGAATGTTTAATGATGTCAAAGATCTCTTTGGTACATAAGGGTGTGTCCATAGACAGGTAGCCACCCCCTGATGAAGACTCACATGGTGAAGTGTTGGGGCACCTGGACACACAGACATATTTTGCAGTAGCCCTAGATGCTGTTCTAACATTGCAAACTGCAATAAAAAAACTTTTGGTTTTGAAAGTACTTCTGCGTCTGGTGTGAGTTAATACCTTCACTGGAGGTGGCACTCCTGGCTCTGGAGTGCCAGTGTGTTCTGTTATTTGGATTGTTTTTGGGCTCATAGCCTGCACTTGCTCCCTGCCCTGGCCCTGAGTGCAGCACCTTCTGTCCAGCGATTCCCTCCACTACATCACTCCCACTTCCCTTAATCATGAATGGCATCGGACAGTTAGAGTCATATCCTGTTTTTAACAAATTGATTAAAACATCAATCAATCAAACTTTATTTAACCAGGAGTAGACACCATCGAGCGAGCTCATTTTCAAAGTGGCCCTGGACATAAATACAGAACAAGGGCAACACAAAAAAGGTAGACTGGGAAAAGACATAATACATTTGGAGGAGTATTCAGGCCTATACATATGTAACTCGCATAGGATACATAAATGCGAGGTTGTAAACTAGTTTGCCAAGACATACATAAATAACATTGATGTCAAGTCTTAATTAGATTTCAAGAGGCAACATATGATACATAGATAGTCATCCGTAACAATCAGTTATAACAATAAGAAGCAAAGTATGCAAGGGGAGAGGAGGGAGAAATGGGCAGAGAGGGATGGGGAAGGGGAGAGAGACTAATAAGTGCTGGATGCTCCTTGAGGAAGATGGCCTAGGTGAGTTACAGTGATATTGGAGTCGTAGGAGATATTGGTGGTAAAATAGAAACATGTATCCAGAGTGGGAGGGGGGAAGAGGGGGAGGGCAGAGGAAAGGGGAGAGAGATTAAAAAATGCTAGGCGCCCCCAACCATAGGGATAAATGGGGTGGTGGCAGTGATGCCAGATATGGGAATGATACAAGGGGCTACAGGTGCCCGGTCACTTAAAGCAATTACAGGTTTCCTTAAGGTATTTAGCTAATAGAGCTTTAAGAATGGATGGACCAGGAAGGGTTGAGAATTTAAATGTACTTTGTATGGCGTTCCATAAGGACGGGAGGGAAAAATTGATTGCAGCCACACCATGGGTTGTTTTTACACTGGGTATCTGATAGCAGAGTAAGGAAAAGCATCTCAGTCCATAAGATCCCTTGGCACACTCAAAGAAGTTTGAAATGTAAGCAGGGAGTTTGTTGGAGAACCAAAGAAGGGCATTCCTTTTCCTCCTTGTAGAGAGGGATGACCATCTCAACTCTTGGTACAGAATGCAGTGGTGAGTGCAAGAGGGCAAGTTTAGGATAAACCTTATGGCCAGGTGGTAGAACATGTTGAGTTTGCTGAGCACAGCAGAGGGGCAATGGATATAGAGAAAGTCAACATAGTCTAGTAAGGGTAAAAATGTAGATTGCACTAATCTCTTTCTAGCTTCTTTGGTAAGTAGGTGCTTAATATAGTAGAACACACCTTGTCGCTGCCTTAATTTTTTTGAAACCTCATTTAGGTGGCACAGGAAGTTAAGTTTGTTATCCAGCCAGAACCCTAGGTATTTGAAGGTATCTACTGTTAGAATCATATGCTTATGTGTTGGTCCCGGTGCTTCCTTAGGTGAGAGGATCATGGCTTTGTTTGTTTTTTTTGCATTGAGTAGGAGCTTATATTTGATAAGGTTATGCTGGAGAGAGATGAAGTCTTGCTGTAGGTCCTCGAAGGCTGATTCCAGGGATGGGCTAGAAGTATACAGGACAGTATCATCTGCAAATATGCATACATTAGCTGTGGACAGTTGGGCATCAAGGTTATTAATGTAAATTGCAAACAGGATCAGACCCAGGATGGATCCTTGGGGAACACCTCGTAGAAGTGTTTTTGATGGGGAGAACTCACCTGATGCTTTAACCTTTTGATGAGAGAGACTTTTTGGATTGAGAGATTTTGTACCTTACGTGGCACCCATTAAACATAGTTAAAATGTCAAGTTAACACTTAAATATAATAGAAACCCACCAAAATGAATGATTACAAACTGGGGTATCTTAAAAGTATTTACAAAATAGTAATTCAGTACACTAGCTCTTGAAGACTAAGAATTTCAGAGCATAAATTAATGATTTGGAGAAGAGAAGCAGTGTTTAGCTTGGCTAGGCACTATACTGAGGCTAATCATCAGATGACATCCCTAAAATTTCTGGTGATAGAGATGGCTGAACCAACAGCAGGGGAGGGAACAGAGGTTAACAACTTTTGATGAGAGAGACTTTTTGGATTGAGAGATTTTGTACCTTACGTGGCACCCATGGTCTCAATGAAGAAATGGATTGGTTACCATTACTGTAGGAGAATACCTGAAATATGCAAAACTGTATTAAGATTCTGTCTCAATGAACATAGAACATAGAATTTGATGGCAGATAAGGACCGCTTGACCCACCCAGTCTGCCCATTTCCCTACCTAATGGATAAGCTGCAGATCCTAGTTAACCAGCAGCCTACTTCTTCCTACCCCCACCCCCTAGAATTGCCTTATGACTGGCCCATGCATGTTTGAATTTGACCACTGTTTTTGACTCCACAACCTCCTCTGGAAGGCTGTTCCATGCATCCACAACCCTCTCTTTAAAAAAATACTTCCTTAAATTACCTCTGAGCCCCCCCCATCTTCAAATTGTGCCCCCTTGTTCTTGCACACCTCTTTTTTTGAAAGATGCTACCCTCTTGGACTTTGTTGATTCCCTTGAGGTACTTGAAAGTTTCTATCATGTCCCCCCTCTCCTCCTTTCCTCGAGGCTATACATATTAAGCTCCTTAAGTCTCTCTTCATATGTCTTCCAGTGCAGACCCTGCACCATTTTAGTTGCCCTCCTCTGGACAGCTTCCATCCTGTCTATGTCTTTGCAGAGATTGGGTCTCCAGAACTGCATGCAGTACTCCAGATGGGGTCTCACCAGCTGTCTGTACAGAGAGATAATAACTTCTTGTTTTCTATTGGTGATGCCTCTCCCTATGCATCCCAGTAACCCCCCAGCCCTCCTTGCTGCCCTCTCACATTGCTTGCCCACCTTTAGGTCATCTGATATGACTACCCCCAGGTACCTTTCCATTTTTGTTGTTGTTAGTATCTCACCCCCCATTGTGTACTCTTCCCCTGGGTTTTTGTTTCCCAGGTGCATTACCTTGCACTTCTTAGCATTGAATCTAAGCTGCCATACGTTTGACCAGTCCTCTAACCTTGCCAAGTTCCTTTTCATCCTTTTCACCCCACCTTGTGCATCAACTCTGTTGTAGATCTTTGTGTCATCTGCAAAGAGACATACTTTTCCTTCCAGTCCCTCTGCAATGTCTCTTATAAAGACATTGAAGAGGACCGGTCCTAATACTGAACCCTGCGGTACCCCACTAGTAACCCCTTTCTTCAGAGTGGACTCCATTTACTGTTACTCTCTGTGTCCTATTCTCCAGCCAATTCTTTACCCAAGCTGTCATCTTGGGACCCACTCCCAGGCTGGCTAACTTGTATGTTAATCTTTTGTGTGGGACTGTGTCAAATGCCTTGCTAAAGTCTAGGTAGGCCATGTCCACAGCCCCTCCCTGATCTACTACTTTGGTCACCCAGTCAAAGAAATCTATCAGATTTGTCTGGCATGACCTTTCTGCTGTGAATCCGTGCTGCCTTGGGTCCTGTGCCCCTCTGGCCTCTAGATACTCGACAATTCTTTCCTTCAGAAGTGATTCCATCATTTTCCCTACCACTGAGGTTAAACTAACAGGTCTGTAGTTTCCTGCTTCTGCCTTGCTCCCACTTTTGTGAAGGGGAATCACATCTGCCCTCCTCCAGTCCTCGGATACCACCCATCCTCCCATGATTTGTTAAAGAGGGTAGTCAGTGGTGTCACTAGTTCTACCCTTAGTTCTTTTAGAATTCTGGGATGAATCCCATCAGGCCCCATTGCTTTGTCCACCTTCAGTTTTAAGAGTTCTTTCAGAACCCTTTCTTCTGTAAATGGGCTGATATCAACTTCTGTATCCAGAGTGTTTCTACTGTTTGTTTTAGGTACCTCCCCCTCTTCCTTTGTAAATACTGAAAATGGAAACTTAGTGTTTCTAAGTACTTCAGACATTTGAAACACAAGGCTCTGAGTGGGTTGCAAAACTGATTTTGTTGGAATGGTGGGTGGATATGAAGGGGGGGAATTATTTTTTCTCTATGATTAAAGTTTTCAAAGCCTACTTCTACATTACTTCTATATTGCATCTAATATGCTGGAAAATGTTCCTATTTTGATTGATTGCTTATTGTATGTTTTTCCTGAATTTTAATAAAGTACATTTAATAAAAAAAAAAGAAACTGATTAGTATCCCAGTTAACATCGATACATATGCCACTAGTTTACAATACATTGTACTGTACAAGTGACATGAGATTTGTTGGGCATTCTATTTTTTATTGACTTTTGTGTAGTTTTCATACATCACTTTTTGGTTGGTCTATGAGTTTTGTACTATTTTCATGATTTAGTCAAACACTTTTTTGTAGCGTAGATGAATTCATTAGGAAGCACTGTAAGCTTGAGTAAATTTCTCTTGCAACGCCTCATTTACTTGAGGATCAGGCTGTGGAGATTTTCTTCTAGATTTTCTTCTGGATCAGTATTAAAGGTAAAAGACAGATTGAAGTAATTTGAGCTCAAATATTCCACAAAATCATTGACTGAATTCTCATCTCCATCCCAAACAATAAGTGTATTGTTAATATGCATGTACCAGTGCACCATCCTCAACAAAAACAAGTTTCAGTCCGAAAAAAACAAAATGAAATTACCAGTATCCCAAAAATACATTTGCATACAAGGGGGCATTTTTGGCATCCATTGCTTTACTCCTCTTTTGTAAAAACATTTTTTTGATCAAAAGTAAACAAATTGTGAGTCATGATAAACTTAAACCAATTCGACAAAAGCTGGTAGAGTGGTGCACCAGCACAGGTCAACATTTTCAAGATAGTACGATAGGGCTTCAAGTCCCACCTAATGTAGAAACAAGTGTACAGTGAATTAATATCCACACCAGTCCATCAGTATGACTCTCCATTCTCCATTTTGCATTTTACTAAGAATGTCCCTAGAGTCTTGGACATAGGAGCCCAGTGAGATAACTATAGCCTGTAGAAAGAAATCTACAAATTTGCATACATTTTAGCTAAGTGATCCTATGCCAGAGACTATTGGATGTCCAGGGAGGTTATTTCTGTCCTTGTGAACCTTTGGGAGAAAATAAAATTTTACCATTCTAGGATTTTGTTACTTTAAGAAATTCATTCTCATTTACAGTGATATCTCCCTTCCTCAAGACCCTATCTAGAAAATCAAACAAAAGGTTTTTAAATTCTTGTGTAGGGTTCCTTGTCAGCAACTCATACATGTTCTTATCACCTAACAGTGTGCCTCTGCTAGGTAGTTATTTCTATCTAATAGAACTACATTCTAGGGGCATGGATATAATTCACTATCTACACTCTGGCAGTTCCACTGAAACAGTCTGATTTGCCAGACACCATTAAGCTAAGCTCATCACACCACCCAGACAGTATATCCTGCAACTCTGTTTTGTAATGTCAAATTGTGCATTGTAGGTGAACTTTACTTTTGAAGTTTTTGACTTCTACAACTTTATCTCCTTGGTCCCTTTAATGCCTCTTGCTGATCTTTGATGGAGCAATGGAAGCTGGGGTTCAAATATTGTGTCTGTTGCTGACAAAAGATGTTGGTAACTGATCCACATGACACGTGCAAGTTCTGTCAGGGCAGGCAACACGATGTGGCTCAGTGCAGCCTCTGTATGTCTGAGCTTCCTGACTCCCTCAATGACAGGAAGCTCTGCCTTTGTCTGGGGTGACCTTCAGAACAGGATCCAAAGGACCATCCTAGGGGCCACAAGAAGGCATTGGCAGCTGGTGAGTTGGCACACCAGCTTGTGGCCTTTGAAGCAGAAGCAGCTGCTGCAATAGGAAGCTCCTTGGTCTTGGCACTGTTTCCTGGGGCTATCATCAGATGATCATTCACTAGAGGCTTCTGGGACACATGTTTGGCCCTCCAGACTTTGAGAGAGAGCCCTGCCCCATGGTTTGAAGCATATGTGCCACTGGTGCCGGTTGCAGGACTGGTAGAGCTTGAGGTCCTCCTGGTCCTTTGACTCACCCAAAGGCACGATAGTGGTCATGCAACCTTTGGTCAAAGGGAAGATCAGGCAGGTCTAGGATTCTTCAGCACTCCCATCAGGCCTATTGACTTTGACCTCAGTAAATAGGCTGTGGAGATTTTCTTTGAGCCTGTCAACCAGTTGTCGGATGAAGTCAAGGAGTCATGTCGTAGACCTTTGTGCTCCCGTTCCTCACTCTGGAAGATGTGGATTGGTTGGTGCCCCATCCAGTCCACAGTGGGAGTAGCCTCCACTGGTGGTTGAGCCTTTTACACCCTGCTACTTAATGTGGGCAGGCATGTGATATACCACAACTGTCTGGAAGGCTCCCCTCACTGTTGACCGTATGGTTAATGGTTGAGGTCACAGCTGAGGCCTTGATTGAGACACTCTCACTCTCAATTCCATTTTACCAGAAATCATTACCATAGATGCCCCTTGACCTCCTCATCCTCGGGTAAGGAGAGACACTGTTGCAGACTGTGCAGGTGCTACGGGGAGCTCCTCTTGCAACAGTGGGCCATCATGGGGAAGTGTAGGGCTTTAGTCCTTGAACCTCTGGTCATCTGGCAGCTGTCAGTACTGTCCCCACCAGTCCATGCTATGGAGCTGCTCCACATATCTGCTTCTCCACCACTTTAGGTGAAGCCGTCCATTGAAGCTGAAGGTCAGTGCTCCATCCATGGTGTCCCATTTGGCATTGGCTTGTCAGGCTGGTCATTGGTGCAGATCACCCAGGGGAGGATACCCAGGTGGTCCACAGTGAAAAAAGGTCCATGGCCATTTCTGAGGCAGTCTTGGATGACTCAGAGCATAGGTCGATGACCTCCTCTGGGTCTCTCCTCCTTGACCAGGGATCGGTTGAAGAGTTCTCCACCTAGCAAGGCCCCATGTCTTTTGGAGTGCTTCTCTGATATATTTTGCAGTCTGTGTCAGTTCCATTGGAGCCAGTTCAAAAAAGGGCCAAGTATCCCCTTACTGACATTCTGGATCAGGATGAATCCCAAGGGATTCCCTTTCCCATGGCTGAGGTCATTTGAGGACCAGCCTTGGAGCTTTGACAGTAACCAGCATCCTGCCCGACACCCTCTACCCATATGGTCTGTAAGTATATGGTTCCAACAGGATCCCTTTTGGGATTCCCTTACCACCCTTTCACAAAAGGGCTAGTGACTGACTCTGTTTTCTGTAAGCTGGGAAACCAGGGGATCTGGACAAGCCTACTGACAAGGAGTCCAGTAAGACTCACCACACCACCAAAAAGGTGTATGCTGTGGCATTCTTGGGTCTCCATCAGGCTAGTTATGCCTTGAGGATGGCCAATTTTGGTCACACCCTTATGGGAGTTTTTATTCTATTCTCCTTCACCTTCTGGCTGAGCAACAGTCATTGGTACAGTCATCAGAAACCAGGGTCAATCACTGGCTAATCACCTGCTCCAGACTGCCTTGGACATGGACAAGTCATGTACCTGTGCCATGGCGATGGCCATGTCCATGCATCACAGGGCCTGGCTGCTTCTGTCCACCTTCACAGCAGACAACCAGCAGAAGCTGGCTGATACCCTCTTTTGGGCACTGACCTATTTGACCCTGGGATGGAAGAACATCTCACTCATATTGAGAAGTCCAGTGCCACCCTGGATTTTGTGGCATTGTCCCAGAAAGACCTGAAAAAGAAGTCTAAGGAACAGGCTTACCAGTACTAGTCCTTTCAGCCATAGCCTCCTCAGCAGCAGCCCCAGTAGGGACAGTACCATACTTGGCACCCCAGGCCCAAGTTCAGGGGTCAGGGTCATAAACAGGGGTAGGGGTGGTGGTGCTCCTCCAGCTGCAGCTTCTGGTGCCCCGCTAAAGCTTCCCAGTAACAGGTTGGGTGGTGTCATCCCTCCGCCATCCTGTCCCTGTCTGCACTCCCTGTAGGAAGTCTGATACATCACTTCTTGCCACATAGGTCCACTATCACAGTGGACAAGTGGATGCAGGACGTAGTTGGCAGAGGGTTGCCACTTGACTTCGAGGCTCTCCCACCTTACCACCTCCACATGCTTTGGGAGTCTAGGGTATCACAGGACATGCTGTCCACCCTTTGGGAGGACATTGCTCAGCTCCTTGCAAAGGAGGCAATAGTCCATGACCCAGACACCTTGGCCAGTCAGGGTTATGTGTCCAGGTACTTTCTGGTCCCAAAATGGATAGGAGACTAGTGCACCACACTGGATTTGCACAATCTGAACCAGTTCATGCAGAAGCGCAAGTTCTGGATGTTCACTCTTAATGAGATCATTCTGTCATTGGAGCAAAACATGTGATTTTGCTCCCTGGACCTCCAGGATGTGTTCTTCTACATCCCTGTCCATCTGTCTCACCACTGGTACCTACAGTTCTGAGCAGAAGGGGTCCTGTACCAGTTCCAGGTCATGCCCTTTGGCTTCTACTCAGCACCCAGGGTCTTCAACAAGAGCACAGCAGTGGTGGCAACCTACCTGAGGTGCCTATGTGTCAGGGTGTATCCCTATCTGGACAACTGGCTGCTAGTCGGTTCATCAAAAGAGGCTGTAGAGTGGCCCAGAGATCTAGTGCTCCAGTTATGCTGAGGCTTGAGCCTTCTGGTCAAGTCAGACAAGTCCAAACTGGTACTCATGCAGGTGCATACTGTGTGATCATGAGCAAGTCACTTAACTCATTGTCTCCTGAGGAGCTCTCTGAAGTTGCAGCCCTTGTATCCTGTATACTGTTGACAGTAAATCCTGGGGCTTTCTAAGCAAAATCAAGTCATAATCGGCATGTCGCAAACAAATGCTAATAACTCAAGAACCATGTGTGCTAGGCACAAAGTATGAGTGGCAAACCTGTTCAGCATAAAATTACCTTTCCAATGATGGTATGCAATTAATAATACGCAATTTATTTTTTTTCTATGCTGGTCGAAACAGCAAAACAAATAATTGTTACACGAAAAAATGCACTTTAAGCCTTTTTTTGTTAGAAAGTATGTGACATATCAACACCAAATTCAGCATGCAGAAGCTAGATGTAGTTTTAATAATTTGTTTGTTAAAAAGACAGCTATTTCTATAGTATAAAATATATTTTTTTACCATTTTTAGTCAAGGTGCTTTGGCGAGGTTTGAGGCATGAATCTGAACCATACACACCACACCATAAACAAATGCATATAACTCCTATAGTATACTCGATACAAACAACATATCAGCGTCAAACTTGTTCATCACAAAATTTCCTTTCTGGCAGTGTTATGCAATCAATTGTGCTCAATGTGTTTTTTGTTTTATACTGGCTGAGATACCCAGAATGTGTGTTTTATTCAACATGCTTAGGTGGTTCTTGATGGACAAAATGTCAGGCAAAACACGCCATGCCATAAACAAATGCAAAGAACTCCTGAACTATACATGATACACACAAAATGTCAGCACACAATCTGTTCATAACTAAATTACCTTTCCAACAGTGCTATGCAATCAATTGTAATCAATTCAGTTTTTGTTTTATACTGGCCAAGATACCCAGAATGTGTGTTTTATTCAAAGTGCTGAGGTAGTTCTTGATGGACAAAATGTTGGCCATACACAACATGCCATAAACAAATGCAAATAACTCCTAAAGTATACATGATACACACAAAATCTCAGTGGACATTTGCACACTCCACCCCCCAAAAGCAGCGCCATAACCAAAAGGCATCGTCTTTGGTACATTCTCCCCCACCCTCAAAACACCCACCATGAACCACTTAGGGGTGGAGGGGGAGATCCACTGGACACCAGGGAATTCATTTTGTGAGATGATGCTGGGTGTTTGACTTTGGGGAGGCCCGACTCCAGGGAAACCATTTTGTGTGCTAGTGCCAGGTCTCAGAGGGTGGAGGGGGTCACCCAGACAGCAGGAACCGTGGTTTGTTGGATGGTGCCGGGCCTTGCATCATGGGCCACCATCCCACAAACAGCACTGTCTGTTGTCCAGGGACTCCCCACCACCCTCAGAGACTTATCACCATCTCACAAAATGGAGTGCCTTTTGTCAGGGACCTGCCCCCCACCGTCAAACACATGACACAATGCCATCATATCAAAAACATTTCCTGGTGTCCAAGGCCGCCACCCTGCTCCCACCTTCCAAAAGCCAGCACCATCACACAAAAAGCATTCCCTGGTGCCCAGTGACTTTCCATACCAGCCATCAGCTGGCAGCATAACACAAAATGGATTCCTTGGTGTCTCAGAGGGTGGGGTGGGGACAATGGACAACAAGGAATACTGTTTGTGGGATGGCGTCGGGTGTTAGTGGGTGGTGGCGAGTCCTCAGACACCAGAGAATGCTTTTTTCTTTGATGGTGCTGTGTCTTGGAGAGTTGGGGTGAGTCACTGGATAACACGGAATGGTTTTTGTTATATCCCCTGTTATCTGTGGGCTCACCCCCACCCTCTGAGACCCAGCACCATCAAAGTAAAGCATTCCCAGGTTTCCAGTGGCTCATTCATGCCCTCCAAGACCCAGCACCATCAAAGAAAAAGCATTCTCTGGCATCTGGGGACTCACCACCACCCTTCAGCACCCGGTGCCATTCCACAAACAGTCATGACACAAAATGCATCCGTTGGCCCCCAACACACACTCTGAGACATGGTAACATGGTGTCTAGTGGTTCCCCCCACCCTGAGACCCAGCACCAGAACAGAAACCTGCACCCTACATTCAGTGTAGTCCATTGTTCCCCCAGTAATTTGCACCCAACCTACCAGCCATTTGCCCCCCCCCACCACCACACCATCACATTGACTGGTGACCATTTAAAAAAAAAAATCACTGAACAAAAACTCACTGGGAATCAATTATGAACAGAACAACTGTGAGCCTCCATTATGAAGTAATGGAACCGAGTCTTGGGAGCAGAATGGAACACTGGACCACGTGGCTTGGATTGCTGGACTGACTGAACGCCATGGTACATAATTGGGAAACAGCATCACCATCCTCTTTTATACTCCCCCAAATAAACAGCCCATCACCAAAAGGCAGTCCCCCCCCCGATAGCCACACACACTATTCATTTGCCAGTTATTGGGCAAACAGGATACCAAACAACAGCAAATAATTAGTCAGGGACCCCTGTAAATGTAAGTGGGTCTCAGGGCAAAAGTTGGATACAGGAGCAAGTGGCTTGCTGGACCGAACGCCAACAAAAAAATTACCTTACTTGAATATCGGTCCATCTTCCAGCAAATTGCCACATCCTCAGTCAGTAGCAGCAGCCCAGTTGTAGTTCTGTATCACCTGACAATGTCCAACTGTGGGAAACAGTGTCATGGTTTCAGAGGGCTGGCATGCTTTCCACCGCGAAACCGCCACCCTACCATGACACTCGCTCTCTGCGGCAAGTAACACTGCCGCTAATACCACAAGTAAATTACTTTGTGGCCAAAAAAAACATAGCTGGTAAACAAGATTAACAAAATAAGCACCAGAATACCAGTCGGGGAGCCGCGATCAAGAAGAAGCCCAACTTCCTGTTTTCCGAGGCTTCTCAGTACTGCGGCTCTTCTGACAAAAAAAAAAAACAGCCCAACACAATGACTGAAACAAATAAATTACACATCACAAAATAAGAATTTGTACCTGAAGGCTGTACAACAAAGTGGGTTTGTTTTCTGCCGATGGCACACAGGTAAACTTACTGCAGGTCCTGAGCTTACTGCAATCAGCATTCAGCCTGTGGGATGTGAGACATGCCAGCATTTACACGTGGTTTTCTACTTTTTTTCAAATGCGACCCATATACTTGCCAGCCACTAAGAGGAGGCTTACAATGTGTGCTACACATAATACTAGTCCAGTAAGCCATAACTCGATTGGCTGGCAAGTAATAACCTTAAATATTGCCAACGTCCTGACATGTGTCCCGGGCAAACAGGAAGAGCTGTGCTGCCGACTCAACTCGCTCTCGGAGACAAGGGGCTCAGCTTTGCTGCCACCTACAGACGTTTCCCGGAAACAATGAGTTAACTTCCTTGTGCTCCCAGGTCACATCTGGAAACAAGCTTCGGCTTAGTGTGCTACTCCTAGTTAAACAATACTCCCTTGATCGAGTTCTTTGGGGCAGAATGAGATTCCCTGCAGGCGAAGGTCTGCCTTCCTGTGAACCAGGCACTAGATCTTACCTCCTTTGCTAGATCATTTCAGGTTGGGCTCGTGCGCACTGCCTGGGATTTCCTGCAGCTGCTGGGGTACAGGGTGTCCTGTATCATCATGGTATCTTGGGGTGTGTTGGCAGATGCACCACCTCCAGCGGAAGTTGGGCCATCATTGGTCCCAGCACCTAGGCCATTTGAACCAGCTGGTCACAGTGACCCAGCCAATATGGGATGCCATCCAGTGGTAGCTGGTCCCTGAACACCTGGAGGAAGGAGTCTCATTTGTCCACCCAGAACCAAGCATCACGCTTGACTGATGTTGTTTCTGGTGAGGTGGGGAGTGCACCTGGGAGACCACAGAGCCCGTGGATTCTGGTCACCCAAGGAGTCCCAACACCACATAAACCTGATGCAGCTCTATGCAGTGCAGCCTGCTCTGATAGACTTTGATCCTCTAGTCGTCCTAGTTGGTAAAACTAGGATCTGCAGCTTATCCGATAGGTAGAGAAATGGGCAGACTGGGTGGGCCAAGCAGTCCTTATTTGCCATCAAAGTCTATGTTTTTAGTCAGGGGTCAGGTTGTGAAGGTCCAGATAGACACCACAACCATGGAAATCACTCCCTTCCCTTGTGTCAGGAGGTCCTCCTCATCTCAGTCCTCATGTGCAGCATCTCCTGGCAATCCATATCATAGGAGAGAACAAGCAGCTGATGGATGCTCTCAGCTGGGTATGAGAAATGTCGCAAGAGTGGTCCCTGAATCAGAAGGTGGTGAACAACCTGTTCCCTCTCTGGGACACTCCTCTGGTAGACCAGTTTGCCTACTGAAAGAATGCCAAACTGAGGCTGTTTTGTGTCCACCCCCCACAGTCTGGGAAACTGTTGGGGCATACCTTCATGAGGTCATTGACCCCAGGCCTCATGCAGACCTTCCCTCCCTTCCCCTTGGTCCACAAGGTAGTGGTCAAGACCTGGAAGGACAAAGCATGGATAACCCTGATAACTCTAGACTGGCCTCAGCATTTCTGGTACCTGGATCTCCTCAGCTTCAGCAGCAGACCTCTGTGGTGGCAGTCCCTCCACCCAGATCTGCTGATGAGACAACAGGGAATGGTCCTACACTTGGACCTGCAGTCTCTTCACCTCACAGCCTGGTTCCTGAGCAGCTAGAGTTCCAAGCCTTTGATCTTTCGGATGAAGTGCTCCACATTGTGGAAGCCTCCTGGAAAGAGTCGACTCATCAGTGTTATGCCTTTAAATGGAAGAGCTTCTCCATTTTATGCCAGGGAAGAAGGTTTGATCCCCTTGCCTGCCCTGTGGTGAGCATCCTGGACTACCTCTGATCCCTCTCTTAGCCGGGGCTGTGAGCAACATCCCTCAAGATGAACCTGGCAGCCATCTCATCTTACTAGATATGGGCTGTTAAGCCGACAGTAGCTGAGGAGAAGGTGGTCAGGCATTTTTCAAGGGCCTGGACCATCTGTCCCTTCTGGTGTGTGAACCACCTTCACCATGGGACTTGCTCCTGGTGTTGGCTATGCTCATCAGCAAGCCTTTTTTGGGCTAGCCACAGGTGTGAGATGTTACACCTGTTGTGGAAGACGGCCTTCCTGGTGGCCATCACGTCAGCCAGAAGGATTGGGGAGCGCCAGTCACTCTCGATGGAGCCTCACTTCTTGGTTTTCTACAGGGACAAAGTCATCCTTCACCCCAACCTAAAGTTCCTCCTGAAGGCAGTGTCAGAGTTTTAGCTTAATTATGTGATTAACTTACTTATCTACTTTACTAATCCCACTTCAGAGGCCAACTGCAGGCTCCGTACCCTTGACCTACGTAGGGTGCTCTCTTATGAAGAGTGCATGACTGGAGTTCAGGGATAGGCTCACCAGATGTTTGTCACTTACACTGAAGCCTGACCTGGCAGACCGGCAACAAAATTGACGATTGGCAGGTGCATCACATCCTGCAAGAACCTTTGTTATCAGTTGGCTGGTAGGGAGCCTCCTGTAGAGCTTAGAGCTCATTCCATCGGACATACCACTACCTTGGTGGCTGCTTCCAGGGATGTCCCTACACAGGAGATCTGTGGGCTGCTACCTGGAAGTCAGCACATACCTTCATTTCCCACTACTGCATTGACCTTGAATCACACTGGGATGCTAGTTTTGGGGCCTCAGTTCTCCAGTCTCTGTTTGCCAAGAAGGGGTGCTCACCTTACCACCCTTGCTGAAAAACTGCTAGGTGCCTTTCAGAGTGTGGATAGTGAACTATATCCACGCCTCTAGAAAAATAGGTTATGCACCAATAAGCATAATTCTAGGAGTGGTATATAGTTCACATCCACAGAACTCACCTGGCCTCCCCTGGCAAGTGGCATACAGATTTCTGCTTCCAGTATGCAAGAAGAAGAAGGAGAAGGAGAAGAATCAGCATTTATAAAGCTCTTTTCATAAACATGGTATCCCAAAGTGCTTTGCAAGTAATGCGAGACTGGTAGTGAAGTGATTAAATGTGCAGTGGCAGCCACAGCCATTTCACACATCAACACCCACACACAGCCTTGGACAATTGCATGAACCAGTTTTTATGGAAAGGGGAAAGATCTGATGTCATGGGGCAGAGTTGGGGGATATACCATCTGGGAGGTGGAAGGTGCTTAGCTTAAAGATGTCTGGCAAATCAGACTGTGGAACTGCCAGAATGTGTATATGAACTATATACCATTCCTAGAACTAAGGTTACACGTGAGTAACCTGTTTTTCCCCACTTTGTTCGAATTACAAATTATGTTATTGGACATTCTCTGCAGTTTGATAATAGCTTCACGTTCTTCCTGTTTTAAAATTTCTTTCCCCAGACTTCAATTGCCACTTAAGTTATTAACTTCATTCTTCACAGGTGTCTTGATAAGTATTAATTGCTGGGTCTCTTACACCAGGACAGAATGTTGACTTCATTTTAAACAGTTTTTCTTGCGCTGTTCAGATACTGTGTGGGACTCTCTAAGTATCCCACTTCCAGTGGTAGACCCATTTACATTCCACACATCGGACATTAATATTGAATGCTCAGCTGACCCATGTTCCCCATCCATACAATGGAGTTCATTGATAAAAGCACCAAAATCCATATCTGCAAAAAAGTCTCGGAAAATGTTCAAATGTACTTACAGTTTGAGAGTTTCCCATCACCATGGAAACAGTGTCCATAGGAATAATAAAGTCCTGTTCATTAAGTGCAGTTGCATTTGATATGTTACTTTTTTTATTGCTTCGGTGCTGAAATTAAGAAGATTAAGTTTTCTCTTGTAGAATTTTGAGACATGTCTATCTCAAGGGGCAAAGTATCATTATTCACAAAGTCATCCATATTTCTATTTCCAGTTTGCGAAATTCTTCCAATTTAAAGGGGATAATCGGAGGTGATGGAATAAAACTAGAACCACGTTTTAATGTTTCTTTTTGAGGAGTAGTAAGAAAAACTTTACTTACATTGATTATTTCTTGTTGGCATGTTCTTTCACTTTTGTTGATTTCCTTGCTACAACTTTGGAGCTTCTTGCCCTCTCATTTACCCCTCCTTTTTGTTTATACCCTTGTCTTGCTGTTTCAAAATTGATTCTGTTATCTGGATTGTTGCGGTCTGTTCTAAAGAAAAGAGCACACAGACCTACTATCAGTGCTCGAGTTATCAGAGCTGATGGATAAGCCCTCCTCTAAGTTACTCCATGCCTCTTTAGTAAACTTGCTTCCTGATTTTTACGTGGATGACTTTTGCTTCTCTTATTAAATCTAGGATAAGATCTGGGCCCCCATATTCAAAGGAGATGGGCAGCACAACCCAGCGGAGAAGGGAGATGTGCCGCGCAACTCCAACAGTGCGCTGGAGTGTGATATTCAGTGAGGGGAGATGGGCCACCCAAAAGCAAATGAGCCATAGCCCGAACATAATATATGTGGTCCAAGTAGAGGGGGCATTCCCATGAATATGCTGTGCATCAGCATATTAACTGAGAACATGCACTGCAATGACCGACAATGTGCCGCACAGAAATAGGCAGCAAAAATCTGATCTAAATCGGCCAGCCACCCACAGGCAGGCTGCTCAAGTGCAGGATGGTGCGTGGCAGCCTGCCTGCCATGGCAGTCTAGTGGCATTCCCTCCCCATCCCTGTACCTACAATACAGACCACCCAATCCCTGTGCCATAGAGTAGGGCTTCCTCCTTGCTCGAGCGGTGATTGACGGTGAGGAATCCCCCGACCTCTGTACCAAAGCATAGGGACAGTCACCCATGCCCAATCCCAGATCCCAGTCTGTATGTGTGAGACACCCCCACCTGGCCTCAATCCCCTAATGCAAGGGTCACACACACACCCCACCATGCCCCTACCCTGATGACTGCAGGTAGTGGGGCCCCCCATTTCCATGGTGTAGTGGCTTCCCACCCCCCTGCCCCATCAGAACCAGACCACTGATTCCCAATGCCCCCACACCCCACCAGAGCCAGCAACTGGCACAGCCCTCCACTCATCACCATGGCCAGCCACTGACTGAACAGTCTGAGAACAGCACTGCACAGAATACATGCTCAACCAATGAGCTCATATTCAGAACAGTGCAGTTCCTAGACTGTGTAGTCAGCAGCTGGTTGTGGTGGTGAGTGGAGGGCTGTGCCAGTCGCCGGCATGGGAGGAGGGGGGTCCTCCCCTCAGAGGGTGGAGGGACAAGGGGGCAGGGGCTATTGTCAAAGGTGGCACCTGCTGCGTGACAGGGGCAGTGGGGGGAATACTTGTGTCAGGGCTGTGGAATGTGCAGGGAGTGGTGGTCTTGGCACACCAGCGGGGGTCGTTCTGTGTCTACAGTGTGAATGTGGATCAGGCAGGGGGTGGTGTACATGGCCTTCTGGGGTGTTTTACTGTAGTAGCAGCCTGTCTATGGCTTGGGTTGGGGGGACGCATAGCCCGGTGCATCTGGCTGGGCGCAGGCATGCAGATGAGCCCATAATGGGCATGCGTGAGGGCCGTTTGCACCATGCATGTCTAATGAGCTCATTTGCATACCCTGGCTGAATATCACCTTTGGGGATCAGTGCATCCGGGATGCGCCACAATATTCCCCATAGACGATATTTGGTTCATCCCCGGGATGCTCCGGGTGCATTGGCGGCCACCCACCTTTTGCGATGCCTTCCTGGTCTGCACTATTCATACAGGATGTGCAATCCACTTGGCTCGCACATCATGTTTGAATATTGCAGTCAGTTGCGCTGGCCCATCTTGCTGGGCGGCACATATGGTTGTGCCGCCCATCTCCCTATGGCTGAATATGGGGGCCTTGGATCTGATTTGGCTCATTTCCTGACTTTTCAATCATGCTGATATCTCCCAATTGAAAACTTATCCTTTTAAATAGTCCTATTCACCTCTTACAGATTTATTGCTTTTCTGTTCAATTATTTCTTGCTCATGTTTCTTCAAGATTTCACTTAAATCTTTCTCACATTTTGCAAATTCGACTGTACTAATTTCAGCTTGCAAAACCTTTATGTAACCCCCTTGCAAATGGGGGTTCCTAAAAGTCTTAAGTTTTCCAGGAGCTGGCTAAGTGCTCCTAGCCTGAATGGTGTTCGGCGTCTAAGCCGTTTATCTGTGAGTGCTTTTAGACCCTCTGGTACTGTCTCTTTAAGAGCTGTCTGCTTGCAGACATAATTAGTTTGTATGGGGGGACTGTGTGATTCCCTACTCGAGTCCCACTTGAGCTGCTGACAAATCACTCCGTTTCTGCCATCGCTAAGTGAGCAGAGTAAGCACTTTCCCGAGATGTAACTGTTTGCCACCTATCATTTAGAGTATTAGTGGAAATGTAATTTGCCTAACCTGCCTTTCTTGCAGCTGGGACTCTGTGTGTTTTACCCCTCCATTTTGGATCTGAACTATTGACTAGATCCAATCAGTGCAAGTGGGGAGCCTCTAAAATGGAGTTTATGCAGACTAACCAGAATCAGGACTCTCTTGGGAGCCAGCTCGCCATAAGACATATAGCAAGCAATTCTGTGAAGTGAAGTTCTGGACCTTGGCGCCTATTTGCACCAACAGGGGGAGTTTTGAGTGATTGACAACTTATGTCCACCAATTGGACTGGGTGGAGCCCTAATGGAATGCCCTGCCTTGTGTCTGGAGGAGCAGATCCGTTGTGACCATGACAAGGGAAGGAGCTCCGAGCTTCTGCACTACACAGTTTTCACGCGGGAAGCGCGTGAAAGGCCTAAACTCAGACGGCGCGTAGCCGTTGTGACTCGGACTGAATCCGCAGCTACTGAGAGGAAAAGAGGCTGAATGAGTGGGAATCAGGCTCACCCTGTAGATGACTGGAGAAACTGCTTAATCGCACTCGGTCTGTCAGGAAAGGGAAGTTGCAGACTGAACTCCCAGGTTAGCAGAAAGTGCGATCGGGACCTGAGAGCAGCTGCCTGGTATAGTAATTTCCTTTACATATAAATGTGTGGAGTGTGTGTGAAAGATCCCTAAACGGGTCCTCTTTCCCCCGTGGTGTAGACTGAAAGCCCAATGCATGCATGTGGACTGAATCTGTTGCTGATCAAAGCTGTGTGTCTGGCTTGTAGAAATTCATATCCCTGCTGTGTGAGGGAGTCTGGCAATCCAGAACCCCATCTGTGCCAGTTTTCAGCCTCGAGTTTGTGAGTACAAATCAGGGTAGCTCCCTGCCATCTGTCTATCAAATTGCAAGTGTTTCATCTGATTTCTTTTCTGCTTTTCTTCATGAACTGAGCCAACCGGCTCCGGATTACAACTGGGTATTGTGCAAGTGGTTTTTCCATCACAGGGCCCCAACCAGCTGCACCGATTCTGGCTAGCCTCCCACCATCCTGGGTACCCAGTAAAGTGACATTTTGGGACTCTGAACATGCGCACAATACTGTGATTATTAATGTGTCCAATCTAATTAACCTGATTTCCCCCTGTCCTTTTTACAGCCCCTTACATAAATCAGATATGTTTATTTCTGCAAAGTTACACTGGCTGAGGTATTCATTTATGTTAAAGTATTGTATTGTGGCTATCGTATTGCATTATCTTGTTTTACAGGGGGTTCTCAGATTCAAGCTGACTGAACCAGTCCTGGGGGTAAGTGTAAATAGTGAAGATACTCATGGTGTATTGTGTGGGCCACTAGTAGGAATAAAAGGGGGTCTCAGTGTCACAGAGGGCTGTGACCAAGTTAGTTTAACTACTGCAAACCCTGATCTCTGGGTGGAGGCACCCGCCATAGAACCTAGGCCCCTCAACCTGTTAGCAGTTAAGCAGGCAGGGGTAGTGGCCCTTGGGATAGCGCCACCTGGGGGTTACATTTATCTTCTCCTGCACCCTTTCAGAGTTGTTCTGGGATTCCTCTAATAATATTTGTATTAACTTTCTGGCACACTCAGATGAAGCCTCCTCCCAATTGAATTTCTATTTGAATACTCTAATCTGACCGGTGGCCGTTTGTGAAGCTCTAATGGAACTGTCCACTGAAACATAATCTTCTAAGGTTAATATATTGTGCCTAACACTAATTTCTTGTAGCGAGGCTCTCTCTAACTGTACAACAGGGATTTCAGAGTAAAATTAGAGTCAGAGACCACAGTATTCACAGTACCTGTCTGTCTGAAGCTTTCTCTTTGCTCCATCACCACCTCCAAACTTTCCAAGCAGGATATCCTCAAGTTCACCTCAGCCATTCCCTATGAGCCTGTTTCTTCCTCCTGTGTGGTTTGCTCATTACTGCTCATAACAGCCACCAATGGAAACGAAAAATCGGTAACAGCGTTTGTCTGTGAGTAAAGATTTCTCAGATCTAAAGTGCTCTTTATGCCTAGTTTTCAAATGTCTACTGCACTGTTTCTGTTCCAATGAACAAAACCAGGGATTACCCTGCAAAATGTTTACAAGACTAGCCCTCAGCACACTGAAGCCATTCACAGGCCCTGTATGCACTGCGATAATGTTTTGGAAACATTTTAAAATACAGTTTTAAACTCACCAAGGTCGCCATCTGCATTGGCATTCACTGTGCTGTAACAAGGTCAAGTTGCGTCCACATTTCATGACCGGTAATGGTTTTCTGAACAACTCTTTGGGTGCTCTGCAGCACGGTTTTCTTTCAACTTCATGTGTTTTCCCAGTATGCATTATGGGACATCCTAAAAGTCTTGGGCGACATTTCCATGTAAACAACTGTGGAATCATGGTAGTCCCCATTGCAGAAGTCCTGTGTGAATGCCAGTGCGGACGTGCAGATGTGGTTCTTGCCTTACCAACTATTTCAACTCAAAATGTGAACAGTTTGAAGCACAAAGGAATCAAATAAATATTGGAGAATGCACAGGACAGAAATTCAGCTGCATTGTAGCATAGTTTTCCTGAAACTGCATGTGTTTTCCTAGCATGCAGTGAGCAACATCCCAATAGTATAGGGGGTTGTTTCCATGTAAACAACTGTGGAAACATAGTGTTCCCCATCATGGAAGTCTTGTGTGCTATGTTCTGTTTAGTAGCTGCTCACCAAATTTTGTCCAAAAGAGGAATGTAGCACTGTATTCACAGGTAGGGATGCAGTGAAATTTAATTTTAACTGTGAAATTCTGTCGAAATCACCAATTTTGCCTCATGGAACATTTTACAAAATTATGGCCTTGGGGCAGAGTTTCTCATGTATACTGAGGCGAAATTTCACCTATATTGAGCAGCGAAATTTCACCTGTAAATTTTGCTTCCACTGGTAAGTTTCACCTTAGCATTTGACTAAGGCGAAATTAGGAAGAAAGGCATGCCACATGACTTGCTCTCTGAAGCAGACTGCAGGTCACATGTGTGCCTGTACTCAAACAGGAAGCCACCGAATCTACATCCTTTTCCTGAAGTTTGTAGGATAAAGACAGTAGAAGAGACTGTGACAGAGAGAGACAGAGACTAAAAAAACATATAATTTGATGAATTGTGAGTGAGAGAGTGAGAGTTTGTGTTGTGTGTGTGTATGTGTGTGTGTTGAACTTCTTTTCATCCCGTTTCTTTATTTGACAAAAGTTTATCTTTCTCTTGTGTTCTATTTTCTCTCTTTATCTTATGTGTGTGTGTGTGTGTGTGTGTGTGTGTGTGTGTGTGTGTGTGTATGTGTGTGTTTCACTTCCCTTTTTTTTCTTTTTTCTTTGGGAGTTTAATAAAACTTTTTTTTTTTTAAATAATAATGCAAGGGAGTGGGTCTGACTCTGGAGCTGGACAAAGTGGAAGGGGAGGATGACGTGTTCGCCTTAACAGGCACATATTCATGAGTGAGCCTCTCCATTGGCAGCAGGAGCAGTTGGCCCCAGCCTCTGCCCCCCAGCAGCAGCAGGTGCTGGACATTGGCCCTGAACCAGCAGGTGCCACCCACCCCCTGTCCACAGCAGGAGCAATTTCCCCCTCCCAATAGCAGGATGTGGACCCTGCCACAGCCACCCAGCAGCAGCACTCAGGCTCGGAACCCATTGCCTCTCCCCAGGAGGATCATGTGGCTCTTGCGGCTGCCAGCCCCCAGCATGATGATGCTGTGGAGGGGGAGGCCCTCCGGGGACATCAGCTTGCACCCCCCAGCCAAACATCATCAGTTTGGGCATTTTTTATCACAAAGACAGATGATGTAAGTATGGTTGTCTACAGCCTTTGTGGTAAAAATGTAAAAAGGGGGGATACCAGAGTCCCACTTTGGGACTTCTGGTCAAAGGAGCCAACTACAACACCACCATGCTGTAGAGTGGCTCTCAAAACAGAGAGAGACAGTAGTAGGAGGTAGCACTGAGGCTTGGGGGTGCCTTACTGGGGGAGGAGGAGGTCAAGCAGCAGGACGCACCCAAAGCCAGAAGAGACAGAAGCATCCTCCCACCTGCAATGCACAACGGAGGACTTGGTGGTGCCGCCCCGCCCTGAGCATCCTGCAGCCTCCCAAGTCAGGAGGTGGTCACCAGGGCAGACCTGGAAGCTGTGCACACCAAGGTCCAAAGTGTCCATCAGGATATTGACCAGCTCCACCTGGAGGTCAGGAGGGAACCTCCAAAAAATAATAGCAGACCAGAAGAAGGTCTTGGACCTCCTGTTGGACCTTTGTGGTGGTGGTGGCACAGGTGGCAGTGCCCAATGAATGGCCTGTGGCTGTGGTGGTGGCCCAGTGTTGTCTTCATTTTCTTCTCCTTTCTTTGTTATTGTCACTCTTCTTGTTCTGCACCCCTCCCTTAATAAGGAAAAACCAAAAAAAAAAAACAAACAACAACAAATCTTTTCTGTCCTCTTTGTCTTCCGATCTATATGCTCTTGTTTATTTTATCTTTTCCAGTTGTTTATGCTCCCTCCCTTTCAAATCCCCTCTCATATGTGAATGTGAATAACTTTGTCCTCCTGACCGTGCTTGACCCCACTCCCTGGTTCCCACCTCCCCATCCCCCTGTTGTAGTTGTAGTACCATGCCCATAAATCGTGTACCTTCCTACTTTTATCTTACTCCATTTTTCTTTATATGTTTCCTACTTGCTCCTTCTATCCTATCCACAAATGTCAAGTATAAGAACTTTACTATGAACAAACATATTTTCCAAAGCTATGTGAGAGTGAATCTTGGCTCTGCTCATGTTAAACAGGGCCCTCAGGTAATGAAATGCTTCACAAAAAAATGTTACATTAAAGTCAGACAGAAATCTGGTCTCAGCCAAGATGTTTTATGGTCCCCCACAGCACCCAGACATTAAAATGCTGTTTTGGCCACTGTTTACAATTGCTTTTAGGCCACATCTTGATTCTGTGAGTGCAGCACAGGCAGCACGTGTCCAGAAATGTTTCCTAAAAAATGGTACATTAAATTCAGACAGAAATCTGTTCTCAGTCATGATGTTTTATGGCACCCAAACAGATGGTCTTTGGTCCA
Source organism: Neoceratodus forsteri (assembly GCA_016271365.2). Classification (NCBI taxonomy): domain Eukaryota; kingdom Metazoa; phylum Chordata; order Ceratodontiformes; family Ceratodontidae; genus Neoceratodus; species Neoceratodus forsteri. Next base: position 1,284,648,695 of record CM057453.1, read on the forward strand.
CTGTTTATAATTGTTTTTAGGCCACATCTTGTTTCTGTGAGTGCAGCACCGGCAGTAAATGTCCAGTTATGTTGCAGAAAAAATGGTACATTAAATTCAGACAGAAGTCTGGTCTCAGCCATTATGTTTTATGGTGCCCCCCCACCACCCAGATATTAAAATGCTGTCTTGGCCACTGCTTGCAATTGCTTTTAGGCCACATCTTGCTTCTGTGAGTGCAGCACAGACAGTAAATGTCAAGAAATGTTTCCTGAAAAATGGTACATTAAATTCAGACAGAAATCTGGTCTCAGCCATGATGTTTTATGGTGGCCAAACCACCACCCAGGCATTAAAATGCTGTTTTGGCCACTGTTTACAGTTGCTTTTAGGCCACATCTTGCTTCTGCGAGTGCAGCACCGGCAGTAAATGTCCAGATATGGTGCTGGAAAAATGGTACATTAAATTCTGACAGAAATCTGGTCTCAGCCATTATGTTTTATGTTGCCCCCCCCACCACCCAGACATTAAAATGCTGTTTTGGCCACTGTTTACATTTGCTTTTAGGCCACATCTTGCTTCTGCGAGTGCAGCACAGATAGTAAATGTCCAGAAATGGTTCCTAAAAAAAATGGTACATTAAATTCAGACAGAAATCTGGTCTCAGCCATGATGTTTTATGGTGCTCCTCCCTCCCACCCCCACCACCCAGACATTAAAATGCGGTTTTGGCAATATTTACAATTGCTTTTAGGCCACATCTTGATTCTGCGAGTGTAGTACAGGCAGTAGATGTCCAGAAATGTTTCCTAAAAAATGGTACATTAAATTCAGGCAGAAATCTGGTCTCAGCCATGATGTTTATGGTGCCCAAACCACCACCCGGACCAAATGATGGTCTTTGGTCCATTGTTTACAATTGTTTATAGGTCACATATTGTTTCTGTGAGTGCAGCACTGGCAGTAAAAGTCCAGATATGTTGCAGGAAAAATGGTACATTAAATTCAGACAGAAATCTGGTCTCAGCCATGATGTTTTATGGTGCCCTGCCCCCCACCACCCAGACATTAAATAGCTGTTTTAGGGCCTGTTTGCCAAATATTTCTGTCTGAAACTCACTGCTGCTGGTGCCAAACAGGTCCTACTAGTCCGAAAATGTTACAGGAAAAATGTTACATCAAATTGAGACTGAAAGGTGTCATCAGTCCTGATGTTTTATGGTGTGCCACCACCTCAGGGACCTGCAAAGGGGTGCCAACCCACGCAGAGAATGTGAATTCCTCCTGCAAAATGCTGCTGCTACTTGCAATTCTTTTCTCCTGCTGCTGCTGTTTCAATTCATTGAGACAGAAATGTACAATTATCATTTCCCTGTCCCTATGCTAGCTTATCTAGCTGTCTTGACTGACTGATTCTGTGGTAGTAGCTTGCCAGGCGGTGGGGAGTTAATGACGTTTTGGGGCACTGTAGCATGATGCCTGCTGCTTTCTCTGACTACTACTTGCCAAGTTGCCACAAGAACTACTGTTCTGGATGATTGATGCCTGGTGAATTATCATCACACAGTCCATACTGCTGCTCCTGAACACATAAATATCTGTCTTCATTTTTTTCCTGTGCAAGGTAAGGGTGTTGGTGGGTTGGTATTATGGCATCTTGAGGTCTAATATGCTTGTACTGCTCTTATATTATTTTTCAGTGTGCTGTGGATAACATTATCATGCCGAGCTGGGAGGGAGGGAGATCTATGGATCTTTCAATGCACCGCATTTCCCAATTTCCCAATGCAGATGGTAAGTGTTGGAATTTTCATAGTAGTGTGGTATGTCTGTTACTGCCATCTGGTTGTCTGAGCTTGATAGTAATTGTATTTTTTTTTGCTTTTGTCAACATCAAGAATTCCGGCACAGTTAAATCTTGTTCCATCCTGCTGCCGCTGCTGCTGTTGGCTGCTCAATCAGATCTGGGGATTTGTTTAATTGTGCGATGGTTCCACTTTAACAGTCCTTGAGTTAAGTATTTCTTCATTTTTTATGGTCTTCTGTGGTGGGGGGGTTGTTGGATGGTCATGGGTGGTGGTGGGGGGAACTTTTTAACAATCCCCAAAATTTGTTTTTATTTTTTTCTTATTTCAAGGTATGCAGTACTGATAGGGGAAGGGGAATGTCTGCTAGTGCTACTGTGCTTCATCATGGACCCTGGTCTGGAATCATGTGCACCACACAGCATGTTCCTGTGGGGAATGTCTGCAGATTAATGACATCACGGGATTTGGTAAGTATTCATTCAGATTGACGAGTATCCATTATTTTTTCTTTTCTTTGGTATTGCTTATGTCATTTTCTTCTGTTGAGGTTTCATTGTTTCTTGATGACTACATCCATCCAGGCCCTGCAGAAGTTGTGTTGTGTCTGTGGAAGACAGGGGTGTTGCTAGAACTGCGATGTTGGTCACTAAACTGGTGTCCATACCATTACCATTACTGAGTAATCACCACTGCCACTCACATACAGGGAGGAGCTATATGCAAAAACAGATGGTTGAGATGGTGTTTGTAAATAATTAGGTAGAGGGGGTTAATGTCTTGTCTAATCAATGGAGATTGCATAGCTGCAGTAATCATGAACATTTTGAATCCATTCCAAAGTGAGGACAGCAGGACCTTCCCCCTGCCCTGACCCCCCCCCCAGGAACCATTGCAATTTTGGTGTACCTTAACCTGGTACTGTAGCATAAGTAACCTTTTTTGGGGGATTTGATGTTGTAAGTTGTTAAGCCTCTTCATGATTACTTTTGTAATTAATGACTCGGATCATTAAAGATGGCCACCACTCACCATTTCTCAAAATGTGTTCAACTAGCATGTTACATTCATATGGTACTTGTGCTAGTCTAGGAGCCAGGGTTCTTGTACATGTCACTGACACTAAGTGGCAGAAACATTTTTTTTTCAGTCACATGGAGTGCATAGCTGTATCAGGTCAGATCAGGTGATGAGGGGGCAGTGGGGCAGTGTGGAATTTGCCATCATGGGCACTTTTAAGGACATCCAGACAACATATCTTACTGTATAATGGGGTTGCTATAGTCAACATGAAATGTAAGATATTTTTGGAAGAAAAACATTATAACTGTAAACATGCAATTGCAAAATCTTTACGGTTATGGTAATTACATTGCTGCTGCTTTATATAGGCTTTGGGGACTGGCGGTGAGGTGACCAATCATTGGGTTATGGCACAGGGTGATCAAATGAAACTTATACACACTGCAGCACATAACAACACATTTCCATAACCAATCCAATGGTACAGAGATAAAAATAAGGTATAACATACACACCCCAGCCACCATACTGAGTTGAAAGTTGTTGGGGGGGGGCCTTGGAGTAAACTCAGCCTTTTTCAACTTCCAATTCCACATCATCCAAGAAGCACCCCTCACAGTCTTCAAGACTGGAGCTCTCTTCAGGTGGGAATTCTCTCAACATTGCTGCCTCATCCACCCCACTGCCGGTGGATGCCTTAGGAGAGGGATCGTCATCATCCTCGTCACCGAGACACAGTTCCTGTGACAACACCACTGACATCACTGTGTTGTGTGGAATGTGCCTTTCATTTATTTTGATGAATGTTACCATGGACACATTCTTGGGTGGCAATTTGATCTGACGGTCACTCACAATTGCCCCAGCCGCACTAAACACTCATTCCACAGTGACAATGGATGGTTGGCAGCTCAGATACTGTATTTCACAGCAACCGATGTTAGTGCTGGCCAGTCAATCATTTTACTGCTCCGGTACAGCAGTGGCTTGTCAGTAAAGTAATGGCAAGGTGCTTTGGGTCCCCCATGTAGGCCTCCACCATTTGTTCTGCTGCCCGGAGTCCAACTGCCTCATCTGTTTCCTCCTCCTTTTCCTCCATATCTTCCACTCCCACCTGAAAGAGAACATCTCAAATGGGATTGCTTGCTGTTTTCTGCTCTGCCTTGCTCATTTTCTCTGATTGGGTTGCCTGTGAGTCACTGGTGGTGGTACCAATCTAATGAGGTTTTCTGTCAACTGTTGTACTCGCTGATGACCTCCTTCAGTTTTAGAGGCAGGACACATTTGTAGCGTGGATTCAGCATGGTGGCAATTTCAAAGTCAGCCAACTGTAAAATGCCAGATACATGGTTATTTGTGTCCAGCACATGGAGCATGTGATCCATTACATCACAACTGCCATGATCCCCACTTGCCTCTGTCTGGTGTTGCACATTCACTAGTGTCTACCTCAGCAATGTGTGAGGGGTATGGACTGACTTATAGAAGCAGTGTCCCCACTCACTGCCTGTGTAGCATGCTCGAATGGACAGAGAATGCATATTAGCCCATCAATTTGGTGCCACTGCTTTGTTGTTAGAGCGATGGACACTCCAGCACTGTCACGGGTGGTGTGCAGCAGCAGGTATTCTGACACAGCCTTATACTGTTCATACAGCCAGTCAAGCATGTACAGTGTGGAGTTCCACCTGGTGACAACATCAGGCTTCATCCAGTGCTGAGGCAGATGGTTATTGCTCTGTAGCTCACATAGATGGTCACGGGCCTTTGCAGAATGGGCAAAGTGGACACAGATATGACAGGCAACAATAACTGCTTCCTTAATGTCCACATGGTTGAGAAACTGCTGAACAACAAGATTAAGGCAGTGTGCCAGGCAGGGCACTCTGAAAAAAACACCATCGCTAATGCACTTCACTGCATTGGAGCCATTATCACTTGTGATGAATCCTGCTATGAGTGACTGTGTGTGTAGTCACCCATCAATCTCATCCAGCAGAACAGTAAGCATTTTCGCAGCCATGTGAGAACCTGTGGCACTTGTCATACTCAGGGTTGTATGCTGCTGAATACCAGGTGTGTTGCTACTACCACAATTTTGCTTCACGCATGTTTTGTCAGGCCCAAAATCAAGAACCGCCACAGGCAACTGTGCCCAGTGTACTGTTATGCACAGATACAAGCTTGCTGCTCTTTGTCCACTGGTCCACATGTCCATGCTAAGATGGATATAGTGTGATGCACTATGCTTCAATGCATGTCTAATGTAATCAGCAACTCTACTGTTCAGCTCTGGCATGGCACGCTTAGTAAAATAGGTTCACGATGGAACCTGCCATTTGGGACAGGCACGGGCCATCATCCTGCAGAAACCAGCATTCTTTATGAATGAGAATGGCAACTGATCAATGGCCAGCATTTCAGCAGTGGCAGCATTTAACTCTCTTTCAGCAGCATGATTGGGGGGGTACTTTGTCTGCTGCTCAAGGATGGTCTTCAGAGTGGGCTGCATCTTTGGGTCTGTCTGACCAGAATGCTGTACTTGTGGCAGCAATGATTTTCTTTTAGGGATAACACTTGACTCTTGGGACTGTATAGACTGCATGAAACCAGTTATTTTGGTTGCTTGTGGGTGTGGTGGTGTACTTTTCAGACTCATGGGACTGGGACTCACACTGCCACTGCTATGCCCACTACTTGAGAGATCAAAGGATTGCTCAACCTCCTCCTCCACCACCAACTCACTCTGCCCTCCCTCCTCCTGCTCTTGCTCTACTACATGTAACTTGCTACCAACAGCTCTGGCATCCTTCTGGTGTTGCTGCCATCTCAGTGGGTGCTTGTTTTTTGGGTAGGCATGTTGGCCACTGGTGCCTAGGTTTTATTTTTATTTATTTATTTATTTATCAAGTCTAGGATTACAAATACCTTTGAGCCATGGCTCTTTTACAAAGGTTCCACGTCAGAGAAATACAAATTATGGGGAACATCAAGACAGGCATTACAACAATGTGGACATTGCAAACAGAGTACAGATTAATACAGTTCAAGGGTAGCATTGTAACAAGGCAGCCAGCGGCGTTTGTCAGAGAAAACAGACAACAGATAAGAAGTGCCAGAGTCATAGGGAGAGGGAAGAGGGTGGGAGGGATAAGGAATGTAGGAAGGGGGCAAGAGGGTGAAAAGTGCAGCATTGGGTATACCAAGATGTGAGGGTAGAATCTAGTGAGGGGGGGACAACTAGAGCAGAAAGGGAAGTGGAGAAACAAGGTTAAGTTGGGCAGTCACAGGAGCTGTTGGTTGTGAGACAGTCCCGGAGCCTAGTTTTAAACATACCAATAGTTGGGGCAGAGGAGATGGTTGGACTGAGGCCATTGAACCAGAGTGGTGCTCGATAAGCAAAAGAGCATTGTCCCTGTGAAGTGTGACAGTGGGGGACTTTCAATAGCTGTAGTGTGGATCTCCTAAGGCACCATTTGTTAATTCGGTGTTGTAACAGAGTTGAGACCCCAGAAGGTGCAAGGCCAAGGTAGATTTTTTTCACCATGGAGCAGGTGAGAAACTTTATGCGGTTTGATAGTTGGAGCCAGCCGGTCTGCGTGTACAGGTCACATGTGTGGGTGAGACGGTGAGCACCAGTGATGAGCCAACATGCTTTATTTAAGGTATTTGAGAGGCATCTAAGGGTTGTGGTTGTGGCTGAGCCGTAAATGATGAGACCATAGTCTATTACAGAGATCACAGAGCTCAGGACTGCAACCTTCAAAGCTTCTGGCGTGAGGTGTGGTCTGTGTAGAGGAGACCAAGCCATGTATTAGCAGCTATAGCTACATTATCTACATGAAGTCCATAGGAGAGATTAGGGTCAAGCTGTATCCCTAAGTATTTGAAGGACCCCACCTGATCTAGAGTGTTCCCCTGGGTGGTGGAGATAGCCAAGTGGTGTAGCTTGTGTGGGTTATGAGAGCTGCAGAAGAGCATAGATTTGGTTTTCTTGTCATTGAGGACCAGTTTATGATTAAGAAACCATGTCTCTACAGAACTGAAACCAAGTTGAAGGTTGTGTTGAAGAGTTGCAGGATCTTTGTGAGTGGAGAATACAACAGCATCATCGACATATAGTATGATCTGCTCAGAGCAGTGGTAAGGGAGGGAGTTTAAGAAAAGGCTAAAAAGGAGGGGTCCCAGTATGGATCCCTGTGGGACTCCCGAGCGAACAGGCAGGGTGTTAGAAAAAGCGTCCGCAATTTTTATTCTCTGTGACCAGTTTTCTAGGTAGCTTTTAAACCAGAGAGAAGAGTCAGGTGATAGCCCGGCATTCAGTAGTTGGTGTATTAATAATCCATGGTGTACTGTATCGAAGGCCTTGGAGAGGTTGACGAAAATGGCCCCTGTGAGAAGGCAGTTGTCAAGGGATTTGTGCAAAGCTCCAGTGAACTCAAGAAGGGCTGTGGTGGTGCTGTGACCTTTCCGGAAGCTGTGTTGTTGTGGACAAGGTATATTGTATTTATCCAAGTGGTCGGTAAGTTGATCAACCACAATGCACTCAAGTGCCTTAGAGAGTGGGGGCAGTATGGAGATAGGGCGATAATTTGAGTGAATCGTCTTGTCCCCACTTTTATGGATGGGTGTCATGGTGGCTGTTTTCCATAGGTCCGGGAATTTTCCACAGCTGAGAGAGAGGTTTAGGATTTTTGTTAATGGATGAATTACCTCATCGAGGGTGAGCAAAAGAAGCTTAAGGTCCAGGGTGTCGCTACTAGATCAGATTTAGAGATAGCTGCAGTAATATAGCAGCGAGCTTCATTCAGCCTTACCTTTCTGAAGGAGAAGAGGGGATGGTTAGACTGAGGGGCTGAGGTATTTGGGGAGTAGGCCCTGTTTTCGAAAAAGTCATGGGGTAGAACAGCACTAAGGTCTGAAAAGGCTCCCTTTTTCCCCCAAGTAACGCGGGCTTGACAAAGTTGGCATATTGCTATGGTCTCATCAGCAGGATCTAGCACATAAAAGTCCCAAACTAGGGCCGTTTGACCTCTGGACTTCAGATGCTTCTGGGACTGGGATAGTTCAGAAACAGGTGTGGAAATGTGTGTTTTTTGGCTGCTCTCATCACTTCAGTAAAACTACATTTGGGAGGGGGGGGTTACTTGACTGCTTGGAGGTTTGCTTATAGGCTTGGTGATAGACTGACCCACAGGCTGTACATGTAAATGGCCTACATCACCCTTGACCTTTTTTAACTCAGGCTCCCATATGGGATCATCCCAGTCATTATCATCATCATCACCACCAATAGCGATGAAGTCCTGGTCTTCCTCCTCCTCCTTCCCCTCTATCACTGTCTTCTTGGAGGACAGCACCTTTTTCTTTCTCTACAACCATCTCAGGGGGCTGACTATCCTTATCTCCAGGATTATCAGATTCTTGTTGAACACTATCATCACCAACTCCTGCAGGAACATGGACAGTCACAACGACAGACTCATTATCACCCTCCTCTGAGTCCTGGACCACTGTTCCTGTGCTGATGTCAGTGCCTCCCTTCTTCTCACTGTCAGCATCCACCACTAGCATGGCTGCAGCAGTTTGAGCTTTAAAAAAGTAAGACACAGGTATGCCTGACCCAATTTGGCCACCAACTCCTTTGCTGGTTCCTGCCGCACCACCAGGACCCACATCGGAACTTGAAGACAGTGATGCAGACATACATGTGATTTCACTGCTATGGGGAACTGGAACTGAAATTGTACTTTTTTCAGCAGACTGCTTAGTGCCCTCATCCCCCCTGCCATGTCTCCCCCCTGTACTTGGCCGCTTCTTAGCAGGCAACTATCTGTACTCTATAATCGAGTGGCTCGGTTCGCCACCAGCTCCTCTCCTAGAAGGCACCATCGAGATTAGGGAACTTAATTGCACACTTTAGACACACAAACTGCTGCATTCTATCGCTTGCCTTACCTTCAAGTTCTCTACCCTGGGTCCCCTCCCCATCTTAAAGGACTACTCTCCCCTAAAGAACAAACCAGAACCTTGCGATCATCCGCGAAACACCTACTGGACATCCCTCGGGTGCGCTCCAACCAAGGCAAGTGCTCTTTCAAGTTTGCTGCCTCCCACCTATGGAACTCCCTTCCCACCAGTCTAACTCACTCTCCCACCCTCAACCAGTTCAAGTCTGGACTCAAACTTTACCTACTCAATCTCAGCCTCTGTGGCTGCAACCATTAGCCTCCAAGCCCTGGTCTCATGCCTGACGAACTGCTCTGATCCTCTCTACATCCTGTCTTTCTACCTAGCCTCATCTGGACTGGCTAACGCACACTAACTGATAGGAGCCAGGTGTCTGAACGTGAAACTGATGTCTACTACGGTATGCTGTTTACTAATGTCTATCTATGAAATTAATGTCATAACTGTAAATCATGACTGAAGTCTAGTTGGGTGCCTAACTGTACTATCCCTGTATGCTGTCGTAGGGTTTATGTATGTACAATATGTAATTACTGTATATAGTACCTATAAATGTCTCTTTATGTAACTAATTCCGGGTCGCCCCTGAAAAAGGGACCTCTGGTCTCAGTGGGCTTACCCGGTTACCAAAATCCAAATAAATAAATAAATAAATGTTTGCTGACTGCTGCTTCAAAGCTTTGCCTTTCTCTTGGAGTATTTAAAGAAAGGATGTATTACTACTAACTGTGAATAACTTCTCACTCATGAATGATGATGTCACACACCTACTGTACTGGCTTCCTTACAAGTCCAAACACAATCAGGACAGGTATCAGCACTTAGAGTACAACTAATACCATATATGGTAGGCAGCCTATTCTAGTAAAAAACAAAAAGGTAACTTTTTTCCCCCAAACAGGATAGGAATTAAAGAAACACACACAAGGAAAAAGGGCTCAACTGGTTGACTTTAAATACAGATCACCTGTGTCTCTGGACAAATAAAGTACTGTAATGTGTTATTACTTAGTACCATGATTATTTTGTTTTAATAAAGGCAGAGACAACCATAAAACTGCAACAAAGGCAAGTACCACACAATATAGTTGTGGTCTGGATGGAAGGGATCACCAAGAAATCTCTTGAAAATGACTATTTTAATATATACTGTTTTATAATGTGCGCATCAGGTATTACGCAAACAATGCTATAACAGAGAAAGGGTAAGGTAAGTTAACTAAAACAGGAACACCGCACAGTGTGCAGAGTCAAGTTCCAGCACTAACATACAGGGGAACAATTCAACAATGCAGTGCGACTGTAAATGGACAAGTTCAAGTGATCAAGTAGAAGTACTTAAGTAGAGATGCAAAAAAATATAGAACTGTTGATTTTCAGTTTTAGTAATACAAGTTAACATTCCAGCAAACAGAACTAACCACAAACAAATAAAACAAAGAATCAGCTCTGTGTGTTTAAAACTTTAGAATTTCCGATCAATTCACAACTAAAGCAGAAGAATGGTATCTATAACACAGCTAACAGCAGCAGGAACTCTCTCAAGCATGACGGAGAAACTTTTCAGAGAAAAATAAACGGCATGATACAACAAAATTAATAAGAAATAACAATACATAAATAACTCACAATTGTGAGTAAATACCAATCTGCTTGGCTAGAAATAGCCTGCACTGCTTTACACTCCTACCCTACCCCACATAACCCTTTCAAAGACAAAGAGGAAAGTAAAACCTAATTTAAACTAAGTATTATACAAAAATCCACAAAATTAGAAAATGTTCCCTAGCAGCACAGTGGCACTAGGAAAAAAATGTTATATTTTGCAGCAATTAGCTCTCAAAAACAAGTTTTAGCTATGTTTTCAAAGGTTTTATTGGCTCTGATGTACCACAACAGACTGCTCTCCAACTCAACATGCAACAGAATGAGCTGTAAACAAGCTACATGTGACTTTTGACCCATTTACCCACAATGCATTGCAACTTTCGCCTTTGGACCAAAATTTTGCCAGCAAAATCAAAAGTGACGCCGGCAAAATTACACCACAAGGTGAAATTTGGAGCATCAATGGGCGAAATTGGCAGACCAATGAATTTAGACAAAAGTTCGCCATTTACATGAAATCGTGGAACCAAACAAAATTTCACTTTGCATAGGCAAATAATTTCACCAAGGCATGTTAAGCGAAATTTTGCCATTATGCGAAATCAAAAAAACAGGCAAAATGTTGTTTAGCATAGGTGAAAAATTCTGTGTAATCGAGGAATTACACAAAATTTTTCGTCAGACGAAATATTTCAATTTCACACAGCACTATTCACAGAATGAGGCAGAGAGCTTATCTGACAGCTGTATATTTTGGGCTCACGAGGCTGCAAGTAGAAAAATGATGACTGTTCTGCAAAATATTATAGCCACTGCCTCTGTAACAAGCACAGTAAATAGAACAGTGTGGGCTGTTGACAGATCGGTGTCCTGGTGGACTGACTTTGTGCTACGCCACTGGAAGACGACCAGTGGCTTGCTAATTTTAGAATGTTTTGATCTACATTTTAGATGCTATGCTCTGAACTGGCACCTTACATTTCACAAAGTGACACCCACTTCCACCATGCAGTCCCTGTGCCTAAACATGTGGCTATCACAGTGTGGCACTGGCAACCAACATTGAGTACTGCACACTGGGAAATTTGTTTGGGGTTGGTTGGTTCACAGTTGGTGAGACTGTAAATGAAGTGTGCAGGGCCATAGTTCATGTGCTATTACCAAAGGTGATACTGATCCAGAATGTGGGTGACTGATCCAGAATGTGGCTGACATAACAGCTGGCTTTGAGCAGGAGTGGTGGTTTCCTAGCTGTGGTGGTGCTGTGGACAGGACTCGCTTCCCCATAATTTCACCCCCTGGAAATGCCACCAAAAATTATAACCACAAGTGCTACTACTCTTGTTATGCAGGCTTTGTTGGATCACAGATTTAGATTCATGGACATAAATGTTGGATGGCCAGGAAAAGTCCACGATGCTAAAGTTTAAAAACAGCAACCTGTACACCAGAGGTCAAGGTGGGTATCTGCTTCCCACCATGAACAGGGACATCAAGGGTATAAGTGTGCCTGTGGTAATTCTTGGCAACTCTGCATACCCCCTCTTACCATGACTCATGAAAGCATATGCAGATTATACTGATCTGGAGAAGAGGAGCTTTAACTACCACTTAAGCAAGGCGTGCATGGTTGTTGAATGCACTTTTGGCAGGTATAAAGGGAGGTGGCTTTGTCTCCTTAAGAAGAGTGAGTTCAGCTTTGAAAACATCCCATATGTAATTGCAGCCTGCTGTGTTCTACATGATGTCTGTGAGAATAAAGGTGAAATGTTCAGCTCCGGCTGGTTGGATGAAACTGATGTGGAGAGTGTTCCGCAGCCTGGCTGTGATCAGCTTCAAGGAGATGATGTGACTGCTGCAGCACAAAGCCTGGCCTGGGGAAGAAGGCTTGAGCATCCGTTGACTGCTCACCTTCTACTGGGGGGAGGGAGGGTCTGCAGCCCAGTGCTTGTTGACTCCTGGTGGAGGCTGGGGGAACAACAACAATTCATCAGGCCCCATTGCCTAAGGGAGTGTGATGGACAATGGCATATGCCCTGATGTCAGCGGCATGCCACGCACCCAGGGGAGAAATGAGGAAATGCGTTCCCTGGCCAACTGGGTGACGGTTGCCAGCCCCTTCCACCATGAAGCCCCGGACAGCATAGACCACCTCAGCAGCACCCTGGGCCAAAAATGTATAGTGCGCTGGCCAGTTTCCACTGGGGGGACCCATCCAGTGAAAGGTTACGCTGGGTTACCCAGAGAGGGCTGCAATGTGGGGTGGTGGTTGGTGGCGGGATGGAGTGCCGGAGGGGTCCATGGTGACCCGAAGGAGTGGCCAGTCAGGGATCAGGAGAGGAGCAAAAAAAAAACTGATAACTTTGACAGTCAAGACTGAAAAGAGAAAAAGTGTTATTAAAATAATAAGTATTAAATGTTATTAAAATATTAAAAACTGTCACTCCACTGTTATGTCTGTTGTGATCATATGTATTACCATGACACATCCACATGCATTACGTACATGACTCATCAGCATTCATGTAGCCATACACATTATGCACCTAATAGGTATTATGGCATGAGGCACATGCATGTAGATGTGTCACATAATACACACGCCAAGACAGGTTACAGTTCTGTCCATGTTACATCTTTCTGTAAGAACTGTTCAGTATAAGATGCTGACTGCATTTGTGAGGTTACCATGTGGCCATCACCAGTACCATGCTCTGCAGTATTTTGCTACATGTAGTTTGGGTTCATGGCATCAGGGTGTGACACTAGCATGTGAGGGGCCTGAATTTCAGAAACACCACGCTGTTGTTGTGTCATACTATGTCTACCAATATTAATGTTGCCCATATGACAGACAGTAGTACTGCTTACATTTATGTGAGCAACAGTGAAAGACTTAGGTGTCATGTGGGCCATATTCAGATGGCTGCCATCCTGGAATTGCATAGAGCTCTGGGATATGATAGGAGTGAACGTTTTCATTAGCTTTAGGAAAAATAAATTGGTTTGTTCCATTTCATGTCTCCTAATTCTCTCCTCCATTTCCCTGTCAGCCATGCTCTTTTGTTTTCTTCTTGCATTAACTGGTTGTGCTGTTCTATGAGAATTTTCCTGGTTGGCTCAAAGACTGCCTCAACCAATTCCTGCATGTGTGTAAGTCTCTCTTTTTTTTAGGGTTATAAAGGAACTCCGTGCTAGCAATAATCTAATGCTGACATTTTTTATGAGCTGTCAAATAACTTTTTTGCCTTCTGTCAAATGTCCAGGTGCACTTACAACCGATCACAGTGTCTCATGCTACACTCTGCTCTCTGCTGTCTCTGTACTGAGAAAACACATTGCGGAATGTGTGACCACAAAGAATCGTGGGTGCCAGGAGGACTAACACCACCATCAGCTGATTCATGGATCGATCGCCTGTCCGCACCATAAGGTAAAATGTTTTTGGTTTGAAATCATGTTTAAAAATGTTATTAAGCTATGTCTCTTGCATGGTTAAAGCTTGGTTTTTAAACAGTTTCAACCCTTGTTAAGTTCAGACACAAACTGTGTTTCAGCTTCTTAAAACATTTGAAAGTACTGATAAGAAGCCTAGTGTGTACAGAGCCACAGTCAGCTACACTGACCTGATGCTGTATCTGTGAAGAGTGACAGGAAATAAAAAAAAACAAAAGCACATTACCTGGTCCGGTAGTGCTGCTGTAAACTGTCAGAATTCAACATAGAAAAACAAAACTGCAGCACAAACACCTCAGTAATTAGCAGCAGTGCTTTTAAAGGTTCAGTGTGTAAGACAAAAGCTTCTGCACTTTGGTGTGCTGTACTTTTTCTACAGTGAGCCATCAAAATGTGCAAATAGACAGATGCATTAAATAGTCAGTGCAAGTCTTGTGTTCCCTGACATTACATCCTATACTATGAGTTCAAAATACAAAGCAAAATTGTCAGTTGAAAAGATATAGCAATTAACAGGCAAGCAAACAGTTATATTTCTCAAAATCTGAATTCATAAAGCAGTTAGTAGCCATGCTCCACCTACTGGCGAGCAATCCATTTTTCTTTGCGAGTGAAGTAAGCCCCCTGTTCAGCAGTCTGGATAGTGGGGAGCCCACTCCCACTGTCCCCAGATGTTTTCTGTCAAACCTGTAAAAAAAGAAAACAGTCCCGTGACATCATTTTTCCCCTGAAAAAAGGAAAATGGTCTCTCGTAATCCCCACCGTACTCTCCCCAGCCCAACCCTCCCACTGAGCACCCTCTACCACACACCCTTGCCTCATACTTACCACCCGAGGTTGTCGGCTGTCATCTTTTGTGGACCGGGACAAGTCTGCTGTCTTCAAAGCCGAACCATGAACTGAGGAATAAAGGTAAGTGCCATATAATGGCTGTCAATGGTGTTTTGAACTTACATTGATATTTCTGCCATTTTTCTGTATTTTTGCACTAAATTTTCAACATGGGCTTTTTGGGACCCCACCTTATGTACACTGACACTGTCATTTCATTACTTGGGCCCAGAAGGTGATTTTGCGGTCACTGCATGAAATCACTTTTCAGGACTGATTAACAAAATGGCAGTGCCAGTGTTCATGAGATAGGGTCCCAACAAGCCCATGTTTAAAATTTGGTGGAACAATTCTTAAAAATGGCAGAGTTACATGTGCTCGTTGAAATGTGTCTATGCATGCGTGTAGCTTTAGTAATTTCTAATATTTTGACTCCAAATTTTCAACATAGCCATTTTTCACACCATCTCATCAACAGTAAAGCTGTCATTTTTTAAATCCTACCCAGAATGTGTGTTTGCACCTCTGGTGCAGAATGGCACGGTCCCTGTGCAAAATCACCTTTTGGGAGCAATTAATGAAATCACAGTGCCATTGTTCATGACGTGGGGTCCCAGAAAGCCTATGTTGAACATCTGGTGAAAAGCGCAGTGGTTTAAGGCGCTGAGCTGCAAATCTGAAGACCTGGGTTTGAATCCCACAGCCCCCACTTGCATACTGTGTGACCGTGAGCAAGTCACTTAACTTCTCTGTACTCCCAGGTCGCACCTGTAAATAAGCTTTCAGCTTAGTGTGCCCCTCCTGGTTAAACAATTGGAAAAATTGGAAGTTGGAACACCTTCAGATCAAACCTCTGTTAATGCAAGAATGCTATAAAAAAGAAAACAAGGATATGAAATATTCATTAGCAAAACATACTAATAAAAATAACAGAAAAAAGTTTTACAGTTACATCGACTTATTGAAAAAAAAATACCAAGGTTAGTTCAGTTAGAAATTCAGAAAATACAATTGCTGAACTCTTAAAAATAACAATGGGTAATGAGTTTAATTATTTTTTTCTGTTTTCTCCACCAAAGACGTAAACACAAATACAATATATAAGTACAACTGATATACGAAACCCCAGGCACATTATAATCAGTAAGGACAGAATCAAAGACAAAATAAACCAACTGAAAAAGTTCTCCTTCCTGACACAATTTCCAGTCAAATGTTAAAAATCATGAAAGACTATATCATCACTGCACTGAAAATCATTTATGAAAACTCAGTTAAGAAAGGGATACTACTAGAAGAGTGGAAGACAGCACACGTCACTCTCATTTACAAAAAAAAGGCAATAAACAAGATACAAAATATTACAGACTGATAAGTCTCACTTCTATTCCTACTTCTATTTGATAAAATGCTAGAAGGCATAATAAAGGCAAAGACACATTGAAAACTCAGGTATTAACAAAGAACAGCACGGCTTCACTCCTGGAAGATGATGTACCATAAATCTTTCATGTTTTTATGAAAAGGCTAGCAGCGAACTAAATAAAAAGACACTGGTAAATTAAATATTCTTAGATTTTTGCAAAGCTTTCCGTCTCATTCCACAGTGAGCAGTTATTAAGAAAAATGGAAAATTAATCATTAGACCCCATGCTAATAAACTGGGTAAATAACCAGCTGACCAACAGAACACTAAGGGCCAGATATTCAAAACTTAGCATGGCGCGCGCGCTAACCGTTTGTGCAGGATTAGTGCAGAGTTAGCACGGGACTGCCATATTCAAAGGGGGAGATAGCGCGCGCTAAATGCAATAGCGCAGGGCTAAAACATAATGTATGCAAGGGGCAAAGTGGAGGGGCGGGAACCTGCATATGGGAGCAATGGAATATTTAGAGACTTAGTGCTATGCAATACAGCATTGCGCGGCACTTAGCACAGCGCTACTTACCGCCTATAAAAGGGGAGGCCTAAACCCAGGGCAATCCACAAGGAGGTAGTGGTCAGACCAGGAAGTGTAACACAATGGCTTTCTTTAGCAATGGTGTAGTGCTGAACCTGATGGAGCAGACTGTGGAGGAGGATGAAAAGGAGCAGACCCAACAAGGCCCATTACCTAGATGAAGGAGGAGATATGCTGCACACAGATGGTGCAGGCCCAGAGTGTCTTTTGAGACCCTGCCTGATGATCACATCGTTGACTGGTACAGGTTGGACAGGGGAATGTTGAGGCAGCTATGCGAACTCCTGCATGAGGAGCAGCAGCTGAACACCAGGTGCAGCCAAGCCATGTCAGTCGAGGAAAAGGTGATGGCAGTGATGTGCATCCTAGCCACTGGGACATTTCAGCGCCCAACAGGGGACACCATTGGGATATCGCAGTCCGCCACATCTTGCCTCCTGACCCAGTTCCTTGATGCTCTCCTGCCACATGCTGGTGAGTTCATAGTATTCCCCAGCACAGCAGCAGAGTGCACAGCAACCATGCAGCAATCCCATCGAGTTGCGCACCTACCCGCTGTACTTGGTGCCATTGACTGCACCCATGTCCCCATCCGTGCACCACCTGGTGATGCCAGTGATCTGTACGTGAACAGGAAGGGCTTCCACTCAATTAATTGCCAGGTGGTGTGCAATGTGACAGGGCACATTAGCAACGTCTTTGCACAGTACCCTGGCAGTGCCCATGATGCTTTCATCTGGCACCAGTTCCGGCCGTGCCGGGCATTTGAGGAGGGCAGGATTTCAAATGGGCATCTAGTCAGTAAGTATGGGCA
Organism: Neoceratodus forsteri; assembly: GCA_016271365.2. Classification (NCBI taxonomy): domain Eukaryota; kingdom Metazoa; phylum Chordata; order Ceratodontiformes; family Ceratodontidae; genus Neoceratodus; species Neoceratodus forsteri. Next base: position 1,284,666,143 of record CM057453.1, read on the forward strand.
GCTACAACAGGGTGATAGCACAGGGAAGGGGGATAGGCAAGGGTAGCCATGAGAGGGGCAGGGAGCAATGGTTCAGAGCAGCAGTGGGCATTGTGCAGGACAGCAACAGTAACACCTGATTTATCTCCACAGGGGACAGTGCCTATCCCCTATGACCCTGGCTGCTGACACCAGTACTTCGGCCAGCAACAGTGGCTGAGGAATGGTACAATGAGGCACATGCTGCTACAAGGAACATCATAGAAAGGGTCTTTGGGATGCTCAAGATATGGTACTGTTGCATAGACCAGTCAGGAGGTGCCTTACAGTACAGCCCTCAGAAGGTATGCTGTATCATCCTGGCTTGCTGTATGCTACACAACATGGCACTGAACTGTGGGATACGTGCACCTGAACCTGAGGTACATTCTGACAGTGAGCCAGAGTCAGGGGTAAGGGGGAACAGTAGAGCAACTCAAGTGGCGGGATCCGCGCATGGCCCGCCGGGCCATAGAGCACAGGAGCAGCAGCATCGAGACACTGAACCAGGATGGACAGTGAGTACAGATTATACAAACAAATAATATGGTGTCAAAAGTACATTTAATGGTAGTGCATATACAGTACAGTGAAATCAGTGTAATGTATAGGTGCTGTACACGTTGCCAGTGTGGTGATGTGATGTGGTGTGGTGCGTGTGATGTGTGTGGTGCGTGTGATGTGTGTGGGCCACCACCATACCCCTCAACTGTAACACAGTATGAGGAACAGTACTACAGTTACGTCACAGCAGCTCCCTATTCCAGAGTATGCGGACCTGCCCCACACTCAGTGGTAACACTGTAAAGAAAATCCCCATCGTAGACGATGCCAACAAAACAGGCAATTAAGAACAGATGGCCTGAACAGATATGCAAAGAATGTAACAGTCCAGTTAGCTGCTGAGGGAATGCAGTGAGAAAGATGTCCACATTCTGCTCAGTAGTGTCACATCCTGAGAGGCACTGTTGTATGGTCTGGGGACAAAAGGGTGAGAGGTATGGCCACCACCCAGGTGCGCACAAGAAACAGTAATGTAGATATGTGATGGCAGGGGCTGTGGCATGGGAGTGAACAAGGGCCACGGAGGACTGTGTTTGTGCAGGGGACATGGGATGTGGCTGTGTGCATAGGCATGCAGGTGAGGGAGACAGGGCCACAGCACGCATGTGGTAGAGCACCTCAGCTGCGCCTGCTGCCGTGCACACAACGCACACCCTGTGTACGGGGCAAACTGCTGGGCATGCTACGTGCCGAGGACATTGTTGGGGTGGATTGCGGTGAGGCTGGGAGGGCAGGCCATCCGTGGCCACACCTTGAGACCTGCACAGGAGTGGAAGGAGGGTGGCCATGATGCCGTGCATGTCCTGTGGATGAATGGAAGGAAGGGGTTGAGGAGGTTGCGCCCACCCTGCGTGCACCCCTGCCACGCTGCTGCCCATGTGAGGTATGGCTGCGCTGGCATCTGGGTGCACCCTGCAGTGCTGTGGTGATAGTGTCCCACAGCACCACAGCATGGGCCTGCACAGCAGCAGTTAGGCCACCAAAGCCATGCTCAATGGTGGCGAGAACACAGGTCATCCTCTCCTCCAACCACTGCTCAGCATGGGCAAGACCAGTGCTCACTGTCTCCTGCAGCTATGACAGCTGATACCGCAGCTCCCTATGGAGATCATGCAGGTCCTGCTGGGCTGCATGCTGTGAGGCTAAGGCCTCCTGGAGCATGGGCCGCGCACCCTGGCCATCTTGTGCAGGTGCAGCATCAGCATCCTGCACCTGTGGCAGGGGTTGTGGCTGTTGCTGGGCAGTGTGCTGTGGATGTGAAGGGACCTGTGGGTGCGGCTGGTGGTGTGTTGGCCACTGCAACCGTGGCCTCACAGGTGACTGAGCACGTTGCTGCCCTGCGGGACATGTCCAGTGGGCAAGACTGTTCGGGCAGGGGAATAGCAGCTGTGGGCAGAAAGTTGTCATGTGCCCGAGTACCCCTTGCCCCCAATTCAGGCATGGTGCCATCCCCCACTGCACCAAAACCTCTGGTGTCACTAGCCGCACACAGAACCGGCATGTCGGGTTCCTCCCCTGCATCCTTTGAGCCATGGTCACTTGTGACAGTCAGGATCACCACCTGCTCCCCACCCAGATTCTCCACCTGGGCATACTCAGATGGATTCAGGGACTCCAGGAAGGCTGCATCCTCCTCATCTGATGTTCCAGCATATGTCAGTGCCTCAAAACATCTGTGAGCAGACAGTGCTGACCGTCATGGCCACTGCCGGTCTAGCTGTGGCTGTCATGCCTGATGTGGAAGGGCGCACCTCTGCTGTGTATGAATCCTCCACCTCCCGTACAACTGTGCCTGGCCCCACCTGAGACATAGCCTGCTGGGCATGTAATGCTGAAATGGAAGAGACAGATGTCAGTTGCCGCTACAGTGACCAGACCACCCACCCCCACCCCACTCACAACAATGTCACATGCACCCCCAGCAATGTGTGCCCTCCAGCATGCCCATGCAGACCCCAGTGTGCATCCCATGCAATTGCAGCCTGTGCCCTAAGAGCCCCTGCACCATGGCACACATGCACTCACATGTGCCTGCCAGCAGATGTCCACCACTGTACAGCCCCAACACCACCTTACAATGGAACCCATGTGGGCCGTATGCATGCACCATGACAGTAGTGATGTGTGCCTCTGTCCCCATGGTGTCGCTGTCCACTGAGTGGTGGATACATGCCACAAACTTACCTGCTCTGGGTGGTGTGAGTGGTGTCTCACACCCACTGCCTTCAACCCCACCGACTGCCACTGGCTGCAGAGTAGAGGCTACTATGGCCATCAATGGGTCCCAGTCCCACTGCTCCAGTGGTTGTGGTCCCCCACCAGTCCGCAGCCTGTCCCGGATCTGCTGTGCCTCCTCCTCCTCCTTTGCTCTGTGCAACAGGTCATTCCGCCATTTCTGGAAGGCATCGGTGCTACGGCCATGACCACCTATGGCGTTTACTGCTGTGGCAATCTCCTCCCACATCAGCTGAACAGTGGCATCCGTCGACTTGTTATGGTGTAGGACCATCTCCCGCTCCTTCACTGCATGTACCAGGGCACACAGCTCATCTCCATAAAATTTGTGGGCTCTGAGCCGCTCCTGTCCAGCAGCCTCACCTGTGTGGGACAGAAGGCAGGGAAAGGGTTATACAGAGTTGTGAACAAACATTGCACAGCTGTAACAGTATCATATGGCCATGATGCAACACACAGCTGCTATACATGCCCCCGCCCCCCTGAGGAATGCCAGCAGGACATGCACGATGCACCTCAGTGTTGTGGAGTCCTGCAGGCCAGCACATGTGGAAGCCAGCTGTGTGTGTGCAGCACACAGTTGTGCTGCCCATGCTGCTGCCTGTGGCATGTGAGAGGTGGCCTGGCTGCACATGTTGGCATGGACATTGGTGCACTGCAACGCAATCACAAGGCCAACAGCCACAGATGGTGTCTAATGTGCACATGTGTGGGGCTATGCAGCCATGGCTGTAAATACCTGACTCATGGTGCCCCCCCCGGCATATCCAGTGCCATGCTGGGCCTGTGCACACCCAGCACCATGGAACACATGCTGTGGAAGCATGGTTTGACTCCCAGCAACAGGGCTAGATGGCTGACCAGGACACACGTTCCGCTAGGGGTGTGGCCTAGGCACCATTGCATGTGCCAGAGCATGTATCAGTGCAGCTAATTGCACACACATACAGGAGTGGTGTGTGTTTAGGTGATCCTGGCACAGCTATGCACAAGGCCTGTGTTTGATCCACCATGTGTCACAGTAGTGGGTACTGTACAACAATATAACTGGGGTACTGCGCTCCCAGCATGTGTATCAATGCATGTCATGCAATGGCCTGGATGTGCACACTGTAGATGGACCGGCCTGTCATGGGGGTAGACACCCTGGACCACAACAATGTTGGTACTGCCCCTGCCCCTGGCTACACAGCACTGTGCACAGACAGTCAGCAGCCGGGACAGCAGTGTACTAACACTATTAACTGCATGAGTACTGTCTGACTTGACATACATGCACACATCACACAGCACAATACAGGGGTAGGGAGTTGGCTGTCTATGGTGCAGATGTCAGTTGGTGACATGGGTGACAGAACAGGTACCTGTGTCAGTTGTCACACTGGAGTACATGCACCCTACAGTCACAGTGGACTACTGACCCACTCCAGAGTGCATCCTCCACACTGCTGATCACATCCCACTGCCATCTGCAGCACCACAGCATGCAGTCAGTCAAGCATGGCCTGTGCAATGGGCGTTAGACAGTGCATAATGCTGGTGGGGCACCACTACCCACACAGGGGCAGCCAAGAGGGTCAATGGGCCACCCAGCTCCCCCCCAGCACCACCGCGTACATGCCCAGCCACACTGCACCAGTCAGGCATCAGTTGCAGTCCCAAGGCCATTACCAGTACTCCACTGTTAGATGGTGCACAGATACCATAGCCTGCCACATGCAGGCAATACAGGAGCAACCTGTGCATGGCAGGGACGATACAGCCACACATGTGGTACTGCTACACCTGGAATCAGGTCCTGTCCTGTCAGACAGGCAGGTGGCTGACATTGTCTGGGTCACCCTATTGTCCATGCAGAACAGGACTATAAAGTATGGGTAGCCCTGATTACCCACTGATATCAAGCAGATTACAGCCCTGGCATCCCAGTGGTGTGATGTTAGGACCATATGAACTCATCTCAGCTATGTCTTAGCAGTGGGTCAACTAGACAGACTGGCACTGTTAGTCGGTATTCTACACACCTGGAATGTGCTTGGAAGCCTCAGTACAGTAGTCCTATAACAGTCCGGTTGTCACAGTGTACTGTCACTGTGTCTAGCAATCTCCATGTCTGATAGGGGTTAACACTGGTACTATGCTGGCCCACAGTCATTTGGTCCATGTATCCCAATACTGTGTGTACAGTACCTACACATACCTGTGGCTGTACCGCAGAGTCAATACTGGGGTAAGGCCCACTCACACGTGTTGTGGGGGGGGGATTCCCATGACGAGTCCCGTCCACTATACCTGACAATGCCTGATGTACAGGTGATAACCATGGTGTAATCATCTCTCGTGGTTGCTAGGGCAATTGTAAAAATCTCAAGCTGTGCTCTCAAGGTTTACTGACGTCCTAGCAACCACTCAAGGCATTTACACCATGGTTATCACCTGTACATCAGGCAGTATCCACTATAACATCACACAGATTGCACACAGTACTATACACTAGTAATAACAGTGGCTCAGCAGGTAGCACAGACGCCCTGAGGCTGGGAGATCAGAAGGCTGTGGGTTCTAGCCCCACACAAAGCTCTTGGGTTAATATCCTATAAGTGACACTTCAGTGCAGCGTGAGGGGGGTGCTGCACTCCTGGGTGCTGTCTGTCAGATGAGATGTTAGACCGGGGTCCCATCTGCCTGCTCTGGTGGTAGGTCAGGTGAATGTAAAAGATCCCACGGCACTTCTCGAAATGTGTAGGGGAATATCCACGGTGCCATGGCCATGATCCTCCCATTCACAAGAATACCACAAGCAGCGTAATCTGTTTCAAAGAATTTGGCATTCACCTGTATCCCCTTCCCCCAAGGCTGTGGCTGAAACAGGCAGGATTTGTCTACAGCATGTACCCAATCAGCAAACACTATAATAAGCAATACATATGACAAGCAGAGCAGCGCTATGCACTACCAGCGTGCCCTACCGAGTCGGGGTTCTGATTCCCATGGACCTCACAAGCTGTGCTCTTGGTGTCATCGGGCCTCAGAATCCTTCTGTGGCAGAACACACTGGTGCTGCAGAGTTGCCCATCCAGTATCCCCTATGTGCTGCTGCAGTAGTGCTGTCATTATGATGTTCTGCTGCAGTACTGATGTCACCACTGCTGCAGGAGCACATGGCTTGCTGGCACAGTGTTACCATCCTCACAGTACCGCAGTAGTGTCAGTAGTCTCAAACTGCTTGAGACATCACATGTCGGTGTCAGTATGGAACAGAGTGCAGAGTAACACACTGCACACATGTGACATACTACATCTATACAATACATCACATACATGATGCCACAGTTATACACAAGCTGTGTTCTGTCACCTCGAGCATCTGTGCTCTCGAGGTCACAGGGACTGAGAACCCCTCTGTGGCAGTACATACAGATTGTGCAGACCGGACCACACAACAGACAGAGTAGACACATGTTACAGCCCTGACCTGGATGTCTGCCATCATCCAGTGCTATCAAGCCACGCACACATATGACATGGGGATGCCCAACTGTTGTCAGCATGGTGACTACACAGAACATTCATGAACGGCAGCCTCATCCAGGGCACAGTCAGTTAGCAGTCATCTGTATCCACCTCTCCCAGGTCCATACCTCTCAACTGTACCACAATACGAGGAACGTTCCTCATTGTATATCACAACAGCACGCTGTTCAACATAGTGAGGAGCTGTCCCACATTCAGTGGTAAAACTGTAAGGCACTATTCCATAGTAAATGATGCAGAACATATATAGATCAATTACTAACTGACATCCCGAATATGAATGCAAATAGTTTAACAGTGTTCTGGGCCTCTGAGGTGAAGTTTGATTACGTGTTCCACATTTTGCTCATGTGTTCCACATATTGAGAGGCAATGTTCCACATTTGGGGGACATAAGGTTGGGAGGTATGCCCAGGTTGTGCCTGGCACTAAGCACCCAGTCAACATAAAGCACATCACAAACCTACTGCTATGTCCCTGGAAATGTACCTCTGTGTCAGCCCACATGCAGTACATACCTGGCTGGCTCTGTGAGTGTTCCAGTGACATCCTGTGCTGTAGCAGTAATCCCACAATAACATGTATTCCTGATAAGCAACACAGGCGGGGCACTGTTAGCCCTTATATAGCACAGCCGGGCAAACAAGCCTGTTAAGCATGCTAATGGGCCATTAATGATATGCTAATCTCCTTGTTAGCACCGTGCATACACAATGACCATCATTTGCATATGCTGTTTGAATACGGCAGATGCTAGCGCCGGGCAAAGTGTTTAGTGCTGGGCAAACCATATAGAGCTGGACAAACCATATAGCGCCGGGCTATCTCGGCTATGCTTAGCACAGTGCTGTTGCTATAGCACCGCTCTAGGGCTGATTAGTACAGGTACAGTGCATGTGTGGGTTGGGGCCGTCTGCGCTAGACTGGCCACGCTATTGTGCCTTAGCGCTGCGCTAACCATGTTAGTGCGATGCCACTGTGCATGCCTGGTACGTCTGCACCAGGGTCATGGCAGGGTCACACATGCACATTGCGCACACTTCTGGGTAGTGCAGTGCCATTGCATAGTTCTGCACTGCGCTAGGCTGAACTGTTTGGGAGTATCAGGGTGTGTGGGCCATCTGTTGCAAGTACAGCAATACCTTTCCCTCCTCTTGTGTCAGCCATGTCTGGGAGATGGAAGCAAAGGGCAGTGGTGGGCCATGACAGGTGCTGGGATGAAGTGGAGATGGCCAGCCTTGTGCAGCTCACACAACAGCGCCATAGGTGCCTGTTCGGAGAGGTCCGGGAGGGTGACCGCCCCCGTAGCCAGGTCTGGACTTCAATTGCCCGTCGCTTCACAGCACTCATGGGAATACCACATGATGGGGAGAAGGGCCACCACCGATATGTGGACCTCAGGTGCAGGCAGCACCCGCTGCTGGAACGATGCCGGGCGATGATTCGGGAGGGGACTGTGCCTGTGCCAGGTATGTGATGCCTCTCACCATGGTGATGTCATGTGGGGTGGGGATGTCTGTTGGGTGGTGTGATTGTGTGTGTATGTGTGCCATGGCCCATTAACATACCATCCGAGGGGGCTGTGTTGATGTGCTGGTGGGGTTCGGCACATATCTACCATGCTATTAATGTTGTGCACCTTGTGTAATGATATGTGACACAGGTCCATCTTGGACATGAGTTTATGTCCCAATGAAGTTTTACCATTTGCTACCTGTACAAATGTACACTTTTACTACTACTACTACTATATGTTGGTCTTCTGCCATGGGGACCTCCAATCAGGTGTGTGTAGACTGTGTGGGCCAGGGGGACATAGCATCTTGGGACTGTTGTCTGCAATGTCCTGCACTGTGGTGGCTCACTGCACCATACCACCTACTGTGGTGGCATGGACCCACAAAACCTGGCCCCCTGCCACATCCACTGTGTTCTGCCATGCTGCTAGGGGGCTGCGTGCAGCTGTGCCTACTTTGTACATCCACAGTGTGTGGTCGGGTGTGTTGTCTGGTCTAACCTCCCAACCATTTCTCACCCACCTGTGGCACATTGCCTCTTGCAATGCGGCAAAAGTGGGCAAACTGTGGAACACTTACACATAGCTTCACCTACACTGCTCAGAACACTGTCACAATGTTTGCAGTTATGTTCCAGAGGTCTATTAATTCATTGTATGGTATATGGTTCTCATCATTTACTATGGCTCTGTGCTTTCATATGTCTCCACTGCATGAGGGTTGAGTCCTCACAATGTGGTACAGGGAGCTTCTGTGGTGTACACTGAGGACCGTTCCTCAGAATGTGGTACTGTTGACAGGTAGGTGTCTGGGTGTGGTGCACTCCACCACCACTGCTGTGTCTGTGCCATGACACTGGCCAGTGGTTCATGCGACAGATCCATGGCATTGGTGCCCTGCTGAGCTGCACACTGTCATGGATGTGGGCAGCATACGCACTGTACTCGGTTGTGTACGGTCATGCTGTGTGCATATCACATACCGTATGCCTTTCTGTCATCAACGTCATTCTATCTGTAGCCTTTGGGTTGTTGTATGCCACTGGGTCGTGTCTATGCATCCACATGTGTTGTTGAGGAGTTCGATACTTGTGTTCCCTCATTATGGGTTAGGGGACTCCTCTGCTTACAGTCTGCCTTGTTTGTGAGGAGGTACCATCCAGAGGGGCTGTGTACATATGATGGAGAGGGGGCTGTTGCAGCTTGTGTGTACAGGATGGCATTGTCAGGCTCCACCCCTGAACACATTGGCCATGCACTGTGCGGTCTGCAGTGACCCGTGTCATGCTTGGCATGACTTGGGTAGTGCACTGTGCCTGGGTGCCAGTTATGCATGTGTTGTGTTCTGTGATTTCATTCATTGGAGTCTACGCTAGGAGGACTAGTCACTAAGACTGTCTTTTTAACCCATGGACAATACAACTTTACAGGCTGTGTGCTGGTATGTGGGTGTCTTAGGGAGCAATGCATGGCATTTGTATTTACCCATGCAGGGCAACGCCCATTGTCATGAGTTTCATAGGTTGTATTTATTATGCCAATGGTGGAAACAAACACAGTCCTGGTGTATGTTTGTATATTGTCTGGCTACATTCTGGTGTGGGGTAGCTCACCCTAACAATGGGGAGAGGGGTAGCAGTGTGTCCACTTGGTGTGCAGATGTGAACTCCCTGGCTACACCCCACCTGTTGGCTCCAGCTGTGTTGTGGGGGCCATTTTCCCCTACAGGGTGCTGTCCCTCAGTCCCTGCAGTGCATGGTGTTTGTGCATAGGTTATGCAGGTGTGCTGCAGGGGTTGTTCTGTGGTAGCATGGTGTGCTGGGTGTCAGACCCTGTGGCAGATGCTGCTCACACAAGTGGGGGTGTGTGCCTCGCCATGCCTTGGCCACCAGGGTGGCACTGTCCCGTGCATATCATTGGCCTACTGCTGCCCTGCCACTGGTGGACCATGGCCTGTGTCACTGTTTCACATGTGTGTGTCTTCTTGCATGTGTGCCTTCAAGGTGCTGCTGCTTTGGGTGGTGGCACAGCCCCAAGCCATGCTCTTCACCGGTGTGGGCTTCTCATCCTTCTGTTGTGGCAATGGGTGTGGTTGGGCATTTTCCCTGGTTGTGTACTGCTTGGGTACCTGTCCCACAGTCCCTACTGTACTGTTGCCAGTGCCATTGTCCTCTGTGGTCATTGGGTCTCTGTGGTCCATGTTGAGTCTCTATCTGTGTCACTTGCCACTGTTCCACACTTATGTCAGTCACCCACCTGTTCAGGGCTTCCTGACATCATTTGTACAGCTGCTATGTTATGGCATTGTGGGAGGCAGTTTGGCTGAGTCTGTACAGTTCTTGTGGGGGGGCACCAGTGAGGGTGGGCCACTGTTGGGGCGGGGTGTACGGGGCAGGCATGTCTGGTTACACAACTGGTTGTGGCTGTGGCACCTTCTCCAGTGGGTGTCATCTGTGTTGTGTATCATAGCAGTGTGACTGTGGGCAGCATGTCCCAACATGTGTCATCCCATGTGCATGTCACTCAGTGTCCACTTGTTGTTCACATCTCAGGGGGTGGCTGTCTGTTTGCACTGCTACAGTTTACATGCCGCTGTGCTGGCTGGATTCCACTGTGTTAGGTTTCTCAGCATATATCTATGCATGTCCATGTACATTGGGGTGATGCATGCTGCCTTTTACATACTGCCTTGCCCTGCAGGCACATGTCAGTGTGCATTGTGGTTTGTTCTGTACTGGCACATGGGCATGGTTGTTGGGGCATGCTGTCCACCAGGTAGCGGTACATGGTGCCTTTGTGTCATCATCATGTCCTGATATGTTCCCCCTTTCTCCTGTAGGTCCACGTCAGGCATCACTGTGGGCCACCCATTCAGAGGAGGCTGAAGGCAGGGATGAGCTGTTGAGGAGGGTGGTGTGGCAACAGTGCATGCTAATAGAACAGCAGGCTGTCTTGATTGCTGAAACAAGATGGGTTGCAGACATCCTGGAGAAACGTCTGCCAGCACCTGCCTGCACCTAACTCCTACCTCCCATTCTGTTATCCTGCTTCCTGTCCCTGGCCCACTGTCCCTAGCCCTATTTCTGCCATCCTGTTTTCCTCCATTGCTTCCTGTGTCCACATCCCTCTACCTTCCACATTCTTTCCCCATTCCACTGTAAATATTGTACATAATTGCCTTTTTGCACTGTTACTGTTATTTTCCCCATTGTTTTCAGTCCCCCTGTTAAGCCTGCCCTTTTCCCTTTCATTATGTTTGTGTTGTACCCCATTTTTGCATATTGGTGTTCTGCTGTGTTTTGCTTTGTTTTTCTGTACATTTGTTCCTGTTGCCTTTGTGCCTTACCTGTTCCCTTTTTGAATTATACTTTGTTATGCTTGACATTCCTGTGTCCTGTGTCTTTTTGGGGGGGACTTGGGATTTGACAGTGTTCTGTGGTATTCTGGTTTTGCTTGTGGGTCCAGGTTATTCCATGCCATTCACTAGCACTGCAGTTGTGTCTGGCAGGGCTAATTTGCTTTCCTGTGTTCCTGGATAGCTGTTTACACCTCTAACACTTTGTTTCTGTGGGTGTTTGCACTGCCTCTGTCTGAATGCTATATTCAGTGCTGTCTTATCTGCTATATTCAGTGCTGTCTTAATCCAGGGCAATTTTTGCTCTGCACTCCTGGGCCTGTTTGCCCGGCTTACTTAGCTTGCTACATTCAGCTGGTTTTGCACCGGGCTATTTCCTTTTGAATATAGTTATGATTTTGCTCCAGGCAAAGTTTGCCCGGAGCAGTGCTAATTTAGACCCGTGGCAAAGTTTTGAATATCTGGCCCTAAGAGTAATAATCAATGGACACAAATCATCACCAGACGATGCCACCAGCGAGGTGACTCAAGGCTCTGTGCTGGGACTGTTAATCTTATAGATATCTGTCACTGATATGATTAAAGGTGTAATAAGTCCACAAAAGATGTAATAAATTGGTCCACAAAATATGCAGATGTCTCTAAACTAGAGGCAACCATCTGAAACTGATAACCAAACCTCAGGCATCCAGGCAAATTTAGATAAAATCCTAAAATGGGTAAGTACCTGGGAGATTTTATTTATTTATTTGAATTTTGGTAACCGGGTAAGCCCACTGAGACAGAAGGTCCCTTTTTCAGGGGTGACCTGGGAGATGAAGTTCAATTTAGACAAATACTGCATAATTCATCTAGGTAAACAAACAAAAAAACAGTACCCCCCCAAATAAATATAGAATAATGGCTGGATAGGTGGTTGTAATGAGAATTTTACACACACCCAAGGTGTGGGATTGTCACATAAACTCCAAAAGCGAAGCTTGATGGGTTTATAAAGGCATCCCACGCTGAAAGTGTGTGTAAAATTCGAGTTTTTCACATCTACCCAGCCTTCATTTTGTATAATTGTTGGGGAGCATTTTTTTGCCACAGCAATTATATAAAATAAACAGACATCCCTGTGGAGCTGTGGACCCATTAGGTTTCAGCACTGTCCATGGTCAGAAATGGTTGGCAAAATAAAATATTTCTCTTTTCTTTTTTCCCCCTTTCATTAAAGCTTAAGCATAACAGAAGAAGGAGTCCAGTTAATGTTTTTTTTTTTAAAGTAACTTACTGCTAAGTGCGACTGGCGGTGAAGTCTCCAGTGCTAAGGAATGGCGCAGAGTAAGAGAAGAGCGGCGGCTGGTGAATGCGTGGACCAAGGGAAACCCAGTGCAAAATCATCATTATAACTCGCAGGTTATAATGGTGAATTATGACTGGATTTCCCTATTGGAAAAAAATGCTTGCCAGTTAATATAAAATAGTACACTGTGTAACACTACTCTAAAATCATCAGAGAGGAAAAAGGACCTTGGGGTAATCATCACCTCTACTTTTGATCAGGATAAACAATGCAGTGAACTCATATTCAGTACAAACATTTATATGATCAATCAGGAGAAAGAACTGCACCCATACTAAAGATGCCATTTTACCTATTTACAGAGCATATGTGCGGTCTCATCTAGACTTCCCCAGTCAGTTTTGGTGCTCATCTAGAAAAGCAGGAAATACACAAAACTGAAGAGGTTCAAAGAAAAGAAACCAAAATAATTTCCAAATATCAAGAGTAAATCTTATGAAAATAGACTTTCAGACCTTAACCTCATGCCATTTAACACACAGAGAATAATAGGGGATCTATTATTAAGGTTTTACATTAACAATCCAGAACTAAACTATGACATAAACATTGAGTTCAAACAAACTAATGCAGGCACTATAGGACATCTATTACAGGTCAGAGGTCAACAAGTTAACACAACCATACAAAAATACTTCTTCACTCAAAGAATCATACATCCATGGAATTTATTACCCATTGCAATCATAATTCGTAAAACAAAACCAGAGATTAAAAAATATGTTGTATAAGTATTTGAAAAATGAAACAACCAAAAAGTATGTCCACTAATAGTGAAGGAGATACAAATAGGCTAATGGCTTCTAAGCTCCTAGTATCCTCAGCGTGAACCATAGTATGTATCTACTTTTGCTTGGTCTTCACAGTAGTGGGAAAGGAGGATGGACCACCAAAGAGAAGTAAGAACAGAGGAGGGCAGGGGGTCGACATTAGACCATGTTCAGAGGAAAGAGTACTGAAAGGACTTGCAGCCCTGTAAGTGGTTAAGGTTATGGAACCAGAGGGTATAGATTCCAGGGTAATGAGGGAGCTCAAGGAAGTGTTAGCCAAGTGCTACTGTCAACACTAATGCCCACCCCTCCTCCCCAGACCCCAGCCCATAGCCTCCTGTCTGAAGCACAAGGTACAGCTCCAAGCCAGTGTCTCACAGTGATACACTTTTAGGAGGTATAGAAGTATGGCTCGTCACATGTTGCCTATAAAAATCAGGTGTAGATTTCTTCATGCAGGGCACTGCATGAAGAAAAGATATCACATCTGACCTTCTTTGCTCAGAGGAGGGGGGCATTAGGGATGACATCCCCAAGGAACACTCCACTACTGGTTCACCCAGACTTTAGAGACCGAAACCCTAATGTTTTTTCATTTCCCTACTTTGTGCGCTTTGCATTCTTCAGCACTGAATGTCAATATCTGCATTAACATCATTTTTTTTGCAATTAATTTTCCTTCTTTCTGTGAGAGTGAAATCATATCCTCATTCACACGGGACCTTCACAAAATAAAATAAACAGAACAGCGAGATAGTTCTAGCCTTGCTTCACCAACCAACCAACCAACCAACCAACCAGTGAAAGCAACAGTGTGTTAACACTTGTAGTTGCACCATTATACCATACCATCCTAGCTTAGATACAGCACTAATAATAAAGGTTTCTTACCTAAGTCCTGTGGATTGTGGGATAGGGTTTAGGCAGCATAAGGAAACATCCAGTCCTACCTGTCAAGTACTGTAAGAACAGCAATGAGTCACGCACGATCTGCAGTCCTTTAGTAACTAACTGGGACAAACAAAGTACTCTAAACATAAAACAATACTTATCTGATACACATAGTCAGTGTCCTCAAATGCTGGGGCTGGTGTCTTGTCTTACTCATTCCACTTGACCTCTGGACATAAAGTGGAATATGGGTTAGCATAATTAACAAAAATACCGATCAGCTGGAAAGCTGGAATGGGGTTGTAGTTCTTTTTTTAGGTTTAAGGTTGTCTGGGTGGGTAGATACAGTATGACAGCAGTGATCCAGGTTTGGGAACAGACTTGGGTCACTCATGGAGGCCAGCATGTGGGCCCCTGGGCTTACTGTCCTCTGTGGGGGAGGCAAGTTGCTTTGCTCATCGACCACCGCCAAGGCAGGATGAAGCCACCATCTTTTGAACCCCCTGCAACACCGACAAAGCAACAAACTCCCAAACTGGCTGACCGTCAAAGGGTGTGGATGCCCATTCCCTCTAACCACATGAGTGGAATCTGTGTGAGGGACTCCTGCAGGCCAATATCCATATTAAATACAAACTACAAATTATTTTCCTCTATACTAGCTAGAAGACTAGACAAAATCCTCCCCTCCTTCGTTCAACATGACCAGACTGGATTTGTCCAAACCAGGCAAACACAGGACAATATTAAGAGAACATTACACCTCATACACCAAACAGACAAGAACAAACAACCCTTCATTATCCTAAGTTTAGATGCAGAAAAAGCATTATTTAATAGGGTGGCTTGGCCATACCTCTTTCACACACTTAACAAATTTGGCTCCCCAAAAATTATGCCAATAGATTGACACCATATACACCAACCTGATGGCATGTGTAAGAGCCAAAGGTCACCTCTCCCAAACCTTCCCACTGGCCACAGGCATGCAATAGGGGTGTCTACTCTCCCTCCTCCTGTTCGCTCTATGCATTGAACCATAAGCAGAATTACTATGTACAACCCTAATCATCCCCAGTTACCCAGTTGATCACACACAACACAAATGTGCCATCTATGCAGATGACCTGCTCACATACCTAGTCAACCCTGAGACATACATTGCTGCCCTGTCTCTGGCAAACACTAGATGCATTTGAGAAAGTAGTAGGATACAAGATGAATCAAACCAAAACAAAAGTACTAAACATATAATATCAACCATCGTCCCATAATAAATGCAAATTCCCATTCTGCTGGGATCTTGACTCTTTTAAATACCACAGTGTAAAGATCTTGAGATCTCCTCAACAACTGCACACTCTGAGCTATGCTACTATAACCCAACAAATACTGCATGACTTACAAACGTGAGATGTGCTCCCAATAGGCCTGATGCAAAGAACTGCAGTAGTACAAATGAGCACCCTTCCTAAGCTACTTTATTTATTTCAAACCTTAACAGTCCAATTATACACCAAAGACTTTGTACAATGGAACAAAGCCATCTATTGCTTATTTGGCAGGGAAAAGACCACAAGTGCAGTACAAAACTCTCTAATTTCCAAAATGCAAAGGAGGACTAGCCCTACCCAATTTAAAAATATACTGTCAAGCAGCCCAAATCTGCACTATTTGTTATTGGCTGTCCCTTAAATATGAAAATCCCTGAAAACAAGTACAATTAGTATTGGACCAGCTACAACCTCTAGAAGAGACCCTAGTCTCCATACCAAAATACACTCCCATCTCCACTTCACAGCTCCCATGCACATATACCACTTCAGACTGCTGGGCCAAGACCTATGGAACAACCAAGAATGAAACATGGTTCATCCCGTTCACAGCCATAGCCCATACAGCACAGTTCCATGGTCCAAACGTAGACACCAGATGCAGAAACTGGACGTGCCAAGGGCTAACTTATTTCTTTCAACTTATTGAAGGGGATCAAATAGTGACTTTGCTACCCTTAAAGACAGATATCATTTACAAAACACGGATAATTTCTGATACCTACAGCTCTGATGCTAACTCCAGCCCCAGATGTGCAGAATATAAAGCTCAAAACCTCCTCAACTAATGCTGCTTTTACAGAAAACAATGACAGGCCCAGTCCCCCGCGTTATCTCAACTTGCTACCAAGCACTCCAAGAAGTGCAACTAGACATGACAATACACATGCAAAACAAATGGACAGAGGAAATTAATACACCACTACAATCCTCATAACAGGAATGAGCAGCAACTATGTTGCATAGAGCTACATCCCCGCTTTTGGAACATTCATGGAAGTTAAAAAACCTGTTTATTCAGAATTCCAATAATTCAAGCAAAATATTAAGCACGACTCTTGGAAGACTGTTGGAGACACTATGACAACCAAAAGGCAAACCACACACATATTCTAAGGTCCTGCACAGTGATCCAGCAGTGCTGGGTGGAAGTAAATTATCACTGACACTTTCTCAATTTATTTCCCATCAGACAGCCAAGCATACACCTTACTTCTATCCCCCTCTACAATAAAACAAAAACGGAATTGTCACCATTTTGTCACACAAAATAGGCTGCGCTTAATGCAGTTTAATATCCTTCATAATCTTTACCATTCTCCGCAGAAACTGGCCAAATGGGGAGTATTAAGTTCTAATAAATGTGTGAGATGCTTGCAGGTGGAAGGTTCGTTGTTTCATATTTTCTGGGAATGTCCTAAGATAACCTCCCTATGGGAGAGTATTAAGAGCAAGACCAACCCCCTGCTTGGGTTAGCTGACCTATTTACCCCAGAGGCTTGTTTGTTGGGGGATTATTCACGGATATTTGTTAGGAAACGGAAGTATTATATTGCCTTGATTTCCATGTCCATTAAAAAATTGGTACTCAAATATTGGAAAAGTTCGGATATTGTCTCTTATTCTGAATGGCTTAACGAGCTGCTAGCCAACCTTTGAGTGGAGAGGATCATTTTGAGTCTTAACAACAACAATTCTAAATATGAGAGGATTTGGGCCCCGTTACATACTTTGTATTCTATTTAGACCTTTTTCACATACCTAGGATTTCTGGATTGATGAACCTCATGACTATGCGGGGTATTTGGGGTATATTTGGGGGGGATGGATCAAGTATCCAGTTCCTGTATATGTGTGTCTGGTTTTGTTATCATATGATCCTGTCTGGTGTTTTGTAGAAACTTCAATAAACATTACATTAAAAAAAAAAACAACAACAAAATATCTCCTGCATATAGTAATCACACTGGCCAGTAAAGCCATCACCAAACCCTGGCTACAAATGCTCCCTCCTACAATCTTGGACCCACAAACTTTAATGAACCAGACATCCACTATGGAAAGAATCATGCACAATCTAGATGGCGAAACAGATTTATTTATCTTCAGATAGAATCCTGGATTCACTACATTATAACGTTCACGGTTCTATGTGACAAGGGCGACTGAATGTCAGTGACTGGTCATAAGGGCACACAACCACAAGGGCGACTGAAAAACAGTACATTATTTAATGTGGGGGGCTCTGTCCCCCGCACCCCCCTCATGGGGTCTTCACCCCGATACCACCCTTAATTAGGATTCTTACTCTGGGGGGGGGCACAACATGGGGAAAGTGGTGAAATCCAAGGTTGCCTACATTGTCGGTGCCATTGTGCAGTAGCCCTTATGACCAGTTGCCGTCATTCAGTTGTCCACATCACAAGCTACCGCATTTGACAGTAACTTTGTCCCATAGGTTGGCCAACATCTGGAATGGGAACCTCAGACACAAATTGTGTAGTGAATTCACCTCTGATTCTCCCCATCTGAAAACACAGATTGAGATACCTGTTTTAAGAACAAAACAACATGAAAAATATAGGAGCCGTGAACAGATGCTACAAGTAACCCCCCTTCCTACCCACCGACCCTGAACAATCCCAGTTTTTCCTACCCACTATTCTTCCAAGTTTACCCCATTTAAATGTTCATAACAGTGCAATACTTGAATACCTGTAGTAGCATGTAGTACATATGTAAATTTAATTATAGAAATGGACCTAAGTAATCAGGACCAATGAAAGCTATGATTCAAACGTTAGGAATGTAAGTTTAAGGAGAGAGTTTCTCACTCTCTGTGACTAGGAATTGAGCGTCTGGACTGCTCTTCCCTCCCGGGGTGGGTTCTGGGGTATGCCTGCTCCATACTAGCTCCGGGTGGAGACCATGGGCCCTACATGCAGCAGGGCTTGACACTACATTAGGGGTAGAGCAGGGGCAGCCAGGCTGCATGTAAATGCAATGCCAGCATTGCACTTCTGCGCTCTGGGGGTAAACTGTGTTGAAAAAACCCTGGTGGCCTAGCGGAGGTGAAGGGGGCCAGGAGACCTGCCCACATCCCAATGCCGGACCTGCTTCACCGGGGTCCAGCTCTACCGGCTTCCATGGCTGTCCCTCTAATCACAGATAGGCCACCACAGGCGGGCCCTCCCCTGTGGGGTGATCGAGGGCCTGGTCAAGCCATGAAGTTGAGTGGAGTCAGCCCTGTAGGAGCCCAGCGGAGGAGGAGGTTTCAGGCAGGGATTAGAGACAGAAAAGTCAAGTGGTACCCTGGAGAGATGCCCTAGGTCCCAGTGAATAAAAAGTTAAAAAAAAAAAATCCTCGTCATCTCTGTAGTTCCCCAATCCAAGCAAACATGGACTGCACTGGCAACAAGACGGTCCCACCACACCACCTAAGAGAATATATACCACAGGAAGGTTGAGGGAATGACACCTCCAGATACCCATGCACAGCCACGCAGGACCCAACCTGAAAAGTAAGTACTTGGCTGGTGATTTTTATTAGCATCACCTATGACAGTGGGTGGTGGGCCTGGTTGCAGTAGCCCAGGTTTCTGCGAATGCTTCCCCTACCACCAGCTACTTCAAAATTGTCTCATCTGACAGTTTTGAAGGGCACAGATGAAACATGGTTGATTGATGTGGTTTAATAAAATGTTTTTTGTTCTAGTGTGTGTCTCTATTCTTCTACACACAGACACAAACACAGACCACCCAAAAGTAACCATTTTTAAAAAAAACATATTTACATTCAGGATAGAGACAGGGTGAAGCAGGTCCCAGATGTACAACACAGTAAATGAAATACACTTTACAATTAAGAGGACACATGCCCAGCAAACCATCCCAAGACCACCAAACAACGTACTTCCCCCTGCCCCAGGGGGGACTGGCTGGGTCACAGGCCAGGCCACAAAACATCTTGTTGAACCACACAATAATATGAAATTACTACATAATCACTCTTAAAAATTATTATAAATTGTTTCTACTGTAGGATTTCGTACCTCCCCAACAGTCCCTAATTTTGACACAAACTTTTCAGTGCTCAGCAGTCCCTTGTATGAGGGGGTAAGCATGTCAGGAACCCAGTGCACTGGCACACATGTGGGGAAAAAAATGGTTCTGTGCCACTCTGCCCATCCACCCCTCCCTCCACCATCATCAGAGGCCAGAACCATTTTTTTTCAGCACATGTAACAGTCCTCCCAGTCCATCCCACCACTGACCAATCACAGTAGCATGGCATGGACCCAGCAGACTGGCATACATGTTGAAAAAAATGGTTCTGTGCCAGTATGCCCATCCACCCTTCCCTCTTCCATCACCAGAGGCCAGAACCATTTTTCCCATCACATGTACCAGTCCACCAACCATCAACGACAAGCCACAGGAACATGGCACAGACCCATTGGACTGGCACACATGTTGAAAAATGGTTCTGTGCCAGTATGCCCATCCAACCCTCCCTCCTCCATCACCAGAGGCCAGAACCATTTTTTTCAAGCATGTGCACCAATTGGCCAAGCCCGTCCCTCTGCCGAACATCAACGACAAGCCACAGGAACATGACACAAACCCAGCAGAATGGCACACATGTTGCACATGTTGAAAAATGGTTCTGTGTCAGTATGCCTGTCCACCCCTCCATCCTCCATGACCTGAGGTTAGAACCATTTTTTTCAAGCATGTGTACCAGTTGGCCAAGCCCGTCCCTCTGCCGACCATCAACGACAAGCCACAGGAACATGGCACAAACCCAGCAGACATGTTGAAAAATGGTTCTGTGCCAGAATGCCCATCCACCCTTCCCTCCTCCATCACCAGAGGCCAGAACCATTTTTCCCATCACATGTACCAGTCCACCAACCATCAACGACAAGCCACAGGAACATGGCACAGACCCATTGGACTGGCATACATGTTCAAAAAATGTTTCTGTGCCATTATACCCATCCACCCCTCCCTCCTCCATCACCAGAGGCCAGAACCATTTTTTTCAAGCATGTGTACCAGTCGGCCAAGTCCGTTCCTCTGCCGACCATCAACTACAAGCCACAGGAACATGGCACAAACCCTGCAGACTGGCATACATGTTGATAAATGGTTCTGTGCCAGTATGCCCGTCCACCCTTCCCTCATCCATCACCAGAGGCCAGAACTATTTTTTTCAAGCATGTGTGCCAGTCGGCCAAGCCCGTCCCTCTGCTGACCATCAACGACAAGCCACAGGAACATGGCACAAACCCAGCAGACTGGCATACATGTTGATAAATGGTTCTGTGCCAGTATGCCCGTCCACCCCTCCCTCCTCCATCACCAGAGGCCAGAACCATTTTTTCAAGCATGTGTGCCAGTCGGCCAAGCCTGTCCCTCTGCCGACCATCAACGACAAGCCACAGGAACATGACACAAACCAATCAGACTGGTGCAAATGTTGAAAAAGGGTTCTGTGCCAGTATGCCTGTCCACCCCTCCATCCTCCATGACCAGAGGCCAGAATAATTTTTCCCAGCATGTTTACCAGTCCGCCAACCATCAATGACAAGCCATTGGAGTATGGCATAGACCCAGAATACATGTTGGAAAAATGGTTCTGTGCCAGTCTGCCCATCCACCCCCCCCCCATATAGCAACCAAGACTAGAACAATTTCATTTAAACATGTAGTACTTGCCAGGCCTGTCCTTTCACCCACAAACAAGAGACCACAGTAACAAAGGACTGATCTGTCCTACTGGTAACACCCCCCCCAAAAAAAAGGTATCAAAAACATGATCATTTTTTTAACTATGCATACCAGCTCATGCAACCACCCATCTCCATCTTCCCTCCCTTGCTTTCCCATACAAACAGCAGCAGTGCTATACCCCACCCCCCAAAAAAAAACTTACCAGACTATGGCAGGCACTTAGGCAGTTGTCCTATGGCAGAGGATGGCAAGGTAGGTCAGGTCAGCGACAACATAAAGAAGCAGAAAGGGCATCATCAGCTGAAGGAAGCTGGTAGAGCAGGCTAGCAGCCAAAGCTGGCAGGCAGCTCAGCACAACAGCACACCAAAATCAATCTCAAGTGTTCACCCCATTGCATCAGCACAGCCACTCTCCACACCCCAAACCAGCACAGCCACTTTCCACACCCTGCTGAACCAATACAACCACTCTATCCACCATGGGTCAGCATTGATTCACACCATACCACCACAATAAACAAGTGTCCCCACATCAACACATCAAGTACCCCCACCAACACATAATACAAGTATCCCCACTCCAGTGCTGCACAAGTACGGCCAGTGTCCCAATCCCACAACCAGTATCCCTACACCAGCATGCCAAGTGTCCACCACACCACCCTGACCAATGTCCCACCCCAGTAACACAGTCTGTTTCCATACCACACCAAGCCACTGTGCCCACCCCACCAGACCAGTGTGCCCACGCCAACACATCAAGTATCCCCACCCGGTGTCTACCATACATCCACGGTCAGTGTCCCCAATCGACCATACTTCCATGCCCAAAGTCCACACCCCACAAACAGAACCAACCTCTAACCCACCACGCTATACCCCCCCCAGCTAAAACCTAAGATGGTCACTAGCTATACACCCCCCCAGCTGAAACCTAAGATGACCATCAAGCCATAAATCCCCCAGCTGAAACATAAGATGGCCACCAGGCCATCCACCCCCCCAAACCAAAGCTGAAACCTGAGATTGCAAACAGGCCAGTGAACCCTAACATCAGTGCCACTCACCCCACCCCACCAGTACAGCTGCTGTCCCCAACCTGACGGCCCAACACTGCCCCTCCCCACACCCCCATGGACCAGCATGGACCACCTCTCCACCACATGGACCTGCATGGCCACTCTCCGCAGCCTGGACATGCATGGCCCCTCTACTCACTCCCATGGATCAGCACAGCCCCTCTCCTCACTCCCATGGACCAGCACAGCCTTTCTCCCCACCATCATGGACCAGCATGGCCCCTTTCCTCACTCCATAGTGCAGCATGGTCCCTCTTCCCACCCAGATGAACCAGCATGGCCCCTCTATTCACTCCCATGGACCAGCATGGCCCCTGTCCCCACCCAGATGAACCAGCACTGCCCCGTTTTGCACTCAGGGCCACCAGCATGACCCTTCTGCTCACCTAGACCCATGAGCACTGCCCATCTCCCCACCAAGACCCATCAGCATGGCCCATTTCCCCACCCAGATGAACCACTGCCTGTATCCCCACCACCAAAACCAATGTCCCCACCCACTGATAGTGTTCTCACCTGTTCTCACCACAACCAGTGTCGCTACAACAACACGACCAGTGTCCCCACCCCATTGCAAGTATCTGCACCCCATCGATCAGTGTCCGCTCACCACCAACACAGCCAGTATTCCCACACCAGCACTACCAGTATCCCCGCCCTGAACCCCATGACCAGTGTCACTACCCCACTGCCAGTAACCCCACCCCACACCACCACAAACCAGTGTCCCCACCCCACTGCCAGTATCCCCACCCCAAATCACCATGACCAGTGTCTCCACCCCACCAACCATTGTCCCCTTTCCACCAACACAACCTGCCTACACCACCCCCCAAATAGACACAGCACCCCCATTAGGCACACACATATAAAAAAAGTTTATTTCAGGGAAAAGAGCTGGAGGAATGGAGAGGGCCCTTCCAGGATAGGGAACGCAAACCAACAGTTTTATTTCTTTGCAGGGTGGATGGAAAGAAGGCCCTGTAGGAGGGAGAGAATAGTAGAGTTGTACAAATGGGCACACGTACATTTGGGCTGGTCAGAGGCAACAAAACCCAGAGCAGAATGGACAGGTCTTTTCAGCCACCACTAGATGAAACAAAACTCATGTTGGAACAGAACAGAACCGAATGGCCTCACATCCCACCCCCCTCCCTGGTTCAGGAATAGGAGAGATAGAAGATCACAGAATTAAATGCACATTTGGTCTGGCATTCGGTCCACTCACCTCACAACCCCCCCCAACCAATCAGCACCACCACCACCACAATGAACTTTGGGACTGAAAATGTCACTGTGGCACATATTAGAAAATAATAAATAGACACATCTTGACCATATTCGATCGCAGTCTCTCGCTTTCAGTCTCCACGCCAACCCAACCAGCTTCGAGACAGTAGGAATACATCCAATTACAGAAATAAATGATATTTTCAGTGGTAATGGCTTAGGGACTTAATTGGGAATTTAGAAGGAGCAGAATTAACATTTTTAGCAGAGAGATCGACTGTCCATTCACAGGCCCTACCTTACCTGCCTAAGCTCACAAGAAGCACAGCGTTGTTTATTTTAAACAAGTGCAGACTTACTTGGAAGGCGTCCCACAGTCCTTTCGAGCAGCAATGGGTCCAGAGCAGAAAAGTTTCGGCAGCAATCTCCACTCCTAGCAGGAAGCAAAGTTCAAGGCAAAGAAGAATGCACACTAGCTACCCAGCAGTATATAGAGCTGTGTTCATGGAGACAATGCGAATAAATGCTGTTTCTGTTTTTGGTGCCATTTTCCCAATGAGATTTTCACCCTTGTCACTGCATATGTGGTAACCGGTAAACTAGTGTCCCTGACTAAAATTAATACTTAATTTTTTGTAAAAAATTAGTAAAATGTGTGTGTGGGGGGCAAAATAACTATATGGCCCCCCTGAAATACAAGTCGGGTGGCCATGGCCTGGCCAGCCTCTGTTTCCGCTGCTCCTGATTCATGTATACTGCAAGACATATACACTCACTTCTGGCTGTAGACAGAAATCCACAATGCTGAAATCACAACACTGCTTCTGTCTGCAGAAGCACAGGCCCCTGTAGGTACAGATACACACTCACAACACCCAAATTATAAGAGTTCTTTTGTTTGCAGACATGCTGGCCCCTAAGGAACTAGCACTTCTTTATCCACAGGTACTCATGTACACTATAAGGCACGCTCTGAGAATGACGTCTTTGGATGTTGATACATAAGCACTGCTGCAGGTGCGCCCGCCGATCTTGGCCTGCCTGCTCTATGGATTCGCTGAGTGTGTTATTTTTTTTTGCATGCTTTTAATCATTTGTGGAGCTGTACTGGAGTATGTTCTAGTTGCAACCAATAGCAATCCATATGGAGAGGTGTACCGAGCATGAAGAAACAGAAGCTGTAGTTGTAATTTATATCAGACTGGTGAGCTAATACCTCACTGTTTAAGCTGCTTTTCTGCTTTTTGCACTGTTTAAATTGCTTTTTTTGCACATATGGTCAGCCTTTTATATGGTACATTGCATTTTATATGATGGAAAGTGATTATTAAAAATCATTCTGTAAGGTTGGATCACCAAAGTGGTTCCCTTCTGGTGCCACAAGTATTCTGCAGCTTTCACTTTAAAATATGCTTTAAAGCATGGCATTTAAACAAGGATAGACCTTGTTTGATTTCCTTGATTGATTTATACTGACACAACCCTGCTTTTGGGGACTACATACACAGTTCTATCTGCAGAAGCACAGGCCACTGAAGGGGCATGTGTTTTTGCAGTTGCAGGTGTAAGACACAGACCATGACTTCTAGCTGCAGAAGCAGAGGCTCTACAAAATTCATAATATCCAAATTACAGCAGCTCTTTTGTCTGCAGAAGTGCAGGCCCCTAAGAGGCCTGAACCTCTGCAGCCACAGGTGATGTTGGCTTCTTGTAGTTGCTTGTGTGGTCTTGTCTTTTTCCTTTTTTTTATCCCTCCTACGTCCCTCCAGAGTTGCATCCTCAGGATGCGCCAATTAAGCCTGACCCTACCGCCACCTTACCTGACTGCTCAGGTCCCCCATCCTGCTGTGGATAGCCCCCCATGTGGGGTTGGGGTGGGGCCGACCTCGATCCTTCAAATCTTGTCGGGCCCCGTGGCAGCTGGGCAGGCGGAGGCAAATTGGTACACGGCTCGGTGCTTCCATCCCCCAACTCCGAAGGGTGTGTTTCCCATTTTCTATAGGACATCACTCGCCCAGATGTCAAGGCATGAGCACCAACATCATGACGCCCTTTCCCACAGATCATGCACAGTAGCTTGCTATGCCCCAGGCCTCCACCTGGGGCCAGTCAAGTGCCGCGCTATGCCCTCCCCTCCCTCCTGGAGAAGGGGAGATGTCCGTTGGATGCTCAACCCTTTCCCCCCCAGCTGGCCCTCCAGCTCCCGGGCTCATTCCTGAACCCAGGTCGCTGGCGTCATAAGCGGAAATCCAACTGCTGCACCAGCGGGCCGGCTTCTTGTCCTTTTTCTGCTTGAGGGGTGGGATGTTAGGGTTGGAAACCCTAACAACACATTTCCTTACTTTTGTGGCATAAAGTTGAACCCTAATGGGTGCTTTAATGTAGTTTCTGGCAGTGAATTTTCTTGTTTTTTGAGATAACGGAATCATATTTAAATTTATGCAAGTCCCTTTGGAACCTGCATGAACAGATGCAGATGTGCAGGGCCCTGTGGGCCTGCTCCAAGGGCATATGCCATCTGTCTGTAGAAGTGCAAGGCCCTGTGGACCCTGAACTTCAGTGTGACAATCGGTGTCAAAAATTTGTGGGGCTGTCAGGTGGGCTTCCAAAGTACAGGGCCCTCTAGACCCTGCACTTTCATGTGGCCACGGATACAGACGCACAGGGCAAAGATGCCATCTGTCAGCCAAGGCGCAGGGTTCACTGGCACTTAGTGGTGCAGAGGTACAGAATCTTATGCCAAGAAAATATTTTTGTTCACTATATGGTACTTGGTTCTGTGAGGTCAGCCCTGCATCTTCTCTTCCTAACCTGGGAGTGGTGCCACATGACAGTGCCATCTCTCCAGCCTTGGTTCATTCAGCTGGCTCAATCAGCTCACATCTGAACTCAGCTCACCATACAGGATCAAAAAACACTACCTGCAGGGGTATAGGCTAGCACTACACACAATGTTTACCAATAATTTTTTTCTTATTTTTACCCCAAATTTTCAAGATAGCCATTTTATGGCACCCCTTTATAAACATGACATGTTGCATTTATAGAATAGTGGCCAGCATGTCATTTCACCCCAGAAGTGTGGAAACACATTTTGTCCAGGACTTGAAAAATTTTTTTTTTTATTTTATTTTAGTTTTTGTTGAACGGGTAAGTACACTAGACAAATTCTGCCTATTTTCAGGCACGACCCGGGGGAGGGGGATACAGATGAATGCCAATTGACTTTGAACCAGATTAAGCGGTTGGTGGTATTTTTAGTGAATGACACCTGCCAAATTTATGAGTGGATGTGAAAAAGGGTATTTTAATGTTTGGAGTCAAAATATTGTTTATTACCAAAGTAACAAGTGAGCATAGAAAAATTTTAATGTACACTCATAACTTTGTTGCTTAATAGTTTGACTCCAAATTTTGCACAGTCATCTTATGACCCCATGTTATGAATCTGGTGGTTGAAAATTTTTGAATCCAACCCGAAACGGAATTTTGATGAGCGACTGCAAAATCACCTTTTGGCCCAGATTTGAAAAATGTCACCTGCTTTGATCATGAGGTGAATTTATGGGTGAATGTTGAAATAGTTCAATGTTCATTCATAACATGGTCATTTTACCATATTTTTCCAACAAATTTGCAGTATAATATTCTCATGACTCCCATCTCATGAACTCAGTAGGTGAAAATGTTCAAATACCATCTGAAAGGTGATTTCATGGAGTGACTATGAAATCACCTTTCAGGATGGATTTGAAACATTTCACTAACCTTATACCTGAGGTGGAGTCCTAGAAATGCCATGTTGCACATTTGATATAAAAATATTTAAAAATGAGAAAGTACTGAGTAAAGTTCAAAATACATTGAAATGCATTAACCAGACTTACCTTACTTGTTTATTTCACAGCTGTGGTTCCAGAAGGAGGAGGAGGATATCTTTCTGATCAGAAAGTGGATCTATGCCATGGGACCACGTTTAGGTGAGTGAGGATGAGAGGAGAGGTGTGTGGTGGTGGGTGCTGAGTAGCAGGGTGGGTTGGGGTGGGTTAGTGTGTGTGAGAGGAGAGATTAATGCAAGACCATTTTCTTCTTTTCAGGTTAAAGTGTAACCAGAAGAAAAAGAACCTCTGTGCACAAACACTGAGGCAAAGGTTACCCCAAAGGGCATTTGGCTGGGAAGCCAAGTTTCAAGAAAATTCAAAATCACACATGCCCCCACAATGCAAAGCATCATGGGCTGCATATGCAAATCACCACAGAATGTTATGCTGGTCCAACTTTAAGCAGAATTGCATGGTGCCGGAGAAAAGGTCCCTAACACTTCCATAGACAGACTTTCCTTGGCACAGGGCCCAGACCTATGTGAATAAGGATATGATTCCACTATCTCAAAAAGAAAGGAAATTCATTGCAAAAAGCTGCATTAATGAACCAGTTAGGGTTCAACCTAATGCAACAAAAGTTGGGAAATGTGGCTTTATGGTTCCCAACCCTAACTTCCGATCCCCCCAGTAGTAAAAGGACAAGACCACACAAGCAACCACAGCCAACCATCATCAGATAAGACAAATGTACAACTGTTTCCAGATCACACAAATGCAGTAACACTGATGTGACGCCTTCATGGATTTGTATCTGTGGTACGCACACCACGAGGCATGTACACTCATTTCTGGCTGCAGACAGAAATCCAAGAAACTGAAATCACAACACTGCTTCTGTGTGCAGAAGCATAGACCCCCAAAGCCAGAAGTACAAATCAGTGATACCCAAATTACAAAAGTTCTTGCGTCTGCAGAAGCACAGGCCTCTATGGGGCCAAACAGGTACTCATCCACACTGTAAGACATACGCATACTGTAGTTCTGTCTGCATGTGTAAGATATACACACTGACCTCTGGCTGCAGAAATGCAGGCCACAAAATCCATGATGCCGAAATTGCAACAGTACTTCTGTTTACAAAAGTGCTGGCCCCATAGGGCCCTGTGCCTCTTCAGCCACATGTGTGAGATATACACATCAATTTCTGGCTGCAGACATGCAGGCCTCTCTATGGTCTGCACTTACACAGCTCATTTAGAAAACTATGCACTAGCGGACCAGCTATGTCACAAGGTAGCAAGGGCTATGCCCTTAGACCAGACAAAAGTATCTGTTTTAACCTAATCTGAGCTTTAAAAAGTAACATTTTACCTTTTTGGGAGGACGTGCCACCCCCTAGACAAACCTGCTACTCCCTTAAAAAGTTCTACAGTAGATCCGCTTCTGAAACCATGAAATAAACATTGGAACAGTACTTCTGGTGTCGAAGTACTCATGCACATTGTATGACACATGCACACAGGTGTGGCAACAGACTCACAAGCCCCTGTGAATCCAATGAAGATAGCACATCAGTGCTACTGCATTTATGTCACCTGGAAACAGCTATATGTTGTTTGTCTTACCTGATGATGGTTGACAGTAGTTGCTTGTATCATCTTGTCCATTTGCTGCTGGGGGGGAGTTAGGGTTGGAAATGTTAATACCACATTTCCCTACTTTTGTGGCATTAGTTGAACTCTCCTGGTACATTAAGGTAGTTTTTTTTTTCCAATGAATATATATACATCTGTAACCCCTAGGTGGCACTATCCCAAGGGCTACTACCCCTGCCTGCTTGGCTACTAACAGGTTGAGGGGCCTAGGTCCAATGGCGGGTGCCTTCACCCAGAGGTCAGGGTTGATAGTGGTTAGACTAGCTCGGGTACAGCCCTCTGGGACACTGTGAGCCCCCTTTGTTTCCATTAGTGGCCCACACAATACACGGGAGTTACCTTCCCAATACCCAATACCCCACAAATGCACTCTTCTTACACATACAGTAACACTTACCTTCAGGACTGATGTCTTGCAGCACGTCTCTGAGGACCCCCTGTAAAACAAGGTTAGGCAATATACACAAACACAATGCAATGCTTTTCCTACATGTACTGACACCACAGACAGCATATAGTTCAATAAAAACAAATCTGATTTATTAGAGGGGGAAGTAACAAGGAGGGGGGCAATCAGGTTGATTTGGTTTGGAAATATTCAAATCACAGTACTGTGCATGCATATAGGGTCCAAAATGTCATTCTCTGGGTACCCAGGATGGTGGGAGGCTAGCCAGGATCAGTGCAGCTGGTTGGGGCCCTTTGATGGAAAAACACATGCACACACAAATTGTAATCAGGAGCCCTGGGGCTCAGTTCATGAAGAAATGAAACAGCAATAATTAGATGACACACTTGCAATTTGATCAGATTGCAGGGAGCTACCCTGATTTGTACTCATGGACTTAATACTGAAAACTGGATGGATGCAGGTTGTCCTGGATTGCCAGGAGAAACAGAATAGCTGGCCCAGCCCTTATAGCAGGATTCACTTGCATTTGAAAAACAGGTGGATTCAGTCCAAATCAAGCTGGGTTCTGCTTCCAGCTTCAGCACACAATTCACAGTATGGGGAAGTAAGATCGTGATTCCCCACAAGCACTAGACACATTTATATGTAAAGGAAATTACTATACCAGGCAGGCTGCTCCTCAATCCCTATCACAAAACACTGCAAAACCTGGGAGCACTCACAGCAGCTTCAGTTCCTGACAGGCCGATCGCACTTCAGCAAAATCTTCGGTCTTCTGCAGGGCAAGCCTGGTCTCACAGCAGCAGCTTTCCTTTTCTTTCACAAACTTCGGATTCAGTCTGAAAATGCGTTCCTCTCTCACTCTCTTTTTTCACAACAGTTGCAGGCTGGAATTCGGGCCTCACACGTGCCTCCCAGGGAATCGCAGCTGGAAGGTTAAGGGACCGATGTTGTACTCTGTGAAACCGTGCAACAGAATCGCAAGCAGCCAGGCTCCCCTCGTGGGTGCGGTGGTCGAGAGGGAACGGACTCCCTCCCTGGAGCCTAAACAAATACCCTGAGGGAATCATGGCTGGAAGGTTAAGGGACCAGTGTTGTACTCCATGAAACCATGCAGCAGTTACAGTGGGATCGCCTCTGCGCTGAGTGCTATCTCCTGCAGTCGCTGGAGCCCCGCTGATGCTACACGTCAGCTGCCCCGCCGCCCCCACCACCACCCTTGGTCATGCTCTCCTTATATAGTGAGGGTGAGCAGTTTCTGATTGGTGTAGAACAAAAATCTATCAGGCAACTTCTCCACTAGCAGGTTATCAGGACCTGCCACTAGAGAGCTGCCACTTGCCTCCACAGCTTATCTCTCACTCTCTGCTCCTAAACTACTGCTTGGTTTACCTCATTGTATGAGTAAAAAAAAAAAAAATTCTCTAAGTAATACTTAAAATCACTGCCAGACATGTCTAAAATAAATACCATATCACCTTTCTCTGTCCGCATAATGGCGTTATGGGTAGCCCTCCTCGTTTTAACCCTATCACATAATCCACTACCCTCCTGCCTTCTTCTTACTAGTTCTAGTGCTACCACTGCCTCTGCCCCAATTTTACCACCTGTGTTAACCTGACCAATAAAAACTCCCTCTTCTGTTACAATGTTCTATATCTCCTACCCTCCTCTTATATCATGTCACCTCACCTCTGTAACCATGATCACCCATTACTTTATGGTCAGGAAATACTACGCTTTACGTGCACCCATATTTCCAATAAAACACCCCAACATGTGGTCACATCCCGTCGCACCTCCAAAAAGATGAACAAAACTACTCTAACCAGGACAGCAATCATCCTCCTGCTACTTGTGGGAAATATCCACCCAAATCCAGGTCCCACTCTCCATACCCCACGGAAACCTGCTGCTATGAAAGGACTGCGGCTGGCCACCATTAACGTTTGTAGTCTTCTAAATAAACTTGACTCATTTTAAGCCTGGGCCTGCCTCCACTGCCCTGATGTAATAGCCATCACTGAATCATGGCTATCACAGCATATCCCTGACTCGGCTGTAAGTGTACCTGGTTACACACTGTTCAGGTCGGATAGACTAAATAAATGAGGCGGGGGTAGTGCTCTCTATCTCCGAGAGCACCTACAAGGTATAAACACTGCTACCATAAGCCCTTTGGAAGGTGTACAGTCTCTTACTGTCAGGGTTGAAATTGGAAACTCGAAAAAATCCTTCTACATAATGTCCATATACATACCCTCTCGTAACCAAAGGGGTGCCTTCACATCCATCCTACATACAATTGAACAGCTCCCAAAAAATTTGGAAGTCATAGCCTTAGGAGATTTCAACTCAAACTGGCTTGCCCCCCAGACATCCCCCCCTCAGGGATGCAGCTGCTGCCCAAAATCTGTCCCACATGGTCCTCATCCCCACTAGAGTGAACAAAAATACGAGCCACAGCTCCCTCCTTGACCTCGTACTTACTAACCATCCTGAACACATACTGGATGTCCATGTCCTGTCAGACTCCATCAGTGATCACTCCCCGGTAACTTGTCTGTGGACAAATAGCTGGAAACCACCCCACCTAGGACCTCCAGGTGTCGCCAACTGAAGAAGGGGGCTCTAAAACACCTTAGAAACCTACTTCAGAATTTCGACTGGTCCCCCCCTTCATCATCTGAAATCAGTTGATGCCGCTCTGTCCTTCATAAGTTCCTTCCAATCTGCCTGTGACATCTTCGCCCCCCGTGTCACACGGATCGAAAAGTCCAAATCATCCCCTTGGGTAACACAGGCTCTGCTCGATAAAATGAAGGTGCGTGATGACCTGTGGTGCAGAGCCCTTCAGTCAGGTCAGCCTGCAGACTGACAACATTATCGTGCTGCCAGAAATACTTGCACCTGGGAAATTCGGCTGGCGAAGGCAGCTTATTACCAAACAAAACTCACTGCCACCTGGGGCAACGGAAAAAGGTTCTAGGATAATATAAAGGAACTTAGTGGAAAGTCTCCTTCCCCTCCCCCTGCCATGCTTATCCTAGATGGTATCCCTACCAAAGAACCCAGCAAAATAGCGGAAGCTTTCAATATGTCATTCTCTGACCTAAGCTCTATTCTCCCCCCAGACTTTTTCAGTACTGATGCGGGATATTTCCCGACACCCCCCAGTGAGCCACCATTTCGTCTCAAAACTATCTCTGCTAGTGATGCCCGTGCATATATTTCCAGGTTCCTAGGAAAGACCAGACACAGTGGCAACTCACTAGATGCAAAATTGCTATCTTTAACCCTCAGTGATGTTCTGAAACCTCTTACTAAAATTTTCAACATGTCCCTATGCCTAGGACAATTCCCATCTTTATGGAAAAAGGCGAGGATTACACCAGCACATAAAAATGGTGCGTGTACTTCAACTAGTAACTGCAGGCCCATCTCCATAGTCCCTTCACTCTCAAAAGCACTACAGAAAATAGTGATTGATCAACTCACTAACTGTCTAGATGCACGACAACTAATCTGCCTGCAACAACACGGTTTTAGGAAAGGTCACAGTACCACCACTGCCCTACTAGAACTCACCTCCTTTGTTCATGACGCTCTTGACCATGGAGACCTGGCTGGTACAGTCTTTATTGATCTCTCCAAGGCATTTGATACCGTCAATCACACCATGCTCATAAACTCCCTCCTCTCCATCGGCGTCTCAAAAGAAACTACTAGCTGGTTCTCCAGTTATCTCTCTGACCACACTCAACAGGTGATGATAAGAAACACCCTCTCCGCTAACCTACCTGTCAGATCTGGTGTCCCGCAAGGGTCTATCCTCGGTCCGCTCCTCTTCTCACTCTACTTGAACTCATTACCTCAGGCCTCCTCTGGGCGTCTTCTTCTTTATGCTGATGATGCTGTGATCTTCAGTCGGCACCCTGACCCCACGCAACTTCAAGAAGCCTTGCAGGGCTCTTTCGCTCAAATCGAAGCCTGGCTCTCCTCACACAAGCTCATACTCAACACAAAAAAGACGAAAATCATTCTGTTCGCCCACCCACAACACAAGCACAGCTCTGCAAAATTAACTATACAGAATGTGATGGGCACCACACTGGAACCAGTTTCCAACTTTAAATATCTAGGAGTTACCCTAGACTCCGCCCTCACCTATCGTGAGCATATTGCATCAACTTGCACTGAAACTAACAAAAGAATTGGTCTCCTCTACAGGCTTAGACCATGTCTACCTCCTGAGGCTATGCGCTTAGCTATCTCCAGCTTCATTCTTTCACTGGTAGACTATGGCATAATCATATACGGGGTCACCTCTGACACAACACTGTCTAGCATCAAACGTGCCCTAAACAAAGCCTGCAGATTGGCCATAGGATGTGATCGTCTCACGCATACCTGTGACCTCTATCTATGCTCATCATGGCTAAACTTACAGGGGTGACTAGTTTATCAGACCTGCCTAATGGCCAAAAAAATCCAGTTGGGCCTAGCCCCCCCAGGCTGTCAAAAGCTCCTCCTAAAGAATCTTACAGCTCGCTCCACAAGACACTCTGACACCGCCACATTCTGTGTCCCCTTCGCAAATACCACTGCTGGCCAAAGGTCCTTTTGCAACAGGGCCCCACTCTGGATGAACTCAATCCCTGACTCTATCTTAACAATCCCCAGGCTTGGGCCTTTTAAACATGAGTTACTTAATCACATTATGTCAAACTCCCACTGTGACTGCAGATGAAACCTGAAAAAATATTAATGCACCATTGCTTCACAATTGCTGATGTTCCATGGCTGTGTATATTGTATCTTTCTTTCTGAAGGTTACTGTCATTCTCTATACTTGAGTTGTGTCTATATTGTGTATTCCATGTTATACTGTGTTCTAACCCATTTATGTATGACGTGGAGTCTTTGCAAATGAGTCTCTGACTCAAAGGGTTGTAATTCCTAGACCTTCAATAAATAAAATAAATAAATAAAAACTACCACTCAGCTCACACAGAGCTTCTTCTTTCTTCACAGCCACCTCGAGTCTGCCTTGCCAGGAACAGGGCAGGGCATTTGCTTTAGGCTCACACAAGTTCAGTTGGTTGGTTTGGCTGCCAATCACAGCAGGGCCACCTCTGTTGGTGCAAAAAGGTGCCAAGGTCCAAACTACATTTCCCAGAGGCACCTGCCATACAGTCCCTTTACAGTAAGCTGCAATTGAGAGTCCAAGCTCTGATTCTCCCACAGCAGGCTCCATTTTAAAGTACCCCCACACTGATTGGTCCAATTCAGCAGTTCAGGGCCAAAATGAAGGGACTAATATGGAACAGTTCGTAGCTGCAATAAAGACAGGTTAGACAAACTGCATTTTCATTATCACTCTAACAGATTACCAGCAAACAATTACATCTTCTGAAAGAGCTTCCTCTGGGCATACAGCGACTGCAGAAATGGAGCAATTTGCTCAGTGGCCCAGGCGGGACTCGAGCAGGAAAACACAAAGATCCCCCATTTCAAATTAATTATGCTGCAGTTTGGCAGCTCTTAAAGCAACAGTACATGGAGGCATTAGGCACTCTCACTCAATTATTTTTAAGGACAACTGAAATGCAGGACACCAGCCTGGCAGAGGGCATTTAAGTTCACCCAAAGAAATCTTTTTAGTGACCCCCATTTGTAGGGGGGTTACACATCTATAACAATATAACTCTTCGGAAGATTCACCATATCTGTGAAAAAAACCTTCTTATCTTACATTCTATGCATTCTTCAAACAAGTAATTCTGAAGGTCAGACCCTTCTGCAGTATGCATGGATTTGTATTAACAACAACTGACAGCTGGAATGCCTTTGAGAAAGTCTTGAAACTCTCCTCATTAGCCCCAAATATTGTATTTGGCTATACTGTAGGATGCATCTACAGTACTTCTATGTAATGCATGTAAACACGCATAATGCACATATCTGTATTTATTATTGTTCTATCCCACTTATTATTGTTTATTTTACCCTATTCATATCTGGTATACTTGCTCATTTTTCCTTCTGTATTTGCATTTTAGCATTGTCATATGTGTTTTGTAAGACATGCTCCTGACAAACAGCAGCTTTGTAAGCTTTCTCAACCAGATCACCACCGAGATCTCATTCTCAACAGCTACAATTAAGAATCTGAAAGGGCATGCTTAATCTTGTTGGCACCTTTTTTAATTAAAGGCAATCTGAAAAGAGTCAGATTAACATTTCCCACTGAAAAGAAATACCTATGTGTGGATGCGTTAAATACTAGATGCTCTGACAACAAAGTTGTTATACCATGCGGTTTTAGTAAGCCTTAAAAAAAGATCCATGTTTTTTAATTAAACAAGTTTTATGTTATTTATGTTTTTTTCTGCATTTTATTATACAGAATGCAATATCGTTGTGGTTTTTATTTGATACTTGTATTCATTTACAGTAAATGGTCTGTGTGGGTTGTGCATGGCCCCCTCTTCTGTTCCATCATTGGGATGTCAGGATACTGTTTGATGTTACTGTAGCCCCCTCTCCCCATGTCTAGGGGTATGATGTTGGAATGTCCGTGGGAAGGGGGCACATACAGCAACAGAAATTCTCCCAGACATGACCTAATTTTTTCCAGGCCCTGATGTACAGAAGGTGCCCAAACTGTGCTAAAGCTGGCAAAAATATGCAGGTTAACTCTTCTCAACTGGCTTTAAAAGACTCGAATGTCCACACAACGTTCTAATCCAATGGGATCCCGAAATTTATTTAACTAGATAACTCATTGCTCCAGGGAGTACCATTTCAACAGAGGAGGCAGCAGTTAATAGATCATGGCTGAGAGGGCCTTAGCAGCAATAATAAGTCCTAGACCACACGGGGGGGGGGGGTCAGAATCTTGGCAGCTTTCAGGACTGCTATGGTCACAACTTTGGCAGGCAGCTTGCATCAAACACTGTCCCCAGACATGGCAGCTCCAACTTACCCTAGCTCTAAAACTTGTTCCGAGGGGGGGCATGATCCTTTCCTCTCTCACTCCCAAGGCCCAGGGTCCAAGTGGTACACACAGTCTCTGATGACTTGGGGACCACCATGCTCCCAACTGTGGAGCCCCAGAAGACATTGGTGCACTAGTCTGGTGATGGTCCCATCAGTACAGCAGAACATGTCCCAAAGGCCACCCACTCCAGAGGGCCACCATTACTCACTCTTCACCACCTCTTCCTCGGCTCTACACAGGCTTGCATGATTGGTCAGACCAGGGTTCGAGGCTTAGCCCTTCCAACTCTTTTCCTGTCACAGCTGCATTCTTTACGGGGTGACAGGACACAAACACTGGGTGATCCTCTCACCTTATGGCACAAAGTTGAGTTTACTTCCCCCCACTGGCTGACAGCTGCAAAAGATGGCTGGGATGGCCGGGGGCCGGGACAGGTAATCGCCACCCGGCCACAAAAATTCCTACTCCCACCAATGCTCCCAGGCAGGACCCCTCACTCCCACCAAATCTAACCCTAAATCCCCCCACGCACCCACATTGACCTCCCAACCCATGGGATGCCCTGACCAGGTAACAAAGGAACTTAACTATTCCCTAACTGGGCTGAATTAGGCTACAAAAGAAAAGCAAGAACTAAGCTAAGTAACTTCACAAGGGGGGGGTTACATTACTCCCCCACTTAAACACTCACCGACCCTAGTGAATAATTCAGCCCCAGCTACCCACCCACCACTGCAAAGAGTGGTTCACCCATACTGGTGAGACAGCCATTTTGTCTACACTGATATCAACAAAGGCAATATGCTGACCAGCATTTCCATGTCAGGCATTGCGGCTCTTGGGACGTAGAGTGCCAAACAGTAATATTTTGAGGGGTCTTTTCCCCCCTCACCCTCAAAACTAAAGCTAACCTCCTCCAGGGTGGGCATGCTCTGGAGGGGTCAGAAATTGTGTGGGTGCAATGGACAGCATGAGTGAGGGGTGATTTAAAGTCAAGATCTCCCCTGTCACTCTCGCCCTTGTTACGGTGCCCTAATTGTGGTGCCAAATTTAAGTCACTAGACTAATGGTATACGGCAAAGAGGTATGTGCCCTCCCTCCTCACATATGGCCAGGCATGCTCCGATGGGCACACTGCTGAGATGGTGAAAGCTTCCCCTCCAAAAACTCAGCTCACAACAAATCAAGCCACTCTCTAAACAGGGGTCGTGGTGACCCAATCACCTGCACCCAGGGATGGATTGCCTGGTTACAGAGGTGGCATCCCACTCTCACAGTCCACAACTTCTAGGACATGCTGTCTAACCTGCCTGGGGCTGCCAATCTGCTCACATTGCCACTCACCTCACACAGAGTTAATAACATACAGTAATGCCACAAATCACAATAAAACAATAAACAACAAGCATTCCTACAGTGATAGCGTGCATAACATTCTCACTGAAATACTTAGTGACTTCTACACGCAGTATGGAATCTAACAACAACATCAACTTTTGTAGAGCAGCATTTGTTGTTTAACTGCAGTGCTCAAACATAACAGTGCAACAGATTTTATATTAATGCCCACTACTCATCCTTAAGCACCATGGTGCGGTTCATAAAGTGCAGACATCAAGTCCCACAGGCTAAGTTTGCATTCTTCAAACAAGGAATTCTGAAGGTCAGATCCTTCTGCAGTATGCATGGATTTGTATTAACAACAACCGACATCTGGAATACCTTTCAGAAAGTCTTGAAACTCTCCTCATTAACCACACATATTGTATTTTGCTATACTGTTGGATGTATCTACAGTACTTCAATATAACTCGTGTAACCACACATAATGTACATATCTATATTTATTATTGTTCTCTCCCACTTATTACTGTTTGTTTTACCCCATTCATATCTGGTGTACTTGCTCAAATTTAGGTTTACGATCACTTGAGAAAAAGGACACTGCATTCTTTCCGAACTAACATGTTGGATTGCATCACAGTGGCCTCCGCCTCTGCAAAGCAGTCCGCCCATGTTGTTCCTACTGACTGCAGCACTGCACTATTTCACAGTGCCATCAGTCAAAGTTCACAGTAGTTGTAGTTAGTTGAAGCTGTATGTGAATGGTGGGTGCTTAAGCATATTGGTTCACTGAAAGTCAACGTCCTCAGTATTTATTTTTGTAAAAAGCAGCAATGTTTACCGTGATGTAAATATCACCCCGAGTTGGTTTGTTTAACTGTCCCATGCCAGTCTGGCTGCAGGTGGTGTACAACACTGGTGAAATACAGACTGTGTGAAATGGAGTGTATGAAGCTTGGCTGTGGGGTTTGCGTTCCTCTCTGAAAAATGTGGTAGGACTGACTTTTCACAAATAGCTCTCCTGCTCGCTTTTATTTTTTCAAGGGTCTACCTATGCAGGTCATTTTATCTAGCCACATTTGGTGTTTTCTCTCCCCTAATTCTACAGGAAATCAGGATGGGAAAATAACGGAGCTGAGCAATGACTGCGGGGGGGGTAGAAAGAGAGGGATGCATGCAAGGATTGGGCAAGGTTGGCGATTTAGGGGGATTTGTTGTGTGGGCTTAAAAGGGGTGCTAGGCTACATTTTTCAGCCGGTGCTCATGGATCCCACAGAATGAGGGGAGTGGCTGTAGATGAGGAAGAGCCAGAGAACACAGCTGGATTTGTGACAGATGGATGTGAGGAGCGGCTAAGAAAGGGAAAGCATCAGAGACATGGCGGGGCGGAGGAGTAAAGTAACAGAGCAAGGAAATTGGGATGGGAAAGTAATGGAGCTGAGCAATGACTGGGAGGGGTGAGAGAGAAAGAGAGAGATGCTCGCAAGTATTGGGCACAGTTGATTTAGGGGGACTTGTTGTGTGGGGTTTAAAAGAGGTGCTGGGCTACATTTTTTAGCCAGTGCTCTGAATGTTTGTAAGTGAGTGGCAGGCATTATCACAGTGCCAGGGTTCCCCCAAGCTGTATCTTCTCTTGTGATTACTGTGCACTGTGCAGCAAGAGAGAGATATACAGCCAGCAAGACAGAGACACACTGGGCAATCTGTGCCCCCGAGCACAATACAGTATGTGTGTTTCTCAAGGTAAAGTCCTCGCCGTATGTGACAGTCACAGTCATGAATGCTGTGGTGGAGAACAAGACACAGCAGAAGTGATCTGCACTTTGCCATTCATGTGTCAGCCACCGCTCGATCCAGAGAATCCCCTGCTATCTCGTCACCATAATCTCTGGCAATTCAATGACTGGCAGGTGAGATGCTGCACGATGTTCCCCCTGCAATGCATGCCTGACAGAGAGAGAGAGAGAGACACACACACAGGGGACAGCATGGATGCTTCCCTATGCCAGGTCTGCGAGCTTTACATGCAGTGGAGAAACAGCACCAAGAGGGAGAGAGAGAGACACACACAGTGAGCAATGCGACTGGGACTTTTGGGTCTCTCTCACTTATTCTTTAGAACTTCCCTTGTTGTCCTTATTTAACACTGGCTGACAATCCCTGCAGAAATGGGATGTGTATGTTACAACACAAAACAGCACAGAAATAGCTGGATGAATGACATGTGTAAATAAATAATACATGAAGTGGTTTTGGGGGGGTGGAATGCCTTCTGGACAGTTTCAGTGACAGAGACAGCACTCCACAGGGCAGCTGAAGAGAGCAAGTCAGTGTTTCAGAGCAGTTTTACAGATGGAGATGGCACAGAAGACCGAGCAAGACACTACAGTGAATTCCTGTGTTGTTGTAGAATTATAGTCCTGTTCCATGTTACCCCAGC
Organism: Neoceratodus forsteri; assembly: GCA_016271365.2. Classification (NCBI taxonomy): domain Eukaryota; kingdom Metazoa; phylum Chordata; order Ceratodontiformes; family Ceratodontidae; genus Neoceratodus; species Neoceratodus forsteri. The sequence goes on from CM057453.1 coordinate 1,284,706,431, forward strand.
TGCTTCAATGTGGCTTTTGCCCCCCCGCCCCCGAGAGAGAGAGAGAGAGAGAGAGAGAGATTTTAGAGACAGTAGTGCAACAGGCTGCTGTCTTGCAGCTGCCTTTTGTGCATGTGTGTGTGTGTGGGGGGGGGGCTAAAGTAGATGTGGTATTCATGCTACCAGAGCATAGTATGCACAAGAAATGTCAAAGAGCATGTCAGTACCGTATCTGTCACATTTCTATGTGCATAAAAGCAATGAAAAATGTGCATTCTTTGTTACGGAATACTTTGCAAGGTGGCAGGATATAGTACCTTTCTTGGTCTTTAAACATCAGAACCCCAACTTTTTCTGGGTTTTCTCGTGTTTTGGACATAACCCATATTACCTTACCCTTTACACCATTCAGATTAGGACATCAGTTCTAAGTCTCACAGGAGAGCAGAAGGAGGTTTGAGGAGATAATAGAAAGGAAACAAAAGTTTACATTTGGGGCAAGACACTGGGGAGGGGTGACTGGAAAGGGGGGACAAAGATGTGGATGCGTACTGTAATGGGGGGGGGTCCAGGCAGATGGATCAGGCATGAACAAAGGGGTGGTGAAGGGGTGGGATGAATAGGGGAAGAACAGGAGAGGAAGGTTAATAGGTTGCAATAGCTGTGGGGCAACCATCTTTTTAAGGATTGCATGGAGGGCTGGGGGGTGCTTAGTGTGCAAACAGCTTGGGTAACTAAGGGCCGAGATTGTATGGCTGCGGGGGGGAGGGACTGGGGGGCCATCTTGGGGCTAGGGCCCAAAGAGGAGATTCCTCAAACAGGTTGTTTTTTTAACAGCCATTGCTCATTTATACTTTGCACCTGCCTGCTCTCAGACTTGTGCTGAACTAGTCCCGCTTGTATGCTCATTCAGTTACTCCTACACCACATAACCTCAACCTGAAAACTAAAGAATAGGGCACACACCAAAATGTTGATTTTCATAAAGGATTATTTATTACAGAAGCGCAGCATGTACAGACACAGGGCTAACACCCCAACGTATCAACCCAGCCATTCTGGTGTGTGCCCAGTTATTCAGTTTTCAAGTTCTATATTAATATGACTGGAGCACCTCTGGGACAGCTGATGTGCATCCCTGTACTTGTCTTCTACCACATGACTTCAGTTGCTTCCTTTTCACTGTCCTGATTGAGATTTATGTCATTTTACTAGGCATCATTACAGTTTTAAATAGCACACATTCTTTCATGCACCTAACCTACCAGCTGGTGCCATCAGAAGTGTTTACACCTTTCATGTCAGTCCCTTTCTCATTCTTTTTTGGTAAAAAAAAAAGAAGAAAGAAAGAAAGATCTGGATTTAAGACCAAAACAACAACAACAAAAAACAGGCTAATGTGTATCTTTGTGTATGTGTATGCTGTGTGTTTGTGTGGCGGTGCTCAAGTCTTCAGTACTAGATCAAAAAACAAAAACTACAATAATTGTGGCCACAATAGGACAAATGCCCTAAAGCAAAAAAACAAACAAACAAAAACAGCAAGTTCATATAGGTGGAAGGACTACTTTATTAAATATTAAGCTGAAGTCTTAATATATGCATATTTAAACATATTTAGTTCCTACTGCCATATAAATACAATCCCATTTTATAAGCACAGTAAGACAGGCTGGTCATGTACATTAGAGATTACTAACGCATGGCAAGGGGCTAAAGGCACAAGGTGTGTGGCCTCCTTTCTCACTGTGCCCCTTGCCATGTGTTAGAAATGTCTAAGGCATACCTCTTCATGTCTTCTTAATTACATATCAGTTATTGATTTATATAGTCCCACTGTATCCTGAAGAAGTAGTGGTAAGCATTCAGAAATGTCACTGGTACAGCAGAGAACTGTAATGCAGTATTGATGTGTGAATAAAGTTTTTTTTTTCATTATCTTATGAAAATATCATCTGGGTGAGTGGAGTCATTTATGCAAGAATTAGATAGTGACAATCGCGAGCCTTGTTTTGGAACAGTCTTCTCCCTGTATTGTTTTCACTTTTGTTCAGGGGCTTGAGGCCATTCTGTTTTTCCCCCCTGTGGTTTATAAACTAGTCCCCGAATACTTATTGATAAGGACACTGTTTTCATTCAAACATCCTTAATAACAAAACAATAAAAGGAAGGAAATCCAAATATATGAAATGTACACTGAACTATATCTGGCACATTTGATTTTCAGAGTTTTCTCTGAGGTGCTACAACACTAATCTTTAAATTCCAAAATGGAAAAGGCAGTAATTTATTTACATGACCCTTTCAAATGGAATTAAAATAAACACTTCTGAGTATAACTGCCAGTCATCCATGGATAACCCCGTGGAGGGAATCCTCTAGGCACAAGTATTAATCTGCATATACTGCATATATCTGCAACTTTTATTTATTTATTTATTAAGATCTAGGATTAAACACCTTTGAGCTGAGAGCTTTTTTACAAAGGTTCCACGTCAGCGGGAGAGAAGACAGTATTACAAAGGTTTAAACAACAAAGAGTATAAGGCATGTACAATAATTACAATTACAGTGGTTTATACAAGCATGTTTATACTATCAAGACAAAATGATAGAGGGTAAAATACCCTTGATTTGCGTATAGAGTAAGTTAGAGGAGAGGATAGTTGAAGGTAGTTGAAGGTAGGGAGAAAGTTAGCTGACAGAGTGGTTAGTGGAGAGAATAGTAGGCGGTAGGGAAGAGAGAGCTAAAATGATGATGGGTGAGGGGAGAAGGTAGGGTGAGAGATAGGGTTGCAGCAGTCATAGACCTTGTCAAGGGAGGGGGGGTGGATGGATGCGGCGAGTGGCCAAGCAGAGTTGTGAGCCACCATGTGGCAAGGTAGTAGGGGGAGGAAGGGAGTGTAGGGGGGGTAGAGATGGCATGGGCATGCCGTTACTGGGAGCCGCATAGAGGTAGGTCAGAGTCCTATGGAAGGGGGGCTAGTGGAAACAGTCACAGGTGCTGGATGCGGAAAGCTGCTGGCATAGTAGTCTCTTGAAGGGGCCCAGAATAGGTTGAGTGGAGATGTCCAGGCTGAGGGCATTAAACCAGAGGGGTGCTCTGTAGCCAAAAGAGCGCTGACCCTGCATCGTTCGAAGATGAGGAACATGGAAGAGGTGAGTGCTAGCACTTCTTGTCCGTTGTGAGTTGCTGCTGTGTGGCTGAAGTAGGTTTGCTGTGCCATGGGGGAGAATACCTAGTAGCACCTTTTTTGCCAGCAAACAGGTTTGGTAGTGTAACCTCCCACTGAGTTGGAGCCAGCCCATTTGCGCATAGAGGTCACAGGTATGGGTGAGATGCTCAGCTCCAGTGAGCAGCCTGCAGGCCTTGTTCAGTGCAACCGATATTCTGCGGAGGGCTGTGGGGCTAGCAGCACCATAGATGACCATACCGTAGTCTATGACAGAGAGGACGGAGCTGTTGGTAGCTAGTCTAAGAGCATCTGAAGTGAGACAGTGCTTGTGCCTGTGGAGGAGACTGATTTTGTAGTTGACAGTCCTAGCCACATTGCTGATGTGCTGGTCATAGGCTGGACTGCCATCAAGTGTGGCCCCAAGATATTTAAAGTGCTGGGTATGTTCGAGCAGAGTTCCAGATCGTGTACTGATGTTGAGATCGTGTGGCTTGTACTTGCTTCGAGTGCTGCAGAACATCATGGTTTTGGTTTTTTACTCTTTAGGAAAAGTTTATGATTTTGGAACCATTCCTCAACAATCCCGAAGCTATGTTGCAGCTTGCATTCAAGTTTCTCTGGGTCTGGGCAGTTTGAGAAGATTACTGCATCATCTGCATAGAGTAGCATCTGCTGTGGGCAGCAGCATTCTAGATTGTTGAGAAAGATGCTGAAAAAGAACAGTCCTAGTATGGAGCCTTGGGGGACCCTAAATTTTACAGGCAGATATTCGGAGAGGACATTGTTGATTTTCACTCTTTGTGTACGTTGTCCTAGGTAGCTTTTGAACCAGAGGGTTGATTTTGCAGAGACTTTGAATGTCAACAGTGTCTAGCTAATAGTTATGCCATCTTTCTGCTCTGACAACTTATTTGGGTAATGCTATGTAATCAGAAGACAACATCTTGGTTGCCTTATCTAATTTTCTGTTCCCTCTTTTAAAGTGGAACAGTCAGCAGCAAGAAGAACCCCACACTCAAGTGTGGGGCTGGTACCAATGTACACTTTGTGTGTAAACACTTTTGTTTTACTTACTATTTAATGCAGTAAAGTGCATTGAGTCAGACAGATTCTACTTGCAAGCTTACATCTTCTATAACTACAAATCACAGAATCCCCTGCAGCTGACATCAGAGGTATGCTGCAGCAATGGGAGATTCAATAGCCTGCAATACATGTGAACATTTTATAAGCTATTATCTTTTGTTTGCTGGTCCTGCTGTCCTTCTTCAGCCAAGTACAGTCCCAGATGACTGTATGTAACCATACTTAGCCCCAAGAGGATAGTGGGACCAGCAAAAATCTAATCAAAACTTATAAAAGCTCTAACATGCACTGCAGGTTATTGAATCTCCAACTGCTGCAGCCCTCCTCTGATGTCAAATGCAGTGGATTCTGGAATTTGTAGTTACAGAAAATTTCAGCTTGCAAGTCAGCATAATCAGCCTGACACAATCTACTATACTGCTGAAACAGTAAGTAAAAAATGTTTCTGTACACCAAGTGCACATTGGGACCAACTCCACACTTAGATATGGGGCTGTTAATTCTGACTGTTCCCCTTTAAAACAACAGAGCTAAGCAATTAACTGAAGTGGAATAAACTTAGAAATGTCCATGTCTCCATACAATAATTTTTTATCATAGTGTCATGGAGTTCAAGGAAACCTAAATAAACAGAACAAACTCAAGCGTGTTTCATTCCATGTCTGCAGATGCATGGTGTATTGTAGCTTTTCAATCAGTGGAAATTCGTTTTTCTAAATAGTTTTGTGAAATAAGAATATATCCACTGAGATGATTTAAATATGCTATAATGATTGAAAACCATAAGACTGGATTATATTTAGAAACATGTTTAATACTAAAGCAAACTATAAAAGGTATACTGAGAGAAACATTTTTTTGATTTTTTGGTACTCATTTACAATATTCATTTCTATATATTAGTGCAAGTAGATCTCCTTCACATTCACCTATACCCATGCTCTCCTAGCATTCACTTACTGCATATACATAGACTTGCTTTCTTTAAAACCATATGTCCACCATATGCTTTAGTGCTCCATGAACTTATGCTCAAGTTACTAACGATTGCTCAGTTCTAAAACTTCAGGTTTCCCTAATACTATCATGGTATACAGCTCTGAAAAAAGCATAGAGTTCCCACCTCTCTGAAGACTTCCATTACTGGTAATAGTTCAAATTCTGACTTAACTAATGACACTGGGATGTGAACTTAAGAACTCTGCAGGAGCAGTAATGGAAATGGGAGGGGGGCAGGGGAACTTGCATACTGTGTGACCCTGAGAAAGTCACTTAACATTCCTGTGCTCCCAGGTTGCACCTGTAAAAAAGCTTTTAGCTTAGTGTGCTACTCCTGGTTAAACAACTAAAAAAAAACAAACAAAAAAAAAAAACTCAGCTTCAAGAGTTAAAATAAGTCTAACTCAGTTCCAGGAGAAAAATACTGAAGGACACCTCCTCTGTAAAATGTACCCCACTATACTGTAGGCATAAAACTGACTAAATAAAGTGTGAAAAAAAATACAGCCTATAATAAGGAAATTCCCCCAATACCTGTGTGGTATGTTCCATCCTTCGTTAAAAGTCATGTATTCCACCGGCCCAGTGGTGCTCAGGGTTCAGGTGCTGGATGCCACACCTTGTGCCATGCTGGTGACCCAGGTTTGAGAATGACCTCAGGTCACTGGGGAGCTGGCTGGGGGGAGGGTTGGAGTGGGATTTCCCCTCCAAGGGTGGATGCCCGCTCCTCCATAGTCCCACACCCATTGGATGGAGGCCCAATGGGTGCATAGGCAGTTGGAATGGTGATGTGAAGTCAGGGGTGAGGTGGAAGGGGTCACTGGATCCTGGCATGAGTGGGCACCTCCAGGCCCGCATATGCATGTGTATGCCATGACCCTGGGATGGGGAAGAAAATACGGAAAAAAGAGAAAGTATATATGGAAAAAAATAATCATGTATTCCCCTAGTGAATGTGTTCTATTTCCAGCACTTAGTACTGTAGTAGAAAACAACTGACATGTAATGATGATTAGTACTGCACCAGTGGATAGTTATATCATTAGTAGGTTAACATTCCCCAAATATTTGGTAAAAACATTTAGATTGCTCATGTATATACATTTCAATTGTCTCTAGGCAAGCAATAATTCCCAATAGGGTGGGTGGTATTGCCCATACCGCCCACCCTAGAGGGTGTTATTGTGCTTAGAAAATGGGCCTGTGTATTGTATGTGCTTGAAATCAAGTAAACATTATGATTAAATGTTAAAATCGTTAGCTGTTAGATTCATTTTGTGATCAAATAGTTCCTCCGTCTGCATTAAAATACTGTTTTTTTTTTAGCATAGGGATGTTTGTCATACAAGGGCCTCTGTAGATGGTTGCAGCTAGTTGTCAAGGTTACCCCCATCCACACAGACACTTCCCGTTTTCTCTCTCACTCTGTTTATTTGATGGTGCTTTTTTTTAAGTTGTTTCCCATTCCCCCAGCCATGTCGTGCTTTTTTCTCTCTTAAGTTTTTCCTTGTTCCTGCATACAGTGCTACGAACAGAATGGAGCAGGATGAATGCGGCCAGAACAGTTACCGGGTGTTCTCCGTGATTGAACAGGCAAAGAAGATGATCGAGTAAGTAGTGCTTGGTTGTTTACAAGGTTGCTCATAAAATTCTGACGGTGTAGGAGAGCGGCAGGGGCAAGCAGCACTTGTGTATTTTGTTGCTGTGGAGAGGCTCATGCTGCCTTTCTGAAAACCCCAGTAAAATGAAGCCGGGGAGCCAGTTTGAACATTCAGGGAATCTGTTTTTTTTCTTTGTAAATGTGACAACAGCAATTACTTACTACTTAAATGGAGTGCGAGCTGGGCTGTAGCGGGGGTGGGAGGCAGCATCTCTCGTTATTTGAATAGCAAAAAATGGTGGCTGCTGAGTTTGAAAATCGGGTGCCCATGGATACCTTCAGTTATAGGTCACCCTGAATTGTAACTTGTTATGAAGCGGGCATCTATGGAAAGTTAATGTACTCCTTTGTAATCGCTCTCAGCCAGTCAGAGAGCTCCATATATCTAGCCCAGTTTCTAATCTTTGTTATTAAATTGCATCTGTTAGCCTGTGTTGAGAAATTATTTTTTAACTTCCTGTATTATGTTAACTGCCTCTTATGGTATTTGTCCAAACCAGGACCTCATTGTAAAAGAGCACTGCTCAAAGGAGCTTTTTTCCTGGTGAAATAAATAAATACAAAGGCCCAGATATTCAAAAGAGTTGAGCCATGTGCAATAGGGTTGCGCCTGCGCAAGTCCGAAATTGCGCCATTCTGTGATATTCAGCAGGAGGCAGTTGCACCCCTGAAATCATGCTGAGCAACAGTGCAATGATAATGAAGGCATGCACAACCGAAGGGGGAGGAACCATGCATAAATGGCGCAGTGTGATATTCAAAGACTTGCGCAATGCGCAACAGTGGAGCAAGTGGAAGTTACGCCATAGCGAAATGAGCCAAAATAAAAAGGAGCAAGGAAGAGGTGCAAGAACGCTACAGGGAAGCCACATGAGGCAGAGGCAGACAGACAGGGCAGGTGGCACAAACAGGGCAGGCCAGGGAAAGGTCACAGTGAACAGCCAGGCACAGGGAAGGTGTGGGGAGCCACACAGCACAGAGGCCAGCACAGGCAGGTGTACCCGGTGCAGGGGAAGTAGCAGCTAGGACAGCGGGTGGAATACAGTAACAGCTGCCAGGGGGGATGAACGCAAGCCAGGACATGGCCAGTGCCACCTTCCACATGGAGGCCAATGAGGAGGGTGAGAAGGCGGGCGGCAGGGGGGCGTGGCCATGGAAGGGTCCATCAGCAGTATGCCCCAAACAGGCAGTACCGAGCCCGCACAAACTTTGAGCTGTACACAGATACTGAGATTGTGGGCCAGTACTGCCTGAACAGGGCAATTCTGAGGCAGCTCTGTGAGCTGTGCAGTGATGTGATGCAGGCACCCACACGACGGAGCCATGCCCTGTCAGTGGAGACCAAGGTAACAGCCTGCATGTGCTTGCTCACCACGGGTACCTTCCAGAGACCAACTGGGGACACCACAGGCATAACCCAGTTGGCCACGTCATGCCACCTCACCCAATTCCTCAGCGCATTGCTGCCACATGCTGAGAGTACATCCATTTGCCAACAACGGTGGAGCGCACAGCAAACATACAGGAGTTCCACAGGGTAGCACATATGCCTGGCATGCTAGGGGCAATAGACTGCACCCATGTGGCCATCCGCACACCACCTGGCCCTGAGGGGACCGCATGCATAAATTGCAAGGGCTATGCCAGCATCAACTGCCAGGTGGTGTGCGATGCCAGGGGGTGCATCATCAATGTCTGTGCCACACACCCTGGGGGAGCACACGATTCTTTCATCTGGCACCAGTCGGCATTGTGCCACAGATTCAAGAGTGGGGACATCCCCACTGGCCACCTAGTGGGTGATTATGCAAACCACATGGACAATCATAGGGCCTGGGGGGGGCATGGCCAGAGGTGGCATGGGTAGTGGCCTACATGACCTGGGGCAGGGCAATGCTGATCACCAAACTAACCTCCACCCTCTACACACAGATGACAGTGGATACCCACTCCGTCCCTGGCTGCTCATACCCTACCGGTGGCCCACGACCCCATCGCAGCAACGCTACAATGAGGCACATGCTACCACACGTAATGTCATTGAGCGTGTGTTTGGGATGCTGAAGGCACATTTCTGTTGCCTGGACACCTCCGGCGGTGCCCTACAGTACAGTCCCTCAAAGGCCTGCGGGCTATTCCTGGCCTGTTGCATCCTGCACAACATGGCCAATGAATGTGGGATAGCCGTACAGGTCAAAGAGGGGGACAGCGATGGGGACGATGGGGATGCCAGTGATGATGGTGATGGGCAGCCCCCCCCTTGGCAGATGGGACCCCCGACTGCTCTGGCTGGCACAGCTGCACTGGGACACCATCATGGAGGAGCACTTCAGCCAACCCAGGTAAGTCATGGGGCCATGCGCAACCACCAGTGGCCAAGGAACAACTCACAAACATGCAGGGACACACACCGGGGGTGCATGCCGTCAAGGGAAGTGGCAGGGCACAGAGGCACACACACACACAGCCAGGGATGGGTGAGGATTAACATGCCATGCCGAAGGACACACACACACACGCGCACACACACAACACAACAAACGTGCACAGAGGGCAGAAGGCACACTGACCCAGAATGCACACCCTAACAACACACATGTCCATAGGCCAACACGCCCACTGCCTGTCCATGTGCATATGTCAGATGATGAGCACCCTTGCACATTGGTGTACAGCGCAATGCAGGCATAATCATGCACACGCAACTGTGGACAGCAGCCGGGAGGGTGTGCAGGTGGACTGTGTGTCCGCGTGCAGGGCCGGGTACCCACCCGTGCACTGCCCACTGACACACACAATGCACACAGGGCAGCACCAGACAGTAGTCATACTGGGAGACAGGTCAGTCCCATGACACAGTGCCACGGCCACCACGGATGTGGGGCGGCCCCGCCAAGACCCACCAGCACTGGCAGGCTGACCACTGGCCTCATGGGGTGGCACCGATGGTCTCCCAGGGGTTCCACTGTGTGAACGTGACCATGCCCACGCAGGGGTCTGCAGAACACCGAACATGCCTGCACCAGGAGTGCTCAGGATGCCCACAGCTGAACCCGGCATCGACAGGGTGGGAGTCACATGATGCCGGGAATGGGGGGTGGATAGTGCACTGCGTGGTGTCCGTGACGCATGGGCACCTGACTGTGTGCCCATTGTGGCCATGACAACAATGAACGCCTGTGCATGCCTGTCAATGGCAGCGGTCACATCCTCCTGCAAATGGTCCATCTGTGCCAGGATCTGTTCGGTGTCCCTGCTGTGACGCTCCTCTGTCCACTCCAGAGCCACACACAGTGCATCCACGGACGTCGCAAGCCACATCTGCTGCTGGACCAATGCGCACAGTAGATGGGTGTGCTCGTCCAAGAGGGCATCAGCCTTCTCGGCATCCTGTCCCTCAGGGTGTGCAAGGCCCTGATGTTCAGCACCCCTTGAGGGTGGGTGCTGCGCACCAGGACCAGGTCTGGGCATGTCCACAGGTGGTGCACAGACACCGCCACTAAACCCTGTACCCCCAAGCCCAGTGGGCGACTGCTGATGCTGCACCTCCAGCTGCCGCACCCCAGGGCTCAGTGGTGCCATCCGCAGTGGCCGCAACAGTCCCACTGTCCTGAACAGACACCAGTGCTGCCCCACTGGTGCTGACAGGCACAGCCTGGGACTGTGCTGACATGCAGGCCTCCACGGCGGCACCACCCACAGCCATGAAGCGCGGTGCCCTGCTGTGTGTCCATCCTGTGGCACACATGTGTCACTGCCATGATGGTCGTGTCATCATCACTGGTGCTGGACTCTGCCCGGCCACAGCCACAGCATGCTGGCATCCATGGATGCCAGCATGCTGGGTTACAGAGCAGGGCTTCCTCCACACCTGTCACAATGACATCAGTGTGGACAGCCAGGCGGCCCCACTGTCGTAATGATCCACATATACCTGTGGAGGTGGATGGTCCCACCTCCGACTCCATCCAACTGTCCGCAGTGGACAGGCCCACCACCGCTGACCCATGCAGATGCTCAGGATCTGTAAGGGAAAGCAAAGTCGCATTACTGCGTGTGACCTACCCAGCCCTCCCCAGACAGACCATGATTTACCATGCAGTGATGGGCCACCACCCGTCTGGAAGCCACCACCTGGAACACCCTCTATGGCACTTCGCTGCATGCTTCCAGCAAGCCTGTCCTCTGCTGGGGTGAGCTGTACCACCTCTGGCTGTCTCCCACCTGTTGCAGCACATACCGCCCTGATGGCAGCCACCTTCTCCTTTACCCTCCTCCTGTCCATGCCCATCTTCTTCTTACACTCCTGCACGGAGCGCTGGTGGCTGCCATGCAGGTTCATGGCATGTGCCACCTCCTCCCATGCAGCAGCATGGGCCTGGGGGGTTTCCCGCTGTCCACCGAGCAGTGGCTCCTGATCCAGGTAGGCCTTGAAAAGGGCCTCGGTTTCAGCCTTTGTAAAACTCGGCCTCCTCCTCCTCCCACCACTGTTTTCCTCCTCTCCAACAATGTGCTCAGTCATTATGTAGCCTGTAAGAATGGCAGTTGTTACCTGTGACTGTGCAGTCCCATGCATGTCCCTGAATCCACAGTCCACACTCCCAGACAGCATGCTACTCACCAATAAACTGCAGTAACTGACTATGGCCACTGCAGCACATTGTCGCACCTTTATAGCACAATCCATGCAAATGAGGTGAGAAGCAACTTTAATTAGATGCAAATTGCAGTGCTGCACCATTGAATGGCTGATTAGATGATTTGCATATGACGGCTGAATATCGTGCTGTTGCACTTTGTGCAATTGTGTTAAATGTGCTGAGCCAATGGCACAGTTCTGTGGCATGCGTAGTACACCTCACTGTGCATGCCCGGGCTGCTGACGCAGGCGTCTGCCATGCTGATGATGTGTTGTACATGATAGGCAATGCAGGGCACAGCCACCATTATGCCAGTGGTGCTATAGCGATGGTCACTACATGGCGTTGTGGCACTGGGCCTTCATAGGCACAATGGCCCAACTGCCTGGTAGTCCACTATGGTGCTGGCACATAGGCAGCCAATCGCACTACATGCATTGTCATCCAATGGCGCTGTGCGTGGCCTTGCGCCAGAGACCCTTGACCCTGTGCCCGACCTTTGCCCCCTTGGCGCCATGCGTCATGCATAGGTGCACCTCTAGCACGCTGTTCAGTAACAGCGCAATAGGGAATGGCAGCGCTGTACCACGCAACATCTGCACATGGGGAGCAGTGCTGCAGAGTGCCATATTGCCTACTATAGCTGCTGGAATGGTGCATAGATGAGCTGCTCAATGGACAGCTATTGAGCTGGCCAATCTGTTGGCCATAGTTGAGCCACACCACGGGCCTGTCTTCGGGGAGGCCCTCCTGGACAGGGCCAGGACCCAGGTGTGGCAGGAGGTGGCCACTGCCCTGGATGAGGCAACAGGACAGGGCCTTTTGGCTGAACAGTGCAGGCACCGCTATGGTGACCTGCGCAGGAGGGAGCCGGAGCTACTGGCCTAACTACGGGCACGTGCCAGGAGTGGCACAGTGCCACGTCCAGGTAGGGGTTCCGTCAACACACTTTTATCATTCATATGAGTCACAGTGTTGTATGTGTCCAGCACATAGGGGAGGGACCATATGGGGTTGGCCGTGGTGGAGTTCACAGGGTGTGGAGCGGGTGGGTCTGGCTGGGTGGGAGGGCACACACCTTGGGGCAGGGGGACTTTGCTTTGGTAATGTACTGATGTTCTTCTCTCCTTTTTTCCCCACAGGCCAGGATGAAATCCACAGGGTGCAGGCAGAGCGGCGGAGGGGTGAGGACAATGCCGCAAGGTGGGCCGAGGACCATCAATGCCCACCTGACCAGCCCGATGAGGGTGAGTGCCATAACTCCATGATTATTATTGCATGCTGTGTGACAGGGTGGGCAGTGGGGCATGGCCACCATCCATCGACATCACTGCCATGCACGCCACTTGTTACAATCAACACTGTCCAGTGGCAATGCATGTCTGGGTGTGCATCACTGGTGGTCCATGCGTGCACCAGGTGCATGGCTGTGCCACTGCCTTTGCACCACATAGCCATGTCACTAGACGGCCACGGTGGTGCTGTGCGTGACTTGGCCGGTGGGGGTGTGCAGCGTTCCACATGGCTGTATGTGCCTGGGTGGGCAGGTCCTATGGACGTGAGCACTGCGGGTGGTCACACACCATCACAGTGGTATGTCCCATGGCCTTATGCCATGCACAGTGGGCGGGCTGTGTGGGGTTGTGCATTCACACCTATTGACTGTGCTCCCTTGTCCTAAGTATGAGACATCTCCGGGAAATAAGGGACACCTTGAGGGAGCTCCTTAATCTGGCCCGCGAGTCTGTGGCAATCCTGAGGAGGCTCGACGTGACGGGGGTGCTGTGGTGCCACAGAGGAAGGTGGTCCCAGAGCCAGGAACGGCAGATGTGAAGATGGTCCTTTGGTCCCTGACTTCCTCTACCCCGCTGGACCCACCATCACACCCTTCCTATCCCATTCCATTTGTCCACCCCTTTCTCCTGCCCACCCCCACCTTGTTTGTGTCCCCCACCCCAAGCTTGTATATAGTTTTTATTATTGTACATAGTTCAGTTTTATATTTACAATACATTTGATTTTTATATGAATACCATGGTGGTCTCTGATTTGCAGCAGGCTATAGGTGCTCAGCTGCAGTGGTGTGCATGGCATCAGGGGTGGTGCAGCCATGGGTATATGTGTGTGTCCGTGTGGAGGTGACTATGGTGTGGGGGTAGATATCAGTCAGTGTCTGTGTTGTGTGTGTTGTTCCCTGTGCACTGGATGACTGTGTGCAGTGGTCCATGGCGCGTGTTCTGTGTCTATGGTGCACCCATCAGCCCGTCCATGGCCTGTGCAGCCCACACACATGCCTGTCTGTGACCTGCATGGTCCGCTGGCATGTCAGTGGTGGCATTCCCTGCAGGGTGGACACTGTACCTGTCACTTTGCTGGGTTGCCCATGTCACTGGTGTGGTGCATGCCTGGCTCAGGTGGCACTGTGGGCGACATGGTCATTGTTCCACCTCCATGCTGTGGCTTGTGTGTGTTGCAGGAGATGTGCCCCACTGTCTGTGGCTTGTGCTCCGGGTGACTACTGGTGGTGTATGGGTCCACAGTGCCTGCACAGGGTGGCTGGCACTCCAGTGTCATGGTGGACTGCGGGTTGTGTGTACACAGCTTACATGGGCCCACAGTGGGGGCTTGGTTGCCCCACCACTGCGTCCCTGTGTTGTTGTGCCCTTGGGTATAGGTGGGTGTCTGTCCATACCCTGTGTGGCATCCGGTGTGGTGCATGCTTCCACACACCACTGTGGGTGTCTGTGCTGGCTGTTGTGGCCAGTGGTGGGCCTGGGTGTGTCACTGGAATACTGTGCAGGGCGCTGTACCACTGGTGGTGGTGTCAAGGACATGACTGTCCCATATGGGGTACCTCTTGTGCCAATGCATGGTCGGTCTCTCAGCAGTACCTCGGGGGACTGTGCATGGTGGCACTGTGTCTGCCATTTTTGCATTGCCATGTGCTGCAACCTGCTGATGGGTGCTCGTGGTGGGGCTGGCTTGCATGGTTCTGTGGTGCACAGGGTTGCATTGACACAGTGGGGGTGGTGGCATGCATGGGGTTTCCTGCAGTGGTGGTCACTGCTCATGGGGGGATGTCTGGGGGTCACGGTGCAGGGTGTGCTGTGCACTGGGGGATGGTGTGGCACAGGGTGGTCTGCCCTCCTTGTGTGCCAGTCACAGCTTGCCAGTAGGTGTGATGGGACACCATGGCCAGGCTGTGGGTTGGTTGCTTGTCTCCATGGACCAGTGGTTATTCCAGCCCTCCCCTGGTTGTGCTGTGCTTTGGGTGTGGGGGGACAATGTCTGTTCTGCTGTGTGTTCCTCTGCCCATCTGTGGCATGGGTGGTGGGTCCCTACCTCCCTGATTGTGCAGTTACATTGCTGTGCAGCTGGGGGGCTCCCTGGTTGTGCTATGGCGCCTCTGGACTGCTCAGCTGAACATCCCTTGTTGCGCTATGGCGCATCAGATCTGCTCAGCTTCCCCTCCCTAGTTGCGCTATGGTGCAGGTGGTGCGATATTCAGTCCTCGGCTGTAGGCGCAATTTGGCCTGCTCCTTTTTTGAATATCGCATCTCTTGCACATGGGCGCAATAGACTTGCACTTGCTCCTGCTATTGCGCACTTTTTGGGTGCAGTTTGAATATCTGGGCCTAGTACTGTAAAGATCGGCACATCTAAATACAACTAATCATGTTGTGATCTATTCAGCAAAACAAAAGGCCTCTAATGTTATCGTAGTTTGTAACATTACAGTATTTGAAATGGAAATTTTATAACAAATCAAGCAAGGATAGTCTTCTCTAGCACAGGAGGGTTTTACATTTTGAGCTGAAGGATCATATTTTTATAAACCACACAAAGTGTTACTACAGCCAATAGGCCAGATTTGTATCTGGCCCAATGAGATCTATGTTTCCATTGGAAATGTCTGCAAATGCAACTCAAATTAGACCATAGTTGATTTCATTTTTGGATGCATTTGTGGACAATTTGCAACAAAAAGTCCACATCTTGGGTCACAAAAATGTCTGTAAAGTGGAAAGGCTCCGCATCATGTCGTCGCGTGCAAGACCACGTGGTCTGAACAGCGAGGATAACACCATGCCTGGTGACAATGGGTGTGGATCAGTGATGAGTGTAGATTTATTATTACAACAGCACACTGCCATGGACCACCACTCCAGTGAAATGTGTGACCTCATCAGTTCTTTTCTTTGTTGAGTGATATTCCATGGCACGATGTTGACTTGCACGGTGTTGTCCACTCTGTTTCCACCTGCGCAGTACTGTCCGCAGAGGACTTGATGTGCTATGATGTGGAAACTCTGCTACAGAAACTCAAACCAGGCATCTTTGAAAACTGGATGTGCATGTTTTGGTGTTAATGGTAGGGCTCTTATGGAATGAAAAATCAGCTTGTATGTCTGAATCCTCCCATTTGAAAATCTAGGCATATATGTTTTGTAAAGACTATCCTCTCTTCAGTTGTAACATTATCTATCTATCTATCTATCTATCTATCTATCTATCTATCTATCTATCTATCTATCTATGTCTATCTGTCTATGTCTGTCTCTCTATCTATGTCTACCTATCTATGTCTACCTATGTCTGTCCATCTGTCCGTCCTTCCATCTATCTCTGTCTATGTCTATCTATCTATGTCTACCCATCTATGTCTACCTATGTCTATCTATGTCTGTCTGTCTATCTATCTATCTATCTATCTATCTATCTATCTATCTATCTATCTATCTATCTATCTATCTATCTATCTGTCTGTCTGTCTATCTATCTATCTATCTA
This sequence comes from Neoceratodus forsteri, assembly GCA_016271365.2. Lineage (NCBI taxonomy): Eukaryota > Metazoa > Chordata > Ceratodontiformes > Ceratodontidae > Neoceratodus > Neoceratodus forsteri. The sequence goes on from CM057453.1 coordinate 1,284,722,762, forward strand.
TCTATCTATCTATCTATCTATCTATCCATTTGTGCATCTATCCATCTATCTACAGTATGTCTATCTATCTATGTCTACCTATCTATGTTTATGTCTACCTATCTGTCCATCCGTTCATTCATCATCCATCCATCCATCCATCCATCCATCCATCCATCCATCCATCTATCTATCTATCTATCTATCTATCTATCTATCTATCTATCTATCTATCTATCTAGGACAGTTTGCACGAGATGCACCATCTCACTGTGAGTTCCTCCTTCTAACCATATTTACATTTCACAATGTACTGTAGACACACACACATACACACACACACACACACACACACACACACACACACACACTCTGATGTCAAGCAACATGATAAAGGCTACAAAACACCTCATGGATTTTTAGTTTATTGTGTTTTTTTTTGCTGCCTTGCTGTACTAGTCATTGCAGCTAGCTAGTTAGAACTCTTGCTACTCTATGGCTAAAATATATACCCTTATTTGCTACTCCAACCATATGCAAAATCTGAGATTGCTCAGGTACAGAGTATCCTATCTTATTGTAGCCATCACCTTACATTGGTTGATGTTGAGTCAATTACCATGGGACCAGAACAATGCTGCAGTTATCATTATCAATGGATGATGAAAATATCCCCTTCAAATTGAGAAATTTCACCTAGGTCAGTATTTGCTAAATGCTGTTATCACATGATTGCATTTCATTTAAATACTGCTTTGCACTGTTGGTTGGTTCCATGCCAGCATTTGCAAGTTTTTATCTGTGCGTTTTTGAAAACCTTTAACACCAGGTTAGAAGGGACAGGCCCTCATTTACCACCCCCTAGCTTTTTCTTCCACGTTTGTACCATTCTGCCGCTGTGCATTTTGTAATGGCATAGTGCCACTTGGAGTATTTAACACCCACATTTATCCTTGCTCCAGGAAGATACACTGAAGTGTCACAAAAATTAGAGCTAATTCTGGGCACATAAATAATTGCAAATATAATATTCATTAATATTAAACAGTGGTACTTTGCAGTGAAAAGTCTGAGTTATTAGGAGCACCTTCTGGCTCTCTGGTATAACTCCCCTGGTCTGTCCCGTGTACATGGTTTTCATCATGACCGGCGGAGACTGACAGTTCCTCTGAGTATTCCACTGACTGAGTTTGGCATCTTTTTAGATTATCCACTAACTGAGCCAGGTCAGGATAAAGTTTGTTTGGAGTGGAAACACAGAGAGTGGGCAGATTGGCACCTGAGTCCTGACCCAGGGCACCTGCCACAATGATCCTATCTGACATCTGACTGACTAAAACTATTTGGTCTTGGTCTATAAAGGTTGTGTATTCACTGAAGTCTAAGGTTCCCTTGGGGCCATGATTATGTATCAGTGGACAATGAAGTTTTCCTAGTTCCTCAAATATTTTCTCATGAACTTTAAAGCCATCTGTTAATTTGTGCCTGGGACATTCATATATTTTACATCAGTGTTTTGTCCCAAAATCTATTAAGCACCATCCCAAATATTGATGTAATGGTTCTGTGCATGCAAAATCTGTACAGTTTAATATATGGATGTAACCCGGGACTGTTACTTTAAGAGTCCCCGCATGGCTGATGAAACAGAAATCTAAACCTGGTTTACTTTTAAGAGTATCTTTTTCTAAACTCATTGCTCTAAGTTTTATAATATTAAATTGAGAAGGAATACCAAAGACAGGATTCATGATTAAAAATGTTTACTTTTGATATGGAGATTTAAGAATTACAAGGCAGTTTAGGCAGTGAAATGAAAAGATGGTTACAGTTTTAAACTGCAGTCACAATTCAAAATACAGTCACAATTTTTCTGAACAGAAATGCAAGCAGAAAATAATTGCTTCGATGTAGACCATAAATAGTCACAAAAAGAAATACAAATTAATGCAGGCAAACTGTCAGCCTTACTGTAGGTCCTATGCCTAAGGTGAAGGTAACACATTCACCAGATCAGTACAAGCTGATGTCCTCATGAGATCCTGGGAGCTGGGGTGACCTGTGGTTTTCTCCCTGAGATTCCTTATCTTCACAGAGGTTGTTGAGGGTTTAAATACTCTCACCAAGGCAGAGAATATGAGATTCAGATACTTGGATGGTTTCTAGAATTTAGCAGTTTCTATAAATTAGATAGTCACTAATTGATGGCCAAATGCTGAAAGCTGTCAGTAACTCAGAGGCATTTGATTAATATAGGGGAATAATTGGGCTGTAACCTGAGTCTGAAGTCACTGGACTTGTGCCAGTGATGTTTTTTAATATTTGAGAATTAGATTGTGTTGTCAAGCAGGATACTCAGCTTAAGAAGCATCACGCTTTAGACAGTTCTTTTAATATTTGAGAATTAGATTGTGTTTTCAAGCAGTGTACTCAGCTTGAGAAGAATCACACTTTAGACAGAGGTGTGAACAGCTGGTCACTTATTGTGGTTAGTTGTTTACCTCAGCAGGACAAGGTTGGCTGCTCATGTGGTCAAGTATTCGCCTAGTAGGATTTGGCTGGTTGGCTGTGATCACTCATGTGGTCTGGCAAAACCACAATAAGCCAGGGGTGACTGCTTGCTGACCTCTTATAACTAGACTGGGTAGGTTAAAAAGATACTGTATGTGGTTACTATTGGAAAGCCCAACAGGTGTCTGAAGTTGAGAAGGTCACTCTCAGAATTTCATGAAGACACAGCATGCCTGGAAAATTACAAATCTACTTTTTGTACTTAATTCTGTTTAGAGATTGTGAAGAGAAAAAAATTAAAAACTAAGTGCATAGGCTTTTAACCTAGCAGGAACAAGCTACCAGATTTAAAATCGTTAATTGATTGGTACAGAATCAAACACACCACAATCCATTTGTAAATAAATTGTTGATTAGTCAGTACATGATCAAACACACTGCAATCTATTATTGATTTAGACAATAACAAGTTGATACCCAACCACTATTGCTTAGCTTATATTCTTCATGTCTGTTGAGTGGAGTGTCTGCAGCAACCCATTCGTTTATCATTCTCTCTTGCTCTGGATTCATTTCGTCTCTGATTAGGGACAATGGGGCAGGTAGACCCTGAGAATTAAGTAATCTTAAATCATTTCCCATCCAAGGGGTATGATAGTTTGGTGGCATAGGTGGGCTTAGTGGAACAGGTAAATTTAGTGGGGTAGGTAATGCAGTGGGCCAGGCAGATCCGGATCCAGTAATGGGTATGCCTGAGGTGGCAGGCCCTGTGATGGAGTAGACCTGCTTGGTGGTGTGGTCAAATTTAATAGAGCAGGTGGATTTGATATCAGAGGCAGACCTGGTGGGGTCTGCAAAATGGGATTACATGCAAAGCAGCAGTAAGAGATTATTGAATGTTCAACAAATAACACATAACACCACAAGGAAGCATAACAATCATAGAGAGGTTGAAGGACAGGCCCTCACTGAAATGGTATTGCAATCCCAAGTTTGAATCTATACTTAGATTTCAAGGCAAAATAGTCATATTCTGCTGTGATCATACAAACTCCCACTCATTATATAGTTGTAAGAAAAGAAAAGGAAAGCAGTGTTTTTTTTAAACTCATCCCAATCAGCTGTCTTGCTTTGGCAGTTTTACAGCTGATTGGGTTCTGCTTCAAACTGAGAAGGTGGGATCCTCAACTCTGCAGAGTGAGTTGAAGAGCCATCAGACGAGTACAGAAAAAAGGGAACTCTGAAATGTTCGACAAAAACTGTTGCAGTGTGCAAAAGTGTTCCCCATAGCTGGGTCTTAGTACATTCAATTTGCATGTCAGCTTCCTTTATCTGAAATGTGGCAAGCAGTATAAACTAAAACATACACTTGCACTTAGTACCGCGGTACTACTTTTACTATTACTAAATTAATTTTCTGCACTGCTCTCACATGGACTTTCATACCAGCTGCATATATCATGGCATTGAACAGTCAGGGATCATAAATTGTGATGGTGTCTTTTCGAAACCATAAACTGCAAGTATTCTTTTAGTTCAGTCTGCTTGTATTTCAGATAAAAGAAACTAATGTGCAAACTGAATATTCTATGACCCGGCCATAAGAAAAACTTTTGGAGACCATAACAATGTTTATCTAACATTTCAGTTCCCTTTCTTATGTATTACATTTCTGAACAGTGCTAATTGAAGTGCAAAGTTTAGATAATTCAGATTTTGGACAGCCAAAGACTTTAAGATGTGATGGTGTTTTGTTTTTGAAACCATGAACTAAAAGCAAGTACCTCTCTGGCTGTTGGAGAGATCTTTAGAGACCTTAAAAATGTTTCTCCTGTCATTGCAGAGTATAATTGTTTCCATTTTATATTCTTGAATATTGCACTTGTATTACTGTAAAGCTTAGTTATGTAGTGTCTGGCTAGCGAATGAATTTTTCTCTTGTTCAGGGCATCCTATTTATAATTCCATCACGCAGTTTTTATTTAATACTACATTTTGAACAGTGTTTCCACTATATCGTAGCTCCTCTGTCCCTCTTCTGTGACCTCAGCTGCAGCCCTATTGGTTCTGGCTACAGTTTGTTCCATCTGTATTTACATTTTAGCATTGTCATGTGTGTTTTGTAAGACATGCTCTTTACAAACTGCAACTTTGTAAGCTTTCTCAAACAGATCACCACCAAGAACTCATTATCAATGGTTACAATAAAGATTTTGAAAGGGCATGCTTAATCTTGTTGGCACTCTTTTCCTCTATGAAGGTTTTTAATTAAAGACAATTTGAAAAGAGTCAGACTAACACTTTCCACTGAAAAGAAATACATATGTGTGGATACGTTAAATACTAGATGATCTGACAACAAAGTTGTTATACCGTGCTGTTTAAATAAGCCTTAAAACAAGATCCAGGTTTTAATTAAACAAGTTTTATGTTGTTTAAGTTTGTTTTCTGCATTTTATTATACAGTATGCAATATCATTGTGTTTTTTTTTATTTGATACTTGCATTCATTTACAGTAAATGGTCTGTGTGGGTTGTGTACATCCCCCTCTTCTGTTCCATCAATGGGAAGTCAGGATGCTGTTTGATGTTACTGTAGCCCCCCCTCCCCTTGTCTAGGGATATGATGTTGAAATGTCCATGAGGAGGGGGCACATACAGCAACAGAGGCTCTCCCAGAAATGGCCTAGTTTTTTTCCCAGGCCCTGATGTACAGAGGGTGCCCAAACTGTGCTAAAGCTGGCAAAAATATGCAGGTGAACGCATCTCAACTGGCTTTAAAAGAAGTGAATGTTCACACAACTTTCTAAACTGGTGGGATCCTGAAATTTATTTAACCAAATAACTCATTGCTCCAGGAAGTACCATTTTAACAGAAGAGGCAGCAGCTAATAGATTGTGGCCGAGATGGCCTTAGCAGCAGTATTATTTCCTAGACAGTAGGGGGCTCACAATCTTGGCAGCATTCAGGACCGCTATGGTCACAACTTTGGCAGGCAGCTCACATCAAACACTGTCCCTAGGCAAGGGAGCTCCAACTTTCCCTGGCTCCAAAACTTGTTGCAAGGGGGCTTACTCCTTTCCTCTCTCTCACTCCCAAGGCACAGGGTCCCATTGGCACACACAATCTGAGATGGCTTGGGGACTGCCATGCTACCAGCTGCGGACCCTCTAGAAGACATTGGTGCACTAGTCTGGCAAGTGTCCCATAAGTGCAGTGAAACATGTCCCAAAGGCCACCCACTCCAGAGGGCCACCATTACTAGTGCTTCACCACCACTTCCCCAGCTCTATGCGGGCTTGCATGACTAGTCGGATTAGGGTTAGAGGCTTGGCCCTTCCAACTCCTTTTCTGATGCAGCTGCATTCTTTACTGGTGACAGGATGTGAACTCGGGGCAATCCTCTCAACTTGCATCACAAAGCTAGCTTTACCTTTACCCCACTGACTGACAGCCGATAAATAACGTCCAGGATGGCTGGAGGCTGGAGCAGGCAATCGTCCTGCCCAGCCCCGAAGCACTCCTACTTCCACCAACACTCCTAGGCAGGACCTTCACTCCTGCAAAATCTAGCCCTAAATCCCCCAAGCATCCATGGTAAAGTCCCGACCCATGGGATGCTCTGACCACGTGACAAATGTACTTAACTATTCCCTAACTGGGCTGAATAAGGCCACAGAAGAAAAGCAAAAAATAAGCTAAGTAACTGACAAAAGGTAAGAGTACAGCACAAGGGTGGTGTTCCACTCCAGAAGATATGTATCAGGAAAGCAGGATGGAAGCACTCACCACTCACACAGAGAGAAAAGTCCAAACTTGTGTTCAATGCAGAATTATCACAGTTTATTTAACATCCAAGGCGTCAAAGCAACCAACCAGAACAGTGCAGAACACTGTTCAACCTCGTGCTTACATTTCACCCAGTACACTGGGCTTCGTCAGAGCTGTTACAATTTAACGGCAGTACACTTATATACCACATTTAAATTGGTCAATTAACTCATTGGCCAATAGCCATTCTTTTGGTCACATACATTTATAAGTCATTCATTAGAAATTCATCAGAAAACCCATTACCCTAGTGGAGACATACTTGGTGCAGAATTTATATAAAGTGCTACTACAGTGTTTCAGTGCAAAACACAAATTATAAATAGCCCTTTTAAGTTTCCTGTCGGATCTTGAAAGGTTCTTTCATCAATACAAGAGAAATCTTGTGAGAATCATGTGTCAGGGGGATGCATCTTGATTCCTTGCCAAGAGGACTTATTACTTTTACTTGGAACGTTTTACCTGGTAACAACAGAACACAGAAAAGATTATAAGATTTCATTCTTAATTCTTTGAAGGTTGCAGTTGGCATCATTCTAAACAAATGGATCCTATGAACAATGCTCTATCTCACATTATAAAAAGGGTCTGAGAAATGGAGCTTTCTGATTGGCTGCAAACATTCTAACAGCCTTATGTTAATCTTTTATTAACATACATGTAGAGCTTAGCCATATGCTAAATAGAGGATAATGGCTGGGGATCGGGTGATAACCACACTGTAATCACCTTGAGTGGTTGCTAGGGCAACATGGTAAACCTCGAAGTGCAGCTCGAGGGTTTACTCTAACCTAAGCAACCACGTAGTGTTCATGTGGTTGTTACCCGATCCCCAGCCATCAGCTTTTATAGTGTATGGTCAAAAAGACACTGTTTGCATTCTATGTGTGAGAATTATGGAACTCTGGTGCATTCTTTTTTCTTATGCCACTGTTTGGAAGTTCCGAAGTGTGGTTAACAACTTTTAAAATTCTGAACAGTGCATAACAAAGCTGTGTGACTGCTGATTATGGTGGTTAATAGGCACTTACCATACATTATACAAGGTTTAACACTGTTTAAAAACATGTTTTATTATAATAGCAATAAGGCACTCCCAGGGATTATGTTAATGGTCAGTTAATCACCCTCTAGGGGCATGTGGCTCTCGGCTACACCTCATGCCACAGTACACCCCTAGAAGGTGATTAACAGACTATTAACATAACCCTTGGCCATGCCTTATTGCTTAAAAGACCTGTAATGTGTCATCAAGAAACTATATTATTTTACATCATGTGCCTCCAAGGGAGGTCAAAAGGTCACCCTTACTTTATCTTACTTTTTATTTCAGAAAAGGGGCTAATTCAGATTTCTCATTCAGTCCATCAGCTTCCAAAGCACCAAATCTATAGATCCATTTCTGTTCACAGCAGTCTGAAGCATTTTCAAAATCTCCCCCCTCCCCCGATATCTTTGGGGATGGATTCCAAGCCAAATGCTGTGACAGTGTGCTGCAAATCGGGATTTGCATGTCCATGTGCTGCAATTGCATAGGTGAGGTTTGTATTTTTAATTGCCAAAATAATATTTGCCACATGTGCACTTCAGGAAATAAACTACCCCTTCTGTATTGCAGTCTATGGCTCCTATGATTTTTTCTATAGTGCCATTTTTGGGGTTAAGGAAAGTGTCTCTCTTTTCTATGACATAACATGTTTTGCAGGAACCACACTTCCTAGTACCCCATTTACGTTTGCTTTTTAAGATCCTTGGGTCTGGTTCATAGCTGCTAACCAGACAGTCCCTAAGGTTCTTACCTCTCCTGTACGCAATGCATAGTGGTTTGTTTAATGTGGGTCTCAGTTCTGGTATGCCATGTAATATTGTCATATGGGGACCCCTTTTTCTTCTTATTTTTTGGCAAGAACAAGGATCCCCTTTTAACCGCTCACAAAACCCTCAGACGGAAACAGTCTCCTCTTAGCCACCAGCTGCCATCCGCCTCACCTCATGTGAAATTTACCCATGGGGCAATTTCTGAGGGTAAAACGTAATTGTTCTGACCCAGTATTGTATGAGAAAAGGGCGAGGGAAGTGCCAGAAAAGCTCATAGCTAGGAAATATAGAGAGACTTATGTAGAAAAAAACTGCACAGGACATCAGAGAGGTTAACAGGGAATCCTTGTTCTTGCCAAAAAATGAGAAAAAGGAGTCCCCTATGACATCTGTGACCACATATGGGGGGGGGGACTAAAGAGATTACAGTACAGACATTATAAGGCAAAATATGGCAGTATTATGTGGCATACCAGAACTGACGTTAATGGGATGTTAAACTCCTGTTGGTGTTCGTGATCCAAGCCTAACAGGCTGCATGGTGCCTCCATCCAGGAAAAGTTAAGTGGGTTAGGTGACAAGTGTACTATTGCTGATGGCCCCCCCCCCCCGGGAAGCAACACTATGCTACTGTGGGCCCACAGGTTCATGCCACCCAATGGCCACACAGTGCAATACTACATAAACTTAAATACAATGCAAACTCAATATACTTTAAGATGATGACACAATAGCAATGTTCAAACACCAAAAAGGAATTTCACTGTGGAACAGAAACAAAGAATCTAGTGGAGGAAAGGGTTAAGTTAAGCAATGCAAATGCTAAGCTATAACTCAAGTGGCTAAGGCAATGACTTTAACCAGAGCCCATACCCACTCTTCACCTTCTCATACTTTCCTGCCCTGTAGATACATCCAGGCCCCAATCCCCAATCCCTTACAGGAACCAGTAGCAAACCTCTACTCCTTAAGGGACTCTCTACCCTCTGTTCTCCCTAAAGCACTGTTTCTGAAAGCAGGATAAAAATTGATATGGGGAAAAAAAGTGACACTACTTTCCTAGTCCACAGGTTCCTCCCCTTTAGCTGCCTCAGGTACAAAGTGGAAGGGAGGGAGCTTTATCTGTGTCTACCACTTTGATCTTCCTAATGCAGTGCTTCTGAAAGCAGAATCGTACTATAATTTACATAATTGCATTCTTGTATTTTTGTAAGACTGGCCTGTCACTGCTTGCAGAATATATTATTTAGCCTAAGGGATACTCTAATCACTGAAGAGTTTGGAGACCCAAATTGCATAATTTGTGGTCCATTTTAATAGCAAAATAGCTCTGATTTTGTGCTGACTACATTTCATATAAAGCAAGACTTGTATAAGTCTCCATTGGCTTTACTATTAACTTTAATATATAATTCAGAGCTCTTATTATAATGAGGGACTCAGTTGCTAGCAAACCTGATTCAGCTCTTAAATGTTCACTAGGAATATTTGGCATAAGTTCAAAGGTTGAACTAGCAAAACAGTTCTGAACTAATTCCAATGATTTCCCAGTTTACCCCCCCCCCCCCCCAGTTTTGTCCCCCATATATAATTTAATTCCTTACTTTGACCTCATATGCTCTCTTTAATGCCCAAAATAAATCACTGTAGAAGCAAATTTATAGCCAAAAGTTTCTTATTCTCTTTATTCCCTTGTAAGCCTGCTGCTTTTCTGTCTCCAAATGCTGTGACCAGCCGCCATCTGACCGGAGGAGAACACCCAGGCATCAATAGCTGTTCATAACCTCAGTTCTGTTGCCCTTAATATACCAATTGTCCTTATCTAGTTTCTTCCTAGAGTTCCCTAGAACAACAGTGCTAGTTTTCTAAGTATTTATACATAGGTCCAGGGAGTCCAAAATATCAGATACTGCATTTAAATCTTGTTGCAGGCTGATTTGGGATTGAGACAATAAAACCATTTTATCTGCATATAGATGTATTTGAATCTCTTTATCTTTAAGGTTCAAAGGATGTGAAAATGAGTCCATGGAGGAGGATGAAGTTCTGACTCATTAATATTCCCTAGTGGACATTCCTAGTTTGTTTGCTGCCCATGAGCCCAATCTACAGTAGATACTTGCCTCAATGAGGGTGACCTGAACCCTCAGGCGTTCCACTTGGGGTGTAAATGGGCAGACTAGATGGGCCAAGCGGTCCTTATTTGCCATCAAATTCTATGTTTCTATGTAAGTTGAACCTGCTCTTGTACTGGACCCTGATGAGGCAAGGAGGGTAGGATTCAATCAGATGTTCTGGCCCTGGGGGTGTAAACAGAACCTGCTCCTGTACTGGACCCTGATGAGGCAAGGAGGGTAGGCTTGAATCAGATGTTCTGGCCCTGGGGGTGTAAACAGAACCTGCTCCTGTACTGGACCCTGATGAGGCAAGGAGGGTAGGATTGAATCACATGTTCTGGCCCTGGGGGTGTAAATAGAACCTGCTCCTGTACTGAACCCTGATGAGGCAAGGAGGGTAGGATTGAATCAGATGTTCTGGCCCTGGGGCTGGAAGAGGGTCATGAGCCTGGGGACACAGAAAATGATTCTGATACTGTGGAGACGGATGACTCTGATTCTGAGGAGGAGCAACCTGCTTCTCTTCTGTGTTCTACCCACCCTGTGAAACCTGTACTGAAACTCAGTCATGATGACCCCATTGTCCCCATGGATATTCCCTTCATGTTGTCCACAGTGGAATATACTGTATGGTATGCCCCATCCCTTCCTAGAATATAATTTATTGGGGTCCAAAAAATGCAAGAACATTGTATGGGACAATGTTAATTAATATGGTGAAGGGGGATTATCCTATTAACTGTATGTTGTAGATCAGAAATCAGGTGTCTAGCTTAGCCCTTGATATGTATGTGTTTTATTTCAGGAATTTATTAATAGACCAATTTTTTGCATCCAAATGGCTAAGGGTAGCCATTTTCTTCAGCTGGAGGAGATTGGTTCTGCCCTCTTCCAGAGTCACAATTGTTGGGAGATTGTGCCAACTCCCTAAGACTCCTGTGGTAACCCCCCTGCAAATGGGGGCTCCCAAAAGTCTTCCAGGAGCTTCAAAAGAACAAAACCAGCAAAGCTAGTAAAGTTTGTGAGGTCAGCACTCTGAAGCAAAAGTAACTAAAGATTTTCCATCATTAAATAACTATGGGTGATTAGACTTTGATGGCTCTGTCACCTAGGGAGAATATGATTTGTCGGCTCTGTCTCCCTTTCCTATTGTGTGTGTGTATATATATATATATATATATATATATGTTCTGATATATATACTTTCCTGCTATTTATTTACAGCATAGATTGAATGTTTTATAACTGAAGTCTACAATCTGTTCCATTACTAACATTGTTTAATTGTGAGCTGTTATTTATTTATATGTATGTAGCACTTTAAATGTGGAGCTTTTTAACAGCTATTGCCTAGTTGGTAGTACGCTCTGATGATGACCTAACTCAGGTTGATATGTAAGTGTTCTACCAGGTAGTACTGTGGGAGGCAGCGTGTTTATTGCTTGCAGTAGTGGGTCCTGTTTGAAATGCTCTGGCGTAAATTTATAGCAGTTTTAGCTCGGCTTAGTCTCTATAACGTTGTGACCACTAACTATATGTTTCGTCCCCTGTTTGGGAAGTGTGTTGGTCATTGTGGCCGTATGTGCATTTAGTTTATTGTGGCACCACGAGACACCAGCCTGCTTTGATTTGGACTTCCAGCTACTTGTGCTTCTCATTGCCATCTTGGACACCATTAATCTACTTCTCCAGGTGGTGAGCTGCATTTTTTATGTGATCATTCATTGTAATGGTGGTTGTTTAAGTTTGTGATTTTGCAATAAAATAAAGTTTGATATTTTTGGTGTTATCACCTTTTTGCCTTAGAGTGCTGACCTCACAAACTTTACTGTCTTTGCTGGTTTTGCTCTTTTGTTGCTATTTTTCAGCTTCAAGGTATCTAGTGCACTACCCTGTTATCGTTAAGATTTTTTCTCAGCCCCCTACTCTCCTTGCTTATGGAGTTGTTGTTTGGTTCTTCCAGGAGCTTGCCTAAGTGCTCCAAGTCCGGATGGTGTTCGGCGCTTAAGCCATTTTAAATGGCACTGCAGTAAGTGCTTTTAGAGCCTCTGCGTACTGTATCTTTAAGAGCTATCTGCTTGCAGACATAATTAATGTGAATGGGGGGACTGTGTGTTTCTAAGCCTGAGTCCTGCCCGGGCTGCTGCCTAAGTGCTCCATTTCTACCATCACTACAAGTGCAGAGGGAGCCCAATTGAAAGCTGTAATTAGTTATGGGGAAATATGCAGAGCAATAAAGAAAATGTAGTTTGTCTAACCTGCTTCTCTTGCAGCATGAACTGCTTCTAATCTGCTTCACCATTTGGTCACGGACTGCCGAATTGGACCAATCAGTATGTGAGGACTTTAAAATGGAGCTTGCTTTGGGCCAGTAGGGACTAGAACTCTCATGTGGAGCTTGTTGAAAGGGGACTGTATGGAAGGTGCTTCTGGGTAATGCAGTTTTGGATCCTTGGTGCCTTTTTGCACCTATAGAGGGAGCCCTGCTGTGACTGACAACTGAACCGACCAACCGATCTCTTTGGATCTGTGTGAAAGCCCCTGAGCTGTCTCCGGCAAGCCAGATTCAAGTTGGGAGCTGGAGAGAGAAGGATCTCTGAGTGTGCGAGCGGCCGTTTTGTTGTGTAGTTCACACGGGAGAATCGTGGAAGGCCTGACTGCTGGCTTACTTGCCTGATTTCTGCCCTGAGATGGAGAAGAGGACATTTTTGGACTGAATCCAAATTTGTAGAAATTAAAGCAAGCAGCTGAATTATTAACAGGCTCACCCTGTAGAAGACCGAAGATTTTGCTGAAAGCGATCGGCCTGTCAGGACTTTAGCTACAGTAGTGTTCCCAGGTAATTGCAGTGATTTTGTGCGATTGGGACCGAGGAGTCATCTGCCTGGTACGGTAAACTTTCTTTTACATATAAATGTGCTATGTGCTGGAAGGGGATCGCAGTCTGGTTTCCCCATTTGCTGTAAACTGTGTGCTAGTGCTGGAAGTAATTTTTCCAGCATGAATCGGACTGACTCCGTGTTGCCTGGTGCATATAGGCCCTTCCATGAGTGTCTTGCCTCACTACCTTACTACACAGAAAGATCCATTATCGAGGGGCCAAGCTTCTTCTGGCAAACCAGAGAGTTCATCCATCAGCCCTCCTGTGTTTAGCCTGGGTACTGTGAGTAATTATCAGGGTAGCTCCCTGCAACTTTTGTTTAATCAAAGTGTGTCATCTGATTGTTTGTGCTTTTCTTTCCACGAACTGGGCCATCCAGCTCTGAATTACAAATTATGTGTGTGCATGTTCTTTTTCCATCACAGGGCCCCAACCAGCTGCAATGGATCTGGCTACCCCCTTTATCCATCCTGGGTACCCAGAGATTATGACTATATGGGACTCTGAGTGCATGTACAGTACTATGATTATTAATGTGTTTGAGCTAATTAACCTGATTTCCCCCCCTTCCTTATTACAGCCCCCTAAATAAATCAGATATGTTTGTTTCTGCAATTTACAGTGATTGTGGTGTCAGTTTATGCTGAAAGTATTATATTGTGGCTATTGTACTGCATCACCTTATGTTACGGGGGGGTCTCCAGAGTTGAGTTGAAGGAACCAGTCCTGGGGGTAAGTGCCAAGCACAAATGTATGTGGTTTGCATATCTAGGGTATTGGGAAAGTTACTGTTGTGTACTGTGTGGGCCACTAATGGGAGAAAAGGGGGCTCACAGTGTCCCAGAGGGTTGTGGCCTGGTTAGCGTAACCCAAACCAACCCAGACCTTTGGGTGGAGGCACCCATTTTAGAACTCAGGCCCCTTAACCTGTTAGTAGCCAAGCAGGCAGGGGTAGTAGCCCAAGGGGTAGTGCCACCTAGGGGTTACATGTGCATATGTCTGGGAATATCCCTGGCACTTGCTGTGCAGGCTAAATGTGTAAAATGGCCCGCACACCCCTTGTGCACAGCATGCACAGTGTTCAGTGGGTAAGTACCTAACAGGTATATGCTCGGAAAATATGCTACTCTGAACCAGCACTCTAGGTCCTCAATTTCCTCTCCCTACAGTACCTCCCCTAGCTCATGCTCTAAAATTGCCCTAGTGCCCAGCACTTTATAGGCTTCTATATCGTCTCAGTTACTGGCACTTCCTCTCCATACCCCTTTACTGCCCTATCTTCCTCCACTGCTCATCATCCCAACATCCGGCGTTGTACTATCTGCCATCCTCCTTCCTCTGGTAGCTTTGGGCATATACCTTTACTTGAGCACAGTTTTCTTAACCAGCTCATAGACCCTGGGAAATCTATATAATGTACGAATTATGGCTAGTCCTCCTGATTGCATCATTTAACCTAGTATTGACCAAGGAAATGTCTATATATACTGTAAGTACTATGTCTAGTCCTGCTGATTGTACCATTTAATCTGCTGTTGACCAATGAAATGTGTTTACACTGTAAATAACGTGTCTAGTCCTGCTGAGGGGATCATTTACATTCATTGTACAGGTCACTGGTAAGGCCGCATCTAGAGTATGGAGTGCAGTACTGGTGCCCACACCCCAAAAAGGACATTAACCTGCTGGAGAAGGTGCAGAGGAGGGCTACAACGATGATAGCTGGTCAGCAGGGCAAGGCATATGAGGAGAGGTTAAGGGCACTGAACATGTACTCCCTGGAAGACAGGAGAGAGAGAGAGAGAGGGGACATGATTGGGATATTTAAGTACTTGAAAGGGATAAACAAAGTTGATAAGGAGAGTCTCTTTAAGCTGAGTGGCAACCATATCACAAGGGGGCACAGTCTTAAGCTGGAGGGTGAAAGGTTTAGGAAGGAGGTCAGGAAGCACTTCTTCACAGAGGGAGTGGTAGACACTTGGAATGCGCTGCCAGAAGAGTCATCTCATTGAATATGGTGGGAAGCTTTAAGAGAGGCTGGGATAGGCATATGGGGAAGGTAAGAATCATGGGTAGGGAGGATGGGAGGAGTGGGGAGGGAGGGAAAGGACATTAGCTCAAGCTGTGGACCCTGCAATACGAGCAGACTTGATAGACCAAATGGCCTTCTTCTGCTGGCTTCTTCGTATATTCGTATATATTTAGTCTCTGTAATTCTATGCTACTTTACCCCTTACCTTTTGTTCAGTGTAAGTGTGACTATGTGTTCTGTCCAGGTCCATCCTGAAAATGAGTGTTGCTCAAGGAAGTTCGCCTGGTAAAATAAAGATTTGATTGATTGAAGTATCTGACATCTGTGAATTAGTCACGTAAGTACTTATGCACTTTCACTACATGGCCACCTTAGCTTCCTGGAGCTTTCGACTTTGAATCTTATACTGAAACCATGCTGGCATTGCCATGGAGCATTTGGTGGAAGTGGAGCTGTGCCAGCTTCATTTGTGTCTGTTTCTAGTCCTACATGTGGCCTCCCCTCTTCCACAGTTAGTATTGTTGGGAGATTGTGCTAACCCCCAAGAACTCATGGTGTGCAGCTGTAGATCAGCTGTTGAAGAAACTTGTTGGAATAACTGTATTTGGGGCAAACTGTGTGGACTCCGCAGGGGCTGCCATCTTTGGACCTTTTGACCTCTGGGATGGCCAATGGATGGAGTCCCTGATCTAAGTTTGACTGCAGGTTTATGTGCCTTTCCTAACACTGTTAGATACTGTGGACTGTGAGTGGCAACTGGCTGGGCCAATCTGTGTGGTGCTGTCATGCCGTGATATAAGCTGGGCTAGTGAGGAAGAGGCAGGTCTGTGATGGCTCTGGAGTAGACTGGACTGTTCATGCAGTGGCTAACAAAAGTGTGTGATCCGGACCGCTTGGTCAGGGATGTTGGAGAAAGATCAAGGGGTGCTGGTGTGCTGGCCTGCTGACAGGTAACAGCTGACATTTCAGCATGTAGCAACTTGGAGAAAAGTAGTGGATTCTGTCTGTTAGACTGGAAAGTCCCAGAGGTATGGCCAAGGGAAGTTGAAGAGGGTAAAGTCTACAGCACCCTGTGGAGCCACGTAACTGGTAACTGTGAGTATAAATGGGCCTTGCCCCACAGGTAAATCCCAGCATTACCCATGGGTAAAGTTCCAGCCATCCCAGCTTACTGATGCACAAAACAAAAAATTCGCTATCCTTTTTCTGTTTTTCAAAACCTCCATTTAGCTGCCATCTTGAATTTGTGAACCTGCCTATAAACAAACTACACCAAGATCCCAAAACAAGTTAGTTTCCAAAAAGACTCCCCAAACTCTATTTCTGTAGCATAAAAATGTCCATTTATTGTAACAGTAGCTCAAGTTTTGCTGTGACCACTGGTACCTGCCTCACCTCTCTGTCTTGGGTCTGTCCCTACTCTCTCTCCCTCCCTGCACATGCTGGCTCTAACTGAAAGGATTGTCAACTGGCTCCCACATCTCAAAGGCAGCAGCAGCACATTTATGGTTAATTTTGTTTTATTTATGTCAGCTTCTGATTGAGCTTTGTACCGACAGACTGTCTCCAGCAGCTTGTGATTCCTGAAATATGGAAGATGTTCACCACTCGCTCCATGCTAGACTATGGGAGCCCCTTGCACCACACTCTAATGCTAAAAACGTAACACTTTAAAAACCATACATTTAACATTTTTAATAATTTTCTTTCATTCTTTATTTACAGATCATTATATAATCGTAAGGATGCTTTGTAGAGTGTGGGTTATGCTGGGATTCATGCACTTGTGATGTGGTTGAAATCACTCAGACGGTGGCCTTATTACACACCACACCACACCAGCTGTGGGTAAATCCCAGCATAGCCCATACCCTGCTATCAGAAGTGTCATTTCACCAGAATCATAGGGGTTGCAAAGCCCATTTCGGTAGAATCATAGGGTTTGGAAAGCTTCTTCAGCCACTAAATTTTATATAAGTAAATGCTAGGAAAACCTTATTTTATTGGGTTGCAGTGAAGAGCACAGGAGTTGCAAAGAAATCATAAGTGTCTCAACCGCAACCCCTGGCTACCCTTAAATGGCACCCCCATCTTTTATGCATCATTGCTTATGTACATCCATGTACCAGGTGGGGAAGGGTAGTGACTTTCAGATCAGAAGGAGAAGTATTTGTTTGACTGTACTCTAGCTGCAGCAAAAGACAAAAATAACAGCCGTGCCTTAGCAGGGTTTGATAACTTGTGGTTTATAGTCAGAGGGTAGTATTGACCCTGCCTATGAGGGAGCATCCTCAAGGCCAAGTTGGAAAAGGTTCCTGTACCACACTAGCTACATTTGCTGTTGCAGGGGTTGTACACGTAATAAATAAACTGTATTCTACTGTGGAATCTGTCATCATGCTTGCCTATCATACTGTTATGCATGCTATTAAGGGGGTAATTACGGTTAGTGTACTGGGGTTAGTGGGAAACATGACCACAGTAGTGAGATGGGTAGGTAAAACTATCCCAAGGGGTTGTACTAACTAGTCATCTAGCCCACTGTAACCTTTCCCTGGGTGGAGGTGCCGAGCAGTATTCTTTTCCTTGGATGCAAACTCCCCTTATGTACTATGGAAAGAACCCAGGAACCACTGTTAACATCTAAGGCATCCCAGCAGAAGTGTAAGGTGGGGATGCATCCCCCCAAAAGGGCCTTACATTATATAAAGGTGGACATGTTTCAGTGGTTCAGTGGGGTAACAGGTATTCATGCCTGACTCCTACCGAGTACTATAAAGCGCTTGTGCAAGAATACTTTTTGGACTGTCATCTTCCTTTCTGCAGATGCATGACTGCTTGTTTCCTTGTTCCTTGTGCCTCTTGTGCCTCCAGCTCTTTCCTACCTTGGTCTCCTGCCTGTCCTTCTCATCAGGACCTGCTAGTCTGTTTTGTTGCTGTCCTTCATTCTATCTGCTCCTTCTGGCTTTCTGCTTGGATTTTCTGCATTCTTGCTGGCTGTTGCATGCTGCTGCTTTTTTCTTGCCACTGCCATGTCTGCTCCCCCTGGGGCTCCACATTACTCTCACTTGCCTGCCCTTGGGCTGCCATCTTCCTATCATCATAATGGTTGCTCCTGCTGGAGTCTGAATTAACTTCTCTGGCCACCTCTTCGGACCTCCTCCTGCTTATAACCACCATGGCCCCCCTGCTGGACCTCACACTCTAGGTTTATTTTATTTATTTAGTTTTTGTTGACTGGGAAAGGAGAGCAAGGCACTTCTGCCTATTTTCAGCCATATCCTGGTGGTGTGGGGGGGGGGTATAGATGGAAACCAACTGGAATTGAACCAGATTCAGCTGTTAATGGTATATTTCAGATTTCTGTCTCCTGCACTCCTTGGCCACTTGCTATGTCTGCCTCTCTTCCTAGACCTTCTCCCCTCCTGGACTTGGTGCTGCTATTCCCCTTCACTGCCTTGAGAGTCCCACTTCTTTTCATACTGTATGGGCCTCTTCATCTTTTGAGCCTTCTTCCCACACTATAAAGAAGAGGTATCAAATTGCTTCTACAGGGTTACAGACTCCTTATTTCACCAACATACTATCCTATCTTTTGGCACATGTCCCTATTATTTACTGAACTCACTTCTCAATGGCAATTGGGCTCATGCCTAGCAACCACTGGACACATACCCCTACATTTATTGGGCATATACCCACTGCTGCAACCAGTCTTGTGACCTGTGCTACAACTCACAGTAGGCTGGCTGAGCCCCTCAACAATCAACTTCTGGATCTTTTCCTCTGGGGAGACACTTGGGCAGCTAGCCCAGGGCTACTGTTACATATCTCATTTTCTCCTCCTTTACAATTCCTCCTGGGCTTTGGACAAAGTCTAGTAGCAGTAGAGCCTAATTTTAAGATCTAGTGGTAGCCAGATTGAGCTCTTTGCTGTGGTCTACAGTAAGTGTTAGACTGTAGGTTCATAGTCCTGTTTTCATGGTCAAGGAGTCATAGCTTGCTCTCTGAAATCCAGGGACTGAGCTATTTGCCTTTCAGAGTGGGGTTTTCACTTGGATTAGGGTCCCATAAGCCATATTGACTAGCAAATGGGCACTTTAAAGGTTGGGCTCCATGCCTTTCTACTAAGTTAAGTGCCCTTTTATCTACATGTGCTCAGCGCATTTCTGACCAAAACTTTCCTTAGACTGCAAACCTCTGTATGTAGTTAATGCCCCTCCAACTGCAAGCTTCTGGGTTCAGTCCCCCTCATGTACTTTACATAGGCTCAATGTCCCTATGCCAGCAAATTTCTGTATCTCAATGGCAACAATTCTCCCCCTTTTTTTTCATGTGTTTTGTGGGCCACCAAAGTACTGTCCCCCAAGATTTGTTCTCCTGCAATGGTGATTCCTACAGTCACAGTCTGGGCCTGTGACACCTCATAGAGGGTAGTAGTCCCATTAAGGTTTGGGGAAAGGGCTGCCCAGCCTAAGTAGCAACTGAGCTCTTTGTCTTTCATAGTGAGGTCTTCACCGAGACATGGGCCTTTTTAGCTGTTCTGGCCAGCTCTATGGCACCTTAGTGGTCATGTCCCAGTGGAAGGTGAGCGAGAGTGTTTTCCTTGTTCAGAGCACCTGAATCCTTCTGTTAATACCTTGGGCTCAGTGCCCCCCTACCACTGGGCTCAGTGCCCATCATCTACTTGGGCTCAATGCCTCTCCTACAACAGTGGACTCCCTGTCACAACAATTATCACTGCTTTCCTATCTGGGCTCTACACCCTGTAAACTTGAACTCAATGCCCCTTAATAAGCAACCAGCTTAGGCTCTGCAGCCCTCTACCACTGGGCTCAACTACCCTCACCTACATAAGCTTGATGCCCTTATGACAGCAAAATGGATTCAGCTTACCTGAGTGCATCATTAAATTAATTCCAATACCAATCTTGGAGGGATGATGAACAAAGGCTTTTGATCCTTAGAGGTTTTCCTCTACAGGGAAGGTTTTCTTCTCCCCCATGCTTATTGTTATTACACATCCTCTCAAATAAGGCAGTATCATTTCACGTGTATTGGAATGGCTACCCCTTCTATTTCCTATTAGGGGATCATGATGAATTCACTCCAGTGTTCTATAGCTGCAGATCCATGCCCTATGGCTCCTCTAAAGATGGAATCCTCACCATGATGTGGGTTCCTTTGATGATATGACCAGCTCTGTGGCACTTTCTTGAGGGTGGATATCTCAGCCAACAGACAGAGTGCAAATGTCCAAAACTCCAGTGTTACTTAATAATTCAGACATATGCATTGTTGTTATGTATAATTGCTTATTGTCATACTGAAATGTGGGCATGTATTCATGGTTTGGTGAGGCGATAGGGAAGCCACTCTCTGCCCTGACTGAGCATCATGAAGTACATCTGTAAATGTACTTTTGGATGCTTGTTTCCATTTTCTGCCACCCTTCCCAGCTTCTTGGTTTTCTCCTACTTTAGGGGAAAACAAAACATTTCCCATAAGTTCCATAGCCTCAAAGTTGTGTCCTGTGGCTCTTTAAAAATATAAATGCTCAGCAGATGGGGCTTATTTTATTCATACAACTAGCTTGGTGACCCTTTGCACACGTCAATGTCACAGCCATGAGACAGAGTGTTAATGACCAAAACCCCAATGCTGCATAATGATTCAAGCACATACATTCTTGCTATGACGTATACTTACCTGTTGACCAAGTGAACCTACAGTATAGTATAATCAGCTTCTAGCACAGTTCCTCACCCCACACCTTATCTTGATCAACTGAGACTAACTGACAGGCTTTGGACTGTGTGCTGTGTTGGAGCTTTACATACCTATAATTGCACATATTGATTTGAAACTCAGATTCTGTTGGCTGGAGAAAGAAGAATGGGGGTTTTTCTAATCTGCAAAATATGCTCAAGAATACTATTGTGATCTGAACAGTGTTTTTTTTATTCAAGTTATCTCCCTACATGATATCTTCAAGCTACACGCCAATAATTAAGTCCTAATGTAATCCTGAGAAGGACTGGATTTGTTCTCCTTTAATTGCTTGCGCACAGCAAACTAAATCCACATTCTAAGGAGGCAAGTTGGTGACTGGTGTGGGTATGCCTGAAGCAGCAGCAGCATAGAATATTTTATTTTATTTTAGATTTAGTCGCTCACTTGTTTTAGTCATTTTAGTTAGGGAATTTGTGAGTAAGATTAGTAAGGTGTTTGCGTCTTTACGGGTTTTCAGGGCTTATTAATAATTGTAATAATTGTGCATTATCAGTGTGTGTGCTATATTCGAGCCAAAGAAATCTGGATGCCATATCGCCAGCACTTTGAACTAATGCTAGCGTTTTTCATCTGCTGCTTGTTTTGTCGATTTTCTGTGATCATACAACCTCTTGTGATTACTGGGTTTTGTCTTGTCTTTTCTAACTACGTTCCTGCCAGAGACTGCAACCTCCACACCTCTGGATTCACCAAGGAGCTCCTGCCTAAGACAGTGACTTCTGCTCCTCCGGATCCATCGAGGAGCTTATTGGGGACTTCTGTGAGCTGTAAAGACAGGACTGTGGCCTGAGGACTACACAGAATGCCGCTGATCTGGTAGACTAGGAGGTAGTGAGTTCACCTGGTTTCGGCATTACCGGACCTCTGCTTTCATTGAAGTTATACATCTAAAGTCGGTTGTTGACTTGTTGTCCCAACTGGGGGGTGGTGGTCTGGCTTGAGTTTTCTGTGGGGGAGGGGCAGTGGGAGCACTCACTGGAGTGTGTAGCACTTGTGTCTGCCCCAGGGGGGCTATCCAGAGGGCAGTCATTGGAGGATGACTTCTTCTTTGGGGCCCTGATCCTTGGGCAGCCCGGGCTGGATTATCAGTGAACTGGGTAATGACGCAGGGGCTCTGGCTCCACTTTGGTCTTTTTGAAAATCTGCTGTGGTCTGTCTGACCTCCTCTGTTTTAGACTGTGGTTGCTGACTGGGGGTGGTTGTTTGGGGTGGATGGCCTAGCGGAGGGGCATTGGGGATCACTTGCCGGTGGGCGGTGTAGCCTCAATTGCCTAGGGGTGTCCCTGAGATGGGGGCTGTGACACTTGGACAGCTGGTTCTGATCACTGTATCATTTTTTTGTAATATAAAAATGTGTTAGGGACTGTCTCTCATGAGAAATGCTGAAACAGCATGTGAGTATGACACACACACACACACACACACACACACACACACACACACACACACACAGGTTTTAGGTACAAGGTGTTACCTGGAAGGCCAGAAGCTAATTACAGAGTAGAACAGGCCTTAATCAAGGATCTCCTATTTATCTAAGTTAATTATAGCTGTAGTTGCTAAGAGGGAAATCATAAACTTTTATGGCATTTAGGGGAAGAGTGCAGGATTATGTGACACTGGTGCAAAGTCGTAAATGCTTTGATGTCTGTGTGAGAGAGGATACTGCTTATAGATGAAAGGAAATTTACAGACTTGATTGGGGAAGTCACATGGGGCAAGGAGTTTCTGCTGATGTAACCTTAATTATCTTACCTTCTAATATGATAAAATATCCTGGGTGTATGATTTTTCATAACCAGAGGAGGAGCTAGGTGACCTTACGCAAAGAGGTGGGCAAAGCCAGCTTTTAAACAAGTATTCTGTTTTCCTTCAGAGACTTTTTATCTACACTCTGACAAAGAAACATCTTTGAGCACTTTAAGCAAGTATACAGGTAGAGAGAGACAAAATCTAAGTACTGTAGTAGGAATTGTACTGTTAAAACCTTGTTCTTTTAAAAGATTTGTATGTTCTATGATATATGGTTCTATATTTTATGTTTTACATATTTTTTTATTTATTTTAGTAAAACTCTATTTTTTAGAGCCTACTTGGTCTGTCTTTGAAATTTCTTTTCTTTAACAAGTGGAGTATATATGGTTAAAGCAGACATTGTGCATAAGCTTGAATGGTGATACCAAACTGGAAAAAGGTGAGAGTTTAATCTGAGGTCTTTTATTAGAGTTTTTAAGGGTTCATTTCTGTACACCTGGTTAGGTGGCCATAGGCAAAGATATCTGACCCCCTCCAAAGACAGAATTATCTGAGCCTGTGCATTGAGTATGCTAGCAAGAGGTTCACAGTTTGAATCCCTCCAAGACTTGAGACCAAAGGTTGGTTCAAACCCACAAAACAGACAGGAGGGTTACCCTGTTTCTGTTAACTGTTCACAAGACTGCGCTCGGAGGTTGGCACTTTGGGAGTAGAGGGCTGACCTGCTGAGTGGGTTTGTGACAGGGGCCAGTGGACTTGCTCCTTTGAGACCCCTGATTTTGGGTGGCTGTTCGCTGTGGGTCACCATCCTCTGAGCAGCATCGCATTTGTGACTTTTCGTGCAGTGGTGCTGTTTCTACATCTGGCTGTGGAAGACATCTTGGATATCCGGAGAAGTGGCATGGTCTTTGGAAAGTTTGAAAATTTTAATAAGTTTCTGTCAGGTGTGGCTGTGAGAGGGCCTCTGGAACTTGTACTTCATCCACTTTTAACTAGCACATATTGACTGCTGTTGTGACCTACCGCCTTGACTATTGCAACTCCCTGTACCTAGGGCTACTGGGGGTTGATATCTGTCACTTGCAGTTGGTGCAGAATGCGGCTGCCAGGCTGTTGACTGGTTTACCTCAATCCTGCCATGTCACTCCTGTGCTCCACAGACTGCACTGACTGCCCATTCAGTGGAGGATCACCTTCAAGGTCAGAGTGCTGACCTATAAAGCACTACACGGACAGGGACCATTTTATCTACAAGATCTTCTTTGCCCCTACCACCCCCTCTGCCCCCTCTGCTCCACCAATGAGGGATTGCTAGAGGTTCCCAGGGTTCATCTGAAGACCTCTGGTGTCAAGGCATTTGCGTTTGTGGCCCCTACTCTGTGGAACTCTACCTCGTCTGATAAGGAAGTGTCTGACTATGGAGAGTTTTAAATCTGCATTAAAAACACATCTTTATAACCTTGCTTTCCAGGAGTTTGGATTAATTGTTGATATGCATATCTATTCTTTACTATTTATTGATATTTTTAACTTCAGGGTTTTAAATCCTTGTACAAACGCTTTGATACTTCCCTGAACTGCACTTTTTATAAATAAAGAGAGTTGAGTTGAGTTGAGTTCACTTAGATAAATTGTTGCAACCAGCGTCTCAGACATGGCAAAGAAAGTGAAGAACAAGTGGCCCATGTGAGCCCTTCCCAAGAACAGCAGACCCCATTAAATACATTAGGAATATCATTAACCTTTCACCTAAGCTGCTCGACTCTCAGAACTAACACTTCAACATTGGGCGTTTCAGCATTTCATGTGACAAAATGGTGGAGCAACCCGAAGTGTTTTTACAATCTGAGAGCAATGGAGGGAGTCAAAGACTCCCGACACGGGCAATACATAAATTCATAGAAATTGACAGCAGTTAAGGACTGCTAGGCCCATCTAGTCTGCCCACAATACTTGTGAAAAATGAATGTGAGGAGGTAGAACAGGCCTTAGCATAGTAGAAACTGAGCAGATGTCCAGTGCCTGGAGAGCAGAGGGGCTCCATGAAAGATTTAGATGTCTAGGTGACCTGTTTTTCTGTGTCTCTCTGTCCAGTTTTGTAGATACTTTATTGGAATATTATCTGTATCGTTGTTCTTAATAATTTTATTGTAATTCAGGAGATGAGAAAGTACTACGGAAACTATTAAACAGAACACAGAGATATGAGGAGGCAATGGCTGAAATATAGAGAATACTGGATGAGCAACTGTACACTACCAATGTGTTCTGCCACAGAGTGGTTCTGGTTCCCTCTGATTTCGAGACCGAAGCTCGAGAGGTCCATGGGAGTCAGAACCCCCAGGTGGCAGAACACACTGGTTGTGCATGAAGTTTACTAATCCTGTATTTTTTTTAGTGTATAGGATTATGTGAAATGTGTGCGTGGCAGTTCTCTCACTTTCAGAACAAAACTGACTTGTTCAGACTCTAGAGGTTTCAGAATGCTTTGTACCACAGAAGGGTACAATCACATTCCATGCACTTTGAACTGTGGTACAACAGCATTTTGAAAGGGATGAAATTCTATATAGAACAATACAGTACTATACACCACATATGTTTTTTTAGTCACTTCACTCTTGTTATGGGGCCTCCAGAGGAGGTTCACACAAGGCCCCTAAATCACTAAGGCCAGCACTGTGTGGGGGTAAAATGAATGGTCTAATTAACGGCTTCAAAATAATCATAGGCTTAGCAAGTTTCCATAACTTCACACTGATCACTGTTCTTGCTTAACCTGCTGCTGCCTCAATGAATACAGAGCAGAGTTTTCAAAGATGACTAGGGTTCATGTTTACATACAGTAGCATTAGAAAGTAAGGACAGAAAAAGATGCAAGTCCAAGTCTGCACTGGCTAAAAACTCACCTGACATTACACTGACACACTACACTTTTTGAACTCAGACCAAAACATATTACAAATCTTCCCAAGATCCTAGAGCTCTGTGTGAGAGGATGCTGGGGTGTAGGTCCCAAATCCATGGGCCTTACCTGGCGGTCACTGCAGGAGTTTCTCTGTTGCCCAAGGGCTTCATAAGAAGCTCTGGGCTAAATCATTTATTTGAATTTTGATAACTGGAGGGTCCCACTGAGCCAACGTGTCCCAGTGTGATTAAAGAGTATACTTCCCCAGCCCTGAACACAATGGGGAAGGGGGGGCAGTAAAATGTCCTGAACTGTGCAGGGAGGAGGGGAGGAGAGGACGGCACTCTACATCAGTAGTCAGGAGATGTCTGTTCTACCTCTGATGGCAGTGCAGCTGCATGACTGCAGCACTAATAGCAGCACTAACCAAGGGAACTGCTTTCTGCTGTCCATGCAGTTTCACCTGCCCTCCTCAAGTCATGTCTTGGGGGATTGGGCATCTGTGCTACTCTTGGGCCTTCAACTCCATTTCAACTTGTTTGGTTTCATAACAGGATGAGTGGACTATTGTAATGCTGTCAAGATACCGCCCTATCCTCCCATCACATTATGGGACTACTGGGCAATGAGCATAGCACCCAACCCAATCAGTAGAGCCCCTCCCCACCAGTAAAGTTAAACCAATATCTACATCACAGTGCTGTACTGCTGCAGTGAAAGCCTTTGTTTCTTCTAATTGATTATACTTTATTGAAATTTAAAACAAAGTACAAACACCAAAAACAAGAGACACCACAAGATATAAAAACATATATACACCCCCTCAAATCCTACCAAACCCTCCTCCTCTGTAACCTGCTTCCATACTACAGCTGAAGGTAAATCAAACCCAGCCACATGGTTAAATGTAGCACAAGTCATTCTAGTCAAGTACAGCCAGTAGTATGGAGTTAAAACCAGACTTATTGTTGGGAAGGGGGTGGCCTGGCTTCGAGCAAGATGGAAGCTAAAACTATTCCCTCTGCATGTCTTGGGGTATCCAGCAGCACAGTTTACATAAGGGAGCCTGCATTACAGTAGGACATTGCCTGAATCCTCTGACTACTTACATTCAACTGAAGTACTCCTTTCTGGCTTACCTTGAGATTTTCTTGTTCTAGAGAGCAGAAACAATATCTTACCATACAGGGGGAAGAATGGCGACCGGTGGAGAGATCAAGGATGTGGCCTCCATTAACAAGATATTTGCAGCCCTGTTGCAGTGGTTGGTGGACATTACCCTTGCTTCTAACAACACCATTCTGCTGTACATCAACTGGATATGTGCATTTTTCAAACCAAACGCAAAGTCACTGCACATGATACAGACATAGAAGAACTCACAGTGACCCTACGAGAACAGGGACAGGTGATATACTATTTGCAAGAAAAGGTAGATGATTTGGAAGACCACAGCTGCCAGAACAACTTGCGGATCTTGGGCTTCCTGAAGGGTGTTAAACAACAAAACACTGCCGGTTCTCTTTCCGATGCACTCCAGGAGCTACTGCACTTAGAGGAAGAACTGCCACTGGAGACAGAACAGGTGCACCGCTCCAGTGCACCACCACCCAAGCCTGAGGATAAACCCCGGCATATTCTCGTCCATTTCCTGCACTTCACTACCAAGGAGCTCCTACTATCCAGGATGAGAAAAATGGGGCCCCTATTATGGAACAGACATAAAATTTACATTTTTCAAGATTATTCCAAGGAGCTCTCCAATCAATGGCATGAGTATACAGTGGCAGTGTACTCAGCCCATGCTGCCTTTCAGTGTATGGCAGGTGCTGGGAACCCTTTATGTAGTTTGCCAAATCAAGAACAGGCATTGGTTATGCCTTTTTCAGTCTACCCTAACCACAGGGAGGAATATACCATATACATTAAAGTAATATACTGCACCAATGAGAGTTTAGATACCACAACCCTGCTAATACTATTGATGGTGAATGTCTACTACAATGTTAATAGTTAAGTGTTATTTCATATTAGATTAGGTTGTGTGTTTTTTTCGTGTTCTGTTCTAGGATAGGAGGTCTGCCAGATGCATCAAGCCCCTAGGCTACAGCAATACTAAGTGTCCACATGAGCAATGTAGAGCAGGATATGGTATTCTTGTTCACTCACAATTTTCTGTAACCAGTATGTACAGAAACATAGAAAATAACAGCAGAAGGAGACCAATGGTCCATCAAGTCTGCCCTTGGGTTTCCCAGACCTTCTATGGGTCCCGGGACCTATCCCCCAACCCGGTTCCAATATCCTCTGTGCTTATGTGGGTCCTTATAACTGTTGTCTTTGGTATATGTAAATTCAGTTTCTTAACCTTTGTACAACATTAATTGCAGTATTGTATGTACATCTATGTAAAATCCCTTCTGTTGAAAGTTAAAAACCAATAAAAAGTTTAACTGCAAAAAAAAAAAAAAAAGACGTAATGACCATAGCAGAGGAAAACACGAGCTTCTGAATTCACATTAGGGTATACACTCAATTGTAACTAGTCTATTGTTATCAGGATTAGCAACATTTCCCACCTTCTGCAAAAAGACTGATATCTGTGGTTGATGCTTGCAATTGTGAGTTCTGCATTAAGGGCAAATAGCTTATCCATGTGGCACTCTACATATGAGGGGATTTCCTCATCCATCCAATGATGAAGGATAATCAGTTTCGCTACTAATGCTATAAGGGCAACATGCCTTCCCTGAGGCCCAAAAACTGTTCCCGTATAAAGTCCTCGGGGACAGATCTCTGGGGCAAAGGCCTCTTGGAGTTCCAGCAGTGGACCTAACTTGTTCTGGATCTGTAACCAGAATGGCCTAACTTTCTCACATGTCCATAGAATATGGTACAGCGTGCCAACCTCTATTTACATCTAGTGCAATTACCAGAATCAAGCCTGTGCATCTGGTGTAATTCCTTAGGCATGTGATATATATTGTGTAAGATATTTTAATTGTTGTGTTCTACATCTATCTTGTGTTTTATATTTGAACAGGTCCGCTCAAAGCTTCTGCCAGCCCTTGCCATCCAAGGCTAAGCCTAAAGAAAAAGGGACCTTCGGGGCTCAGTGGGCCTACCCGGTCACCAAAATTTAATAAGTAAATAAATAAATAATTATCTGGTCAAATGATTACAACTTCCATTTAACTTCATTGGATCCTGGTCTTGAAAAGCATTACATAATCGTGAGTTTGAATGTCACTGGCTATCTGTCGCAAGCCTATTTAGGATCAAATCACCTGTCTTAGACCAAGGGGGCAGGCCTGGGAATTGAAGTATAAGGTGCTTCAACTGGAAGAGTTTAAAAGGTGAAGGAGGCTGTGACCCCTGTTTGAACCATAAAGACCTGCAAGGAAATAAAAGAGTCATTAATGGTTAGCTGTTCAACTGAGGGGATATTGGTGTTTTGCCAATGTCTGGAGTCTACAGTCTTACCTCCAATTTTTAAGTTGGGGTTGAGGAATACTGGTTGTGAAATATCTTTTTGAAGCTGTAAACCCATTTGTCTACACATTTGAACATGGGCCCTAACAGACCACATGAGAGGGGTATGCCAAAGTGGTTGGGGTATACAGGCTGGAGGAGTGCATGCTACAGCTTGGAGCTGGACTCCACAGCTCTGGGCTAGGTACTGTATTTCTCAATGGATAACTACTGAGGTTCATAATTATTGCTACTGTCCTGCTCCCTAGCAGGATGCTATATGTGGTACAGTATGCACTGCCACGTAATGCAAAATAGTAATGCAAAAAGGTAGGCAATCTCAGTCTGCCAATGTGCCTAGGTCCCATCAGTTTCTGGTAACTGCACCTAGACCCTTTACCCTGCTAAAGGAACTGGGTAATTCTGAAGTGCAACGTAGTGAACCATTTTAGAAGGAGTACCAAATTGAGCATGCTGAGGGGGTATAATAGCTGGGATAACACATTCATTTTGATAATTTTAATTCAGCCTAGGAGCATGAGAGGGAGTGAAGTCCACTGGGATAGTCCTTAGCCTATGTGCCTAAGAAGGGGTTCCAAGTTTTGTTTAGGCAACTCTGACGATTTCCTGGTAATCTTTATGCCCAAGTATGTTAAACACTTGGGTTTCCACTGCAGACTAGGTGCCATGATTGCCTGTTTGTCAAAATGATTGTTCAAGGGGAACACACTGGTCTTGTGCACATTCAATTTAAAAGAGGCAAACCAAATAAATTCATATATTATGGCTAACACCCTCAGAACAGAAATGTGAGGTTCTGCGAGGTGACGCAGGATGTCATCTACACATGAGAGTTTATAGTCCTGCTGACCAATAGCTATGCCTCTAATGGATTCTGTATGTTTGAGTTTAAGTGTGAGTGGCTGTAAATACAAGTTAATATAAGTTAAAAAGCAAAGAGGATCGGAGGCAGCCCTGCCGAGTGCCTCTGGATAATCTGATGGGCTCAGAAAGGATCCTGTTACAGAAAATGTGTTGCAAGGAGAAGGCGGCTTCCTGAACACAAACCAGAGCCACGACATGTAAAAAGACAAAGAAACAAGCAGTAGGAGTTAGGCTTCCCAGTATCCGACCTCACAAAGGACCCCAAATGCTTGGTCCAGTTAAAAAATACATTTTATTAAATACATAAGTGGACAACAACATGAGAAAACCACACTTGTTCCTACTGCTTGCTACAGAAAATGTGTGCAGTTGATGATTGGTATAGCACCTGATCTATTTATTACAGGAATCTAGGATACCATCCTTCCTCATTACTGCAAAAAGGTAGTCCCATACCACTTGATCAAACACTTCCTCTGCATCCAAGTAAACCAGAGCTGCTGGGGGCCCTGGCTCCCTGACACAGAGATTAGATGGAGTACTTTTCTCTGGAGCCCCAGCCCACCATGAATCCTACCTGTTCTGGGCTGATTAGAGCTTTCTACAACCACTCTACTCATCAGGCTAAGATGTTAGCTAGAATATTTAGGTCTGCATTAATAAGGGAGCTGAGGTGTTAACGCCCTGCAAGGGTTTTGTCTCCCCTTGGTTTTGGAATAAGGGAAATTCTGGCCTCTGTTAGGGTAGTGTGGGCAATACCTTCCTTAGATAGTTGGTTAAAGCATTTTGTCAAGTGAGGGATAAGTTCACAGGAAACATTTTTATAAAAATTTGAAGGGAAACCATCTTTTCCAAGGGGGCGTGTCTAGCTTCAAGTCCATAATCACTACCTCAACCTCCATGCTGTGATAAAACCTTCTAACCAAGCTTGCTGGGTCTTTGTCAGCCAGGGCAGTTCCAAGGATTCAAGAAAGTCATTGAAAGCTTTATCAACATCAGTAACTCTGGGTACTGCACTATATAGGTCTTGATAGAATTCCCTGAAAGTCTCAGCTACTGTCCTTGCTTTGGTTTTGATATCTATACTACCCTCCCTATGGAGTCCCGGCCCCTTATTACTTTTTTTGGCCTCCTGTTCTCATAGTCTTAAAGCCATTAGCCTCCCAGCTTTCTCGCCCTGTTCTGTATATGTCACTCTAGATCTGAAGATTGCCTGTTCAGCTTTTTCATTCAAAAATTCCATGTACTGCACTCTAATATTATTTAAGTGGCACCAGGTGGCCTCAGGAGTGGTATGGTTTAGGGTTTTCTCAACTGATCTGATCTCTGAAAGGAGGGACTGAGCTTTGACTTTCTTCTGTTTTTGACATTTGTTAGTGAAGTGGATTAATCTACCCCTCCATACACTCTTTGTAGCTTCCCATAGTGTATCTGCTCTCTAAATTGTGCCCAAATTGGCTGCAAAATACTGCTGAATTAGTTCCCTGACTTTGTCAATGATAATCTGATCATTAAGTAATTGAGTATTAAATTTCCAAGTTTTGTCAAGGGTAATCTCTTTGCTAATGTCTAATTGAAGGGAGATTGGATGATGGTCCAAGAGCACCATCGCCCACATTTTGTAGAGTTGCACCCCCAGTAAGTTTTTGTTACTGAGTAAAAAATAATCGATTCTCAAAAGGTTCTGGTGAAGACAAGAGTAGAATGAATAGGCTCTCTCAGTCAGATGTAAAATCCGCCATGGGTCCAACTCGGAACCCCTAAGGTGCCTGTAAGTTCCCTAAGGGTTCACCTTTGTTGTTTTTAATTATTACACTGACATCTCAGTGGTTCATGTCAACTGGAATCATAACTATTTGGTACCCAGATCAGTTCCGTGTCACAATTTTAGTTGCAAAGTGTGGGATAGAAGATGGGAAGCAAGTAGGGCAGTATCGACCTCAAAACATATAAACATATAAGCCCCATCCCACCATACTTCACATCTATTTTCTCATTATTCTCCAATCATGTTCATTATATCAGATCTGTATTACGTATACCAATATAAGTAAGCAATAAGACACGAGGGGGTGTATATTAGAGATTTCTAATGCATGGCCAGGGGCATAGTTAGTTAGTTAAAAATGTATTTTTTGACAGGATGAAAACTTTAGGCCAAAGGCCTATTTAACAAAGCTGTCCTGTTATACATTACAAAAAATCCACAAATCACTTGACAGTACAATGGTAAACAATACACAGAATAAATCCAAGACAAACAAAATATTAGGCACAAAGCCACAGGCTGAGTGACTTCAGCCTCTGGACGTGCATTAGGAATGTCTAATGCACACCCCCAGAGTGTCTTATTGTGCTTATGAAATGGGACTGTGTATTTTACATGGACATAAAAGTTAATATACATATGTTTAAACAGAAGTCAAACTTTTTAACAGGATTTTATGCAAAATATTTCCTCCCCCTGCATGTCTTTTATATTGGGAAGTTTGTTCCACTGTGATTTCCATAGCTGTAGCTCCCCAGCACACCTCTCCTACATGTACTGTGTCAATTAGAGTTACAAAGGAGGGCACCTGAATCTCTATTAGTTATTGTCACTTTCTAGATTTATTGACTGTTATGCTGGTGAGTGGACAGGCTGGTGACTGAGCTGAGCGTACAGGCTGTTGGCCAAGCAAGTGGGTGAATGAGTGGGAGCAAAGACACCAGCACAGAATTCAGAGTGCTGGTAAGAGATTTCAAACAAACAAAAATCTTTATTACTTATTGCCACTGTTTAGATTTATTGACTGTGGTGCTGGCGAGTGGGCAGGTTGGTGACCGAGTGAGCAGGCGGGCTGGTGGCCAAGTGAGTGGGTGGCCGAGAAGAAACAAAGATGCCAGTGCAGAATTCAGACTGCTGGTAAGAGATTTCAAACAAACAAGCAAACAAACTGAAGTGCACCAGCTTCTGATCTGCAGCGTTTCTTCATTTGTAGCCATTTGCACAAAGTTGTCTTTTAATGCTGACCTCTACTATCCCTATGAGTGTCTATGACTGTCTTGGCATGTAAGGGTGGGGAAAGGGGAACAAGACTGGACCAGCGAGTGAGTGGGAAAGAAGCGAGTGCAGTATTCAGAATGCTGGAAAGTGATTTGAAATGATAAATGTTTCACACTAGCTTCTGATCTGCGTGTTCCATTTATCGGCAGCATTATTAAATGCCACTGACTTGTAAGCCACACTCGTGTTTACCATGTGAGTCGTAGTGTTGGTGGGGGGGGGTCAGAAACAGGCCTCAATGGTATGGCAGTATGATTGAAAAATATAGTTTTGTATAATAAATGACAGTGGGACTTTTGAAAAGAAAAAATTACGAAATGGAGCTATTTTTCTTTTTCCTTTTTTTAATTCAACATATTTTATTATATATTTATTACAACTTCAACAAACAAAATACAAAATAAGGAAATGAGACCGACATTACATTTGTCAAGTTATACAATCCAACTAACAGTAAAAAATAAGCAAAATATAATCCCTTCCCTCCTACCCCATCTCCTCCCACCCAGAGCCAAGTGCTACCTAAAAGAAGGGGGAGCATAAACTGGTCTAGCACAAGTGAAATAGACATAGTATAGCTAAGGGCTCCATATTGTTAACAAGGTTTCTAGTGAGCCACATATCTTCTGATAAAATGTAACCCTGTCACGCATAGAAGCTATATGTTTTTTCAAGTTGCAATGCCAAAAGCATTTTCCTATACCATTCTACAACTGGGTTTAGGGTTGTTTCTTTCCAGTGTCGCATGATAATAAGTTTGGCAACGGAGGCCACAAGGGCTAGGTGAAATTTCCTATTTTTAGGGGTACCACTTGGAAATAACTTTAGAAGACATGATTCTTGGTTAAACAAAGTATCTAACCCTAGTAGCGGATCTAGTTTATTTTTAATGGAGGACCAAAAGGCCTGTACCACTGAGCAAGTCCATATCATATGATAGAGAGTTCCTAGAGCTATCCCACATCTATGACATATTGGTGAAGGAATCCTTCCAAACCCATTAAGTTTTACAGGGGGTATAGTATAGGTTGTGCAAGATACTGTATTGGACTAGCTGGAGCCTATCCTGCTTCACAAATCGATAGTTATTCTGCCAGAGCTTCCTCCAGATTTTGGCATTATCTGGAATCCCCATTTCCTGAGTCCAGTAGTAACCTATACCCAAGGGCAACAAGGGATCTAAAGATTGAAGGTGCTTATAAAGTACTGAAACAGAATGGGGGTTGGACAGCCATCGATAACAGTGTAACCAATTCTGTATCGAAGGAAGTTGTTTTGGAAATGGATTTCAGGAAGGTGGAAATAGCCTCTCTTATTTGTAAAAACTTAAAGTAGTGGGATACTAGAACCCCATGATATGCCTGAAATTTTGGAAACTGAATCAGGTTCCTATTTTGGTAGAAGTCTGAGATCTTTAAAGATCTCAATTCGGTCCAGAAAGAAGAATGAATAGGCTTATTATCAATTCTAATATTAGGATTACCCTCCACCGGTTGATCTAGGGAATGGTGACAAATCAACAAAAAGTAATTTTGGATTTGGTGAAGGGCTTTGATAGACCACTCCATCGGTGTTTTTTAAGCAGTTTGGGTACATGACCCCGAGGCAACATAAAGGAGACCTTCTAGAGTGCAGAAGTATTGAGAGGCCAAGTGCCTCTCAATCTCCAACCATAAGTGAAAGTAATCCGGTGTACTCAGAGGGTTCAGTTCCTTGATCCAGTAAGCAAGCTTACTTAAGTGGTGAGCACAGTAGTATGTGAAGAAAGAGGGGAGTGCAAGGCCTCCCCAAATTTTAGGGGCTGTTAGCTTGTGGTAGGCCTATCAAACCCGTTTTCCTCTCCAAATGAAAATGTTAAGGAGTTTCTGGAGTCTGGTAAACCAAATTTTAGGGAGAAAGTGACCCAACATACCCATAGGTTACAGTATTCGGGGAAGTACATTCATTTTGATTGTACTAATCCTCCCCCAAAGGGTTAAGGGCAATGCTCCCCACCTTTCCATATCTGACTTAAGTGACTTTAATAACACAGTTAAATTGTCATCAAACATGGACTTCAAGTTCCTTGACATCTTTATACCCAGATAAGTAATACACTTAGATTCCCAGGATAAACCAGAATCAGCCACTACTGCCTTGGTAGTTCTATAGTTTAATGGAAAAAC
This sequence comes from Neoceratodus forsteri, assembly GCA_016271365.2. Lineage (NCBI taxonomy): Eukaryota > Metazoa > Chordata > Ceratodontiformes > Ceratodontidae > Neoceratodus > Neoceratodus forsteri. The sequence continues at coordinate 1,284,757,955 of CM057453.1, forward strand.
CTGAGTTTTAGAATAATTTAATTTGTAGAATGAAATTTTGGAAAAAGCTTCTATTGGAGCTATTTTTCTTATAATGTAAAATGTTCAATGATTATCTTCCATGATTTAGTGTCAAAAAGAGAAAAGAAATAGCTGTGACTCAAAAAGCGAACATTTTATTTGGCTTCTTGATACTTAATTTTTTAAATAGGGCTGTGGTTATCTGAACTTGTTACTAGCCATGCATTAGACACTTCTAATGCACAGTTAGCAACCAATCATAATATAGGATTTTCCTTACCCATTTTATAAATCTACTTGCTGCATACTCATAGGAAGTTTTTTTTACATAACCCCCAGAAGTGACCAGCTCAGCTGCTGATAACCTGTTCTCTGGCCCCCCACAATGAGAAAAGTGTGCTGCCTGTGGTAGGTCCTCTGCTCTCATCCCTGCAGTTGCAGCATCAGCTCAGGGAGCTGTTGCATCATGACCACCATCATGCCCCAGAACTATACAACATTGACAGGGACCTGGCTGTGTATGACACATCTCCAAATTGGAAAGACCTGACTTATTTCTGTTGATAAAATTCATCACAAGTTAGCAACAGCAGAACTGAACATCCCAGCGCTGTCTTCTGAGGCCGAGCCAAGCATCTGTAATGCAGAGTCAGCCCCTCATCCTGATGGAGAGATGTACTGTCTGCAATTGTCAGCTGACTGTGTGGCTGCTGCAGCCCTCACAAATTAAAGAGTGACAACAGTGCACCGATCTTCACCATGATTGATATACTCAGGCCTGTATGATTGTAATGTTGGAAATACTGTGGACAGCTAATTGTGTGACCCCATTCTGCCAACACAGTGCTGTTAAAGTGATGCCTGGCTTGGAAGCATCTTTTTAATCTAGTTAAGTGATCCATAAAAAAAGTTAAAAGACAGCTATGCTGCTTCCTGCTGTTTTCATTTTGCATGAAACCTTCTGCCCACAGCTTGAGTTAATAATCAGGTCTGCTGGTGTAATTGTTGTCCTTGAGGTGTTCTGGTCTGATTTTCTGTCCTGATGTTATGTTGATGGGTTAACTGCATGGTGTGCGACACAAGATTAGGAAACCTTGATATCGAATTTGGGCTGTTCTCCATCCCACTGTGAGACTTGTCCTCCTCCTTCCCGATTGAAACCTGGCTCCTTTTTTCAAGAATAAGGAAGTCAGGAAGGGAGTAGAAGGGGAAGTGTCTGTCAAATTAGAGTGGGGGAGGGGGGAGAGAGAGAGTCTAAAAGGGGTGCAGAGAGAGGGAGAGGGTGAAGAAGGACAGAGCAATAGAAATTATGGGGTGGGAGGGAGAGAAGGAGAGAGAGGTAGAGATAAGTGGGGACGGAAAGAGCAAAGATGGATGGGGAGAGTGAGTGACAGAGAGACAGATGGACAGAGAGAATGGGATATCAGAGAGAAAATAATCCATAGACGCACAAGGGAGAGGGGCCTATAGAGGAGAAAAAGAGTGAGAGTTGGAGAGTGAGAGAGAGGGAGAGGGAAAGACAAGAGAAAGAAAGTCTGTGTGTGTGTGCGCGTGTGCGTGTGTGTGCGTGCGTGCGTGCATGTGTGTGTGTGTAAGAGAAGTTTAGAATCTCATCCCAAAGTTGGCTGTTGCTTATCTAACATGTACAGTACAAGAATATGAATATCTGCTTTACCAATGTAGTGGGATCACACCTTTGCCATGTTGGGAAAATGGAAGTGCAAATTCATAAATGTAGTATTCGACAGTTGTCGACTACATTTATGTATTTACACTCCCATTTCCCTAACATGGCAAAGGTGTGACTTTTGACAAATATTCACCAAATGTTGCACTTCAGAGGGTATTTGGGTATTTAGCTGTATCTGTGTATTCAGAATACCTGTATTTGGTCCTTCAGCCTTTTGTTTAACAAAAAAGACTTTTTAAAAATATTTAATGACCCCCACCCATGTGGCAAGGTCTCCTACTCCCTTCCCTCCATCCTGACCACCCAGGAATACACCTTCATACCTCCACACCACCCTCTTCCCCCAGTCCTAGGTGAAGTATAATGATAAAATAAAGGTCCCACTGACCCTGAGCAAGCAAATTCCATCCTGTCACCTCACTGTCAGTAAAACCAGACCTCCTTCCCCTGCACAACCCCATCAAAACAGATAGCCCACACTCATCCCACCCCAACTCATCCACAGACAAAGAAAAGCTGTCCCAAAGCAGGCAACCAACACAGCCCTCCCTCCAACTCAGCTGACTTCCATCTATTGAATGGAACTGGTAATGCTCTGTAGTAATCCCTGACTGGCTGCAGCAGAAACCAATCAAGTGATTACTACTGGAGCACACATACAGTTCCAGATGAAATGAGGAGTGTGGCAGATGTTTACACTGAGCATTCTGCACTGGTGTGAGTGATGCAGAGCAGCTACCATGTTTCCAGGGGATAAGTATAAACACAACTGGGAAAGCAGTAAGCTGATCTGCTTCAGATCTTGTGAAACTCTGCAGGGCTAGGGAGCTAAAACAGTGGAGGAGTTTTAAGGCACTGTGTGAACACTTTACACCACCTGAAATGATGCATTTGCTGTGTTGGAAGGCAGCAGAGGAACATAAAACACAAGGGGATGAAGGAGCCATGCTACCTGCATCACACCCACAGCTTATTCAATGCTCTGCAGCTCCTGTGTTTGGGCACATGGGGAATGGCTACAACAGTACACTTCACACATATTGTAGGTGCTGTAACAGTAAGAAATCCAGTATGCATGTGTAAACCATCTTAACACCTCAGTGCTTTGAGGCTGAAATGCCTCTTCATCAGGGGAGAGGCTGTGGAAGGTTTAAGTGACCCCTCAGGTGTGTTTAATTCCCACTAGTAATTTATAAATGGGGGGTGGGGGGATTTTGGTGTCAGGCAGTGGTTAGCTGGGAAAGGATTAATGCAGTATCTGTTGTAATTAGATCTTGTCAGCTCTCTCTTGGCTGGCATTCATTTTTTTAATTTAAGAAGTTTTCTTTCTCCTTCATATGCAGAAAATAAACCACACAGCATATTTATATTCATGAGTGTAAAGTCCTTGTACAATATAAATGAAAAAGAAGAGAAAAAAAGAGTGTCATTAGAACAGATGAATAAAGTGTTAAGTCCTAGGATTACCACCTGTCCTGATTTCTGCAGGACAGTCCAGATTTTGACAGCTGCATCCTGACAGAAAACGTGAATGGTGCTGCATGTCCTGACCTTAGAGAAGAGGGAATGTTTCTGTACTTTCCTCTGGATGTTGCAGAAAACTATAGTACTTTGGCTAAAATACTTTGAAATGATAGGAGACAGTATGAACAACTACAACAATGTAACCCTTGGTCTTAGTTCTGAGTAATTGGAGAAGGCAGGGCTGTTGCATTGGTTGAGATTGCATGCCGTCCTGTGAGAAGTCATGTCTTGGTAAGAAAATGTCCCACTTTGGGCTTCTTAAAAGGTGGCAATCCTAGCAAGTCCTGAAACACTGGACAGGGCAAAGAGGAAAGCAAATAAAAGGACAAAACCAAATTGGTTTTAAATAAGCAATTCAGTCAAAGACAGCCTATTGCAGCTGCAAGTAAATTGATTTGACACTGCTCATTTAATTTAAATGAAAAACAATCTCACACTGCTAGGCATTATTCGAAGATATTCTGCAAAGTTTATTTATGAAATATAATCTGGCAGGAGCAATCAAGCTTTCAGGCTTTATTGGTTGGCAGAGTCTATTCACAAAAAGGAAAAAAAAATGTTTTTCACCCAAAGTATTACTCAAGCTTGAGCTGATGTGCTTGAGTGAATGGATCCTTGTCAGTCTCTGGAGAGTCCTGTTCCAAAGTCAGGACTAGATCCTTGGGAATTGAAATGGCTTTGCAGCCATTCTCCTCTTTTATCATGATAAAAGAAAATAAATTGTTTGTTGTTTCCAAGTTATTTTTCATTTGCAGGGATATGGAACAGTATATGACTGGTATTTCTTGTAAGTCAATCAGAACAGAGGAAAACTGTCATTGATTACCCCCATGTGCTACTACAACCACATTTTGGACATGCCCACAGTAGGTAATCCACATTTTAGACAAACCCACAGCAGATTTTTCACATTTTGGTCATACCCTCATTAGGTTATCCACATTTCAGATGCACCCACATTTGTTTATCCATTTAGTTCACAGGAACAAAAGCAGGAAAAAGGCATGTTCTGTTTTAACAGCCACAGAACTTTTAAAATCCTGGCTTCAAAAGTCCTAGTCGTATAATAGAAATAGCCTTCAGTTAGCCTGAGTATACTCCAAATAACCAGCCTCAGCATTTAATCACCCACATCAGCTGGTTATTCCTTCATATACTCCAGCTGACTGAATGTCATCACTTAAGTCTATATAGCTCCCATTTTCTTGAAATACATAGAATAAGACAAAAATCTGTAGCACTGTGCTTAAGTTACCAGGCATATTACAGAGTATACCGAAACCTTCATTTACCTAAACATATGTCCACCTTTACAGCATGCTCTCCTTAGTATAACACCACAGTCTGCTTCTAAGGCAAAAGAGAGGAAATTGGCTGGTGGTTTACCAGATATCCATTTGACCTTTTGCCTTTCTCAATACTGTTTTCCCATGGGGTTGGGGGTTTCTTCGCTAGTGGGGAGATGTATGGTAAGCATGCAGAAGCAGACAAAGAGAGTCTGCAGCTAGTATGACCACTTTCACAAAACCAAAAAAAAGAAAATTAACAATATCCTATTTCAAAAGCTTGTCCTATTCCTCAAGCATGGGTAAACCCATGAATCTCAGGTTATTTTTTTCTGCACACAATTTTCTAGACACTCCTCAAACTGGGACATCACATTCCTGTCTCTAGTAAATTATGTAAAAAGCACATTTAGGGAGTTTAACTTAGTGGATGTCTACATTTTTTGGTACTCTTTTCTTTGTAAGTTTCAATATCGGTGACCTTTGTCTCTAGTGAGTCAAAACAATGAATCACTGCTTCTGAATTCTTGTCAAATCTAATATCAGCCAGCTTCTGCTATTGATTTCACCTCACATACTGCACTTTGCAAGTTTTTGAGCTGGAGCCAGCCTCAGCAAGTACAATGTCCATGCTGTCTGAGGTAATGGCTACTCCTGGAGGGGTCTTGCAGAGGAATCAATTTACCATCCCATTTTTGGAGCATTTCATTCCTTTAAAGACATGACACTGTTAGGGAACCCTGAGCCCTCCTCAGATTCTAGATGGTAATAAACCAGCAGGAGAAATGACAGACAAGTGGCAAAAGCAGTAATAACTTGTTTATTACTTACACGAATCAGACTTGGACACTAAACAGTATCTTCACCTAATTAGATACTGGGAGCTACAGTTTATCATTCCCCACAAAGATGGTCCCAGTGAGAATACGTAATGCAACAGTTCTTATAGTAAGATAGTGGCTATGGCAACGACTAGCCCATGCATATATTATAATTACTGTTAGAGTTATAGATAAGCCCTATTGGCAAAAATAGCTAAGTGGCTCCCAGTGCAGATAACATTATACAAAAAGTGTAATGTCAGCTGAAATAAAGAGCTCATATAAGGTACAGGAAGAAGACATGCAATATTACATAATAAGTGCAGTATTACACAAATCCAAAAGGTGGTGGTACAGACTGTATAATGACTTATTAGAAGATAGCAATGACACAAGTGTCTTGGCATACTATGTGCTGCTACTAAGCAGAATAAAATAAAATCATAATGTTTCCCTGGCTACTTACATTTGTATGGTAAGTGCCAACGCCATACAAGTTAATAGTGATTTATCATAATATGTATAATATAAGATTTGTCTAAGGTGCACGGTGGGAGGCCAATTAGAGTGTGCAGCTTGAGTGTAACAACACTTTGTTCTTTTTGTTTCTTTGTTCTTTTTTTCTTTTTAGGTGTTGATGAGAATGATTTATGTGTAACTCCCTTGTTACCTGGGGTTACTAGAATCCCAGTAAGACCTAGTGGTAGGCAGGGAAGGCAGCTTGTGAAACTCCAGTTAAATGGGTTTCACACTGTCTCACTCTGTTCTCAGTCTCAGCTGAGACTGAGGATGAAATCACCAATAGAACTATCGCAGCTGCATGAACCACATTGGAATCTGCAGCAAAGGGAGTTAGTTAGAACATTGGGAGGTTTTGAAGTCAGTGTCTTCAGTCAGTCTTCAGTAAGTGTGTGTGAAGTTGGGAGCTTGCTGAGAAAGCAGCTCAGTGAAGGCTCTAGGAGCCTCAAACCTGACAGAGGGCTACTTTTAAGTAAATAGAGTGTGTGTCTCCACCTTAAAGAGAGACGCAAAAGATTACTGAAGTGGTAGAGACCGCTGTTTCCGGGTCTCAGTGCCCCCTCCCTTGGGGGGGCAGGAAAGGTTTCCCTGCAGATTCCTGGGGCAACCCCCTAGTTCTGCTTGTGAAGGAAAAGCTGCCTATGTGTCCAGTGTTTATTTGGGAGAACAAGAAGATTTGTGAGTCACCTGTGGGGCACCTGCAACGTGAGGGTGAGTGTCTGCTCTTGCTAAAAGGGCCTACGTTTTTCACCCTGGGACTTGTATGACAATGTGGGGATTGAACTACTAAAATATTGGGAAGCCTAGAGTAATGGGCTAAGCAAAGTAAAAGTAGGTTCAAGTCCAGAGCTTGTTGGGATGCAAATGATATGTAGAGGAGATGTGATAGATGTCTACCCAGAATCTATATTTGAAAGTTCAGTAAAGGAATTGTTCAGTTTCCAGAGGAATGGCCGGATATGGGCTGTGGGAGCTGGAGGTGGGTGGCCCCCCCATCTTTAGTGACCAGGTCCACCTCTACGGATTTCTTCTGTGGATTTCTACTTTGCCTCAGGCACTTGGCCAGTGATGAGGGAAGTACCCAGACATGGGATTGTTAGGAAAATTCTCTCTAGGAGTCGAAGGCTCTAGTGTGGTTTGGGGAGCCACAACAGGATAATTGGTTCATTCCTCAAATGGACAATGGATCAAGTGGCCGGTGGGGGAGCAGGGCCAGTGGGGAAAACCCAAGTAGTGTACAAGTCGGGCTGTGTACCCAAAGCTGCATGCAAGTCCGGACTGTGTGCCTGGTGGGTTTGGAGCCTGAAGGCTGGAAATAGTGATAAAGTGTTCTGTTGTCTCTAATCTGCATTACCAGGAAATATAGCCCCATGGGGGTCCGTCTATGCTTTGTTTGTTCAGCTTGGAAGTGAATAAAATCCACACTGAAGAATTCCATTCCTGGTTCTGGACATTACAGTTACTGCTTCCTGTGTTCGGATTTACTTGGGTGCCCCTGTTCAGAGTAGCCAAACCTAGGTCCCCTGTGCTGAGTAACCTCATCCTCCCCGAACCCAGTCCCCACCAGGTACTGCTGTCAGCTTCAACAGCATGCCACCTGTCATTTTGGCAAAAAGACAGGGGTGAGGGGTTACAAAAATGGAGGCACCGCTTTGGATTTTGTTCTGGGAAGGAAGGTGCTTGGGCAAGGGGGCTAGCATTCTGGCTATCTGGCAGTGGGTAGCCCAAAAGGCTGAAGCAATTTCCCTAGTGTGTTGCTGTGTGCTGTGGATCTTGTGCTGCTGTTTAAAAATGCCAACTGTTTACCAAGGAGCAGTAAAGCCAAGGAGCATCAAATTGTTTACAGCATTTTGCCTGCTTTAAAAATGAACTGTGGTAAAGAAAAGTGTGGAAGACTAGGGGTAGCAACAGGAAAATTGTGCCCTGGATGTTGGAAATGCTTTTAAAATGAACTGTTGTAAAGAAAAGTGTGGAAGACTAGGGGTAGCAACAGAAAAATTGTGCCCTGGATGTTGGAAATGCTTTCTGGAAGAAATGAGAAACTTGCAGGTGTAATGGCTATGTTAAATGGCTGAAATGGGCTCCCGCCGTGGAGTCAGTTAGTAAAGAAAAAAATTTGCATTCTGCAGTTTAAATTTGCCTGCTCGGACGATCGCATGAGGAGAAGAGCCTCGCGAGGAAGAAGAGGCTCATTTGCATGGCGGCGTGGTGATTGGTCAGGGCTGAGATCAGTCCCGCCCCTCAGCCAGCTCTCTACAGAGACTGCCCCAGCATTCGAGAGGGAGTGTGAGTGGAGTGCATGTACTGGCTAGTGGAGGAGCGTTGCGGAGTGTTAAAATCCCTGTAAACTTTGTAAAAATTGACTTTCTAGTTTAAAATCAGGCTTAACCCACTAATCGATTGTCGGAATTGCAAAAGTGGTGGTCGAGAAGATGATCGGTAGGACTGCCCGCCCATTTCTGTTCTGAGGCCTCCAAGAACTGGCTGCAGGCCGTTTTCCCATTCGCAGCAAACTGCTACTGATAACAGTAAGTAACAACCTAAAAACTGCTCAAACAGTGATTTTCTGCCCTATGCCATATAAATGTGTGTGCAGCAGTGTAGTCGCTTTGCAAGTAACAACTGTGTCAAGTTCTGCCAGCAAGTGCAAGTCTGTTAAGCCATTGACTGTCTGCATAGTAATGAATTCAGCCTCAGTTTAAAGTTTGAAGCCAGAGAGAGACTGTGGGTTGTAGCCAAAGTGCAGCACTAGTTATAAAGGCAATCCTGTGCTAAAAACCTCTGAAGCTTTAGGGGACTGTGAAAAAAAAATGTTTCCAGCATGTAAAAAAGTCCGTGGAAAATCCTGTAAATGTGTTTAAAGCAAGAACAGAGCAAGTTGTGCAGTTTGAGCAGAAGTTATCAGTAGTTTGTGTAAATCGGGTGCACAGTGGCTTGACCCAGATTCTGAATGTTGATGCACAGGAGTGCTGCCGCCACCATTACAGGGTGGGGTAGTAAAGTAAACACAGCAGCAGAGGAGCCATTTTACAGCTACAGAGTGTGTTCAATAAAGTTGGGACTTTCAGTTACAGTGAACTTTTGTTTGTTTTTCTGCAGTTATGGCCTCAGGACCAGCTCGTTACCCGGATCATGCCCGGGTTGCAGTAACAGCAGCAGTAAATAGACTGAGGGATATTGAAAAGTGGTGCTATGGAGGACAGCTGTCTCCTCATGTGGCGATTCCTGGTTTTCCAGTGCATGTATGTCAAATATGCTTGAGAGCTGGAAGGGACATCTTCATGATTCCTCATCGTGCTGGATGCCTAGAAAAATATAGCTTGTATAAAGCGCCTTAAATTCGGTTGGCTCCCACATGGACAAAGGTTCAGGAATCTGCAGTTGGCAGCACACAGCACCAGGCGGAGTCTGTGGAGGAAGGCCCCTCGGGGGAGTGTGGCACAAAGCTAGAGGGCGCAGAGTTAGAGACAGAACCCGAAGTTGAAGTTTCGGATGCTGGATCCCAGAAAGAAAGTTCGGATAAAGCATCAATAGACCCCTGGAGGGGGGGGCCTAGCCCAAGTCTCCTTAGGTGAAGATGAGATGCGGGAGGCCTTTGAGTGTGAGGTGTTGACCTCCGCACCTAGTGATGAGTGGATAGTCTCAGGATTGAGAATGACTGCTCACTCCTGGGCTCAGATCCTCAGTGAAGAGGAAGATGAGGGGGTACCTATGTGGCCTTGTGAAAAAGGAATGGGTACATAGCCTCAAGATCTTGCCTCGGAGAAATGTATGGAAGAAAGTGGTGATGCCACTGCCCTGGATTCGCAAGAGGAAGAAGCCTGGGATCCATTTCTAATCTCTTTAGGGTGCGAAGCTGGCAGAACCAGGACTGGCCACCCCAAGCCAGGCCAGCGGTCTCAGATTGACCAAAGCAAGTAAAGAGGAGAGACTGGTTCGTAGGAAGGTAAATGAGATCTATGGTATGACCTTTCCTACCTTTCCTTGGAAAGCCTGGGAGGAGACTGAGAACTGCAGGAAATCCTGGATCTGGGACAAAGCAATGAAAAGTGTGCATCCTGGGGCCAACAAGCATGTAAAGAATAGACTGTTCCACGAAAAGTATACCCAGTGGAAGAGAGGCAGGACACTGTTTATAGACAGAGTGAGAATAGTGGACGGAGAGGGACATGAAATCTCCCACTGTGTGAATTATGTGCGCCCAGACGGGGTAATAATTCAAGCTCCTGATCTCCGGTACTATTGGCCTCAGTGCAAGGACCTCCCAGCAAATGTGCCCGTGCCTACAAAATGGAAAGCCGAGCAGTGGTAGTCAATACTGCCACACCAGACTGTGAAGTGCCTTTATTGATCCACCAATATGAATATCCAGGACTCAGGTGCCCCACATTCATCTGTCTACAGTGTACTGGCCTTTCCAGAAACCATCGACTGGCCCACCAGATGACTTCAGATCCAGAGAGGACACCAGCCCAGCTGTATCCTGTTCATCGCCTGGTAATCAGATGACGTCGGACCAGCTGTTTTCTTTTTGTTCCTGTTCTAAGGTTCCACCTCCAGAGATGAAATCATCCCAGCTGTTCCCAGATGTGCCCTCCTGTGGTTCCCGGAAGATGTCCGCCCAGCTGTATCGGAAGAAATGCTGCCAGGGAGAGTCTTCGTCAGAGGTGCAGGTTGGTGCCGAATTTCCATTCTACAGGTGGCTAGTAAGTCCAAACTTTTCTATCTTTATGACATTGCAGTACACACCCTACACTAGCAGACTTCAAAATGTGTGAACTGTCCTCAAAGACTCTCCCCTTCGGGACTTTGGCCTGTTAGAAGTGTGCTTCATCGGGCTCCGGCCCAGGAGAGACTCTTTATTAGACCAGCCATCGGGCATTGTGGTCACTAGTTGGGACTTTTAGGGCACTCCATCCCCCCAAATGTGTATTGTAAATAATGTCGTTATTTTCTAATGTAAATACTGTTTTTCTACCTTTTTTCTAAAAAAATATTTTTGGGATTCTGCAGTGTTTTGATGGTAGGGGTTTAGGTAGACTGTGTATGCAGATTAGGAGTGTGTGTTGTCTTTCTTTTTCTTATAGGTGTTCCTGGGAACACAGAAGAGAAGACAAGAAGAGGAGGAGGGGCTCAACGGAGTTCCTCATTAGTACTTTAGTGAATAGAAATTCAAAGTACTGTGGTGTTATTGTTATTGTTACTGTATTAACCCTTTCCTTCCACAGGTGTGGTTGTGGGGGTAGGTAGGAGGCAGTAACATGGTATAAAATATGGTATTTTAATGGTGTGTGGTTGCAGGTTACCCAAGGTCGGGGAGGTCCCCAGGTTGTTTTTGTTTTGGGGGTATTAGGTTAGAAGCAGATAGGTTTTCCCTAGAGGGTTAGGGGAGATAGACAGGCTGTGGTCCTGAATGGCCATTGGGACAGCAGTGCTGATCTATCAGGGCTATGCTCTGGATAGTTCTACCAGAGCCACTAGGCGTCCATAGTAAGTGGATAGTGTAGAGGCTGATACGTCAGCTAAAGGCCTGTAGACCCTTAGTGTTGCCTGCCTGTGCTTGCACATGGTAGGAGGGGGCCTGATCACCCCCCTCAGTAGGTAGCACATAGGGTGGGATGGCCTAAGGCAGGGTAAATAATGACTGCAGACAGTCATTTTCCTGGTCAAGGGCGAGTGTAACCCCCTTGTTACTCGGGGTTACTAGAATCCCAGTAAGACCTAGTGGTAGGCAGGGAAGGCAGCTTGTGAAACTCCAGTTAAATGGGTTTCACACTGTCTCACTCTGTTCTCAGTCTCAGCTGAGACTGAGGGATGACATCACCAATAGAACTACCACAGCTGCATGAGCCACATTGGAATCTGCAGCAAAGGGAGTTAGTTAGAACGTTGGGAGGTTTTGAAGTCAGTGTCTTCAGTCAGTGTTCAGTGAGTGTGTGTGAAGTTGGGAGCTTGCTGAGAAAGCAGCTCAGTGAAGGCTCTAGAAGCCTCAGCCCTGAAAGAGGGCTACTTTTAAGTAAATAGTGTGTGTGTCTCCACCTTAAAGAGAGACACAAAAGATTACTGAAGTGGTGGAGACTGCTGTTTTCAGGTCTCAGTGCCCCCTCCCTCTGGGGGGGCAGGAAAGGTTTCCCTGCAGATTCCTGGGGCAAGCCCCTAGTTCTGCTTGTGAAGGAAAAGCTGCCTATGTGTTCCAGTGTTTATCTGGGAGAGCAAGAAGATTTGTGAGTCGCCTGTGGGGCACCTGCAACGTGAGGGTGAGTGTCTGCTCTTGCTAAAAGGGCCTATGTTTTTCACCCTGGGACTTGTATGACAATGTGGGGATTGAACTACTAAAATATTGGGAAGCCTAGAGTAATGGGCTAAGCAAAGTAAAAGTAGGTTCAAGTCCAGAGCTTGTTGGAATGCAAATGATATGTAGAGGAGATGTGACAGACATCTACCCAGAATCTACATTTGAAAGTTCAGTAAAGGAATTGATCAGTTTCCAGAGAAATGGCCGGGTAGGGGCTGTGGGAGCTGGAGGTGGGTGGCCCCCTATCTTTAGTGATCAGGTCCACCTCTACGGATTTCTTCTGTGGATTTCTACTTTGCCTCAGGCACTTGGCCAGTGATGAGGGAAGTACCCAGACATGGGATTGTAAGGAAAATTCTCTCTAGGAGTCGAAGGCTCTAGTGGGGTTTGGGGAGCCACAACAGGATAATTGGTTCATTCCTCAAATGGACCGTGGATCAAGTGGCTGGCAGGGGAGCCAGGCCAGTGGGGGAAAACCCAAGTAGTGTACAAGTCGGGCTGTGTACCTAAAGCTGCGTGCAAGTCCGGGCTGTGTGCCTGGTGGGTTTGGAGCATGAGGGCTGGAAATAGTGATAAAGTGTTCTGTTGTCTCTAATCTGCATTACCAGGAAATGTAGCCCCATGGGGGTCCGTCTATGCTTTGTTTGTTCAGCTTGGAAGTGAATAAAAGCCACACTGAAGAATTCCATTCCTGGTTCTGGACATAACAGTTATTGCTTCCTGTGTTCGGATTTACTTGGGTGCCCCTGTTCAGAGTAGCCAAACCTAGGTCCCCTGTGCCGAGTAACCTCATCCTCCCCGAACCCAGTCCCCACCAAGTACTGCTGTCAGCTTCAACAGCATGCCACCTGTCATTTTGGCAAAAAGGCAGGGGTGAGAGGTTACATATGCATCCTAAACAAACACGGAACTTGATGTATTCAGGGTCAACACAAGAGCTATTTGGAAAAACTGCTGCAGCCAGGCAACCAATTCTGTCCTTTCTTGGCTGGCTTTTCAAGACACACATGTTGAGTTTACTGCTTCAGCCTTTGTGGCTTGTTTATGAGGACATCCAGTACCTTACAGCCAACTGAAATCTCTACATGGTAATTTACATATGTTGCCCACAATGCATTGCACTAGGGGTTATGTTTGCTATGTTAAACTTTTGTTTTACTTCTGGAATGTTTTGAGACCCTTTAGTTTAAATGGTGTTGCATACATGTTTGTGTTTTTAAATAATTTGAGCTCTCCATGACTAACAATTTGACATCATTGGCTGGTTTATGTTCTGAGCTGAGTTAGCAACTGGAACATACTTGTCATTTGCTGTTTCTCTAGTTGCAAATTGGTTATGAAGCATTGGGGGTGCCTCACAGCCTTGCTTAAAGACATGCTCACAATGGGACATTCTGCCATGATGAAAGAAATATAGTAGCCATGATATATTGCCCTAAACAATGCATATTGTGCTCACAATGCATTGCACTAAAGGGATGCGAGGAAATTTATACTTCTTTAAAGCTTGGCTTTACTGCCTGGGTGCTTTTGTGTTAATGCTATCCTAATGTTTTTGTAGTGAGTTGTTTTTGTTCTATGAAACATTGTTATCACTTATACTAATATTTCTTAAGTGACAGTATGTGACTACATTACATTAAACACTAGCTGTATTACTGTTAAAACATGTTTTAATGCTAACCAAAATGCATGAGATTCTGATAGCGTTATCTGTTAAACAGACGTTACTGGAATGGTCTACATCTGGCTTGCTTCTTTCTGCTGTTGTTTCTGGGAAGTTACTCCTGAGGGAGAAAGACAGCGTGCACATTTGGATGTGTGCTACTGTAAGTGGTGCTGGCAGAGACTATTGGGCTTCAGTACATCCTGGTAGGAAACCTCCGATCAAAAAAGTTGACTGCTGTGTTCTCACAATAGGAGAACCAAGAGGTAAGAAGAAGGCAAAAAGAAATAATCAAAATATTCAGCAATGGAAATAGCTAAACCTATACCCACAGTCTAAATAAATTGATCTGGCCGAGTAGGCGTAGTACAAAATGACTTGCAGGACACTCTGCAGGTTCAGCACTAAGTACATGTTTATAGATTCAGCGAAGGAGAGGTGGAAAAATTACATTTTGCTATGTTAGTCAGACGTGTGAACAAAGCAACAGTACATATTGATTAGCAGGTATGCTGACTGACCCCGTCTGACAATTTTTCATACATACTGGTTTCCTGCACAACAATATCAGAAAACACATCTCTGTTTTGTTGCTGCAAAAATGTAGGGGACGTTATGCCCTCATGTCATATGTCATCTGCCAATCCACCTTTCCGCATTTTGGTTTCAGGCAGGTAGAGATAACATTTTTATGCACACCAGCCAACAAACACAGCCAAACATAGTAGTGGAAAGGCTACAACGGATAAATGCAGTATAGCAGCAACTCCAGCACAGCAGTATTTAACGTTGTGATATGTCCCAATGATGGAGTGATGCAGTAAATAGATAAAATCATATAGCTCAGCACAATAAATTAGTATAGATAACAAGTAAGGACACAGAGCAAACTAGGCTTGCAGTGGGGGGTTGGAGAGTGAGTAGTATATTAATTGATCTCTGCGCCTTGTGACCTGAGTACAAAAGGGAAAAAGTCTGAGAGTATTGTTTACTGGTAGAAGAGCATGCCAATGAATATGTATTTTAGAATGAGTGGCCAGTTTTATTCTTATTATAATGCTTTTTTCTGGGCTGTTTTTAGTTACTTAAAGTAAAAGCTAAATATAAACAAGGCTCTCTTATCAAGAGTGCCTTGGCTTCTTTTACCTCCACCTGGATACCCACTAGGACAGCACCAGGATGGGTAGAAGGGACCTCAGTTTAACATCTCATCTGAAGGATGGCACACCCCAACTGTACAGAACCCCCTAATACTGCACTCAAGTGCCAGAGTTTAGGCATGTGCCCAATCTCGGTATGGAAAAAAACCCCAAATCGTCTGGTCCAGAAGCGGATGTGCCACCAACTGAACCACACTGACAGAAAGTAAACGCTAAATATCAGCAAGGTCCTCATATCCTGTAAATTGCAAAAAAGACTCATAAACACACCCACAAGCTCATTATATGCATCATATTACAATATACTTTAGTCCTTGATTTGGTAGGGCAGCAGGTGCACAGTGCCACACCTTCTTTGAATGGTATATAACTGCTCATGCCCAAGCTTCCTTCACATGCTCATTTTCTTTGCTAAGAGAGAATGGATGGCAGGCACCAGTAAACTAAACCAGTGCTCAGAAACTTAGCTGCAGTCAAAATGGGCAGACTAGGTGGGCTAAGTGGTCCTTATCTGTTATCCATGGACCTAGATAAATACGGACTTCACTGTAGAAGTTCAGTTCCAGGCCCATGGAAAGCCGTGGAGTGTGTCTTTCCATGCTTTAGTTGCCGAGGAGCACATCTTTTCACTCTTTAGTTGACTGTTGCCATAGGGATGCCGTCACCATGCTTGCTTCACATACAGGTGGCTGGCAGCATCCAATTAGGCAACATTTATGTGATGATGCATGGGGAAAGTCATGTGATGCACTCACTCACAGTATATAACCGTGGTGGGTGCGCAATGCGGCTGAGAGGTGCAGGAGCAAGCGAGCGAGAAGGAGGGGGGAGTGTTGTGTTGACTTTGAGCAGCTACTACTACTACAGAGGATTTGTGTGGTTGAACAAACACTAAACAAAACTTTTAGGCCGACAAGGGGTGACTAATGTGAGTGATTTACAAGAGGGTGGATAGGGGAGAGACAGAGGAAGACTTACTAGTGTGGCAGAGAAAAATACTCATCAAGTAGGGATGAGGAGAGGATCGAGGCACCATGAGAAAGACAGAGAGAGAGAGACAGAAAAACACAGGGAGAGAGAGAGAGAGAGAGAGACTACTGGGGGTGAGGGCCAGAAAGAATTACAGTCACAGATATCAGTGAATCACACAGATGAAAATAAAAACAAATGTTGGTCCATCAAGAGGAGCCATGAGACAGAGAGAAAGAGAGAGAGAGAGAGAGAGAGAGAGAGAGAGAGACTACTGGGGCCAAATAATACAGTCACAGAAATCACAAAAAAGAAATACATTCTTAATTCTTCTTGTTGGTCCATCAAGAGAAACCGGGGACAGAGAGAGATAGTAGCCTGGTGGGGCTATAGGTTAAAGGGCAGGCAGACAAAATAAATCTTTGACTTTATTCTTGTTCCATCCAGAGGAGTCACCAGCAGAGAGAGAGAAAGACAGAAAGAGTGAGCAACTACTGGGGGCCAAATAATACCATCACAGAAATCACCAAATAATGAAATACATATAGGGCCGGATATTCAAAGGGGTTGCACCCGGTGCAACCGAGTTGAGCTGGTGCAACCTTGCAATGCAACCCAGCTCAACATTCAAAAGGGTAACTGGCAGTGTTAATGTATGCAGCCCATCTGAAGGGGGTGTGCCCATGCATATACGGCACATCCCTATATTCAGCCCAGGATGTGCGGCGCATCTGCTGGCACAACCCCCAGATGCACTGCATACTGGGACACATGTTGAGCCGGAAAATCCTGGCTCAAATGCTGGCCATCCACAGGCATGCAGCTGTATTGCAGGGTGCAACACAGCAGCCACCAGCCATGGGTGGCCACCCGCTAGGCAAGAACACGGTCCACAAGCACCCATCTTGTCCCTGGTGTTCCAGTGGTACCCCCTCCCTCCCTCCCGTAGCCGCAGTCGCAGGTATGTCCAAATACAGGAACATGCCCTGTCATTCTAGTAGAAACCCCGCCTTACTCTCATACCAGATTGTGGGTGATAATGAAGGACACATAAGCCCTGGTAGTCCAGTGGTCCCCAACCCCACCCATAGCCCTGATCCCTGTAAAATAGCACGTAAACAATTCCCTGGTAGACTAGTGGTGCCCCAACCCCTCCCATACTGATGATCATCAGGAATACACTATATGTCATGCCCTGGTAGTTTCTTGGTCCCCGTCCCTCCTGTAGCCCTGATTGTGAGCACACTGTTGCACATATCGCCCTGGTGGTCCAGTGGCATCCCCCACCCCACCCAAACAGGTCACCCAGCCTACCCAACACCTTCCCCCATCATCGGCAGGTGGCTGCAACCCTCCCGCTACCTCCCGCTGACTGACAGCTTACAGTATGTGCTGTAAGCCTATTGGTCCATGGTGTGGACCAATGGCTTGCAGGACATACTGTACTACAGTTGTGAATACATATTCCTGACTGTACAGTATGCCCTGCAAGCCCATTGATCTCACACTGTGGACCAACAGGCTTACAGCACATACTGTACGCTGTCAGTTGGTGGGTGGCCCGGTATGTGGGCGGGTTGCAGCTGCCCACCGATGGGGGGGGTGTTGGGTGGCTGCGACCTGTTTGGTTGGGGGTGGGAATACCACTGGACCACCAGGGCATATATGTGCAACAGTGTGACTGCGATTAGGGCTACAGGAGGGGCGGGGGGGATCACTAGTCCACCAGGGAATTATTTACATGCTATTCTACAGGGATCGGGCTATGGGTGGGGTGGGGGGACCACTGGATTACCAGGCCTTACACATCCCTCACTATCACCCAGGATCTGGTATGGGAGTGAGAGGGGTTTCCATTAGACTGACAGGGCATGTTCCTGTATGTGGACCTACCGGCAATCACAGCTACGGGAAGGGGGGTACCACTGGATCATCAGGGCTTGTGTGCAAGTCATGTTTACAGCGATCGTGGATATGGGGCAGGGTGCCCCCGGACCCCCTCAGTCCACACAACTGTCTGTGCAGGGTGCCAGGTGCAGTTCACTGGGCATCCCTCTGTAACGCATGTAAATTGGGCCATAATGGCATGCAAATGGCCCCATTTGCACCTGGCATACATTATGGCCCCATCTGCATGCCCAAGTCTGAATATTGTGGGTATTGCGCCCAGCACAACTACAGTTGCACTGGAGCATTCCCGGTCCTCCCTGTCCGGGGAATGCACCAGTGCATTGTCATTGTGTCCTGCACATTCTGTGCTATATTCAAAGATGATGCACCATGGCACATCACCTTTGAATATCTCCCTGTCTTGGCCCAGGCACATCTCAGGTGTGCTGTGCCCCCTCTTACTCCATTGCCTGGCACAGTCTGAATGTCTCCCCCATACAGTACATCTGTATTATTCTTGTTGATCCATCAGGAGAGAGACAGACAGAGAGAGACTTACTGGGGCCATAAATTGCAGTCACCAATCATGAATAAAATAAGTTTTATTGTTGTTCCACTTCCATCTGGAGGAGTCACGACTCCGAGAGAGAGAGACAGAAAGAGAGAGAGAGAGAGACTTGCTGGGGGCCATAAAAAAAAAATACTATTATTCTGAGCCAAAGGCTGACCCTGTTGCAGGGCAGTCACACTGCTGTTGGCTGGGGCAAGGCAATGCAAATTTTGGTTATATAGTGCCCTATCCAAGGTCTCAGAGCATGTAACAAAATAACAGTAAAATACAGTAAAACAAGCCCAGAATAAAATTAATTCAGAGCAAATGAAAAGCTTTATCAAATAAATAAGTCTAAAAGAGGTTATAAAGGCCTCCACCGAGCTAGCAACCTTAATGTATGGAGGAAGAGAATTCCACAAGAGCGGTGAAGCCACCCCAAAGGCCCTATCTCCTGATATTTTTAAATGGGAGGTTGGTACAACTAATAGGCAAGGTTCAGTGGAGCGTAGGGTGCGGATAGGAGAATGAGGAATTAGGAGCTCTTTCAGGTAGTCAGGTCCCAAACCGTGTAGGGCCTTGTATGTTAACAAGCCTATCTTGAAGGTGATGCACTCACTCATAGGTAGCCAGAGCAAAAAGCGCAGGACAGGAGTGATATGGTTCCTTATAGAGGTGTCAGTCAACATCCTGGCCGCAGCATTCTGCACTAGCTGCATGTGACACATCAAACCTCCAGACAACCCTAAGTACAGAGCATTACAGTAATCAACTCAGCTAGTAACAATGGCATGGATAACACCGTAGTCAGGTCAGTGGGAGTCAAGATTGGATGTATCCTGGCAATATTCTGGAGATGGAAAAAGCCAGCCCTAATGACTGATGAGACCTGTTTTTCAAGGTCAAGCCAATTGTCAGGAATAACACCAAGATCCTTGACCACCTTTATCACCGACAGGGGATGACCATCGACCACAAAGGCGGGCAGTCTCCTGTCAGCGAACATACTCTCATGACCTGGCTTAATCACCCCGGCTCAATCACCTACCTGTACAGCACTACTTCCCTGGGATCTTGCTCACCACAATGTATTGGCCCTGCCTCATGCTCTGCCTGTGCCTATCCCCACTAGCAGTGCACTTACCCACTTACCCATCTGCTAGTCCGCACTGTGCCCTGGCACCCCTCCCTCCCCTTGCTCCTGAACCTGCTCTCCTGCCCCTTGGGACCTCTGTGTGTCCCCATCCTCCTGCCCTCCCTAGCTTTCTCTGCACCTCAGGCACATCTGGGTGTCTTCTTATTCTTGCTTTCCTTCCTGTACCTCCTGCCCACCCCTGCTCCTTAGCCTCCCTCCCCCATGCCAATCGTAGGAAAACCTCTCACCATCTCCCAGCCAGGGTGTTAGTCATGCTACTACTCCTGTCGGGGAACATTCATCAAACCCTGGCCCGGTTCCCAGGAGCTCCCCAACTTGCCCACAGGCCTATGCATGGTCTCCATGAATATCTGTAGCCTCCTAAAAAGTTTGACTCACTACAATGCCTGGTCACATCAATTAACCAGTGTTATCACCCTGGTTGAGACTTGGCTGTCAAATCCTCCCTGACTCCCTAGTCTCCTTCCTGGTTTCACCCTTTTCGGTCCGACCGTGTTGGGAGGCGGGCAGCAGCTGCGCTCATTTATGTCAAGGAATCTCTCCCGTACTAGCCCTGCCCGCTCCCATCCTTGACTCCAGAGCCCAGGCGCTTACGCTGAAACTAACCCCTGACCCTTTAAAGGGACCCCTTTATCTGACTACTGCATACGTGCCCCCAAGGGACCAAACGCAGGCCATTGCCTCTCTTACAGAATACCTTACCTCTCTACCTCCTTCCGCTGATCAAATTCTGGTGGGTGACTTAAATGTCAACTGGCTCAGCCCCTCCTCCTCCTCTACCCAAAACTCCTTTTCTGCAATAGACCTAATGCAACTAGTTACCCACCCTACCAGGACTAACCCCAAGAGAGGCTCCAGTACCCTGCTTGATGTGGTAGTCACCAACCGCCCTAATCGGATCCCCAATGTACAAGTCCTCCCAGACTCTCTCAGTGATCACTCCCCCATTCTATTCCACTGGTCATCCTCAGTCCCCAAACCCATAGCACAGTCCACATGCCGGCGGCGTCTAATACCTGGTGGACTGATAAAACTTAAGGAACTTCTGTCCCAAATTGACTGGTCTCCTATACAGGCAACTCCTTCTTTACCCAAACTTTTAATAATGCCTGTGATATCTTTGCCCCAATGTTGACCCGCCGTTCTAAAAGGCAGAATGCCCCCTGGGTAACCCCAGCTTTGATCCACCAGCTCAAACATAGGGACAACCTGTGGCACCGTGCCATTGAGACTGGCAGCCCAATGACAGGCGGTTATATGCTGTCACCGAAACAAGTGCACTCAGGCCATCAGAAAGGCCAAGTCTGAGCACTATCGGTCCTCACTCACTGCCTCATGGGGAACCCCAGAACCTTCTGGGATAACATTAAACAGTTAAATGGGACTGCACTCCCCCTACCCACCCAGATCAACATTAATGGTGTGATCTCCTCAGACCCAGCCCTCATAGCCAACCACCTCAACACCTCATTCACTGACCTTAGCCCTATCCTCTCTACAAATTTTTTTGACCCTCCTCCCCCAGCACCTGCCGTAAATCTTTCTCGCCCTTATTTTCTCCTCCGCCATGTTTCTGCCCAAGAACTTAGGCCGCACCTTGTCACTGCCCTCAAGAGTAATAGTACAGGCAGTGACACCCTGGATCCGTGTATCCTAACGGCTGGTCTTAGACACAGTCCTTACCCAGATCACATGCCTCATCAACCACTCTCTTTGCCTGGGGAAGGTTCCAACTGCCTGGAAAGTCGCCACTGTCACCCCTATCTTTAAAGGTGGTGATAGGACTGTGGCTGGAAACTATCGACCAATCTCCATTCTCTCCCCTCTCTCCAAGGCCTTGGAAAAAAGTGGTGGCCTCTCAAATCTCTGACTACCTCTCCACTTACAATGTCCTTTGTCCTGAGCAGCATGGCTTCTGAGCGGGCCACAGTACCAACACAGCCCTCCTAGAGTTCTCCAACTTTCTCCACTCCTCCTTAGACACTGGTTCTCTGGCTGGTGCTGTCTTCATTGACCTCTCGAAAGCTTTCGACACTGTCTCCAACCCCCTCCTTCTTGATGCCCTTAGTCTCTCTGGTTTTGCTTCTGGGCCTATCTCCTGGTGCACCAGTTATCTATCTGACTGCTCACAGCGTGTAAAATTAATGGGACCTACTCAGACATCTGTCCCATCTTTCTGGGGTTCCCCAGGGCTCCATTCTGGGCCTACTATTCTCCTTTACCTTAACACCCTTCCACGCTCTTGCTCGGGAACATTCTATATGCGCTGATGATGCAGTCATCTTTGCCTCAAGTCGTAACCCTATTACCCTCCAGGACTCGCTGCAGAAGTCCTTCACTGAAGCTGAGGGCTGGTTCAAGGAACATAGATTGGTGATAAATCTTAAAAAACAAAAACCATGTTCTTCACTCATCCCCAAAACAAGTCCTGCAACTTCAAACTCCTCATTCCTCTGGGTCCTCTTTCCCACTCGAACAAGTTTGCTCCTATAAATACCTAGGGATCCATTTGACCCCTCCTCTCCTTCCATGGACACATGCTGCCCTAGCCACTGTCACTAATATCAGTTGGGCATCTTACACGATATAAACACTGCCTCCCGGAGAACTCTTGAACTCATGATCACCTCCTCTATCCTGTCCCTAGTGGACTATGGACTGCCGGTGTATGGTGCTGCTGATCAGACCGCACTCCATAAAATTCACTTCTCTCTGAATAAGGCCTGCAGGTTAATTACTGGAGCACCTAGGCTGACACACCCTGTCTACTGTACGCTAAAGCACTGGTACTTGATCTTGACGAGTGCCTCAAATATCTGACCTGTACCCTTACAAAAAAGACCCTCCTTGGGCTATCCCCACCAGGATTGACCACCACCATACGCCGCTCTGTCCCACTAGTTCATACTCGGACCTCTGGGAAAACCTCTCTTGTTATCCCTAGAGCTAGGACCTCTCACGACCAAAGAGCCTTCAGCTTTAGAGCCCCCTCCTGGTTCAACACACTGCCCCCCTCCATCTCCGAAGCTCCAACTATATCGTGCTTCAAAACTTCATTACGTAACCACCTTATTAACACCCGATGCTGTAATTGCCACTAGTCAAAGCCGTACTCAATACTTATGACAAAGCTTATTACTAAGCTGCTAAGGACAACATAACTCTGGTATTGTTTGCATCAATCCTACCTGTACCAGCCTGTTTGTATCTATGTCTTAAGTTACTGTTATACTTATGTGTTGTACTGTTATACTGTGTATTTTCGTTTGTCTTACTGTGACAAGGTACCTTTGTAAATGAGCCTATGGCTCAAAGGTTTTCCAAACTGCTGTTTAAATAAAATAAAAAATAAAATAAAATCACCATAACCTCTGTCTTGCCAGGGTTGAGACACAGCCAGTTAGCTGACATCCAGTCATTTATCTCGACTAAATAACGGCTCAGCATATCTCGGGTGGAAAGATCATCGGGGTACAAGACAGGTACAACTGAGTATCATCTGCATAGCAGTGAAACCCCAGATTGTATCGCCTAATGATCTCTCCCAGTGGCAGCATGTACATGGAGAACAACAGGGCACCAAGATGGAACCCTGCAGGACACCACAAGGCAGCACAAAAGAACCTGAGGAAATATTTCCTAGGACCACGTGCTGTGATCTTCTGGTTAAATATGAGTGAAACCAGTGCAGAACTGTACCAGTAGCACCTACATAGTCCCACACACAATCCAACAGCACTCTGTGGTCAACCATGTCAAATGCTGAGGATAGGCCCAAGAGCACCAGGACAATATAGTGCCCTCAGTCCCTTGCCATGAAGAGATCGTGTGCCACCCGGACCAAAGCCATCTCAGTGCTGTATCATGGCCAAAAACCTGACTGAAGAGGTTCATAGATAATGTCTCCAGATGCTCAACCAGCTGGTCAACCACCACCTCCTCAATAAGCTTCCCAGAAAGGGAAGATTAGAGATAGGCCTATAGTTTGCAAGAACATCAGGGTCAATAGATGGCTTTTTATGGAGGGGTCTCACTACAGCCTCTTTCAGAGACACAGGAAAAACTCCCTCACTTAATGACCCATTGACAATCTCAACAAACACTGGTCCCAGGAAATCCAAGCAGCTGATAACAAGCCACGTCAGACCAGGGTCAGGGGCACAGATAGTGGGACGCATGCTAGTGAGTACCTGGAGAACCTCATCCACCAAAACTGTCCGAAACTCAGTCCAACATGGCAGACTATGTTCCTAGCAAACTGATCACCTCCAGTAAAAACTGGACCATAGGAAGTAATACATGCCCTGATAGAGGCCACTTTGTCAGCAAAAAAAACTGCCCAAACTGCTTGCATTTTTCTATGGAAAATGCTGTCCTGGACTTGAGACAGGAAGGATTCAGTCAACTGTCAACAGTGCATAACAGCACAGCCAGATGGTTTCTTGCCACAGCAATCAGTCTTCTTAAAGGATACCTAAACAACATTTTGACAACAAACTATTCAAAAATCTGACTCTGCAGGTGACTAAAGGAAAGGCTGCTGTATTCATTAATGCTAAAACTACAGTTACATGATTTACCTAAATGTGGTTCCAGTGCAGTTGAAAACTGTAAAATTAGCCTTCCAATTTAAAAAAACTGTCTTACCTGCTTCCTAAAATGTGTTATGTGATGGCATCATCGGAGCCAAAGTCAGAGAGATATATGGCTCTCTATAGTGCTAACTAGTCCTTTATTCCCTTTGTATAGAATTGTTTCACCCAAATGGTCAAAACCACGTGCATTATTTTGTGTAATGCACATGTTAGGCTATGGTTCTGTTCATTTTGTTTACTTTAACATGCTGAAAATGTTTTTTAATCCAACCGACTTTCTCTGTGGCAAACCACAGTGCAGTACAAAACTTGAATAACCTTGTGGTCTAATGGTTATGGTGGATCCAGGATGCTACAATGGAGTGCTGGGGTGGTGTGCATACTTAATATGCACTTTTTAACATTTGTATTAAACTGTTATATTTTCTGCTATTATTCTTTTCTAGTACATTTTTGACAGAACCTACAAATATGATCCATAGTTTGAATGTAATCATTTGTACAATCAATAAATCAGACTTCTTCAACAAACGGAAATGCAGCAGGAGCAGCATGCAAGTATGTTACTATGTGGGGGGGGAGGTTGCAGCCACACCCTTCACCATGCCCTAGATCCACCACTTATTTGTAGCGAAGTTCTTGTGCAGTCCAGTGTTAGAGTTCATACTTTCTCGAAACTCAAATATAAACTTGTCTTCTTTTTCCATGGGAAATAATAATAAGAATCAGCATTTATATAGTGGTTTTCATACACATTGTATTCCAAAGTGCTTTACAAGCAATACTAGACTGATAGTGAAGTGACTGAACGTGTACTGGCAGCTGTTCCATACATTAATATCCACACACAGCCTTGGACAATTGCATGAACTGGTTTTATGGGAAGGGGAATGTTGGCCAGGACAACGGGGTCAGGTAGTGATTAAGGTGCTGGCAGCCCCACATCTTATTTCTCACAGTAATCTGCTCATATTTCTCTCCTTCTGTCTTCCCCTTCCCTGAATATAGCAGTACCTTGCAAGGGTGGCCTTCTCAGTTCCCCTCTGGTATTCATTTTTCACTAGTCCTCCTTACACCGAAAACTGGTGAGCTCATCACCCTTCTGCATCTTGAGTGCAAGTAGTACAGTCCATGTTTTATTTTGACATATCAAATGTAAACATACCTTTCCAGTAAGTCAGACTCATAGCAGCAGGGAACAAGGGGAATGATGGGCTTTCCTATCCTTAAAAGATATAGGCTACCTTTGATTAGGCACTATTAAATGATGGGTGTGCACAACATTATGCATGTCATTTAATAGTGCCTAATCATAGGTGGCCTAGACCTTATATGGGAAGGAAAGCCTATTTTTCCACTTGTGCCATGCTGTTATCAGCCTGGCTTACCAGAAGATCATGTTTATTATTAATATGTAACTATAACACTGGAGACTGTACTAACCACATTCATGATGCGGAAGGGTAGTGAACTCACCAGTTTTTGGTGTGGAGCAGGTGAGAAGAATGAATGCCAGAGAGGGACTGAAGAGGCCATTCCAGCAGGGTACAGCTATATTCAGGTTAGTTGAAGACATGAAGGAGGATGCTGAGCAGGTCACTGTGAGATCTGAAACGTGGGGCTACCAGAATTGTGATTACTACCTGACTGTGGATGAGAGTAGCCAGCGATGACAAATACTCAGAGTGACTGGTGCTGCACCTAAACTGTTACTTGAATTCAATGTAGGGAGATTACCCTCGGGTGGGGGGATGTTGACATTTGTTAGGACAGTATTGAGGGAGTTGTGTATAGCTCATTCAAGATTTGGAAGGGTGGTAGCCAGCCAACTCACATTGTGGAGTACAGCACAGAAAAGTACTGGAGAAGAATTGCTGGGAACTGTCCTGCGGGGTTCTGCAGATCACACTTAAAGGAGTAGACTGACATGGAAGTCAGGTTAATTCGCTCAAGGTATTAGTATGCCTCTCCTGCTAATAATATTGTCATCCATTGTAAGTGCAGTCCTTATGAGGGCATGAACAGCAGTTTTTCTGGAGGGTCATGATGCTCATTGCTTGGCCAGCCAGGAAGACCTATTTGTAGGTTAATGAGGTGAGAAAAAAACACAACAGGGAACTGTACATACTACCATCACTGTGCAAAAGGGTGGTGATCCACTCAATGTTTACTGTGGGAGCAGAAGTCAGACATTGAGAATGTAAACTGGAGAGTGATTTGGGAGGCATTTTTTAACACTGCCAGCTGATGATGTGTATCAGTACAGGTGTGCACAACCCTCTCAGGTACAAGATTACAATCTGAGGTGTGATAATTCTCTTCATGAGACCGCAAGCTCATATGCTGCCACAGGCAGTACTAAGGACAGGGTATGGATGGTGGGGTGTTCAACAGAAGGCAGGCTAGGTGCAGGGGGTTCACATGGAAAAAGAAAGCCTTATTTGTGGATTAACAAGAGAGCATGAGCTTTGGAACTAAACAAGACCGGTACTTTGCTGTGTGACCCTGAGCAAGTCATTAAACTTCCTTGTCCTCCCAGGCCACTCATGTAAACAAGCTTTCAGCTTAGTGTGTCTCTCCTGGTTAACAAAAAACAAAATTCAGTGCATCATATAACCACTAGATCATCAGGTGTTTGAAGTGTTGTACTGTAATGCTGTTTGCCAAAGAAAAAGTCAGCTGGATTGCAAAACATTTTCTGCAAGTTAAAGTAAACAAAATGAACAACATCATAGCCTAACATGTGTACTGCTCAAAATAATCCGCGAGGTAATACATGGTGTTGATCGTTCTGGTACAACAATTCAAAATAAAGAGGGAAAAAAGAACTAGTTAGCACTATAGAAATCTATGTGGATCTCTGGCTCTGGCTCCGATGATGTCACCATGACTCATCACTTAACACACTTGGCAGACATCTTAGGGAAAAGTCAAGGCTGTTTTTTGAAAGTGAAAGGCTGATGTTTACATTTTTCAAATATTATGAAACTGCATTTATGTTATTTACATAAATGCAGTTTTCGCATATATATAAACAGCAGCCTTTACTTTACCTCAGAATGAAGCCAGATTTTGGAGTTTTCGGTTTTAAAAAACTGCTTATTTAGGTACCCTTTACGATCAATTGCCCACTAATACTCCAAATAATGGAGTCACAGCACCAACCTGGCCTCCTCAGAGCTCAACCGCCTCCAGGAATGCTCTAACCTATGTCCCTTAGTCTTCAACCAGTGCAGCTCAGCACAATACCATGGTGAGTGATGCCGGGAGGTCAAGGGGTGAACGCGGTAAGGTGTGATCAGGTCCAGTGCCTCAGTCAAGGCTGTATTAGAAGCCTCAACCCTGGCTTCTGAATCCTGAGCACAGGCTAGCATCAAGCTCGAGACAACCAGTGACTCCTGGAGTTGGCGAGGCTCCAATTTATTTTTTGGATAAAACTGACTTGACTCTGTGGGAGGAGGTAGCTTACAGGGGGCCCCACACTCGAGCTCAACCACATGATGATCCAAACAAATGGCCAGATCAACCTGGACTGCCATAATGTCAAGTCCAAGTGAGAAGACCAGGTCCAGAATGTGGCCATATTTATGTTTCCTGGAGGCAGCAGCCTGAGACAATCCCAGCTGAGACATCAGCTGAAGGAGCTCTCTTCCAAAAGGACAGGATTCATCCTCTACCCAGGCATTGAAGTCCCCCAGGACAAAAATCCTAGGGGACTCCAACACCTGCTCGGTGATGACGTCTGCCAGCACTTGCAGAAATAGACTCCCACCACCCGGAGGCCCGTAGATGAGAACTATTCTGCCATTGGCTCCTGATGCACATTTAGCAACCACACACTCAAAGGACACTGGTGTTCACACTTAGAATGTGGTGAGGCTCAGGGTGAATCTAAAGCAGATGGCCACCCCACCCCCTCAACGATCAACAGAAGACATATGAAGAGAGACTAAAGGAGCTTAATATGTATACCCTTGAGGAAAGGAGGAAGAGGGGGGACATGATAGAAACTTTCGAGTACCTCAAGGGAATCAACAAAGTTCAAGAGGATAGCATCTTTCAGAAAAAGAGATGTGCAAGAACAAGGGGACACAATTTGAAGATGGGGGCACGGCTCAGGGGCAATGAAAGGAAGTATTGTTTTACAGAGAGGGTGGTGGATGCATGGAACAGCCTTCCTGAGGAGGTTGTGGAGTCAAAAACAGTGGGGGAATTCAAGAATGCATGGGACAGACATAAGGCAATTCTGGTGGGGAGTAGGAAGATGTAGGCTGTTGGTTAACTAGGATCTGCAGCTTATCCAATAGGTAGGAAAATGTGCAGATTAGGTGGGCCAAGCGGTCCTTATCTGCCATCAAAGTCTATGTTTCTATGTTTTCCATGGTCCATCCTCAGGCAATGCAAGATCAAATAACTGGGAGGAACAGAGGCTGCTAGCATAGGGCCAGCGTCATTGCCAAGGTTCAATTTTACTTGATCAGGGCTAGTGCAATTTACCCTCTAGTTGTCTGTCCTTACTAGTGCAGGTTTTTCATGGTTGTTAATGATGTTGAAAAAGTTCCTGCTTTAGCAGGCTTTAGTCCTCATGCTAATCTCCCTCAGTGTTCCAGGTGGCCTGATGTGATTAGCAGCTCATTAAGAGCAGCAATTATCTGGCAGCTCAAGAGGGGATTCAACAAAATACTCAATGTGAGTCATTATCACGCAGTTGTTAGGATATTCAGCTAGTGTGCAGGCTGTGATCAAGGGTACAGTGGTTAAGTCACTAGCTTCTAACTTTCTGAACTTGTCTTTGTCTGATGTCCCAACATTTTGAGTCTCTGTATTGAACACTGCAGTGACAGAATGCTATGATGTATACATGGTCTGCCCTGCAGGTGGAGGGTTTTATACAAGCCTCATCTTAGCTGTGCCCTCTCACCTCCCAGTCTCTCAACTCTAAACTTTCCCTGGACACCATTGCAGACCAGACTCTGAAGTGACCATCCATAGACCCAATACTGCTGCTGCCATTACTGACAGGTGTAGGGGTCCACACCAGTCAATGTCATCCACGCAGTCCCACCCTTACACCACCCAGCATGTCTTTTCATCCTAAAAACATTGTTTTGGAGCATGTATGGTACAAAACAAAACCTTAGTAAAATACGTAATTTGTATGGTTAAAATAGGTATTCCTGGGGTGCATAGGTCATATCATATAGAAAAAGAGGCAGGATAGCATCATGCCTGTGTACTGTTTTATCTGGGTTGACGAAAGAACACTGTTATGAAAAATCTGTTATTGTTAGGGCACAGCATGTTAAATTAATACTTCTGTGCATGGTATAAACAGATATGTCAAAGTTTTCTACATCCCAAGCCCCCCAGCTTTTTGTAGCTTTCTCCCCAAAGAAATCCCAGATGTGCGCCTGGCTCACTTGACACTGTACAAAAACTTCTAGAAGTGCTGGGCTCCAGTTGATCACAGGGTGAGGGCTGAGAATGTCTTTCTCTGCCTGACTCTGATCATTGCCCTGTGAGTGGGGGTGAGACTGTGGTGAGTTGCATAATGATGTTGCCTATTGTGTGTGCAGAGCTAGGACTGCTGGACTGGACATTTTCTATTATGGTATCTTCTGGTTTGGTGGAGAGGGGGATGCAGAAAGAGGACGCGAGGGGACCATAGTACAAAACAATGGGGGTACACACTGTGCAGGATTGTATTGCAGTCACTCCCTCTCTCTTTTTTTTGCTGGGGCAGGAAGCAATGTGGAAGCAGGATAAATATGCAATATTCAGAGTATTTCTTGGCTTGCATTTTTTCCTGTATAAGTGACCAAATTTACCATTATTATTGCGTGCTAGTGAAAGCATCTGTGGGCTAGTGCAATTTTGAATCAACTTGTCCTGCTGGCTAGTGCAAAAAAAAGTTAAGGTTGACCCCTGGTCATTGCCCAACCAGGTCTCGGTGATGCAAACAAGATCAGCTGAGGAATCAGCGAAGAAAGATTCCATCATGGCAGTCTTATTTCTCATTGATCTTACATTACAAAGAACATCTCAAAGGGGGGCAATCCGAGCAGGCCGGATGCACTACCTGTTGCCTGGTGACATCTGGCAGAGTCCTTGGGAGGGGCAGCAGGTGTAATGGTCCTCTGTCCTGGCACCTTCTCCTCCCTGGGCATCTCCTGGTCCATACTACCCCAATCCTGCCCCCCACATTATCATACTGGGGACCCTCACTCTGGTAATTGCTCTGCCCCTTTAAGACGTCCAGCTCCAGACAGCAGCTGAGCACCCCTGCTGGTAAAGACAATGGGAGCCCTGAAAAGTAGCAAAGAGACCGCAGGAAGTTCATCTAGTAGGTAAGCCTTTCTACCTTCACACCTCTACACAGAACTAGCTAAAATATAACAATAAAGTATGAAAAATTAGAAAAACCAGGCACACACCAACAATCACACATGAAGCACACACCAAACACATGACCAAAAACAAACACAAACAATCACCAAACACTAAACTAATATACAATTAAAACACAATAGTAACCCCCTTCCCCACCCTAAAATAACAAATACACAAAGAAAAGGGAAAGATCAGTAAAGTGCAATGTGCTCTAATATTTGTTCCAATTCACTGCTGGAAATTGGAAAAGAGGTTTTCAGTCTTAAAAAGTGTAATGTCCAAAGAACAACAAACGTCCATTCAATCCTGCTGTTAAATTCCACAAAGCCAACTTCCAAACTCAGGAGCAAGCAGACAGTGATGTTCACCCTATCACGGTCCAAAAAGATTCACTTAACTGCTGAGTCCAGAACAGAAAACAGTTATGAAGAGCCAATTTAAAATGGAGCTATGATAAAACACTCCTCTCACTAGTGAAGAATCAGTAGCAATAAGGTCTCTTAAAAAGGGCACTTACCCTTGCAGAACCAAGCAAGAAACTCCAGTCACAAAAAAGGAAAACTGCTCTCACCAGGTTCTCCAATTCTTAATCTGGAGTTCCAAACTCAGGAAAAGACACACACCCCAACACACTGGGTCCAGAGCTTGCAAGGCTACTGCTTGGAAAGAACTCTGGGGGAATCAATAGATTCTTGGGACACCAGGGCAGTACTACAAGTCCACAGAGTACTCCCACCAAGGATCCCACCTCGAGAGATGGGGAAAGATTTTGGCACACACAGGAAGAGCCAGATCAAAAGAGGGCTGCTCCTATTAAGCCCCACATTTGGCTCTATGTTAGGCAAAGGGCAACAGGGCACTGGCAGGATTTTCCTGGGAGGCAGTGGAGCTCTCACCTTGCATCATGCTGGTTTCCCCCGCCGCTCACCGCCACTCTGCCAAAGATGCATCCTGCCTCCTCAGACAAATTCAACAACATCCAACAAGGGATGCCCCAAGCAGTCCTCCTCCTTCAGTTGGTACAATCCACGGTAGCTGATCTAAACCACTGAAAACAGCATCCCGGTTCTCCACAGCACCTTTCTTCCTTCTTGGTTTGTAAAACGGTAAGAAATCCAAGCGCTTTCAAAATTGGCTCCTTGCTCCTAATTTCATTAAATGAAGCTCCAATATATGATTACAGCACAGCACGCAACAAATTTAGGCCTTACTAAAAAAAAAACTATACCTCCTATTCTATCTCAGTTCTTCGACCCAGCCTTACTCTTTAACCCTGCACTACACTAACTAATAAAACAAACAAAAGTATTTAAAACGTATCTCTCCCAATCGCTTTTACAAAGCTCTCCTGATATTTAATCAGATAGAGCAAAAAGTACTAGAATAGAGAGCAAACATACGCTCTAATCAGAGCCTATGTAGGCAGCAGCCCAGCATGGCCCAGGGGCAACCCAGGGTTGGCCGTGTGTAGGGCAAAGTGACAGACTGGTACTGCTGGGTGTCAGAGAGACTGTGTGCTATCTGCTGTGGGTCATCACATTAACACTCACAAAAAAATATACTTTTCTGAAAAAACAGGCAAGCTGCTGAGCCTGCGCTGCTTGTTGGGGGGGGGGCCCAGGGGACATTGTGACTCATAGGAGTCTATTTTGTTTATTTTTTTGTTTAACTCAGAGAATGAGATAACAACAGCCACAAGGTGTTTTTATTAAATCATTTATTGTGACTAAATAGACACAACAACACAAGTACCCAAGTGCCATCATCACTCATTCTATCCATTATCCCTCCTTATCCTTCTTATTTTTATCATATAACCATTAACCAACCCCAGTGTGCATGCACCAGATGTATCTGCATCACCAATTTAAATTCTGAGGCTGTGGAACACTGTTGAGTAAAAGTTGCTGAATACAGTTAGTCACTGAACAGTAACAGTAAGCGTCACTCAGGGAGCTAAGCTTGGAAGGAAGTGGTGGTGGACTGGTGTCGGTGTGCTGTGTACAGGAAAGACGGCCCTGCTTTGTAGGTGTGGGAGTCATCAGAGGACGATGGGTAGAGGGATCTTTTCACAGGTTGGAATCAGAAATAAGAAAAAGTGGATCAAAGTATTGAGGTGCATTCTCAGGTGGGCAGTGGCACTGGAAAGGGCAGCAGTCAGACTGCATAGGGACAGCAAAACCAAACTCAAAAAAGTGCTTCTATGTCTAAAGTTTTGTCTTCCAAGTGAATGCTTGAATCCAAAGAAGGTGCATCTGTCAAATCAGTCTCAAGTAAAAAAAAACGTTTTGTAGTTAAAACCAAAGAGTTTGTGGGTACCACTCACAGAGGCACCCCAAGGTATGGAACAATTGCATACTATGCTACTGCCAGTCCCTCACAGTCATCCAATTCTTCTGAGGTTAAACCTGATGAGGGTAATAAAGATGGAGATGACGAAGAGAATGAACAGGCAGCACAAGGTTTACTGGAGGGGATGGAAACTGCAGATGAGGAAGAAACAGAAATAAATGTTTTGGTTGAGGAGGAGGGCAGTGGGTTAGAGGAAGGGAATGAATCACAACAGGGACAGGCCCCAAAAAAATCCATTGGAAAAAAAAACTGAAAAGGTGACTGAGGTGCAGTGCCTTCCTGGGAAAAAAAACTAAAAAGATATCCTCTTTTGTTTGGTCGTACTTCTTCATTAGTACTTCTATTGAGTTGGTGGCAACATGCGCTACTTGTAAATGACCAATCAACAAGGGTATAAAGAAAGGAGCATTGGGAACATCAGCACTGGAAAGGCACCCAGACAGATGTCATAACCTTACTGAGAACTCCAGTCGTGAGACTCGCAGAGAAAGCGACAGTGTTAGCTCACTACACTCACGGGTAACTCGGATAGATGAAAGCAGGGGCACCCGCCATAGCAATACAGAAGCACCTCCAGCAGTTCCTCCCGTTCGAAGGACTCCTACTGTTACTGAAAGTGGCCATGTGTTCAAAAGTCCCCATCCTTCAAGGAGACAGCTTACCATTTCAGAAACATATGAACATAAAGCCACATATCCTTTGACCCACCCTGTTGTTGTTACAATAACCAAAAACATTTCAGAAATGATAACTGTTGATTTGCTACCATATAATATGGTTGAACATGTAGGATTCAGGTGGCTGCTTGAGTACCTCGAACCTCTATATAGTATACCATCGAGGAAATACTTCACGTCAACAGGGATTCCAGATCTCTATGATGTTGTATGTAAAAAATTTAAACGAGTTTTGTGCAGTGCTGTTGGGAGGGTGGTGCATTTCACAACAGATGTCTGGACAAGCTGTCATCCTGAACCCTTCATGTCTGTCACTGCACATTGGGCATGTTTTGATAATTCTTGTGGTAACAATGAATCGAAGTTTGCTGTTCTAAGAATGTTTTATTTTCCATCTGAACATACCTCATACAACATCAATGAAGAGCTCCAAAAACCAATACAGCAATGGCTCACTTCACAGGGACTGTCAGTTGGTTTTGGAGTTGCAGATAATGGGTCCACCATAAGAAAAACCTTGGAAGAAGGGGGCTTTGTTCACATCTGCTGCTTTACATATTACTTAAATTTAATAGCTCACAGTTTTCTTGATGAGGACAGGGACATTAAGGCTTTTGTTAGCACTGCTAAAAGAATATGCTCTCATTTCAGTAACTCAAGCAAATCCCACCACTTGTTTGAAAAAATACAGCAGGAATGCAATTTACCTTTGCACAGCCTGATCCAAGACATTTCTACTTGATGGAATTTGACCTGTTATATGTTCAAAAGGCTGCTGGTACAAAAGAAAGCTGTCAGACAATGCACCTTAGAAAATAAAACTGGTGATGTAGCAGATACCTATATTATTCCACCACAGTGGGCCATGCTGCATTTTCTGATTTTAGTCCCCCAGCCATTTGAGGAAACCACCAGAGAGGTCAGTGCAAACACAGCAGCTCTGAGCCAGCTGATACCCCAAATGAGAATTTTAAAATTCAGATTGAATCTGATTAGGGAAAAGTTAGAGGACCAAGGCAATTCCATCAGACTGGCTGCCAGTGGTGCTGCTGATACACACAGGTTGCCCCCAGAATACAACAAGATCTAATGAGACGTATAATAAAAACAGTTGATGAAGATGACAAACTACGTAAAATGTTTCATTCTGAGTACTACATTAAAGCAAGAATTTTGGACCCACGATACAAAACAAAGCAACTATTGAGTGATGATGACACTACTTTCAGGATAAACAAACAAGAAATACAATAATTGATGAGGGGCATGCTGTCATGGAACAGAGTACAACAGCACCCCATTCAGAATCTTCTTCACAACACAGCAAGTATCAGGTGGCTCATCCTCTAGTGTTGCGTCATTTTCTCCCTCTTACTCCTCAGCCACTGCAGCAGGATCTTCTTCTTCACCACCATTCAAATACAGCACTGTTCAGCAATCACTTGGTTCAGCTTCGTGTCTCTGGAGTCACTTACAAGATATAATTGTAACACCTTCTTCATCCACTTCTTCGAACACAGCCTTAGCACAGACCATTGTTGAAATATACCTGACAGGCCCCAATATTAACTGGAATGCCGATCCTTTGAATACTGGAATTCCAAACACAATATGTGGCCTGCTTTAGTAAACATTGCAATGAAGTTCAAGAAATGCCCTCCGACTAGTGTCTGTTCAGAACAATTGTTTATTTCAGCTGGCAATGTCATTACTGACACACGATCCTCTTTGACACCAGAAAATTTTATTTATTTATTTCAATGTTTCACTAGGAAAGGCACAGTGAACAATATAAAATTGCTCAGCTCAAGGAGCGTCCTGGGGGATGGCAACATAGGAGTACATAGTCTTAAGCATTAAATGTATCAAACCATAGGAATACTTACATAAGATAATAATGATTACACTCATCAGGACTAGGTACATACTACAAGCATTCGAAAACATGCGGTTAGGCAGTATGGGTAAAGCTATTTGCAAAAAAAGGGTACATGGAAAAAACTGAGCAATGGTTAGGTAGCCCTTAACAAGGAAAGTAAATTCACTATCAAATGACTTATGTACAGAAGTGCAGCACACAAATATAGCAGCTTGGAGCTTGCTTTCAATTTAGAGCTAGAGGGACAACTCTAATGCTGAGAGTTTGACCTTCCTGAAAATCAGCATTCCTCACTTTAGTTTCAAATACGATACCTAAATGAAACATTCACTGACTAGTCTGAGCAGGCTCTATTCACAAAACACTTTCAAGAATCTGTGCCTGTGGTGAAAACCTTTTGTGAATAGGGTCTACTATATGAGGCAGCAATTAATGTCAACAAGTCAGATCAGGATGGACTAGGCCAGGACAGATTTACTTGAATGATCACAATGAACACAGATACATGAGAAAATAACAACAGTAGGTTCAGAGTCCAAATGCAGCAAGCAACTGCATTTCATGTCACAAACTTACTTGGTGGTAGTACAGTAGTAGCCAGAGACATGGTCAGATATTTCCAGATATTTCATGAAATTTCTAAAGAGTTTCTCTCTGCTGCCCCTACTGTGAACCTGCAGAAAGTAGGTGATTTCTCTAGAAATATCACAGAAATTTTAGGAAATATCTGAGCATGCCTTTGACTGTAGGTACCGCTATCTGATCTGGAAGATAGGGTACTGCTGTCTTCTACTACTGCTACTACTACTACTACTACTT
The DNA here is from genome assembly GCA_016271365.2 of Neoceratodus forsteri. Lineage (NCBI taxonomy): Eukaryota > Metazoa > Chordata > Ceratodontiformes > Ceratodontidae > Neoceratodus > Neoceratodus forsteri. The sequence goes on from CM057453.1 coordinate 1,284,794,193, forward strand.
CTTGTCACTTTTTGTCCTCAATACTACTACTACTTGTCACATTTTGTCCTCAGCAACTGATTAAAAAAATATTATTTAACCACCGACCTGACTGTACTGTAGTATTACCGTTTTAATTTTCATACAATGGATGGCTTAGCAGAAGCCTGAGCCCTGAAATTGAATGCTCTTTGTATAATGTATTTCTAATGTCCCCCATATTTGGCTGCAATTACTTCAGAGAAAAATTTTACCAAATTAATTTCTTTATTGTGTGTGCATGGTATGCTAGCCTGGCTGTAACACTACACCTCACTTACAGTAACTGGGCTGAGAGTATTATATTTTATATACTTACATTTCTTGGCACTGGCTGGCACTAATTGTGGAACTAGGAAGGATATAATTGTGTGTCATCAGGTCTTCAGGTGGCAATGGCAAACTTTATATTATGACTGCACTGCACTTGACCAATGTGGTGTGACTGACTGCCTGTGTGGTGATCAGTATGCCTTTCATTTCTTGTTTAGTAAATGTATTCAGTGTGTTGATCGGTAGAAGCAGTCATAGAAAACATTGCCACCTGTTGAACTAGGTAGTGTACCATACCACAGTACACCGAGACATGCGATGCAGTTGCATCTTTCAAATGGATGGAGTGGGTGGGCTCTTACTGCTGCTTATTTGATCATTCATTATATCCATTTCTTTGGCCTGGTCTGCTCTGACTGGAACATCCATCAAAATAATATGCCCAAACAGCAGCATTAATAAAAAAAATCTTAGCTGCCTGCAGTGCTTGATATTGCTTTGTGGTATGATATACAGTAGGTACTTGTATCTGTCTCTCTCTCTCTCTCTCTCCTAGCACACTCACGTGATGGGCCTGAGAAGGATAAGTCACCCGTACAGGCCAGCCATGAAGGAGCTAGTAGTGACTGCTTTTGTTTAGCAGCTTTACTTTAATTTTTATACAAATAATGCATTAAATAATTTTCTTTGGGCCTCTGTGTTAAATATGACCGACTTTGGTCACTTTTATGCATTTTATCGCATCTTTTTCAAATTATTTATAAATAATCAGAACTAATCAGAACAAATTAGAAACCCACCATGTTCCAGTTCTTATTTAATAAGGGTCAGAACTTCACCGAGTTCTCCCAGCCCTACCCATGATGCTTTGCACTGGTATTGATGTTTTAGAGTGTGCTGTATGTGTGTGGTTGTGACAGATACACTGAACCAATTTCCAAATGAACACGACAGAAGTCAAGTCAGTACTATAAAAACTGGACACCAACAATTTAGTAGCCACTGCTGAAATACCCACTTGGATCTGGATGTTAGGCGCCCCACTACTGGCCCTGAATACAATTTTTGTACTCTTTTCAGTCTGTAAGAGGACATTCTTTTTCACTTTCTTGTCCCCACTCCTCAGCAGGTCAGTCCTCCTTCTCCTACCATCTACCCTCTCTTTGGAACCAACTTGCTACTTTCCAGCTAGCCTCTTTACTCCCAGCATTCAAGCACCTGCTCCAAAGTGAACTGACAGCCTCATGCCACTGCCCATAGCCTCAAGCCACTTTACCTCTAAGCTACTCAGGTGCTTTGTCTTTCTTTGTTTATGTTTTTTTACATTTACATAAATTTGCATTTTGTTCTGTTTTATCTATGTACTGCACTCCTGAATTTTGTACTTTGGCTGTATTTTGATTTTCACTATTATTGTATAATTCCCTTGTTTTTACACATTTTTGCACCTTTGTACTTAAGAACTGCACTCCACATTTGTACTCTGACTGTATTATTATTATTATATGCTTTTTTATTATGTAAGTTTCATTTTATATCTTGTGCCTACTGTTTTTCCTCTCCCCCTGGTCGTACCTGTAAACAAACCCTGGCTCAATATGCCTTTCCCGGTTGCCAAAGTTTAAATAAATAAATATACAACACCAATCCTTTAATGAAATAAAGTATGTTGCTTAGTCACGTACTGGTGATCAATAAAAAAGTAGGCTGACTGCTTGGGGTTTAGTGGGGCAATGGGAAACTCCTGACAGAGTGCTTCATAAGCTTGCATGCCCAGGTGTCTCCCTGACACCTGTTTTCTTCTAGCAGCTGTATGGCTGCTGGCTTCCTGCCCACCCTTCATGTTCTATGTTGGCACTGCCTGGGACATCCTTCCCCCATCTGTTCCATTGGGGGTCTTGCCATTCTTCAGTTCAGTGGTGGTTTGCTGCTCCTTTTCCTGCTGCCTGGCAGCCTCTCTTCTTGCCATGGCTGTTTCTCCCACTGAGGTCATTCCTCCTGGTTCTGCTGATCCTGGGACCTAGTGCACCCCCCCGGGCTGCTTCCTTGCTGTTCCCTGTGGCTGCACTTCATGCACTTTTCCTCCTCTTGTGGGGGTTGTTTCCTTCCCAGCCTGATCTTGCTGACTACTGGCTCCTCTGGCAGCTGTCGCTTCACCCCCATTCCTTGGTCCAGTGTTACTGATCGAGGCTGGCTCCTCTTCCCATCTGGTTGACCCCTCCACTATGGGGTGGGGTGATGGATGGTTCCCCTCCACCAGTGGCTTGCACTGCCTGCTGTGTTGCCTGCATTTGGGTCCTCCAGCTGTGGCTGTGCTTCACCTACTGTTTTGCTTCTGGGCTTCCCACTGCTCCTCGGCTTGCGTGTTCATCCTAGCTCACCCTTCATGGGCTCAGTATGCTTTGGCTTTGTTCTGTTTCTCTGCATCAGTGGCCTGGCTTGCTCCAAACATTTCTCAAGCCTGTGTTACACTGCTCTATAATTCAGCCTGCTCAGGCACTGTTCTGTCCTCTCCTCTGTGCTCACTGTTACCCTTACCATCTACTATGTTACCCTTACCATCTACTATTCCTATTCTACTACATACTTTCAGACAAACACCTTACCAACCATCAATGGACACATGCCCTTCTACAACTGGGCATACCCCCATTCACAGCCCATCAAGGGCCCAGTACGCTTTTGCCTCTTTGGCTTTGTACTACAACAATCAATATACTTTCACCATCTATGGCTTTACGCTGCAATCTTTCCTCTGCAACAATCAGTATGCTTTTGCCCTAAGTGGCTTCATGCTGCACCATCCAATCCCCTCAAGGGATTGGCTTCCTAGATCAATTAGTCCCACCAAGAGTGTTTTGGGGTGAACAGGCCTGAAACAGCTGTTTCTGATCTTCTGGTTTTCTTTGTGAAGTTCAGACCCCAATGTTCTTTGACCTGCTACAGTTATGCCCCTAGATGTCAAGCCATTACTCCTCTGTGGTGAAAAACCTTCTGTCAGAAGGAGAAGCTCACATCATCTTAGCATGCAGTGGTTCATGCAGAACCGACTGATGCGTGGCTCGGTAATAGATCGCTCAATGCCTGGAGGGATGGCGGCTTTAAGCCTTGGATTCCAAGAGGTTTCCTCCACAAGGGGTTTTTCTTTTTCTCTGTGCTGATGGTCATTAAAGTAGTTGGGTACAGCTAGGTTTCTTCTGCTGGACAGCTTGAGACCTGTATGGTGGCTCCACTCCTTCACTGGTTGCTTTGCTTCCTGACCTTCCATCTTTCCTTAGTGGAAGACAATGTTCTGACAGTTCTACTACTCAACTTCAGCTTTAAGTTTTGGATCCTTCCTTAAGTTACTTGTAGCCACAGGACTGCATCCTGTGGCACCTCTAGGGTGGAACCCTCCTCCTCAAGATGGTTCCTGTGCCTCCAGTATCCCAAACCAGATGATAGTTCAGTAGAAACAGGGAATGCAAAAGACTGTATAAACCACAAGCTGTTCAAGCTTGCAATCTATATGTTGCACAAGCATGTCGTTCCATGCAGCTAACTGCACTACCACTACTTAAATAGTTGTCAGCGGGACCAGTGAATCTCTAACATACAAACATAGATACCAAGTATGTGAAATAGCTGCACACCTAGTTCCACTTCAAAAATGGACATCTTGGTATGCTCAAAGCCATAGGTGCCTACTGCGTGGGGCTGAGTGGCTGAATAGTCAACAGAAATATGGAGTGGGGCTGTGCTCCCCTAACTGTCAGGGATATTTTTTTTATCTAGATGCACCAGCATGCTGTGTCTTAGGTCCACCGTCTGCCTACTTATGTTGTTGATTGTGTTCTGATCTACCCCAAAGATTCCACTCTAATTGGTCCCAAACACCAAGACTTACATGGACCATTCATAGAATGCAACAGCCCTTTCCCCAGAAAAGGGAATGGGTTGTTACTCAAGAGTCCATAAGAGCTCTGGGTGCCAGTGCACCAATCATTTGTGCTTAGCTGGCAGGGAGGAGACTATGGGGACAGGGATATAAATAGGAGGTTTTGGTAGGATGTGTGTGTTCCTGGGAGTTACTCATGGAGCTACAACCAGAAGAGGTTATCAACAGGAGCTAGGTAGCATCTTTACCCGCTGCCACTGTGCAGGTTTTGCCCAGGGGCTCAGAGGAAGCTTTTTAATTTTGTCTCAGTGGCAGGATGCCAGACTCAGAGTGGCATGGGTTCTTTTTGATGTTCCTTTGGTACTGCTGAAGGTCAAAGGGGGGCTGCTGATTCTGGCTCGGTGGCAGGGCAGCAGAGTTGGGGTGGAATGGAACCTCTTGTCTCTTCCCATAACAGCTGAAGGGAGCAGGATCTGGGGTAAGCTATCATGGGGGTTCTGTTGGGTGGTTTGAGAGGGATTCAGTGGCCATGCATTTAGCTGTGCTGGACTGGTTTGAAGCCCTTTGGACAAGGGATAAGTAAGCAATAAGGCATGATGGGGTGTGTGTGAAACACATTTTACCACATGGCCAGGGGTGTAATAAGGCATGAGGCCAAAGGCCACATGACTTTAGCTGCTGGCCATGTGGTAAAATGTGTTCCGTGCACATCCCGGAGTACCTTATTGTGCTTATAAAATGGGCTCCTTTTTAAAATGTTTTACAGTTGGGAAAAGCATGTTTATATGTAGAAACAATAGATTTACTTGTGTGCATTTATGATAAAACAGTCCTTCTGCCAACTACAAATGATGTCATTGATGATGTAATTGTATTGTTGCTTACTTCCTTCTTCCTGTTTTTTTTTATCTGTTTTTCCCCAGATTCTAGATATGGAATGTTTACCATGGAATACATGGATTTAAAATTCTGCTCAGTTTCACTGGTACAGTGTTACTCTCCTAACATACTATACAACACACACACACACACACACACACACACACACACAGCAAAGGCCTCTGTTACAGCCAGAGACTCAATTACCTCACTGTCAGGGCAAGGAGAAGAGATTTCCCTGCTGAACAGGTAAAGATGGAAGTGGGATTTTTCATTGTCAGCAAAGAAACAGTTGTAACGGAAACTATAAACAATACTTAATGTTTCAAATTTTTTATGTGTGTAAGGAGAATGTGATGATCAGGGAAACAACATTTAATTAATCTGCTTTATTTTGTATTTAAGGTAGTTTTATTTTTAGGGCCCAGTGCAAGTAAATGTGATGCTTACTGTTAGAGGGCAAAAACAATGGCTGCCAGTTGAATTCTTAACATTCTATTAGCATAATGATTCCAGTGGTGATCAGTACACATTTGGCAGCATTTTTCATTTTCCATGTGTGGAACATAATTGCTACATGAACAATAGCCAGTCATATTTCAGTTTTTTTCCTTATCATTTTAAGAAGGGATAATGGACAATGGTTAATGAATGCAGACACACCTTCACCAAACATTAAGGAAATGAATCATGGGCTCTCCATATGTCTGAGCTACCCTTTTGTGTCCACCTGTCGGGGTTTCCAGGTGACTGGCCCCACGTTCAGATGCCTCTGGGCAGGCAGCACAGGTGGTTGAGTGGTGGTACAGGTGGCCTGGTAGCTGTACTAGTAGATCGGGACAACAGTAGTTGATTTTCTTTGTGGGCATCTCCTCAAGGAATGCGCATTGATGGCTTTTGGGCCTGGAGGGTTTATCTGAAGATACCGAGCAAAATGTGCAGAATAGAAGTTATGATCACTGCCAGGATAATGGGAAAATCACTAACAGGGACTCTAGAAGATGTCACTGCCTGAGGTAGCTACAAGACTAAGGTAAAGAGCATGTATCCTATTGTTAAGAATGGGCTGAGGCTTGTTCGGGACAAGGCTGTCAAGTGGGGTATATTGGGATTAAAGCTAAGAATGGTATATGATAGAATATCTGAATGGGGTAAGAGTAGCTTTTATATCCATTGAAGCAGCGCATTGGGGAGTCACAGTATCTGTAAAGGATTGGAGCATCTTACGTTAAAGATATGTGACATATGAAAGGTGCTTGTGATGAGTTCTTGTTTGAAGTTTGGGCCTAGGCACTGATGACGTGTAATTTTGAACATCTTCTTCAATGTGTTTAAAATGAAGTGTTAGTTTATAGTATAAACTACCACTGAAACCAACTCCCTTAACTAAAAGGGATAACATATACACTGTCAGGCTGGTGTAATGTGTGATTATTTGTGATAATACAACTGTTTCTGAAATCTGAGGTAACTTGCATTTTCGGGTAGCCATGACACCAATATTCATTCATTTATTGATTGATTGATTTCAAATCAATCTGTTATCTTTGCTTATGATTGTCTCAATTGTACCAATGACATGGAACCTTTGTAAAAGAGCCTTGGCTCAAAGGTATTTGTAATCCTAGAACAAATAAATAAAAATGCTTCATCAGGAAAGACATACTGAACTGGTAACAGACCATTTCCAGATGCATCCTGGGAGGGGGAAGGGAGTAGACAATAACAAAGGTGCAGAACAAATAAAACACATAATACAGAATACACACTACAGTAAGGTGCAGGAGCAATAAAATACAAAATACAGAATACATAGTACAGTAAGGTGCAAGATTAATAAAAAATACAATATAGTTGGGCAGTTGTGAATTTCAGGCAGATAACCAGTGTAAGCAATTAAAAAGGTACAAGGTCACAACAGTAGGACAAGTGCAGAATGGTAACCGGGTGCAAACACCAGATTAGAGCAGAATTTAAGCCATGAGATGGGAAGTTGATAATGGCAGCCCAAGATAGTGGACTATGCACAAGATGGTTCATGAAATCCATAGAAAAACCAGGAAAAACAGACTGGTGTAGGTTTTGTAGTTCAAAGTTAGAAATGGTTGCACATCTTGTGGTTGGATGTGAAGTACTCATCACAGAAGGCCAGTTTACTTAAAGACAAAGCAATATAGCAGGATTGATCCACTGGAAAGTATGCAAATACTATAACATGCAGGTAACAGAGAAACACTGAGTTAAATGTTGTTCTTATACCATAGAAGGTTGTGGAATTACTCATTTAACCTGAAATGCTTTGAATAGCCTTTGCAAAAATTGGTTATTCATTGTTGTTTAACAGCAATGCCAACTTTATATGGTATGTATTTTTGTATTTTGTCTGTTGTGCAACTTATGCAACTTTTCTACAAAAGGATCTCATTGGAAATGAGCTTGTCTCAACTGAGCTATCCAATTCATTTACTTGTGAGATAAATAAAAGTTTTTACTTACTTACTTACTAACATACCTGAGCAAAAGAACAAGACAGAACAATGCAAGTACAAAACAGTAAAATAACAATGCAACACAATTCCAGATGTGAATACAGTTAGGAGCAGATTAATGTCACACCTACTGGGGGCTTAGAATGGCCAACAGATATTGCTCCAAGCTGGGGGGAACCCAACACACAGGAAGGGGGGAGGGTGATGCTATACCAGGGGGCCTGGTGCAGTTGCAGGAAGGGGTAGTAAAATCATGAAAAAGGGACTTGAGGGAGGAAAAGGAAGTGGCTGAGTGGATAGACAGGGGAAGAGAGGACCAGAGCTTGGGGAAATTATACTAGCAAGCAGCCTGGACTGCAGTAGTTTTCCTATGGGGAGGGAGAGGGAATGGGATCCAATGTTTTGGAGAGGGTAAGGGGAGGGGATGGAGGTGGTCATAAAGATAGGGAGGAAGAGACCCAAGCCAGAATTAGGAGGTGAAGGAGTCACAGTGGGTGAGGCGCCTGACATCAAGGGAAGGGAGGTAGAGGGTGGAGTGAAGGGAGCTGTGGTGGGTATGGGGAAGGCAGTCCAAGGCAAAGCAGCAGAAAGAGTGAAAAAGGGGTCCAGTCTAGCAAGGAAGGATTTGGAAGCAGTGCTGCAGATGATGTCACCATAGTTGAAGATGGGGAGGATCATCTTCGACACTAACTCTTGGTGTGTAGAAAACAGGGTGCTGGCTTGGTTCCTATAGAGCACATCCAGTTGGGGGTGGAGATTTTGGTATATGGCAACTATGTGCACTGAGAAGTCAAGGTGATGGTCTAGCCAGACCCTGAGGTACTTGAAGGAGGAGACATCTTCAATTACAATGCCATCGAGGGAGTGGAAGGAGGTGAGAAGGGAGAGCCTGGTAAGCCTCTGCTGGGAGCTAAAGGTCATGGAGAACAGTTTCTTGGCGTTGAGAGGCAATTGGCTGAATTCAAGCCTTGCTGGATGCTGTCAAGGTTCTGTTGGAGTTGAACAGCAAGGTCAGCAGCAGAGGGGCAATAGGCAAACAGCAAAGAGTCATCTGCATGCATATGAATGGACACAGAGGAACAGGCAGTAGGGAGAACATTCAAACATATGGAAAAGAGAATGGGGCCCAGGACAGATCCCTGGGGAACACCAGAGTAGATTGGGAGTAGAGGGGATAAAGATGTCTCCAATGCAGAAAGCTTGTGACCTGACCTCAAGGTAGGAGCGGATCCAGCTGATTGACAAGGCAGCAAGGCCCGCTGTCTTAAGCTTGTTCAGAAGAAGGAGGTGGGACACAGTGTTGAAAACTTTGTCCAAGTCAACAAAAATGGTGGAAGTGAGGTGGTCCTGGTCCATACCTGACAGGATGGAGTTAGTGAGCCAGAGAAGAGAAGTGGCACTGGAGTGGGACTTTCTGAAGCCAGACTGCTAAGGAGTGAAAAAGGAGGAGGAGTTGAGGAAAGGTGAAAGTTGATATAGGCAAGGTGCTCCTTTAGCTTGGCTTGGGAGGAGAGATTAGCCGATAGTTGCCAGAAGAGGAAGACCCACCTACTGTAGGGAGTGGGATCATAATAGCCTGTTTCCAGGCATCTGTGACAGAGACTGAGGAGAAGCAGAGGTTGAGGAAGTGGATAAAAGGGATGGCAATGGAAGAGGCAGAGTGATGAAGAAGCTTAGGGTTGGGACCATCAGGACTCACACCCTTGTGAGGGTTAAGTACAAGAAGGGCCTTGAGAGAGAGGTAGGAGTCATAGGGGAGAAGGAGAAAGAGCGTGAGAGTGAAAGTAAGGATTTGGGTGAAAAGGAGTTGAAAGAAAATGCTATGGTAGCAGGGACAGTGATGTGGAAGTTGCTAACCTTGAGGATGAGGGGAGGGGGTGGATTCAGTTGGGGGGGAGGAAGAAAACGGAATGAATTACTTTCCAGAACTTGGAGGGTTGTTCTGGAATGTATATGGGAAGTAATCGGATTTCGAAGCCTGGTGGCTTTGGTGCAAGCATTACAAAGGGTCTGGTAATTTAGCAGAGCAGAGGGGGGGGAGCCAGTGACCTTGTAGGATCATTAGGCTAGGTCTTGTGCTTGAAGGCTAGCAAGAAGCTCCTCAGAGATCCATGGAAGGTGGGGACCCTGAACTCTGGATTTCCTGAGGGATCATGTTGGTCCCAGACAGCCATAAATTTAGTTTTGAAGGAACAGAGGGCAGATTTGATGTCAGCAGCTGCTGAGAGATAGGTCCAGTCAGTGGACAACAAGTCAGCATGGAGGGACAAGTCCAGCAACCTAAAGGACTAAAGAAGGTTGATTTTAGGGGGATCTTTAGGGAGGTGGATCTTGAGTAGACCACATGATGGTCACTGAGGGCGTCAGGGAAGATACCTGCATCCACACTACCGTGGGGGTGAGAGAAGAGTACCCGGTCCAGAAAGGAGTGGTTTTGTTACCTGTAACTGCAACAATCTATAGTCGGCTTCTTTTAGATAGATTGAATAGTGGATAAATGATGAAGCCATTCTATTAAATAAAAAAGAATGATTCCAGGATAGCAGGCCATCACGGCTAATTTATTTATATTAGACCACCTATATAGAAACTATATATAGTAAAAGAAAGGTAATATCATTTTAACCTTCCTCAGCATGAAAGCAGCCTTTGATAATGTATGGAATGCTAAACTTTGGGAACAACTGGCTTCATTAGGATTTAAGCTAAGGCTGCTAGCTCTGATTAAACTTTTACATAGTGATACTAAAGTTAGAATTTGGTATAGCACAGCAGGAGATCTTACTGCCCCAGCTGTTATTCAGAAGAGAGTAAAGCAGGGTTGCCTGCTTGCCCCAGTGATTTTTAACATATATATTGATCAGCTTGTTCAAAATATGGCAGCTATACACACTGATGCATCTAAAATAGGAGGACCAAAGATAGGAATACTACTTTATTTGGAGAACACACTTCCGATTTCATAGTCTGCTTCTTGGCTGCAGGCAGCATTGAGTAACCACATTAGCACCTTGGATATATTAAAATTGGAACTGAATGTATGAAAGCCAAAAAAATCTGTTTTGAGAAAACCCAAAAATTTTGATTACAAGTGATCTGAAAATAGTTTCCTGGAGCAAGTAGAAAATTATGTTTATTTAGGCATATTGGAACCATCAGAGGGCTTGTGGACACCATAAAATGATACAGTTAAAAAAGGGCTCGGAAATCAGCTATGGGCATTCATAAATTTGCAAAGACTTAGGTTAACCAATTGTTTAGGCCTTTAGTTAATACATATTAAGCTATGGTGAATTCTTACATCCTGGTGCACAGGTGTGAGGGATAGACAGTGTGGTTAAGAAACTGGAACCAATCTAGAATCTGTTTTTAAGCTTAAAATTGGGTTTACATCAATTTGTGAATAGGGAACTGCTGAGGGCTGAAACATGCATTTTAGCCATGTCATTTCAAGCATTCATTAGTACTGTTAAATTTGGGGCAAAAATGGTGGACAATGAATCAAATCCTTTGCTTGTTTTGTGCTGGAATGAAACCTGTTCTGCATTCTGGAAAAAATCCCCTTAGAAATCAGGGTTCTCGGAGTTAAATTAAGATACATAAATGGGTCTTTCTTCAATTTTTATACAAAAATCAAAACCAGTAACCAAATCATATATGAATATGGCAATACAGAGAACAATGTATTAGTTCCGTACAGAGAGACGTGGCCAGGATAGCCGATTCATCTAATTTGAAATTTATGGAGAACTGAAACTATAAACTTTAGCATGCCTCTGTTTTCATATGCATTCCATAAGATGAAGTTAACTATTTGACAGACTGGATGGGAAGAACTGCCTGCTGGGATGTAGGGCTACACTGACCTTGTCTCATTTATTCATTGATTGTTCCAGTTGTCAGAAGTTAAGAGAAAAGTGCATAAAGCACTATTTAAATGTTTTGAAGCTGAAATAGATGTAATATTTACAGTGGTTATTAATGAGTTCACATATTTCTGTACTGCTTCCCATGGCAAAATTTGCAGTTGCTGTCATTATTGAGGAGAAATTGTCTGTTATTTAATATGTTATATGATGCTGCTTATGTTTTCTTGTACATACTGTATGTCTAAATTATTTTTATTTTGTGATCAGCAAATGGTTGTACATGCGTTTTAACCACTAAATCTGGATCTAAGTTTTTTTCTTTGTTTTATTTTATATTAACAGAGGATACACAAAAAGAAGAGTGGACAGAGCACTCTCCTGGGTCACTAATATGCTCTGTAACCTTAACCCTTTCAGGAGGGATACTCTTAAGCAACAATGACAATACATTCCACTGGTGTTTGCTTTCCATTCTAATACCTCTTCTCTTCTCTTCTCTTCTCTTCTCTTCTCTTCTCTTCTCTTCTCTTCTCTTCTCTTCTCTTCTCTTCTCTTCTCTTCACAGGACCATCACTAGGAATTTCCCTGTTCTGCAAACTGACCCTAATATTGAAGCTTGCTTTACAGAGCCACCAATTGCCTCCTAGCACATATCACCCAACCTGTGGAATCTCCTGGTAGGAAGCAGCCTATATACTCCGAACAATTCCTCCCTATCAGGTATCAAAGTATACAACAGAACTTGCTGTTACACTTGAAAATGTATTTTTAGTGTCACTGAAATTCAAGATTCCACAGGTGTTTTTCACACCAGCAAGGAGTTCTCATGCACTTCCAGTAATGTGACATACTGTATTGCATTCTTCACAGGAAGTATGCAGCTATCTACATTAGAGAAACTGGCAGACACCTAGCTGTCCAATTCAGGGAACATTACAGGGCAGTCAGGAATGGAGACACTGATAAACCCACTGTATCCCATTTTACCTCCAGGAACCATAATGTCAATGATCTTTCTGTTTGTGTCCTTCAGCAGGGTTTCCGGGATGCTGACCAAAGAAAAAACACTGAAACCAAGCTGATCATCTGCCTAGGCTCCCAGCAGCCCTCTGGTTTACAAGACAGATTTATGTTCTACTAACATCTTTCAGCCATCTTATGATTCACCACTGTAGTAAGGCCTTTTTATCTCCACCCTGTCATATCTTTGCTTACATGTGTACATGATACATTTGCATGTGTGGGCGTGCCTGCAAACGCTTCCATCCAGTGTTTGTGTGTGTGTGTGTGTGCACGCGCGCATCTATTTTTATTTTCTACAGATGTTTCTCTTTCCTCCCCTCACATTTGCCACCTTTCAGTCTTCTTACTAGGCTCTGTTAATTGGTCTCCACTTGAGGACTCCTCAGCTCCTTCACTCCTACTATATCTCTCCATCCCCATCACCGCCTTTCTGTTTTCCAGCTTTTACTCTTAGCTTGCCTATTATCACTTTTTCTCCTAGATACTGCTCTTATTTTCTTTCCTTGCACATCTATACCCCTTATTTCCCCTTACTCTTCCAGTAACTTTTTTTTCAATTTTAGATAATTCCTGAAGAAGACCTATGGCCAAAACATCGATTCTAACTCTGTTTTCAGCATGCATTTAATATTGCCATTTTGTCTTGTCTTCAGACCACACACTGATGCAGCACCATGTTTTTTTGTGAATACATAGATGTTTACTGACAAAACAGACTCATGATCCAGCCAGTCTGCCAGGTTCCTACGTAGGCCCTTGCCACTCTATCACTGGTTAGACCTCTAGTGGATCACCATTCCATAGTTACACTTGAACTAACCCCCCTTCCCCATTTGCTCCAGCCCATCCCCTCATCATCCTCACCAGTCCCATGTGTCTATCCCACTTTCTCCTTTAAAGCTTGCCACAGTGTTAACATTGACCCCCTTCACTGGCAGACGGTTCCATTTTTCCACCACTGTCTGCATGAAGAGGTATTTCCTCATGTCCTGCCCACTTATAGTTCTGGCCCCTTGTGATGGAACCCTCTCTAAACTTAAGTGGTTTCTGGCTGTCCAACCTGTCTATATCCTACAGGTACTTGAAGGTTTTAATCATCATGCCTCCCCTCTCTGTCCTGGCCTCCAGTGAATTCATATTAAGGTCATCCAGTCATTTCTCATATGCTCTCCCCTGCTGGCAGTGAATCATTTTAGTCACTCTTATTTGCATTGACTCTAGGTGGTCCATCCCAAAGAGCAAACTTGAACCCTTTACATACCAGAAAACCAAAGCTGCAGTAGTTACATGATACTAGTGATACGAACATTGTGGAATAAATCTCAATAGCAAAACCTTCTGTTCATGTGGATTACATGGTCCTCTATTTTCTCATCAGATTAATCACAGCATAAGTATGCTTATGTTGATGTTACCCTACAGGCCAGTTCACATTAAGGTGGCATTTTTCTAGTTGGTGTTTGTGGTAATATTTCTCTTTCCAAATGATGTATGTTTTTTCAGAGATGTCTCAATTATGTTGATCAATCCTTGTTATGCTTTAGAAAAGGGAGGTGAGTGGGGAGAAAATGGGGGAATCACCATTAGAGATGAAATAACAGCAGGGGCTGCTTCCACCCATGTCTGCAGGGTGCTCCAAAGATTAGTCCCCTAGTTGTCCACGGTTTGGCGAGTCTTTACTCCATCCCAGAGTATTGTGAAAGAGGGGCAGCTGGAAACAGATAAGATAGTGGGCAAGAAATCTTGTCTGAATGAGGTACCACTGCAACTAGGAGGAGGCTCTGCATGGGAGCTGTGGTCTGCCACTATCAAAAGACAGGTACAATGGTAATAAACAAATTCAAAAAGTTCCATCAGCTGCTTCCAGGTCCTGATGCCCTCCTAAGCCTAAGTAGAAATCAGGTAAGTCTGACTCCAAGTAATCTCTGGCATCTAGTGGCTCCCCTTCCCTCTCCTAACCTGCAATGTAGTTCGAGACCCAGATCATGATGCAGCAGGCAGGTTAAACCAAGATGGCAGCTATAGTGGGAGGCAGAAAAGATGACTCAACAGCAGGTAATGTGGGCTACCATATATGCATTTTGTGGGGAATGGTGCCATGGGAGTTGGTGCTGGAGAGTGGGGGGAGTAGGTAAATCTATGTGGGTGGGTTGGGGGACACATTATAGGGCAGAGAGGAGGGATAGGGGAACTGTCAGGAAATAGTGGGCTGGGTAGGTAGTACTGGCAAAGGGGCAGATAACTGAGGGAGGGGCATGACATGTTTGGGGAAAGCAAGTCATGGGATGGAGGGGGCAGGAAGCTGAATGACAATGGTGGTGGCAAGACAGCTGTTATTCAGGAGGGGCACATAATGGAGAAAGAAGGCAGGGTATGTGTGAGGGGGGAAAGTTTATGGGGTATACAAGTAGGGACAGGGGGCTGGCAACAGAAAGAGGGGTCCCGGGTAATGCACAGTATGTTTTTTTATCTGCTGTCTATCTCTTATCAGGTAACTGTATTAGCCACTATTGTGGCTCTGACCAGAACTTGTTTATGTCTGTGTTGCTTTTATACTGTGTGGCACCTTGGAACATAAAAGCACACTAGATTATTTTGACCTCTCCTTTTCCTTTGGGCATTCCCTGTTATCTAGTTTAAAGAGTCACTGTCACACTGTGGAGGGAATTTTTACCAGATTGATGTGACTGCAGACATAGTGGGAGCATACTATATTTTTTATCCAGCCCTCAAAGGCTTTGGTCCAGTCTTCATTTAATGAATGCTTTTATTTTTTTCTGTCTTAATTTCAATGGCTTGCACAAATCCCATGAATCATTCAGCTTGCTGCTGAAGTCCTGCACAAAGCCATCTCCTTATTCCGTCATGGGGTCCTGGGACCATCATAAATATCAAGCCTAGGACAGATATTTTGGCCCCTGAAAAAAGTGACTTCAGTAGAACACTGACCACTGGAAGTGCATAGAAGTCATGTAACTAAATGGTGACGTGGATTAAAAAAAAGGAAATATTTACTGAACCAATTCTATGCCCAAGCGGTTGAGGGTAGATTAGCAAAATACTATTTTTAATGCTAACTGATCACAGTGTGGCCTAAGGTCAGACAGGTCCACATAATATGACACTGCCTTTTCAATCAGTGCTTTCCAGACTTGTTAGGGTCATTATGAAAACATTGTGAAAGAGTCAACCTTACATTTCCTTAATTTCTAGAACATTGTTACCCTTATTCCTTTTAAACCGGTGACGTGTACCCCTTTAGAAATTGCACACATTATATTAAAAAACAACAAGACTGAGCATTGGCCATATTTGCAGTACATTGTTATGTCTAATTTCTTTCAGACCTGATATGATTTGTTTAGTAATCCCACTCAAGATATCACGGGATACTAATGTTAGTCATTCCAAAATAATTAGCATACTTCCACAGTTCTGGAACACCTAAAAGTAAAAATTGTTTCAACATCAAAGGAAACAAGTTCAAATCCAGGCCTTCAACTAAAATATATTTCCAAATTATACAATTTCCAAATATGCATGAGATAGTCCAGCTAGAAGCAAAGTGCAGTAGGAACAGTGGAAAGATACCAGGCAGATATAAAGCATTCTGTGACAATGTCAACTCTAAATTCTCCCAGTTGTGCCTTAAAGACTATTTTACAAATTTGTGAAGTCCTTTAAATCGTGTTAATTGAAGATATTAGCCATACACCCCAAGAAGTTTATTCTCAGTAATCCTGCTGGCGCCAAGAAAGCTATTCTTAGATGCATCACAAATGTTAATATTCCTGTTCTGAGAATGCATGAAGGCCACTGTTTGACAGATCAGTATAGACTATAGTGCAAATTAACTCCATAAGAAAGCTTTGCAGCTGTGAAGACAAGGCAAAAACAAACATGTCTCAAACTATTTGAATGTATCCACACTGATGAATTAAACAGCTTCTTCAATGCAGGTTTTAATTTGTTATATTTGTGCAGCAAATTTAAAATGCACATTTGATTTTCAATTTGCTGTAAAAATCAGTAGGGAGTGATAGCTTAACCAAATATGACCAGCTGAACTGATTAATTTAGTCAGAGCCCTTCTTCACATTAAACTGCAGAGAAATGATATGATTATGATAATAACAGGCAAGGAGGGTGACTTTCCCATGTCAAGGATGTAATGCAGGACTGTGCTGAAGGGCTACATTTTTTTTTTCCAGCAGAAGCTGCTTTTTCTTAAATATTGGTTTGAATTCTGGTGTTGTTCTATTTATACAGCCTTTTCATTGTCCCCATGGGTGTTTCTGATTTATACATAAGGGATACACAATGACTTGACTCAAAATATGCAATTTATCTCCAAGTAAGAGGGGGCAACACCATGACTCATGAGTGGTAAAGACATGAGTGAGTTATGAAAGTCTTGTCCTTTCACAAGTCGATATCAGTTGCGTATTTTCAGCCAGTCCATTGTGTAGCTGATTTATACAACATCAGTTAAACAGTTATAACTTTCTTATTCAGCTTTTTGTGTGAAGATTTTACTGTTTTCCTATTATTTGCACTATTGGCTTCATTGCCGAACAGGCCTTTTATGAGATCATCAGCATTGTGATAGCTGCTCCCTGATTGATTCTGTTCTGTGCAAAAGTCAAGGAAAGTGACTGTGACTTATTTACCCTCTGTCTTTCTATATATATGTGATACACAATATCCAGACTCATACTATGCCATTTATCAGCATGAGTGAGGGGCAGGACCATAACTCATGAGGGGCAGAGCCATGAGAGAGTTATGAAAGTCCTGCCCCCCCACAAGTGATTATAAATGTCATATTCTGAGTGAGGCCATTGTGTGTCCAATTTCTACAGAGTATTGTAAATAAGGCTGTGCAGGGGCCAAATATTATTTCCTAAATACCACGAATAATAGGACTCCTGAATATTTGGAAGCCCTTCCTGAATAGGGGACGATTCGTATTAGGGAAAGAATATTCAGCTAGCTACACAATAATAGAAAAAAGAAATAACTATAAAAAGTCCCTCTTTCCCGTCCCCAAATCCAGTAAAATAAATCCCTCGTCCCTTCACCCTATCAGCATCCTAATGCCACCCTCCTCCCCCAAGCACCCCAAATTAGTTATATTTAAATTATTTATTCTACATTGTAAATAATATATCCCCTGATGGATGACTGGCGCATCCCACCCACCTCCACGGCCAGCCACCATCTTTCTTAATGCTCATTTGCTTATAACTCTATGCCCCCCCCCACCCTTCCATGCTGGCAGCATCCCAGCACCAACACCAAGTTCTTAATATGGAGAGAGAAGCAGACTGGCACAGAACCACCCTCCTCCATGGCTTGCGGCCTTCTCATGAATGAAAGTGATTGCACGCTTATTCTATTTGTATAGTAAAACCAGCTGATTACGTGATCAATGGGGTGAGGCATGTGATCAGCTGGTTTTTCTATACACAGCTAATTGTTATAGTTTCTTATAAAATTAACTAAATGAGTTCATTCCCAATGATTGTTTCTACATGATTTTTCTTTTTGTCAATAATATTTCACAGCATTTTGTTTTGATATGACACTGTATGACGTAAATGTTTTTCATTTTATTTTAAATTTCACAATTTGATTCTTATTGGCGCTTCAAATGTATAACGTGGCAGTGTGATGATATATAATGCCATTGAAATTAGTTGGCTCCACCTCCTGATGAAGCCTGGATCACGGGGGAAGCGCTGAGGTGCTACCGCTTCATTGTATGGTGATTGATATTGACTCAGTTAAAATAAAGCTTATTCTGTTTGGAACATTGTATCTTCTGAGTTTGTTGCTCACATTATTTGTGGTTAGGTGTGCTCCTATCTTTTCTTGATCAAGTGTATTTCAATGTTAATGGCTTGCTTTAAGGCTTGGCAGCAGTACCGTTCTCCTTTGACGCCCATGACCTGGGTTTCCATTCTGTGCCTGAGCTGCCAGTAAGACTGGAGGTGTAAGTATCCCAGAGGATAAAAGATGCTCTCCTCATTGTGGGGTGGGGGTGGATTGTTTAAGCAATAATGCACAGCACAGCCTGTTGTGATAACATCATGTCTTGGGTTGGTTGTAAGGCACAATATGTAACTGAGTGCTTTTAGCTCCCTGAGAAGTGACATAAATCAGCCAAACACATGCCTTGGAGTACCTTATTGAAATTCTAAAATTAATCTTGCAGAATTAGAAAAAGGCTTTTATGTAGGTGTAACCCCTAGGTGGCGCTATACCAAGGGCTACTACCCAGGGATGTAGGTTGAGGAGCCTGGGTTCCCAAAATTAACTTTAAAATGGTGCATTCCCAAGATAGTACATTGTGCAGTGCCTCCACCCAGAGTTTACCTTTAAGTGAGTCCAGCTTTAGTTAATGCAGCTCTCTGGGAAGCTACATCTACCCACACTACTACAATGCCACCCCCCCCAAGTATGACCCAACAGATCAAACCCCACATTTCAATCACTTTTGCCATTTAATGACTTGACACTAACAATATGCTCACAAGACAGAATTATGCAGAAATGACAATAGCAAGTGTATTTACATGGGGAAGGGCTAGGAAGAGTGAATTGGAATAGCAGTTATGCTATTTACAATTGAGGTAGATTGATTATGATTAGAGGGTATGATAAACAGTTTACATTTTAAATCAGCTGCAATCACAGTGGCCACCCACAAACCTCTAGAGTAGTCAGCTCCCTGACTAACTATCTAGCTACATTAAGGTAGAACATTTATCATTAATGCCCACACTGGTACCAGTTTCCCACTTTGCATAAGACCCCTCAATCCCATATAACCTGGGTACCCAGTAACTCACAGTTTTTAGCATGGTGTAGGCCTGATGGATAGTGCAGCTGTACGTTGGCCAGCTAGTTGGGGCCCTTATCTTTAACTGCAGCTTGCAGGATTTACCAGCTTTAACTATTTACAAGTCCCTTTCCATGGTGGTGCAGGGCTGACCCTGCCCTACTTACAGTTAGACATCATTATAGGCTTAGACAAGTCAGGATCAAGTGCTTTCAGCAGGCGGGCTCTATCCCCAAAGACTAAAATGCTGGCAAAGTTGACAGCCAGGCCCGATACTGACTGCAAACGTCTTTCTGCTTTTGCAGGTGGAAAACAACACTTTAACATTCTGTAGGCTGGGCCCCTCCTCTAGGCTGAAATCACTTTTTTTAATCAGATCACCTGGTCT
Source organism: Neoceratodus forsteri (assembly GCA_016271365.2). Lineage (NCBI taxonomy): Eukaryota > Metazoa > Chordata > Ceratodontiformes > Ceratodontidae > Neoceratodus > Neoceratodus forsteri. Next base: position 1,284,813,853 of record CM057453.1, read on the forward strand.
GAGTAACTTAGTCTTTCACATTCAGCACATTTATACTCTTCAAGTCTACATCCAGCACATTTATACATTCAGCACATTTATAGTTCAGCCACAGTTTCCTTTACAGGTGTCCCAATTAGTCATAGAAGACATAGCCCTCTTTCCAGTCAGTTAGAACTTGATAATCAGACACATTCCCAATGATTTTAGGGGTAAGCACCTACACTCCACACAGCAGAGTGAACAATCAGAGCCCAGGTTATGGCTCCCACATGAATTATTGGACTCAGTCTCTTAAGCAACTTTCATCTTTCTTATCAACTAAAGCTGGCGCTTAAAGCACAACTTTTGTTATCACACTAGACAGTGCTTGAGGCTATGCTCGCTACCAGTTAAGATACTTCGACTTGACTGAGGCTTGTGGCAAGGCCCACTACCATTCTCCAGGCTTTGCTGGTTAGCAACAGATGCAGTAGTCTCTTTCAATGCAAACACTTGCTCTTGGCAATAAACTGTTTACTGTAGCTCTCTAGGCTCTTTTAACACCAAACTTGCACTTGACAGCAAATGGTTTTAGTAGCTGTCTAAACTCTAATACAACATGCAATGCCCTTGTGGTACACACTGGCACTTGCAGCTTCCATGGACAAAATACTGGACCTCCCTGGCAAAGTTAGGAAGAGCCCTGGCTCTGAGTACTCTCCTTCCAGTCCCGTCGGTACTTTCAAATCAAACACATTTATACACAATAATTGGATCCTTTCTGGTCACTTGGCAGGTGTCCACCCTCTGAGCATTGTTGTGAATTCAGGGTGCAGACAGACAGTCACTATTGGTAGGCTTTGGGCTTCTTTACCCTTTAAAGACTTTCTCAGAGTTGCACATGGCAAAAGCAATTTACTCACTGAAGTGCCTTGCAGAAATTGTGTTCTTCCTTCTGAGGTTTCAGGCTTTCATTAACGCTTTCACCATAGAGGCAGGTTCAGCTGTCTCACAGCTGACTTCATCAGGTTACTGGCCCATGATTTCCTTCTATGGGGAAAAGCTCTGGCTAGCCCTGGAGGACATCCTATGGCAACCCCCAGGCTAGTGACTTCTGCTTCAGCCAGCCACTTGTCTCTCTCAGCAGGAGAAAAAGCCCCCTCACCTGTGGAGAGGCTTGCACTGAATTGCTAGGCCCATTTTACTTACTGAGGGCCTGAGCTCCCATCCCTGTGGGGGCTCCCACTTGAATTGCTCGCACAACCAGAAAACACTGTCTTTTATGGAGCTGTTCTGGGGCTTTCTATTGGCTGAAGTTATTTGCTGCTCTTACTCTGGCTGATGCCGCCTGTCTGTCCAGGAAATGAATATTCATTACCTTTACTCGCATTATAGGGTCCCTATTTTGGCACCTGAAATGAGGTCTCTGCAGCTTCCCCATAATCACTGTGCTATGTCCCATGAGCTCTGGCAAAAGTCCCATAAATCCTGGCTAGAAATCCTTGCTTTCTGATTGGCTAATGCTGCACTATAATGGCTGCTGATACACACAGTCCCATTGCAGCTTGAACACAGTCCCAAATAAAGTCCTGGTACAGCCAGAATAATTATGTATTTAGGTTTCTTGCCCCACAGTCCAAAGGCCCCTTTTGTTCGCTTATAGCGCTGCCCAGATAACACATTTCTGTTCAGTCCTTAGCCTGTTGCTTCTGTCAATATTTTATAACCCCCTTTGCAGCAGGCAGGCTTCCATCTGAGTCCCAACATAGAACTGGTGCAGACAAGAAAGGTGCACTTTATTTACATTATTTCTCCTTCAACTGTAAGCCCCTCTAGTGTCCTTGGCATCTGCTGCTTTGTTTTCACATTTATTTATACTTTTGTTCTTTCCTGCAGCAGTCGGCAAAACTCTTAGCCCTGAACAACATACAAGCTCATTAATATTCATGAGGGATCGGGGCTTTGCTCGTTAATATTTATGAGCCTTAATCCTTAGTGCTTTGTAGTACTCTTTGTTTAAAATAGAAAAAGGGCTTTCTTGGCCCTGGCTGAGGTCACCGGTCCCCACACTGTCTAACGTATGGACCAGGACCACCGAATACTCTCTCGCTAGACTGCAAAGTCAGTGGTCAGAGAAATCAAAGGCACAAGTCTACACATGCGCGATCCCCGCTAGCACCAGAGTGCTACTACAGGAAGCTGTTGGCTGTGGCTCAACTTCGGAACCCAAAATGGGCAAAAACCACACTGGGGCTGTTCTGGGGATACTTGGGACACCTTTTGGGACCTGGGTTGTGGTGGTGAGATGGAGACAAGTATGGGGGAACTCTGCAGGCATCGAGAGGTGCTCCTTGAAGTGGGAGCAGAAATGGGAGATGCTCAACCATGGGAGCAAAGTAGGAGCCACATGAGACAAAATGGGCATAGGGTAAGCCTGCAATTTGAGGGGAGGGGTGTTATATAGGTTTATCTTCAGGCCATGATGTTGTACTGAGATAGCATCAATGCAGCAATCTAGACCAATCAGTTTTCATGATTTGTTTCTATTCCTTATCATTTCCCTGTTATGATACTGCCACTGGGGTGACCACAAGTAACAGAGCAGCTAGAAAGAGGAGGTGTACATGGTGTATTAGATATGTCAGTCTCCTCCATGTGTCCTTTTGCAAGGAGCTGTTGTGAGATAAGACAATGTAAGAAGGCTCCTCCCAGCAGATAATGCCATCTTGCTTCCACTGTGCCCAACTGGGGCATTCAGACCCCAGGTTCCAGCTGTTCCTACCCCCTTCTCCTATCCTCTGCTCCCGAGTCTTCCTGGAGGAATGCTGCAATAGAGCTAGTGCTGGCCCTGGAAGAGGCTCCTCCAATTTGAAACAGTCTCTGATTCAGAAAGGGGGTTGGGGGGCACTGAAGTAATCCATATAATGTCTTTCTTTATTGTAAACACGGCAAATACCTTAACGTTTCACCTATAGATATAGACTTTTTCAAGAGATGCCTTTATCTAATCAAATAAATAAATATGTACAATTAAAATACTGTCCACAACCAACTATTAATTTCCATACATTCTTATTCCCAAACAACTCTTGGTGCTACTCACATTGTGCTTTTTTACTTGCAGTAATTCTAAAATCCATTAATAAGCTCAGTTTCTCTTTGTTAAATATTCCTAAAAGTATGACAAATAATGTTTTGTCACTTAATACATAGATATCAAAAAATTTCAAAAATATTTAATTTGTGACTGCTTTTATGCAGCACCAAACACCTTATATAAGTACTTTAGAAAAAAGGACATAGGACATACTCAGGATTCAGCACTCTGATGTTTCTATACACCTGGTAATGTGTACAACTACATTTGGTTTAAACACCAACAGTATCTGGCCATCTCTCATTACACTTTATTTGTTTCCTTTTCGTTGTCCCATTGGGTTATCTGTGAACCAAATGAAAAAAATAGCTTCTAGAGATTCCACAATAATACATGTAGTTTCATCACTTCCATTTCGTTTCACACTTTTCACTCAGAATTCATCTATTCCTTACTACATTATTCATGTGCTTTCCTTAGAAATCAAATACCATCTTTTAGCAGGCTTTATTTATGCAGAACTCTACTACAAAAGAGAAAGCTTAAGATAATTATTCCATTCTAACTCTCCTCACTTCTCATTGTTCTTTCACAGGCCAGGGCTACGACCACTATTTATTATTCTCACTAATTGCCTCTTACTTCCAACCTTCACATATAATCAGTTTTAAAATACTCATTCTTTCATAACAACCTTTTTTAAGGCTCAAGAAAAGATGTTAACTTAAAAAGTCCACTTTTGAAACCCTTACTACCTTTTACTATTTTTCCAAACACCACGTTTATTTGCTTCTGTACAATTTTGCAACATCATTCTAAAGTCATTGCTCTTAATACTGTAATGTTCACCCTGTTTCTCTACTCCTGCATTCATACAAAATCGTGTGGAAAAAGGGGAGAAAAATGCTTCTCCTAACCACTGCTGCCTTTACTATTGTCACAGGTGCCACATTTTACTCGTGCTTTTATGGGTTCATAACTCTGCTTTCAACTTATGTGAATAATTTATTCATCACTTATACCTCTCTTTTCCATTCGAATCTACATTTAAAAATGCTTTTCCTAACCACTGCTGCCTTTACTCTTGTCACAAGAGCTACATTTTGCTTGCGCTTTTACAAGCTTTCAGCATTACTTTCCAGTCCTGCAAATAATTTGTTCACTGCTTGTACCTCACTTTCCCACTCGTATCTACATTTAAAAACAAAAAGAAATATTCAGGCAATCTTACCCTGACCTCTGCAGCCCACTACTGCTGCGTCAGAAGCCGAGCTGGTTTCCTCATGTGCATACTAAATTCAGTCACTCTAACTTGAGTTTATGTGGTGCTGTGGTACTTACGTCAAACGCGAACCTTCTTAAAGGCATATCTTTACTATTCTTTAATGTAATTTGATGCACAGTCTAATTAATATTATGTTTTACTTAATGTAGAGATTTCTTAAGAGAAGGAAAACTCCTTATACAAAACTTAACATATATCGCTGTCTCCTTCATATACAGGACACACTACGTATATTGAAACAAAGATTCCTCAAAGCAAGTATCCACACATCACAACAAGTAAAAATTATAAATGAGATTCACTCATAGTATAAAGGGACAGCAACCATTCAGCTCATCAGAGAATCCCATCATTAAACAATCCCAGATAGTTAATTTTATATTCACACAAATTTACCTATATTTTCAAACCCTACTGTGTCTGAATTCCCCTATTGTCTCACCTACCAGCAACATGTCATGTGCTTTCCTACCTCTGACTATATTTCTACTATATCTCATTATCTCTGATGTCCTGTGTTTTCTATTTAATTTTTAAGTGATTCTATTCTGTCTAGCTCACATTCATACAGTGCGGACTAAGTGATTATTTATATATTAAACTATTTACTTCCACTATCCTTCCCCAGACCTCTTACAGCTTATTTTATCTAGTGTCTCACTTTGTCTTTGTGTTATCTATTATCATTTCTGAATTCCTATCTTGTACACTTTTTCATCCTAGGTCATTACTCTCCCAGTTTTGAATAAGAAGATGTATATTTACCTATGACAAAAACTCCAATTTATAGCCTTATTTAAACCTATTCTTGGTTCTAATGCCCTCATCTCAAAGATTCAATGAGTTTCTGCTTTTTCCACTATTTTATTGAAATCTCCTCCCCTGTCTGGTGGTTTGATCACTTCCACGCCCCAAAACCTGAGTGATGCCCCTGTGTGGCCTGCCTCTGAAAAATGCTCTACGACCGGTGTTAGCTTTTTGTTTCTAGTGTTGGATTTATGCTCCTGGATATGTAGTTTTAAAGACCTGGACCCAGATATTCAGAAAGGTTGCACCATGCACAACAGGGATGCGCCAGTGCAAGTCTGAAAATGCGCCATTGTGTGATATTCATCGGGAGGCAGATGTGCCCCCCAAATCACAATGCTCAAGAGTGCAATGGTAATAAATTCATGCGCAACTGAAGGGGGAGGAACCATGAATAAATGGCACAGTGTGATATTCAACAACATGTGCCATGAGCAATAGGGGAGCAAGTGGAAGTTGCACGATAGTGGAAATGATCCAAAATAAAAAGGAACAAGAGAGAGGTGTAAGAATGCTACAGGGAAGCCACATGTTGGTGAACTGCAGGCAGGCATACAGGCACACAGCAACTGTGAGCAGGACAGGGCAGGAGCAGGACAGAGCACCTGGAACCACCAGGAATAGGGAAGGTGTGGGGAGCTTGTGCCACTGCACAGGACAAAATTGGGAAGTGCCACACAGCACTGAGAGCACAGACAGTGGGCAGTACGGCCACTACAGGGAGGTGTTCCTGGTGCAGGGGGAGTAGCAGTAAGGACAGTGGGGGGGAACAGTAAAACAGCTGCCAGGGGGTAACACAAGCCAGGGACATGGCCAGTGCCACCATCCAGATGGAGGCAGTAATGAGGGGGGGTGAGAAGGCAGGCAGCAGGGGGGCGCGGCCGTGGAAGGGCCCGTCAGTGATATGTCTCCAACAGGCAGTATCGAGCCCGCACCAGCTTTGAGCTGTACACTGATACTGAGATCGTGGGCTAGTACCGCCTGAACCAGGTGATCCTGAGGTGGCTCTGTGAGCTGTGCAGTGATGTGATGCAGGCACCCACATGATGGAGCCATGCTCTGTCAGTGGAGACCAAAGTGACAGCTGTCATGTGCCTGCTCGCCAGGGGTACCTTCCAGAGACCAACAGGGGACATGACAGGCATAACCCAGTAGGCTGCATCACACCTTCTCACCCAGTTCCTCAGCGCACTGCTGCCACATGCTGTGGAGTACATCCATTTCCCCAGCACACCAGCGGAGTGCACAGCAAACATACAGGAGTTCTGCAGGGTAGCATGTATGCCTGGCTTGCTTGGGGCAATAGACTGCACCCATGTGGCCATCTGCATGCCACCTGGCCCTGAAGGGGCTGCATACATAAATCGAGAGGGGTATGCAAGCATCAACTGCCAGGTGATGCGCGATACCAGGGGGTGCATAATCAATGTCTGTGCCACGCACCCTGGGGGACCACATGATGCCTTCATCTGGCACCAGTCTGCACTGTGCCACAGGTTCGAGAGTGGGAACATCCCCACTGGCCACCTAGAGGGTGAGTATGCAAATCACACAGAAAGACATGGAGCTTGGGAGGGGCATAGTCAGAGGTGGCATGGTTACTGGCCTAGATGGCCCATGGCAAGGTGACACTGATCACCAAACTAATGTCAACCCTCTACACACAGGTGACAGTGGATAACCACTCCGTCTCTGGCTGCTCACACCATACCGGTGGCCTGCGACCCCATCACAGCAATGCTACAATGAGGCACATGCCACCACATGCAATGTCATTGAGCAGGTGTTCGGGATGCTGAAGGCACATTTCCATTGCCTGGACACATCTGGCGGTGCCCTACAGTACAGACCCTCAAAGGCCTGTGGGCTATTCCTGGCCTGTTGCATCCTGCACAACATGGTCAACGACTGTGGGATAGCTGTACAGGTCAAAGAGGGGGACAGTGATGAGGACGATGAGGACGCTGGTGAAGATGGTGATGGGCAGCCCCCCCTTGGTCAAAGGGACCCACGACTGATCTGGATGGCACAGCTGCACCGGAACATCATCACAGAGGAGCACTTCAACCAACCCAGGAAAATCATGGGGCCATGTGCAACCACCAGTGGCAAGAGCACAACCCACAAACATGCATGGACAAACCCCAGGGGTGCATGTCATAAAGGGAATTGGCCGAGCATGGAACTGCACACGCCGTCAGGGATGGGCAAGGTCTAACACGGCATGCGGTCACACACACTCACACACACACACACCCCACAAGACATGCACAAAGGGTAGGAGGCACGCCGACCCCAACCGCCACCCCTAGCCACACACACGTCCACAGACCACCATGCCCAGTGCCTGTCATTGTGCGAGTGTCAGACACTGGGCACCATTGCACAGTGGTGGACAGTGCAACGCAGGTATCATCATGCACACACCACAGTGGACAGCAGCCGGGAGAGTGTGCAGATGGAATGCATGTGTGTATGCGCAGGGCTGTGTACCCCACCTGTGCATTGCACGTTGAACAACACACTGCACACAGGGCAGCATCAGAGAGTAGCCTTGGTGGGGGACAGGTCAGTCACGTGCCATAGTGCCACGGCCACCAAGGATGCATGGGCAGTCCCACCGAGACCCGCCAGCAGTGACAGGCTGACCAATGGCCTCATGGGTTGGCACCGGTGGTCCCCAAGGGGTTCCACTGCGTGAATGCGACCGTGCTTGCACAGGGGTCTTCAGCACACCAAACATGCCTGTGCCAGGCATGATCGGGATGCTCACAGCTGAACCAGTGTCGACAAAGAGGGTGTCGCATGACGCCGGGAATGGGGGGTGGACATTGCACTGTGCGGTGTCTGCGATGCATGGGCAAATAACTGTGTGCCCACTGTGGCCATGGCAGCTGTGATTGTCTGTGTCAGCTTGTCAATGGCAGTGGTCACATCCTCCCGCATCTGGTCCATCCCTGCCAGAAGCAGACCATTGTCCCTGCTGCACCGCTCTTCTACCTGGCACAGGGCTGCACTGAGTCGATCCACTGCCGTCACAAACCACAACTGCTGATCGACTGAATCTTGGAGTATGCATGTGTGCTCTTCTAAGAGGTCATCTGCCTGATCAGCATGCTGTCCCTCACAGTGTTCATGGCCCTGATGGGCTGCACCCCTTGAAGGTGGGCACTGCACACCAGGGCCATGCCTGGGCATGTTTACAGGTGGTGCACTGATGCCGCCCCACCGACATTGTACCCCCATGGCCATTGGTCGACTGCTGACACTGCCCCTCCGGCTGCCACTCTCCAGGGCTCAACGGTGCCACCACAGCGGCCGCAACAGCCCCACTGTCTTGGACACACACCAGTGCTGCCCCACTGGTGCAGACATGCACAGGCTAGGACTGTGATGTCACGCAGGCCTCCACGGCGGCACCACCCATGGCCATGCCAGTGCTGTTACCTGCTGTGTGGCCATCCTGCAGCCCACATGTATCGCTGTCCATGAAGTGAGCTCCATCATCATCAGTGACGGATCCGGCACCAGTCCGAGTCTCAGCATGATGGCATCCATGGACGCTGGCATGCTGGGACACGGGCAGGGCCTCCTCCGCACCTTCTCCACCAACCTCAGTCCGGACAGCCAGGCAGGCCCACTGTCGCCCTGACCCTCGGACACCTGTGGAGGTGGATGGGCCCTCCTCTATGTCCATGGTATCGCCCTCAGTGGACAAGCCCACCACCACTGCTGACCCATGCAGACATTCAGGAGCTGTAAGGGAACACAGTAGCATTAATGTATCTGCCCTACCCTGTCTCCCTCCCCAGTGACAGATCAGGACCTACCATGCAGTGACGGGCTACCACCCATCTGGAATCCACCACCTGGAACACCCTCGATGGCACAACGCCTCATGCTGCCAGCAACCCACTCTTCTTGTGGGGTCAGGCGTTGCACGGCCGGCTGTCCCCCACTGGTCACAGCCCGTGCTGCCCTGATGGCAGCCACCTTATCCTTAATCCTCTGCCTGTCTGTGCCCATCTTCTTTTTGCACTCCTGCACGGACCGCTGGAGGCTGCCATGCAGGTTGATGGCATGCGCCACCTCTCCCCATGCAGCAGCACGGGCCTGTGGTGTTCCCCGCTCTCTGCTGAGCAGCGGCTCCTGGTCAAGGTAGGCCTCAAACAGGGCATCTGTTTCTGCCTTGGTGAAGTTCGGCCTCCTCTTCCTCCCACGTCTCTGTTCCTCTTCCTCCACCTCACGATCGCTCATTCTTGATCCTGTGGGAATGACAGTTGTTACCTGTGACTGTGCAGTCCCATGCATGTCCCACACACCACAGTCCACACTCCCAAATAGCATGCAACTCACCACAATAGACTGCAATAACAGACTATGGCCTCTGCAGCCCAATGTCACATTTATATAGTGCAACGCATGCAAATGAGGCGAGGTGCAATTCTAAGTGGATGCTAATGCAGTATCTGCGCCATTGAATAGTTGGTTAGCTGATTTGCATATGCCAGCTGAATATCGCGCTGTTGCGCTTTGCTCAATTGTGTTGAACTTGATCAGGCAAGGGCGCATTTCTGTGACATGTGCAGTGGACACAGAAAGGTGCATGCCCCGGGGTGCTGACTCTGACGCCTGCTGCGCTGCTGACATGCTGTGCGTGGGAGGCAATGCAGGGCACGGCCACTATTGTGCCAGTGGCACTACTGCACTGTTCACATGTATGGTGCTCTGGCACTGGGGCGCCATAGGTGCACTGGGGCCACAGCGCGGTAGGCAGCTACAGGAAGTGGCACACAGGCGCCCTACTGCGCTACACGCAGTGAGTACCAATAGTGCCATGGCAGTCTGTGCACGAGAGACCCCTGACCCTGTGCTGACCTTTGCCCCTAGGCACCATGCGTCCACATGGGTGCACCTCTATCGCGCTGTTCGGTGACAGCGCAATGGGGGAATGACAGCGCAGTACCGCACAGCATCCGCACATGGTGAACGTGTGCTACAGAGTGCCATTTTGACACTGAAACATTGCAGGGTGGCACAGAGACAGGCACCCATCTGGAGCCAAATGGAACTGGCCAATCTTGTTCAGTTAGTGGAGCCCCATGCTGCTACCCTATTTGGGGAGGCACCCCTGGACAGGGCCAGGAGTGCAGTCTGGGAGGAGGTGGCAGTGGCCCTGGAGGAGGCCACTGGCATGGAGTGGACAGCATAGCAGTGCAGGCACTGCTATGGTGACCTGCAGCATCAGGACCCAGAAAGGCTTACCTGCCTGCGGGCACATGCCAGGAGGGGCATGGTGCCATGGCCAGGTAGGTGCCCCATCCATACACTGATAACATCCATATGGGTATCATGGTGGCATGTGTCCAGTACATGGAGGGGAGCCATCCAGTGTGGGCCATGGTGGTGGTATCGGGGTAGGGGGAGGATGGGTATGGCTGTGTGGGATTGCACACATCCGGGGGCAGGAGGACTTTGCTACCAGATTGTACTGATGTTCCTCTTTCCATGTTTGCACCCTAGGCCCAGACGAGTGCCAGCCTGCCAGGGAGGGGAGGCTATGCCGTGAGCAACAGCATGCCGAGAGGGTGGCTGGACCAGACAGGTGCAGGGACCAGCTTGATGATGGTGAGTGCCTTACATCCATGATTACTTTTGCATGCTGTGTAACAGGGTGGGCAGTGGGGCATGGCCACCATCCATTGACACCACTGCCATGCACGCAACTTGGTACAGTCAGCACTGTCCAGTGGCACTGCATGTCTAGGAGTGCATCAGTGGTGGTCCATGCATGCATGCACTGGGTACATGGCTGTGCCACTGCCTTCACACAGCATAGCCATGTCACTGAACAGCCACGGTGGTGCTGTGCAGGACTTGGCTGGTGTGTGTGTGCAGCGGTCCACATGGCTGTGTGCACCTGGGTGGGCAGGTCTTGTGGACATGATCACTGTGGGTGGTGACACACCATCACAGAGGCATGTCCCACGGTCGTATGCCATGCACAGTGGGTGGGCTGCATGGGGCTGTGCATTCACACCTATTGACTCTGCTCCCTTATCCTAGGTGGACAGCAGCTGCAGGCAATCAGGGAGGTGCTGCAGGAGATCCTGCAAGTTGCCAAGGCCTCCCTGAAGATTCTTGAAAGGATTGAACGGCTGGGAGTACGACGGCGGCATGGCAGGAGGAGCAGCTGGAGCGGGGAGTGGGGCTCCCGCTGAGCGTACTGATGCCCCTGATTTCCCCTACCCCCCTGAACCCACCCTCACACCCCTCCTTCCCTCTACCGTTTGTTCACCCGCCCTTACCCCCCACCTTGTTTGGCCCTCCCCAACCTTTTGTAAATATATGTATATAGTTTTGTTTGCTGTTTTTCAATACATTTGCTTAGATATGCCTACTGTGGTGGTCTCTGATTTGCAGTGGGCTATAGGTGCTCAGCTACAGTGGTGTGCAATGGCATCAGGGGTGGTGCAGTCATGTGCGTGTGTGTGTGTCCGTGGGGAAGTGACTATGGTGTGGGAGTAGCTATCAGTCACTGTCTGTGGTGTGTGTGTGTTGTTCCCTGCGCACTGGATGACTGTGTGTAGTGGTCCACGGTGCATGCTCTGTGTCCATGGTGCACCTGTCAGACCATCCATGGCCTGTGTAGCTGACGCCCTTGCATGTCTGTGACCTGCATGGTCCGCTGGCATGTCAGTGGTGGCTGTCCATGCTGGACAGCCACTGTTCCTGGCACAATGCCGGGTTGCCTCCTGTCACTGGTGTGGTGCATGTCTGCCTCAGGTGACACTGTGGCCTCCGCTGTTGTTGTCCCACCTCCATGCTGTCACTTGTGTGTGTCGCAGGGGATGTGCACCACTGTCTGTCTCTTTGTGCTCTGGGTGCATGCTGGTGGCGTACAGCTCCATGGTGCCTGCGCAGGGTGGTTGGCACTCCTGTGCCATGGAGGGATGCTGGCCATGTGTACACAGTTTCTGTGGCCACACGCTGGGGGCTTGGTTGCCTCACTACTGTGTCTCTGTGTTGGTATGCCCTTGGGTATGGGTGGGTGTTTGTCCATGCACTGTGTTGCATCCTGTGTGGTGCATGCTTTCATGCACCACTGTGGGTGTCTGCGCTGGCTGTTGTGGCCAGTGCTGGGTCAGGGTGTGTCCTTGGGAGGGTGTGCAGGGTGATGTACCACTGGTGGTGGGGTCCAGGGCATGCCCTGTCATGTGTGGGGTACTTCATGTGCTGATGCATGGTTGTTCTCTCAGCTGTACCTCAGGGGGGGGACGTGCATGGTGGCACTGTGTATGCAGTCGTTGCATCGCTGTGTACTGCCACCCGCTGATGGGTGCTCATGGTGGGGCTGCCTTGCATGGTTCTGTGGTGCACAGGGTTGCATTGTCACAGTGGGGGTGGTGGCATGCATGGGGTGTCCTGCACTGGTGGATGCTGCTCCTGGGCAGGGCGTCTGGGGATCATGGTGCAGGGTGTGCTCTGCATTGGTGGGATGGTGTGGCATGGGGTGGTCAGTCCTCCTTGTGTGCCGGTCACAGCTTGCCAGGGGGTGTGCTGGGGCACCATGCCCCGGCTGAGGGTTTGTTGCTGGTATCCATGGGCTGGTAGTTATTCCAGCTCTCCAGCGGTTGGGCAGTGCATAGGGTGGGGGAGGTGATGTCTGTTCTGCTGTGTGCTCCTCTGCCCATCTGTGGCATGGGTGGTGGGCCCCTGCATCTTGTCCCTGTGCATCCCTAGTTGTGCTGTTGCACTGCTGCCCTGCTCAACTGAGCATCCCTGGTTGCACTATAGTGCACATGAACTGCTCCACTGAGCATCCCTGGTTGCGCTATGGCACATCTGGTCTGCACAACTGCACATCCCTGGCTGCACTATGGCACAGGTGGTGCAATATAGTAATGTGTCACAGGCGCATCTTGACCTGCTCAGTTTTTGAATATCGCGCTTCTTGCGCATAGGTGCAGTGGACTTGCACTTGCTCCTGCTGTTGTGCACTTTTTGGATGCAGTTTGAATATCTGGGCCCTGATGTTCTTTCCAATATAAATCTTGTCACATGGACACTGCAAAATGTAAACCACCCCTGCAGTGTCGCATGTAATAAACTGTCTGATGTCATATTCCCTGTTCATACAGGGATGTTTAAATATCTGTTTTTTACTTGTGTGCCCACAGACTGAACACCTCCCACATGGTGTCATGCCTGGAAGCAGGGGTCCTAAAAGTAACTGTTTGTTCTCTTCATGTCTGCCCTATACATGATCAGTGTGAACTAACCTATCCTTCAGTGTTGTAACCTTTCTGTTGGCTGCTATCTATGGTATCTGAAAAACATTGTCCTCCATGTGGTAATCATCCAAAATGGACCAGTGCCTCTGAATTATGTTTCTGATTTCTCTCATTTTATGGTTGTACTTAACACTAAAAACCACTGAAACCTCTCTTTGTGACCTCCTATGTCCTTTCATGGCCTCTGTCTGTGTCATATTATGGACACAGCCTCTTGCTCGAGTTAGACCTTTCCTGTTATACCCTCTCTCTTATAATTTCTGTGTGGCAATCTCAATTTCTTTTTCAAAGTCATATTCATCATTATAGTTTCTATGGTTCTGCAGAAACTGAGAGTAAGGAGTACTTTCCACCAGATCATCTGCATGAAAACTATGAGCATGAAGAACAGTGTTACATGCTGTTTCTTTCCTATACTGTGTTATCTCTATGCCCATCACCCCAATTCTTATTCTAACATCCAAACAGGGTATAGACTCCTTATTCCAATCCATTGTAAATTTCAAATATTGATTACACATGTCCAAATATTGCTTAAAAGCAACAAGGTCCTCATTTGAACTCAACCACAGCATAAATAAATCATCTATGTATCTCTTAAACAATCTGATATATTTATAGAATGGATTATATTGTTCATTCAAGATGTAAGAGTTCTCAAATTCAGACATGTACGCATTAGCATATCCAGGGCCATAGTGGATCCCATGGCTGTACCTCTGGTCTGTTCAAAAACAGTCTTTTTAAACCCAAAATAACTTTGTTAAAATGAATTCAGTCAGCACTTGTAATGTTCCTGTTCTGGGGTACACTCCTGTTTCCCTTAGATCCAAAAGTTTTCCCATTGTGATTATTCCTTCCAGATGGGGTATTGAGGTACATAAATCTGCCACATCAAGTGTCACCAAAAGTACAGATTCCCTTTTTTCCTGAGTGAGATTCACCTCCTTAAGAATGTTAATAAAATGTGATGTATCCCTAATATAAATTGGAATTTTCTCAGCCAGAGGCTGTAAATGATAGTTAACATAATTCAAAATGGGTTCAAATATACTTCAGATACCTGATACTATGGGGCGCCCTGGTGGGTCCGTCTGGTTCTTATGTATTTTAGGCAATGTATAAAAAAACAGGTGTTCTGGGATACTTTTGTATGATCAGATCTCCTTCCCGATGTTTCAGGAGGCCCAATAATACCAGAGCACTGGGAAGCTGGAGCAGGATGTTAATGTAGGGTCCAGCTCTGGTGGTAGTGGGGTGTCAATGTATGGTCCAGCTGCGGGCAAGGGCAGGTTGTTGGTGTAGGGTCCAGTTACAGGGGTGTATGGCAGGCTGTTGACATTAGGTCACGATCTGAGAGAGGCAGACTGTCAACATAGGCTAGAGCAAGCTGTTGAGGCTTTGGTGCCACAGCTATAGACATGGGATATCAAATTGTTTAGGTGTGGGGGGCATTCAGAGTGAGATGACTATTGTCAGCTTCTGAGAGGTGGTAATGGCAGCTGTAGTAAGACTAATCTTAGGTTTCACTAGTTCAGCAATCAACCAAATCAGTGGAAAGTGCTTGTGTAATACAGTAATGAACTTGGTAGCTAGATCTGCATGTGTATGTGACATAGCGTTTTGACTGTTCCTCTGTCTGTCCCCATGACATAGACTACCACCCTTCTGGGGTACTACAGGCCTAGTCTTGTAGTAAAGGAACCTTTAAGGAGGGTTCTATCTGTAGGGGTGCTGCAGGGTAAAGTCTCCAGACTAAAGGAACCATAGGGAATTGTAGATGAATCCTTCTCGGAGAGAGATATACTGTAGCTGCCAGAGGGTGAGGATGCTGGAGCTAACAAATAGGTGTTTAAAGGACACAAGTGCATGCACTATTAAATAGAAGTTGGTGGAGGCAGAGTGCAAGCTGCTAGCTGTCCATTGAAACATGGCCATGTGGCCCTTAAATGCACTGGTTCAGTGGGCAACCAAACTGTAAAGTGCTTGTTTGACATATTGTAGTAATAAAGTCAGTAGGTAGATTTCTATGCCTATGTGTCCTAGAGTTCTGGCCATTTTTCTCTCTATCTTCAGGAGAGGGACTACAACCCATTTGAGGTACCAGAGACAGATTCCTATAGCAAAAGAACCCTTGAGAAGGGTTCCTCCTCTTGGGGTGCCAGAGGGACCAAGTCCCCAGACTAAAAATACCTTATGAAATTGTAGATGAATTCCCAAAAATGATGAAAGCCAAAGGCATGGTGTAGCAAGAACAAGTACGCCATGCATACCCCTAAGGAGAAAGGAAACCAAGAGCTGTTGATACAGTCCTCCTTCGGAACACAGAGTTACTAGTAATATGGCAACATACTCGTGATGAAGCAAGACACCATCCAGGGCCTATCTGACCTTCAGCACAGAGGAGAGGAGAGAGAGAGGAGAGGAGAGGAGAGGAGGGAGGGAGGGAGGGGGAACCATGCAAAGGAACCTCTTGGGATCCGAGGCCTCAGGATGTCATCACTCCAGTTTGCAATTAATTAATTTTATAACCTAAATAAAGCTGAACAGTGTGAACATGATGAGCTGTTTTCAGATTAGAAGAGATAATCTTTCCAAACAAGTACATATCCCCCTTTGTCTTGTATAAAACATCCACTGTATCAAATATGCAACAGGGAACATCCCTAAAATAGTTCACAAGGTCTGCAATCTGGATGACTCCCCCTTGGAGGTACATAGGTGCTAGTCCAAGTACTAATGACATTTTTCAGCTTTGTGTCCTATGGTTCCAGTATCACAAAGGGGCAGCGGAGCAGAGCCCTATGACAAGAAGTCCACCCTCAAGAGGCTCCCCCTCACATGGGAAGTGCAAGTGGAACTAGCTGAATGCTAAAGGAAATATCAGGGTTACAAACCCCAAGGATAAGGGAAAGATGGATCTGTTCAGAAACAATCACCTGCAGTACAATTCTAAATAAACTGCATCAACAAAGAGTTGGTATTTCATTTATTTAAAGTTGGAAATACACAGGCATTGGCATCCTTTGGTTGAGAAGTTAAACCGAGGTCCTGTCTGCCTTTTCTGGTGGTTATTCGGGTGGACATTAGCAATCCCATGGCACTTCTTGGGACATTTTTGTATTAAGGAAATCAAAAACAATCACACTACAAAAAATTTATTACAGTACATCAACACCAAATTGAAAACCAAAAATCATGATACAGTTCTTACAAAACAAAGAGGAGGATGCAGAGGGGGAAGAGAGGAAAGCCGCCACCGAGCAGGTCCACAGAGGAGTGGACTGCACCGGGGAAGTGCATTTTTTGTTTAATTTTTGCTGCTGGGGGTGAAGAGTAAAAGTAAAAGTAATAGAATATTGGGCTGCATTCTAGGCAACATCAAGAGTAGGGATAGACAGGTGTTGCTACCACTGTACACATCCCTTGTGAGGCCACACCTGGAATATTGCTTGCAGTTCTGGTCTCTCTTCAACAAGAGGGAAATTAAAATGTTGGAAAAGACACAAAAAAAAGCAGGCAGATGACAGGGAGGCCATATGGTGAGAGGTTGAGGGATCTGGGACTGTAATCCACGCAATACAGGTAGAGATGCAGTGAAGTAAAATTCTGACCACGTAGTGGTCGCGAAGTGGCCACATGCATTAGTGTTCCGTTTCGTGGAGTGCCCATTTTAAACCCTTACTTTGCCACTTTACATTGTAATTATGACTTTGCGTTGTGCACTCTGCCTTATTCCGCTTAAAGGCAGAGTGAGAATTCACAGGCAGCCCACACACATTGCATGGCTTACACAGTGTAGGTCACATGCTTCAGACAGGCAGGCAGGCAGGAGGTTACGGGCAAAAACACTCTCCAACATGGGCTGTCTTACATGTTTTGCAAGGGGTGTGACAAATGTCTCGGCTCTGCAAATGTCCAAAGGTGGGGTGTGGACATGTGATGAAGAGGGGTGCATAAGTGACAAGTCCCCAAATGAAGTTAATTTCCCAATTTTATGTACAGGGATTGATGTACCACTTGCACTAGACATACTGCATTGACCACCACCACTGCTACTCTGACCACCACTTGACAAGATTTCTAAATCATAATCCTCCCCCTCATCATGCCTGTAGTAATCATCTGGTGTTATTTCATCGCTACTGCAGATATTCCTACTTGGTCTTACACTCATGGAAGGGGATAACATGCTCAGTAAGGTTGATGATGAGGGTGAATGCCCCACTATAGCATTAGCTGCCATCTGGTGCCAAGTCCACAGTGCCATGTGCCTGTTCTTAAGATGTGTATGCTGGCCCCCCATGCCCAGATGACTCCCCTTTCTACCTCAACTCACACACACATGGCAAAGTTGGCAGACTGCAACTGACTCATCATTTGCATCTTGGACAAAAAAATCCCAAACAAGGGATTGTGATCCCCTACTTTTAACATGTCCTTGATGCTGCTTATTGGACTCCGTTTTTTTAACCCCTGAAATAGGGGGTGTGCTACATGATTTTTCAGGCTGGACACACTTGGACTCCAACTGATCACCATGACTACCTATGATTATTACTAGGTCACCATCATTATCATCAACAGGAACCACTAAATCACAACTTTTTTGAGGGGGGGGGATTTAATGCCAACAGACCCAGACACAGCCAACTTGACTTTCTTTTTTTCTCTGGTTCCCAGCAGGGGTCACTGACATCATTATCATATTCATCAACATCATCCACAACCACATTTTCAGCTTGGATGCTGTCACGTGGAGAACATGTTCCAACCACAGCATCATCATCATCACCACCCAATATTTTTGTGCCACACTTTGAATCATTGGATGGTAAAGGCATAACCCCAACAGTACTGGAAGAAATGTGACATTGTGAATTATTGTTGCCAGGATCAGAATCATGTTCAACTATCATGGGGATGTTAATGGAGAGTATGACATCATCTACTCTGTCAGTCACAGCTTTAGACTCAACTATATTTTTGAAACGGTTAACTGGTCAGAAGTGGAATGTGAGGCAGCAATACTCATGCCAGCAGAAACTGCACTAACACCACCAGCTGGGACAACATCATCTCTTCCAACTATGAGAGAAGCTGCAGACTGTGCTTTAAAAAACATTGATGGAGAAATCCCTTTAAGACATCAGCTATGCACTTCTGTGTACTACAACACCCATGGACAATTATGCCACTCCCAGCAGTGCCATGGCCAGAAAAAGTTTTGCTTACACGTCTCTTTGCAGGCATTTTGGGGGATTACCAAGAAAATTCTAAACAAATTTAGATGTTGGAACTTTCAGTCTGGGCCGGTGGATATAAAGCCAAAAAAAAAACAACAACTGTGGCTTGCAGATCGAGATTGGGCACTAAACAGATACAAAAGCACAGACAGATTAAGATTGTACTGTGCAATCAAGAAGAGATACAGATGCAAAGTAACAACAGCACCTTAACTAGTGCTCACAAGTCACAATCCAATCTGGAAAAGAATACCTTTTGCTGGTTTTTTTGGGGGGGGGGGAGGTGCAGTGCACAGCAGTAACAGTCCAAAACCAAGATACCACAAAGCAGTACAAAATCACGCAGGTGTGGTGGATAGCAGATTCACACTGCTGCAATTACTCTGTGGCACAATAAAATGTGTCTGATTTGACAGCCTGCGTCGCACACACACTCACACACACACTCCAAGTAATGCATAGCAAATTGAAAACTTCAGTAATATAACCAAATCTTTTAAACAAACTGAAATTATGCGCTGCTGCACCACAACAATCAGCAAAAAAAAAGTCAAGAATTACTGAAAATATTACTGTATGTACATTAACATAGTTATACAAGAAAAATACTGTATAACCAAAACAGAAAGACTGCCTTTTTGTCTGTCAGTACACAGACTGAATGTTCTAAATTAACATTCACAATCCACACACAAACAATAAACACTCAATTATATGAGCATAGGAGAGTTTCCTACAATCCATGTACTAAATTTTAAGCAAAAAAAGGCTCAAAAAATGCTTTTTTAACAACTTTTAGAGGATTTGAATTGCACAGCTCTGACAGGAAACTGTCTCCATCTACTACTACACACACACTACACAGAACTGAGGCTATGCAGAACAATCTAGAGCCCATGTGATCTGCAATCCCATGAATCACTGCAAAATTTGCCTTAGAGCTCAATAACAAGGCAAAGTGATGCGAAGTACATTGATTTCTATGTATTTTGCATTAAAATTGATGCAGAAGTGGTTGGGGAAAGGCAGACTAACGCAAAGTCATTGTTATCAATGGACATACATTCCTCATTATAATAGCGAAGTACTCTGCATTCGTTTATGGATTATAGCGGATTCCTCATTATTCCGTAAATTGCCCATGAGGCGAATTTTGTCACTTTGTCCACCTCTAAATACAGGAGACTTAGAGGGGATTTGTGTGTGACATATAGGGCATTTAACAATGGCGACTTGTGGGAATGTATAGGGTACACAAGTAAAGAAACAACGAGGTGAGTTCTTCAGGACAAACAGATGGGCAAATTGGTTAAATCAGAGAGTTAATATTTGGAACAGATTACAAAGGGAAATGGTATCAAGCAGCACCCTGGATGTATTTAAATCCACATTGGATGAATACAGTACATGAAGGATACTAAGTACACAATTTTCGGTTGATTGGTTGAGTCATAATGGCCATCAGCTATAGACTCATACTATGTTCCTAAGAGGGAGAAGGGAGGACGCCACTAGAGGGAGGGCGAGGGAGGGACTCGGAACTTTAGACCCTAAGACCATGTGACACAAGGTAGCCTATAGGGAGGCTGCTGCCCATGGATATAAGGGCATCATACTTGTAGTCCACTTAGAGGAAAGCTGCCACCAAGCAGGTACACAGAGGAGTGGACTGCACAGAGGGAAGTGCATTTTTGTTTAATTGTTGCTGCTGATGTGGGGGAATGCTGTGATTTTGGGATCTGGGCTGAAGAGGGAGGAGGGAGGATGCTGCTAGAGGGAGAGACTTGGAACTTTGGATGCTGGAGGCACATGGCATGAGGCAGCCTATAGGGAGGCTATTGCCCTTATAAATTACCCAGGGGGGCTGAGCGACCGCATGCATGAGCAACCCCAGAAGCATGAGTGCCATGAAGCAGGAGTGTGGTGTCTGACTAAATGGCTTTTGTAGGGCATCCACAGGATGGACCGCAGGCCATAGGTTATGCTGGGAAGTGCATTGGGTGGGAGGGGACATCAGGAGGTAAGTAATTAGGTATACCTACCTGATAAGCTGAGTATATCTACAGAATGCATAGGAAGGTGACCAGAACAATAAATAAGGGGACAATGGTAATAACATAGCTGGAGTTTGCGTAAATGGCAGGTCTTTTATCAGTGGTCGGGGATATGGCAGGATAATCTCAGAAGAGAAAGTAGGAAGGCTGTGGGGCCCTGGAAACTTGACCTTGAAGTGGGCCAGTGAGGAGGCGTGGAGGATGGAGGAGGGAAGCTGATCATGGGGGGACAGGGAGGGTGGTAAGCTGCAGTGGGGGTGGGGCAGCCATCATTTTAGGAAGTTTGTGGAGAGCTGGGGGTTGTCTGGTGTGTAGGTAGTTTGGGAAGCTTAGGGAGGAAGTCTGGTGGTTGCGATGGGAGCTAAGAAGAAGGGACTGGAGAGGTTGGGGAGAGCATCAGGGGCCAAAGCAACAGAGGATGGCTCCTCCAGACTGTACAGCAAGTAGACTTGGAATAGAACATGAGTGGATGTCCAGGAGCAGCAACATCTCAAGGACCTGGGAGAACCAGGATGGGAAGGTGGCAGATGGTAAAGAACAGGGGCAGGGTGAGGAAGGGATCAGAGCCAGAACATGGAAAAAAGATATGGGGTGGAGCAACATAGGAAGCTTAGGACATAGGAGATGAGTCTAGAAACAGGTTCTCAGTGTTGGCTAGATTGGGGGAACAGGTGGTGGGGGGAGGTCAGAGAACACAATAATGTAATGGACACTACCAGTGACATCACAAGGAAGGAGAGTGGAAATCAATGAGGGGATGCAGATGATTGGGAGGGGGAATGGGGTACAGGGGGCATGTTGTAGGGTGGTATCCTTGAATGCAAGGAATCTGGTGAATAAGGCAGTAGAGCTTCAGGCACTGATGATGGAGGGAGAGGTAGATGTAGTGGCCAACACAGAGACATGGGCCACTCAATACCATGACTGGGAACTCGTGATCCCTGGGTACAAGTTGCACCAGAAAGACAGAGGGAAGAGGAGATGGGTAGGGGTGGCTACATATGTAAGGGTGGGGATCTTATGCACCAGTGAGGAGGAAGAGGTGAGCAGTAGGGCAGTAGAGAGTGAAGCCGGGACAAAAAAGTGTAGCAGAGGCAAGGGAGGTAGTTGGGCAATAGGGGGTGAAGAGGTGACAATGAAGGGTTAGAGTGAGCAGCTGGGGGGTTACAGGGGAGGGGAAGGAGATAGTCTGGACAGGAAGCATGGAGTGGAATGGGAGGCCAAAGGGGGGATAGCGCAGGAGATAAGCAGGGGGATGGGGAACAGGAAGTAGGGCTCTGGACTGTGGACAGAGGGAAGGGCAAAACATGGTAGGAGGGCAGGTGTTAGGAGAGAGGGTTGTCATGCTGGGAGACTTAATACTGAAAGGTATGAGATGGGGAGGCAAAGGTCCAAGGAAAAGCTACACATGGGTGAAGTGTATGCCAGGCTTGACAGCAGTTTATACCTAAGTGTGTGGGGCAGGAACAGGATAAATCTCACATTGTAGTACACCTGGGTAAAAATGACCTGGAAGGGTGTAGTATAGGGGAGGTGCTGGACAGGTTCAAGGAGGTAGGAAGAATCTGCAGTGAGGCAGGATTATCAGTTGCATTTTATGAGGTTCTACCAGTCCCTAGGGCAAGTACTGTTAGAAAGCAAAGAATCAAGGAATTCAACAGATGGTTTTGGAGATGGTGCGGGACCAAGGAGTATGGGCTGGTGGGTGGGGAGTAGGGTGTGGGGGGAAAAAGGAACTGTATGAACCAGATAGGCTGCATTTAAGTAAGGAGGGCACAGGGATTCTGAAACATAAACTGGAGGAACACATACCGATAAAAATTAATTTAAACTGAAGGGAGGAGATAATAAGGAGGGCTCAAATCAGAACCACCAGGTGGGGGAGTCCGAAAGGCCTCCCCCCAGCACATCAAGAGGAGAGAGAGCGGAAATCAATGGGAGGATGCAGATGATTGGTAGGGGGAATGGGGTACAGGGGGGCATGTTGTAAGGTGGTATCCTTCAATGCAAGGAGTCTGGCAAACAAGGCAATAGAGCTTCAGGCACTGATGATGGAGGGAGAGGTAGACGTAGTGGCCATCACAGAGACATGGGCCACTCAATACCATGACTGGGACCTCATGATCCCTGGGTACAAGTTGCAGGAGATGGGTAGGGGTGGCTATATATGTAAGGAAGGGGATCTTATGCACCAGTGAGGAGGAAGAGAAGGGCAAGACTGAAGCCTTATGGGTACAGCTTCAAAACTCTAAAGGGCAGAAGGGTAGATTGGGGGTGCTATACAGACCACCCTCACAAAATGTGGTAATGGACAGGGAGCTGGGGGAGCAAATTAGAAGGCTAAGTAGTAAGGGCAACATTGTCATAGTAGGTGATTTCAGTCTTCCTGGGGTTGACTGGAGCACCCTGGCTACCTCCAGTTCCAGGGAACAGGTCCTCCTGAAGGCTTTCCAGGATGACTTTCTGGTGCAGGGGGTAATAAAGCCAACCAGGGAGGGTACCATACTGGACCTCGTGCTGTCGGACGGGGATCATGTCAAAGACAGAGTTGTGGAGGACCCCCTAGCAGGCAGTGACCACTGCATGGTGTGGTTCTTCCTCAGCTTGGGAAAGGAAGCAGCCAGGACCAAGACAAGGGTGGTGGCTTCAGAAGAGCAGACTCCGGTAAGATGGGTGACATCCTAGTGGGACATCTTGCCAAGATCAGCCCAGAGATGGATGCTGAACAGAAATGGTCCATTATCAAGCTGGGTCTGGTTGAGGCCACTATCACATGTGTAAAGACCATGCCTAAGAAGTCCAGGACCAAAATACTGAGCTGGCTCAGCAAGGGGGTGACAGAGGAAGTTAGGAGGAAGAAAGCAGCCTTCAGTAGGTATAAGAGAACTATGTGAGAGACAGACAGTAACAAATACACGAGGAAATCCAGAGAGGTGAGTAGAGTGGTTGGCCAGCTAAGGCTGCAAGGGAGGTAAGGCTGGCACAAGGGATGAAAAATGGGGAAAAGGATTTCTTCAGGTACATAAGTGAGAAGAGAAGCTGTAAGGATGGGATTGTCAGGATTAAGAGGGGAGGGAAGGGTGGGTGGTCAGAAAGTGGGTGGACCATGCAGAGGCACTTAATGAGTACTTCTGTTCAGTGTTCACCAGGGAAAAGAATGGGACTATCCCAAAGGGGAAAATAGGGACAGAAAGGGGGGGAGCAGGGGTAACTGAAGGGAAAATCACAGAGGACAGGATTTTAAAGGGACTGAAGGCCTTGTGGGTGGATAAGACTCCAGGACCAGATGAAGTACATTCAAGAGTCTTGAAAGATTTGGCATATGTTCTGGCTGGCCCTCTAGTGAATCTGTTCAACACCTCACTGGTGTCAGGGTGTGTGCCCAGGACTGTAGAATGGAGCATGTGGTGCCTCTCCACAAGAGTGGACCCAGGGATGAGCCGGGTAACTACAGACTAGTTCACATGCCTAATCCAGGGGATTAGGTGTGTGAATTGGGGGGGTGGAGCTGACTAAGGCTTAGTATCTTCCAACAGATGGAAGATTTAAAAGGTCAAGTTAGTTGGTGTGTTGAGGTAGAAGCCTAAAGTTTGCTGACAGAAAGTACCTAGCTTTACCTGAGCTTTTTGTCTTCTAGGTTTGTTTGAAAGGACAGAGCAAGAAGAAACATTAAGGCTTCTTTTGGCTAAGCAGAGTTACTGTTTTGTTATTATTTTGTTTTGTGTTTACAGGTTGTGCAGTTTGATCTCTCTTTCTCACATTGAAGGAGCTGATTGTTTTTCTTCTACACCACTTCCAGGGGATTAGGCCTGCCCTAACCTGATTTATTTTTCTTTCAGTAGTGTTACAAGGGGAGGATTAAAGGCAGGAGGATTTAACTCTAACCTGTACATTTCTCCTCATAATTGCTATCAGTCTTGTGATTGTTGCAGGAACTGGGAGCTGAGGAACCTGCATGGCATTTCAGACTGAAGTGGGCTGATTGTTTTTTGAGAGACAATACCTCTGGTGTACATTTATAGGGCTGCCCCATAGACATTTCCTCCACTTCCTGTCCTACCTAATGAGGGGTGTGTTCGCACACATCTGCACAGGGATACCAAAGGTTACTATTTGTCTCCCAAGCTGGTGTGGCGTACTGAGTGATTGACTAGAGGCTTACTATTGTACTGTGTGAAAAAGGTTCTTTAATTGTGAATGTTTCCTAACACAGCTACTCAATCTTCTATAAAAAAAAATTAAATTTACTTGGGTGCTAAAGCTCAGGAAGGAGAAGGCAAATAACGGACATGATGGGAGTGGTACAATGTAGTAGCTGTGGGGCAGCAGTCTTCAGGGGGACATTCTGGAGGCTGCAGTGCTGCTCTAGCTCCATGTACCTCTCTGGTTGAGGGAAGAGGTTGCTCGTCTCCAGGCAGAGTTGGCTAGGATTCAGGTAACCTTCTTCCCCACCCAGGGACCACCGAAGCCACCCCCGCTGCCTCAGAAGATGCCGGTAAGGAGGGGCGGTTGGACAAGTGTGGGCTCAGGAAGGGTGAGGGAGGAAGGGCAGAGGTCCATACCACCTGTGGTTCCACCCCAAAACTCCTACCCCATTCTGGTAGAGTGAGGCAATCCCATAGAGGAACCTGCAGTGGTGGACCAGGTGGATGGATGAGCTTCCATAGTGGAGACCTTGGGGGGGAGGGCCCCCAGAGAAAAAGGAGGCAATTCCTAGTTGGGGACTCTATTATTATGGGGTAGAATTGGGGGTGGGGAAGGGAGGAGGGAGAGATGTAAGGTGCCTACCGAGCGCCTCAGCTTGGAGGGATAGGAAGCATATTCTAAGGGTTGCAGGGGCAACAGCATAGGAAGGGGAGCTAGGCATCATTGTCTACCAGGGGACAAACAACCTGGTTGACAATGAGGTTGGGGCAGTGCAGAGGGAGTTCACAGAGTTGAGGAGTGGTCTTAGGCAGGTGGCACACTTAGTAACCTTCTTAGAAGTACTACCTGTCTTTGGAATGGGAAAGGCCAGGATGCTCTGCACCATGAGATTTAATGAATGGCTGAAGAACTGGTGCGGAGTTGAGGGTTTTGACTTCATTGGGGACTGGGTGCCCACCTGGAGAGATACATGCTTGTACGCAAGGGAAGGTGTGCATCTGTCCGAGGGGGGACCAGGATCCTGAGTGAAAGGTTTGAATGTTTCATTGGCAAACGTTTAAACTAGCCAAGGTGGGGGGGAGAGGTGGAAATATGTAGGAAGAACTCATCTGCCCTCCCCAACAGGTTAAGGCAGTCAGAAAAGAGGATACTAAGGATGGGAAAACACAATGGACTGAAACAGGAGGTACTCTCAGGGGAGGCACAAGGGGAAGGGATAGGAGGGGAACAAGTAGGGGTGAAGCCATCAAAACATGGAAGACCATGTGCACAAATGCCTGCAGCCTGGGTACCAATATCTCTAACCTGGTGGCTTTGATGGCAGAGGGAGACCTGGATATTATGGCAGTCACTGAAAATTGGTATACGGAAAGACATGACTGCAATGTTAATATACCTGGGTACAAAGAATACAGAAATGACAGGGAGGGCAAAAAAGGAGGAGGGGTGGTGATCTACATCAAAGAGGGGATCAAAGTAACTGAAATTAAGGGAAATCAGGGAGGAGAGAAGGCACTGTGGATCACCCTGGAGTCAGGAAATGGCAACACTATCTGCACAGGGGTTATCTACAGACCCCAGTGCAAGGGGTGGAAACAGATAGGCAAATGGTAGATAACATCCATAAAATGGCAGAAAAGGGGGAAGTGTTGTTGGTAGGGGACCTAAATATGCCTGTTGTTAACCGGAACATCTATGCTGTGGCCACATCCAGGATCAGGGTCATCCTGGATGCCCTGCAAGGGGCATGCCTCACACAGCTGGTATTGGAACCCACCTAGGAGGGGGTGATATTGGACCTGGTGCTCACAAATGGAGACAGAATAACAGATGTATTGGTGGGCAGCCATCTGGGGTCCAGTGACCACCATACAGTATGGTTCAAGGTAAAGACAGTAGAAGAGTCAAGCCTCACAAAAGCAAGAGTCCTAGACTTCAAAAGGGCCAGCTTCGCTAAAATGGGAGAATGTCTCAAGAAAACACTGCAAAGGGTGAGGGAGGGGGGGTAGATGTACAGTGGGAGAACCTCAAGAGAGCCATAACAGAGGCAACAAGCCTTTGTGAGAAGCAAGTTAACAAAGCAAGAAGACAAAGAAAACCATTATGGTTTTCAAAAAAAGTGGCAGGAAGGGTTAGAGAGAAAAAATGGCATTCAAGAAATAATAGAAAATGCAGAGGGAGAAAGACAAGGAACTGTATCAGACTAAGCAGAGGAAGGTGGGAAAAGCAGTCAGAGTTACAAAGGCACAAACAGAGGAAAGGATAGCCAAGACAGTGAAGGAGGGGGACAAAACCTTCTTCAGGTACATAAGGGAAAGAAGAAAGGCCAAGGGAGGGTACTGAGGCTAAGTAAAGGAGGGGGAGTGAGCAGCGGGGGACTGGAGAAAACTGAGATACTGAATGAATAAGTTTATTCAGTATTCACGAAAGAAGGGAAGGGAGAGGGACTGGAATTATCCAGCAGACACACACAGGGAAGAGGGTGGACACCAGAACATTCACAGAAGAGAGAGTCCTAAAGGAATTCTTGAAACTGAAGGTGGACAAGGCAATGGGGCTAGATGGAATACATCCCAGAATACTAAAAGAACTCAGAGAGGTGCTACTGACTCCACTGACAGCCCTATTCAACAAATTGTTGGAGGAGGGAGCAGTACCGGGGGACAGGAGGAGGGCGAGTGTGATACCCTTCACAAAAGTGGAAGCAAGGTAGAAGTAGGAAACCATAGACTGGTCAGTTTGACCTCAGTGGTGGAAAGATGCTGGAATCACTGTTAAAGGAAAGGATTGTGGTATGTCTAGAAGCTAACGGGGCACTTTACCCAAGGCAACATTTAATAACAACAGGAAGGTTTTGTCAAACGAGTCTGATAGATTTTTTTGACTGGGTGACAAGGGTTGTAGATCAGGGAGGGGCAGTGGACATGGCCTACCTAGACTTTAGCAAAGCATTTGACACAGTCCCACACAAAAGCTTAGTAAACAAGTTGGGCAGTCTGGAAGTTGGTCTCAAGGTGGTAAACTGGGTAAAAAATTGGCTGAGCAACAGTACACAGAGGGTGCCAGTAAAGAGAGTTCAATCTGAGGAAAGGGGAGTAACCAGTGGAGTGGCACAGGGTTCAGTATTGGGGCCAGTTTTCTTTAATGTCTTTATTAGCGACATTGCGAAGGGACTCGAAGGAAAGGTATGTCCCTTTGCAGATGATGCCAAGATCTGCAATAGGGTTGACACTCTGGTGTGTGTGTGTGTGTGTGTGTGTGTGTGTATGTGTGTGTGTGTGTGTGTGTAGAAGATGAGGAGAGACTTAGCCAAGTTGGAGGAGTGGTCAAGCATGTGGCAGCTCGGATTCAATGCCAAGAAGTGCAAAATCATGCACTTGGGGAACACAAACCCAGGGGAGGAATACACAATGGGGGAGGTACTAACAACAACCAAACTGGAAAGGGACCTGAAGGTAGTCATAACAGATGATCTAAAAGTAGCCAAACAATGTGAGAAGGCAATGAGGAAAGCCAGGGGGATGCTGGAGTGCACAGGGAGAGGTATCACCAGTAGAAAACAGGAGGTTGACAATGAAGACCTGTTTGCTTTGTGTGTGTGATCTCTTGTATTTTGTAGGCGTAAAGTAGAGGACAGCGGCCCTGGACCTCTCATAATTTCTGATGCTTTGTCAAATACTGCAGAAACTAGCAGGAAGGGGCCAGGTAAGATATGTTTGTATGAGTTAGCCATAATGCAATGCACCAACTGCTAGTACTTTCAAAGTTAATCTCCAGCTGGATAGGTGTTGTATATCTATGCACAGAGTATTATCCTACTGCTTACCTGGCTAGTATATTCAGTTTGTTACTATTTGGCCAGCATGTTCTGTTCTCTGCTTCTACAGACATATGTAACAGTCTGTAAGATGTTTGCAAAGTATCCGACTGTTTTAATGTTTGTATCGTCTTAATAAGTCAAATCAATAAAACTTATTAAGCACAAAAGAAAACAGGAGGTGGTGATGTCACTGTATGGGCAGTTGGTGAGGCCTCATCTAGAGTACTGCGTGCAGTTCTGGAGACCTTATCTCCGAAAGGACTTAGACAGGGTGCAGGCAGTCCAGAGAAGGACAGTGAAAATGGTGCAGGGGCTACACTAGAAACCATAGAAGGGGAGACTGAGGGAACTCAATATGTATACAGTGGAGGAAAGGAAGGGGGGGGATATGATTGAGACATTCAAATACCTCAACGGGATCAATAGAGTTCAAGAGGGCAGCATCTTTCAGAAAAAAAATGTGCAAGAACAAGGGGTCACAATATGAGACTGGAGGGGAAAGACTCAGGGGCAACGTGAGGAAGTATTTTTTCACAGAAAGGGTGGTAGATGCATGTAACAGCCTCTCAGAGGAGGTTGTGGGGGCAACAATGGTAGGTGAATTCAAGAATGCATGGGACAGGCAGAAGGCACACTATGATGGGAAGGAGGAGGTATGCTGCAGATCAAGTAGGATCTGGAGTTTATACAGTAGGTAGGGAAATGGGCAGACTAGGTTGGTCAGACGGTCCTTATCTGCTGTCAGATTCTATGTTTCTGTGTTTCTACCAGTCAGCCTTACCTCCACTGTAGGGAAGTTAATGGAGCCCATTCTAAAGAAGAGACTGGTGATCCTTCTGGAACTAAATGGTCTCCAGGACAGAGAGCAGCATGAGTTTGTCTCGGGACGATCCTGCCAGACCAACTTAATTGACTTTTTCAATTGGGTCACAAGGTCACTCAACAGGGGCCATGCAGTGAATGTCTTGTATCTGGACTTCAGCAAGACCTTCTACTTCATGCCACATGGAAGGTTACTCAGTAAACTCAGTGCACAAGGCAATCTTCGCCCCCTCCTGGATTATTGCTCCCCCATCTACTCACACCTGTCCAAAAAGGAACTTCCCCGTCTCACCATGACTTATAATTCCATTGGTCACTTCATTCTCAAAGCCCCTTCATTAACCCATCACTGCTCACTCTACCAACCCCTTGGGTGGCTCCCCATCCAGGCACACTTTGACTACACCACAGGCTGTCTGATAGGCAGCTCCCTCAGAAATTATAAACTTCCCCCCATGCTCCCCTTCTTATACATAAAACAGCAACCAGACCTACCATAGTATCCTCCTTTCCAACCCTTGAGGTTCCACATGTCTCCATAGTCATGGGCAGTAATGCTTTCTCTGTCTCTGCTCCCTCCCTCTGGAACAGTTTTCCGGCACCTGTTCGTACATCATCATCCCACAAGTCTTTCAAATCTAACCTGAAGGCCTGGCTACTGGAAGCATCCTCCTGCAAATGCTCACCGAGTAAAGCAGACACCCAAAAGCCACCATAATCTTCTGCCATGAACTAGGTCAGCACAAACACCCTCAATTTCTCCCCACCCCTGCTCCTCCCTCTATAGAGCCAAAATCCACATGGTGCCCACCACAATGCCCCATTTCAACCCTCTCTTTTAGATCATCTGGCAGGGCACCTTAGACAAATGCTAGTTGTCCATCTTTTGAACCTACCTTTGTACTGCTGCATGTATGTCTCACGGTACCTTAATTTACCATGATTGTATACCACAGGTAATCAACAAATGTCTCAACACCCATCTCGGTGTTTGTGCAGTTTAATTTCAAATGTTTGTAAAGTGTAACCATATGTGTATACTGTGTATACTGCTATGTCTCATGCCACCACGTTGTGGCCCAGGTCGTGACTGAAAATGGTCCTCTGAATCAGTACACCTACCTGGTTACCAAAAACATAAATAACAATAAATAAACTGAGGAACTTTGGAGCTGGAGGGAAACTGGTGAGGTGGGTCAGGAGCTGGCTGGAGGACAGAAAACAGAAGGTAATTGTAGGGGGTGGGAGACTATCAAAACCCAGACCTGTAACTAGTGGGGGCCCACAGGGCTCTGTGCTTGGACTGGTGTTATTTAACATCTTTATTGGGGACATAGCAGACAGCATCAAAAGTAAAATCTGTCTGTTCACAGATGACACAAAGGTTTGTGTGACAGTGGCTAGTGAAGAAGGGAGGCAGAACCTTAGAGATTACCTGGCAAAGCTCAAACTCTGGTTAGGCATATGGCAGCTGGGGTTCAATGCTAAGAAGTGTAAGGTCATGCACCTGGGAGCCAGGAACCTTGGGATTAGCTACTTCCTGGGAGTTGTGCAGGTATCCATTACAGAGAAGGAAAGGGATCTAGGGGTGCTTGTCACAGGGGACATGAAGCACTCTGCGCAGTGCCATAAGGCGCCAGCCAAAGCAAATAAAATGCTGGGGTGCATTGCCAGAGGAATCACTTCTAGGAGGGAGGGAGGAAGCCATCCTGCCATTGTACAGGTCACCTGTGAGACTGCACTTGGAGTACTGTATGCAGTTCTGGTCCTTATATTTGAAAAAGGATGTCAAACTTCTGGAGCGGGTACAGCGAAGGACAACCAAGATTATCCTAGGCCTGGGGGACAAATCCTATGAGGAGAGACCAAGGGAGCTCAACGTGTATTCCCTGGAGGACAGAAGGGAGAGACGGGATATGACTGAAACCTTTAAATACTTAAAAGGTATAAATAAGGTTAATATAGAGGGCATATTCAACTTAGGGGGAGGAGAGGAACATATTCTTTTTTTTTTAATTATTGTTAATTATTTTTGACATTACAAAATAGGAAAATAAGCAATACAGAGATGTATTCAGATATAGCATATATGGAATAGGGCATTAACAAAGATATGTAGTCCAAATCCACAATGAGCAGCTAACAGTATTATAGATCTTTTTATAGCTGTTGAGAGAGGAGTCACCTAGAAAATAAAGACACATTACTAATACCCCTGTTATGGCCAGGCCCATATGAGTACTCAACCAAAGAAACGCATTATGATTCCCTCCCTCAGTCATCTCCCCCCCTTTGGGGCCCCAAAGTATGCTGGGGGTTATTTTGTACACTTAAGGTACAAAATCTGGATAGTGTTCTAGCTGATAAAGAGTCCATTGTTTCTAATGATTATCAAAACTAGGAGCTCTGTTATTCATTTTGGCTGAAACCCTTTCCAAATGATATATTTCATATGTTAATTTTCTCCAAGACTCTTTAGTCAGGATCTGAGTAGAAAGCCAGAGTCTCGTGATGACCTTTTTGGCCATCGAAACCAGTAAGGTTAGCATTCGATAGAGCATCCCCTGAACCTTAAGTCCATTAAGTGGCACTGCTGTAAAAATAAAAGTTGAGGTAAGTATTTCCAGTCTCCCATGTATAGCATTTAATTCATTTATGATCCTTTGGCAATATCCCAATATGTATGGGCATGACCATAAGATATGTCCTATCCCAGCCCCCTCTTGGCCACATTCCCTTCAGCAGGCCATAGATCCTTGCCCTCTAAATTTTTGCAATTATATCTGGGGTTCTGAAAAACCTTATTCTAGCTTTTCATGCATATTCTCACCAATAAATATTAGAAGAGATTCTAGAATATAATGAAGTTGAGTTTTGCCACTGATCTGTTTCTAATTCTATTCCCAGTTCCTTAGACCATCGAACTCTAAGATAGTCCAGTGAGTCAGTACCATAAGACTGTAGTGCTAGATAGAAGCCACTAATAACATGCTCCTGTACTTGTCCCTTTAAATGGCATACCACCATCTGAATCAAACTGGAGGGGGATTCAGCTACCCCTGATATGGCCTCCTCAAATGGTAGCAATCTATTTCTGAGGGTCATGTATGTTTTGTATTGATTATTAGGAAGTTTAAATTCTGTTTGTAAGTGTGAAAAAGAGTAAATGTCCAGGGACCCCACCAACTGAAAGGTATAATGGAGTCATACCTTTCCCATTGCTGAATCAGAACCACGGAAAGGTACAGTCTCACTTGAGGGGACAATGTAGATTGCCACAGTTGTAGCCAGCTTTTAAAAAATTCTGAGGTAAATCTTGCAACCCTTGTAAGTGGTATACAGCCTAGTGGATCCCCTAAAATAAAAGAGGGAAAATGCTCTAGACCATTAAAGGTAACCTCAATGTCTTTCCAGTGTGCTACATATTGGGTAGACGTGTGCAGTAAGGTTATGTGGATTTGGGCTGCTTGGGCATATCGTTTCATATTTCTGAGATTAAGCCCCCCTTGTGCCTTACAAAGTTGTAGTGTAGAGTATTTCACTCACGGCGCTTTACCTCCCCAGACAAACCAAGAAACCAATTTGTCCAACGTTTGAAAATAAGTGTTCAAGGGGAGTACAGGGAGAGTTTATAGAAAAAAAAGTAAATGAGGTAAAATATTCTGCTGTATAGTTTCAACTCTGAAAAGTATCCCCATAGGAAGTAGGGCCCACCTAGATAAATCTGAAGTAATTTGTTGAGTGATGGGTTAAAAATTCATCAATTCAAGATGCAGCATCTTATATGGTATTTTAATGCCTAAATATCTCATCTCCAGTCTACTCCAACGGAATGGGAAATCAACTTTTAAATTTCTGGAGGGTTGAAATGAATATGTTAATACCTCTGTCTTGGTGCTGTTAACCTTATAACCAGCTAGTTTACTAAATGTATCTAGTTGTTCCCAAACTGCCAGAACAGAGGTTTCTGGGGAAGTAAGAGTCAACAAAATATTATCAGAAAAAATTTTTAATTTATGGGACCATCCCCCCACTGGGATTCCCTCTATTTGGGCTTGAGCCCTGATGTTAGCAGCTAATGGTTCCAAATAAAGGGCAAATAGTAGAGGGGATAATGGGCATCCCTGTCGAGTGCCCCTGGTTAAAGCAAATGGTGAGGAGAGCATGCCATCAAGTTTAAGATAGGCTAAGGGCATTTGGTACATGGCTTGGATTTGGGAAATAAATGTATCTGGGAATGCAAAATGTTTCAGAGTAGCCCAAAGACAGGGCCAAGACACCCTATCAAATACCTTCTTGGTGTTAAAGCCGAGAAGGACTAATGGTATCTGCTTGTGAGAAGCATACTCTGTTGGCAATAAAACACATTGACCTGCATCGTTTAATAATGAAACCCACTTGGTCGTCATCAATTAAATTAGGGAGCAAAGCAGCTACCCTATGAGCCAGTATAGACATAAATAATTTACAGTCGCAATTGAGTTTCGATATCGGCTGGTAAGAGGCTATCAAAGATGGGTCTTTTCTAGGTTTAGGAATGGCCACCATCTCTGTATATCACCATGAGGGCAGGGGAAGTTGCCCCCCTTGGATATCTACATAGGTTGCTGTGAGAGCCGGGGTCAGCAGTCTGCATAAAGTTCTATAGAACTCTGCTGGATATCCGTTGGGTCACGAGGTTTTCTGATATTTAGTTAGCCCAAGAATATCCCGTACTTCAGTGGCTGTGATAGGGTGGAGCAGTCCTTCAGCCTGGGCAAGGGAGAGCCTGGGTAGCGGGGAATTTTGTAAGTAAATATCCAATTGTTGGGGGGGGGTGGGTCTCTTCAGTATATAAAATCTGATAAAATGGAGCCATCACCTGTCTGATCTCACCTGGGTGTAGTAACAGGCGACCGGAAACAGGGTTCCTTAGTTTTGTAACCATAGCTTGTGCTTTCTCTCCTCTCAGACGTCTGGCCAAATTACTAGCCTCTCGGGGTCTTCCCTCCTAAAGCCGAAGCTTCAGGTAGAGCAACTGCTGCTCTATCTGCTGGTCAACCGTATTTTTTCCTTGATTGTAGCTAACTGTGCTTCAACAATGAGATCCCCCTGAAATTGTCTAGTCTGCAAATGCAGCAGCTGTACCTGCAGTTCCTTCTGCAACATCTCCCAAGCTCTCTTCTTATAGGAAGAGTATCTAATGATCGCCTCCTTAATACAGTTTTAAGAATGTCCCATCTTATACTGTGTGAAATCTCTGGAGAGCTATTATCTGCTAAAATTCTTGGTATAGCTGCTTTAACCAGCTTAATAAACTCTGGGTCCTGCAGGTGCATTAAATTTAAATGCCCAAATGAGCATTTCCTTGGTTTTGTAACATCTATTTTTAAGTAGAGAGGAAAGGGGTCCAAAAAAACAGAGGTGCTCACCCCCACGTCTCGTATTGATTCTAAGTGTTCGATTAAGGTAAAAAACTAATCCAGTCTGGGGGACGTATGCGTTTTGGGGGAATAGTATGTATATGACTGTGTAGAGGGGAAGAAATGGTGCCAAATATCCACCATACCCAGTTTAGGAAGGGCTGTTTTAAGATATTTTTGTAACGGTGTAGCCCTATGTTGGGAGAAGGAGGTGGTAGCTAATCTAGTATTTAGTGTAACATTAAGGTCACCACCAACGACACACATACCCTGTGTGTGGACCAGGAGGTCATCTAAACAATTTTTGCCACTTGGACCAAGGGGCCCGGTGGAAGATAGACAGAGGCTACGGTAACCTGTGTAGTATAGAGTTGGCCCACCACAATAACATATTGACCTTCCCCGTCTACAATCTCTTTTTGAAGTTGAAACTGGACCCCTTGGGGCACCAGTATAGCAGCGCCTCTCCACCAACCAGAAGCATGTGAAGAGGCCACCACTACTTGAAATCCACATGACTTAAGTTTAGAGTGTTCAATTTGAGGAAGATGGGTTTCTTGTAAAAGAATGATGTCTGGTTTCTCTTGTTTGAATAGACTGAGTAACCGTCTCCTCTTAATGGGGTTGTGGATACCATTTACATTAAATGACATTATTAAAGCTGGCTTGGCCAATGTAATGTGGAATGTCTCAGAGGCTGCCTGTCTAAAGTCTTTTGGTTTGTCAAATCCCTCCCAGTATCCACCCTTCCATATAAGTAGGATCGTATATCCTTAACAGTGAGTAATCTTTCCCAGAACCCCATAGTCAGCCCCCTCAGATTTCCCAACATTCCTGTATTTATCATAAAGCCCTTTACTTTTTCACTCTGTATTGCTAATATTAAATAACGGTATATAAGGCCAGTTGCCAATCGGGCAAACCAGAAATTTGTAGCATTAAGTAACAGTATAAAAAAACAGCTGTTTATATAGTGTAACAACATGTGAGCAAACTGAACTTCCAAGGTTGGGGAAACTCCAATCTGTTTCCCTTTTATTTCTGGGAACACACAGATGCACTCAAGCTCCATACCAGAAAAGGGGGTAGATCCGGCACTCACCTGGCCCGGGCCCTCTGTGGACTATTTAGGTCCAACAAAGACAAAAAAAAAATGCAGGAATGAAAAACACAACAAGGTAAACAAGGGAAGGGTAGTCCAGAGAACCATCCTGGGAATGCGCCTGCAGGCTTAGCCATAGGTACTCGCTTCCCCCCCATTACAGAAGAAACTGTTTCCTTAAATTGCCTGCATGGGTTGAGCCCCCCAGGTATATATATATATAAAAAAAAGACATCTAAAATAAATGTCCCAAGTGGTGAAATGTCTCATATTCCAAAAAGTACATATTACAAGAGTCATAGATCGGGTCATTTGCCCTCTGTTGGGGTGAATCCCCCAGGCATCCATATAGTTCTGTTATATGCGGGACAAGCCCATCAGCAATTTAGGCCTCAACAACACAGCCGGTCATCCTCCCTCCATTTCGCACAGCATATAACATCCTCCAATGGAAAGTCGAGGCCCCCAATCCAGAAACTTGGTAATACAAGGGGAAACTCCCATTATTAAGGAGGCCTAAGCCACCTCGCCAGGGTCTGAAGGGGGAGTAAGGAAGGAGGGCTTGGAGGGGACATGACCCCAAGGCATTGCCATGACAAGTGACCGCAAGAAGACCCAGTTAGATAGAGGGCATATATATTAGAAATCCATGGCCTAGACTCGGGCCCACCTTTGAAGCCCAGGCAAGGATAGAGCCCTTACTCAACCACCTCCCCACCCCTATCTCCCCCCCCGAAAATACCTCAGTCATAAAGTGATGTATGAGGAACTGCCCGTGCTTCTGATGTCTTTAATATTATTCTCCACCCTGCGAAATTCAGCCAGGAGTTGTTTCAGATCCGTGGTAGTATTTGTGACATCCTCACACTTGCGCTACTTTCCCTCCCATGTCTGCCATCTCGGGGGTTGAGCATTTTGAGTTGAAGGCAAGTTTAAGTGCTCCAGAAAGACCAGGCCCTGTATAAGAAGAGCCTCAAGGGCCTCTTCAGCTGTAGCGAACTCCTGTTTCCCTGAAGGTAGGTGGACAATCAATTTTGCAGGATATAGGGTGGTAAACTTTAGTCCCTGAGCCTTTAATGTTAGTAAAAGAGGGAGATATGCCCTACGAAACTTCATTGTTTTGGGCGCGTAGTCACGGTCCAAATAGAAATGGCATTGGCCATGGAAAATCTGCTGCTTGCGCCAAGTCATTAGTAGCACCTGTTCCTTGATTGCATAACTGCTGAAGCGAGCTATGATAGATCGGGGACTGGCTGCAGGGGGGGTGGGCCTCGTTGCCAAGGCCCGGTGTACTCTCTCAAAATTGCGAGCCATAACAGCCGGTAAGTCCAGAGAGGATCTCAGCAAAGTAGTAACAAATTCTTTTATGTTAGCTCCTTCTGCTCCTTCAGCTACATAGTAGATGCAGATATTTTCATGTCTTGTACGGTTCTCAGCATCCTCTTGCTGAGCTGCAAGCAGTTCTTGCTGATCTTGAAGTTGCTGGACCAAATTTTCTAAGTCATCCACTCGGTTCACGTTGGCAGTAACCTACCTCTCTGTGTCATCTGCCCGCAGTTCACGCTGAGTGATGTGTCTGCACGTTTTGCTATAGAGTTGTTTAATATCAGCTCGAATGCACAGAGTTCATTGTAGATCGTATCAAGTTTGATTCTTTTCTTTGCCTTAGGAGTTTTCTGGGTCACACCAGCAGATTTAAGGTAGGCCGCAGCTGGTTGGGGGATCATGCCATCTGTGTCCGAGACATTGGATTCGGATTGATCTTCATCAACGTGGCACTCCTCAGTTTTTCAAGCTGTCAGGGGCACATTCCCTTTGTTTCCCCTCTTATTCATGGTTTGTGTTGTTTTGAATGGAAAATATCACTTGATAGAGGTGGAAATGCTAGGGGTTGGACGGAGCGAGTCATCTACGTGGCCATCAACCTCAGAGGCGGAACCAGAAGTCAAGGAAACATATTCTGAAACTGGTGGGGGGAAGATTCAAGGGGAAAATGAGAAGGCACTATTTCATGGAAAGTGTGGTGGCAAGGTGGAACGAATTGCTGGAGGAGGTGATCTCACTGAAGACTGTGGGCAGTTTCAAGAGAGGGTGGGACAGGGTCAAAGGAAAAGTCGGAACTGAGTGGAGTTTGGCGAGGGGGGTGATGATGGTGTGGGATGATAAATCAGTGGGACTGGAAATGGGAGCGGGGCAGCTGCAGTAAAATAAACTGAGCTGCACACTCGAGTGGACTTGATAGACCATTATGGTCTGTTTCTACTGGCGTTTTTCATATGTTCATAAAGAAAAAAATTCAGGAACTCCACAATCATAATAAATCATATAATGAAGTAAGAGAACAAAAAGGGACGCAAATCATAATATTCTCTCAACTGAAAACTGCAAGGTTTGTTTATTACCCACCTCATATTTTCCCAAAGGTAAAATAGCTTTTTTTTATTTAAAGATTGGTGTTCTTGCTGGTAGATCAGTTCCACCATGCCACATCGACAGGAATCCTGTTGAATGCTATTAC
Organism: Neoceratodus forsteri; assembly: GCA_016271365.2. Classification (NCBI taxonomy): domain Eukaryota; kingdom Metazoa; phylum Chordata; order Ceratodontiformes; family Ceratodontidae; genus Neoceratodus; species Neoceratodus forsteri. The sequence goes on from CM057453.1 coordinate 1,284,852,407, forward strand.
AGCGACAACACAATGCTGACAGTTAGCATTGTGCTGTCCAGTAACACAAGTGCTTTTTTGCGGGGGGTCTTTGTCCCCCACAACCCTCGCACTAAAGGTTACCAATTCCAAGTTGGAGTTGTTTCTGGGAGGCGGCGGACTCCCTGGAGACAGTGGCGTCAGTAAGACAGCGGACCAGTACAGTGAACAGCCAATTCTGTCCCTGTACTGGTCTTCTCTGTCTTACCATTGCTGTAGCAATGGTACATGGGTAGATTATCCCTAAATACATTGTGGCTCTCTGAACCAATTCATGTTATTTAACTATTTTTTGTTGCAGGACTAGTTGTCATCTAGCTTGCTCAGATTTAAGTGTTAAGCACAGTGAATACTAGTCTGAGAGTACTAGCATCATACCTACTCCATTGTGCAGTGAAGAAAATAGGAAATCATTGGCAAAGGAAGAAAATAATGCATCTCACCACTCTTTGGCTGACAGATCCCAAAAATCAACTGCATGGAGCATTGAAGGAAAAAAGAGTTAAACAATTTTGCCGTACCCTGGCCAAATTTCCCCCATTTACTAAAATACCACCAGCAGTTTAGTATGGTTCCACCTCAGTTGGTTTGCATCTACTGTATATCTCCCTTCCCCGGGATGACGTGGAAAGTATGCAGTATTTCCCAGCGCTCCCATCCCGGTCAACAATAACTAAATAAATAAACTCACTTTGTGTTGTTTTTCAACAATGTACCAAATCAAAAGCTACTTTTATAAAATGGTTTTGCAGCTTAGCAGGAATGGATCTGCAGTTTTGTCATAATACAATGCAAAAGTGAGTTGCAACTCTTATAGAGCAGTTTTTACCAGACTTTGTGTGGGATTCAGGTATCCAACATCACTTATGCAGCTAACTGAGAAATGCTAATGCAACTAGTTGGTGAGACAGTTTAATACGAATTGTATTGTAGACTATCAACCACAGCCTATTGCTTCAGACTGTTAGGGAGCTATGCCAGACCTCTCTTTTCCTCTTGCTTCAGAGACTTACACCCTCACTAAGGGGCAGTTGGATACAACCCTGTGATAATGAAGCCCATATGTATGAGGATCCCCCCCTCTTTTTTAGGGCTGCAATGGGCTTAGTCCTGCAGTCCTTTTGGGGGCACAGAGAAAAGGACTCTGCATTCCTTCTGAACAAACAACATGTTGGATTGCATCACAGATGCCTCCACATCTGTGAAACAGTCCGCCCCATGTTGTCCCTACTGACCGCAGTACTGCACTACTTCACAGTGCCGATGGTCACGGCATGGTTACAGCTAGTTCCCATACATCCTGAAGAATCACCACTGAACCACAACAAAACTTTCAACTTAACATGAGATACCTGCTGACAGTCCGAAAGTATAATGTTGTCTTAGTAGTGGCAGCACTACACCAGGGCACATGCCCTGGTCAAAAAATGCTGTGCCCTAGTTCGTGCCTTGGTGCTCTGAGTCTCCATTTCCTGTTTTGCTGGACTGGCCTCCAAGGCAGTTGTGCTGCCTGCCTGAGTGGTCCTGATGTCCCTCCCAACTCCCGGTCTCCAGTTCCCCCCCCCCCGTAGTTTACTTCATCAACCCTCGGGCTGTCCAGTGTGCTGCTCACTGCCGCAATGCAGAAGATGTCCTGACCCTGGGGTGGCCCTGTTTTCTGTACTGTTCTGGAGTCAGGTCGGATGTCTGAGTTGTGACACCATACTGACATGAGCCTGCCTTGCATAAGCCAATCAGCTGTGTTGCCATCAAGGGAGAGCGCTCAGTAGACTTTTTAACTGCCTCCACCCACCCACGTCTTGCCTCTACTAGTGAGCAGCCAGTTCTTTATTGGATCACTCACCACTGGCAACAGACAACAAACCACAGCTGGATCAGAACTTTGGAACAGTACAGTTCCGGAAGTTGAATCCCCCACCAGGCTCTCACCCTCTCCAGTGTGCAGGTGCTTAACTGTCCGGGCCGGGTCAACTGCTCTTTCTTTGTTCTGCTGGCTACTGCCCCACAGTGCCTGCTGATGGCGATGACTTCCTCTGACCCTCCCAAGTCCCAGTGCCAACTGAAGCACAAGCAGGCTTGTAGTATAGCCTGGTATTTGTAGAAGCTACTGCAAGTAGTGAGACAAGAGAGGTGAGCAGTAGCTGCCAGCAGCCAGCCCAGCTCAGTCAGTATAGACATTAGCCTATACAAGCCACTGCTCCCCAGCCACCAGCCCAGAGTCCAGCAGCAGCCAGTAGCTGCACTACAGTATTTTCCTTCTAATCTCTGCACTCTGACTGCAGCACAGAGCCCACTTCCATGGAGCAGAGACGATTTCCGGGGTAGGTGGAAGACAGTCACCATGGCAAGCAACGCTTCTGGTCTGAATGCTGTGTGGGAGACCATGAACAGTGAGATTTGTTTTATTCATGTAACTAAGAGGATGTGAAGGAGCATAACTGGGGAACCATGGGCCCAGAAATAACTGTATTTCACACTACCAGTACACCCACTGGAATCTCATTTGGTGTACAAGTCAAACTAATGTTATTGAAATGCGTGACACACACACTGGCCATCTGAAGGCAGCACAATGGCATCAAAATGCTAAATATAATATAAAGACCACCTATACTTAACTGGCCTTAGGAAGAAATAGTTCACCTTTAAAATATAATAGAGACACGACCCATAGTCAGCATCACTGGATCCTCCAGCAGCAACTTCAAAATCAACCAACGTTACTGTAACGTTGCATCTCCACCTTCAACAGTATCATGCCAGGGAACAACTGCACCTCCCATGGGGGGGGGAGAGGCTCGATTGGCTGAATGGTAATGGCATCACATCTACTGTATTTGTCCAAGTACTAAGTCCAAGGACTAAGAAACCGAGCTGGTTGAGCAAGGAGGTCATGGAAAAGGTAAGGAAGAAAAGAGCTGCCTTTAGGAAGTACAAGAAAACAGGGAGGGGGGGAGGACAGGGAGGAGTACTTGACAGAATCGAAGGAGGTGACAAGGGCAGTAAGGGGAGCCAAAGCATCTACGGAACTCAGGCTGGCACAAGGCATTAAGAAGGGGGAGAAGGACTTCTTTAAGTACATCAGGGAGAAAAGGAGCTGTAAGGACCACATAGTAAGGATTAGGAAGGAGTGGGGTTGGGTGGAAGCAGGGTGCGATAAGGCAGAAGGACTAAATGAGTACTTCTGCTCAGTATTTACTAAAGAGAAAAGGGGGGTGACACCCAAGGTGGGAGAAATGGCAGAAGGGGGGGGGAAGGAGTGACAGATGGAAATCATGGAGGGCAGAGTTCGAGAGGGTTTGAAGGCACTGAGGGTGGACAAGGCGCCAGGCCCAGATGGCATCACCCCAGGGTACTGAAGGAGCTGGCAGAGGTCCTTGCAGGACCTTGTGAACCTATTTAATGCCTCACTACATTCAGGGTGTACCTCAGGACTGGAGGATGGCTCTTGTGGTGCCCCTCCACAAGAGTGGCCCCAAGGATGAACCGGGAAACTACAGACCAGTGAGCTCCACATCCATCGCGGGTAAGCTAATGGAGACTATCCTGAAGAGAGGCTGGTGGACCTCCCAGAGGCCAAAGGACTACAGGACAGCAGACAGCATGGCTTCATATGTGGCAGATCCTGCCAAACCAACCTGGAGTTCTATGACTGGGTAACTAGGGCAACTGGACAGGGGCCATGCAGTGGATGTCCTGTATCTGGACTTCAGTAAGGCATTCGACCGGTGCCGCATGGAAGGCTGGGAAGGAAGTTAGTAGGCACAGGGTCGGGTGCAAAGCTGGTGAGATGGGTAGGAAACTGGCTTCAGGGAAGGCAACAGAGGGTGGTGGTGGGTGGGGAGCTCTCACACCCAAGGGCAGTGATGAGCGGTGTTCCACAGGGCTCGGTGTTGGGACCAGTTTTGTTTGGGATATTCATTGCAGACATATCATGGGACATCAAGAGCAAGATCAGTCTGTTTGCTGATGATACCAAGGTAGGCAGCGGTGGTGGATGACCTAGGGATGGCAGGGGTTGCAGGATGATCTGGTAAAGCTTGAAACCTGGTCAGACACCTGGCAACTGGGTTTAATGCCAAAAGTGCAGGTGCTGCATTTTGGGATGAAGAACCCAAGGAGGAGTTACCAGTTGGGGAGTGCAGCTAGCCCAGACAGAGGAGGAGAAGGATCTGGGTGTGCTCTTTACAGGGTCAATGAACAACTCAGCACAATGTAGGAAGGCAGCTGCAAAGGCCAACAAAATGCTGGGTTGTATTGCAAGGTATGTTCTCGAGGAGGAGGAGGTGATTCTGCCACTGTTAGGTCATTAGTTAGGACCACACCTGGAGTACTGTGCAGTACTTGGCGCCTGTATCTGAAGAGGGACATTGGGTTACTGGAGGGGTGCAGCGCAGGGCCACAAAGATGATCAAGGGGCTGGGGGACTTATCATACGAGGAGGAGGTTGAAGGAGTTGAACATGTACTCACTGGAGGAGAAGAGGGACAGGGGTGACATGATTGACCTTTAAATACATGAAAGGAATAAACAAGACGGGTACAGAGGCTGTTCAAAGTAAGGGAGGGAGGGCCACTCAGGGCCATGATATGAGACTGGAGGGAGGAAGGTTTGGGAGGGAGATGAGAGACACTTTTTACAGAGAGGGTGGTGGCTGGGTGGAATGCGTTACCTGCAGAAGTGGTATCCAGTAGAACAGTGGACTGCTTCAAAAGGGGATGGGACAGGACAAGGGGGAGGGTTAATGACTGGGAAGGGTGGAAGGAAGGGGCAGCTGCAGAATAAGGGGTGCTAGCTGCACATTCGAGCAGACTTGATAGACCTCTAGGCCTTTATCTGCTGGCAAATTTCGTATGTTTGTATGTTTGTCCAGGCAGTTCATAACCTGGTAGAGTGAATGCATCCTCTTCACAACTGGGTTTGTAGTATTTGACATAATAATTTTTATTGAAATTCTATGACAATAAAATACAGTGATTGCTTAAAAGAGTCCCTAACATCACAAAGGAGACTTTGGAAAAATATCATGTTTGCACCCATTTTGGTTCATATTTTGCATATTTTCTGCACAATTGGATCACTATTCCTAGAGGTCATCTTTTCTGGCTGCTTGACTACACCTGGTATAATCCTCAGTTCATGATTTCCTGTCTCCACAGTAACATATTGTGATGTCAGAAGCAGAGGATTGTAGTGTCAGCTGTAGCTGATACAGTCTAGGGGATAGTGATCATGTTGTCCTATTAATGTGCGTAGTTATAAAGGCAGAGGAAAGACACACACAGAAACTATTTATAAAATTAAAGCAGAAATAAATTTCAAAATGAGTTTTTTTAAGAGCCCCCTGAGATTTCAGTGACTGTTTAATTGCATCTTAATAAGCAACTACAGTACTACAATATTGCATGGATTTATTTTGTGATGAAATATTTACTGTAATACAACTTAAAGGGCTCAAGCTCCAATGGGAAAACCTCTGTTGTGGTTTATATTTCATACAGTACATACTGTTATTTACCTGCAAAGAAGGATCACTGTCCTTTGTGTTTTATCTGGTCTTGCTGTTTGTTTACACATGAAACCATAATCCTCTCTTTGTGACATCATAATTTAATTGGCAGCGAAATATGATGTCATAAGCAGAGGAAGCTTATGGGTTTAGGTGTAAGCAGCCAGCAGGAGCAATTAAAGTTCAAGGGACAAAAAATCTTGCGGTCATACACATGCCACAGGTAATCACGAAGGGAAGAGAAACACATGAAAAAAAAAGCTAAATTATTGTCAAACAGTATCTTGCCCAACATTTTCCCAGCAGTATAACTAGATTCATAAGTAAAAGAAAATCTAGTAAACAGAAGTGCAATACTTCCTCCTTATATCTTGAAAGGATAGCATGTCAGTACTGTTCATAAGGCAAGACAAAACACTGTACCCTAACAATATTGTATTTAACTGAAGTTTTGTGGTTGCAAATGCATTTTATCTTACAATATGTATTGGAATCCTAGTGTAAAATTAAAAGAGAACTGTGCTAAAGACATTTTTCCCTGTAAAAGTTGATTTTTGATTATGCATAGGAACCAACTTCAGTGAAGGGGGGCTAAGGGCCCCCAATTCTCAGCTTTTAATTTTGTTAACAGGGAGCTCTTCCTGTTTGTATACATAAGCCCCCTGTGAAAAACAAAAGTTGATTCCTATGTAAATAAGGTTCAGGTGTTAGTATTCCATTTATATTGGCATTATTTTATCCCACTAATTGTTTCTGAGCTACACACAAGTAGTCAGTACCATTTTAGAAATGTATGATGCAGTTTATGTCCTTGCTAAGCCCTACATAGTTGCCATAAATATCTTTGTGTTTTACTACAGAGCCCTCATTTAGAAGGACATAAATGACAGTACATCATACAGCTCTAAAATGATACTATCCATTTGGTAGTCATAAATACTCATTGAATTTACTAAAAAGCCAATAAAGATGGATCAAGAATCTCTTTGTGAACACTAAAGGGGTCAGCCGTCACAGAACTAGATGGTATATCCTCAAGGGGGGGCAAAAAGTGAAACATTAGACAGCATTATATGATACATGTGGATGCCTACCTACTAAGGTTTTGAAGCTAGCACTGTTGAGGATTTCAGAGTAGGACTAGACAGGGTCCTGAGGGAAAATCATATTAAGGGCTACACAGCATGAGAAGGGGTAATGTACCAGCTGTTAATTTGGATGTGTTCCATGCTCACATTGGGTGTAGCCACTGACATGCTGTAGGAGGGAGCAGACAAGATGGATCCTCAGCCTCTTCTGTCAACATAATACTGTGTTACTCTGCATAGCCACTGCTGTACTGCAGGAGAGACTGGTAAGATGGACCACAAGTCCTTTCCATCATCACAGTACTGTGTTACTGTGTGTCGTCACTGCCTTGCAGCAGGAGGGGCAGGCAAGATGGACCCCAAGTGACTTCCGTCATCACAGTCCTCCGTTACTTTGTATTGTCACTGCCACACTGAAGGAGTGGCTGTCAAGATGGATTTTCAGTCCCTTCCATCATCACAATACTGTGTTACTCTGTATAGTTACTGCTGTGCAGCAAGAGGGACAGATAAAATAGACCCCAAGTCCCTTCCATCTTCACAGTACTGTTGTACTATGTGTAGTCCCTGCTGTGATGCAGGAGTGGCAGAGAAGATGAACCCCAAATCCCATCTGTTATGCAACACTATGTTACTTTGTTGATGTCAGCACTGAAGTTATAAGATCTGATGACAGTTCAGAATGGTTTAATGAGCATTTAAATTACATAGGGCCTCCCTATCTGGGTGAAGCCTTCAAGCTTTCACATCTGGATTGCAGTCATCCACCATGTTTCTTTTCATCTTAGCTATCCTCCCTCCTTGTCTTCATCTTCTCCCTTCTTCCACCTGCTCCTCCCTCCCTTCCTCCCTCCTACTCCCATCACACATTTCCCTCTCCCACCTGCCTATCCTTATCCAACCCTTCATCCCCCACTCACCCTGGCATTCTGGTTGCTGTCTTCTACCTGCTCCTAGGCTCCACTTAGAAACGTTCTGGCAACTCCTTCCCCCTTCTTCTCCTTCCCCCCCAACTCCTTGTAACCTTGCTACTCCTGGTGGCAGGTAACATAATCTCTGATCCTGCTCCCACCTTCCAAGTGTAGCTTCTCAAAGGACTGCAAGTTGCCCACTTTAGGACCCGCAGCCTCCTTCTGAAGCTAGATCTGTTGCAGTTCCTCATGGACAACCTCCTCCGGGATATTCTCAGAGTCTTGGCCCTCCTGCAAGTGCCAAGTGTCTGCAGTGTCTGTACCTGGTTACTCCGTAGCTAGGCATGATCACTCTAAGAGAGGTGGAGGGTGTTGTAATCTGTCTGTCCTCTGCCTTCCAGTTGGCACCTGTGCTATCAGTCTCCTCTCTCCACCTACAAACTGCTCCTCCTGAAACTCATCCTCCTTTTCACAGTCTCACTTTTACTTACAGAAGTGTACTGCTGTCCTGTCTCTTGCTTTAGTCACTGAACTTCACACCTCCATCTGCTCCCACTCCTCATATGGTGAGTTGCTGATACTTGGGGATTTTAACTCTAATTGTCTCTCCCCCTCTGTGCATAATTTTGTCAGAATGTTACAGCCCTCCAGATATCCCAACAAATTTCAGACTCCCTCCCCCCATCACAGATCCTTGAACCACACTCTTCTGGACTGGGAACTCTCTTCTCAACTCACTGTATTGTTGATGTAGGTATCCTCCCAGATGCACTTGGTGACCATCTCCACCTACTGTCTATGCAAGATCCATCGCTCTAAATCCCCACAAAATCATTCTCCAGCTTTCCTTCACATTGCTGAATTTATCCTCCCTCTGCGCAGACCTGATTGCCACCGACTGGTCCCACATCTCTATGCCTCTGACACCAACTTGGGCCTTGACTCCTTCCAAAACAAATTTATGGCTGTCAGGAAAATGAGATGCAGGGACCACCAGCTCAAAAGCATCACCACTAGCCCATCAGGGCTACTGCTTAAATCTGCTAGTCACCAGCAGGCCACCTAGGGGTGCCAAGGGGGTATTGCTGAGCCCCAAATATCACTTTATTCTCTTTTTAGCTGTTTATATTTTTATTGTCTGTCTCAGGATCTCTATTTGCCTTACTTTGAACTTAAGTTTATCTTTTCCTGTAAAACTCCTCTTCCTTCAATCCTATGCTGTACTGTACCCTTTTTCTATCTCTCTGCTGTCTGTCTCTTACTCTCACTACTGTAAGTTCCCCATACTAATCTAACTAATCTGTTTTTTCCCCCTTTATTAACAGGTCTGGCTAGACTGTATACCACTCAGATAAGTATCTTTGTTTAATTCTAACCCCCTAATCTCTCCTCTAGGACCTCCATCCCTGTGTGTCTCCTCAACCTTCTCTGTTCTTCCCTTTCAGGTCCTACAACAATACCCCCAACCCAGGACACCCCAAATCTGGACTCCCCAACTGTGATGGAGCAGATCTAACAGCTAACTGCCCTGTAAGGTAATTAGCATGTAACAAGGTACCCATACCATTGTAATGTGTAGCAACTTGAGTTATTTATTTAGTTTTGTGGCCTGGAAATGAGGGTCATTTTCAGCCTCATCCCCACCTGGTGACTGTAGGTCTCCACTGACTAGTTCTATCATTGCTTACTTGTGAGATTTGATAGAAGGCTCCAAGGTGGTAATGCTGCAGGCACATATAGAGAATAATTACCCCCCTCTCCATCAATGTCTTTTGCGGCCGTTAAACTCCTCCCACCCGACCTTCCCACTCAACACCCCCCCCAAGCCCTTACTTACTTACCAATCAGGGTCCAATGCCATAATCCTCTCTGGACCACAGACACGTCTTCACTCTTCAAAGTCAGGTTGCAAACTAAGGAAACAGGTATGTGGTTCAATGTACTTCAATGGGGTTTTGAGCTTAGTGCCATAACGTTGCCATTTTTGCATATTTTTGCCCCAAGTTTTCAACATGCCTTCTTTATGACCCCGCCTCATGAACAATGGCACTGTCATTAGGTAGATCTGTCCAGAAAGGTGATTTCACAGTCCCTGTGCAAAATCACCTTTTGGGAAGACGTTTACATTTTCTCTGCCTTTGTTCATCAGGTGGGACCATAAGAAGGCCATGTTAAACATTTGTTGTAAAACTATTGAAAAACAAAGAAGTTAGGAGACTATGTTGAATTTTGCGAACGCAGGCTTGCAACTTTTGTAATGTTCAATATTTTTCACACAAATTCACAACATTGCCATATCTTTACATTACCTCATGAGTGTGACAGCTGTCATTTTTCAAATCCTGGCCAAAATGTTTTTGGTTTTTATTTACATCCAGAAAGGTGATTTCCCAGTCACTGTGCGAAATCACCTTTTGGACAGGACTTGAAAATTTTCTCTGCACTTCTTCATGAGGCAGAGTCATAACAAGGCTATGTTGAAAATTTGCTGTAAAAACATAAAAGCTAAAAAGGATTTTGCCCAAGAGTCACATAATGAAAAGAGTTGCACCTACAACACATACACGCGTTAAGGTTTTCAGCCTTATTTTATAGCACATCAATGTCTCTGACAGTACAATTTTGTAATTGGTTGGAGTAGTATGGAAAGAGAAGTAAAATAACTCACACAGAAGAAAAAGAGTAGTGCTTGCTGAGAAAAGTCTAAGGCTTTTCATAGGGCTTCCAAAAACAAATGTCAGACATTTCTGCAGATACTGGGAATTTAGCGTAATAGGGAAACTGGCAGAAATGTAGTTTGGTGCGTAATTCTGGCACACACAGTACAGGCCACATGGTACCTGGCAAAGTTTGCAAATTATAAGCTCTCTCCACTACAGTCCACCCCTGAGGCCTTTCTCTCTCTCCTTAATGTCAACTTGCATTTTCTTCTGTATGGCATCTAGGCAGATAGTAGTCACTTCACTAAATTAGGTAGAATCCATGCAGCACATAGAAAATTTACTAATCTAGTCACTCTCAAGCTTTCCCCCAAAGTCATACTTTTATTTATTTCCCTATGCTAGCTCCTTCTACTGCTCACCACGTCACCCATCCACTTCTTTTCAATCCTCTCTCCCAGACATTGTCCCTTACCTTCTGCCCCCTTGCCTCCTCTTCTTCTGGTCCACAAACACCAACCATGGTGCTCTTCACTCTCCTACTGCTTCTCTTACAATCCCCACTCCCCTCACCCACATCCATCTTGGGTCAAAACAACCCTCCCTTCACACCCACTTATCCCCTGTGGACCAGCCCCCACCTGGCCTCTTCACCTCATCACTACCTCTCAAACCCTCCACCTACCTTTCACTGTGTCTCATACTACCTCACCTGTACACTAGACTGTTCCGCCTCCTCTCCTACCACATGCCGTCTACCAAGCACATAGCTGTCATTCAAGTGAAATGCTCAAGGCTCCACAAACCGAAGTCTCTACCCTTCAAAATAAGCAGGGACACTGGTTTTCAATTTTTACCGGTAACACCGGTAGCAATCATGGAATCCTGCTTGGTATGCGGATTTTGAATTCTTGTACAGGTGCCTCACGGAAATTGCATGTCACTTCACAGAATCGCTAAGATTTCAGCATCTTTTTAAATTTTTTTTATTTTCTCTTTCTATGTCCCCTTCTCACAGCATCAGTCTCCACTTTTCAGAGATCCCTAGGCTGGGTATCCCCTAGCTTCACCCCCAGGTAATGCTCAGGAGCTCCTGTGGACCTGCCCCTATCCTGCTTCAGTTGTATCCCCCCAGGTGGGAAGGGAGGGGACCCCAGATCACCCCTCCACACTCCCTTAGTGTGTGTTGGGTAGCCCAGTGGGTCCCTCATGGAGCCTGGTTATGATGTCTGGGGCACCTGGGTCCCTTCTGCCAGTGGCTGATGTGGGGTGATTATTCCTGGTTTTCTGGTCTCTGTCCCTGAGGGCACTGGCACTAGAGGAGATCCAAGGAGGAGGGTCACATAGAGACATGCCACTGCTCCAGATCCTGGCTAGCATCCTCTCCTCCTGATCACTCTGCAGTACCATTGCACCACCACCCGTGGTCACCACAGGTGGTGGTAAAGCAGCAGGACCTGCAGCCCACCCTCCCCGGAGGAGGAGGAGAACAGTTCCCCGGGTGCTCTATCCTACTCCCCTGGCCAGACCTCCAGCAACCCAAGTTCGCTTCTGACCCTGGGTCACTGGCATTGCAAGCAGTAATGCTACCACAGTGCCAGTAGGCCAACCAAGATTTCAGCATCTTAAAATGAATGCTGCTGTGCTTTGCATTCTTTCTGCTTTGCTGCGTATAGAGTCAGCAAGGAAATCACCTGCACTGCTTTGTTGTAATCAGCCATTCAGTTTAACCACCCATACTTTCCACCTACATCTCCATCACCTGAGGACTGCTTTCCTTCCTGAAACCACAGTTTTCTTGTAGTATGTGCCTAAGAGTCTACAAGTATCAGCACACATGGGCAGGGCCACTGGAAAATTGCAGGAAAAGTAACTTGAAATTGCAGAGTTTTTTTGCAAAACTTTCTGGAAAATTGCATGAGTTCTACTATGGATCCTGAGTGCTTCACAATAAATCCTTTACTGTTTTCTACAGCATATATTAGTCAGCATAAACTATGAAATTAATACACTGACACTTGAATATGTTTTAAACATGAAGAAAGTCTTCTGTTTCTAACATAAATCCTAAACGGATAAGATGTGTTGCCTCTTCCAAAATTTAAAAACATCTGACTCATGCAGTGCTAGATTCTATTTAGTGAGCCACAGAAAATCAATATTAAATAAATCCAGAATAAACAAATGTTATCTGTTTCTGGATGTAGAATAATGAAGCCTGATCAAAAGCTATTTACAGTGCTCTGTCAACTATTCACCCACTTTGGTGTAAGAAAAAATAAGCAGATGGAGTGGTAAATAACTCAGTTTTAGTAAAATGTTGTAAAGTGTTTAATGTTCATAATGTGTGCTGTAGGTACTGTGCACTATTGTTAAAATTATATATTAAAACATTGTATATGGATGTTATTATGGCTGGCAGTATAGCCTAGTGGTTAGAATAACAAACAGTGATTGAACTGGGTACATCCAGCAGACTTGGGTTTGATTCCCAGAACCTCCACCTGCATGCTGTGAGACTCCAAACAAGTCACTTAACCTCTCTAGTGCTTCTAGGTCACTCCTGAAAACAGGCAGTTCTGCCTAGTGGACCTTACCTGGTTTTCAAAGAATATAAAAAAATACCAATATATGTTTAGTACTACATTATAGAATAGTAGTCAGGGTACCATGTGATTTACTTGAGTTTTACTTGGGCTGCAATAATTTTGTATAGGTAAAAATAAATGTTCAACTACATTTTATGTATTTTATAAGCTTGCTTTTTGATTTTAGTCAGGTTTTTGTTGTATTCTTTGCATATGAGAATCTAGGTTGTAGATTGCTAAATGCAGGATCACTGTTACCAACTAGCTTATTGAAGTTTATGATCAGCAGGGCCCTCCAAAATCCTCAGTTGTTTGAATGAAAACTAGTCTGAATGAAAGTATGTTCACAAGGAAATAGCTGCCTTACTACTTATGAAAATACTTCACAGTCAGCACCCCAGTTAGGTGAATGGGATCATTTGCACCTTTTCTCCCACCTGCTGTTTCAGTCTGTGTGACAACAAAAAGTTTTCTGATAGACTGCTTCAACAAAAAGCAAATGTGAAGTATTTAAGTGTACTTATGTTTGGCCAGTGGATTTTGAAAGCACATTCAATGACATACAGAAGGTAGAACCCCAGGGGCTGTATGATGCTGGTGGGCAGAGTGATGCTCAATTCACTTGTGAGCTCAGACATGAAAACTGGGAGACACCCTTTTCATGGACACCAAGTAAAAATAAAAGCATCCACATGTCTGGGAGATGCATGAATCCATTTGAAGGTCCTCCACTAATCACTTGTGGATTTTTTAGGTGAAGACACTTTATTTCAAAGAAGCAAATTCAAGCATTTTTTTTTTGCTCCTCCTACCCTCTGGCCATCCACTCCTTCAGGCCTGCCAAGGCCCCCTACCACCACTGTTGAGCCCCAACCACCATCCACTGTTCCTTACTGCTGTGCTAACAGGTAACCCAAAGTAACCCTTTATTGAGTGGGCCCCCACCCCTGTGGGAGGCTACCAGGGGAGGAGAATTGCCCCAAAGAGCTTCCTGTGTATCCTTGGCATGGCAGGGGTCAGAACGGATACATGTCTGGGGCTTCCGGCTTATGGAGGGACCAGCAGCCATCCGGTTGGCCAGTGGGTGTTTTCCCATTTTCTTGGGATCGTGATAGGCCACATGATGTCAAGGCACAAGCCGATGTTCATCACGCTCCCTCCCGCAGTAAGGGCCGATGTGTTGTCGTGCCTCTGGCCTCCACCAGGGGACACAAAATGCTGAGTCGTGAACCCACCCTCCCTCCTAGGAGAAGGTGAGTGGTTGTTGGACACTCAAGCCTTCACCCACCAGCTGGCCCCCCAACACCAAAGTCTGTTCCCTAATCCTGGTCTGCGGTGTCACAGGCAGAAATCCAATTCATGCAGTTAAATTACAGATAGGAAAAAACAAAGGTAGTCCACCTTAGCAGTGATGGTTCGGATTAATTCACATCTAAGTTCTAACAAGCAAACAGACCAAGTTATTTGTAAGTTGTGCATGTGGGGTGTGGGTGTTGAAGAAAGGGGATCATAATGCTGTCACTACTGCCATCACCCCAGAGGGATGTGGACTTCATTGTTGCTACTGCCATCACACCAAAGTGGTGGGGGCTGTAGTGCTTCTGCCATCACCACTGGTGGATGGGACATGTAGTACTGCTGTCATCACATCTAAGGGATGGGGGCCATAGTGCTGCTGCTTCTGTCACACCTGAGGGAGGGAGGTTGTAGTGCTGTTGCTGCTGCCATCACACCAGAGGGATGGGGGTCATAGTACTGTTGGTGCTGCCATCACACCTGAGGAATGGGGAGGTAGTGCTGCTTCCATCACACCACAGGGATGGGGCTGTAGTGCTGCTGCTGCCATCACATCTTGTACCTAAAATAACTTTAAATTGGTACAAGGATGGAAGGATGTGCAATAGTGGAGGTCAAAATTGCTAAAATGCATGTTTGCAGAGTTAAAAATTGTTAAATAAAGTACAGAGAACCAAATACCGGTAAAGCCGGATTTTGGCTTAGCAGACACCGGTGACAATACCATTTTTTACAATGTGCAAAACGGAATATACCCTTTCTCAGTCCCGGTAAACCAGTGTTCCTGAAAATAAGGTTTTCCAGGACCCTTAACCTCCTCCTCCTCCTCCTCCTCCTCCTCCTCACCAGAACCATCCATCCAAACTCTGGTCTAAGTAACCCCTGCCCTTTCCCGATTCATCCCACACTAATAAAGGGAAAAACATTAGCATAGTCCACCTGAACATACAGAGTCTCCCAGCTAAAATAGACTCTTTTCAGGCCTGGGTAGCTGTAAATGACTTTGACATTATTGCACTCTCAGAAACCTGGCTCTCTCACAAAATCACTGATGGGGAAATTGAACTCAGCGGGTTTCACCTCTCTCAGGATAGACAGACAGGAAAAAAAGGTGGCGGCTGCATGTTCTTCGTTTACAACAAGTTCTTTTTCACTAAACACAATCTCAGCTCTGAGTTCATCCTGCTTGAGACTCTTTACATTAACCTATTTCTCAGACAAAATAAAACCCTCACCCTCAACACTGCCTATCTCCCCCCAGGAACCCCTCCCTCTGACATGGAGTCCTAGCTAGCCCTCAAACGCTCCCTCTGTCTTAACAGGGAGTGGATTCTTCTCGGGGACTTCAACATAAATTGATTCTCCAGCCAAGATGACACTACCAAATCCTGCATCGCCGACCTCAGCCTTCACCAGCTTATCTCCACATCAACTAGGACAACATTATAAGACTGGTACTCAATCGCTAATCGATGGGGTCATTGTCTCCAACCCCTCCCACATTACTGACTCTGAAGTATTGCCACCTACTGTCTGTGGTTGGCCCAGTGCCCCAAACCCCCCCTCCCCAAGTTCATCTTCTCTGGATGCTGTACAAATAACTCCATCGAAAATATTATACATGATCTCAGCCTAATCGACTAGTCATTCACCACTACACCAGATAACCTTGACTCTGTTCTTGACAGATTCTCTACCATCCTCAACAGTATATACAACAAATACACCCCTCTCAAAAACAATCAGGGTTAGAGGACGTGTTAATGAATGGGCATTGTCTGACATCATTAAATTGATAAGGACCAAGGGCAAGGCCTGGGTCCATTACACCAAGCACAGAGACCCTTCTCAGCTCTCCCTCTACAAAGTGCAAATCAGTCATCAGAAAAGCCAAAATTGACTTTTTCCATAATAAACAACTCAGGGAATCATCCAAGCCCCGTCAACTTTGGGTTACACTAAACTCACTACTCGGGAAACACGAGAATATCGAACCTATCACTCTGATCCATGGAGGCAAGCAGACCAATGACCCATCAGAAGTAGCAAACATTTTCAACTCATTCTTTGGTGACCTCGATAAATATAAACCCCCCATCCACTCTCCCAACCCCCTCATCCACCTCCTATCCCCTGACTTAATACTACATCCAAACCCAGCCCCAGATTCTGTTAGGGTCCTAAAACCGTCGGACACCATAAAGCTCATCCAAAGTGACAACCCTAAACCCAGTAAAGGGGCAGACAGAATCAACTTTAAAATCCTTAAACTTGCCATTAATTCATTAGCGGTCCCCGTCACCAACATACTAAACTGCTCACTCTGCTCAGGCTTTTTCCCTAGCACCTGGAAAACCACCACTGTCAAACCATTGTTCAAGTCAGGGTCAAGGAATGGAGTAGGGAATTACCATCCTATTTCTCTCTTTGCTCCTCTCTCCAAAATCATTGGAAAAGTTGTTCATACCCAGTTCACCACCTTCCTCGACCATCATAACTTGATCTGTGTTGCTCAGCATGGCTTCAGATCTGGACATAGCACTAAAACTGTCCTGGTCAGGTTCACCAGTGATATCCTCAAGGCAAGTGATAAGAGCCAGTACACAGGCTCTGTCTTTATGGACCTGACTAAGGCATTCAACCTGGCCAACCATTGTCTTCTCCTGGACACCCTCAAGGGATTGCACATATCTGAAAGCATCATCAAATGGGTCGGAAGCTACCTCTCTGTCAGATCACAGAAAACTAATATCAATGGCCATTTTTCTGCTGAATGTCCAATTAAATATGGGATACCCCAGGGCTCCATCCTGGGCCCACTCCTGTTCTTGCTCTTCATCAATAACCTCCCTTCCATCTGCCAAACCACCCAACTAGTCCTTTACGCTGATGACGTGGCCCTCTACTGTAGCGACACTGACCTGGATACAATGTTCAGCAACTTGCAGGCTGACTTCAGCAAGCTACATACTTGGTTCTCTGCCAAAGGCATGGTTCTCAACTCCAAGAAGACCAAGTTTATGATCTTCTCTGGCCCAAGAAAAGCCCCAGTCATGGGTCAATCCCTCTAAGACAATCTTGATAACATCACAGAACAAGTCTCGGAATTCAAATACCTTGGACTGTACTTAGACCCTCACCTGACCTACAATATCCATATTGCCAACCTCATCAAGAAAATCCTTATGAGGCTAGATCTCTTATACCGAATCAGAAAGTTCCTTACCCCCGTGTCCAGACTACACCTCACCAGCTCCCTTCTCTTGCCCTTACTTGATTATGGCTGTATTATCTACTCCCCCCAACACATCCCCCCTTTTCTCCAAACTCAGGACTACATACAATAATATTGCATGCTTCGTGACTGGCTTCCCCTGGATGACCCATCACTGTACCCTCTGTGCCTCCCTCAACTGGCTCACCCTTGAAGGTAGGTTCCAACTTAAAATGCTCTCTTTCCTACACAAAGTTCACCGTAACCTACTGCCGATCAGCATTAACTCCCTTTTCCCTTTATTGGTTCCCAAGCACAGTACTAGAGGGGCCGCCTGTCATATCTTTGACACCCCTTTTTACTACACCAAGCAAGCACAGAACTCCATCACATACAAGGGCCCTAAGTTTTACAATAAACTGCCCCCTGAACATCAGGCCTGTAGTTCAATTGGCTCATTCACCTCCTCCCTCAAGGACCACCTCCTCCAATCCACCACCTGTGTCTGCCCCGGTAGGTAACCCCCCCCCGAATGTCCACCAACCCTTGAGTTATTGTAAAGTTCATAAGTATCTGCATATTGGCTCTGTTGTGTGCTCTGTATTTTGTTCTCTTTTTTTTTTCTATTCTAGATGTTGCTGTCATTTACACTGTTCCTATTGTAAATACTGCCAAATTTAGCAAATATTGTTTTTACCTTTTTCTCTGTATTATCGAATTTTTGTATCACTGAACGTTTGTGAAAACAGGCATTTTTGCTCACATACCTTCCAGTATAAAAATTAAATTGAATTGAACTGAAAATCAGCTCATCAGGACTGCAAAACAGGCAGACAGGCATACATCAGTCAGATGAGTGTATGTAACATTAAAGCAACAATGCACACAGTTTAGTTCACCTAGGGATACTGATTGAGAGTAAACAATCAGAACAGTAAAATTAGGCAGTCAAAGTTAAAAGGCAAGGCAAATTCATAGGAGATTGCTCCCCTACACTCATAGCTAACTGTGACAAAAGATGCAATAATGATAATCCCCAAAAGTGGCCTCAAACCTATTTTCTTTAATGTTTATAAACATCATACCTTTCTAGTCATCCCTCAAATTTAGTCTTTAAAATAAATAATGCACACAGTAATACTGTTGTTACAAGATAGTACATGCTAGATTGGAAGTCAGTTCTTGGCCATGAATTATGATGGACAAAAATATTAAACAGCAATATATAGTTGAGGTACAGGGGTAGCATGGTCATGAAATGAGCTTATGGTCAAGAATGAGGATGGCCGGCAATTAGTGTCTAAAGAATGCTTGCATGGAATAGCAGACCCAGTGAAGTTAGCATGGTCATAAACATTTGAGCTTCTGGTCATAAATGTCCAATCATTAAACATGCAGCCCGGTGAATAAGGAATTCTATGATATATGAGCCAGGGGCATGTAACACCATCATGAAGTGTCGAATGCCCCTGCCCCCCTCCCATCTTTTTTCATTCTCTGTGTCTTCAATCTTATCATTTGTACTTTGTTTTTTGTTTATTTTTCTAATCTGCCACCTGAAGAATCTAATTGGTGAGAGACACCACAGAGTGTGACACTATTGTTTAGGCACAATTGCTTGCTGCCTGCTCTGTTGCTGCCATGGCCTGAGGGCTAAGGACTGGGCTGGGGAGCTGCTTGACTGCTGCAGGTTAGCTTATGTTCACCTGAGCTACAATATTCTCTGTTGACCACCCACTCACTGAGACCGAGCCGTGGAGGATCGAGAGGGTCCAAATCCTTTACTTCTTTATGCTGCCATGCTGAAGCAGCATTAAGAGTGAGACAGAAAACCAACAAGCTGCTCAGTTCACCGTCAGGTGAGAAGTGACTGTGTTGCATGACATGCACACTCTTGATCCTCCACTACTTGATGGTCTTCTCCACAGATCATGTGACCACCAGCTATTCCGAGGTTCTGAGATGAAGCAGGCGGGTGAATCATTAAGGCATATGAATATGCAGTACAAGCCCCACCCCTGCCAGGGACAGGACAGCTCTGTCTAAGCTGTAATGTCCCCGGCAGGGGCAGGGCTTGTGCTGCATATTCATGAGCCTTTCAATGACTCACCTGCTCTGTCTGGCTAGCTGGTTTAAACCAGTGAGTCAGGAGTTTTTAAACATTAAAGCAAGCCAGAAGAGGGGGGCGTGCACCAAGGACCCCACCCCCCGGCTACACCTTCTCCTTTCTGAAAATGTGATGTACAGAACTGAGAGCAGTGCTGCATGTGAGCTCTTTCCCACCCGTGATCTCGAAAGCAGTATGGTTACTTCTTTTGATCTACAGTACTCACAAAACTTTTCTTAATACACACAAAAATCTGATTTCCCTTTTTGGATACCATTTTACACTATTTCTCATGTATTAAGTTGCTTGTGACAATTGCTTCAACATCCCTCTCCTCCTCTGACTTTCTAATTCTGCTCCCATTTTAAGAACAATTACAGTCTGCTTTTTGGTGTTTCTTTCCCAAGTGCTTTTTTTGTACATTTACCATATTAAAGTTTCAGTACTGGGTCCAGTCCTTTTTAATGTCTTTATAAGTGACATTGCAGAGGGACTGGAAGGAAAAGTATGCCTCTTTGCAGATGTCACAAAGATCTGCAACAGGGTTGATACACAAGGAGGTGTGGAAAGGATGAGAAGGGACTTGGCAAGGTTGGAGGAATGGTCAGAAGTATGGCAACATGGATTCAATGCAAAGAAGTGCAAAGTAATGCACCTGGGAAACAAAAACCCAGGGGAAGATTACACATTGGGGGGGGGAGGTAGTAACAACAACAAAAATGGAAAGATACCTAGGGGTAATCATATCAGATGACCTTAAGGCTGGTAAGCAATGCGAGAAGGCAGTAGGAAGGGCTGGGGGGATACTGGGATGTATAGGGAGAGGTATCACCAGCTGAAAACAGGAAGTTGTTATCCCCCTGTACAGACAGTTGGTGAGACCCCATCTGGAGTACTGCATCCTGTTCTGGAGACCCCATCTCTGCAAGGACATAGACAGGATGGAGGCAGTTCAGAGGAGGGCAACTAAAATGGTGCAGGGTCTGCAAGAGAAGCCATACAAGGAGAGACTAAAGGAGCTTAATATGTATACCCTTGAATAAAGGAGGGAGAGGGGGGACGTGATAGAAATGTTTAAGTACCTCAGTGGACTCAACAAAGTCCAAGAGGGTAGCATCTTTCAGAAAAGAGATGTGCAAGAACAAGGGACACAATTTGAAGATAGAGGGGGGACGGCTCAGGGGCAATGTGAGGAAGTATTTTTTCACAGAGAGGGTGGTGGACGCATGGAACAGCCTTCCTGAGGAGGTTGTGGGGTCTAAAACTGTGGGAGAATTTAAGAATGCATGGGACAGACATAAGGCAATTTTTGTGGGGGGTAGGAAGAAATTGGCTGTTGGTTAAATAGGATCTGCAGCTTATCCTCTAGGTAGGGGAATGGGCAGACTAGGTGGGCCAAGTGGTCCTTATCTGCCGTCAGAGTCTATGTTTCTATGTTTCTATGTTAAAGTCCATTTCATATCCTACCATTCTGTCTGGATCCCTTGGGTGTTTGTCCATCTGTTCTTGTTTTTCTTTAATTCCCCCAGCCTGGTGTCATCTGTGAACTTTGTCACACATCTCTCCTTCATCAGGGTTTATTATATAACTGTTGCACAGCGCTGGACCTTGCTCTGAGCCCCTACAGAACGTTACTGCTCACCCCATCCCATTCTCAAGTGAAATCAGTTTTTGTCCAGTTTGCTATGGGCAACACAAACACATTGGTATCAGTTTTAGGCAAAATGGGGTCTTGGCTGAGCCAGCCATTAAGGGACATGCATTAAGGGACTTGGTCATGTACAGCCACTCAACTTAGGGATAGCTGAGTGTGCTGGTTTATCACTAATAGTTAGCCAGTGCCACAAAGAACAGCAAGTAGTTCCCTGGGTATTTCATATGAAGTGGAAGCAATGTATTTATTTAAAATATGGTGACTGGGATAAGCAGACAGAGCCAGGGATCATTTCCGGATGAAACATGGGGGAAGGGATACAGCAGAGAGTGGAACAGCAATAACAAAGTGACAACAGGTGCATGAAAATGAAGAAGAAAATCACAGTACAAGTAACGAATTTCCGCGATAGAAAAAAACAATGTAAACTGTGTACAAGTACAGGTATGGGATAGACAGGATGAGAGCTGAGGGAGCATCCTGCTAATGTATAGCAAGATATTTGTACAGATTCATAGTGGTATAAAATTCAAATTATAGGGTACACTGTGTAGTAAGCTATACAGCAGAGTAAACATAGAAACATAGACTTTGACGGCAGATTAGGACCACTTGGCCCACCAAGTCTGCCCATTTCCCTACCTATTGGATAAACTGCAGATCTTAGTTAACCAACAGCCTACTTCTTCCTATCCCTCCCACCAGAATTGTCTTATGTCTGTCCCATGTATTCTTGAATTCCCTCACTATTTTTGACCCCATGACCTCCTCAGGAAGGCTGTTCCATGCATCCACCACCCTCTCTGTGAAAAAATGCTTCCTCACATTGCCCCTGAGCCACCCCCCTCTATCTTCAAATTGTGTCCCATTGTTCTTGCACATCTCTTTTTCTGATGGATGCTATCCTCTTGGATTTTGTTGAGTCCCTTGAGGTACTTGAAAGTTTCTATCATGTCCCTCCTCTCCCTCCTTTCCTCAAGTGTATGCATATTAAGCTCCTTTAGTCTGTCTTCGTATGGCTTCTATTGCAGCCCCTGCACCATTTAAGTTGCCCTCCTCTGGACTGCCTCCATCCTGTCTATGTCCTTGCAGAGATGGGGTCTCCAGAATTGCACACAGTACTCCAGATGGGGTCTCACCCACTGTCTATCCAGAGGGATAACAACTTCTGGTTTTCTACTGGTGATGCCTCTCCCTATACATCACATTATCTCCCCAGCCCTCCTTATTGCCTTCTCACATTGCTTGCTTACCTTTAGGTCCTCTGCTATGACTGCCCCCAGGTCTCTTTCCATTTTTGTTGTTGTTAATACCCCTCCCCATTGTGTACTCTTCCCCTGGGTTTTTATTTCCCAGGTGCATTACTTTGCACTTATTTGCATTGCATCTAAGCTGCCATACTTTTGACCATTCCTCCAACCTTGCCAAGTCACTTCTCATCCTTTCCACCCCCCCCCCCTTGTGTATCGATCAGGTTAAAGATCTTTGTGTCGTCTGCAAAGAGGCATACTTTTCCTTCCAGTCCTTCCACAATGTCACTTATAAAGACATTAAAAGGGACTGGACCCAGTACTGAACCATGTGTTACCCCACTAGCAGCCCCCCTTTCTTTGGAGTGGACTCCATTTACTATTACCCTCTGTGTCCTGTTGTCCAGCCAATTTTTTTACCCATGTTGCCACCCTGGGACCCACTCCCAGGCTGGCTAATTTGTTTATTAATCTTTTGTGTGGGACTGTGTCAAATGCCTTGCTAAAATCTAGGTAGGCCATATCCACAGCCCCTCCCTGGTCTACTACTTTGGTCACCCAGTCAAAGATATCTATTAGATTCATCTGACATGACCTTCCCACTGTGAATTCATGCTGCCTTGGGTCTTGTGCCCTGCTGGCCTTTAGGTACTCAGCAATTCTTTCTTTCAGAAGTGATCCCATCATTTTCCCTACCACTGAGGTCAACCTAACAGGTCTGTAGTTTCCTACCTCTGCTTTGCTCCCACTTTTGTGAAGGGGAATCACATCCACCCTCCTCCACCCCTTAGATACTACACTATCTTCCCATGATTTGTTAAAAAGGGTAGTCAGAAGTGTCACTAGTTCTCCCCTTAGTTCTTTTAGAATTCTGGGGTGAATCCCATCAGGCCCCATTGCTTTGTCCACCTTCAGTTTTAGGAGTTCTTTCAGAACCCTTTCTTCTGTGAAAGGACTGGTATCAACCCCCCTGTCCAGACTGCTTCTATTGACTGGATTAGGTACCTCCACCTCCTCTTCTTTTGTGAATACTGAGCAGAAGTATTCGTTCAGTATCCCTGCTGTTTCACAGTCACCCTCTGCCCACGCACCTTCCCCTTATTAAGACTCACTAACCCTCACTTGGTCTTTCTTTGCTCGCTAATGTACCTATAAAAGGTTTTATCCCCCTTCTAAAATGAGTTGGCTATCTTTTCCTCGGTTTGTGCCTTGTTATTCTGATTGCCTTTCCCACTTCCTTCTGCTTTATCTGGTACAGTTCTCTGTCCCGCTCCTTCTTTGTTTCCTTATACTTCCTGAATGCTATCTTTTTCTCCCTAACCTTCCCTGCCACCTCTTTTGAGAACCATAGTGTTTTTTTCTTTTGTTTTGATTTGTTTATTTTCTTCACACAAAGGCTTGTTGCCTCTGTGATGACAGTTTTGCTGTTTCCCCATTATTGCTCCACCCCTCCTTCTTGCATGTTAGCTAGTGCTTTTCTGAGGCACTCTCCTATTTTGACAAAGTCAGCCCTCCTAAAGTCCAGTACCCTCACTTTTGTATGGCTTGACTCTGTGGCTGTGTTTATCATGAACCACACTGTTTGGTGGTCACTTGTTCCCAGGTGGCTATCCACTTCTAAATCTAAGATCCTCTCTCCATCCCCATTTGAGAGTACTAGGTCTAAGACTGCTCCCTTTCGAGTGGGTTCCAACACTAGCTGTCTGAGGCATGCCACTTTAGGGAGTCGAGAATGACCCTGCTCTTGGATGTGGCTGCAGCAAAGGTGCAAAATTGGGTCACATGATGCAGGGAGTGTTGGATAAAGCTTGGGTTTATGTAATGTGGAGAGACGGGGATGAAGCCTAGATGCAGGTACATGCTTTTGAGAAGAGTGCCAGTAAGAGTAGTTTGAGAGAGTACAGCGAGGAAGAGCAACAGATGGAGAGAGGAAAGCTGTTCCATGGAATTGGAATGTGGATAGAGAAAGGAGACTGGCCTGGCACCCGGGCCTGGTACTGTAAGGGATGAGCAGGGTGCATGTGTGAGCAATGAGGATGGGAGCTTGAGGGACAGTGAGAGCTCTAAGCCACCAGGCTCATTCTCCATAAAATAACCAAGCAGTTGCAAGTCCAGATCCAATCCAAGTTTCAAAATGAAATTCACAACTTTGCCCAATTTATTGTACTAAAAAACATGGTGGGCGATGGTGGCAGTGATGGCATCAAACGCGGAAACCTATGAAATTAAAACCATGTTGAAACAGTTCCTCACAGAATAACTACCTTTAAGTCCTCAGTAGCCACAGTGGAGGAGAAAGTTCAGGACCTGCAGCACAAAGCCAGGGATACTGAAATGTATTTGTCATATATCAATGACAAGGACACCCAACATGAGGCGAGAATGTAAGAACTCAAATGCCTTCTGAGTGCCCTCTGGAAGAGGGCAGAGAGTGCTGAGAATCAAAGCTGCTGAAACAACCTCAGGTTTGTGGGCTTCACTGAGATATCAGAAGGCAGAAATGTGATCAACTTTTTACAAAAGGAGCTGTCTGGCCTCCTCAGGCACAGGTGGAAGATAGGGTTGGAGACTGACAATGTCCACAGGACACTGGGACCAGCACTGAGAGAAGGAGAGAGAGCTAGACCTATCCTGGCAAGATTCCCATGTCTTCAGGATAAAGAGCAAATCCTAGCCCTGGCCTTTGCAGGCCTTTGCAGTGGCAGGGACACCACATTTACATTTTCTCAGACTTCCCCACTGAACTGGCCTAGACGAGAAAGAGATACTCTGACATAAAGAAGGTGTTCCAGGAGCAGGGCATTCTTCATAGACTGCAATATCTGGCAACATTTCAAATAAACACCATCCACTATTAACTGCTCACCCTTGCTCATTCATAAAATATAAATGGGATTTTAAATGAGGGGGTGCTACTGTGTATGGCACACATCAACAGAAATAACAAGTCAGAGCACACCCTGACCCCCCATGTAACAATAAATATATTTTTTCAGCCTGTATTGGCAACTTACTATTTTGAGTTCAAAAGGAGTAAGGGTCTCTTAGTATTCACCTCAGGGCCCTGCTGTAGTCACCCAGCTACCAATGTTGAGGTAGACCACCCATCTGCCGGGTCCCTAATCTCAGCTGCATCTGCCTCAAATGGCTTACCTTTATAGGGTGCATCAGCCTAAAATTGGCTTAATTAAGGTGTGGGCCCACCCAATGTGCAGGTCATAGTCAGAAATTATGTGCCATACACTTTTCACAGTCCAGAGAAAGCCTCTGGATACCTTTCTAGTCACTGGCCAGCTGCAGCAACAAGTTTAAAATCAGCAGTGGGTACCCAGGGCCAGAGCACAGGGAACACTCACCCCCCCCACAGGAGCTTGGATTTGTCACCCACAGGGGTACCTAGTGCCACCACCCTCAACTGAGATGGAGTTGCAGTAAAGGGAGAAATTCAGCACTCGTAGAGACCAGATGTAGTAGTAAACTACGTAGTTTATTGTGGCTGTTTTCCCAAACAGCAACCTTCTTCCCCAGCACTTTGACCTTAACACAGGGTCTTCCTCAGGTAGGCTGGTCTGAATAGTAACAGATTCAATCTAAATTTATACATAGCAGTTAAAGTGACACTCACCCAATTAGTGATAAAGTGAAATACAAAAAAGATTTGGCATACAGTTCATGTCACAAGTTAACTAATTAGTTAATACAAACCTAGGTATTGTGTTTACTAATTACAATCTCAGTAAAGCATTTAATAGTACTATTTTAATTAAATTCTAGACCTAGAAATTGTACTAGTGACAAAACTGAAAGAGAATTAAGATGTTGTCCCAAAATGGTAGACTAGCAAGAGTGCACACAAAGAATAGCAAGATGCAAAATTGCTGAGTCCACTTTGTGGGCAGAAGTGAGCCCCAGTTTCTGACCATGATTGCAGTCAAACAAATGCCTTCCAGGTGGTCCCGGACCCACTATCAGGCCAAGTGGGGACCGGTGACCAGAACAAGGCTCCTGAGAGCCTCCTGTTGTACTGTAAATAAAGAGCGCAAATCATGCTGTGTTTTGGCTCATGAATATTAATGAGGGCAGCTTTAATATTCATGAGCACGCCTATTAGCATTAGCAACAGGCACAGAATTGTAAATAAATGTATAACAAGGTGAGTGCTTGAAAGGGCACAAGGGGGAGCTATTGAACTTTGGGGCTTTTTTTTGCAGTTGATCTTTTTATTGAAGTATTTAAAAGATAAACAAACAACAAGTATATCCTATAACAATACTATATAAGGTTATATAAATGATAAACTAAGTAGCATAACATCTAACAAAGGAGGAAAAAAAGACTATTTAATGGTAATAGAATAATTATGGGTTAACTACCTAAACTAGAACAGTTACAATATTATAATGAAAAAAGAAAAAGGCTTAGCACTACATAATATACAGTAAAAATAGAAGAAGTATAAGGTAAAAGAGGAGATATGAATAGTCTTAGTTGTACATTACTACAATGTATATATTGTTAGAGTGCTACTAAAGCTTATATAGAAAAGATTAAGAAAACAAGAGAAGAGGAAGAAATAGCAAAGAGAAGAGAGTATCAAGTAAGTAGAGAAAAAGCAAGACCACAATCTGAGGAAATGGGGGATATCAATAAAAGGAGAGAGAGAGATATTATATAAAGTATTTCAATCCATACTTTAAGTGCCAGATTGGCTAGATGAATCCAAATATTTAAAATATTCCTGCCAACATTTATTATATATGTTGAGTCGGTCGAGAGAAATGTGTGTCATACGATCCAGGGAGGCATATTGAGATAAATGATTAAGAATATCAGGGAGAGTGGGGATTATATTAGATCTCCAATTCATAAGTATACTATGTTTAGCTAGAAGAAAAAGTATGGTTAACCATCTGTTCAAGGATTGGGGAATATTATAGGGATAGGGTCAAAAATACCAAGTATACAGTGTTTAGGATCTAATACAAAGGGTTGACCAGTCACTTTCATTGCAAATATATGAATCTGATGCTAAAATTTTCGTATGGAGGGACAATCCCATAAAATATGAAGTAAATCACCATTAGGCGAGTTACATCGCTAGCAGTTGTCATTATCCGTTAATCTCATTTTATGTAATACAGTTGGGGTCCTATACCATAAATGAAGAATTTTAGTCTGAATGAGTGAGCTACATTTATCATTAAAAGATTTGTGGCAAGAAAGCCAACACCTATGCCATTGCTCATTTGTAATGTTATAGTGTAATAAGTTGCTCCATTTATTTTTTGCACTAATGGACTGGTCCGGTAGTGATTCTCTAATAACTTTACAGATGACACTATTCAATTTGCATGTTGTTTTTATCCATTTGGAGATGTGTTGATCATGTGAGGATTGATTCGTAATAAGTGAGAAATAATAAGTGCATGCTGTGCGAAGCTGTAGATATTTCCAAAAATCCTGGCGGGGAAGATTCCATTGAGTGCATTGATCAGAATAGGGTTTTATTCTTAATGTATGGGGTTCATGTATGTCTCTTAATAAAAGTACGCCTCTATTTTTCCAGGATCGACAGTAGATTGGACAGTTTTCGAGAGATATTTGGCTATTTCCCCAGATAGGAGCATAAACAGGAGGGGTAGGATTTGATTTGAGATATTTATGAATTATTTTCCAGTAGAACGTGGATGGTACTATAGTGGGGTGAGATTTTAATGTGGAGGGGATGGGATTATAAAGTAAAGAAGTAGCAATGTTGTTAGCACAAAGAGAGGCTTCCATATTAACCCATAAAGGTGAATTGGCATCAGACTGAATAAACCATTTGATAGTCTGGGCTGCAAGAAAAGCCCAAAAGTAGGCCTGAAACCAAGGGAGGTCAAATCCACCTCTTGACCAATGTGATCTAAGTTTATTACGACTAAATCGGGGGATTTTGCCATCCCAAATGAAATTACCTATTAATTTATCGATTTTAATGAGGAAGCAAGAGGGAAGTTTTAAAGGTATATTAGAAAAAAGATACAATATTTTTGGAGCTATTGTCATTTTAATAGCATAAATTTTCCCATTAAAGGTAAGATTAAGCAATTTCCATCTGTCAAATATATTTTTAATGTTAGTTAGTAAAGGAGAGAAATTAGCATCCCAAACTTTATCCAATGTTGGGATGATCTGAGTACCTAGATATGAGATACCTTGGGGAGCCCAGCGGAAGCCCAAAGGATCATTCATATAGGATTTACAGAGGGTGTTTAATGGTAACGTTTCAGATTTATTAAGATTTAGAGCTAGTCCCGAGATAAAGGTGAATTCATTAAGAAGTTTAACTAAAGGTTACCCTGAAGATTGGAGATTTTCTAGGAGAATAAGAAAATCATCTGCATAAGATAGTGAAGTGTAGCAAGAGTTACCGATAGGGATACCTTTAATTATGCAGGATTGATGAAGAGCTGCAGAGAGAGAATCTATGGCAAGTATAAACAAATATGGTGATAAGGGGCAGCCCTGTCTAGTGCCTCTTGCAAGATGAAAGGAGGGGGATATAGTTGTGTTAGTCAGAATTCGAGCAGAAGGGAGAGTGTACAATAATTTGATATAGGCGCAGAAGTTATTAGTAAAACCAAAATGTGATAAAACTTGGTATAAATAGTTCCAATTAAGGGACTCAAATGCTTTCTCAAAATCAATGGCTATAGCTGCGGCTGGTGTTTTAAGAGTTTTTGCTTTGTAGATTAAATTAAACAAGGAACAAAGAAGATCAGAACCAGTTCTATGTTTAATAAATCCGGCTTGAGAAGGATGGATAAGTTTTGAAATTAATGAATCTAAGCGGAGGGTTAATAATTTAGAAAAGATTTTCCCGTCTGTATTGAGTAGTGATATCAGTCTGTAACTTGAGGGAAGAGAAGGATCTTTATCTTTTTTTAGTAAAACAGTAATAATAGCCTCGGTCATAGTGTGGGGTAGTTTACCATTGAAAATGCTTCCAAATTGACTTTAAGCAGTAAAGGGCAAAGAGTACCAGATAGGGATTTGTAGAAATCGACAGGGAAACCATCACTCCCAGGGGATTTACCATTTTTTAAAGATGATAGTGCTGTTTGGATCTCTTGTAGGATAAAGGGTTCATCCAGTATGGCCATATCTTGATGAGAGAGGTGAAGAAGATGCAGTTTATCTAGAAAATCATGTATTTGATTAGAAGAACTGGAATTTGGATGAGAATATAGTTGCTGGTAGAAAGACCGCATAATATGATTTATTGTAAGGTTGTCTGTATAAATTTGGCCTGATGGGTCTTTCAAACCAGCAATATATCTCTCCATCTGCTGAGTTTAAGCTGATAAGAAAGCAACTTCCCACATCTGTCTCCTTGTTCCCAATAGCGATGTTTAAGCCTTAAAAGGGCAAGTTCAGCTTTCCTGGATATTAATTCATTTATTTTAATTCTTAATTGGAGGATTTCGAGATGTAATGGTGAGTCGTGACTGGGTTTTTTTGTTTTATAGTACTGAGTTTCTTTTACTTTAAGGGAATTCTCTAAATTTGCTAGTTGTTGCTCTCTTAGCTTTTTCCTATGAGCTGCAAAACTAATAATTTTGCCTCAAATTGTTGCTTTTAATGCTTCCCAAACTGTGCCTTGAGATACCTCAGAGGTATCATTAAATGAGAGAAATTCTTGAATCTGGGCTGTAATCCAAGGAATAAATTCTGGGTCCCTCAGTAAAAGTGGATCTAAACGCCAAGAAGGAGATTTAGACGGGGGTGGACCCCAAAGTAGATGTAAGCTAATAGGAGAGTGGTCTGATATGGTAATTGGAAGGATGTCTGCATTAATAGTTTTTCTGTAATAAGAGTGGATGAAAGCCAAAAATCAATACGGCTGTAAGATTTGTGTAATGGGGAATAAAATGTATAGTCACGTTGTCTAGGGTGGGAAAGTCTCCAGATGTCAGAAAGGCCCAGATCTTTCATTAGCAATGTCAAGGCATTAATGCTTCGTGGATGAGCATCATATGATTTATTACTTCTATCTAGGTATGCTTCTATGGTTAAATTAAAATCACCACCCATAAGAATAGGTGAGTTGTTGTTATTATTAATCATAATTTGTTGAGCCAAGTTATGAAAAAATTCAGGGGAATCAGAGTTAGGGGCATAAACATTAACTAACATAAATGTACCTGTAGTGGAATATAATTGAATTATAATCCATCTGCCGTCCGAATCTGTAATAATTTTCTTTGGGCTTCAATTAAGAGACTTATGTAATAGAATAGTGACACCTCATTTTTAGAGGAGGCAGAGGATGCAAATACTTGACCGACCCAATCCTTTTTTAACTTGTCAACATCCTCTGACATAAGTTTAGTTTCTTGTAAGAAAGCAATATGTGTTTTATGCTTCTTAAGGTAGATAAGTATTTGTTTTACACAAGGAGAATTGAGTCATAACATTCCATGAGTGTAATATCAAATCACTCATAATGGTAAACAGTAAAATAGGAAGTTACAAATCGGAAGGAGGGACTCATAAAAACTAAGTCAGAGGGTGTAAAAGGTTTTAAAGGCAGATGAGTAGGTTGTGCAAATGTGAGCAGGATCCTTAGAACATATGGATTCAGAATAATATGATAAATATGCCTATTGAGTCTCACTAAAGAGAGACAGAGAATAGAATAGTAGAGAGAATATTCCTAGAAACAACAAAACATATATTACAGTAAGAACATTTGTGAAGTGTGAGAGATAGAGTCGGACACATACCTGAGACTCTTCGCCACACTACTAGGCATGTAAACACGTAGAAAACACTTAAGAAAAGGTTACCATAATATTCCTAAGTTATTAACTATGTGTAACAATATCTTATAAGTAATTATTATGACTAGCACTCAAATATTTAAGCTAGAACCCTGGGAAAAACCAATAAGCATCATACCAAAACAATGCATAAAATATTTTTAAAGTAATAATTAAACCAGACATAACAATCATGTTGAACTATATCAAATTAGTTCAATAAAAAAGAATAATATGCCAAAATATCACATATCCCTGAATAGCATAGTCAAAAGATAAAGGCTTATAAGGCATATAAACATCCATATGAGCTTAATAAAGAATGTATATGTGATATATGTGTGTGCTATTAGCTTAAAGTAGTAGGTGGACTAAAAAAAAATATATATATATAGACAACCACTATGTAACTATATATATATATATATATATATATATATATATAACACTTGCCATAAAGTAAAAATAAGTCTTTAAATGTAGTAAACATATATGGCAATATGTTATATTTTATGTTTCACTTTTTTATTTTACTGATAAACTGATGACTAGTAGCGCACCTATGGGCCTGGGGGAAAACCTGAAAGAGAAAAAAAAAAGAAAGGAAATGGTATATATCCGGGTAAATATGTTTGCACAGTTAGATAATTTTAGCAAGAATATGCTTATAAATTCAATTGAATGAAAGAAATACAGCCCCTAAGTTTCAAACACGATTTACAGCCTTAATACTTCCAAACCGGCTGAGTGTGAAAGCTCTAATAGGTTAAGCTAGGCAACGCATTTGAACAAAAGAAAAAGCGAAAAAAAAGGAGTAACCAAAAGTGGTACTAAAATGAAGGGCTACACATAAAAGTTCACGCACAAAGTCAGAGATACATGCAATCAATGAACCTTACAGTTCTGCACCCAGTATACAATGATAATTACGTTGATCTTCAGTCTCCCCTAGTTTTCTTTTTCCAGGGGGTTTAAGGAATCAGTCACCAGATTTGTCTAGAAGGAAACAGGGGAATTAAATGTAGACCGCAGATTTGTGAGAGCATCAGTCAGTGGCTCCTAGACTTCTTCACGAAGTGCTCCAGGAAAGTGGTAGAGAAACATTTTGAAGTGGAGCACACCTGTTAGATAGCGCTAGCGGAGTGGAAGAACCGACCTGTTTACAAATTCCAAGTAATAAATGATAATGAGATGTTATTCCAGCATCGCTAATGACTCGTATATAGAGCGCCAGAAAATTCCTTTCATATTCACAAGCGTAGAGGCTTGGGTAGGAGTGGTTGGATTAGATGTAAACTGCAGGTTTCTCTGAATACATGTCATTTACATAGGCACTAGCGGGAAAAAAACGCCGGTCCACCTAGGAGGGATTTGGGCAATAATTAGATCTAATGCATCACTATTAACAGATGTGATGGGTGCATTTCAAGATGTGTTGGGAAATGCAGATGCACTTCAAGTAAGCAAAGAAAAAAAAGAGAAGCTCTAAATACAGCCCTTGAAATTTCAGTGCGATTTACAGCCTTACTCAGACCAAACCGGCTGGGAGTAATAGTGTTACATATTTTAATATGAGATTATGGGGGCTTAATATAGATACTCGCAAATACTATCAGAACCTCCTATCAGTCAGTGCTTGTGACGATTATTTATCTGAGAAGCAGTATTATGGATTCTGTTCTTTAGTTTCCCTTTTTTTCTTTTTGAGAGGTTCTGCTGATTTGGATGGGGAACTAGATACCAGCTCTGCCCATGAGGAGTCAGGTGAATTGGTATTAGGCAGGACATTCGCATAGGTATCAGCAGGTGGATCTAAATCATCTTCTCGGCATTCTTCATGAGAAAAGAGTGAATCTTCGCATAGTGGAGTATATTTATTAGACAACACAAGAGGAGTGGAGAAGTCAACATGCTTTTTGGTTTGCAGGTCCGACGTAGAAGGAGTATCATTCGAGCAGCATAAATGTTTAGCATGCAGAGATTGAACAGACTTTTTTCTTGTATGCGCGTTGAAATTCTGGCAGGAGCTGAAGTTTTAATTGCGGTTTGTGCAGGCTTCTCTATGGTTTTTGGATTAGTTTCAAAGGCGTTCACTGGAGATTAGCGGACCTCTTGGAAGGAATTCGGATCAATATTTAGGTCAGCTGCAGCAATCAATAGGTATAGTATGTGTAGTTTGAGGTATATTGAGGAACGTTGGTAAAGCTTCAGGTGTGTGGAAACCTTTAAATGAATCATTCAGAAATAGACGCATTGTGGCTGGGTAGCGTAAAGCAAATTTAATACCCCACTGGTGCAAAACAGTTTTGATAGGATTATAAAGTCTGCATTTATTAGATAGTTCTTTTGAGAAATCTCTAAAAATTGATATTTTATGATCCTGCCAAATAAGCATACCCACTTGCCTTGCTTTTTGGATGATTAATTCTGTGTGAGCATAATTCAGGAATCTGGCAGTGATGGGCCTTGGTTTTTGAGTAGGACCAGGCCTTGGGCTTAGAGTACGATGAGATCTCTCAATAGTGAGGTCTTGGTCGGGAGGAAGTTTAAGCAACATTGGAAGCGCATGTTTCAGAAGTGCACTGGTGTCCCCGAGCTCTGCACCTTCAGGAAGTCCCAGAAATCTAAGATTGTTACATCTGTTTCTGTTTTCAATGTCATCAATTTTGTCCTGAAGATTTTTAATAATTCTATCCTGTTCCCTGATTGTAGCTTTCAGATCCAAAATAGAGCCTTCATTTTGAATTGTTTTAGATTCTGTAGCAGAGATTTTTTTGGTCAAGCAATTGTACATTAGTAACATTTTATTGTGAGGTCATTTTTAAGTCATTTATCTCATTGATTAATTGCTGAAGCATTGATTCAATTCTGTTGAGAGTGCTGCTTTGCAAAGGTTGGTCTGCCATTATTGCAGGCCAGAAATAGAGCAACTGTCTGATTGCAGATATAAAATATAATAACTGCAAGATAGCAAAAATACTATACCAGAGCTGAGCTGTGATGCAGGTAGAATAAAGACCCAGTATTTGGCAAAGAATAAATGTCTGGGTAGGAGTGGATGGATGATGATAGTTGGTGATCCCAGGAGTAGCAGAATTAAGCAGCCATCTTCAGCTCAGCCAAGCCACGCCCCTGAACTGTGGGGCTTTAAACAAATAAAAGTAATGTTTCTGGCTGCACTAGGACTTTGAATTGGGGACGTTATTGGACTACAAAGGGACTGTATAAATTGCAGCTGTATTTGCAGCCTTTGACCTATAAGCAGCCAATTGGAAAGCCAGAACTTTTGGGCAAAGACTTTTGGGATAGTGCCAGGACTTGTGGGGGAAAAGCAGGGACTGAATTTAGGTACCTAAACAAGGAACCTATCAGGCATTTAGGAGGCCTAATGTATATTCATTTTTGTGAGAGACAATGGATTCAGCCAATCAGGAGCTGCAGAGAGCTCCCAAAACCCCAGAGACTTTTCAGTCTGGAGTTAGTTCAGTGTGAGTCTCTCCACAGCGAGGAGGGCTCTTGCCCTCTACAAAAGAGAATGGGCCTGTAGTTCAGCGAGAGCCCTTCCACAGGTAGGGGGGCTCTGGCCCCTGTTAAGAGAAATGTGGCTGCAGGAAATTGGAGTAGCTGACCTGGGGTTGCCAGATAATTGTCCCCCAGGGCTGGCGTTTTGCCTTTCCACATTTTTGGAAAATGTGGGAAGAAACCTTAACTACCTTCAGATGTGAGAGAGCTGCATGGATTCCTGTCTGAAGTGGTGTGAGGGCTACATGAACATTTCTGCCTGAGCAGTGACAGTGTTGATGAAACCTATGACTTTGGATGATGGAAATCTGCCAGCTTCACCTGAGTGAGCAAACTTCTACTAAAATGTACAAGTGACTCTGAGACCTTTTTGGGGCCAAGAAGTCCAGAAGTGATTAACGTCTGTCTGCACTCTGCGCCTGCTCAGCTTTTGAGATAGGGTAGACACTTGTTTGCCAGAATGATCGTGGATGGTCCCGTGGCTGGAAATGCCTGATGTGACTGTTTGAGTATGCCTACAGGAATGTAAAGGGACTATCCTGAGGTCAGAGCTCTTCCCGAAATTGCCTGTGAGGACTTTGTGATTTGATGTTCTGTTTGGAGCTGCAAGATGCCAGCTGGCCAAGAAACTGTTTATTCTGCTTGTGAGAAACTTGAGAAAGTAAAGTGAATTGTCTGCAATTCTGAAAGTACTTGCCTCTGGAAGACAGGAGAGAGAGTTTTGCCTGAAAGACTGTGCCTTCTGAGAAAGCCACAGCAGTTGTGCTAAACCATGTGTCCAACTGGCTGAAAGAAAGAAAAGAGAATTTATTTCCCATGATGGACTGTGTCTGAATTTGGGTGTTCCCTGAGGTTGGGAATGCACCCCTTGTCTTTGGACTGCATTCTATTATAAGTGGAAAAGGGCTGCTATGCTGGTAGTTGTGGTTGAAATGCAAGAGCTTCTAAGAGTATCTGAATTGCCAGAAAACTGTAAGACTGTATTTGAGACTGGCCTGGGAGTCAGCCTGGTAGTGCGCCAGCTATGCATTGCCATATGCGCTTCCCCCTGAGGGGCATAGCCTAGACATGGAGGTTTAAGGTGTGCTGGCCATGGTCCCAGCCTGGTCTGTTCCAGAATGTGACTTCAAGCACAGAGTAAAGGGGCAACCATCAAAAGTGCAGAGAATTTCCAGCCTGTCAGATGCAAGAGCCTTCCCAGAGACAGGGTCAGCCAAAGCTCCTGCTTGCACCTCAGCTAAAACTACTGCACAAATTATGCCTTTGTGAGAGAACTCTCTACACCTGATGATGACTTCAGAACCGTGAGTAGGCAGAGCTATCTCTGCCACCCTGAGAGAAACTGTAAATGGTTATTGTAATTGCCATGTTCAGTATCTAAAGCCCACAAATTCTAAAGAGAGGGAAACTGTTTTGTTCACAGAATCAAGGTTGAAAATGCATCTAATGGCTAATTTGACTTTCTTTTAAGAGCCCCGAAGCCTGCCAACTCAGCTGCAGCTGCATCAGGCCTGCAACTTAATTATTTAGTACTGGGTACCCAGATTGAAGGTATAGGATTGTGGGGTCCTTATCTGGACTGTGGACTGGTGCAAGTTGGGGGCAAATGTGTTTACCATCTAGTGCAGCTAGTCAGATAGCAAGCTAACACTGAATTCATCAGAAGATTGGTGGGTGGCCAGTGTGATTAATGCCCAAATTTAAAATACAGAAATGATTGTTTTCATTGTAGATCATCTGAACCTGGTTCACGCTTATTTACCTGATGCAAACAATTCAATCTAAACTGTTCTTTAACCTCTGCATCCATTTACCCTTCCTAACCCTCACTCCTTGTAAATAAATGTTTGGTTAACCATTTTTTATAAATCCTGTGTCATGAGCATATTATTAGAGAAAGTCAATAATTCAGAAAATGTGAAATGTGGGGGTTTTGGCTATTGATCCATGTGTGGGGTGGCGATATGGTATTGTGGGTGGGTACAGCATCCCAGGGGGTTGTGCCAGGTATTATTCTAGCCCACGTGAAAGTATACTCTGGATGGAGGCACTGCTCAATAGTGTGATCTATAGGAAAGAACCAGTTCAATATCTGAAATAGGAACCCAGGCTCCTCAACCTGTTTTGTGGCCACCCAGGCAGGGGTAGTACCCTTTGGATACATGCCACCAAGATCACACTTTTAAAGGACACCTTTCTGACCTATTACTGTATACAGTGCACCGAGGTTGCTGCTACATGGCCCCCTCAGGTATTAGCAAGAGTAGGAGCCTTGAGCAAGATGGCCACGTAAGACAAAAGCTCCCTGCCTCAGGTACAAACACTTAAAATAGCTGTTTTAGCAAAGACCATTTCCGGTGTTTTTTTGGCAGATTTTTTTTCCTTTCATTTTACTTTAATGAAATAATTATTTTTAAAATGAAATTCTGTGTTTTTTCTGTCAGAAATTTCGAGTGATATTAGATACTTAGTCATGGCTACTGCTCAACCACCCGCTCCAGCCACTTTTTATCCAGCCGCTATATAACAAATGTTCTCCCAGATTCTACACGAGGTAACAGGCATTAAGTCACATATTACCAACTTACTAACCCAGATGGAACAGTTGTCCATCAGGGTCTCTGATAATGAAACTACCTTCCACCAAATAGATTGCCAGGCAGATGATCGGGACTCTCATCCAGCATCTTCAAAATGAAATCGCCCTTCTGTGGCAGAAAGAGGATGATCTGGAGTGTAAGGGTCGGCAGAACAATATCTGAATAGTCAGGGTCCCTGAGGTTTCAGAAGAGAGAAATGCCCGTGAGTTTATCCAGCATATCCTGACAGAACTGTTAAACATCCCTGGTAAAAATCTACAAATTCAGAGAGCCCACAGAACTTTGAATCTGTGCCCTAAAAATGGTGAAAAGCCATGATTCACCCTTGTGTTACTGCTACAATTCTCCATGAAAGAAATGTTACTAAAATTGGTCCTAGAAAGAGTCCCCCATTAAATGTCATGGTTATACTTTCACAATACCGTGATTACTCTTCGCAGGTCAATAGGCTACAGACTGCATCTACTCCAACTTGCCAGGCTGTCATGAAACTTAGGATTAAGAACTGCATGACATACCCTGTTGTCTTCAAAACTGAGAGGAATGGGGTCTCACATGATTTCATGGACCCTGCTGAAGCTGCCACCTTTGTACATTGGTCCTGGGGGGTGTTGCCAGTGAGCCCATCCAGTAACCCTTGGAATCAAGATATCCAGGCTCCAGGAAGATCTGACTCAACAACCTCAAGGGTCACACATATGGAACTGTTGGCTTACTCTCCAGTGCCTTCCACAAGCATGGCACCCCCAATCAATGGCAACAAAAGCTCTTCAAACACAGAAAGGCTGCTCAAATTCAAGTTGGTGGGCCACCCTTTGAAAGGCTCACTCACAGAAGTAGGGAGTCGGGGATCCCATGCATCCCCCCCATAGCTGCAGTTCCCCAGTGGACACCCCACCTGCCAGACTTCTGGTTCCACAGCTCAGTGACTTTGCAGAGGAACCCTCCATGCCATTTTTCTCAGTCCCAGGTCTCTTCAGCCTGTGCAGAGAGAGTACAGGATGGTATGCTGCTGCTGAATCCCTGGCAACCCTGAAGCCCATCACCTTCGAGGAGAAAAACTTGAATGCCAGGCATAACCATCAATGTCTGCTATAGATCTGCTTAACTAGTTTCCCTAAAATCATCAGCTCCTTCTTGGATGGTGTGCTGCCTCACTCCTGCAGCTTGAACAGTAGCTGCAGCTCTAATCTGGCAAGTAAATGGACACTATTGCTCAACCTGAACAGTTTTTGACAGCTTGCATCTCTTTATGTATTTTATACTGTCCCCTCCATGGGTGAGCTCGGGTATTCTCATAAGTTAATAGCACATGTCACTGTTGTGGTAGAGTTGGTGTAAGCACTGTGGGGGTTTACTTATATTTGTGTTTTTTTGGGGGTGTCAGGCTCATGCCCCTATTGTTGCCTGCTCTCACAGGAGGACAGAACGGGCTCTTTCCCTTAGCTTGTCCAGTTACTACCCCCTTCCTGGTTTGTATTGCATGATCCCCACAAATATTTCACCTTGTCTGCTCCTCAGTATATATAAGTGCACCCGTGATGCAGCTTTACTAGATGTATTTGGGGTCTGGTAGCAGCTTAGGCTAGTCCACTGTGGTATGATCTCAGCTGTATTTTAACCAGGCCTCACCTTCCAGTCAATTTTGCTTTGTCAGTTCACTCAGCTCAAGTCGCAGCTACCCTAACCCTCAGTTGACCTCCCAAGCATGCTGTCTCACAATGTGTTGATTTTCCCTCCTATATGAGATCGCTATAGCGAGATATGCAGTTGTGTCCTCATTTCTTCTGTGATTGTCCTCCCCTTCTCCCCTTGCTCTTTCAACTTGTCTCAGACTGGATTACTTTCTTTATTTCATGCTTCTCTTAGGTTTTCTCCTCTGTCTTCACTCTCCTCAGGGGGGGGACTAATCCAGAATATTATGGGTGGCCACGTAAATGATCTACCTCCCTGCCAAAATTCAGGAGACCATGCTGAGGTGCTGACTTTGCTTTGCTCTTCCTCGACTGTAAGGTCATACCTTAACAGTGCATTGCCTGCATGTCCCTAGGAACTCTTACTGTAATGCACATGGGTGCAACAGAGGAAATGACCCTGTGGCAATGCTACTCTTGCATGTTGGGTGCTGCCCCTGACAAAGACACCTAAAGTAGCTTGGTTGATCTCTCAGATACTGCCAATTGCTTCTGTGAAAAGTTACCCGCGTTGACTTTAACCAAATGGCAAGGCAAGGCAATTTTATTTGTAGGTTGCGCATTCCCGGGGGCTCTGAGCATGTTAACAATATTCAAAACGAAGGAAAACACATTAAAATACAATAAAAATCCACATAAATAAACAATATGATAATTAATTCCGCAACTTTAAAAACTTTAGTTTGACAATAAATAAACTGGACAAGACCGGTAGAATTCAGAAGTCTACAAAGGCCCTACTGAAAAGGTGGGCCTTCAGCATACTCTGGAACACCTCGATCGAGGGGGCCTCCCAGACAGCAGGTGGCAGCGAGTTCCACAGGGTTGGCCCAGAGACACTAAAAGCATGATCTCCCGAGGTCCTGAGCTGAACCTTGGGAACATTCAGGAGGCCCCTTGAAGAGGAGTGGAGGGAGAGAGCAGAGGTCACCAATGATGGACAAATACACCAATGGGAGGGGCCCATGCTGGGACCCCCAGTGATCTGGGGGATTTGGATGATGTCCCCCTTTCTTGTCCTGACAAAGACACCATTGTGCTTAGCAAAAGAACCTTTGCTCAAATTATAAATTGATGAGGGCAGGAATAATGTGTGTCACCCTTTGCACTTCGCTGCTGCTTGACTACCTCCCCTCCCCATTTTTCCTCTTTTTTGGTTGTTGCTTCTCACTACTTCTCCTTGGAACAAACTTGCTCACCATGTACCTGATCCTGTCACCATTACCTCTTTCCACCTTATCCTCTTCAGTTATAGAACTCATGCTACCCCCCACCCCCATGGCCACTGGGGTCACTCCACTAACATCTATAGGCCATAGCTACTCCATAGGATTCACGCTAACATTATCATGATGTTCCCCTGACCAGCTCCTCTGACTGCAACAGGATAACCCTTCCTGAAGTAAGTGGGAGTTCTCGCCCCACACAAAGTACTGACTTCATCATAGATATGCTGAAGACAATAGTTTTCAACATTCCCCAAGATAATGACTACCCTAAGTTGTAGTAATGGGAAAAGTGCATTTGAAGGAAAGCACCTATTATACAATGTGTCCTACTGAGTGAGAATGATGAACTCTGGTGTACCCCTGCTGGTTCAAACCTGATCACACTGTCCTTCTGGTGCATCGGTAGTGATGCTATACAAGGCTGAAGCAAACCGCTTTACATGTCCTTTATGTAGTCTAAATACCTTACCCCTTATTGTGCCCGAGCAAGGTAGTGGTCCTGGTACGTTCACTGGATGGTTATCCGCTCTGGGTCTGGTAACTGCTTCCAGGAGGTGTTTTTACCACTGAAGTGCCCTTGGTTATCAGTTTCTCACCTTTTGGTGGCTGTAAATTCTCCTTGGGTAATGCAATACTTCTCTAATGTATGTTTTTTTGCAGATTTTCCTGTATATTGTGCAGTGTATTACTATTATGTTTTTTGCTTTCTCTGACCTTGTGGTCTCTAATTTTGCACAGTCCTATTGCACCACTCTCTCAAATCCTTGCTTCTTTTTATCTTACCTTATCTGGCTCACATGTACTGAACCTGCCCACTGCCCTAGCTCCCATCTTGTGGACGAGGAACTCTTGCAGGTGGTAATTACATTGCAAGTGCCATGTCTACTCCACTTGCTCCTGGATGGCCACTTCTTGATAAACTGTTTGACAGAGGCACTCAGCTCCTTTTTCATCACCTGGTTTACCCCTGGACCCTATAGCTCACAAGATGGCTGCTGTGTTTAGGCTTGTGTCCTGAAATGTCCAGGGCATTCATTCCCCAATTAAGCAGAAACAAATTCTTGACCATCTCAAGCAAGAGAGTTGCGACTTTGTCATGTTGCAGGAGACCCATCTCTTAAAGGCTGCAACACAAAAACTCAATAGGGAATGGGTCAGGCATGTAGAAGGCAGTTATTATACCTCCAAAGCCAGAGGCATAGCCATCCTCCTTCACAAGTGGCTCCCTGTAAAAATACTAGGAACAGCTGTCAGCAAGGAAGGGTGCGGGATCCTCCTGAGACTGCAGATTAACAGCCACACCCTAGTTTATGACCATATTTATGGTCAGAATGAGCATGTAAGTGCCTGCTTCCCTGAGGTAGCACAAGCATTGTCCAATTTGTAAGCCCCGGAGGATAGGGTGATCCTTGGTGGTAACTTCAGTACTGTATGGGACTTTACCCTGGACAAACTGAGTTGTGCCTCCACCGTTCCCACTCAGCCCTGCACAACTCTTCATGCTGTGGCACAGGAGTTTCAGCTCACTGCCCCAAGGAGGGCTATGCACCCATGTGGGCGAGACTTCACATTTCACTCTGCCAGGCATAATATTAGTAGCAGAATAAACATCTTTCTTGTGCAAAGAGATATACTATTATCGGTCCATTATACCCACATGGGGCTTATTATGATCTTACATCTTGCATGTGCTATCATCAGCCCATGATATCCACATGGGTCCTACTATGATCTCAGATCATGCATATGTGCACCTCTCTCTGACTGGAAATCCATTGCACCCCTCTACACCCCCCCCCCAGTGTCTGAGTAGCTATCTATTACAGGATCCATCCTTTAAAACCTGGCTAACTGGAGAGATTCAGTGAGGGGAAGAGGAAGCCACAGGGACAAGTAGGTTGTGGGAGGAATGCCTAGCCTTCTGCTAGGTGCCTTGGACAGACTTGGTGGGCCAGACAGTCCTTTTCTGCCATCATGTTTCTATGTTTCTATATTTTGAACTTAATATACTCAGGAAGTCACCATAGCCACCCTATGGGATGCCATCTAAGCTTTTATTCATGGCAGAATAATTAGTTACTTGGCCCAGCTGAACTTTCCAGTTCTTAAACTGAAAGAAGTCAAAGAAGGGGTTTGTGTGTGTGTATGGTGGACAAGATGGAGCAGTAATGAGAGAACTGTGCTGAGCTCCCTGAAAAATCTCTTGGACTACTAGCAACTCTTTGGATTTCAATTAGAAAACATTAGTATGTAAGCGTACTAGTATTAAGGGAAGGAAAAGTTACTGTGACTTCCTGGAGTTTTAGTTTAAATAACGCTCTGTATAATAACTGGCTAGTGATGATTATTAAGTGTAGGC
This sequence comes from Neoceratodus forsteri, assembly GCA_016271365.2. Taxonomy (NCBI): domain Eukaryota; kingdom Metazoa; phylum Chordata; order Ceratodontiformes; family Ceratodontidae; genus Neoceratodus; species Neoceratodus forsteri. Next base: position 1,284,894,910 of record CM057453.1, read on the forward strand.
AGTAGCTGTCAAATTCTGTTATACATGGCTGTGTATAATCACCCATGTATAATGGAGTTTGATTAAGTACCTTTTGCAAACATTCTATAATCACTCTCATACTAGCGCTACTGGGGCCTCGTGCTGTCAGCTCGCACTGTCGATTGTGCTAACCTCACTGAAACTGCTGAGCAGGAATATAACTTATGTGCAGCTGAAGAAAGACACATTTCTCACAGAAATGAAAAATAACCAGCGGTCTACTAATGTATGTCTATCCACCTAAAAAATGGCATACTCATCATGATTTCAGCAACCTAGTGAGTTAAAAAGACATAAATTCATAGAGCAGCAAGAAACCAGAAAAACTCTAAAAAAAAACAAGAGCGATGTTCGGTTGTTCAAGTATCTGTCCAATAAAAAAATCAAAGGAACCAGTTATTATAAAAAATAAAACATGGGGAAGTGTGTGTAAACTCAGATTTTATGCACACCCTCAGTGTGCGATGCCTTGATAAACTCCTCGAGCTCCACTCTCGGGGTTTATGAGGCATCGCATACCTCAGGTGTGCATAAAATCCTCATCACACACACACTTTCCTATGCATTATTCTATATGTTATTGGGTTTCAGCTGCCATGCGACTCTCTGGGTGGTGTTTACTAATGGATGGCTACCCAACCAAAGAACTTGAGTGAGTTTTGCACCTTTTTTCCAAAATCAGAACTAAAACCCTGATCAATGAAAGCAGTGGAAAAGGGGTTGACAAGGGTTGTTCATCTGCCCGAAGAAAAATACATACTCTAGGGAGAAAAGCCACTCCAGTTGAAGGTACAAAAGCTCTTTGGCATTTTCTGTACACTAAAGCCAGTGAAACGAACCCAAGGGTATCCTCAAGGGTGATCAATATGCAGCCTCAGAGACTACTGAGGTCTGCAGCGATGCAAAGCCAGGTACGAGCATATCAAGTCAGGCTTCGGAAGTTCAAGAGAAAGAAGGTGAGTCTTCTGGTTTTCCTAAGTTGTTAAGTAATGCAGGAGAACAATGGGGTGAGGATGGGGAAGAAATAGAGTAGGTGCAAGAGGAATGGGGAAAACAGAGCGGTAGCAGGGACAATGATAACATTGACCCTTTCAAACAGAAACAAGAGAAGGAGATCTGTGCTGGATTTAATGAAAATGAAACAAGACAAAGTGAAGGCAAATTAAGTGTATATATTGAGGAAATTAAAAATAAAAATGAAAATGCTACAGTAAGGGAAAATATACTGGAAGGAGCAGTACATGAAGAATTCCTTAGGAAAGACCCACAGCCTCAGACAACATTAAAAAGAACAAGTGTTGCCAGCCCAGTTGTGCCGAGGGTTGAGGTGGTAGAAGCCACACCACGCGCTATGCCAGCAATCCAGGTTCAGGAACTGATTTGGGTCACTCGTGGGCTGGCAGGGGTGAGAAAGGATCGAGCATCCATAGACAGCTCTCCTTCCTCAGGGAGGGAGGAACAGCATGGCAAGCTGTTTGACTGACACCCAGCAGCGGCTGTCAGAGTAGGGAGGGACCCACGTTCAGGGTGCAAGGCTGCCTCCATGGAGGCGGACCCCAGCCACTCTGCCCACTGCATGCTTGTGGGGCCCAGGGAGAAAAAATGTGAAAAAATGGAGCTGGCAGGCTCCATGATGGCCTGGGTGTCCTAACAATCCCTAATAGAAGGGCGGGAGCCACCTGCCCGCTCTGGAAAAATGTGAAAAGAAAAAAGAGCAAGTGTGGATGAACTTAACTTAAAGCAGGGTGGGGGAGAGAGAGAGAGAGAGAGAAAGAAAAAGAAAAAATCTTTTTTATGTTGACTCGCGCTTGCGCACCAGCCAACATCTTACAGTAGTAGCAGATTTGGAGGCGCGGTCACTGTTGGGTGAATGCAGGGCACACATCAGTAGGTGCATCCCTCATTCCTCAATAAGGCAGCTGCAGGCGCTGACACCAGGCATACATCAGGTGGCCACCAGATCTAAGAAAAGGTCCACTGCAATCATGCAGCAGCACAATAACATACCCTCCTGACATGCCTGGTGACAGCACCTGCAGAGTGCCTGACACACTTCTTTTGCCGATGGAGAGCCCACTCCCATCAGCATAATGACCCCCCTCCCATTTACAGTGTATGCCAAGTGGGGTGCCCTATCCCCCTCGGCATCATGCGCCCTCCCCCCAACAGTCTTTCTTTGCCAACTGGGGCCCCAATCCCTGTCGGCTTCAGTCACCTTCCCATTTATTTTGCCGAAGGGCCCCCTCCCATTGGCATAATACCCCCTGCTTTTGTTGTGTGCTGAGAGTGCCCAATCACCGGCTCTTGTCCCCCCTTCAGTATGTGCCGACAGAGGTGCCCAATCCCCGTCGGCTACAGCATCCCCAAAAAACATTTAGGTGGCATGCTGGGGCCCACCCCAGCATGCCAAATCCTGAAAAGAAAAACCATCCCGCAATGTTTTTTTCTTTCTGAAACTGTGAAAGAAGAAAACAGACCCTTGCAGTCTCCTGCCCCTCCCCACCCTGTGCCCACCCTCTGCGTGCCCTACCTTCCCACACCCCCACCACATACTTACCTCCAGACCCTGGTGCGACAATCTCTGGTGGACCAGGAACACGTCTGCACTCTTCAAAGCAGACCGCGAACGAAGAAATGCCGGTAAGCTTTCTAATGGCATAAATAGGGTTTTTTCAACTTTGGTGCATATCTCGGCCATTTTTAGGAATTTTGGCACCAAATTTTCAACATGGGGTTATTGGGACCCCTCCTCATGAATTCAGGCACCGGCATGGTGGTATTCAGTCCCGAAAGGTGATTTCGTGGTCACTGTGCAGAATCACCTTTTGGGACCGATTAATGAAATGACAGTGCCACTCTTCACGAGGGGGGCTCTCAAAAAGCCTATGTTGCAAATTTGTTGGAAAAAATCTAAAAAATGGCTGTTTTACGAGCGTGCACTGCGCAGTTTCCATGCACACTTGTAACTTCATGAATTTGTAATATTTTCGCTCCAGATTTTCAAAATTGCCATTTTCCCACACCTCCTTATGAACAGTATAGTTGTAATTTTACATATCCTGGCCGAAATGTGTTTTCTAATGTCTGGCGCATGGTCGCTGTGTGAAATCAGTTTTTGGGACAGTTTGAGGAAATGACAGTGGCACCGTTAATGAGCAGAGGTCCTAAAATGCATATGTTGAAAATTTGGTGATGTACGTCCATAAAATGTCTGTGTTACAAGCGTGCATTGTGCAGTTTCCACGCACCCTTGTAACTTCGCAAATGTGCAAAATTTTCATGCCAGATTTTCTACACTGGCATTTTTTCACACCTCCTTATGAACAGTACAGCTGTTATTTTTCACATCCTGCCCAAAATGTGTTTTCACACCTATGGCGCACAATGGCATGGTCACTGTGGGAAATCAACTTTTGGGACAAATTAACAAAATCACAGTGCCACTGTTCATGAGGGGAGGTCCCAAAATGCCTATTTTAAAAATGTGGTTAAAAAACATCTTAAAATAATTGGGTTAAGGACATGTGTTGTGCTGTTTCTATGCATGCTCACGACTTCACCAATTTTTCATATTTTCACTCCAGATTATTAACATTGCAATTTTTTTACACCTCCTCATGAACAATGGAGTTGTCATGTTTCACATCCTGCCCCAAATGTGTTTTCATCCCTGTGTCACCAAATGGCATAGCTGCTGTGCAAAACTACCTTTCAGCTAACAAACTGATAGTGTTGAAAATTTGGAGTGAAAATACCAACAAACGCCTATGGCGTTAGGGTTTCCAACTGTTACTCCCCACCCTGTAGAGACTGACAGGCATCAGGGGTGTGACTTGGGATCATTGGCTGTAATGCACACACCATTCCACCCCCCCCCCCACCCTGCAACCAGTGACAGGCATTGAGGTCTGCATTGGAGTGTTCAGCCCTAAAGTTCACCCCATTCTCCTATACTGCACCCACCTCAGCGTATTTCCTTATGGAATGGTGTAAGTATAAGGTCCAATTACCCCAAAGCACACCACAAAACTTGTCAGTGTCTGCAGGGTAGGGTGAGGTAGAATTGCATAAGCATTATAGCTGACGACCCAAAGGCACACCCCAATGCCTGTCAGTCTCTGCAGGGTAGAGGGTGGCATTGGCTTCAGTTCAATACTTCACTGCCATTCCTATTATGCATCCCTAACTCCTGCACTACCAATGCCAATGCCAGCGAGACAACATTCAGCATTGACAAATGTCTGTTTAAGGGTAGGGGTAAGGTCTAGTAATAAGGAATAGCTGTGATGGGAGTGGTGCAGTGCAGCGGCAATCTACAGGAAGACCTTCTGGAGACTGTGGTGCTGCCCCATCTGCAGGCACCACCCTGGGCTGAGGGAGGAGGTTGCCAGACTCAAGGCCGAGATGGTTTGGGTCTGGAGGATCTACACCCCCAAATAGGGACCACCAAGTCCACCACCGCTGCCTCAAATGGTACTGGAAAAGAGGAGTGGCTGGATAACGGTGGGCTTGGGGAGGGTTATGGTGGTGAAACACAGGCACATCCCAAATCCCATACCACTACGGAACTCCTACACTACACTGGCAGTGCGGGACTGTCCCACAGGAGCACCTGAAGGTGTGACTGGATTGGATGTGGAGGTCCTCCATGGTGGAGACCCCAATGGGGGTAGCAGAGAACCCCAGAGGAGGAGGAAGCGAATCCTGGTGGGGGAATCGATAGTAAGGGGGGGGTACAGCTGAGGACAGGTTGTAACAATGAGAGGATAGCAAGGTGTCTTCCTGGTGCCATGGCTTGTAGGGATGGAAGGAGGATTCTAAGAACTGCTGGGGAGGCAGGGAGGGAGGGAGAGCTGGATGTCCTTGTCCACTTGAGGACAAATAACCTGGCTGGGGAGAGGCCAGAAACAGTCCAGAAGGAGTTCAAGAAACTAGGGCAAGTCTTAGGTAAGTAGCACAACAGGTACTTTCATGGAGGTGCTACCTGTCCATGACAAGGGAGAGGACAGGAGGCTCCACATCAGGGACCTCAACTTATGGTTGAGGAAGTGGTGCAGGGAAGAGGGATTTGGATTCATTTGGGACTGGAGCTCAAACTGGAGGGACAGAGGCCTGTACAACTGCATCCCTCTAGGGGGAACTGAGATCCTCAGTGAATAGCTTAAATGCTACATTAGTAAGCATTTAAATTAGCTGAGGGAAGGAGGTGGAATACGTCAGTATGACACAGTTTGCCCCCCCCACATGCTTACAGGGTCAGCAGTGAGTATCCCGAGGGTGAGGAGTGCCAAATGAAATAAACACAAATAGGTAACAAGAGGAAGAGGGAGGGGACAGCAGAAAAGAAAATAGTGGCGGAAACAGGGGAGGACAAAAGGGAAAGCTGGGGGGAGATGGAATACAAATTTGAGAGCCATGTGTGCAAATGCTCAAAGTTTGGGCAACAAGATGGCAGACCTAGAGGCCACCCTGGCAGCAAAAGAAATGGACATAGTAGCAATTACAGAGATCTGGTGCAATGAAAATCAGGACCGGGATGTAGCCATTGCAGGACATGCTTTATTCAGGAGGGAGAGGGTAGGTAGAAAGGGAGGAGGGGTGGCTCTTTATGTGAGAGACAACATAAAGGCCATGGAAATACAGAGGTGACAGAGGGTCTGTGGGTCACATTGGAGACTGGGAGGGTGCCTTCTATTCGAATGGGGGTGATCTGCAGACCTCCAGCACAGGGGGAGGAGGGAGATAAGGATATGATAGAAGAAATCCAAGGATGACTAACAAAGGTGAAGTATTGCTAGTTGGGGGACTTCAGTATGTCAGATATGGATTGGAGCTTCCCTGCTTCAGCAACAAGTAGGAGTAGGGAAATCCTAGACTCCCTTCAAGGGGCATTCCTCAGGCAACTAGTTAAGGAACTTACTCATGAGGGGTGATACTGGACCTGGTGCTATTAAACAGGGGCAGTGTCACTGACGTCACAGTGGGAAGGCACCTGGGGACCAGTGATCACCAGACGGTGCGGTTCAACATTAGGACAGGGCCACAATCTAGCCACACTAAAACGAGGGTCCTGGACTTCAGGAAGGCCAATTTCAAGAAAATAGGAGAGTGCTTCAAGGAAGCCCCTGCAGGAATAGGGAAAATGGGTGGGATAGAGGAAAAGTGTGCAAAAATAAGGAGGAACGTTGAGAAGTCAACTAATCTCTATATCAGGCAGGTTAAAAAGAGCAAGAGAAAACATAGACTGCTATGGTTCTTCAAGGAAGTAGCAGACAAAGTAAAAGAAAAGAAGCAGGCATTCAAAAGGTACAAGCCAACAAATAGCCAACGCAGCAAACAAAAAGGATAAAACATTCTTTAGGTACAATAAAGGAAAGAAGAAAAGCAAGGCATGGATAGTAAGACTAAAAGGGTAAGGAGGGAAATGAGGAAGAGGACCAGAAGAAAGCAAACATATTGAGCAAATACTTTTGTTCAGTTTTCACAAAGGAAGGGGGTAGGAGATGGGCCACAGATAAGGGAAAAGAGCAAAAAGGAAAGGGAGGCGGACACTACCCCTTTTTCGGAGAAGAGAGTTCTTAGGGAAGTAGCAAAACTAAAAGTAGAAAGGCAATGGGGCCAGATGGGGTTCACCCCAGGGTACTGAAGGAACGAAGGTAGGAACTGGTTGGGCCTTTGATGACCCTGTTCAATCTATCACTGGATATGGAGAACATTCTGCAGGACTGGAGGAGGGCAGGTACGATCCCACTACACAAATATGGGAACAGGGAGGAGGCAGGATACTATAGACCTGTAAGCCTGACCTCAGTGGTGGGAAAGGTGATGGAAACGCTACTTAAAGAAAGGATGGTGGAATACCTTAAAAACAGTGGATTGCAGGATCCAAGGCAGCATGGGTTCGCAGGTGGGAGATCCTGCCAAACAAACCTGATAGAGTTATTTTTTTTAATTATACTTTATTAATATTCAACACACATTAACAAGAGGGGAAAAAAGAACAAAACAAGCTGAACAAAATAGAGCTGTAAGAAAAAACACTAAACCCACAAAAACCCTCCTAAGCATAGAAAGAAACAAACAACAAAAAATAAACAAATCAAACCCCCTACCCCCCCTACCACCCATGCAGCTCAGCATCTCCGTGAATATAAATTAATAAGGCCTGGAATAAAGGTTGTCTATTCACTTGACACAACCAAATCAAGTAAGGCATTAATAACAGTCATGACACAAAAATCTGCAACAGAGTAGACACACGGGGGCTGAGGAAGATCTCAAAAAGTTGGAAGACTGGTCAAGAGTTTGGCAACTGAGCTTCAACACCGAAAACTGCAAATGTATGCACATAGGGCACAGAAACCCAAGGGAAACATATCAGTTGGGGGGGAAGGAGGAATTACAGCCACAAAACTGGAAAGGGATCTGGGGTCGTCATATCTAAAGACCTGAAGGTAGCAAAGCAATGTGACAAAGCAGTGGGAAAGGCTAGTAGAATGCTGGGGTGCATAGGAAGGGGTATCACCGCAGAACAAGGGAAGGGATATCTCTGTATAGATCAATGGTGAGGCCCCAGCTGTAATACTATGTCCAGTTCTGGAGGCCCCATCTCAGGAAAGACATAAACCGGTGGAGGTAGTACAGAGAAGGGCAACCAAAATGGTGCATGGCCTGTACCAGAAGCCCTACGAGGAAAGACTCAGTGAGTTAAATATGTACTCCTAGAGGAAAGGAGGGAAAGGGGAGACATGACAGAAACATTCAAATACCTCAAAGGTATCAATAAATACAGGAAGGTAGCATGTTGCACAGAAAGAGGTATTCAAGGACAAGGGGGCACTATATGAAGCTGGAAAAGGGAGACTTAGAGGGGATCTGAGGAAATACTTCTTTACAGAAATGGTGGTGGATGTCTGAAACAGCCTCCTGGCAGAGGTGGTGGGTGCCAAAATGGTAACAGATTTCAAACATGCATGGGATAGACACAAGGGGACATTGGTAACAGGGCGGGGGGGGTGGCGGGGTAAGGCAAGAGATCAGTTAGGCTGTATGGCAGCACAATAGGTAAGGACCTTAGTGCAGACTAGGTGGGCCAGGAGGTCATTTTCTGCTGACAGCTGCCATGTTTCTATGTAAAGGAGCCCTGCAACCAGAAAAGTTTTGAGAATGAAAATCTATGTAAAAATGGACAAAATATAGACACAATGGTTATAAAGACAAGGAAAAGCAGGAACAAGTGTTGAACGTGCACTCTCTAAAGGAGAGGAGGGATGGGGGGATATGATTAAGACCTATAAGTACATTAGAGGAATAAACAATACAGGCACAGAGGGACTGTTCAAGGGAAGGGTGGGGAGAGACACTTGGGGTAATGACATGAGATTGGAGCGTGGAAGGTTTAGGAGGGAAATAAGGAGGCATTTCTTTATAGAAAGGGTGGTAGCAGAATGGAACATACTACCGGCAGAGGGGTGGCCTGTAAAACAGTGGGATGCTTCAAGAGGGCTGAGATAGGGTAAAAGGAGGGGCATGGGGAGGGTGGGAGGGGCAGCTGCAGAGTAGGGTGCTAGCTACAAAATCAAGCAGACTCGATAGACCAAATTACCTTTTTCTGCTGGCAGTTTTGTATGTTCGTATGTTCGTAAGTGGATGAAAAACAATATAAAAGAGAAGGGGAAGGCATGCTGGGGGAAAAGAATGGAAATGTTCAGGCTAAAGAAATTATGAGAGCCATTCTGGAACAAATGAAGGAGGGATTTAAACGCTTAGATGATAAACTGGACCAAATACAGGATGAAGTGAAAGGGGTGAAAGCTGAAATTTAAGACTTAAATAACAGGATGATACAGTCTGAAGATAGAGTCTGTGCACTAGAAGATGATTTGCAGGAGATTAAACAAAGAACAGAAACACAAACTGAAGAGTTGGAAGATTCTAAACAATAAGGTTCTGGATTTAGAATTAAGATCAAGGCGGGATAACTTAAAAATTTGAGGTATCCCTGAAGGGGCAGAGCAAAACAAAATATTGTCATTCTAGGAGAAATATTTAACTGAACTCTTGGGAAGAAAGTACCTACAGAAAAAAATAGAGTTGCATAGAGCACATACTGTAGATCCCCAGCAAAGCCAAATCCACACTTTAAATACCCTCGGATTATTTATGTGAAGTTTCTCAAATATCAAGTGAGGGAAAGTGTTTTGTCAGCAGCTAAGAAAAATAAATATTTGATGTATATGAATAACCAGATATAAATATTTCCAGATCAAGACCCAGTTCCATGTCATAATAGCAATCACAAAACAGCGATCGCTATTATGGCGAGTGTATATCGCAAAAAAGCAAATCAGCGAAATACACTTTAAGGTGACCCGACTTCCGGATATAAAAAATGTTTTTGTGGGGTTTTTGCATGTAACCCCTAGGTGGTGCTACTTATTTATTTATTTAGTTATTGAAATGTTTCGCCAGGCAGGGCACACTGAACAAGTTGCTCGTCTCATGGTGCATCCTGGGGGAGAGTACAGGGAGTACATAGCATATAAATAATGAACAGAACATTCAAAATCCAGTACTAAATTAGAGGTGAACAAGTGAACACAAACATGGTACTAAGACTTAACAGTACAGGATAAGTGCTGTCATGATAGTCAGTGATTTCCAACTTGCAGAAGCAATAAATGTAAACATTTAAGTAAGATTATATTAGTAAAGAGACTGACAGAAGGAGAACGTATTGTGGGGTAAGGGAAGGGAGGCACTTAATTGCAGTTACAATTTGCAGAAAGGAAATTTTGGAGGGCCAGAGTAGTGGAGTAGGGGGATGAAGAAAGGCAAATTTGTGGAGGATGCAACCCCTGCCTGTTTTACTATCCAGAGGTTGAGGGGCTTGGGTTTTTAACTAGCCAGTACCAGGGTTTGCCCACCCACGGTAAACACAGTGTTTTGGTGCCTTCACTCAGAGTAAGGTTTCAGTGGGTATTTATTAAATTTATTACAGCCCTCTGGGAAGCTATAACTACCCACTACCCCACTAGTGGCCTTACACCTTGGAACAAGCAGTAATCTCTCACAACATTCACAATACATTTGTCAACAGACATTAATGATATGCTCACAGGTTTCCCATTTATCAAGGTCTGAGCTTCAGTGTGACCTCCTGGAACCCCCTGCAAACAATGATTATCAGAATGGATGTTCAGGAATATTCCAAACACAGTAACAGACCACCAGTAAACATGCATGAGGCAATATAACATTGCAACATCAATCAGGTTTTTTTAGGAGGCCATAACAAGGAAGGGGCAAATCTGGTCAAATGATTTTATCCTTACCAGTTTGAGCCAGGATACTGGCATGCATTTAGTCCCACTTTGTAGTCCCATAAATATACCAGGTACCCAGATGGAAAACAGGCTAGCCTAAACAGTGCCCAGGGTTGCAGCTGTTGTTGGGGCCCTTGATGAAAGAAGACATGGTGATTTGGGATGCAGTTTTATTTATGTCTGGTGGCCGGATGGGCCAGTCTCTTGAACCATTAAACTATCAGTGAAATGGAGATCAGGTGGTACCACAATGATTATTAAAGCTTGTTGCAGGGAGCTACCCTGATTTCTACTCACTGTACCCAGACACTGGAAATGAGCCGACGAAATAAGACCTGTGGAGATGTTTCTTGAAGCAGGAAGGAGGATTCCCTCATGGTCCTCGTTGAGCAGCTGGTCTGGTGATGCAGGAGCAAATGACTCGCACTGATTTTGCATAGCTCAAGGCCGAACAGCTTAGCTGAGCCAACGAGACGAAACTGCTAACTGGACATCTCGAACTGGCCGGTCGCGCAAACACTTCGGCAACTTCTGCACATCTATATGTAAGGGTGCTGCTGGTTCCTCTCTGGTCCTTCCAATTGGCTTGCAGGCTGATCTGCAATACTGCCTTTTGCTGAATGAATACCCGGCTGCTGCTGCACACCGCAGCTTGCATCGACTGATGAACCTCGGATGCTGCGGACTGAACCGCCGAGAAATGTCTAGGCCCACTAGGCCTATCCTCTGAGAGCTGGCCAGCTCCCCAGAGGTTCACACTCCGAACTCCTGGGCAGATCTCCAGTGTTTCAGCAGTTACCCCCTTTTATATGGATCTAAGGTCCAGGAATCTCATTGGCTGTCAGAACTGTCCCAAACTGTCCCAGTACATTGATTGGCCTACTTTTTGGTGCCTAGAAAAGGTTCTCCTTTTTTCCCCCACGTCTTTATTAATCCCCATAAGTCTCCGGTCAAAGGTCCAGGCTCTTGATTGGTTATTTGGCTGCACAATGGTGGCTGCTGCATAGTCCCAAACACACATTTTACTGCAGTCCCAACATAAATGTCCTGGTGCAGCCAGAATAAACACTATTCTTACATACATTCCCCCAGCTACATAGCCCCAGCATTTCTCTTTTAAACACATTTATTAATCTCTCCCATATGTGCCTAGTTTCTGTGTCCTGCTTTGCAAATGCAGCAACCTTCTAAAACTGGCAGCAGCTCATTAATATTCATTAGGGCTTCACTGCTCTGACCTTTGCCCTTTAATAGTGGTGCCCCAGGGGCAGCGCTTCAGGCCCTTGCCCTATACTTACTTAAAAACACTTTCCCTGCCCTTGTTCTAGGTCCCTGGTGCCTTTTTAACTAAATACTGTGCACCAGAACCCACTGGAAAACCTTCTGACTCTTGACTGTAACCGGTGGTCACAATCCTGTATATTAAACTTTACATTGCCTGTTGAAAGTGCGAGCAGTGGCTGCACAGCTGAAATGCCAGCCACTCGCAGAATGCACTCCTGGAGCCCAGCAGGGCTCAAACAAGATAATGGGTCTGCCTGGGGAACCTGGGAGGGGGACACAGAACTTGGGCCAGGTGGTGACTCGGGGGATACATTGGGAGGATGCCCAAGAGGTACAGCAGACATACGGGAGGACTACCAGGTAAGCCCCCAGAAGGGGGTTACATACAGTCTCTCAGTTCTGGTGCTGTGTACCCACAAAGAACTAGCAGCTACAGTCCCTCAGATCTGTGGCTGGAAGCTAAGAATTTGAAGACATCAGCTGAGCACCCTGCTAGGAGTAGGAAAATCCCAGCTCTCCCCCCCCCCCCAACAAGAGCACTCTTTCACTACCAGTGTGGCTCTAGATCAATGGCAAATGGCAAAAATAAAGAACTACACCTGTCCTGTGTCCCATTCTGAAGGACGGTTCTTGGACAAAGATCCTTTTTCTACCGTACCCCACTGTGGCTTAATGACATCCCAGCTAATACTGTAAATGCTGCTAACCCTAGAACCTTCAAAGTTGAACTTAAGCAGTTTCTACTGCAAAAGAATGTCTGTGAGTGCTAAACTGTTCAGAGTGGGTCTCCAGAGCCTGCACTAATCCTGCCTTCTAGCAACTACTCATGGTCTCACTCACATTGTTCACCCCTCCCCACTCCCTACCCCTGTTCCCCAGACTCTGGTACCTCATGCTCCGTAGCTCTTATTCCACTAGTAGTTATGCTCTCTAGTTTGTCTCATGCCTCATCGCCCTCTCTCCCAGTCTCCCCCCTCCTCCCTCCACCACCCTTCTTTCCTCCATCAATCTCCAATCTCATGATACCACCCCTCCACCACTTGGTATCTACCTCCTTCCCCTCTCTCTCTGTCCCTCCTCCCCCTCTCTCTCTTCAACCACCTTCTCCCACCTTACCACACTATCTCACATGCACCATCCCCAGTTCCTCAGCTCCAAAGCTGTAATGCAGTGTGACAAGGCTTCTATTGGGCTGCTCTATCCCCACTCCACTCTCTTCCTATCCTACATTTTCCTCTCTCTCATATTCTTCCTAATGCCATATAGCACTTAGTATTAACCCTTAGTGAAACTCACAAGAAACTCTTAGCTGTTTTGTGTGCTTTTGTTACTTCCTGTACTGATAATTCAACTATGCCTGTATTTGTACTGTGAATTCAATTATGTCTGTCTTTGAACTGTTTAACGGATGTGGATCCTTTGTAAAAGAGTTCTTACTCAAAGGTTGTTTCTGAAATTCCAATAAATGCATAAATAAATAAAATGTCTGGAATTTAAACAAAAGGCTTTTGAATCTGCTGCATTAACCACCTAGTTCCACATGGCACTTGTGCTGTTTTATTAAAATTGGTTTTGAAATAATAGTTTGTCACCCATTATTGTGAGTTTACCTAAAGCACTGTGTCAGGCTCTGTTGTGCTGCAGTCTATCCTACTGTACTAATGATGTCATTTGTGGTATCCATTCTACGAGCCTGTATCTATCTGCTGAACAGCTCGGGAGGGTCCTGTTGCATGTAAGTAGTGTAGATAACTGTTTAACCTTTAGTGAGCTTGGCTGGACAGATGGCAGTTACGGTGTTGTTCAGATCTGAACAGGCTGCAGGCATACTTTGCTGTTTACTGAACTAAGGTGCTGGAATGCTACTCAGAGTTTGTGTGGGGGACAAATGATCTCCATAAAGACAATTATGCAAATTATCACCCATATGATGTCCTCACAGCACTGTTTGACCAGGCAGCTTAGAAAGATGCTGAACGTAGAACATACTTCTTTTGAGATGCTGAAACTCCAGGAGGAGAAAAAAAATAGTGTTCACAATAAAATCAATGCCCAAAACAGCTGCAGTATTGCTAGATACCAGGAAGAAAACTGGAAAAAGACACAATACAGCAAAACACTACAAACCATTTGCCATTGATCTTACATTGTTTGTTAAACAGGTTTTTGGAATGTATATTGTCACAGCTGCTTAAGTAAGAGATTCAAAGAAGAAGCATTTGCAGTCTCTCAGTCCTGGTGCTGTGTACCCACAAAGGACTAGCAGCTTGCTTAACTAGATGTGGCTTTAAAGTTCCTGAAGTTCTGTTCTGCTAAGTTCCACTTAGTTTGCTGCTCTCTGACTTGGAACTACAAGCCTTTCAGCCTGTGAGACTCAAATTCCTCAAGGTCTTAGTGCCAGTCTGATAAGAAACTGACAGCAGAATATGCTTGGAAAGGGTGATCAAATCCTGTGTTTTTAAAAACTGTAGAGAACTATTTCTTCTGTGCCCTAGTAGGAGGTGGAGGAGAGGGGGTTGTCAGGTCTGCCAATGGGAGGGCCAGTGGAAAACCAATGCTGGGAACATGACTGTAGCACTGTGGAGGGACACATGATAGCATTCCTGTCCAGTTTTCTCTTCTATTTCATAGCAATAAGACAGCATGGCTATGCCCATGCTGCCTTAAAAACTAAGGCATAAATGAGAAAAAGAGTTAAAGATAAGAATAGCAGATAAAAAATGGGATGAAATGATAAAGGGAATAAAACAAACAGTAAACAATAAGTTAAATCAAAGTCAGTTTAATATTTTTCATCGGCTTTATTATATTTATTAAACAAAGTGAACAATTCAATTCCAGAATGGCATAATAGATGTGGTTCTGGTATAGGGACATTAAGACATGTTCTAGTATTATGTAAGGATATTGTCTCACCTTGGAATAAAGTATTTGATATACTGAATAGAATACCAGGATAAACATTAGAATGGAGACAGAATTTGCATGTCAGGCACCAGCTCCTCACAGAGTTTGCCATCAGAACATCTTAAAAATCTAATAAATACCTTACTCAGTGTAAGAAGATGCATTGCTAGGTGTCGGAAAAATAAGGAACCCCCTTACTTATACAATGTGGTAGAACTTGTTTTTGTAGATTGTGTGGATATGGAACATCTTCACTATGCAAGTCTAGGTAAAATGAATACATGCAATAACATATGGGATCCAGTACAAAAGTTAATTGAATTAAATAGGTTGTAAAAATGACAGCATTTTTGTAACACTTATAACAAGGCCTTGAAAGTTAGGTGCTAAATATAGGGAAGAACAGATTGGGGGTAGGGTGATGATTACTTCATACCATGATATGAAATGAGGAGTTCTCTTGGAAGTCTTATATCCTATGGACTGATGGATGTGCGATGCTTGATAACCCAATAAAATGTAATAATATATTCTCTGAACCCCATAAAACAATATATGGTTACTTGGCCCACCAGAAGAAAACAAAAGTAGATGAACTTACCCAGCTGCAGACTATGCTCAAACAAAAGAAAATGAGTACAACTCAACCTAGCCCCCCGCCCGAGCTCTCCTGGGAACTTATGAAGCTCAAAGACAAAAAAATGCCCTCACTTCCTCTGCAGCTAAGAAAGGTATCCAGCAGAGAGATCACAGGTATTGGGAATCTGATGAGAAAGCTGGCCATCTTTTAGCCTATAGAACCAGATGAATATGCAAAGCTGCTAAACTCATCGCAGGTATTAAAATGTCTTCCATGACCACTAAACGTGAAGAAATGAACCGAATCCTCTATGACTGTTACTCCTCTCTGTAACAGTCTCATACAGCACTTGCCCCTCCTTCTCTGCAGGATTTCATGCAAGGGACCTTGCTCCCCCGCCTTATGCTGACTGCCTTGATAGCCCACTCTTGCTGTAGAAGATACACTCAGCTTTTAAGGCCCTGCCCTCTAGAACAAAGTCCTGGGATGGATGGCCTCCCTGTGGGGCTTTACAAGACCTTCCTCTCTGACCTAGACAGCAGACTGTTGGCAGTCTGTGCTGCTGCTGCTCACTGTGGGTGCCTTCCTTGTTCAATGTCTGATGTCCTCATCACCCTCTTTCCCAAGCCGAGCAAGGATCCACTTTACCCAGCCAATTATTATCCCATTTCATTGTTAAATGTCAATATTAAAATTTTAGACAGGGTGATGGCACTCAGATTGGAAAATGTCATCCCACATCTCTTCGAGCATCACCAAATAGGATTTGAGAAAGACAGAATGACTCCTGATAATTTCAGGGCTACCGCAGATGTAATTTGGGCTGCTTCACATCAGGAATATCCTGCACTCCTACTCCATATTGATACAGAGAAAGCATTTGACACTGTGCAGAGGGACCACTTATATCAGGCCATTGAAGCCATAGGCTTTGGCTCTTCCTTCACCAGCTGGACCCAGTTTTTGTACCCAAGCCCCCGGGCAGCAATTCTCACTGATGGAATGATCTTGCTCACCTTGTTGCTGGCCAGGGGAATGCAGCAGGGATGCCCAATCTCCTCAATGCTTTATCTTTTGGCTATGAAGCCACTTCTCTGGAAGCTTCGGCAAGCCTCTGATATTACAGGCATCATGCTTGGAAGAGCATAAAATGCTGAGCTATACTAACAATCTGTTACTTGCTGTCTCAAATCCTGATGCATCCCTTCCTCATATGTTACGCATCCAGATGGAATTTAGCAATATTTCAGGGCTCAAGGTGAACTGGTCCAAAACAGTAGCAATGCCTTTAAATGTCAACCTGTGTGAATCTTACAAGTACAGATGAAGTGGTACCCTACCCAGCTCCAATACCTGGGCATAATCCTGACCACAGATTTAAAGCATATAGTGGATCTCAAAATTAACTTAATAATTAAAGAGGTGGAGGTTGACTTTGCTAGATAGAAACAGCTTAACCTAATATTTAGAGGCAAAATTACAGCCTACATAATGATGGCCTTCCCAAAAATTCTATTCTGCTATAGCAATCTCCTGCTGCATATCCTGGAGATTAAATTCCATAGATTGGAAAGGCAGTTCCTAGGTTTTTTTTAAGAGGGAAAATGCCTCACTTCATCAGGCTAAACTCCAAGGCCCAGATATTCAAAAGGGATGCGCCATGCGCAACAGAGGTGCGCCAGCGCAAGTACAAAAATGTGCCATTGTGCGATATTCAGCGGGAAGCAGCTGTGCCGTGCAAGTTGCAATGCGCAAGAGTGCAATGGTAATGAATGCATGTGCAACCGTAGGGGGAGGAACCATGAATAAATGGCGCAGTGCGATATTCAACAGCATGCGCCATGCGCAACAGGTGAGCTAGCGGAAGTTGTGTGATAGCGGAATTGATCCAGAATAAAAAGGAACAAGAGAGAGGTGCAAGAACGCTACAGGGAAGCCAGAGGTGGGAGCGAGTTGACAGCAACTAGAAAGAGGGTAGCAGTGAGTGGGACTGTGCAGAAGCAGGACAGGGCACACCTGGGAACAACCAGGAATAGGACATGAGTGGGGAGCCTGTGCTACTGTGCAGGAGAGACAGGGAAGTGCCACAGTGGACTGAGGGCAGTGGCAGTAGGCAGGACAGCCAAAGGCTGGAGGTGTACCCAGTGCAGGGGGAGCATCACAAAGGACAGCAGGGGGAATGGGATAACAGCTGCCGGGGGGAGCACCAGCCAGGGACATGGCCAGTGCCACCTTCCAGATGGAGGCAGTAATGAGGGGTGTGAGAAGGTAGACAGCAGGGGGGCACAACCGTGGAAGGGTCCTTTGGCGGTATTCCCCTAACAGGCGGTACCGAGCCCGCACCACCTTCGAGCACTACACTGACACAGAGATTGTGGGCCGGTACCACCTGAACCAGGTGATCCTGAGGCGGCTCTGTGAGCTGTGCAGTGATGAGATGCCGGCACCCACACGACGGAGCTATGCTCTGTCAGTGGAGACAAAGGTGACAGCTGTCATGTGCCTGCTCACCATGGGCACCTTCCAGAGACCAACAGGGGACACAACAGGCATAACCCAGTTGGCCGCATCACGCCTACTCACACAATTCCTCAGCACACTGCTGCCACATGCTGTGGAGTACATCCATTTCCCCAGCACACAGGCGGAGCACACAGCACACATACAAGAGGTCCACAGGGTAGCACATATGCCTGGCATGCTCAGGGCCATTGACAGCACCCATGTGGCCATCTGCATGCCACCTGGCCCGGACAGTGTATCATACATCAACCAGAAGGGTTTTACCAGCATCAACTGCCAGGTGGTGTGCGATGCCAGGGGGCACATAACCAATGCCTGTGCCATGCACCCTGGGGGAGCACATGATGTCTTTATCTGGCACCAGTCCACACTGTGTCACAGGTTCGAGAGTGGGGACATTCCCACTGGCCACCTAGTGGGTGAGTATGCACATCACGCAGGACAACATGGGCAGCTGTGGGGGGTGCATAGTCAGAGGTGCCATGGGTACCGGCCTTGAAAGCCCATGGCAGAGCGACACAGACCACCATACTAATGTCCACCCCTACACACAGGTGACAGTGGCTACCCACTCCATCCCTGGCTGCTCACACCATATCAGCGCCCCGTAACCCATCGCAGCAATAGTACAATGAGGCACATGCCACCACACGTAATGTCATCGAGCGGGTGTTCGGGATGCTGAAGGCACGTTTCCGGTGCCTGGACATGTCTGGCAGTGCCCTACAGTACAGTCCCTCGAAGGCCTGCTGGCTATTCCTGGCCTGTTGCATCCTGCACAACATGGCCAATGACTGTGGGATAGCCGTAGCGGTCAAAGAGGGGAACAGCGATGGGGATGATGAGGACACCAGTTCAGACAGTGATGGGCAGCCACTCCCTGGGCGAAGAGACCCTCACCTGATCTGGATGGCACAACTGCACCAGGACACC
Source organism: Neoceratodus forsteri (assembly GCA_016271365.2). Lineage (NCBI taxonomy): Eukaryota > Metazoa > Chordata > Ceratodontiformes > Ceratodontidae > Neoceratodus > Neoceratodus forsteri. The sequence goes on from CM057453.1 coordinate 1,284,913,483, forward strand.
ATTACAGAGGAGCACTTCGACCAACACAGGTAGGTCATGGGGCTATGTGCAACCAACAATGGCAAGGGCACAACCCACAGACAGGCACGGACAAACCCCAGGGGCAGATGGCGGCAAGGGAATGGGTCTGAGAGTGGAACCGCACACGCCATCAGGGATGGGCAAGGCCAAACATGACACATGCTCTCACACACACACACACACACACACACACACACACACACACACACAAGACATGCACAAGGGGTAGAAGGCACGCCAACCCCGACTGCAACCCATAGCCACACACAGGTCCACACATGACCACGCCCAGTGGCCATCACCGTGTGTGTCTCAGATGCTGGGCACCATTGCACACTGGCAGACAGCGTAACACAGGCATCATCATGCACACGCCACAGTGGCCAGCAGCTGGGAGGGTGTGCACATGGACCCTGTGTGCAGGGCCAGGTACCCCACCTGTGCATCGCACGTTGCACATCACACTGTACACAGGGCAGCGGCAGACTGTGGCCATGGTGGGAGACAGGTCAGTCACATGGCACAGTGCCACGGCTGCCACGGATGTGTGGGTGGCCCCGCCAAGATCTGCCAGCTGTGCAAGGCTGACCAGTGGCCTCATGGGGTAGCACCAATGGTCCCCAAGGGGTGATGCTGCAGGAACATGACCGTGTTCACACAGGGGTCTGCAGCTCACCAAACATGCCCGTGCCAGGCGTGCTTGGTATGCCCACAGCCGAGCCCGGTGTCGACACGGAAGGTGTCATATGATGCCGAGCACGGGGGGTGGACATGACATTGTGCAGTGTCTGTGGTGCATGGGCAACAAACTGGGTGCCCAAAGTGACCATGACAGCAGTGAATGCACATGTCTGCCTGTCAATGGCAGCGGTCACATCCTCCCACTGCTGGGCCATCTCTGCTAGGAGCAGACCGTGGTCCGTGCTACGCCACTCCTCTGCCTAGCGCAGAACCGCACTGGAGTGCATCCACCACCATCACAAGCCACAACTGCTGATCCACTGAAGCCTGGAGTAGGCGGCTGTTTGCTCATCAAAGAGGTCATCTGTCTGATCGGCATGCTGTCCCTCATGGTGTTCCTGGCCATGCCGGGCAGCACTCCTTGATGGGTGCTGCACACCAGAGCCATGCCGGGGCACGTCCACACACAGTGCACTGATGCCGCCCCCTGACACTGTCCCCCCATCACCATTGGCCGACTGCTGGCACTGCTTCTCCGGCCGCCAGTCACCAGGGCTCACCAGTGTCACCGCAGCAGCTGCAACAGCCCCACCAGCCTGGATGCACACAAGTGCTGCCCCACTGGGGCATACAGGCACAGACTGGGACTGTGATGTCACGCAGGCCTCCATGGTAGCACCACCCATGGCTACACCCGTGCCGTTCCCTGCTGTGGGGCCATCCTGCATCCCACACGTATCACTGTCTGGGATGTGTGATCCATCATCATTGGTGCCTGATCCAGCAACAGTCCATGTCCCAGCATGCTGGAGTCCATGGCCACTGTCACACTGGGACACAGGCAGGGCCTTGTCCGCACCGGCACCACCATCTTCAGTCCGGACAGACAGGCAGGTATGCAGTGGTCCTGACTCTTGGACACCTGTGGAGGTAGATGGGCACTCCTCCATGTCCAGGGCCTCGCTCACGGTGGACACACCTACCACCGCTGACCCATGTAGATGCTCAGGAGCTGAAAGGGAACACAGTAGCATTAATGTCTCCGCCCCACCCTGTGGCATTCCCCCCACCTCCCACACAGTGACAGCACAGGACCTGCCATGCAGTGACCGGCTGCCACCCATCTGGAAGCCACCACCCGGAATGCCCTCTATGGCACAACGTCATATGGTGCCGGCCATCCTCTCCTCCTGTGGCGTCAGGCGTGGCACATCTGGCTGTCCACCACCAGTTGCAGCACATGCTGCCCTGATGGCAGCTACCTTGTCCTTAATTCTCCTCATGTCCATGCCAACCTTCTTTTTACATTCCTGCACGGACCGCTGGTGGCTGCCATGCTGGTTCACAGCATGCGCAACCTCACCCCATGCCACAGCATGGTCCTGTGGTGTTTCCCGCTGTCTGCTGAACAGTGGTTCCCTGTCGAGGTAGGCCTCAAAAAGGACATCTGATTCTGTCCGGGTGAAGTTGGGCCTCCTCCTTCTCCAACGTCCCTGTTCCTCCTCTTCCTCACGTTTGGTCATTATAGAGCCTGTGGGAATGACAGGTGTTACCTTTGATTGTGCAGTTCCATGCATCTCCCACACACCACAGTCCATACTTTCAAACAGCATGCAACCCACCACAATAGACTGCAATACCAAACTATGTCCTCTGCAGCCCCATGTCACATTTATATAGCACAAGGCATGCAAATGAGGCAAGGCGCAACTTTAAGTGGATGCTAATGCATAGGCTGTGCCATGAAATTGCTGATGAGCTGATTTGCATATGCTGGCTGAATATTGCGCTGTTGCGCCTTGCGCAATTGTGTTGAGCATGCTCAGGCAAAGGCACAGCTCTGTGACGTGCACAGTAGGCACCGCACAGTGCATGCCTGGGGTGCTGATGCTGATGCCTGCCATGCTGATGACATGCTGAGCACGGGAGGCAGTGCAGGGCATGGCCACCACTGTGACAGTGGCACTAGTGTGCTGTTCACGTGTGTGGTGCTCATGCCCTGGAGCACCGTAGGCACATTGGTACCACAGCGTGGTAGGCCACTGCAGGGCATCACACACAGGCACCCTACTGCACTACATGCAGGGAGTCCCAATAGCGCTGTCGTGGTCCATGTGCCACAGACCCTGCAGTCGACCTTTGCCCCCTAGGCACCATGCATCCACATGGGCGAACCCCTATCACGCTGGTCAGTGACAGCGTGATGGGGAATGGCAGCACTGTACCATGCAGCATCTGCACGTGGGGGACCTGTGCTACAGAGTGCCATTTTGTGATCCTGGCTGCACGAAAGATGGCACGGAGGAGGGCAGTAATGTGGAGCCCACACAAACTGGCCAATCTGGTGGCTATTGTTGAGCCACATGCTGGGGCCCTGTTTGGGGAAGGCCCCTTAGAAAAGGTGAGAAGTGCTGTGTGGGAGGAGGTGATAGAGGCACTGGAGGAGGCCACCAGGATCACCTGCAGTGCAGAGCAGTGTCGCCACCACTATGGGGACCTCCGGCGGAGGGACCCAGATAGGCTGGCTCGGCTACGGGCATGCGCGAGGTGAGGTGCAGTGCCACATCCAGGTAGGTGCTCCATCCATACACTGGTAGCATCTGTCCGTCCGGATATCATGGTGTGCATGTGTCCACCACCCGGGGGGTGGGGGCCATCCAGTGTGGGTGGTGGTGGTGGTGGAGTTGTGGCATGGCTGGGCTGTGCAGGATTGCACACACTGGGGGCCTTTGCTAATGATTTGTACTGATGTTCCCCTCTCCATGTTTGCACCCTAGGCCCTGAGGAGAGATGCTGTGCCCGTGAGGCACAGGCACAGCATGAACGTGAAGCTGCTCTGCAACAGGGATGAGCTGGAGGGCCCATACTGCAGCAGCACCCGGCTGTTGCAGATGCAGGTGAGTGCCTTTCTTCCAGGAACTTCTGTGCATGCTGTGTTGAGGGGTAGGCGCGGCGGGGCATGGCCACCAGCCCTTGACACCACTGATGTGCACACCACATGGTGCACTCAGCACTGTCCTGTGGCACTGCATGTGTGGGTGTGCATTGCTGGCGGTCCATGCGTGCACCAGGTACATGGCTGTGCCACTGCCTTCGCACCGCATAGCCATGTCACTGTACGGCCACAGTGGTGCTGTGCGTGACTTGTGCGGTGGGTGTGTGCAGAGGTCCGCGTGGCTGTGTGTGCCTGGGTAGGCAGGTCTTATGGAAATGATCACTGTAGGTGGTCGCACACCATCACAGGGGTGTGGCCTATGGCTGTATGCCATGCACAATGGGTGGGCTGCAGGAGGATGGACAGTCACAAGTATTTGACTCTGCTCCCTTGTCCTAGGTGGACAGCGATTGATGGCCTTTGAGAGAGGCATGCAGGAGCTGCTGCAGCTGGTGAGGGAGTCCCTTGAGATCCTTCAGAGACTGGAGCGGCACGGGGTCAGAAGGAGAAGGACACATAGGCACCACAGGAGTGGAGAGGGGGGCAGCCAATAGGCCCTCCATGCCCCCAGACCCACCTTACCCCCCAAACCCACCCTCACACCCCTTCTTCCCTCTCCCATTTGTTCACCCTGCCCCATGCCCACCCCCACCTGGTATGTGGCCCTTCCCCCCATTGTAAATATTTGTACATAGTTGTTTGTTACCTCTATTGAATACATTTGTTTTGTTATGACAACTGTGGTGGTCTCTGATTTGCAGCGGGCTACAGGTGCTCAGCTGCAGTGGTGTGCATGGCGTCAGGGGTGGTGCAGGCATGGGCGTGTGTGTGTCCGGCAGGGAGCCGCCTATGGTGTCGGCAGGGGAATCGGTCACTGTCTGTGGTTTGTGTGTTGTTCTCTGTGCACTGAACACCTGTGTGCAGTTGTCCATGGTGCATGCACTGTGTCCATGGCACCCCTGTCAGACTGTCCATGGCCTGTGCAGCTGACACCTTTGCATGTTTATGCTATGCACGGTCTGCTGGCATGTCAGTGGTGGCTGTCCATGCTGGACAACCCCTGTACACAGCACAATGCCGGGTTGTCTCCTATCACCAGTATGGTGCACATCTGCCTCAGGTGACACTGTGGCCTCTGCTGTTGTTGTCCCCCTTCCATGCTGTCGTTTGTGTCTGTTGCAGGGGATGTGCTCCACTATCTGTCACTTGTGCTCCAGCCGCATGCTGGTGGCGTACAGCTTCATGGTGCATGCGCAGGGTGGCTGGTACACCTGTGTCATGGAGGGGTGCTAGCCACGGGTACACGGCTGTTGTGGCTGCACACCAGAGGGTTTGTTGCCCTGCTACTGTGTCCCTGTGTTGGTGTGCCCTTGGGTATGGGTGGGTGTTTGTCCGTGCACTGTGTTGCATCCTGTGTGGCGCATGCTTCCATGCACCACTGTGGGCATCTGTGCTGGCTGTTGGGGCCAGTGTTGGGAGGGTGTGCAGGGTGCTGTACCACTGGTGGTGGGTCCAGGCCGGGCCCTGTTGCATGCGGGGTACCTCATGTATTGACGCAGGGTTGGTCTCTCAGCTGTACCTCAGGGGGGCCATGCAGGGCAGCACTGTGTCTGCAATTGTTGCATCAGAGGCTGCTGCCACCCACTGCAGGGTGCTCATGGTGGGGCTGCCTTGCATGGCTCCATGGTGCACAGGGTTGCATTGTCACAGTGAGGGTAATGGCATGCATGGGGTGTCATGCACTGTTTGGCACTGCTTCTGGGCAGGGTGTCTGGAGATCGCTGTGCAGGGTGTGTTCTGCATTGGTGGGATGGTGTAGCATGGGGTGGCCGGACCTCCTTGTGTGCCGGTCACAGCTTGCCAGGGGGTGTGCTGTGGCACCATGCCCTGGCTGTGGGATTGTTGCTGGTGTCCATGGGCCGGTGGTTCTTCCAGCTCTCCTCAGGTTGTGTGGTTCATGGGGTGTGGGGGGCGATGTCTATTCTGCTGCATGCTCCTCTGCCCATATCTTCCATGGGTGGTGGACCCCTGCATCCTGTCCCTGCACATCCCTGGTTGTGCTGATGCACTGCTACCCTGCTCCACTGTGCATCCCTGGTTGTGCTATTGTGCATCAGACCTGCGCTACTGTGCATCCCTGGTTGCGCCATGGCACAGTTGGCATGATATTCAGTTATGTGGCACAAGCGCATCTTGGCCTGCGCAGTGTTTGAATATTGCATGTGTTGCACATAGGTGCACTGAACTTGCACCTCTTCCTGCTATTGCGCTACTTTGTGGTGCAGTTTGAATATCTGGGCCCATATGACAGAGGGTGGGGTGTTCCATGGCTATGGGCCTACCAATGTGCCATTGGCATTCATCAGAACTTATGGTGGCTAATGCCCTTATCCCATAGATCTCTGCTGTGGTGATGCCTGGAGGGAAGCAACCCCTCAAACACCCTGTGGAGCAGACTCAATTCTCACCATTCCCCAGTGCTGATTCCCTCCTTTCCTACCCATACTTTTGCAATGAAAGCCTGGGCTACATTGCTTTGGCAATATGATCAAGGAAAAGTGCATCTGGGCAGATAGGAACCACTCTGGGGAAACCCTCACATTGCTGTGGCAGGCAAACCTCTGTGCTGGTCTACCTAGATCCTAAATGCTATGTACCTTCCAAGTCTTATCTTCCAAGTATGATCTCCCTAATAGAGACTTTTGGAGATACTCACAAATCAGACAAGCTGTTAACCTTTTTCTGCACACTATCTTCAGTCTGGGTGACAGTCTGTTGCATACCTTGTTTCAAGCCTGGGATGTAGCACCTAGGTAGATAGGCAAGAAAGTATACCAGTTTCTCCTGGAGCCCCATCACCTGCACTTACATAAGCAAATGCCAAATTCTTTCTTTTATTTGTTTATCAGGTAAGCACAGCTTGACATTAAGTCCTTTTATAGGTGCGACCCACACAAACAAACATAATGAGTATATTCAACACAAAAGACAAACAATACAGGAAGAACAGATTCCACGTCAGTATTCATATAGAAAATCAGTTAAAACAATTACATTCTCGTAATGATTTTAAGTACAAAAATGGCGAATGTGAAAAAGCAGTATAAGTAGACAAACCCCTAATTACAACAGGAATACAATTCCAATTAGAAGCTGCTGTGTAAGAAAAGGACCTTTGGCCACTAGAGGTTTTCCTAGAAGGGGACACCAAGTCAAACCTATCTTCCCTAGCCCTAGTTAATCTATCCAAGTCCTGACTGCAAAAATTTACAAAGGCTAAGTGACTCTCCATACTGTAACAATCTATACACAAACCTAGCCACAATGAATTTAAAATTATCACCGAGCGAGAGGTAGCATCACATATTTTGTTACCTGACCCCACCTGGGCTTCCATACTTAGCAAAGTGCATACTAGCTTTATGGACCACAGATGCCAGCTCATTCAAAAAAAAATCCTGCATAGATGGTATCATAACAGTGAAGTTCTGCACAAAGTAGGTCTGCTACGCTCACCTGAGTGATCTCTTGGATCCATAAAGCATCTCTTATGGTATTGCTCTTCTTCTGCCTCATACTGGGATTGTGTCTTCCAATTCTGTGAAGACTCTCTATCCTCTTAGATACCACACTCACTACAGTTATAAGTACAACAGTGGCTTTTACCCATCCAGCCCCTACTGAAGTATGGCTCACCGCTGCTACCTCAGAAGCCAAACAGCAAATACTTTTGAAATGGAGATCTGCTGAACCTCCCACTGAAGTGGACTGGCTCCAGGCACTGACCAAGACAGCTGAGTATAAACGTTTTTCTCACCTATCCTCATGCTGCATTGACCACTTTAACAGGATTTAGAATCCTTTCCTCCATGCCTTGGCCCAACCCACTCCGCTCTGCTGGTCTCGAATTGCGTTAACCCCCTCTGCCGCCTTCTTATTTTACAGAGTCATTCTTTTACAGTACTGTGGTTAAGAGAGTGTGTTGTGATGTTAATGTTATAGTCTCATTTTTAACTTTAACTATTTTTTAATTTTTTTCTCTTTAATTCCTGTTCTGTTCCATATCTTGGTTTTCAGTTGTGTAGTATATTAGACATTAAATATTACTCACCAACAGCACATCAGAGTTGTATATCCAAGGGGTTTGCCCTGTCCAGGCATCTCTGCAATGCTTTATTGATGATTTATTAATGTGTAATTTTAATAAAGTGTTGGAAAAATGGTATAAGCAACAGTAGATGATAGCCAGAACCTTATTTTGATGGAGGCATAAAATGTACGCATCTTAGTGCCCCCCCCAAGGCACTGGCCTCCAGCTTACCATGCAGTCAGACATACCCCTCTGCTCTGGACAATTGACAGCCATGGCATGGACACTGGTTAAATGGTTTTCTTGGAATGTGAAAGGAATTTGGACCCCAGTGAAAAGAAGGAAAATCTTAGATCACCTATGAAGGGAGGGAGTAGGGTAGCCTTCTCACAGGAGACCCACTTGACCTGGCTGGAAACAGATAAACTTAAATTAGGATGAGTTTTCCAGATGTATGGAAGCACTTTCAATTCAAAGAGGAGAGGGGTAGCCATTCTCATACACACGGATATCCCTTTCATCTAACAAAACAATCTGAGTGATGCAGAAAGACACTATGTTCTAGTGTGTGACACATTATGGGGCTGTGAACTGATATTATAGAATGTACATGACCTCAGCAGTGTAGACCACACATTCTGCACTGAACTGGCACAAGCACTGGCTGAAAACCACAAGGGTCATCTCATCATGAGATGTGATGCCAATATGGTCCTTGATGACTTCGTGGAAAGGACCAGGTCCCCTGTTGGTCCTCCTTTGGCAGTTGTGAAAGCACTAGACCAGGTGAAGATAGACCTGGGTCTCATGGACATCTGGTTCCTGGCAAATCCTACTGGTAGAGATTTTTCATATTTCTCCCCACTGCATCAGACATACTGTAGTCCAGAATCAATCTCTGGTTGGTGTCTGCGCAGATAGTGCCAGAAGTGATGGAGACAACTATAGCAGCCCTTATACTGTCAGACCACACTTCTGTATCCTACACCTGGCTCCCATCAGACTCTCTGGAACAACCCATGCAGTAGTGGAGATTTAATGCCTCCTCGTTGAAAGACAAAACCTTCATGGCCAGGTTAACAGACAACATTGATGTCTTCCTAACATAAAAATAACAAGCTGGGCACAATAGCGGCCACCAGATGGTAAATGCTCAAAGCCTACTTACAGGGAAAGTGTATCAGTCACACCATGCACCTCCATAAATCTCGTATGAAGGACCTGGAGGAGCTCCCTCAGAAAAGGATCTGAAAAAGAAGTATGGAGAGCCCAAGACTTGCACCCCATCCATCCTAGCAGAGATAATGAGGACAAGATATAAATCAATCTGAACCTCCATCAGAAGGCAGAATACATTTTATTCCAGCTCAGGCAATCTTTCTGGGAAGCTGGAGAGAGGCAAGGCCGCATCCTCACAATCCAGCTTAAAAAGCACCAAGAGAAGTCCAGAATCCTGAGGATAAAGAACCCAGATAGAAGTCTCAGCATAGACCCAAAAGGCATTAACCAGGCATTCCTGTAGTTCTACAAGACCCCATATAAACAGGAGAAATGCCATCCCAAGAAGAATTAATTACCTTCATGTACTCGCTAGGGTTCCCACATCTGCCCCTTTTTGCATTGTAACAGCAAAAAAACAACATTAACTAATCAAGAGCTGCAGAGCACACTGCACAAGTAACCTTTGGGAAAGGGGCCAGGAGGAGATGGCCTCCCTAGTGGAATTCTTGAGTGCTTTCAAAAAACAGCTGTTATTACTTTTCAAGGAGGCACTGGATAAAATCTGTTAAGCTGGAACTCTCCTGCTGTCACTGAGGACAACAACCATATGCCTTATAACAAAACCTGGAAAAGATCCTTAGGAATGAGGCAGTTACAGGCCCATCTCCTCTTACTTGCTCAGACTGCAAGTTAGTTACAAAAATGATGGCACTCCAACTGCAGGAGATCCTTCATTCACTGATAGGGTGTGACCGGGAAGGATTCATGCCATGCAAAAAAGGAGCAGACAATACCTGCTTGCTGATCAATCTCATTTGACAGGCTTCCCATTGGGGCCAGCCTGCAGTACTTCTATCCCTCAACAACGACAAGGCATTTGACAGAGTAGAATGGCCATACCTTTTCCACACCCTGCACATGTTTAGCATTGGGGACACCTAGATAAACTGGGTCCAGACATTGTATCAGGGTGCCTGGCGAAGATGGTAATCAACTCCATGGAATCTGAAGCCTTCCCTCTCAGTAGAGACACCCACCAGGGATGCTCCCTTTTGCCTATGCTATTCATGCTTGCCCCCGAACCCTTTCTGCAGGCCATCAGATGATGTCAGATCATCACAGGGGTCCTTATGGGAGGGGAGGGGAACACAAGGCTGTTGCCTATACAGATGACATTCTGCTCACCCTGATGAAACCAAAAATCTCAGTCCCTGAGACCCTAGCGTTGCTGGAGAAGCTTGGCACCCTATCAGTATATAAGGCCAACGTTACCAAGTTGCTCCTACTACATTCGGATATGCATGTCATGATGCTACCTGGTTTCCCCATGGGGCCTACACTCAGTGCAAGATCACATTAAATATCTGGGTATAAACATTTCCTGGACCCTGAGAGAGACCATGCCCCTTCTAGCAGACATGGATCAGGATCTAAACAGGTGTGACAGGCTACACCTCTTCCACGGGTAAGGGCTCATTCCTATAAAATGATGGCCATTTGAGAATTCTCTACAAATGTACAGCCTACCTATTATTGTACCCTGTACCTATTCCAAGTCATTCAAGTCCAATATGCTAAACTTCATATGGGGGAGGACCCTGATGGGTAAACAACAAGAAACTGATGCAACCTATGCGCAAAGGTGGCCTGTCCCTACTGTACTTTATGTGCAGGCATGAGGCACACCTCTTGCACCAGCTGTCTCAGCTGTCTGGTCAGTCCTCACATCCTCACAGACCCAAACGGGAGGACTGCAAAGAGGGGGGCAACCCAGACAACACAATTCACTTTGGGAAATTATCACGGATTGTGTGGGACCACCCAACCATCCCGCCCACAGCCAAAGCTTGGAAATCCTGGGCCACAAAAGCCAACTGGGGACCTGCTCACTCATGTAGCTTTCTCTTCTGGAACAACCACTGTCTACTGATAGACAATCACATAGTTTCATGGTGGTGTTGGACAGATAAAGGTATTAACAGACTCTGGTATATCATAGATGCACCTACAGGGCACCTCAAGTCCTTTGGTCAGCTACAACAGGACTTTGGCCTGCACAAAAATCAGCATTGGCAAGCCTTCCAACTAATACATGCCCTACAGGGCATAATAATACCACAGTTCAAAAACAAGTCTACTAGTGTACTGGAGGTAAGCCTATATCCTCCAACCAGTATCTATATAGAGCTGATGGCTCTCAGCCCAGACCCCACTGTGAACCTCAAACTGTACTGGTTGGAAGAGCTGGGCTGCGATCTCTCCAAGCAGGAGTGGAACAGTTGCTGAGCCAAGCTATGTATAGCCTGCAGGGACATCTGGCCTTGCTTTACACAGTTCACAATCCTCCATCAATGGTCTACAGCACCAAAAAAGCAGCATAAGTGGAGACTCTTCCCCAATGGAGAAATACTAGAAGTGTGAAACAGACATAGGCACTATCTCTCATACACTATGGGACTGCAGCAAGCTAGGCAACTTCTGGCAAGGGGTAGAGTCCATATGTACAAAAATCACAAGCTGTCCCATCCACTTTTCCGTCCCCCTGGTTATGACAGACCACATGTCAAGTACAAGAACAGACCTTACAATACCCTCAGCACTAAAACATTGGTTTCTGGGAGCTAGACACAGCAAAAAACAAATTATTCTCTGACACTGGAGAACACAGAAGGCACCTGAAGTGTCTTAATGGCTACAAGAGTGCAGGAAAATGGCAAGTTATGAGAAAGTGCATTTCTCTATGTTCTACATAATGGACACATATATGGCTACTTGTGGTGCATACCTAAAGTCACAACACTGCAAAATCCCAGAGGGACACTACATGCCAGCTTATCTAGTCTCAGGAGGGGATTAAAGCCAGAGTTGGTACATCACAATGCACTAGGCCCCCGCTCTTCCCCCTTTTACCAATACACTCCCCCACACCTCCACTCCTACTGTCAAAAGGTTCACACCGCATCTCCAACAGTGGGTATTTGGGAATGTTGATTATGCCTACAAGAAAGTTGAAACAGGTGACCACACCTCGTCATAGATCACCACAAGTGGCAACATAAACATACAAGTTTAAATGTCTTTGACTTTGTCAGAAGGATGTATTCAAGTTTTAAAGATCTTACAGATGCTTTTATCACATATCACCATCAGAGTAAATGCTCACTTAATTTCTGTAGAGTTGTGTTTCCAAAGGGTTAGATTCCCAACCCTGGCCAAAATGTTATGCTGATGGTTGTATTGCTTTTTGTGTTCTCCTATGTTTGTTTTAGAAAATCACAAACATTTTGATGAAAAAAGGAAAAGAACGAGCAGCAGATGAAGAAAGTAGGAGGAGGCAATCACAGGGTTAGAGATAGAGGAGTGGTAACTGGAAGCAGTGTAAGCCAGCATTTGGCCATGAAGGGTGAAATAGTGTGTCAAATGCTGGTCCTCAAGGGAGGGGAAAGAGAGACTAGCATATTGAGAGCAGTGATGGGTAAGAGATGTAGCACTATGGGCAAAGCAGTAGAAGGAAAGGAAAAGGGAGTCCAGTCTGGCAAGTGTAGACTTTGGGGCAGCACCGTAGACAACATCTGCTTAGTCAAACACTGGCAAGATCATTTATTTATTTAGTTTTTGTTTACCGGGTAAGTGCACAAGCCAGAAATTGACTATTTTCAGGCACGACCTGGGAGAGTACAACAAAAAATATGGACAGGTAACATTTCATAAGTACAGGACTATTACATATGGGGCAGGTCAAAAACAGTTCATGAGAGATGACACAAGCAGTCGAAAACAACACTATGTAAGGCAATGAATCATGTAAGGTTACATGTATAGTAGCAAAACCGGTTTGTAGAAGAAATAACATTCAGCTATAAGTAAATCTTAAGAATGATCTCTCAGTGGGCTGGAAGAGGAAAGCAGCATTTAATTTTGTAGAGCACACCAAACTTAGGCAAAGTTTCTTGTGCATGGCATCAATGCACGTGGAAAAGCTAAGATTCTGATCCACTCACACCCCTAAGAACTTGAAGTGGGGCACCTGTTCAAGCAGCTTACTGTCCAGAGTTTTGAGGACATGTGTATGGTGGAGCCTTGCTAATTTCTATCTTGTATGAAATAAGACAGACAGTGTGCTGGCATTTAGTAAGAGCTGGTGTTAATGGAACCAACATTGAACATTGTCAAAATCACACTGGAGTGACGATTCCAGCTCAGAGACTGAAACACCTGCAGGAAATAGAACTGTGTCATCTGCATATGTGTGTATGTGGGAAGAGACACAGGTGGAGGGGAGGTCATTTAAGTAGAAGGAGAAAAGGATTGGACCAAGGATGGAGCCCTTAGAGACACCGGACTTGAAAGGTGGGGGTAGGGGGAATAAGGCATCATCAATTTGGATTGACTGGAGCTGATGCAAGAGGTAGGGGTGGAACCACCTGACTACCAGGTTGGATTGGCCCAAAGCACCTAACTTATACAAGAGGATGATGATGGGCCATGGTATTAAAGGCCTCTGCTAGGTCTAAGAAAATGGCCATAGTGGAGAGGCCCTGATCCACGCCTTTCAGCACAAAGTTAGTAAACTGGAGGAAGGAGGAGATGGTGAAGTAGTGTTTGTGGAAGCCAGACTGAATAGGGAGAGGGCAGAAGAAGAGTCAAGGTAGGTGGACATCTGGGAGAGAACAAGTTTTTCCTGCACCATAGCCAGGGCAGGTAGGAGTGAGATGGGTTGGTAATTGCCTGGGAAAGAAAGCTTCCACCCTTTGATGAGTGGGAGCACTTTAGCCTGCATCCAGAAATAGGGAACAGCTCCAAGCTGAAAAGAAAAATTGAAAAGGGAGGCAAGAGGGGCAGCAATGGCTGGCATAGAGAGATGGAGATGATTAGTGTCCAGACCATCAGGGTTGTGCCTCTTACAGGAATCAAGAGAGAATAAGGCAGTGAGGGTGGTCTCTGTGGAAACTGGGGAGAAGGAAAAAGATGCTAGGGTTGAGGGTGGGGGATGAAGGGCATTTGTCACAGACAGGGCAGGCAGGAGGTGGAGAAGGACGGGTGTAGGAGGAAGTATGGGGTAGGGCACAGGAAGTGAAGAAGTTATGAGTCCTGGCAAATGGTTATGTGGGGCAGTATTTTTTTCATTTTTAATTCTTGCACGTGTGTGCTGCAGGTCTAAAAATAGTGCTGATGGCTGCTATTAGACTATGACTAATTTGCATTCACTGAATGTGCTGAAATCCAGCATTTTCGACACTGGTGAAGCAGGTCAGAAGAAACATTTCCCTTTGGCACTTTGATGTCATGACACATCATTTTTTACAGGGAGTACACTAAGCATGTCCATGTTGTTGGCAAGCCACATAACCTGCAGCAGGCAATCAGCAATCCTGGAGATCGAGAATTCCTCATGCTGTGCATGTCTCAGTGCCATTTTAGTTTTTCTTATGCCACCCAAGTCACCATGTCCGGGTTCACACCCCTGCCTGGTGTCTGCAGGGCCCACCTGGTTGAGGGGTTGGGTTTGTTCTTTCCCTGTGGTAGGAGGGGTTCATCCAAGAACAATTAAGAAATAGAGGGGTGTTTCCATGCAAAGAGAATAAGTAGGTCAGATGTCATGTGCAGTACCACCCTCTGGGATGCAGCACCTATTCACTTCCCTACACAGAGCAGAACCATCCACTGGGGACCAATGAGACAGTTATTACCTTTACCGATAAATGATTCAAGCAGGTCACACAAACTGGGTGCACAAACAAAAGTATATTTCAGCAAATTAACATGGTTTTTATTTTGCCACACCAGTCTTAATGCTGTAAAGAAAGAGGGGGTTAGAAAATTGCAAGTCACTGTAACTACTTCCACCCAATACCAACAGTCCCTGGGAGCCATTGTATTGTGGGTCACTACCACCCTCTCAGCAGTGGTAGTCACCCACCCAGTCAAGGGGCAGAGTTGGATAAATGAACATGCGCAAGGTACAGAATACTTTTTAAACTAGTTCCAGTAATAATATTATACTTGCAAGTATGGAAATGACAAGAGTAACTCTGGGTACCCAGGCATTACACAAAGTCCTTGTGCAGGCCTGGTAGCTACATTGCCTGGGTTCTCATGGTGGTGCACTTGTGGACAATTAGCAAGCTTGCATTTTCAACCCCCTAACAGGCCATGGTGTGCTAGCACAATTAAAGAAAACGTGGGGTCCCAAATGGGAACTGTTTGAAAAACAACTTGTAATAGCAACAAGGTTACTGTAATCCAAATAAGAAAAGTACAAAGACCCCAGACAGTAACACCAGCACTCACATGACCCATGGATGCAGCAGCTGAGTCAAGGTGGGAACCAGCACACAGCAGCAGGTGGAGCAGAATTCAATATTACACCCCAGCAGCCTGGAGATGAAGCACTTCAGAATAGCTCTCAGACATTTTGCAGCAGCACCTCTTGAAACATCTTCATTGAAGCACTGTGTGGTGGTTTCATGGTTCCTAAGGAGCGCAGACCCAAGGAACAACCCCCATGGTCCAAGAGTACCCCTGTACACAGGGCAGATGTCCTGTGACTCCCTGTCCCCAATTCACCCACTTGATAAGGGCTAGCAGGCCTCCTACCTGGCTCTGCAGCAGCTCAAGTGAGTATGTGGGCTTCTGTCTCCAGTTTCACAGCTCAGTAGCTTTCCCAGGATTTCTCACTCAGCAGCTCACTTTCGGCAGATGCCCTTCTGGCACAGTCTCTCAGCAACATGAGCCCAAGTTAAGGTTCCACATAGTTTGGCAGGATCAGCTCAGGAGAGGGCTTATGAGATTTAGGCCTGGCTAGGATTCCAGCTCTCTCATGCAGTAGCAGGTCTGCTCACTTCAGCGTCTCTCCAACTGTCAGTGCCCTTCTGGTACAGTTCCACAAATCACTTAGTGCCCTTCTGTCATAATTTCTTTGTAGTTCACTTGGTGCCCTTCTGCAACAATTTCTCTGTAGTTCACATAGTCAGTGGCCTTCTGGCACAATCTCTCTGCATTCACCTAGTTGGTGCCCTTCTGCAAATCTCTCTGCAATTCACCTAGTCAGTTCACTTATGGCACAGTCTCTTCACAGTTCAGTTAGTCAGTACCTTCTGGCATAATATGCTTGTAATTCACCTAGTTGGCGTCCTTCTGGCACAAGCTCTCAGTCATACTCTTTGGCTTCTTTTAGTCTACCAAGAGAGGACAAA
This sequence comes from Neoceratodus forsteri, assembly GCA_016271365.2. Classification (NCBI taxonomy): domain Eukaryota; kingdom Metazoa; phylum Chordata; order Ceratodontiformes; family Ceratodontidae; genus Neoceratodus; species Neoceratodus forsteri. The sequence goes on from CM057453.1 coordinate 1,284,929,627, forward strand.
GGTGCTGAGGAGGTCCAAAAAGTTGTTCGTCCTCATTATGGGCCACAGGAAAATATTGGTAGCCTCAAAGGTGATGACCCCTGAGAGGGCCTAAAAAGGGCTAATCCATGAAGCTTACACAGCTGCCAACGAACCTACACAACAAGGCAACAAGGTCCACTCTACCAACAGTGGCAGAACCAGGTTTGGGAGCTGGGGGGCAGTCAGTCAGCTGGGGGCCTCAAGACAACAGGAAGTTAAAGTGACAATCTGAATACATGACACGGTGGAAACAAAATCAGTATATTAAATAAATATATCATACAGTACCTTTCTGCAAACATGAATGAAACAATTAACAAAATACAATTCAAGCAAGTGCTTCACTGCTCAGAATATGAGGGAGAAGGCAGCCAGGTCACCACACCCCCACTAAATAGGTGTGGCCCATCTCCATAAAAATGAATTTTTAACCCTCCCATCTCATGCAGTCACATGGTATGCCCTCAGTTTGGCGAAACTATTACAGTGAACAAGTCAATGCCGACAACATCGACAGTTCACTGCAATAGTCTGTCCGAGACCCCGGCACTCTTTCCCCTGGTCCTGCACCCCTACTCAAATCACCTCCAACTCGGAGTTGATAATCTTTAAATTCAGGGGGTGTTGGAGACAGAGCCCCCCGCATGGGGGGATCGGGGGCAAAGCCTCCCGATGGAAAAGGAACTAGTTCTCCTGCTGGATTTATGTCAACTGCAAGTTCCGATTGACATAAATCTGTCGCTATGATGTCGGTCGACAAAACATTTGTCGAACTGGCATCGTAGATCCCAGTCACACCAGGGTGTGACGTGACATATTCATTTGGATTGTCTGGTGAAAGCAGTTCAATATGTGGTCATCTGTAAAGTCCAGTGCTGCCACACCCCCCCCACCCAGTATGCCACAGGAGCCACTAAGGTGACTGAGTGGTGCTGTGCGATGATGGTACTGCTGCCCCCACCTGGAATCTGAGGGAGTGCAGTCTACACAGCACTTCCTTTCATCCACTGGCCTGGTGTGGTGGCAGTCAGGTTTATGCTAAGTAAGAACCTAGGTCAACCTGTTCAGCTCTTCCATTAGAATCTCATGCTTGGGCTACAGCTCAGTGGCCTACCATTCATAAAAATTCAATGGTTGCACCTACTGTTGTGTTTTATGTTTGGACTACTGAACAGCCCCCACCAACTAAGACAGACTTATATAGCCTCTACATTTTATTTCTCAGACTGTCTATGCAAATTCACATCTCCTGAACTTCCTTCCCTCTTTTACTTTATGGTATATCAATAACCAAATAAACTAATATGCTAATTTGAAACCAACAAATGTAATGCTTTTGTGTTTTTAATTTAAATAGTATACTACTTTTTAATACAATGTAACCCCCACGCCACTTTTGGAAAGTTGGACACCCCACAAAAAACAGGACTTATACCCACATTTGGCATACCATTTACTTTTAGCAGAAATTCTAAGATTGGTACCACCCCTAGCATTAGAATGTATACCAGGCTCATTATCTAGAGGGGGGGGGGGTACAAGTACTAAAAATGAACCTTTGTAACTACAACCAGTTCCAGGGGAGAGGATGCTAGACCTAACAGCTGAGGGGGCCCCATTAATTTCACACAGAAGCAAGGATCAGAATGTCCAAAACAGCAGCTGGGATTTTGCAGTATGGCTTTATTCAGCGTTGTTACTAAAGCATCAGTGGACCCCCAAGGGTCGGTCATGGCAAACAGGTACATTTCCAGAACTCTCCTTGCTAGGCAGTACAGTTCTCCACAGAAACAACAATTCCTTTCTCTTCCTCATGGTGTATGCTCATGGACTGTGCCACACACCCGAACACATTTCCATTTCCTCAGAAAGCATGCTTGTGGACTGGGCCACACACTCAGAACATCTTCTTTCCCAGCTGGTGTATGGTTGTGGACTATGCCACACACCTCATCCCACAGCAATGGCCTTTGCTCAGGGTAAACTGGTGCCCTTCTATGAATCAGTTAGCCCTGCCTTGTAAGCTTCCATATGGCATTCCTTCCACCCTTTGCCCCAACAGACAGTCTCTGCCATTCCTTCAGGTTTACACCACAGAAGGCTCCATTCCTCACTGAAATGCTAAAGACTCTGAACTTCACTTCACACACTTGGTGAATGAGGGGCACTGACAGGTGTGATCTAGCCTTATCTATGGGCACACACACACCCCAGAACAAACCCCCTGAATATAGAACTTGTCTCCCAAATGAGTACTCGCGAACAGTTGCTTCTTCCTCTAGGCATGGAAAAAACACAGAGAGTACCCTTTTCCACAGATTAGTTGTCCCTTCCTTTAGGCATGGGCACAACCCAGAAAGCTCCCTTTTCCCTCTGTAATTACAGAACTGTTGCTCCTTCCTTTAGGCATGGAAACCAACTGGAAAGCTCCCTTTTCCCTTTGTACTCACAGACATGTTGTTCCTTCTTCTAGGCATGGAAACAACACAGAAAGCACCATTTCTCTTGGAAGTTTGTCAGAACAGTCACTCACAAAGTCCTTCTCAAAGGCAGCTGTACACACACAAGGCTCTTCAGGGGATTGCCCCTTGGATCCAATGAACTAGCAATCCCTTTCACTTCTTCTGGACTGAACATCAAGGAATCCTGCTGAAGTAAGGTCTCTACCACTTCACAGAAAGCTGGTGATTGTAATCTAAACTAGGGTAAGAAACACATGGCTCCAGACACAGAGCCCACTGGCAGAGCTCCTGCCACTCTCACTTCCACACTAAGGCCCCGCCCACACTACACTTCAAAATGCTGCAACGGTTCCAAACCATTACAGACCATAAATGGTACAGTGTGTCCACACTGCCAGGGAACAGATGTGGAAATGGTTGGAAACCATTATAGCCAGTCCGCATTGTGTGAGATGGTGTGTGTGGACGCAACCCCCTAATAGCGGAGCACATCCCATGGGGCACTTGGAGACGTCAGCTGCAATGACAGGCACCCTTCCACACCTGTAAGCAGCTGTCATCATACACAGATAGCATGGCAGAATGTGGCATTGTGTCCCAGTAGGGCACTGGGACAACACAGATGGTCACATGCCACTGCAGCATGGCTGCCATCAGTGTTCCCCACTGCACACCATGCAATGGTACCATGAGTCATTCGGCCACCGCAGCAGTGATCCATGATGCCCCATAAGCCCACAGACTGGCACTGCTTTGCAGGGACCTGTAACGCCACTGGGAAGCCCTGTAATACAGCCTATACTGCTGCTCAGTGATAATGGTGGATCACGGTCTGTGCACCGCGACTTCAGCATGTACGGTACTGTGCCGTGCATGCCCATGTTGCATGATTGTGCCTCCCTACACTGACCAAATGATCGTAAATGTGAGGCATATATGTACACATGTATGATCCACCACATGAAACAGGGACCAAGGAATGATGTACTGATGTGCAATGGCATACAGGAATGTGGTCCGGGATCCGGTACTAATGCTCTACTACCTGCAGCAGTACTGTCCACACTGGACAGGACATAGCACACTGATTCATACTCTTCTGCTGCATATAGCAAGGGCGTGTGGGGGGGCGGAGCCCCCCAATGACAGTAGTACCATACCCATAACGGAGATCACAAGGACATAATGGGGTATATTGTGTTGTGTAGCAGTGGCGACAGGACACAGCCATTGGACCTTGCCATCCTTGTGATGTAATGCCCAGGGCGATATCAGTGCTACAGTGGAACACAGGCCTTCTGCTGTAGTTATGTCAATGGGGGGCTCTGCCCCCCCACCCTGTCCTTGGTGTATTGTTAGTTGGTCCCAGTGTGGTGCACTGCAGTAGAATGGATAGCCATCGCATGCTGTACTGCACACTGCTTGTTACTGGCACTACCTACCACACCCCATGTGTGTTATTCGGACTGCCATTCAGTGCATTGTATGCAACCCACCGTGCAGCACCAGCACACTGTTCAGTACATTGCTAGGCATGCCAGCCTAGGCGTAGGACATGCTCAGTCCTGTGAATGCACGGTCATGGAGTGACATGTTGCTGGCCGCAGTGCCGTATTCCCACAGAACGTTCGGATCAGCGTGGGGTAGTCTGGGATCCTCTACCAATGCCCCCACGCTCCACTCAGCCACCTGTTCACCTCCTAGTAGCCCCCCACCTCCCAGCATGCTGTAGACCCTCCAACATTCTACAGATCTAAATAGGTACACGGCTGTGTTGCTGTGAGGGGGGGTGGAGCCCCAATGTGTCACAGCAAACAGGGCAGGGAAGTCCACACAATGGAACTGCCTGTGTAGTGCCCTCCGTGTTGGAGTCAATGGACTGTCCCAAAAGGATTAAGCCTTACAATTGCACACATGATTGTTCAGGACTGTCCCCAACCTAAGTGCCTTTGTTTATGATATAGTTCGAGCTGATAGACCGAGAGATCGAGATTGACAGATATACAGTACAGGCAGTAGTAGGAGCCCACTCCACGATCTGGGTTGCCTGCACAGTGGTATTTACTGCCACTGGGTCATCTCATCATTGTTGTTATTAACATGACGTATTATGTTCCTTTTCTTGGTTGTCATCTATATTACACCCTTAGTCCTACTACCTAAGCATGTTTTGTAGGGAGAACCATCTACCAAGCATGACCTGAACTATGACAAGCCAAGTCCCTATTGTCACCACGACCCGCATTGGGGGGGGCATCCCATCTCTTTACCTTCTACCTCTGCACACTGGCACTGACTCAGTGGTCTCAGATGGCCTCACCTGGCTACCCTGTGCTGTGTGCTGTGGGGGCGGGCAACAAGGCTGGCACCAGTGGGCACTCTCACTAGTCCCTCCAGAGTCATCCCAACCAGTGCACTGCTCACTCCTTCCTCCCACTGTCATGATGTCACATGGCCCACTGTGGCTCGTGGGACATGGAGACTGGGGAGGGATTTCAGTGTTCTCTCCTAACTGCTACCGTCCCACCAAGTATGGTCACAGGGGAAGGGGCATGGCTGCGCAGCACTCAACTGCTTCTGAGGGGTATGTCACACATGAGAGTCACCTTGGGCCCTCTGCCGGCGGTGCCACAAAAGGGCAGGCAGTGAGGCACTGGTTACCATGGGGACCGTCAGATGCTGAGTCCATGCCTTGGACTGTCAGTGCCTGCTCACGGCAAGGGTACAGTGTCCGGGATTGTCAGGGGAATACATAGACTGCTTATGGAGGCAGCACAAATGCTGTACACAGTATGACCCAGGCAAGATCCGGTACCAGTCTTACAACACCAGTATTGTAATACACAAATGGTACAGTTGGAGGGTTTGGTGCTGTCCGATGGTGCCACAATGCATGCTGGTATGGTGGGGGACTGGGGACTATACGATGAAGCATTTAGATGCACATTGGTATCGTTATAGGGACCTAACCATTACAGCAACCATTGTTGAAACCACCTCACAGCAGGTTTCTGTAACCATTACGGCAACTCCTTCTGTAACATTACAGGTGTAAACGCGAGCCGTTGCATCAACGGTCTGGTCCCTCTGTAACGTTATAGAGGCATAATGTGGACAGGGCCTAAGACTCACTGAACATTCTAAAACTTCCCCAGAGCAGCTGTACACAGAAAAGAGTTATGCTGCTGCGAGAGTTCCAAATGACATAATAATTCTTCCCTCAGACTAGCTGAGTAAACAATGATGTCATTATGTAAGAAGCCCCTAATGAGCTCTTTACAAGCTGCCTGTTCTACCTGCCTAACACTAACACTGATAGCATTCTAGTAACCCCAGGGGACTGGGTGGTTACAAGAAAAAAGCTTTGCTTAGAAGTAGTCTTAGAATCAAACAAGCTGACATTTACTAAAGCTGCACTCTATGGAGGAAGTGTTGCATCATTTTATATTTAAGTTTACCAACATTTAAGTATGATTTCATCACAATACTAAAAATGTTAATTTTGATCTAAATTCATGTTGGTGTTATCAACCTTTACATGTGGTATACACTCTACCATGCATTATAAGGAACTGTGTGGCAGCACTCTACTCTTAGCAATGTCAACAGTAACTACACATCAAACAAACATTTCTGATTAAGAATGTGACCCTCCCCCAAAAGGAAAAACAATAGTGGCAATTTGTACGTTTGACTAATTCTTAACTTTTCCCGTCCCCCCACCACACACACACATATACTGTATGTTAGATTCTGTAGAAGGCTGACAGCAGTTTCACCAATTAGTGGATAATTAAATGAAAGTTCGATTAGGCATGAGTCAGATTTATGGAGAGAGTAATTTGAAGCAGAGTTGAAAGTGAGGGGAAGAGCTACAGCAAGGTTAAAGAGAGAATTCTCAAAATTTAAATATGAAAAGACAAAGTGGGTAAGGTGACCAACCCCAGGAGAGGAAAAGACTGATTGTAGTAGTATCAGCAGTGCTGGTGGTGGTGGGGGTGGGGGTGGGGGGAATCAGGATGATAAGGCTTAGATGCAGTAAATTAAAAACACTGTCAGATTGTTAGTGATATTTTCAGTTAATGGAATGTTTATAAAATTACAAGAATATTGGGTGTTATGCACAAATGGGTGGAAAGTACGTGCCAAAAGAGTGTACGCTGTCTGCGTAGCTCTGTGGCCCCGGACAGGTGCAGGGTGCACGGTACGCACTTCTGCATGCACCCATGGGGCATGCAGGACTGTGCAGGGTGGCCAGGGGTGGTGTTGCGGACCCAGGCTGGCATTCATTCAGATGCCTGGCCTGGGTCCCTTAGTGGATTACTTGCACCTAAAGGCGTGGAGTCCAGGTGAATAGCTAATGCAGACACCAGGACCGGCATGTAATACCCTGATAAAGTACAGTAACACAGACCACCCCTCCACCACATGTATGCCCCATTGCCGGTGAAGTAATAGCCGACCCCACTCCCAACACACATAGGTGCATTGGCCCTGTGATTGCAGTAACCCCCCCCACACACACATAGGGGCACTGGCCCCGTGATTGCAGTAACCTCCCCAACACACATAGGGGCACTAGCCCCATGATTGCAGTAATTTCCCACCCTCAACTATGCCCCATCTCCATATAGGTGCACACACGACCCCTCCACCCAGTACATCACGACCAGCTCGCCCCCAATCCCAGCCCCTCCAGCTGCCCATTGGTGTTCAGTGGTCACACCCCAGCGGCACTGACAACACCATCCCCCATATCCCATACCTGCCTGTTGGGGCTACAGCTCTGGACGGCCAGTGGCACAACCCTTCTAACACCTCCTCAGCCACCAGATGTCCAAGTGATGCTGGGAGCACATTGCTATATATAAAGGCAGCGCAGGTGGGGGAACTGTGTGTGCGTCCCCCCTGCTGTAACCTGTGCCCTCCTCTGTCCCCTGCAAGCAGCACTAAACACCTTTGTGAATGGCATGTAGTGCAGGCACATCCCTCTCCCACCCCTAGCACATTGCAGTCTGTGCAGATGGGGGATCAGGTGGGTATATGTCTTGTGCACCCATGGTGAATACCGCTGGGGGTCTGCAGGACCCCAGTTGCGTGGCATTTTGACTTAGGGTTGCCTATGCACCTCGTATATGTGGCCATAGGCAACTTTTTTTTTTTGCATCGGCCCCATTATTCTTCCCATTCAACCATTGGCACATGACCCCACTAAATCTGAAGTAAATGTCCCATACAATTAACCAACATATTGCTACCAGCAATATCATAGACAACTACTGTCTTCATTAATGGGAACTGTACTGAACTGTAGTCACACTGAAGATCTGACAGAGCTCATTTAATTCAAAATGCAGCTGTCAGTTGTAGAGTATGGTTCAATATGTCAATGTCCAGTTTGTGTCAATTCCTTAATTTACACACATCTAGCCTTATGTACGGGAGTTAAATGGTGTGGTTAAAGCTGAAAATTTCAGGGAAATGACAAACGAGTAGAAAAAAGTTAAATAACTGGATCAGTTATGAATTATGCTTCAAAAAGCACTTATAGAGCATTTGTGTGTACTTTGAAAAAGTTTCAAGTTTTTTTTTTAATGTTTTTATTTTTTCTCGTAACATGGACATTATTGGACTTTTTTGTTTCAGTATGTAAGTTATCATGCCAGACCATAATCATTTCAGTGGAAGATTGAAAAACTAACCCTAAATGTGTTTTTTTGGAGGGGTCGACCACCAAAGACTTATTTATGTAAGTAATAATACCCAACAGGGTGGGGGTTATTGAGATATAATGGACCTCCCAGGGGTGTAATGCAGGGGCGTCACCAGAGTTGTACAAATTGGGGGAGCTAATGCCCCATAGTTAAAATCTTAACCCAACTGGGGGGGGCGGGGGCATGCTCCCCCGGAAAATTTTGATATTTTTACCTTTAAATGGTGGCCTTTCCTGCATTTTACAGGTGAACAGGAGCTACCCTGGCCAGCCCAGAAGCTGACATTAAAATACTTTTTTTTGAAGAGCTCCACACACAAACACTTCTGAACTGCCCCACATTGAGGGACATAACACATTTCACCCCTTAGAACTGCTCCTTTCCACACCCATGAGATATGGAAAAGGTTCTCCCCACACAGAGAAGATGCTGCAAAGTCAGACTTTAAAGTAGAAATTCAGAATACTCAGACACTGATTTGCTGAACATTACACTTTGTACAAAATTTAAAAAATGCACTAGTTTCAAGTGTTCTGAGATAGTATCTCCTAGGAATGTGAGATGGAAAATAAATTCAGAGGGAATATGTATGGAAAACCAAATCAGCAGACAAGCTACCTATACCAGAGTGTCTGGTCAAATAAACACACTAGCTACCTGCATTTTAATGAAAGACTACACAATTCAGATCAAAGGCAGTGCCAGCAGTTATTTAGCATCAATGAAGACTCCTTCCCCATAGCCAGGTCTGTGATGACTGGGTCCTCACTATATGCCCTACCCCAGTAACAAATTTGCACTTACGTTATAAGCACCAATGCAGCTGTGCATGTCAATCCCTAGCTCAGTTACAAGCTCACCCTCCCAAACCACATTGCACTGTGCTGTACATCTTTAGTATACATGCAGAAATAATGGTCTTGAGCTTTCAGACTTTTTAAACTCAGACACCTCCTTTGTGAAACCAGCTCATTCTTATCCCCTAGCCAAGAAAACCAGTACCAGGCAGAAACAATGGCAGAAGCAGAATATTTTACATACTGGAACAGCTTCATGATGGACTGTTACTGTTTTTTTTTGTTTTGTTTTGTTACAAGTATCATGAAAAGCTTAGACTAATTACCCTTCTCTTTTTAACCAACACAGAGAAAGCAAATTGAATTCATAGGATTTTGATAACCAGGTATTGATTTTAAGTTAATTCACTGACCAGGAAACTTTCCTCCAGGATTCAGAAGCTACCTCACACATTTAATAAAAAGTCAATCATTTCTTATTCTTATTGCTTTGATGCCTCAGCCTGCCACTGCTTCAGTCACGCTCCTGCTGCATGGACTACTTACTGCTCCTTGAATGGGGGCTCTTTTATTTTGCAGGAGGACTAAGTGTAGTGAGATGGGCGTTAATCATACATACAAGTTAATAATACTACTGGCTTTGTTCTGGTTATCTCACCCAACACCAGCCATAGTTTACTTTTGGCTTCTTGTTCCCAGGCGGGAGCCGGATTCTGCCTCTGCTGTTTTCAACCTGATGCATCTGCACTTTCCATGTGACCCACAGACAAGGTCAGGCTGCCAAAACAGTATATGCAGTATTCGCATTATTTGGATTGGTACAGGTCAAAATATTTATGTCTGCAAGCTCAAAAATGTTATGGCAGGAAAATATCGCTGTCTGCACATCTTGTAAATCAAAAAATAGCATATTCCGCAAAAACAATCTTTCAAATGTAAACGGTTGGTCCCATTTGAAAAATAACACCCTGAATAGCTAGGAACAAATATCTGTCCACAGTATGTAATGCTTCAAATATAATCTGTCATGATGTCAGTTGAGAGGTGTTATTTGGGGGGTTGGAGGGAAGACATGCAACAGCGGGCTATTCAGATGTTCCAGTCCTTACAGAAGTTAAATGCAGAGGCGGGTGGTTTTATGGGGTACCAATTAAGGGCCCAGTGTCAGGGCAAAACACACTTGGCCATTTCTGCCTTCAAAACCTGGGAGTCTGGAGCCTTTCTGAATTGCTGAAGCGTACAGCAGCACTACCAGATCCGACCACCATGGTTTCCTAAAACACAAAAACAAAACGATAGCACTGACTGGGCACAAGAAGCCAAGTAAAGCTAAGTGATAGCCGCACGATTATCCTACACCAGTGAATAAATCCGCTCTCTCCCATTCACACCACTGCTTGGGATGCTTGAATAGCCAGCTCTAACAGATTACTCACAGTGTATCTGTCCTGTTTATGATTTGCACTTAGAACTCCACCTACAGTACAATGTACACACTTTAGTCAACAGAATGCCTCTCTCATGGTCGCCTGACTCACTTCAGAAATTCAGTTACCCTAAAATTTGACAAACTTGCCCACCACCTTCACTCATCTCCAATCTGACATCTCACTGACTTGCTCACTCAATAAAGGGCATGTATGGGGCGGGGCAAGAGCAGGTACAGCTCACCAGCTCACTTAGTGCTCAATCCATCAGTTGTTACCTCAGGGTGGGTCCTGTGAAAGCTGTGTGTCGGTGCTCACTTGCTAGTATCTCCCTCAGGAATAGGATCCACTCATGTTCCAATTTGTAACTGTTTCAGCATCGGCATCCGCATCTGCTACCTTTGCTCTTGTCTCTCTCACCTCCCGCTCCCGTGCAAAGTTAGTTCATTTTAAATAAATGATGATGTGTCGCTGCCACCTTTGCATCAGAGTACACGTGCTTCACGCTCGCCGCTCTCAATATCGCGATGGCATGATGCTGTGGTGGTATTGTGCGTAGAGGAGCGCAGCAGCTAATTGGCTATGTTGTGGCATCGTGTAACTAAGTGACCAATGCTGGTGCTAGCGATACAGTGTCAGGCATCAGCTGCACATAGCACCAATGTTGTCTTCCTGGGGGGACATTAAAAGTCCTGCTTTTTGACAGTTATGCAAGTTGCATAACTGTCAAAAAGCGAGACTTTTAATGTCCCCCCAGGAAGACTTAAAGATTACCACAGAAACGGGATGATCTCAGCAAAACCAGGACAGGCAGCAACCCTAATTATTGGGGGGGCTTTGACTTATATTGGGGGGGCTATAGTCCCTCCTAAACCACCCTGGTGACGCCACTGGTGTAATGAGGCCTGACATCCACCGTAGAGGGTATTGTTGCACTTAGAAAGTGGTGTATATTTGAGTTTTTTAATGAACTTGGAAGAATAAAAAAAAATATGTAAAAAAAAAAAGAAATAAAAAACTATTAAAAGTCACTGCTGCACTAAAGTAATTCCTGTACTGATGGAATCAACACTGGAGGGTGATGCTGTTTTTTTTTCCTGTTTACAGCTTCTTTGGGTGAGCATGTTCTCCGGGTGAAGATTGCTTGCTACTTTGTCTATTCACACCCTCTCCCCATCCTTACACACACACACACACACACACACATAGAACACTTTATTTTGATTTCTTTACTCAGCGCCAGTGGGAACTAGGGAATGCATAGCCTGCTTTGCTGATCTGGAAAATGGATGAGAAAAGAGGTATGCATGTTTTTTTTCTTGTTGGGTTTCAAATGTGGCAGGATTTTCCAGCGCTCACTTCAGAGCATGCCATCAGTGATATGGAGTACGAAGTGGAATGTTCTGTGTGGTGAAGGAAAGCCACATGATTTAAAAAAGTAACATGTTTGTGTTGGTTCTGTATTTTTTTTGTCTCCAGGGAAAGAGTGTGAATGGCCGGGGATGGGGGGGGGGAGCGACAGTGTTGGCGCAAGAGGTGCTACGAGGAACCACCGGTTATTTTTTGTTTGTTTATGTGGTGAAAGAGGCACTAGGCTGGATTTTGGGGATGGGCTCATGTTTTTCTTTGTTATTTTTTCCAAAAAATATCTGTTTACTCTTTATTTTTAGTTGTGCAATTTGGCTCATACTATACTGTGTAGCAAGGTCAATGTACAAAAAATGAGTGGAGAACATGGCAGCTGGTGAGTTTTGCAATTCGGGTGGCCCCAGGGTTCCATAAAGTAATGGGTCACCCCGAATTGGCACTTGTTCTTTACCGGGCATTGTTAAGAAATAACAACACTGGTACCAGGGTGTCTTAGTCAATCAAAGTGCAGCTTTTAACTTGCCCATTTTCTTTTTTTTTTATAAATCTCATTTTTATTAAAATTTTTCATATTTCGACATACAAACATACATACAAACATTGACAGGTTTGTTGGGGTACAATGCATTGATTTGTGTATTATAAATAGACAACAGATATCACTCAGATCAGTTAATTAATAAGGGGATGTCTGTTCCATACTAGGATACCATCACCTTGACTTTCCGGGGCCACTTAAGACTGCGGTCGCCCAGCTCCAGAGGAACCAGCCACACCATTCCACCCTCTCCAATCCTATTTGCTTTGTTATCCTGTAGGATTATAACTTGCCCATTTTCTAAGGTTATTTAACACCCATCTCCTCCACCTGTATCTACTTTCACTCCCTCAAAAAAAAAATTGTGCGCCGGCCTGGTGTCGCTGAGGGTTGAGGCCCTGGATGCCACACCTCGCCCTACGCCAGCGACCTGCGTTCGGGAACAGACTCAGACCGCCAGGGGCTGGCAGGGGGAAGGAAGGATTGAGCATCCTGTGACAGCTCTCCTTCCTTCGGGGGTGGGCAAGGGATATGCACTGCACTACACTGACACCCAGTGGAGGCTGGGTGTTCGGTAGGGTGCAGGCATCTACATTGGGGGAGAGAGCCGGTGGAGGTCTGCACATCAGCGCGTTGACGTCATTGCACATCCGACTCTTTGAGGCAAAAATCAGGGGGAAAATTCAAGGGTCCTCTCGCCTCTATGAAGCCCTCCCAGGGCTTCAATTAGTCTGTGTCATTGGATCCCCCAACTAGATACTAGTTCCGCAGGGGCTGGATAGGGGCCCCAGCTCCATGGCCCCACCCTCTGGGGGAGGAAAGCCAGGGGTGACCGGGGGATCATGGTATTGACAGCAGGTGGAAGACTGGGGCCGTGACCAGGGCGGATACTTGGCGAGGGAGCCCTGCCAAAAAAAATAAAAATTGTTGACCAGATCCAAGACAGTGTACAGTAATCATTCAGTGATATAAATTAATTATAGACATCTTCTTTTACATTTATTACTCATCCACTCTTTATATGTACTTATCACATATTGTACATTTCAGTGCAAGCTGACTGAGGTTTAAAACTGTATTTGTCGTCAATATGAAACCCATCCCCCCATTAACCATCATACATTGTGAATGTGCAAAGATGATTAAATAAACAAATAAATGAATACATACATACATGAATAGATGTTAGTTGCTACAAGCAAAAGAGTCGTTTGCTGCTGCTGATCAGCTCTGTTATTAGAAGCTCTTTGCAGCTGTCCTGCAGGTTAATAGTGACAGCTTTACTTGCTGCTCTTGATACATGCATGTCTGATCTTGATTGCCAGCTTGGAGCAAGTTGTATCTACTGCTGGTTGATGAAATTCCTGTCTGCTTGGTGCACTTATCAGCTGGGTTATTTACCTCTCACCATCTATTTTCCCTTCCCACATTCTCACTCTCTCTCTGTCTTGTTGTTCTCTACAACTGGCTTTATATTAATCTCTTTCACTCTCACTTGTTCTCTTACTATCTCTCTATTACACTGTCTCTCTCTCTCTTTCTCTATTTATTTCTTAAGATTTCCCTTTTTTATGTATGCATTATTTAATGGCATTTAATCTGACCACTTGTCATGAGGAGCTGGTCCGGTGTGGTGATCACTATTGGGGCATTATAATCTAGTCTTAATCCTTGATTAAAGAAATGCATCCCCCTCCACCCATTTGCCATTGCTACTGTTTGTGACTCTAAACTGAAGAATGAGGAGCTACCAAGTTTCAGTCCAATGTCTGATACTAGTTTAAGCACTACTTTATATTTAAGAAAAATGAAGCACATCTGGTCTTCCATATACAAAATTTAGTTTCCAGTTTATGAAAAATGGGATTGGCATACATAATAAAACTGTATTTCATTTTCCAATGCCAGTAGATAATGCTGCCCTCCTCACTATCTTATCTCTACTCATCCCTCTTTGTAATCCAGTGTATCTCTATGGCAGTGTGTAACCACCTGCTAGCTTGCAAAGTTTAGAGTTAGCCAGCTAAACAAAGAAAGCCTTCCCCCTTCCTCTGGCTGTGTTGTGTTCTGCTGGCTGGTGCTAGTACTGGTCCCTGGGCTGATGAGATGACAATGTATAAAAATTGTCCGCTCATTGTGGATGTGCAGTGCATTTTTATTATTTTGGAAGCTGTAATGAGCCAAAAAGCGGAGAATGGGTGTGGGGTGGATGATCTGATTTCAGCAATGTGGCTCCTCCTGTTTGTCACCTACCTGTTCAAAGGGGCGTCACTCCACAGGCAGAGGTACCAGGGTGAGCACCTGCCCCCTGTAGCTCTGCTTTTGCCCACCAGGCAATATTTACTTCCTGGGCAGAAAGGAATGAAGCACTGGTGGCAGACGTTTGTGCAGCAGCCACATGACCACACAAACAATCATTTACCAGGCACTATAGATTGGACACTTTGAACTCCAAGAAGGCAAATTTTGGAAGGAAAGTTCATGATTCAGCAACCACCGTCTAGCACCATCTCACCTCCCTTCATCCAGAACACTGCTTTTGAATCTCTCAGTCTGTAAAGTTTTGGAGTGCTGTAAAGAGATACAGTTTCTAATGTAAGTTTACTCACCTGGTAAAGGATATATTATTAGCATCTCATTATAGCACTCCACAGCCCACCCAGACCCGAAGACCAATATGATGGGAGCAGCACAGGCGAGATAGGCAGACATTAGCATGCCATTCTGACTGGTGAGCATTAAAGTTCAAAACTTAACTTTGATTCTCAATCTGGTTATTTATGGCCCAGGCTGAAAGTTGTCAATGTACTCACTCTCTTACAAGGTTCACGCCACAGATTTTATCATCAGTCTATGGCTTTGGAAGAATGTGAGGTTTCTGGGATGGCAGGGAGCCTAGGTGGGATCAGATTTCTTCTTTGAAGTCACATGTGCATAGAGAGCCTATCAGGTTAAGCATAACCTAGTCTTTAAGATTTTGGAGTGCCCTAACAAAATGCTCATACAATTATCTTTACCAAGTGAGCAAACTTACATCACAGCGTTACCTATTTTTTAAGTTAATCAATTGATGGCTCAGTCTTTCTTGTCCGTTTGCAGTTCTGACATGCTATGTTCCTTTCTACTGTGCAGCAGGGAATGGGAGAATGTGACGTGTTGTGGTACAGCAGCCTTATTCTAGGAAGAAACAGAAGCTCAACCTATTCTTACTCAAAACATTTTTTTGTATTTATTTAATTCAACAAAAAACATGGAAGCTGACTTTTCATAGCCAATCTGCCACTTTGTCAGAGCTGCTGTCAGATCTTCTCTTTGCCTTTAGGTACTGTAACAGAACATCGGTGACTCTGAGGGCACTTTTCTTATCATAAATCTATTTCACTGAGTCAGCTAACCCTGGCCTCCCTCAAAGCCTTGACTTATTTCAATTGCCAAATCATTGGCTTCCTGACCTTGCATTTTGAAACAATTGCTAGAGTGGAGCTGATGACTTCTGAGCTGCTATCAGTGACAGAGACCAAATCTGGGCCATAGGCCCTGTGTCATTGGGAAGATTTATTTTGTATTGTTAAATTTAAGCCAACAAAAGGAAATAAGACATACCATGGATCAGGGTAAAGGGGATCAAAGATGCAGGGGAGAGGAGGAGAACCTTCAAACAAATGTCAAAGCAAAACCTTCAACAAGTAGCTACTTTGCTTGGAGGAAAATTCTTCTGTGAACAACATTCTGCTCCAAGTGTGAAGTTTACCATCTCCATCTACACAGTTGAACACACACAGCACTTTCAAAAACAAATTCTGGTCAGAGCCACTATGGCTGCTAATAAATCAACTTGAGAAGGGTGTTTCATGAACATAAATGTAACGATAAATTGCCGTAGTCAGCTCCATGTGTACATTTCATTTTTGGTAAAGGCATAGTAGATCATTTATCTGGTTGATTCTGTGTTTCCCATCTGTTTAAAATGTGAATGGTGAGTGTGTCTTGTACTATATGGGGAAGGAGAGGGAGCTCTGCACCAAGGCCTTCCAGTAATGGTAGAAGGAATGGTGCAAAGAGGAATGGTATGGCTACATTGAGGACCATGGACTGACCTGGAAGGATAAGAACCTATACCAAGTGATGGCCTGCTTTCATCTAGGAGACACCCACAGTCCTCAGAGGATGGTTCAAATGTTACCTTGATGGACATTTAAAGTAGTCAGGGGTGGGGGGTGATGAAAGAAATAGGTGATGCAGAAATTGGGCATCCACAGGCTGAGATAGAGAGAAGGGAGATCCAAAGGGGAGAGAGCCCTGCCAGGGTACAAGTTATTCCAGGAAGCAGGGGGTTGGCAAAGGAGGAAGGGGGGAGGAGCAGTGAAAAGAGAAAAGTGTGGAAGGGGGCACAATTGGAAAAAGGAGAAAGTGGCAAGAAGAGAACTGAGAGCAGTCAGAATGGTGCAAGGTCTGCATCAGAAGCCCG
Source organism: Neoceratodus forsteri (assembly GCA_016271365.2). Taxonomy (NCBI): domain Eukaryota; kingdom Metazoa; phylum Chordata; order Ceratodontiformes; family Ceratodontidae; genus Neoceratodus; species Neoceratodus forsteri. Next base: position 1,284,946,422 of record CM057453.1, read on the forward strand.
ATGAGGAGAGACTGAAAGAGTTCAATATGTACACCCTGGAGGAGAGGAGGGAGAGTGGAGAGTCTATGGAAATCTTTGAATACCTCATGGGGGTTAATAAGGTACAGGACGGAGATATATTTCACAGAAACAGATGCTGTAGAACAAGGGGTCATGATATTAAGCTGGAAGGAGGTAGATTCAGGAGAGATTTGAGGAAGTACTTCTTCACAGAAAGGGTGGTAGATTTCTGGAATGTTTCAAAAATGCCTGGGACAGGCACAAAGGAATCCTTGGAGGAAGGAAGGTGGGAGAGACAGTGCTGTACATCAAATTGGGTCTGCAGCAAAAGTGATCATACTTAAAATAGGCAGTCTAGATGGGCCCAGCAGTCATTATCTGCCATCAGTTTCAATGTTTCTGTAACCCCCTTTGGGAGATTACTAGTTTATTCACCCTTCCCTGGGTTTTTGTGGCCTAATTTGGCCCAGTAGGGAAAAGGGTTCATTTTTCTTGACACTCAGGTGGAGCATCCTGTGGGTCAGGCGGTCACCATGGGTGTGCGGGGGGATAAAGCCCAGCAGTTTAGGTGGGGTGGGGGGAGTTCTAGTCAGAGGAGTGAGTAGCAAGGGAGTGAGAGGGAGGTAGGACCTGGCAGGGGCGATTGCCCACTCTGGCCTCTGGTGGGTGGCACTTGGGTGGACACAGGGGAAGAAGTGGGAGCCAGCAGCTGCAAGCTGCAGAGTATCTTGGAGGGCAGCTAAAGTCAAGAGGGGAGCCAGCAGCCACAACTCACATGGTGCTCTGGCAGCCTGGGCTGATTTGTGTAGGGATCCAGTGTGCAAGAATGCATTAGGGAGTGTAGTGTCCTGAGAACGAATTGCCTTGGAGCTTCACAGGATGTGTCCCCCCTTTTCAATTTGGGGACAGTTGCTGCCAGCTCTGGGAAAGGATGCAGGGGTCATGCAAACCCGCAAATCCACAAGCCGCGAGGATTGCATATTCTGAGAGGGACCCGCTGAGCCAGTGTAGAGAAAGAAAGAGAGAGAGAGAGAGAGAGAGAGAGAGAGAGAGATGGGGATCATTGAAAGTTTGGGTGCCTGTGAAGAATAATGGTCTGTCAGGCACTATGAACTGTTTTGGGACTGGAGCTTCCTTCAAATGTTTGTGACCATAGCGGTCCCAAGTTAATGCTGCCTTAAAAACTGTGCAGCCTCCTCAGTCCAAGTAAAAGCTGCTATTATGGTCATACAAGCTGCATGAAAGCTGAATGTGTTGCCCACAAATTAACTGATGTTCCCCCGTAGCTATGTGTGAATATGTTTAATAAATTTGGGATCCCTGTTGTTTCTTCAAGTTCCGTGTGGACATTCTGTTATTGAAAGGAACTGTTTAATTAAGCAATAAACCAAGACAGGGTGTGGGTTATGCTGGGATTTACCCCTGCCTGGTCTGGGTGGCCTCGTGACCAAATCCACACCAGAAGTGGGTAAATCCCAGCATAACCCACACCCTGGAGTGGTTTATTGAGATTACACAATGTCCCCCTTTTTTTGTCTCAAAAAAATGAAAAAAGAAAAATAGTTTTGTTTTGTATTTTGAATTATTTTCAAGGATTTTATTACTCCTCCACAAAAAATAGTCATTTGTTCCTATGGAGATCTTTCCTAGGTTCCAGGACCAGCTGTTTTTTCAAAGAAGGAAGAGCTGGTTATGTGCAGTGCCTGCATCTGGAGGCAATCTCCCTACCTCAGCATCTCTCTTCTATTCATGGTGCTTAACTGTTCCAGATTACAACTGACCTCATTTACTTAGCATCTCTCTTCTATTCATGGCACTCAGCTGTTCCAGATTACAACTGACCTCATTTATTTAACTCTGTAAAGTGTTCTGTCCTTCTCCTTCCTCAAAAAAGTGCTGCTACTGCTGCAATCTCCAGACCTTATTATCTCTCTTCTATTCATGTCATAGCTCTCAAGTGCCTCCCTCTTTTAAGCTTGAAACCTGCTGTGTGCTTTGTTAGAAAGGTGCTGGAGCTGCTCCGACAGAAATGCATAACTGGTCACCAAACGACAGATCCTAAAATGAGTGAATGCCCTGGTCGCCATGGAGCTGAAGCCATGGGAGGCTCGTAGTTACCTCCCACGATTGTCATTCAGTTAATTCCATATTTTAACTGTTGGACAAATCCTGATGTGGGGAAACTGTTTTTTGTTTATTAAAAATGAAGGTTTAACTTATAGAAATCTTGGCGGAAAAGCAGAGCTGTGATACTGGGCATGCACCAATGCATATGCATAGGCACATGCATAGTATCAACAGTCATTTTTTTGGCAGTGATTTCTAGAAGTTGTAGCTCTCATTTTTACTACAAACACAGTTTTCCCACTTCAGGATTTGTTAGACAGTTAAAATGAGGAACTAACTGAACGATGATCGTGGGAGGTGAGTATGAGCCTCCCATGGGTTCTTTGCTGTGCCAATGCAGGGTCACAGATTACAGGGCATGAAAAATGGTGACTACAATGTTTTGGTTTGAGGAGGGTCTGAGTGATTTTTGGGGAGATGCAGCTGACTGGGTCTTTATCCGTGAGTTATGCTGGAATATACTCATGGATAAAAGTCCCAGTCAGCTAATCAGAACTCAAGATTTATGAGTGCCATTGTATAATATGCTTTAACCTGTTGTTTTCATCCAGCACCAGTGAGGAAAAGGGCACCCTGTGTAGGATGGCTGGGCTCGCTAACATGGCCACTGGAAGTTTTTCTGCTGCTGAGGGTGCCCCTTCCCCATGGATATATTCCAACTGTACTCCTAGACACGGGGAGGAGCTACATTTCTACGTATGATAGGTTATGTGATTCAAATGGATAAGGCACAGAGCTGTTACAGTTTTACGCTAGTGCTATCTATTTATAGAGCAAGTTTAAATAGAAATGTGTGTGATGGTTGTCAGGGCAAGGGGTAAGGAGATGTGGGCTTGCAGATCAAACTAAACTAAAAACAAAACAAATTAATACCTGTGCCATATAGTACTATGCACTCCATCAAGTTCACCAGTGATGAACATTACATGCATATTCTGTAAGTTACAGTCAGTGATTTCAGGAATACATAATTTTTTTTTATCCAAGCCATCCACCTTCATTCAATGCACATAGTAAGCTTTATTTGTAAAAGGCTGGGAAATAATTCAGAAGTTTCAGTTGACAAAAAAGTCAACTAAGTTTTCATGTTTGGTTATCTTCAGTGTTCAGCATTTCCCTGTATAAGTCTGGTTCCTAACTCCCTCACTTCCCCCTAGAATGACATTTGTGAATAGTTGTGAGAATAATTCAAATCTGAAACAAACTGATGAGAATGGCTCTAAGAATTAGGTCCTGACACACACACACACACACATGCGCACACGCACGCACGCGTGCATGCACACACACACTTGAGAGAGGAAGACAGAGAGATGTCATGTGAATCTCTGCTGGAGCAATGCAGTCTCATTACAAACTAAGGTTTGACCAACAGGGCATTGTTTAGATAAAAATATGTAAAAAGAATGTTTAGACCAACAGGGCATTGTTTAGAAAAAAATATGTAAAAAGAGGGTTTAGGTGTCCTTTAAGACTACACTAAAAGGACAGCAGAGAGGAATTTTTCTACTGACTGATGTTTAGTTTTATGCGTTGCTTGTGCTGTTTACACTGAGCACATCCACTGATTGTAATTTGAGCTGTCACGAGTATGCTGCCTGTAGGAGACGACTGTATATCAAATACACTCTGTCTCTCTCTCTCTCTCCCTCTCAGTGGAGTGCTTCCAGGTAGCAAAGGGATTGTGCTTTAGTTCTTAAATTGTGTTTCAGTGGGAGTTTGAAGTGTCCTTTTTCCTAAGTGATAGCAAGATGGCTTGCAGAGCTCCACCCTGCAGCCATAATGAGTAGATTAAAACATCTTCCAAACCAAAGTGCACAGTTAAACAAGCCTGTACAAGACAGGAGGAAGTTATGGCACCTGCTCCTAAGAAAAGCAGGACTAGTACTAGTAAAGCAGGCACTTAACTGTACTGAAAAAAAACTAAAGAAGTTGCAGGTACCATTAACAATGAGATCAAACTGTCAGCCCAGTGGTGCTGAGGGTTGAGGTGCTGGACACCACACCGGCGGCCCATGTTCAGTGATGGACTCAGGTTGCCGGGGGTTGGCAGGGAAGGGAGAGGATGAAGAATCCAGAGGACAGCTCTCCTCTCCCTGAGGAGGGATCCAGGGTTGCTCGGTGTCCTGGTGGCTCCTGATGGTGATCAGGGGCACTGCAGGTACACCAGGCAGCATAAGGGGTGGAGTGCGGCAGATGCCAGCAGGGTAGCTGTGCGCAGACATCATTACATGCTGTACTCTGAGGGGGAAACACCACACAGAAGAAAATCTCTCTGCGGTGCCAAGGAGATGAAGGAGACTCCAGGGGCAAGCCCACATCCCACCGCCAGCCAAGCAGACCAGAGGATTCCATGGCCAACCTGATGTCCATGTAGGCCCCTCTAATTTCAGAAAGGCCACCATAGGAGGGTGGGCCTGCCCTGGGGGATGATCCAGGGGGCTGGACCTGCTTGGGTGCTTGGGGGAGGAAGCTGGTAGCATGGGGTTCGGGCAGGGAATAGAGGCCCTGCCGAGTGGGTACCCTGGAAGGATGCCCAGGGCTGTAGGGTGTATAAAGAAAGTTAAAAAAACAAACAAACAAAAAAAAAAAAACAACAATGAGATCGAAAGAATGGCCACTCATTTTAAAAGAGTTGTTAATGTTCATGATGACTTCACAAGCATTATTAACAGTGAAACTGATAAGAATGAGACTGAAAATGATAAACAGAATACACTGGAGGCTGAGAAAAGCCCTGTTATTATTTCTGAAAATGAAAACGCAGTTAATGATAGTGAACCAGATAGTCTGAATCACTTCCAGTCCCAATTTGAGACTGATCCAGTTTTGGAGGTGAATGTGCATAAAGCTGTTCTTTTGTACGGCACAAAAACTAAGAGGGCTAAATTTACGATGTAGAATCATTCCCACCTTGACTGAAATAATGTGTGCCATGTATACTGGGTAAAAAGTTTGTCAGCAGATATAGAAAAGTTAGCAATCTACAACTGTGGTTAGCGTCATGTTGTTTTCCACCACAAGACAGCACGGCAGCGCATTATTCGCACACTGCAGTTCTTGGCCCTCTGACTGCATCACCTCCATTGTACTGTATTATTTTTATTTACATGCTTCTCAGGTCATTGCATCCAACTTCCAAGAGGGTGGCATTTTCAGCTGACTGATACACATGTGTAATTGGCATATCACATGCCTGGACTTAAGGGCTCAGGTAACTGAGTTACAGTACAATACCTGTACCCCTGTATGACACTTTTAATTGCCTCTGCTTATCACATAAAGGCAAGATATCCTTTACAGTACAGTGCCCTCAAAAACTCCTTTGCCCTCAGTATTTGACTCTGGGCATCTTGTGATCATTATAGGATCATTGTGGGAACATGCACCCCAAAGTTGGTGGTAATGTACCCAGAAATGCCAATGTGAGGTGGTTCTGTTTTTTTAAACACAGGCTCTGAGAAGAAAGACAAAGACTTGTTGCAATTTAGAGACAGCACTCAGATTCCCTCCTCTAAATCCACTTTGCCTTTGTTATTCGAACCTGGGTATCTGGTAGCCATCAGGGGACCCATTGGGGAACATGTGCCCTGAATTATGTGAAAATCCACCAATAAATGCCAAACCTATGGTGCTTTTTTATGTGTTGTTTTTCCCTGAGAAGAAGGATGAAGACTTCATGCAGTCGGAGAGACAACACACAGCCCACCACTCAAAAACCTGTTTGCCTTTATTTTTTTAACCCAGGCATCTGCAGGTCAACAGGGCAATTTTAGGGAACATGTGGCCCAAAGTCTGTTTAAATACTCTTACAAATGCCTTAAAAATATATTAATCTGTAAGACCTCAAAAAATAATGCTATGACAATAAGCACAAGATAGTCAATTAAAACTCTTATTTATATTTATTTTTTTATAGGCAACAAGATGCACTGAGTAGTCCTCCCTCATAACATTCTAATCTGCAATGGTGATTGCCATGGCCACGTCTCTCTCTGGTCTGTGCTGGTTCCAGTCTTGTGTTTCTGTACCCCAATCCATATCGGGGAAGGGGAATCTTGTTCATTGTGGGGCCCATCAAGGTCACACACTAACTCCCCTACTGTTGACATCTGCAGTGACATCACCAGCACCTCCTCCCATGAGGAAAAAGGAGACATACGGAGTCTGACTCTTAACATAAAATCCTCACTATTTTGACTGCAGTCAGAGAGGCAAGCAGCGTTTACCTGTTTTCTTTTTGTCAGATTGGGAGTTCCCTGCCGCTTGTTACTTTAAATGGCAAAATACCCAAATACAGAACTGTTCAGTATACAGTATGGTAGCGATAACAAAAATAATAATAAAAAAAAGAATAACAATGAAGTTAACAATGCTGTACTTACTCAATGTGGGTATGTAGACCTCCACAGGCCCCCTGTCACTCAGTACCGATAAAGGCTGGGGCCCACCTTTCATAGTAGATTGGGGACTGGCATGGTGCCACAGGGCCACTGAAAGCTATGAGTGAGAACCATCACCTGTTGTTGCCTTTTGAAGATGCTTTGGACCAGTCTGGTATCTCCTAATAACTATAAGAAAATACACTGTATACAATGTTTTTACATTTGGCAAACACTGTACTGATCCACTGTGTCTGATATTTATTTATTTGTTTATTTAGTTTTTGTTTACCGGGTAAGTGCACCAGACAAAAACTATTGTCTACTTTAGCACTTTAGTAGATGCAGTTTATGACACCCAAAGCTTATGTCACTTGCAATGCAATTCAGTATGATACCCAGTAATATAACAATCATATAGTTTTGAATGGTACTGTGCATGCAAACATAACATGCAGTTTCACGGCCAACTTTAAACCAAACACTATTTCACAGTCATTATGTAAATCATATCATTAATACTGTAATAACTGACAGAGGCTGGCAGATCTATCATCTGGACCTACCCCTGCAGGTCAAGATAGTTTCTGCTCCCCAGCCGGAGGGCAGATGGAAAGGGCATTAGGTCGCACAAGGCTGCAAACCTTGGTGGAGGGGGGCGCTTCTGCTCCATCTTCCCCATTGTGCCAGTATGGTGAATCCCAAAATGTGGAAGCGAATAAGTATTGTTCCTACAGATACAGGCATACAGGTTCCACACTGCCAGATATTTAAAGGGGAAATGCACACTCCCCTATCCTGAAGCTGGAAGTCCTGCAACAGGATACAATACTTTTTAATGACACTCAAAATCAAACCTTTGAATTTGGGGAAATTACATAAAGAAGACAATGGTGGCATCAAGGAAACTTTTACAGTATGTATGTTTTCTTTCATACCTGGCACCAACTATGGTATATGAGGAAAATGTAGTGGACTGTAGTTGTTTCTGAGACAGTACCCACATTACAATGATTAAACCTTGGTATTGGGGGCACTTTTATGTGTGCTGTTTTTCACACCCAGCACCTACTACAGTATATGAGGCAAAGCTAAAAGACTGCCATTGCTGATCTGATACAATTGCTTTGTCAGTTGGGTATTTACTTTTTGTTTATTTTTTTTTTTTATTTTATAAAACATTAAAAACATGAATAAAAATGTACAGTAAAGTAAATGCAAGAATACTGTATGTTACCTGTCTCTTTCTACTGAAACAGGAGCCCTCCAGTACATAGTCACTGATTATCTTCCAATCTGAAAGTAAGGGGAGGGAGAGGGAGAGAGACAGAGAGAAAGAGAAAGAGAGACAAAGAGAACGAGAGAGAGAAAGAGAGAGAGAGAGAGAGAGAGAGAGAGAGAGATGATTGGGACCAGGTGGGGATGACACTGAACACTGAACACTAGCCAACCAGTGAGAAGAAAGGGAAACTAGTGACCTTTAAAAAAAAAAAAGACAAGGTGAGACAGAGTCCTGGTTGGGGGAAGGGGGGGAGGCAATGCTTGGGAACTACCACCAGGGATAGGATCAGGCAGTACAGTGGCAGAATGTTTGTGGATACAGCCCAGTTGAATCCTCCCCTTGTCGACTCAACAGGAGCTGTAACCAGTGAGTAGAGAGAAACTGAATAGCTTTTTTTTTTTACACTGCTTGAAGGGATTGGCTGGGGGGAGGCAGTAAGAGAGGGAGGGAGGGAGAAAGAGAGAGAGATATGACTGGGACCAAGGAAGGGGGGCAATAAATACTAGTCGACCTGCAAGAGGAAAGGGAAACTAGTAACCTTTTCTTAATTAAAAAAAAATAAATAAATGAGATAAGATGAGAGCCAGTCCAATCGGGGGGGGGGGGGCATACTTGGGGGTTTGCCTCCATGGATAAAAATGGTAGGTATAGTGGCAGAATATGTGTGAATGCATCCACCCTCCCCCTGTCGACTCAGCAGAAGCTGTTACCAGTGAGGGGAAAGAGACTGGATAGCTTTTTTTAATACAAAAAATCCACAGGATTGGGGAACAGAGCACTGGAGGTTAAACAGCATATGGTACATAGAAAAAAAATGTTCTGTCAACTTCTGTTTTAAACAAACTCACTTGCAACTGTATTTCAAGCTTATGTTCAATTTTATTAAATGCTGCTAACATGAAGTCCATTTGCTCAGCTGGGCTATTCACATACAAAAGTTGCAATTCAAATATAAAAGTGTTAAAGTGCTGTAGTGCAAATATATTATCCTTGTGTCATACAAAAAGAAGCTAGAGGACTTCAGTGGTTGCTGCTGGTAGTGGTAGTGGGAGGTTTTTAACAGTGCTAATAAGGAATTACTTCTGTTTTTCATGACATAGGGATATTGCACAGTGTTTGCACTATGGCACTCGACCATATTTATATGAACTGATATTTTTGTACGTGAGTAGCCCAGTGGGGAAAATGGTTTTCAAGTTATCAGCATGTAGGTAAAAAGGGGAGATGAGTAGAATTCTTCCGAAGGACTTGTTGTTTCTGGTCGGCATGAGGCCAAGGGACCTCAGGGCCTGAACCTGGATGGGGGCTGCGGTCCACCATCATTAGGTTATCCTGCAGGGACAGTGGCAATGCATGGAGGGTTGCCACAGAAGCCTTGGCCATATGACCTCCCCAGGAGCTACAGCAGGCATTCAGGCACACACCAGGGGTAGCCCAGGATGTAGGGCCATGTATGGGATGCCTGAAGAAACTGCGCTCCTCCCAGCTGTACATGCTGCTCTAACAAGAGGTGTTTACAACAATAAATACATGGCTGTGGCCATTTTCTCCAAGTGTCTGTGTGGTTATTCCAGGGTAAAGGATAGTGGGAGGCTACCAGACAATGGAGAAGCTGCCAAGAAACTTCCAGCAGCTGGCCATTTGTCTGAGGCCCTTTCTCCCTGGACCTGGGGGGGGAGGAAGGGTACTCCCTCTGGGGGTGGGCATCAGGCTCTGGCAATGCCCCAAGGGGAGGTACCTCTGAGGCCGCTCCACTGGACGTTGGCATCTTGAGGGAGGAGAAAGAGAGATTTTAGGAGCTGCAGTCCAATAGCACTGCCTCTTTCTTCTCCTTCCTTGATTCCCACCCACCCTCCCTTCATAAAAGCAGGGTAGGAGTGGCTGGTGTAGGTAGGGCCCCTTGACCAGTAAGGGTGATAGCATTAGGGGTCGGGGAGTGAGTTTTCCCAGTTTTCCCCTCCTAAAAGGGGTTTTCGCGTTTTTTTTGCCTTTTTCAAAGGCTTGTTTTAATGTTTGAGAAGAAGGTTAACAAGCAGAAGAGTTCAGAAATTCAATAAAAAGATGAGAGTTATGAGGAAGTTATAGAAGTGCATAATGAACTGTCACAGCCATGTGTGGTGGCTTAGGAGGATCATAGACTGAAGGTACAGGTCGAAGAAGGGGGGTTGAGTTGAATTCTTCTGAAGGGCTCATCACCTCTGGTCAGCATGAGACCAGGGAACCGCAGGGCCTGGACCCGAATGGGGGGGGTCATGGTCCACCCTCATCAGGTTATCCTGCAGGGACAGCAGCACTGAATGGAGGGTGGGCACAGGAGCCTTGGCCACATGACCTCCCCAGGAACTACAGCAGGCATTCAGGCACACACCAAGGGTAGCCCAGGATGTGGGGCCATGTATGGGATGCCTGAAGAAACTGCGCTCCTCCCAGCTGTGCATGCTGCTCTAATAAGAGGTGTTTACAACAATAAATACATGGCTGCAGCCATTTCCTCCAAGTCCTGTATCTGTGTAGTTATTACAGGGTAAGGGATAGTAAGGGGCTACCAGATAAATGAAACTTTTGCATGTGAGTAGCCCAGTTGAGAAAATGGACTTCAAGTTATCAGCATGAAATACTGTAATACCATCTATTTGTAGCACTTCAGAGATCGGGAAGTAGGGGTGGGGATCAATACCAGGGACATTGGGACAGGGTAAAATGGCAGAACGTTTGTGAGCATGGAGTGCAACAGAAGCCCTCCCTTGTTGGCAGGAGCCTCAACTGGCAAAGGGAAAGGGAAACAGGATACCTTAACAAAAAAAACAAAAGATGAGAAAATTCTCAACTTGGGGGTGCTGTTTGGAGAGATTGGGAGGTGGGGAGGGGATCACCTTCAATGCCAGAGAGTGAAGTGAATGGGGAAGGCTTTTAGAGATCAACTGAGGCTTTGGAGAGGAAGGGGGTGCTATGGCAGGGGAAAGAGGGAGAGACAAACAACAGCAATAAAGAGCTGCAGAGGACAAAATTGAATAGTTTGTGGGCCTTTTAAAAGGATATGTTTGACCTGGTTGAAGATGTCCAGCTTCTTAAAAGTTCAGCTTTTATTTCTCTTTCCTGGCAGTAATCTCTTTCCTTAAACAAGATATATGGTTGTTGCTGAGTCGAGACAGCCTGTCCCCTTATGACAATTATTGCAGATGTCCTGGCAGTAAACAGTTCTGTGCTGCTTTTGTGCAACGAGAAAGATTTTTTCTTTGAATCCATTCAAAACAATATTTTGTAACAGAGCAGGTCGCTCGTTAGCTAGGGTTGCATTACAACTTTTGTTGAGTAAGCAGAAGTTGCAGTCAGAATGCTAATTTAGGAGACCTACACCTAGTACCTATACCTAACAAAGAAAATGCAAAACTATTGAGTTGAGCTACAAATAGAGCTGAGACAAAACACACTCCTCTCACAAATGACAGCTGTGTGTGATTCCAGCGTTTTTCCCCTGACAGGTGTTGTGCTCACCCTCCCACCAAGAGAACTGAGTCATTTGTGGACACACATATTTTTCCCCTCCTTGATCCATGTAAAAGAAAATGCACTTTGAATAGTTGAGCTATGCCACTGGTGTGCATGCCCGGGGTCACAGCTTGACTTTTCAAAGTGCAATTTCCTGTATTTTTTGTTTTTGTATTCTAAGTAAATATAGGAGTTGGTGAAAATTGCGACTCACGGCTCTTTCCTCTTCATGCTGACTAAACCAAGTCAGTGTAGAGCAAGAAAATAGTGCGGGGGGGGGGATCAGAAGCGAGAGAACAGCACTGTGGTCTACTGAATGGAGACAGCAGAGTACTTTACGTAGCAGAGTTATTGTGCTTGAACTTCAAAATGTTGTGTTCTTCATTCGGAATCCAGGGAGCTCCCTTTTCTGTAATAGTAAGATGTCTTGCAGAGCTTGGCCCTTCAGCCATAACAAAGAGAGAAAAAGTTGGAAAACACAGTTACATAAGCAGAGTGAAACTGCTCGAATACATTCCTGAAGTTCATAAAAGCACATACATTTGAATCATATATGGGTGTTTTTAGGAGAAATGTACCACCATCCCCCCCCCCCCAAACAACCTGGTAGGTACAAATGTTTTAAACACATTTCCATTAAAATACTGTACCTGTATTGATCTGAAATGCAAATAACATAGCAAATTTTTTTTCTTATAAAAATGCACATCACACATTGTTTTCATTGTCATTTCATTGTTTTGTAGCTCCCCTTCCCCCGTTACCAGACTATGGACAATGTTTTGCCTTCAAAGTTAAAATTGGAAGCACATTTGAATGAAAAGTCCTATTTGTTGTCTTTTTAAAGTGATTTCTTCTTATTTTCATTAATTTTAAGTCAACTATTTATATGTCATTTTATAAGTGCAGTAAGATCCTTCAAGCTATGTCATAATTTTGATGTAATTGCACTTCTCTAAGGCATTTAACATCTTTTGGCTGCTCCTCATGCCTGACAACATACCTGAGATGATTATTTCACCATAATGCACATCTTCTCATGTCTTATTGCTTACATAATGCAAACCCTGGTGTAACTTATTACTTACGTATAACAGGTTGAGACCATTAGGAAGTCTGATTGGCTAAGGAGCAGCATCTTACTGTGGATTAAATTCACTATTTAATCTACGGTTAGAGTGCCTGAACTCCTTAGCTGGAAAGGAATGCTGTGATCAGTCCTGAGCCAGGAGATCCCTAATCAGCTCACAGAACTGAAAGTGGAGCAGCAGCCATTGTTTCTGTGCTGAAGTGAGTGGCACAGACCAGGAGTGCTGGGTTGCCAGTGCTAGTAGCATGTCCTGGATAGGTTGCACCTGCCATGCAACAGAGAGACAGCAAGGCTGCACCCTCCTCCTAACTCCTGGTGTGAGAGAGAGACCTGTGAAAGGCAGCTAGCTTGTGTAAGAGTTAACATCCCCACACAGCAATGCTCGACTGAGAGAGCTCTCCCTATTGTACAGGAAGTTACCAACCAATTCTGTCTTCAGTGGAAGTGCCGGTAGTGTTTCATTGTATTGTGGAGAAACCTTCATATACAGTTTATGTAGTTATGGTGTTACAGGCATACAGACAGAGAGTTTTGACATCCCCATAGAGCACTACTCAACTGAGGCAACTTTGCACCGCACTCTGCACCTCGTCTGACTGCGAGATGGATAAAGTGACTGGGAGACAGAGTAGGCAGCTGAAGGAGGTGGACAGGTGGTGCTGTGACTGGGAGGCTGTGCTGGGAGTCAGGAGAGAGTTGGAACCCAGGGGACTGCTAGCTCCAGTGCCATCAGCAGCCCCCCCCCCACACCTGGGCTGGTCAAACAGTTTGTCATGCCACTCTACTTCATTTCAGGAGAGCATGAGTACCCCACTGTTGGTCACTTAATTGCCACCAATCTCAATAATCACAAAGTGACCAATCATGTTCCTGATGTGAAGGAGTGGTAGACCACCTGCACAAGAGAGAGGGAGAGAGAGTCACCTAAAACTCATTGCCGTGCCCCCCCCCAACCACCCATGCATCAGTGGATCGGTAACAGACACAGAGTGACATCAAGATTGGGACATTCTTGCTGTCTGTCAGAGATTTTTGCACAGTGGAGCATTGGCAAAACCTGTAAGGGAGCAATGTACCCACCCACACTGACAGAGAGATATATATATATATATATATATATATATATATATATATATATATATTTAGAGAGACTGACAGGTATACATTCACCTGTGAGCATTGCAGAGACAGAGAGAGACAGAAAGCAAGCCTTGCTCTGTGTGTGTGTGTGTGTGGGGGGGGGGGAGTCAGAGGGACAGTGATTCATGCTTTTGTAATTAATTTTATGAATGTGCAAAGGTCAGAACTGATATCAGGACTGTATTTCTCACATTTGTATGTTCATAAAGTCAATGACATATGCATCAGTGCTGGGGACTAGTTTTCAAGTTGGCAGGATACATTCACAGTTTCCCTATTTTAAGAGGAGGAAAAAGACATATATGAATATTTTTTTTGGCTTTACGCATAATCCATGTTATAAGCTCAATAACCCACTCCAGGGTATGGGGTTATAGACATTTAATCCATGTCTCGTGGGCTGTGAGAACACTCAGCTTGCAGCGTCATGCCTCACAATGTACCCGAGGTGTGGATTAAATGCCTTTAACCACATACCCTGTCGTGGGTTATTGCTAAATTATAGCTTAATAAAGTTATGGTTCAGCTTAGTAAACGGTTTCTGAACATTTTTAACAAAATAAATGATAAAAAATGATATTTATGTTCCAGTAAAACTGTGCATTATTGATAAAATTAAATAACTGCAGTGTTCCTCTTGCATTAGTTCTTTTATATCTGCAGCATAATTTAAAATTGTTTAATGGCTAGAGTAAAAACATTGGAGCCAGGACAGCTGGGTTTTAATTCTAGCTTTGGAGCTGACTCACTGTGTGACTTTGGGCATATTTGACCTCCTGTGTATCAGTATTCCCAGCTGTCAATAAGGTAGAAGCAGAAACCCACAGAAAATGAGATGTGCCTCTCTTGGGATAGCCAGTGTTGATGCATTCTAAATTAATAATTCATGTATCTGAAAGCAAATGTTAACACATAAACATTTACAAATGAAGGTTAATGCTGTCCCCTTAATGTCATCTCTTCCAAACCAGAACCTGGCACCAACAGGCATAATAATTATAGAATTTTCCCAGTATCAAGAACAACTTTGTAAAAGATAAAATTCAGACACAATTTACAGTGACAGTATACATTATGGTGAACAGTTTGACCTATACCTTTTTATTCTGTTTTGTGTACTTGTTCTTTCTTGTAGCATGGCCATTGTCTGTTATGGCAAAACACCTTTTTTTGTTAAATTTGAAATAAAAATAGAGTTTTCCTTTTAATATGGCCATCCCCAAGGTTTTCATCATTATTCTCTACTGTTTCTGAACACTTTTTGTGCCATAGGGTCAGATAGCAGTGTCTGTCGCATCCTAGTTCACCATAAGTCACTACGAACATGCTGTCAAAACATACAGGTAGTAGTAGTAGTAGTAGAAAAATGTTATTCAGTTCATACACAAAATAAATGAATTGGATAACTCAACGGAGACAAGCTAATTTCCAGTGAGGCCCATCGTGCAATTTCGCAAGGTTACATAGCATTTCATAATAAACAATACAAAACATAAAACATGTACAAGAATAATTTTAAACACAATTACATGAAACAAAACTTCAGCAGTGCTCTATTTAAAGGTGCATGCTGCTACACATTTTCTACTACTACTACTAATAAAGTTAGATTTTGTATTTTCTTCAAAGTTAGATTTTGTATTTTCTTCAAATTCACAAATTGCTTTCTGCAATATGTCAAGCGAATGAAAGATTTCTACATCAAAAGTTTGTCAGATGTGGACAAACTTTTGATGTAGAAATGTGAACCTGAGGACAGCTATATTAAAAGGAGCACACCTTTTAATCATTTCAAATGCAAAAACACAATGCTAAAGGAGATTCAAAGTGGGGAAACAAAGGCATCTTACAAGACAGAAGTACAGGGGCACACTAAAAGTAGAATAAATCAAAGTACCAATGGCACTGGGCTGTGCCAGGGTTTGAATGACAGTACATCCATAAACACACACAGTTGCACAAATACTTACACACACACACACACACACACACACATATGCACACACACACACACACTCTCTCTTCTACAAGCATGTACTACACATTACAGCTTTCAGTGGCAGTGCTTGCCCAGAAGGACTTTATCAGTGTTGCAATATGCAGTGATATCTCCTGCTCCTAGTTGTCTTTTTTTGTATTGCTACCAGCAGCGATGGCCTCCTGCCACAAAGGGCCTTTATGAAAATGCCAACAGCTGTAGCGACCCCCCTCCCCCCAACACACATCTAACAATTACCTGAATTGCCATGTTTCTTGAAAATATATGGCCTAGTCCCAAATGTCAGTAGAGTTTCCTGACTGGTAAAACATCACACCAAGAAAGTTACACTGGCAGCTTCAGCAATGAAGAAATAGTGTATGAGCAGTGTGGTAAGCAGCTGCTAGTGAGATAATAGCATTCTTGTCAGGGACACCCAGGTGTGTGATGGACATGTAGAGCCCTGCTAAGCAACTATATAATGTAGGAAAAAGTTACAGCCAGTACTACAGTCCACTGACTGCACAACCACACAGACTCCGCAACCGAAGTGTGGCTGATTCACACAAAAAGGAACATTAATCTTGACAAAATTAACACAAAACACCAAAGTTACTGACAGACCCCAAAGGAAGTGATTTGTGTTATATTTAAAATATTTCTAATTTTCTTAATCAGTAAATGGGGCATAGGAAATGTCTGTTGGCTAACTAAGTGTCTTCTCATGATGTATTAAAGTTCAAGAACTACTAAGCAAGGCTGAGTGGTTCTGGAACTCTAAATCAATACAGTGGGATGCTCTTAATTAGCCAAGAGACAGACCCAGTTACTTTTTATTAAGTATTTTCCAACTCAAGTTTGATTCCAAAGGGAAATGTGACCGCTTTGCAGTAATAAAAAAGAAGGCAAAGTTAGATGACTGAAGAGCAGGATCTGACTGAACTGACAAGATATGACTGAAGAGCAGGATCACAGGTACTGATCACCTCAGTCAGTGCCAGGGTTTCATTTTGTGTCAGTGTTATAGTCATTTTAACGTTCGCTTGCGCTCGTACGTAAGGAATGTCTTAGGAGAATAGGACAGTTTGGAGGTGTGACTGTCCTGTGCAATCCACTGCTCCATTGAGCAGGCATGGCGGTCCTGCACCAATGGATGTGGGTGCTTCACTTCAAAGAAAACCACTGCTGTGTGTTGGCAGCGCTTCACGCCCCCCCCAAAGCTTTGGTGCCACGCTGGGAGCCCACCCCAGCATGGCAAATCTTGTTTTGGCTGATGGGGGTGCCCAATCCCCATCGGCTCCATGTCCCCCCAAACAGCTTTCCCTGCTACCACGCTGGGAGCCCACCTCAGCGTGGCAAACATCCCGCGTCACACCGCTGTGTGCTGGCAGCGCCTCACACCCCTCCAAAGCTTTGGTGCCACGCTGGGAGCCCACCCCAGCGTGGCAAACTTTGTTTTGGCCAATGGGGGTGCCCAATCCCCAGTCGGCTCCATGTCCCCCCAAACAGCTTTCCCTGCTGCCACACTGGGAGCCCACCCCAGCGTGGCAAATGTCCCGTGTTGTCTGAATACAAAAAACCTGTAAATAAGAAAACCTTCTATCGCTGTCTCCCACCCTCCCACAACCCGCACCCACCCACTGCGCGACCCTGCCTCCCCTAATATTTCCCTCACCCCATACACTTTACCCGAGCTCCGGCGTGACAATCTTCGCTGACCGGGAACACGCCTGCACTCTTCAAAGCAAACCGCGAACTGAGGAAATGCCGGTAAGCTGTATAATGGGCTAGATGGGGGTTTTCAACTTTGTTGCATATCTCAGGCATTTTTTGGAATTTTTGCACAAAATTTTCAACATGGGGTTTTTGGGACCCCTTCTCATGAATGATGTCACTGTCATGGCGTTATTCAGGCCAGAAGGGTGATTTCACAGTCACTGCACAAAATCACCTTTCGGGACTGATTAACGAAACGACACTGCCAGAGTTCATAAGGTGGGCTCTCAAAAGCCTATTTTGAAAATTTGGTGGAAAAATTCTAAAATGACCGTTTATTTAGTGTGTGTTGCGCAGTTCCCACGAGGCTTCGTAAGTTCAAGTACCAATATTTGCACCAATGACTTCCAAATGCCTAAACAGCACATAGAAGCAAGCAACATTCGCATTGACAAATGCTTGTTTTTTTGCATTCGCCTGCATGCATGTGCAAGGATCGCTTTGGGACAGTACGACTTTTGAAGGTGTGACCCTCCTGTCCAATGCAGTGCTCAGTGTAACGTATGCAACCCTACTGCACCAATGGATGCATGAGCTGTCTATGACAGCAGTTTGGCTGCAGTGGTCTTCAGTTAAAGGAAAAGCACCACTGCAATCAGCAGTGGTAATGTGTGTGTTTAACATATTGACGTCACCCTTTTCCCTCTGGATGCTAATAAAATCCCTCCTACTTCCTCCCTCTGCTGCCATCTACCCTGCTCCCTTGCTATTGCCCCCACCAAACACATTGTATGTGCAGACGGAGTGCCCAGTCCCCATTGTCTCCAGGCCTCCCCCAACAAACTCCCAGGTGGCATGCTGGGAGCCCACCCCAGCATGCCCATTGTCCCTGTAAATGGGAAAACTGTCCCGCAACGTCTTTTGTTTTTTTAAAACCTGTGAAAACAGAAAACTATCCCTCGCTGTGTCTTGTGCCCCTCCCGAACCCACACCCACCCTCTGCATACCCCACCTCCCCTTACCCCATACTTACCTCCGGAGCCTGGCGCAATGATCTTCAGTGGAGTGGGAACACGTCTGCACTCTTGAAAGCCGAACACAAACTGAAGAAATGACGGTAAGCTGTATAATGGCATAAATGTTGTTTTTTTTTTCAACTTAAGTGGCTTTCTCGGGCATTTTTACAAATTTTGGCACCACATTTTCAACAGGGGGTTCTTGGGACCCTACCTCATGAATTCAGTTACTGTCATGTGAGTTATTTGGTCTCCAAAGGTGATTTCATGGTCACGGCACAAAATCACCTTTTGGGATTGATTAACTAAACAACAGTGTCACTATTAATGAGGTGGGCTCCCAAAAGCCTATGTTGCAAATTTGGTGAAAAAATGTCAAAAAATGACTGTGTTACGAGCGTGTGTTGTGCAGTTTCCATGCACACCCATAACTTCGAGAATTTGAAATATTTTCACTCCAGATTTTCAACACTGGCATTTTTTCACACCTCCTTATGAACAGTACAGCTGACATTTTTCACATCCTGGCTGAAATGTGTTTTTGCACATCCAGCGCACAATGGTGTGGTCACAGTGAGAAATCAATGCTCAGGACAGGTTATGAAAATCACAGTGGCACTGTTCATGAGCAGAGGTCCCAAAATGCCTATGTTGAAAATTTGGTGACAAAAGTCCACAAAATGACTGTGTCATGAGCGTTCATTGTGCAGTTTCCATGTACGCTCGTAAATTCGAGAAATTGTTGTATTTTCACTCCAGATGTTCAACATTGCCATCCCTTCACACCTCCCTATGAATGCTACAGCTGTCATTTTTCACATCCTGCCCGAACTGTGTTTTGCCATGTGGAGCAGAATGGTGTGGTCACTGGGAAATCAACGTTCAGGACAGATTAACAAAATGACAGTGGTACTGTTCATAAGCAGAGGTCTCAAATGCTTTTATGAGGAGGGGGTAACAAAAAGGTCATGCTGAAAATTTGTAGTGCAAATACCAGCAATCGCACAGGGCATTAGGGTAAAGCACCATACATGCCAAACACCACTGCAAATACCTGCAAGCGAACGTCCGGCATTGACAAATGCTTGTTTATTACGTACACTCTTTTGTTTTTTAGAGAAGACCATTTAAAATTTCCAGTCATGCTGGCTGAATACCTAATTCTGCAGTAAACACATAGTAGAAGTCAAGGCCCCCATATTCAGACATGGCTGTTTGAGTTGCTTTTTAAGGGGAGTGGGTGGAACAAGATGGTGGCAGACCTCGACTGTTGGGACATTTTGCTCCCAGGCACCGTCAGTTTCTGGGACTGCCAACTTCTTTGGAAGGTGCCTCTTTTGAACATCTGATGAGAGGACCGACTGGGTTGTGGCACTCCAGTTGCCGGCTGGATTACCTCCCTGAAAGAATGCGGATGCAGAGGGTGCTGCCGAGTTTTACTTCCCATGGTAAATGGATGAAATTTGTCTGGCAACTGTGGATCTGTTTTTGTGTTCTCGAGCAGGTCTTCTTTGCCAGCTCATTTCTTGCTTGGACTGTCTGCTGTCTGTAAACTGGGACATCGTCTTCAGTGTGTGGCTTTCCCCTGGTTGGATTATCATTAGGGGTCTGAATTGCTGGTGGACTCTGGACCTGAATGATACTGGTAACCTGTTCTTTGTTACTCCTGGAGCAGGTGAGAGCAGCTCCAGTGGAGCTTTGAAAGTGCTTCCTGATTTCCTAGCACCCAAATAACGTTTTCTTTTTGTGTCATTCTGCCCTAGTGAGACTGGGGTCAGTGAGAGGGGCCCCTAGTCTACTATCTCCTGGGCTGTGAAGCAAATACTGTTACTGTCTTGTTTTTCATTTCTGTCTACCATAATATGTGGCCCTGTCTTGAAGGACCATATTGTTTGAGCTCTGTGGGTTGTGCTCTCCTGAACCTGGAATCTTAACTCCAGTATCTCTATCTCTCCTGAGTTGTGGGTGGGGGTTGGGTTTTGGGAAGAGGGGTTTGGTTTTAGTTAATGTGTGTATGAGGTTTGAGTGTTTAGGCTTTTAGTGTATTAGTTGTTTGACTGTATGAGTGTTTAAGTTGTGTAGTCAGCATTAGTTGCTATTTTGGGGCATTATAGCTAGATAGAATGTGTCTGGGGATGAGTAAGGGTTTAGTGCAGGCTAGGACTGTGTACGAGGCATCCCAGCTGCTCAATCTGTTGCCCTTCACTAACCTCCCAGTGTCCACCACTACAGCATGTCATTGTCGGGAGGGTGGGATTAGGAGGTGCCTCACTGATCGTTTATGGCGGGGCACCTCAGACACATTGGATGGGGGTAGGATAGAGGCAGTTAGGTGCAGAAGACACCATGGATTGCGACAGGACCTAAGGTGGGACTAGACATGTTTGATACCCATCCCAGGGTTCCCACCAGACCGAGTGGGCAAGTAGTCGGAGGGGCTGCACTGCCCTCCAGTCTCCTGAGGGCAGTGCTCTGCAATGCCAGATCGATCAGGAAAAAGACTGCAATTATAGTGGACTTGGTTTCTTTGGTCGATCTGGCCTACATTACAGAGACCTGGGTGGGTGATGATGCTGGCCCTGTTTTGGAGGCCGCCGTCCCCCCTGGGTACTCCACTGTGCACTGTCCCAGAGTGGAGCACAGGGGCGGAGGAGTGGCCATCTGTTTTAGAGCCTAGCTAGGCTTCACTGTGCACCTTGTGAGAACACCAGTTTCATTGGAAAGTGTGGCCATACATGGGGGTCTGGGTGCAGGCTACAGGATTCTCCTCATGTACCACCCACCGGGGCGGCCGGAGAGTTCCTACAGGAGGTAGCTGACTTCGTCATTGGTGAAACATTGGAGGCCCCCAGATGTCTAATTCTGGGGAACTTCAGTGTTTTGGCTGATGATGAATCTTCTAGGCAAGGTTACAACCTCCTCCAGACGATGTCATCTCTGGGCCTGTCTCAAGAGGTTTCTTCTGTGACCCACCAGGGTGGTCACATGTTGGACCTGGTTTTCTCGGTGGGGCTTGAGAATAATAACCTCAAGACTGATAGGGTTGCTTGGTCTTATCATTGCACAGCTGAGTTCTCGTTCGTGCCCCCCTCGATAGCCCTCCCCCTGCAGAGATGGCAAGCTACCACCCGTTAAGGGGTTTGACCCCGGAGGGATTTCTGGTGGTAGTCGATCTATCTAGAGTGGGTAGTGCATGTGTTGGGGGTATGGGCGAGGCAGTTGCAATCTATAATAAAGCAATGTCTGACATGCTCGACTCTCTAGCACTAGTCTGTGTATGACCTAAATCCTCTCACTTGAGGTTTCCATGGTTTGATGAGGAGCTCAAGGCGATGAAGATTATGGGTTGGAGGCTGGAGCGCTGCTGGCAGAAGACTGGGCTGGAGGTGGACAAACTGGCCCTGCATACCCACTATGGTGAGTACCAGGGGGCAATAAACCATAAGAAGGCAGAGTTCCTGTCCAGGGAGATTGCAGTCAGAGAAGAATCAACCAACTGTGCTTTTTCATATTGTAGACAGGTTATTACATTCAGTCTGTCTACAGCCAGAAAAAGCCTTTTCAGATACTTTTTGAGAAGAGTTTGCTCAATACTTCTTGGACAGGGTGTCCGCCATCCAGCGAGTAATTCTGCCAGTGAACCAAATTGTGGCATACAGTGATCACCTGGGGCATTGGGGGGGGGGCAATGTGCCCAGTTGGGGAGAGTTTAAACCGGTGGAGGTGGCTGAGGTCATTGAGGCTGCTTCCAAGCTGAAGCACATATATTGTGAACTGGACCCGGTGCCAACATGTTTCTTAATAGGATATGTTGACTCCGTAGGCACGGTGTTCGCCTTGATTGTCCGGTGCTCCATGTCGGAGAGGGTTTTCCCAGATGCCTTGAAGGAGGCACTGGTAAGACCCCTTCTGAAGAAACCATCACTGAACCCCGACGTCAAGGCAAATTACCGTCCTATCTCCAACCTTCCATTTTTAGGAAAGGTTGTTGAGAAGATTGTGGCGCAACAGCTTGAGGAGCACCTCATGGCCTTTGATCTATATCAGCCTCTCCAGTCTGGGATTCATATGAGGCATAGCACTGAAACTACATTAGTTCGAGTGCATAATGACCTCCTCAGGGTGAGAGACCAAGGGGAAGGGACAATTCTCATTCTCAATCTCTCCTTAGCTTTTGACATGTTAGACCATTGTGTGTTGCTCGACCAGCTGAGGGAGTATTGTGGACTTGCCAGCACTTTCATCTGCTGGTTAGAGTCCTATCTCACGAACAGGAGACAACCGATAGTGATGGGGAATTTCTCCTCCACCCCTAGCCTCCAGTCTTGTGGAGTACCTCATGGTTTGGTCTTGTCACCACTGTTGTTTGCCATGTATATGCTGCTCCTGGGAGAGCTCAGTAGGAAGTACAGTTTAGGTTTTCTTTGCTATGCTGATGATACCCAACTATATCTTTCCTTTGCCCCAGGAACATCCATCACAGTGGAAATGCTAAGTAATTGCCTTGCCAAGATCAATGACTGGATGGCCTCCAGCTGGTTGCAACTGAACCCCGATAAGATGTAGGTACTGGTGGTGGAGTCGAATAAAGGGCATGATAGGATGACCTCGGACATAGCAACAGGATTAGTCCTGGGGTCTATGCCATTGAAGGCCTCCTCTATAGTGTGCGATCTTGGAGTTATCCTTGACAGTGGGCTGATACTTGAATCTCAGGTGTCGTCCATTGTCCACAGTAATTTCTATCATATGAGCAATATTGCCAGGATCAAACCCCTAGTTCCACCCATTGACCTCCCTACCTTGGTGCATGCCTTCACGATGTCAAAGCTTGTTTACTGTAACACACTCTACCTCAGGGTCTCAAAAGGTATCCTCCACCAGCTGCAGCTAATGCAGAATGCAGCTGCCAGGTTGTTGATGGGGCAGTCTAAGTACTGCCACATCACCTTGGTGCTGCATGAACTGCAATGGCTGCCATTTAGGTGGAGGGTCCTCTTTAATGTGAGCTTGCTCACCTTTGAGGCCCTACACGGACTGGGCCCTGGTTACCTGTCAGACCTTCTAACGCCTGCTGCCTTGGTCTGCTCCCTCTGTTTGTGCTCTAGGGGCCTCCTTGTGATTCCCAGGACGAAGCTGAAAACTGCCGTTGATAGATCATTTAGTGTCACCAGCCCCATCCTGTGGAATTCACTTCAGTCAGCTGCAAGGGAGGCCCTTCAGTTGAGGTATTTAAGGCCCGCCTTAAGACCTTTCTGTTTAATCATGCATTCCTGGACACTGCTTTTTAGACACTGGTTTAAGACAGTGTTTCTTAGATTCTGTCTTTTAGATACTGTTTTAATGATTGCCCTGTTCTAGGAATTGCCATTTCTTGTAGGCTTTTCTTCCACCTTATTGAGGCCTGCTTTTATTTAATTTGCTGTGTTTTATTTATTATTTTGTATGATCTTATTTATTGTTTATCTGTACATTTCTTTTGTGTGGCACCCAGAGCCTCCAAGAGTGGGTGTCTAAAAATAAAAATTGCCTTACAGTGCCTTGATATAGCATGTGTTCATCTGGGAGGCATGTTTGTGAGGCAGCAAGTATGACTATCATGCTGTGGTAGTACTATGCCAAGTACAGAGGTACACAGATGTGCTCTGCACCACAGAGCCCTGCTGGCAGCAGTCATTAAGGAACAGAGGGTGATAGTCCATCCCAAACAAAGTAGTGCCTTTGCACCTGGGTGCCATATTCAGAGGCCTACATTCTAAAGACCACATATGGCACGTAAAGTGCTAAGTGTCGATTTGCATGCAATTATGTGTCCATGAGAGGATCTCTACAATGTCTGCATGCATATGTTTGCATGAAAGCATTGTGCAGAGCTTCAGCCATTGTCTCCACACATACCCAATCCCTGTACTTTATTGTTTAAATCTCTAGCAGTCTAGGAGTACCTCACAATACCCTGATCCCTCTTATGAAATTAACTTACCCTTGCAGTCCAGTGGTACCCCTTAACACCCTGATCCCTGATGCAAAGCAAATTTACCCTGTTAGTTCAGTGGTATCCCCACCTGCCTGAATCAGTGTTGCAAAATGAATGATATCCCACTCCCTCCCCAGCCAGGTCCACCCACTCAGCCTCCACCACCCTCCACAGACATTCCAGGACTTGAATCACCCTTCAAAGCCTGTGGACATGGCAGAATGCAGAGGATACCAGCACAGGCATTCCTCTCACCACCTCAGCTGGCCACCCTCTGAATGACAGAGACCGAGCATGTGTACATCATGCCCGCTGAAGAATCAGTTTAGATTCAAAGTGCTGGGGTTGCATCTGATGTAGTGGTACTTGTTTCACTTGCCACAATAAATGTCTTATTTCTTATTCAGATGACTTTTGGTTTTAATGTGCACCACAGTTTTGTGTATTTATGGCACCACCCTACTTTGCTACTGAAAGTTCACTATATTGCTAATTCTAGCTTCTCAGAAAAAATAAAAACTTGCTTGCTGAAATTATTTGTTCAGTAATGATATTACTTTTATAAACAGGATTTTCTTTTTAAATAACTGTAATTATACTTGGCAAACATTTATAATACCTGAGGTGCCACCATTAACCGAACACCATTTCTAAGTACAGTTGTGTTTGACAGAAAAATATGGAATTTCATATAAAGCAAAAATGACATAGAACCCTTAATACCATGATGATTAGAGTGTGCATATTTATGTTTAATTTCCCCTTGAGACTTTTATTTACATGTACTGTACTTGTGTTTTGACTGGCGTTTTGTAAGAAACTGTATAATGTTTAAAGTTTCTTTTTCTAGTAGTACTTTAATGTCTCTTGTGTAACAGAACAATGAAATGAAGTGAAATTGCACATTGAAAGAATATAGGCATAACACAATAGCTGTTGGATATCATTGGTTAGACCTTCATTAGTAAAAAAACACTGTGATACCCTGAAGAACTCACTTAAGCTGACAGTTCTCCATTCTCCCTCTTTATGTAAATTGGTAGAAACAGAATACCTCTGGAAATAAGATGTGGCATCTCAGCTGGGCTATGCTAGGTAAATGCATTGTAACACTTGGTAAATGCAGAAGTTTGACAAAGAAAGGCACACTAAGCTATGTTAGCCCATTTCAAGTGTGTTCCAAAGGTGGTGGTGGTGGTGGTGGGGGGGGGGGGGTTGCATAGTCCTGTAATACATTGTATACATCAGAACAGGACCCAAAGAGTTTTGGTCATTGGGTCATTGTCAAGGGAGAGCAGAGTGACCAGTGGAGTTCTACAAGGGTCAGTGCTAGGTCCAGTTCTCTTTAGCATATTTATTAGCGATGTCACTGATGGACTGGAGGGGAAGGTTTACCTGTTCACAGATGATCCAAAGCTCTACAACTTGGTGAACACACAGGAGATAGCCTCAGGTATGGAAGCTGATCTCAAAAAACTGGAAGAATGGTCCAGGAATTGGCAGTTAGAGTTTAATGCCATGAGGTATAAAGCAATGCACCTGGGAAAATGGAACCCAGGAAATAAGTATGTACTGGAAGGGCATCAGTTGGAGGAGAGAAAGATGGAACGAGATCTAGGCGTAATCATTACCGATAACTTAAAGTTAGGAAAACAATGTGAAAAAGCAGCACAGAACACCAGTGGCATCCTCAGATGCATGATTACAAGCAGAAAGCAGGAGGCAATCATGCCACTGTACATATCCTTGGTGAGGCCACACCTGGAATACTGCATCCAGTTCTGGAGGCCTCACCTGAAAAAGGACATTGACCATTTAGAGATGGTACAGAAATGGTCTACAAAGATGGTGCAGGGGGTGCACCATGAGACATGTGAAATAAGGCTCAAGGAGTTGAATTAATTCTCTCTGGAGCAGAGAAGAAATGGGGGGACATAACAGAAACATTTAAATATGTCTGGGGAATTAACACAACTCAGATGGGAAACCTCTTCCAGGAAAACGGCTGCCCATACAGGAAGGTACAACTTGCATCTGGTGGGAGGTAGGTTTACAAGCAACTCTAGGAAGTACTGTTATCCAAGCGAGTGATAGTCCCTTGGAAAATCCTGCTACCAGAAGTGGTAGCATCGAAGACAGTAAAAAAATTCAAATATGCATGGGACAGCCATTGTGGGAAGCTTAGGAAAAAAAACTTGGTGGGGCAGACACCATGGGCAAACTAGATGGATCATGGGGTCCCCATCTGCCAACTCCTTTCTTATGTTCTTAACGTACAAATGGGTAAACGCAGAACCTTACTGGAAATGAGATGATGCAGCTCAGTTATGATATCCTGGGTAAAGCAAAGTAAAATAAAATGCACTGGCAGCAGAACCTGTTTCTTTCCTGATCCCTCCAGCAGAGGGGCAGTGTGGTTTAATTATTGCAGCACTGCTGAGAATTGAGAGATTGCAAATTCAAACCTCTCTACACCACATACTCACTGTGTGACCGTGAGCTATGTTCTTAATCTCGCAGTGCACTAGTCCACCCACCGATGGAAATGGGTACAAGCAGGTTCCCACTAGAAATCAAATATTACATCTCAGCTTGGCTATCCTTGGGAAATGCATTGTAAGAAAATAAACATAATAAACATTTTTAGTAATTGCCTGCCTTTGCTGTCCCCATTGAGCCCTCCCCACAAAAAAAGTGTGGTCTTTAAAAAAATACTTTGTTTATTGACTATGTAGTATACATAAGCATCGTTATACAGTATATGCAGACTGGTACAAGGATCTATAGGCACATCCAGTTACAATATATTAAAATATATATATGACCTTTTATGGTAATGAAATGCATAAGAGCACATTGTCTGGCAAAGGAGGTTCTACTTTTAGTAAGTTGTCAAACCTTTTAGAAATATGGCCTCTCTCATGGCCTATAACAGGTAAGAGTTTCACATGTATGTCTGCAATGCAGATTAACTTCTTACTCTGGTCTGGTGCATATTATGGGAGAGTACTGACTTAGGCAACAAATCTAATACCTACAAAACTATGTGTAATGCAGCTGCCGGATGTGTGGAACATTAACTACCTCCTCTAACTAGGCCTTGCTTTAGTATTGATTTATGGTAATTATGATGTTCCGATTGTCCAGTAGAAATAATTCTTGAAGTGGAAAAAAGGAAATATAAAGTGACCCCTAGAACTCCAGATGGTCTTTGAAGTGTATGTGTTTTTATAAGAGTTGCTGTAATGTGAGAGTTCCTTCTGTTTTTTTTTCTTTATAGTCAAAAAAGGGGAGCCATCTTCCATCTTGAGCATCTTGAGTTAAATTTCTCTTTGTGATTTCTCAAAAGAACTGTGATTGCTTCCAAGTCTCTAATGTGGTCACGAATAATGGTTATCTCTGTACTCTCCAGAGGGTTAGGGTTAGCTATCTCCTCATTGTTGCTTTCAATGCAGCAGCAGAGAGGATAAGAAATAAGTATTTCTTGTCACCTCTGTATGCTCCTTTGGGAGAAGGGGTGTCCCAATACTAGGTTCAAAGCAGTGTGGTCTAATTGTCAGAGCACTGTTAGGAATCAAGAAATCACAGGTGCAATCCCTGCTAGTGAGAAATATTCCTTGTGCAACTCTAAGCAAATAATTTAACCTGTCAGTGCTCTAGTCCACCAGGCTGCAAAAATGCGTAAAAGCAGAACCTCACTGGATATAGGATGTTGGAAGGCAATCAAGTCAATAGAGTCAGGGGTGGACATGTGCCCCCACAAGGTCACATCAAAACGATGCCTAGCATGCTGAAGGAACCTGTAAAAGTGCAGTTTAATGTTCACCTTAGATTCATGTTGACTTGTGTGCCCTCTCTCATAAATTCCCATGCATCATGCCCCTGGTATTTTGCATCTCAGCTATACTATCATTAGTAAATACATTGTAAAAATATGTAAAAGGAGGACCTCACAGGAAAGAAGTTCTATCTCAGCTAGGACATTCTTGGTAAATTTGTTGTAAAAAACAAAACCAAAGCAAACCTGGATGTCAGCCTGTTCTTTCCTCAGTGCCCCCCAGCAAGGTTTACTGTAGTGGTTGGAGCACTGTTTGAAACCAGGAGACTGCAGGTTAAAACCCTGATACAGCAAAATACTGTTTACCCTGAACAGATCCAGAAACAAATGATTTGATACCTTTTATTGGACCAACATGAATGTTACAGAAAAGAACAAAGTGCTCTAGCTTTCGAACCAACTAGGTCCTTCTTCAGAAGCTTTGAAAGCTTCTGAAGAAGGACCTGGTTGGTTCAAAAGCTAGAGCACTTTGTTCTCTTCTGTAACATTCATGTTGGTCCAATAAAAGGTATCAAATCATTTGTTTCTGGATCTGTTTTTAAAAGGACCAATACGGCACCTACAACATTTTTTTTGTCTACCCTGAACAAATTATTGATAATGATATGTTGCATCTAAGCTGTACTGTCCTGGGTAAAAAGGTTATAAAAATGTGTAAAAGGAAGGCCCTACTGGGAACAGAATGTTGCATCTTAGCAGGGCTTTCCTTAGTAAATCAACTGAAAAAAATTAAAAAATGCAATACTGCAGAGAGTTACCCTCCTTCACTTACTAACACTTTCTCTTATACAACATGAACTGTAATGAGGAAGAAAAAATGTGACCTACTGGAAATTGTACCTAGGCCCCCAGAATACTGTTCTTCAGCTCTAACACTGAGCTATAGCTTCACATGGTTAGACATAGTGGGCTGGATTCACAGACGTGTGCCACAAGCTGCAACAATGGCAGCTTGCGGCAATGGCCCCTGAATCCTGGGTCCTGCGCCCGATGCAGAAAGGAGCAGGGTCTAGGAGCCTGTGTCCCGTGACTTGCAGTAGCAGTGCATGGTAGGACACAGCCCCTATGTATGCTGCAAGCTGTGGAATGGGGGAGGTGGCAGATGTACCCACAGAACGGTGTTGTGGTGCCCTCCATGCATGCCCCAATCAATCCTTGTCGGGGGTGGACTACAGCCCCAAACCCCCTTATTAGAATATCTCCCCTTCACTCCCATAACTCTCTGGTAGCCTAGTGGCCCTCCACCCCCTCACTCAACAGTGAAGGACCCCCCCCCACACACCCCCAGTACCTCGCTGGCGACTGGCACAGCCTTCCTCTCACCACCATGGCCAGCCACAGACTGAACTGTGCCAAGCTCATATATTGTAATAATACACACTCTGAATGATAGCCGCTGTCATTCACAGAGTGCGTATTAGTACAGTACATGACCTTGGCACAGTTCAGTCGACTGCTGGCCGTGGTGGTGAGTGGAGGGCTGTGCCAATCACCGACGTAGGTATTGAGGATGAGTGTGTGGGGGCTCGCATTGTCAGGTGGGGGGCCACTAGACTACCAGGGAGTTATGGGAGTGAAGGGGGGATCTTGCCCCAGGGCATGTGGGGGCTCTCAACATGTGTGTGTGTGTGTGGGGGTCCTTGCATTGGGGGTGTTCCACACACCCATCCTGGCACAGTGCATGCCATGTCTGGGACCTGGAGCTCATGGGGGGGGCTGTAACCCACAGGGGATATAGAGCTGGGGCACAGTGGCAACCTGCAGTGAACGTCAAAGACCACTAACGGCAGCTTTTTGTTGGCACAAATGGTCTTTGACAGATGTTCACTGGTGGCTGTCTCTGAATCTGATTTGTGGACATAGTAGCCACCTTACCTGAATAGGGTGCAAATGCTGCCATAAACCCCCTTACGCCATGTCACAAGGGGGTTATGGTGCATTGGTGCAGTCGGGTGCAGGCTGCCTGCAGCATGTCACAGGCTGCCTTTGTGAATCCCACTGGGACGCAACTTAGGATACAACTGCTACTTGTACCATGTTTTCCAATGCAAGTTGCCTTGCGTCTTGATTTGCCTTTTGTGAATCTGGCCCAGTGTTTCTGGACAGACTTCCTTTCTCTGGGTTTGCATATCCTGCAACTAGGATCAAAAAGATAAATAAATGTTTGGTGCAGTATTACCACTGCTTAGCAACTGAATCACAAATTGTATTTAGAAAGAAAAAAGAAATAATGTACAATGTGCGAGTAAACATTACAGCATTCACCAATGATTGCCTTTGATGTGTATCAGTCTGTATATGAATGTTAACTTAATGCTGCCCCCTCATTACATAGCTACAGTTTCTGTTGAAGTTGCATTCAAACCCACAAGCCTCAGCTGGAACTAATAAATTTGCCTGTGTCTGCAACATCGAACTGACAGTGCTATGGTTTGAAAACCTACTCTAAGCCAACACTGTCAATTACATTAGTAATAGCATCAGCAACCGAATCACTTAGAGTGATTTTGTTTTAATTGTTTGGTAACCAGGCAACTGACTAAGACCCACTAGACAAAATGCCTGTTTTCAGAGGGTCACCCAGGAGCACTGATGAGGTTAAGTAACTTGCTCAGAGTCTCACAGTATGCAAGTGCAGTCTGAGGTAATTAAACCCAGGTCTGCTGGATGTACCAAGCTCATTCACAGCTCAATACTCTAACCTCCTGCTATACTGCCAGCCCAAATCTATTGTTTATTTGTTGTAAGATATATAGGTACAGTACTGTATTATACCTGGGGCATTAATTCTGCCTGTGGATGCTCTTTAAAACAGGCAGTTTATGCTCAAGAGCCTTTCTGATTAAATGGGATTGGAATACCATCCTCCTACTTTTGCCAAACTGCTGAAAACAGTCCCAGAAGAAGAAGAAAGGGAAGCTAATGGGGATACAGCCAAAGAGTCAGTAGTTAAAGTTCTTGCTCCTGATGCTGTGGGCACTGGCTGTGGTTGCCTAGTTGCACATAAGGAAGTACAGAGAAGTCTCCAGGGCTTGAAGGGGCATATAGTCTTGTTACACCTAGAGATCTGGTTGTAGAGGACACCAACCAAATTATTATCCTCTGCTTACCCACCAGAAGACTTCTGTCAACTGAACTCCTTCAATTAGAGAGAGCATTTTCTCATGGCTGTGACCAATATGAACATTACACCTAAAAGCACAATGGCCCTAAATATTTGGAAATGGTCAAGTAGAAACTCGTTCAATTGCTGTACAATCTAGGTAACATCCCCAGGGTGCAGTGAGGGAGTGACGTGGGACTCCTGAGAGAATAAATGTGATCAGAGTACTTCTGATGTTCCTCTGGATCCAAGTTCCAAACAAATTTGGTGAGGCCCCATCTGATGTCTTTTGTGAAGATAAAGGGAACTGAGTGTGGCGCTATCTTGGAGAGTGACTCACAAGTCACCATTATTCCCCCGGTGCGCTCCAATTAACATATGAAACATTTAAAGTTGCCTTCCCCTGGAAATATCTTGTTGTCTGGGGTTTGAGCAGTCAGAGTTACCCTTACAGTGGTTATGTGGTAGTTCATCTGGAATTCTCCAGGAGGTTGTTGGGAATTCAGAAGCCCATTTGAAATGTTGACCATGATTTGCTGTGAGTCACATGTGTATGACTGTATCCTCATAATTCATAGGGAGCAATACCAGCATGATTGGGATACTGGCTCAGCTTTGCAGAAAAATGGAGTGCCCCAGATATTTGAAGATTCTGCTAATCCATTCCATGTTTTTGGATGTCTTCTGTAAAAAAGAAAAATAACCTAGTGTCCAGGAGAAAACTGTATAGGTTAGCCACTGGATCAAAGGTGAAGGGTTAGTTCTGCCTTTTCAGACCAAGTATGCTATAACTGGACTTCCTGAATTCTCTCACTATGTGTGGTATCAGATGATGATAATTTTGTGCCCCCAGGGAAGGTAGTTTGGCAGAAGAGCTTTTGGGCTGGAAGGCAATCTTACCTATTCCTTTATTGATGGGAGAGAAGTTCACTGTGATGATAAAGAAACAATTTTTAAGGACATTGTCTTTTGTCAGTGTCAGTGGCTCAGTAGGTAGCACACTCGCATCTGAGGCCAGGAGATCAGAGGGCTGTGGGTTCAGTTCCCACATCTGGCACTTGGGTTAATATCCCAGTACTGACACTGTAGTGCAGCATGAGAGGGGTGCTGCACTTCTGAGGTGCCTTCTTTCGGATGAGACGCTAAACCGAGGTCCCATCTGCCTGGATTGGTGGTAGTTCAGATGGATGTTAAAGATCCATGGCACTTATAGAAAAGAGTAGGGAAATTTCCCCGGTGTCCTGGCCAAATTTCCCTCATTCACTAAAAATACCGCCAACAGCTTAATCTGGTTCAAGGTCAGTTGCATTCATCTGTATCCCCCTCCCCCGGGTCGTGCCTGAAAATAGGCAGGATTTGTCTAGTGCACTTACCCTGTCAACAAAAACTAACTAAATAAATAAAATAAATAAAACCCTGGGAGACCCTTGTGAAATATCTATTAAGCAGACACAGTGACCAACACTGTAAGTCTCAGAGGACAACCTATCAATCTTGATCCTTGCCTGTTAGGCTATGAAGATTCCTCTGTACCAGAGCCTTGAAGAGGCACCTGAGTCAGAAGGTGGACCAGTTTTTACTTCATGTCTGGGATGCAGATTGTGCAAAAGGTAGCATCATATTTATCTGAGTAACAACCAACCTTTCCATGGGAGCTCCAAAACACTGGCTCCAGAAGATGTTGCAGATGTTCAGAGGAACCTGCAGGAACAGCTGGTGGCAGAGAATCATCAATTAATGCAGATGTCTCTATGCTTTCCCCATACCGGTGGCCAGGTAAAAGAATGGCACCATCAGTATATGTATAGTATTAATTACAAAACACTGAACAAATTGGCAAATACCAGACCAATATACTATGCCTTGCATTGAAGATGTCTAACTGTTTTATAGGGAATAAGTGGTTTTCAGTGCTTGACCTGCATAGTAGTTACTACCAGATCCTCATCAGAGAGGAAGATAAAAGACTGCATTCATCTGTCCATTGGGATTCTAGCAATTCAAGATGATGCCACAAGAAATATCTGGTCATCCAGCAACTTTCCAGAAGTACATGAAGAAGACAGTTGAAGAAATAAATCTTTTGCAGGTACTAGTGTACCTGAATGACCTGATTATGTCCAGGAAGGCACTCAAAGAACATAAGCCCTCTTACTGAATGTTCTGGACAGGTTGGCACAAGATGGCCTCAAACTACCTTTGGATGAGTGCCAATTCTGATACACTTCAGTAAAGTATGTTGGATACACCAGACGGGATTTTCAATGGACTACGTCCATTTTGGACAGAACTGCATCTGTAGCCTGGACACTGGTAGATCACATGATAGGTGGTTTAACTGTATCTGATGTTCAGACACAGTTATGTCCCAAACAAACAGAGCATGTGTCAAGCAGCTGAAAATCACAAAAATGGTTATAAACACTTGGGGCCCTTTGAAAAAAGGTCACTAGTGTCTTGGTACAATTGGGCAAGTGGAGGCACAGGTGGAACATGCATGTTCATCTTCATCTGCTCTTTTACACAGTCCTGCCCGCTGTCTCTGAGAATGGAGTGAGCACTAACTCAACTAAAATGGAAGTCCTTGCCGCCTGATGTAGACCAGACAACATGAAACTTCAGAAATTATTTCTGAAAACCTGTGGCTGTAACCAGAGATTTATCCAATACTATTCTATGTTAATGGGGTCCCTGTTCCATTTGACCCAAGGCTACCTACCAAATCGAAAGAAAAGGAGCACATCTGCCAAGGCCAAGCCAAAGACTCAGTGCCACTGAGTGTCAGACCCACTTGGATCCAGGTGGGATGACAAAAGTGAAAAAGCTTTCTGCAAAATCATCCAGTCAGGATTTGAATCTCCTGGGACTGGTGGCTTTGCAAATCCTCAGAATCATACATTCATGGATGCCAGCATGGAAGACCATCTAGCAGTCTTGCACCAAGAA
Organism: Neoceratodus forsteri; assembly: GCA_016271365.2. Taxonomy (NCBI): domain Eukaryota; kingdom Metazoa; phylum Chordata; order Ceratodontiformes; family Ceratodontidae; genus Neoceratodus; species Neoceratodus forsteri. The sequence goes on from CM057453.1 coordinate 1,284,980,506, forward strand.
TATGAAAATGGCCTGAGACCTGTAGCTTTGGCTGGCTGTATATTAACTAGTTCAGAAAATAACTACCTCGTGCTCAAGCTGGAATTCCTTACTGTAAAGGGGGTGGGTGTGAACAAGCTCCATGAGTACATCTACAGAGTCAAATTCTTGGTGAGAACTGACAGCAACCCAATTACATACATGCTCATCACAAAAAAGCTGGACACTGCAGGACACTGGTGACTATCAGCATTGCCTATATATGATTTCAGCCTTCTACGTTGCCCGTGATATGAGTGATGATTACTTATTAAATGAACTTTAATTTGAATTTAAAAATGATTCCAAGAGCACCAGGGGACATCCACTACAGTTAAGGCTGAAAAAATTCAATAGTAACAAAAGGAAGGCATTCTACATGCAACGAGTGATTAACCCTTGGAATAAACTGCCATTAGACATAATAATTAGCAAAGACAATAAACAGATTAAACATAAATTAGACAAGTATATCCAAGACAGAAATGTTTTAACTTGTTATGGGTAGCTGATAGGAGCTCACATGGGCTTAAAGTCCTCTTCACTCCTTACACCTTAGTATGCACTTTAGTATGCATAACCTCTTCTGGCTAACAGTAATTCCAGATCAAAGCTCTTTTCTTGGTACTGTATGTGACTCAATGCTGCAACTGCATTGTAATGCAATGAATTGATTTTTGGGACTTCCACCTCATTGTGTGGTGGAGATGGTAGCTAGTGGTCTGGAGGAGTATTCTGTTGTCTGTTGGTTTCTGGAAAGCTATACACACACACACACACACACCCACTCACACACATACGCATTACGACACACACACACACACACACACATACACACACACACCGCAGCACGTGCGCGCGCGCACACACACACACACACACACACACACAGATCTTTTCTCAGTTTGGCTTATTGATACCCTGAACCTTAAATCCATATTGCTGCTCTCTAAGTATTTATAAACAACACACAGCTCCTGTTTAGTACCCCACTACAGAATCAGAATGTCATTAATAAAGAGACACTAAAGGTCCATTGTAGCACTGAAGGGATTATCTAAGTGATTACACAAAATGTCCCTTTCCCACATTCCCAAAAACAATTTTGTGTATAGCCATCCTCTTAGTCTGAAAGAAAACCATGTCTTTATAGGTAATATTTACACTTGCACTTTGAGTGTGGGAGGTCCAGATACACCCTATGCATATTATATGCACGGTGGCTTTAAAGAGGACAGGAAATCATTTCTAATTGGTGGCTGTTTATAATGTTCCAGGTTTCAGAAATGACATTCATACTCCTAAATGGACCATGTTTAACTGTACCTGAATAAAAAGTGATATGAAAAAAAACTATATTTTGCACTGTTTTATTTGTATGGGCAGTATTCTGTTACTGTTCTATTCAAGGGACCAGTGATCTGGCATTTTAACTACTGTATGTCAGGGTTTCTGTACAGAGCTCTAAGCATGGTTCTGAAAGGTTAATAGCTCATGCTTAGCATTCTGTACACAAACAAGCATTTTTTAATGCCGAATGTTGGCTTGCTGGCATTGGCATTGGTAGTGCAGGAGTTAGAGAGATGCATCATAGGAATGGCAGTGAAGTATTGAACTGATACCAACCAACCCCCACCCTGCAGAGAGTGACAGGCATTAGGGTGTCCCTTTGGGTGTTTGGTAGTGCAGTGTGGAAAAACATGTTGGGCAGCATGTGAAAAATGACAGCTGCACAGTTCATAAGGAGGTGTAAAAAAATGCCAGTGTTGAAAATGTGGCATGTAAATATACCAAATTTGCGGAGTTACAAGGGTGAGTGGGAAATATGCAACGCACGCTTGCAACACTGCCATTTTATGGGCGTTCGGCACCAAATTTTCAGCATAGGCATTTTAGCACCTCTGCTCATGTACAGTGTCGCTGTTATTTCCTCAAAGTGTCCCAAGAAGTGATTTCGCGCAGCGACCACTCTATTCTGTGCCGGAAGTGCAAAAACACATTTTGGGCAGGGATATGTGAAATGATGGCTGTACTGTTCATCAAGAGGTGTGGAAAATGGCAATGGTGAAAATCCAGAGTGAAAATATCACAAATGCATGACAGTATGAGCGCTGCGCAATCTGCCAATGCCGCCGTGAACTACAGTCATATTATGGAGTATCATCACCAAATTTTCAACATAGGCATTTTAGGACCTCTGCTCATGAACTGTGTCACTGTCATTTTCATAATCTGACGCAAACACTGATTTCCCAGAGCGACTGCGCTACTGTGCGCCGGAAGAGCGGAAACACATTTCGGGCAGGATGTGGAAAATAAGACAGCTGTACTGTGCACAAACAGGTGTACAAAAATGACAATGCTGAAAATACGGCATTAAAATATTGTGAATGCATGAAGTTACGAGCCTGCATAGCAACTGCACAATGCACGCTCGTAAAACAGCCATTTGTTGAATTTTTTCCACCAAATTTGGAACATAGTCTTTTTGAGGGGCCACCTCATGAACACTGGCACTGTCATTTCGTTAATGGGCCCCGAAAGGTGATTTCAAGCAGTGACTGCAAAATCACCTTTTGAGGCTGATTAACGCCATGACAGTGATACAATTCAAGAGGAGGGACCCCAAAAACCCCATGTAGAAAATTTGGTGCCAAAATTCCAAGAAATGCCTGAGATATGCAGCAAAGTTGAAAAAACCCTATTTATTCAATTATACAGCTTACCGGCATGTCCTCAGTTCGCGGTCGGCTTTGAAGAGTGCAGACGTGTTCCCGGTCCACCGAAGATCGTCGCGCCGGACTCTGGAGGTAAGTATGGGGTGATGGGGTGAGGGTGGGCAGGGTGTGCAGTGGGTGGGTGCGTGGTGGGGAGGGAGCATCAAGACTACAAAGGATGGTTTTTTACAGGGTAAAATAAAACAGGAAAAAACATCGCGGGACAGTTTTAGTTTTGCAGGGCATTTGGCATGCTGGGGTGGGCTCTCAGTGTGTCACCTAACTGTTTTGGGGGGGTGTCATTAGCCGACGGGGATTTGGGCACCCTCGTTGGCACACAACACGGGAGGGAGGAGAAAGTAATGCCGACGGGGATTGGGCACCCCCATCGGCAAACAAAGAAAGCAATCTGAGGGGGATTGGGCACCCCCCTCGGCATTCAACATTTGGGGGGCTTTATGCCAACAGAGAGTGGGCTCCCCCATCGGCACACAAAGACAGTGGGAAAGGGTTAATGACAGGGGGATTGGGCACCCCCGATGTCAGCAGACGTTAGGCGGCCGCTCGCTCGCTGACCATGCTCATACTGGCAGTGAGCACAGCAAGAAAAGGACCGCTGCATATGACGAGCTTTGCTCGGATTGCAGTGGACCTTTTCTTAGATGTGCTCACCCCATTATGTGTGCATGGTGTGGTGCTGGCATGCAGGCTGATTGGGGAATGAGGGACGCACCTATTGATGCATGCCCTGTATTCGCCCAACAGCGGCTGCGCCCCCAAATCTGCACTCTCCCAAGATGTGACTTACGTGCAAGTGCGGCAAGCCAACATAACAATGACATAGTTAAAACTCCAAATTACAGGTTCCATGAAGAGAACTGTTCAGAATGTTGTCCATAAAAAGAAAACAATTGAAAACAGTTTTTCACATCTGTGTTTGTTCAAGTACAGTTCAAAACATGGAATGAATTTCATTTCTGTAAAAAGGAACATTACTAACTGCTATCAATTTGCACACATTTCCTGTCACCTTTAAATAGCTTGATATATTATGATGGCACACACTTTGGGAGTATCCTTTGAGAAAGTGCCATGAGAGACAAGACAAATGTCAGGAAGACTGAGCAGGGGCTGCCATTGTGGAGCATGATCTGTGTCAACAAGGAAATACAATTTTAGCACTTCTAAGGTAATTTACGTCATTGGGACATTATTTTAAGAGCATCTCCTGCATCTGACCTGTGCTGGCCTTGCGCCTCTGTTTGATTGTATTCCTAAGGCTCGACACAGTCTCCCATGGAAGCAGTTTTCAATGACGTTGTTTGATTACATTTCATTTGGAAATATGCGTGGGTTGTTTCAAAAAAGCATACAAATCACGTTTAATCAAGACCTACCTAGCCTGCCGCTTAGAGCTGAGAATGGTTCAAGAAATGGGTCCATAAATCACAGCCTTGTGCACAAAGGTTCTTTGTCCTTGAGCTTGATTTTGTTTTTATTGGGCTCACCACAACCCAACCGAGATAGACCAACTTAGGGTAGTTTGTTCATTCTACTGGGGTGTCATACAGTTGAGGCACACTGATGAGGTCTGGTAGGACGAAACACGTGTCTGTGTCTTCTGTTGGCACCCTTTGCAGACTGTGTGAGAGGCCTTTCGGCACCATGCAATTCTGCTTAAAGTTGAACCAGCATAATATTTTGTGGTGATTTGCTTACACAACCCATGATGCTTTGCATTATGGGGGTATGTGTGATTTTGTATCTCTTTTCATTTGCTAACTTGGTGTTAAAGTTGATGAAGCAGGTAAAACCCTTCTCAGCACTAAAAGATGACCAGGAAAAGAAATACATAAGATAATTGGTCCCCTTAATGTAAAGCAGGTGTTCAAACAATTTTAAAAAAATGTATCTTAAAGCAAGACAGAAAACTTCTCTAAAAGCATACCCTGGAGCAAACAGACCCCTAGGAGACTCTGTCTAGTCAAGAACCCTCCATTAGGGAGAGAGCAGGAGGCATTGATGAAAACATGGCAAAACATACTGCTGTATGACACAGGGGTTAGCCGTAACCTTTTTCTGCACTAGCCAGCAAGGCAAGTTGATTCAACATTGCACTAGCCTGCAGATGGTTGTACTAGCCCTCAGTTATAATGATAAATTTTGATCACTTATACAGGAAACAATGCAAGCCAATAAATACTCTGATTATTGCACATTTATCCTGCTCCCACATTGCTTCCAGCTCCCCAGCAGAAAAAAAAGACTGCAATGTAATCACACACAGTGAGCCCCCCCCCTTGTTTTGTACCATGGCCTCCTGTCATCCTTTTTCTGCCCCCCACCAAACCAGAGGACGTCACAACAGCAAATGTTCAGTCAAGCAGTCCTAGCTCTGCACACACAATAGCTGACATCATCATGCACCTCACCACACTCTCACCACCACACACAGGGCAATGAATGGAGTCAGGCAGAGAAAGACATTCTCAGCCCCCACCCTATAGTCAACTGTAGACCTGTACTTCTGGAAGTTTTTGTACATTCTCAAGTGAGCCAGGAGCACATCTAAGATTTCTTTTGGGTGGGGGCTACGCAAACTTAGCGGGCCTGGAATATAGAAAACTATGATATTTTTATTTTTAAAAGTATTGATTTTAAAATGCTCTGCCCCAACAATAACAGATTTGTCTTGAACATTGTCATTTTATCAGCCTGGGTGAAACAGTATACAGGTATAATGCTATACTATCTCTATTTCTATATAGGATGATCTATATACTCCAGGAATGCCTATTTTAAGTTTTCAAATTATGTATTTTATTAAGGTTTATTTTTGTACCATACACGTTCCAAGGTTTTTTTTTACTGTAGGATGAAAGGACATGCTGAGTGGGATAAGGGTGAGACTGTATGGATGGTGATGGCTGGCATGGTCCATTTAGAATAGCTGGGGACCCCCTACACTTGCCAGTAATGGCAGCCATGGATCCGTGGATGGTCATTTCAGAGTCTGATCTGCAGTGGTGTCCTGAGAAAGAACAGAGTTAAGAGATTTGGTGGGGAGAGGGAAGTCATGATGAGGCTGGGATAAACCCCACCACGTGCAGGGCCGACCCTGTATACACTACCTCCTTGCATTTTGTCACTGAAATGTTGGATACAGACACTCAAAATATAGGGAAATGTAGGGAAATGAGGGGCACTGGTCTTATTAATATGGGACAAATTGTTAGAGACACATTCAGAAAATTGGAAGCTAGTGACTTAACAGCACTCTACCCTTGATTACATCCTGGACACTAGCTGAAAGTCCTAACATTGGAGTGATAATGACTCACGCTGAGTCTTTTGTGGGATCCCCCTCTTAACATGTGGACCTTATAGTAAATGAGCAAGTGCTCAACTGAGTGTATCCAAGTCATAAAACTGCTTATGAATAAATATTTTACAACTACTACTAATAAACTGCCAGATAATCGCAGCTCTTAATGAGCTGTTAATCACACTAGGCCATCAGGAGAGTAGCATGAGGACTAGAGCCTGCTAAAGTAGAGACTTTCTAAACTTCATTAACAGCCATGAAAACCGCACTAGTCAAGACAGACAAGTAGATAGTTAGCTGCACTAGTTCTGGTCAATTTGCACTATGGTTTGCGCTAGTAAAACAATGTTAAGATCGACCCCTGGTATTACACCATCCTAGCCTGGAGCACAGGGCTGGTGGTGTGTCCATTCCTTTTGATAAAAACTGAACTAAGTAGTATCTCACATGAGGAACATGGAACCCTTTGAATGGGAAACACTTGGCTGTCAAGCTGGATTAAATTCCAGGTTGGTGCTTATCCATTGCCCCCCCGCCATGAGTAAGTCTTCCTGCAGGAGTTTGCTAAAAGTTTGTTAAACAAACAAACAGAATCCAGAAGACAACTGTCCCCACCCGCATGGCAAATCTGAGAAGTAAAACATTTAAACTGCTTGAATTGGCTATTTTCTTACTTTTAACTCCATGAAAAAGGGAGTCTCTTAGTCTTCTGACTGGAATTCCAATGTGAGCAAGCCAAACTACATAATGCCAGGGTTGAACCCCCGGTTTTCTTCTAATTATGAAATGCCTGCAATGGCTACTTTTAAATATAGAAACACAGAAACATAGACTTTGATGGCAGATAAGGACCACTTGGCCCACCTAGTCTGCCCATATCCCTATCTAGAGGATAAGCTGCAGATCCTATTTAACCAACAGCTTATTTCTTCCTAACCCCCACAAAAATTGCCTTATGTCTGTCCCATGCATTCTTGAATTCTCCCACAGTTTTAGACCCCACAACCTCCTCAGGAAGGCTGTTCCATGCGTCCACCACCCTCTCTGTGAAAAAATACTTCCTCACATTGCCCCTGAGCCGTCCCCCCTCTATCTTCAAATTGTGTCCCCTTGTTCTTGCACATCTCTTTTTCTGAAAGATGCTACCCTCTTGGACTTTGTTGATTCCACTGAGGTACTTAAACATTTCTATCATGTCCCCCTCTCCTCCTTTCCTCAAGGGTATACATATTAAGCTCCTTTAGCCTCTCCTTATAGCTTCTCTTGCAGACCCTGCCATTTAGTTGCCCTCCTCTGAACTGCCTGTCTATATCCTTGCAGAGATGGGGTCTCCAGAACTGGACGCAGTACTCCAGATGGGGTCTCAGCAACTGTCTGTACAGGGGGATAACAACCTCCTGTTTTCTGCTGGTGATGCCTCTCCCTATACATCCCAGTATCCCCCCAGCTCTCCCTACTGCCTTCTCACATTACTTGCCAACCTTAAGGTCATCTGATATGATTACCCCCAGGTCCTTTTCCATTTTTTGTTATTACTACCTCCCCCATTGTGTAAACTTCCCTGGTTTTTGTTTCCCAGGTGCATTACTTGCACTTATTTGCATTGAATCCAAGCTGCCACCTCCTGACCATTCCTCCAACCTTGCCAAGTCCCTTCTCATCCTTTCCACCTCCTTGTGTATCAACCCTGTTGCAGATCTTGGTGTCATCTGCAGAGAGGCATACTTTCCTTCCAGTCCCTCTGCAATGTCACTTATAAAGACATTTAAAGGACTGGACCCAGTACTGAACCCTGCAGTACCCTAGTAACCCCTCTTTCTTCAGAGTGGACTCCATTTATAGTACCTTCTGTGTCCTGTTGTTCAGCCAATGTTTTATCAGGCTACCACCCTGGGACCCACTCCAAGGCTGGTTAATTTGACTACTAATCTTTTATGTGGGACTGTGTCAAATGCCTTGCTAAAGTTTAGGTAGGCCATGTCCACAGCCCTTCCCTGGTCTAATACTTTGGTCACCCAGTCAAAGAAATCAATTAGATTCATCTGACATGACCTTACCACTGTGAACCCATGCTGCCTTGGGTCCTGTGCCCCACTGGCCTCTAGGTACTCAACAATTCTTTCCTTCAGAAATGATTCCATCACTTTCCCTACCACAGAGGTCAAACTGATGGGTCTGTAGTTTCCTGCCTCTGTCATGCTCCCACTTTTGTGAAGGGGAATCACATCAGCCTTCTTCCAGTCTTCGGGTACCACACCATCCTCCCATGATCTGTTATAAAGGGTAGTCAGTGGTGTCACTAGTTCTCTGCTTAATTCTTTTAGAACTCTGGGGTGAATTCCATCTGGCCCCATTGCTTTGACCACCTTCAGTTTTAGGAGTTCTTTCAGAACCCTTTCTTCTGTGAAAGGACTGGGATTGACCCCCTCTCCAGAGTGCTTCTGTTACTTGGATTAGGCACCTCCCCCACTTCCTCTTTGTGAATACTGAACAGAAGTATTCATTCAGTGTCCCCGCTTTTTCACTGTCACTCTCTGCCCACTCACCATCCATTCTATTGAGCATCACTATCCCTCTCTTTGTCTTTCTACGCTCCCTGATATACCTATAAAAGGTTTTATCCCCCTTCTTAACCGAGTTGGCTATCTTTTCCTCAGTTTGTGCCTTTGCTATTCTGACTACCCTCCCTGCCTCCTTCTGCCTTAACTGGTACAGTTCTCTGTCCTGCTCCTTCTGTGTTTCCTTATACTTCCTAAATGCTATCTTTTTCTCCCTAACCTTCACCACCACTTCTTTTGAGAACCATAGTGGCTTTTTCCTTTCGTTTTGATTTGTTTATTTGCTTCACACAAAGGCTTGTTGCCTCTGTGATGGCAGTTTTGCTATTTCCCCATTGTTGCTCCACCCCTCCATTTAGCCTGTTTGCTAGTGCTTTTCTAAGGCACTCTCCCATCTTGCCAAAGTCAGCCCTCCTGAAGTCCAGAACCCTCACTTTTGTATGGTTGTATGCCTTGACTCCGTAGCTGAGTTTATCATGAACCACACTGTTTGATGGTCACTTGTTCTCAAATGGCTACCCACTTCTAGATCTGCGATCCTCTCGCTGTCCCCATTTGAGACTACGAGGTCTAAGATTGCTCCCTCATGAGTAGGTTCCAAAACTAGTTGTCTGAGGCATGCCACCTGAAGGGCATCAAGAATGGCCCTGCTTTTGGATGTGGCTGCAGCAAAAGTGCTCCAGTTAACATCTGACATATTAAGGTCCCCCATCAATAGTATCTCCCCTTTCTCTGCCATCCTAAGTACACCTTCTATCATATCCTTGTCCATTCCCTCCCCCTGACATGGGGGTCTGTATACAACTGCTGTGCAGATTGTGGTGCCATTTCCAGTCTCTAAGGTGACCCACAGTGCCTCCTCTCCTCCCTGTTTACTCTTTTGTTCAGTTGCTTTTATCCCTTCCCTTCCCTTACATAGAGAGCTACTCCCCCCCTTCTGCCCTCCCTGTCTCTCCTGTAGGTTGTGTACCCTGGTATGTTAACATCCCAGTCATGGTTCTCTGTGTACCATGTTTCTGTGACTGCTACAATATCCAGGCATCCCTCTTCCATCAAGGCCACCAGTTCAGGGAGCTTGTTGCCCAGACTATGGGTGTTGGTACTCATTACCCTCCATTTCTTGATGGCCTTACCCCTTTTTGCCCCACCCCTGTCTTATTGTGTTTGTCAATTTCTCCATTTACCCATGCACCTCTCCCTATTGACATCTCGATGTTGGTGTCTTCCTCACTTAGTACCATGATTTTTTTGGGGGGCTAGAATTTCCCTGCTCCTTTCCAGTGCCTCCCCCTTTGGCTAGTTTAAATGCTTGCCAATGAAGTATTTAAACCTATCACCTAGGATCCTGGTTCCCCTCCTGGACAGATGCAGACCATCATGCCAGTATAGGCCTGCATCCATCCAGGTGGACCCCCAGTCCCCAATGAAGCCAAATCCCTGAGCTCTGCAACAGTTTTCAACCACTGATTGAATCCCATGGTGTGGAGCACCCTAGCCTCATCCGTGCCAAGACAGGCAGCACGCCGAGAAGGTTACTGTGTGGCTGTTGTCTAAGGCCCTCCCCATCTTCACAAATGCTTCTTGCACTGCTCTGAGTCCTTTCTTAGCCAGGTCATTTTGTCCCTAGGTGGACAATGACATCCAGCTCCCTCCCTGTGCAGCTGCTCCTGTGATCCTGGAGGATTCGCTCCCTGTCCTTCCAAGCCATGGCACCAGGCAGGCACCTTACCTCCCTCTCCCCTTCCTCCCCCAGTTCTACCTTCCTAACAATGGAGTCCCCCACCAGGAGTTGTTTCTTTCCCCTGTGGGGTCCCATGCCACCCTCTTGTTGGTCTCTTTTGTGGAGGTTCCCAGCATCCTCCTTGGTCTCCACTGTGGTTGCCTCCATAGAGGAAGCACACTTTTCCAGAACGGCATAGAAATTGTGGAGAGGTACAACTGGAGGGATGCACCTCTGTTCCACCACCCTCACCCTCCCTGAGCCCACTGTGGTCCAACTGCTCCTCTTTCTTGACAACCTCTGAGGCAATGGCAGTGATGCTGGTGGTCCCTGGGTGGGAGAGGAGGTCCCACAAATCCTGGCCAACTCAGCCTGGAGATGAGCAACCTCCTCTCTCAGCCCAGAGAGGTGCCTGCAGATGGGACAACACTGCATCCTCCAGAACGTCTTCTGGAAGACTGCTGCTCCACAGGCACTGCAATGCACCACTCCCATCATGTCTTTTTTCTGGCCCCCTAACTGTTGTTTGGAATACTTACTCTTTCCTCTGTTTGTTTATTTTTTTTTATTCTTCCCCTACTTACTTACTGCCTCTGTGCCCTTTTAGCTCCTGATCTTCCTGTTCTAAGACAAGAAGTTTCTATATTTCTCAGTAGTCTCCTTACTTGCTCAGAGTCAGACCTCCAGCAGCTAGGGGGGACTGAGAGCTACTCTTGCCCTTCTAGGATGGTGAGTCTTTGGTGGCTGTGTGATCAGTCACTTCCTGCTCCCAAACAGGAAGTTCCTGTTGTCAGTTAAATCCTGTGCCTATAAAAGTAGAACTGGTTTAGGGTGGGGGTGGAGGGAGGAAGGAGGCAAAATAGTCCCAGTAGAGAAGTGAAAGTTATACCAGTAGCTCCTTACTCCTGGTGTTCTGTCTGTTCTCTGGCAGAAGCTATCTAGGGCAGTGCTTAAATCTGGTTTAACCTGGCTCCTTCTTAGCTTCCCTCCCCTACTTTGCAAATCTTTCTACACTTAGTTAATTTCACGAATGTAATTCCCTTCTGACACCTGTGACATGCACCTAGATAAGTACACAGATAACAGATAACAATTTACTTCAGCTACCTCTGACAAACACACTAACTCTTTTTTTTACCCTAAATTGAAGGTCCCAGTACAAGATTTCTAGTTCTTAGTCCCAGTAGAGAAGTTTTAGTTATACCAGTAGCTCTTTCCTCCTGGTGTTCTGTCTGTTCCAGCTTAAATTGGCATTGGTTCTTGACTAGTGCCTGTTGCTTGGGTCCCTGGTGCTGGTAGCCATTCATTGCTACTTTTACCACCTCAGAAATATCACCAGGACATGTCCATCCCTCCTATGCCACCGGCAACCCCCCAGTTTCCCTTACCTGACTATTGGTGCTGTGATACATCGATGGCAAGGGACACAGCTCCCCACACACCACCTCAGCCACCTGTTGTTTGATATAAGCAGGGGGCATGCTGCTGATTTATAGGGCTTGCTGAGGTGGTGTGTGGAGGGCTGTGTCACTCACTGTTGCTGCACCATGGCACCAATAGGCATGAGAAACTGTGGGGTAGGTTGTCAGTGCTGTGGGAGGGAGGGGGGCACTAGACACCAATGGAGAATAGGCTGAAGGGGTCAGGGAACCAGTAGTCAGGTTCAGGGCTGTGTTATTGGGGGGAGCATTCATTGCACTACTGTCACTGGTTGGGGACAGGGCTTGGATGGGGGGGGCATGACCACTGGACACCAGGGAGAATATTATTTTAGTAATCAGACAGAGCATCGGGTGGGAATGGACCACTAGACAGCAGGAAATATGGTGTAATGTACCAGGTGAGGGATCAGGTGGGGGTGGGATCACTGGACACCAGGCAAATGATATATAATTTATGGGTCTGGGATTGGAGGGAGGGGGGCACCACTAGCACCAGGGAAATGTGTATACTTAATGGGTGTGGGATGGGAGGGATGGGGGAACCACTAGCACCTGGGATATCTTCACATCTGGGACCAGGCAATTGGCGGGGGGGCAGCGCCACGCTAAATTGCCTGGCTACCCATGAAAATTAGCCCATAATGGGCATGCAAATGCAAATGGCCCATTAGCACCCTGCATGCCGAATGGGCTCATTTGCATGGGTCCTTTTGAATATTGTGAATTGTGTTTTGGTGCAATCCATTTAGCTATCCCCCCCAACATGCCTGCTTACTTAGATCTCATGACTACTGAATCCTGGCAGTCCTTCGATGTTCCACCACTATAGGCCAGTCTGCCTTCTTGCACCGCCTCCCAAAATTGTGGAACTCGCTTCCACAACAGATTCACCACTCATCCTCCCCCTCCACCTTAACTGCAGCAATTCATGTTTACCTCACTGTTAATTGTTTCTGTACCCAACTCCTTTCGAGTTCACCCAGTCCCTATCTATTATCTTCTCAACAGTCACTGATGTAACATTGTATCCTATTACAGCACTTAAAAGTGATGTTTCATGATTTCTGTGAATTGTAACATGTGTCCTATTACGGCACTTAAAAGTGTTGTATCATGATTTCTGTGAATTGTATTTTTATGAACTGTTATTTCTGGCTAAGTAGACCAGACCTCTGTTGTGTATTTTGACAGCTGTATCTTCCTAAAAATTGCTTTCCTTAAGTCTTAGCTGTATGCTTGGTTTCCACTATTGTTAAGCACATTTGTGTCATCACTGATGTAAGATGTTTCTGTTTGCATTTTGTTTAATGTATCTAATGTATCTCTCCCATCACCCATTCCCCCAAGATGCTCAGTGAGATGAGCAGCTTGTTGTTCAGTGTGTCCTTCCTGGTGAAACATTTCAATAAACAAATAAAAATTGTGGAAGTGTACCTCGGGAGCCATGTCATGGCAGCGCTAAGTGGCTTAGCACTGAGCCATCATGGCCCTACATTTAGCTGAATAGCACCGGTGTGCTATTCCACTGAATATAGCATCTTCAGACACCCGGGCTATCACAAAAGGAAGTGCAGATTCACAGAAAAGTACAACTAGTCTCATTCAGTCTGTCCAAATGCCTTTCTCTTCAAATGTGTCCTTCTTCTCTTGTTCTTTGTAAGATATATTTCAATCTTTATACAGTTTTTCTTATTAGGATACCAAGAAGATATTCTGGATTCTTGAATGAGTGCTAAGTCTTCATGCATATTTATATCTAGCAATCTCTGCTTTATAAACAGTGTAGATTTTGTGCTTATTTTAATATACATACTAACACACTATGATGCCAGCAAAGTAGGCAAAAAGGTATATCGAGTCTGCTCAAATTTGCAGCACACGGCCCAGACACTGATGCTGCCCCCTGCCTCATCCGAAATCCCCACACCCCATTTCCCCACCAGAGTTACACCTCCGTTTCTGGCATTCCCCACTTTTACCTGATCCTGCAAGTAATAATTCCAGAGGTAGTACAATCTTGCAAGATTTATTTCTTTTTGTAGAAAGGAAATCTAAGGAGAATAAACTGTATTCTGGCCAAGTCTTATTTTTTTTTTCTTGTAGGCATAAATGTGGGATTTTTAGCTTTCCGATTTTGTTAATCTGAGTCAAAAATTCTAAATCCCTTATTTGAAAGATACAGTAGTTTGGGTTTTCCAAGTTATGCTATGGCAAAATGTTTTAGAGTATACCATATTTTCACAGTCTGATTAAGAAGTTACATTAGGATACCTTTGTTTGCCTGTATCCTCTGGTTCTCCTGATCTATAATGCCCCCAGATTTCTAATGCATATAACTGGGTAGGTATTATTTTTGTATTTCCCTTCATTGTCATGGGTTCAATTGTAAAGCCTCCCTATTCAGAGTTAAACATGAGAAGAGTGTGCATTAGTGTATTAGTCTTTGCAATAACCAGTGATTTTGCATTATTATCTTCCAGTGCTGAAGCCTGTGAAAGCATTTGAAGATCTTGGAGTTAGACGAATGGTAAATGTTTTTTCGTTTTTCATACCACAATTAGAGAACATATGCTCTGTTATTCAGTGTTAGATAGTCATGTGGAAGTTTTACCCAAATGTGAACCAAATATCAAAAAATCAAAAAATATATTTTAAAAAATTATGTTTTTAAAACTGTTTAAGTGTCACCTTGGTAATAATAGATATTATATTATCAATGCTTTATGTTGCATACGTTATACAATGTCATCATATTTGTCAATTATTCAATTGTGTTGCTATATTAGTAAATTATGGCACTGGGTTCAACAGAGCCTACAATAATAGTGTCAGCATGGTGCGTATGGTAATAACAGCGCTGATTTTTTTTTTGAGGGGGGCTTTGCCCTTGCACCCCCTGACAAGGGAGGCTCTGCCCCCTGCACCCCACATCTTTAGGATTCGCACTCCAAGGGGGAGCAGATCCCTGGGAAAGTTAAAATTTGTGGAGCCATGGAATACTGTTTCCATGGCCCCATGTAAACATAACAAAGTCCCAAAGTAGTAAACTATTTTGGAGACCAGAATTAGAACCCTGATTTCCCCTGCTATTGAATGAGTTGCTCCATGCCCCAGCCCTCCATGCCACAGGAGCAGCTCAGACAGCCTCCCTATTCCATGCAGCTCTTGTCCTGACTACAGAACCATGGACAGTGACCAGGAGAGTGCTTACAGCAAGTGCTGTAAATCCTCCTCTCTGTCTGTGTAAGCACTTAACAGACTAGCACCATATAGTGCGGCGCTATTCTAGTAGCACTCAATTGATGGGGTACCATACATTACTTGTGGCATCAAACCATATTATACAGTACATTGTTGACATATTAATAAATTACTCAGTTGTGTTGACATATTAGTAAATTAATTAATGGTGGCATCAAACAGTACTTTTCTGTACATTGTGATTTCTACTTTAAAACAGTGCAGAGATGCTGAACATACAAATATAATATGCAAGGCAATGTACAGTATGTTGAAGTCATGCAATACTAACCATTAAGTACTGTTTTCCTATAACATAATAGAGAGGTGAAACTGGGTCAGAGAAAATACTAGGAAGGGTGGGAAGAAGGAAGATAAAAACCTGGAAGGACAATACTAGTGAAGAAAGAAGGGGTAAGGATAGACTCTGGAAGGGAAGGGAAGGCAAAGTTGGGGCAGGAAGGGACAAAAGAAGTGGACAGCCATGTACGCCAATGCAAGGAGCTTATGAAACAAAATTCCTGACCTTGAGGCTATCATTGCAGAGACAGACCTGGATCTGGTGGCCATAACAGAATCATGGTGCACCAACAACCAGAGCTGGGGGGGGTATTCCCAGTTACATTATGTTCTGGAAGGGTAAGGCAGGGAGTAAGGGGGGTACTTTTATATGTAAGGAAAGGTATTAAGGCAATGGAAGTACAAGTATACACAGGTGAGAACTTTGGGTTGACTTGGAGACAGGGTCCAGGGACTTTATAGTGCGGGGAGTGGTTTACAGGCCCCAAACACATGGGAAGGAATTGGACAGGGTTTGGGGGAAAGTTATAGACAAAATGGCAAGAAAAGGAAAAGTGATAATTATGGAAGACTTAATCTGCTGGATGTGGACTGGAACTCCCAGGCTGTAGCCACAACTGGAAGTAGAGTCATCCTAGACTCCCTGCAAGGGGCATTTCTCAAATAGCAAGGCACAGGTCCCACTAGAGATGGGGCAGTGCTGGATCTGGTACTTACGAACAGGGACAGCGTTGCAAACGTCGCAGTGGGTAGCCCCCTGAGTACAAGGGATCATTGTATAGTGTGGTTTGACATACTGGCTGGGCAGGAGAAAAAACACACTAGGATACCTCTCTTGGACTTCAGGAGAACATATTTTAAAGAAATGGCAGACTGTCTTAGGAAAGTCCTTGAAGGGGAGATAGTTGGATAGGTGAAGGCACAATGGAATAGAATAAAGGAGGGAATAACTAAGGTATTGGTAAGATGTATTAAGGTAATAAGCAAGGGTAAGAAGAGAAAGAGGCCACTGAGGTTCTCAAAGGAGGTGGCTGAGGTAATACAGGAGTTAAAAACAGCTTTCAGAAGGTACAAATAGATCCAAATGGAGGAAGACAGGAAGGTGTATCTAGAGAAGCAGAAGGAGGCAGGAAGGAGGGTAAGGACAACAAAAGCTCTAACTTAGGAATGGATCGCTCAAGAGGTCAAAAAAGGGGATAAGACTTTCTTCAGGTATGCGAGTGAAAAGAGAAAGGCAAGGGGTAGTATAGTGAAGATCAAGAGATCAGGGGGGATGGACTGTACAGAGGACAAACAAGAAAAGTTTACATTTTAAATGAATACTTCTGCTCAGTCTTCACAGTGGAAGGAGGGATGGGTTGTCATGCACTAACAGGCAGTGGAGGGAGTGGACACAAGTCCATTTATGGAAGACAGAATCCACCAGGGTTGGAAGCCCTTAAGGAAAACAAAGTGATGGGGCTGAATGGGATTCACCCAAAGGTACTTAAGGAACTAAGCACAGTGACAAGTTGCCCCTCTGTCAACACTATTTAGTACCTTTTTCAAGGCAAGGGTGGTTCCAGAGGAGGACCAATGTGGTACCTCTGCACAAAAGCAGCAGAGGAGGAGTTTAATTACAGATCAGCCAGTCTCACATCAGTGGTGAGGAAGCTAATGGAGTCCCTACCGCAGGAGAGACTGATGGGGTACATGCAGACATGTGGGCTACAGGATCACTGGCAGCATGGTTTCACGGGGGTCATGTCAAGCAAATTTCATAGATTTATTTGACTGGGTAACTGGGAGGGCAATGGCTGTGGCCTATCTGGACTTCAGTAAGGCCTTTGTCACTGTAGCAAACAGGAGGCTCATAAAGAATCTTAGCAGCACGGAGGTGGGGGAGAAGGTAGTGAGCTGGGTATATAACTGGTTGAAACATACTGTATGAGTCGGAGGGTGGTGGTAAACAGCTGTCACTTGGAGGATAGGAGAGGGACCAGTGGAGTACCACAGGGATTGGTACTGGGCCCTGTCCTCTTCAATGACTTCACAAGTGACCTTTGCTGAGTATCTGGTGGGGAAAGTCTGTCTCTTTGCAGATGACACAAAGATTTGCAGCAGTCTGGACACCCAGAAGGGGTGGAGAGTGTGTAAAGGGATCTGGGGAAACTAGAGGAATGGTACGAACATACGAACATATGAATGTGCCAGCAGAAACAGTCCACCCGGTCTATCCAAGCCTCTTGAGTGTGCAGCCAACACCCCTAGCTTCAGCTGCCCCACCCCTCCCTCTGTCATCACACTGCCACCCCACACCCCCACCTCACTCTCCCTGTTACCTGTCCCATGCCCTTTTGAAGCTGTTCACAGATTTACATGATACCACCCATCCTGGCAGGGCATTCCATTTTGCTACCACCCTCTCTGTGAAATAGTATCTCCTCATTTCCTTCCTAAATCTTCTCCCCTCTGTTCTTAGCCCATGCCCCCTGTGACCCTCCCCTCCTTAACTTAAAGACCCCATCTGCCCCATCCTTATTGATTCCCCTCAGATATTTGAATGTCTCTATCATGTCCCCCCTGTCCCTTTTATCCTCCAGGGTGTACATATTCAGGTCTCCCAGCCTGCTGTCATAGTCTCTCCCCTCCATTCCACATATCATCTTTGTTGCCCTCCTCTTCACCCCCTCCAGTAGCCTGATATCATGCTTTAGGTGTGGCCTCCAAAACTGCACACAATACTCTTAAGTACGGCCTTACCAGCTACCTGTAGAGGGGCAAGATCACCTCTCTTCGCCTGGATGAAAACCCCCTCACTATGCACCCCAGCATTTTGTTCACTTTTGCAGCTGCTCTCCTGCACTGGGCAGTGTTGTTCATGGTCCCTGTTATCATTACCCCTAGGTCCTTCTCCTCCTCAGTGATTC
The DNA here is from genome assembly GCA_016271365.2 of Neoceratodus forsteri. Taxonomy (NCBI): domain Eukaryota; kingdom Metazoa; phylum Chordata; order Ceratodontiformes; family Ceratodontidae; genus Neoceratodus; species Neoceratodus forsteri. Next base: position 1,284,998,735 of record CM057453.1, read on the forward strand.
CCAGCTTACCCCCCCCCCCAACCAGTATTCTCTCCTTGGGTTCTTCTTCACCCCAAAATGCATAACCTTACACTTCTTGCATTGAACCCCAGCTGCTACTTCTGACCACTCCTCTAGCTTGCGTAGATCTCCCTGCAGCTGTCTCCATCCCTCCTCTCCATCCACCACTGCTCTGATTTTGGTGTTGTCAGCGAACAGACTTACCTTGCTCAGCACCCCATGTGCAATGTCTGATATGAAAAACCCAAACAATACTGGCTCCAGCACAGAGCCCTGTGGCACCCCACTCATCACCGGCCTTGTAGTTGAGTACTCTCCTCTCACCACCACCTGTTGCAGCCTGCCACTCAGCCAGCTTGTAATCCAGTTCATCATTTTTGCTCCTACCCCTACACCAGTTAGCTTCTCCCCAAACTGCCCATGAGGCACCAAATCGAAGGCCTTGCTGAAGTCCAAGTAAAGAACATCCACCGCATGACCCTTATCCAGCTCACCTGCCACTCAGTCATAATATTGTATGAGGTTGGTCTGACAAGACTTACCTGAAACAAACTCATGCTGCCTCACATCCTAGAGACCATAGTCCTCCAGGTACGACACCAGTCTTTCCTTTAGTATCATTTCCATGAGTTTGCACACTATGGAGGTGAGACTTACCAGATGATAATTACCTGGTTCATCCCTTGGCCCACTCTTGTGTAATGGTACTACATGTGCCATCCTCCAGTCCACTGGCACACATCCAGACTCCATTGAGGTGCTGTACAGATATGCCAGCAGCTCTGCCAACACCTCTGCCATCTCCCTCAGCATCCTGGGGTGGATACCATCAGGCCCTGGTTCCTTGTCTACCTTCAGTGCCCCAGTCCCTCTAGGACTCTACTTGCCTCAGTTCTTCCATCTGTCACCTCCTCTCCCCCTGTCCCCACCCTCCCAGCCAATGCTGGTAGTGGCCCCCCTCTTTCTTCCATGAACACTGAGCAAAAGTATTCATTCAGTGCTTCTGCCTACTCCTCCCCCTTTTCTGTCCACTCCCCACCCCTTTTTATCCTCACTATTGTCTCCTTGCACTTCCTTTTCTCCCTGATGTACCTGAAAAAGTCTTTCTCCCCCCCATTAATTCCCTGTGCTAATCTCAGCTCCCTCTGGGCCTTGGCTTCTCTCACATTTCTAGTCACCTCCCTGGACCATCTTGCATATTCCTTCCTGTCCACTTCCTTCCCTGTTCTCCTAAATCTCGGGTGCGCCACTCGTTTTGTCCTCACCACCTCCTCAACCTCGCTGTTCACCCAGCATAGTTTTCTTGCTCTGCTCCTCTTACTCTGTGCCTTGGTGCAGGCTTCTGTTGCTTCTGTAACCCCCTGTTTAATAATATCCCATTTCTGCTCCACGTCCATCTCCTGCCTTATGCCCTCCAGTTTCCCTTTCAGTACTTACTGCATCCTCCCAAAGTCCACCCTCCTGAAGTTTACCACCCGAGTAACTGATTTCTCTGTCTCCACGCACATCGTGATATTAAACTACACCGTTTGGTGATCACTGTTGGCTAGTGGGTCCTCTACCTTCATTTCCCTCACTGCCTCCCCATTTGACAATACCAGATCTAAAGTGTTCTTTTGCCTAGTAGGTACATTAACCAACTGTGTCAGGAAACCCTCCTGGATCATGTCCAGGAGCACTTGCTCCCTAGCACTGGAGGTGACCAGAATGCTCCAATCAACCCCGGCAACTTGAAATCCCCCACAATGACCACCTTCCCTTTTCTACATACCTGTTTGATTTGTTCTGCTAACTCCCTGTCAAGCTCCTCTGATTGGGACAGTGGCCTGTATACCACCCCAAACCTTACTTTCCTACCCCTTGAGTCTAAGAGCTGCTGCCAGATTGCCTCTGTTCTCTTTTCTTCTCCCTCATCCCTTGTGCATTTGATCCCATCCCTCACATAGACTGCCACCCCACCCCACCTCCCCTCCTTACGGTCCTTCCTGTATGGTCTAAGGACTGGCAGCTGGGTTTCAATACCAAAAAGTGCAAAGTCATACACCTAGGGTGGGGAAACTTAGGGGGTTGTGTAAAAGATGAGGAAGAAGTTCTTACTGTTACCAAGCATGATAGGGACCTTGGGGTGATCATATCTGATGATCTTAAGGTGGCAGGGCAGTGCGACAGGGTAGTAGACAAGGCGAGCTGGATGCTGGGGTGCATAGGAAGATGGATCTCTAGCAAGTGGAGGGAGGTGGTGTTGCCCTTGTATTGTTCACTTGTGAGACCCCACCTGGAGTACTGTGCCCAGTTCTGGAGGTCACACCTACACAAGAATATTGACAGGGTGGAAGTAGTCCAGAGGAAGCCTATTAGTATTGTGTGGAAGTTGCATGAGAAGCCATATGAGGAGAGGTTTTGGGAACTGAGCATGTACTCCTTGGAAGAAAGGAGAGGAGAGGAAGAGGGGACATGACTGAGACCTATAAGTACTGAATTGGGGTGAAGAAGGTGAAGGAGAGGTGTCTCTTTCACAGGAAATGGAACACCAGAACATAGGAGCATGTTTTGATGCTTGTCGGAGGGAGTTTAATAGGGATGTGAGGAAATTCTTTTTCACAGAAAGGGTAGTGGATGCCTGGAATAGCCTGACAGATGAGGTGGTAGGGGTGAAGACAGTGGCGAGCTTCGCACATGTGTGGGGTAGGCATATGGATATAAAAAAATTGAGGTAAATAAGGAGGGAGGGACAACAGTGATGAAACAGAGTCCAGGTGGTAATGTTAGTTAAGGAAAATGGGGCAGACTAGATGGGCCTATCAGTCCTTTTTGGCTGACTCATTCTATGTTTTCCTTTGAATTATTTAATTAATATACTCTATGATTGACCCTTATCATCGTCATCATCATCATCATCAGAAGGTAATTTAGTGGTATTGAGAACTGCAACCCTTTTTCTAGTTTGAGATTAAGACCCAAGTACTGTTGACTTTTCACTTGTTTTAAAATTACGTCAAAGATTCTCCATGCATGCTTTTGCTTTTTTTTTCTACATACATTTCATTTTGTTTTATTAACATTCATGGTTAGTCTCAGTGCATTACATAACTCACCCAGTATATATGTAATTTCTTTTTGAGACCTATTGGTGAGATAAGTAGATAAATACGATCATCTGCATATAACAGAGAGGTACAGTTCACTCCTACAGTAGTTGGCAAGTGAAACGTAGAGTTATTTATTTCTACTAAAAGTGCGTTTATAAATAAACTATACAGATTGTCCACAAAGCTGAATTTCTAATTGGGACAACCTTCCTTCCCAAAAGGACCAAGAAGGAATACTCTAAGCAACAGTGAGACCAAAGGTTATCCTGAAGCAAAATATGAGACAACAGACACTGGATTAGAGCATGAGGTCAGTGACTTTGTTGCTGAAAGTTCCATATCAGGGTCATCCTTATTGGACAAACACTAGACATCATGACAGCCATGGTGGAGCAGAAGAACCACCAGGTAACAGGGGCACAATGAAGGACAAGGAAAGTGGGTAAAAAGTGGAAGGGACTGCTGGAGAAATAAAGGTTGACACAACACCAAATCCAAGAGGAATAAATATTTTGTCTTATCAGCTCTGTGAAATAGAAATACTGTATGTGTTTTAAACTACTGCCTGTCATTTGTACCACCCTCAGATGCAGATTATTTGACACCACTCTGTACTCGCACCAGTTTGTTCAGACTCAGAACCTTAATTTTTTGTTTGTTTGTTTTGTTTATCAAATCGATATATTATCCCACAATTATCTGGGAGAATGGCCTTCTGTTTAAGCTGGGGTGGGGGGTGAGAGGGAGGACATGATTGCAAGAATAGAGGCGGCTGAGAAACCTCATTCTTTTGAATCCACATTAGGCACTTGGCATTTGTTAAAAAATAACTTCCTTACCACACAAGTGGTTGAGTGTTTTAAAGCGGATTTTCCAGTTAGAGTTGCTTTTTACAGTATTTACTGTAAAAAATCTACAGTTAACTGGAAAATCCACCCCAAAAACCTATCATTTTGAGTATTGCTTTTCTTACTGAGGTACTTCACTAATGCATGCTTTCGTGATGTCTCATCTTGACTACTGGAATGCCCTCTACCTCGGGGTCATTGGAGGTGCACTATGATGCTTGCAGCAAGCGTAGAATGTGGCTTCAAGACTGTTGACAGGCCTTCCCAGGTCGAGCCGCATTACTCTGGTGCTGCAGGAACTGCACCGGTTGCTGGTTAAGTGGTGCATCTCCTATAAGATTGATTTGATAACCGATAAGTCCCTGCACAGGCTGAGTCTGGGATACCTGCATGTTTTCCTAGATCCATACTGTCCCGCTCGCTGCCTCCGTTCTTCCAGTAAGGGCCTCCTTGTGATCCCCAAGACTAAACTCAAAATATCCAGGGACAGAGCCTTCAGGGTGACAGGTCCAGTAATGTGGAACTTATTAATGAGGGCTCTGAGGGAGGCCCCATCAGTTGAGGTATTCAGTAAGGGTTTTGAAACATACCCATTTGCTCAGGCATTTGGGTTAACTGTGGACAGTAGGTGATAGTAGTTGATCCAATTATATATGTGACTTTTAGAACTTTTATTGTCATGTCATGTGGACCTTTTGTATTAGTACTGGTTGACTGTGTTGTTGTACTGTACTGTAATAGTGCCCTGGGCCTCTGGTGAAGGGTGCCAAAAATAAATAAAACTACTACTACTATTGTCCAGACTGGCAGATGCACATCAGGGCAGACTTGTAAAATAATTAAAATCCTTTGATAAGGACATAGGATATTTTTGCACCTGTGAAAACCTGGTGACTGAGCAGACAAGTTGTCTTGTCTCATTGGATGTGGTGGATTCACTATACTCTAATATCCCACACAACGAAGATCTGGCAGCAGTGGCAGCCTTCCTTTATTTGAGTACTGAAGGAGCCTACCTTCCCACAGAAATTGTCGGCTTCTGGCTCAGTTGCCTGAAACCAAGGTCTTTATTTATTAATTTTATTCAATAATTTGTCCCTCAGCATGGCTTCTGGCCCTCATGTTATTTGCCAGATTGGGCATCTAGGCAGTGGCGGTGATTCTGCTGGTACCATTGGCTGTGAAGAAAAATAAAGAGGAGCCTCTGTTGTGGTGCCCAGTCTCCCAGCTGCAGTTCAAGGGGACTGGGAATAAAGGTAGCTTTGTCAGTGACTCCAGGGTTGGTGGGGATGAGAGGCCACTGTTCACAGATGGGTAGCCTAAATGTAGTACCCCTTTTTAGAAGGTGATTATAGAGAATTCTAAGGACACTACATGCTCCTGCTGTAGGAATAGATGGGTCATGAAGAGGGATGTATAGTAGATTGCATCAGACTAATTTTGCTTACTTTTTGGCTGACATCTTCTGTTATAACAAATCCCACAATCCCCTGCTGCTGACATCAGAGCAGTAGGCAGCAATGGGAGATGCGATAGCCCACAGTGCTTGTTACAGATTTTATAATCTCTGATCAGATGCTTTCCTGTTATGTTTTTCTCCAGGGGCTAAGTATAGTCCTTTGTGATTGTACTTAGTTCAGGGAGGACAGCAGGACCAGCAGACAAAAGAGTAGAGCTTATATAAACTAACATGCACCGCAGGCTGTTAAGTCTCCCACTGCTGCCTACTGCTCTGGTGTGAACTGCAGAGGATTCTGGGAGTTGTAGAAACAGAAGATGTCAGCCTAGAAGTAAACAAAATTAGTCTGATACAATCTACTACAGTACAGCAAACCCTAGGTAAACTGAAATGTTTTTGCACACAAAGTGCACACTGGGACTAGCCTCACACTTGAGTGTGAGGCCCTTGGGGTTGACTGTTTATTTATTTAGTTTTTGTTGAACGGGAAAGGAGGACTAGGTAACTCTGCATATTTTCAGCCTCTTCTCTGGGAAGGGGGATGCAGATGGATGCCAATTGACATTGAACCAGATTAAGCTGTTTGTGGTATTTTTAGTGAATGGGGGAAATTTGGCCAGGACACCGGGGAAACTCTTGTGATAGGGGTGCTGTTGCCCCCTCAGGTCAGCGAGATGGCTGATCACAGTGAGTTGGATGGTGGTGGAGGAGGAGGAGGTTCAGGAGCATAAAGCTCCACTAAGACTGATATTTGTTTCCAAAGTTCAATGGAAATTCTGGAACCAGAGAGAACTTTTCGAGATGGTTTGCTCTCTAATGCAACCATGGAGATTACCGTAACTACTATGCCTACTATGTCTGCTATGCCACTTCCAGTTCAACACTGAACTGAATTACCTGTCAGAGAGACTGCTGTTCCAGCTGCAACAGAGACTTTGGAGCAGTTGATGCTGGTAGAATGAAGAGCGAGAAGGGCTTGGATCCTAAGATTGCTTACCTTAGAGGAGTTTATGCTGTGGTCACCAGCCCAATCAGTGGTGAACATTATAGAATCCAACGAGTCTCCTTGGTCAAAGAAGGCTCAGATTTCCGAGGAGGCAGAGGGCCCTTGGTCACTGGAGTGAGCCCTTCGAGCAGTAGGTTGGACGCTTGCACAGGATGGAAAACACTGGCTTCCTGGAGTTCCCCCGATGGCGGAGGATATGATGCAGATTAATGGCACAAAATTGTTGCATAATACAGCAGAGGTGATGCCTGCAATTTGGACTGATACAAACAAAGATGTCTCATCTCCTGTGCATAAGAATATGGCTGTATCCATGACGACCACACAGCCGGGAGGGGTACGGGATGCTGACAACTTTGCTCTGATTTCAGGTACTCTTTCTGCTATCATGACAGATACTCAACTTATTCAGGAAAAGGAAGGCTTGTTGGCAGAGAGGGGGTTGGTAGAAGGGGTTATGCAGCAGGACAATTTGTCTATTTCTGCTCTGCATGTGGGCCTGCCAAATGTGATAACTGCGGAGCACATTGTTGCTGCGGAGACGGTTGAGAATGTAGAAATGCAGCATGCACCTTCTAAATCATGAGCAGAAGAAACGGAGACTGAACATGAACAGTCTGATTTGCCTAATGAGACTCACTCTTAACACTGCAAACAAAGGTGCTGCTCCCTGACCTCCCCCTTCAAATTCAAATTACTCATGGCAAAACTGTAACCCAAGATTTAAACTGTCTGATTTATTCACAAATTTGGGAAAGCCTAGAACCAGAAGAAATGCTGTGAGCTTGAAATATAAAGGAGGATTGAATCCCCTTCCCCCGGACAGGGTTTATGTAGCAAGGACACTTTCTAAAGAAATCCATGCATTTTCTCACAGCTGACATTTTTGCCCTCATACATATCTCTGGTGACACCATTTTTGATGCTTTAACACCCTCTTGCAACTGGAGAAATTTTGGAACAAGTACTGTCAATTCAAACGCTCTCCATTATGGACTCCTTTCAATTTTCAATCTACTCACCCGACCAGCTGTACTGTAAAAACCATTACTATCTTATTTCGTAACAAGTGTCCATATCTCAGACATCTTATATTGGGAAAAGCAAAAGGCAGATGTCCTTGACAAACCGATACCTGTTCCAGATGTGGAGAATATTTGGACTTGAGGGTGGAAGATTAAGGTGAAATTGTGCATGACTGAGTCTGGGCCGACTCACCTCCTTAGCTATTTTTACCTGGGACAGGACCAGTGTTTCTGTTTCTACCCCAGTCAGCCCAAAACTGCCACATATGTGGCTCACTTTCACACCTCAGTAATGCATGCAATGCTCTGGTCTGTAATTTCTGTCTGCAGACAGGGCATGAATGCAAATACATTCTGTCCTAACCTTCCCAAGTGTAACCTCTGTGATGAAATGGGACATCTTTTTCTTCAGTGTCCCTGGGTGGTGCATAACAAAGGCACCCTTTTCAGCCAAGATGATACTGTCCATGCTGCTCAGGAAAAACAGTCCAGTCAAACTTCTTCCCATATGGCTACTCCTCAGTCTCAAAGTTTACTTGCTATTCCTCCTACTACTCAAACTTGGCCAGAAACCTCTATTCCTGGCCCCCTGGTGTCACGTGAGGACACTGCAACGGATATTTCAATTTTACCTCGAGAGGAAGTATTGGAGGTGGAAGATCAGGAAATGGAAGACACTGACTCACATGAACATTCCTCCTTTTCTACAGCAGTGGCACAAGAGAATGTGATGCCCCCACCCTCACCCCTCAGGATGGGTAGCAATTGGTTTAGGGTAGACGATGCTTCACCAGAAACATCCCTAAATCCAAGGCTGCCAAAACTAAAATAACGGACACGAACAATAAATTTACTGTCCTACAGGATTAATCGACTGAAGATGATGAGGACTCAGAGACATCCTCAGTGGCTTCATCACATAAAGATACATTGGATGTGGATGGAGAAATTACAGACAAGTCGAAGCCAAAGTTTAAAAAAAAACATGATCATCCCTGTAGTATTACATTGTGCACTACACTAATTACTTATGTTTACAGCCTCTGGTGACATTTTAAATATTGTATCTTTAAATGGCACCAGTATAAAAAACCCATAGGATATGCTGTATTACATTTACTGCTTTACATCAGTCTAATGCACATGTTATTTTATTGCAGGATGCCTGACTAAAATTGGATTCAGATATCTCTCAATCACAAAAGGCTTGGCCCTGAGGACCCTCTGTGTGGTCCTTAGGGGAGGACCTGTGCTCCAGGGTGGGGATTCTCTTTGATGGGATGGTGCAAATCATTAAGGGTATTGATATTGATCCAGGATGTGCCCTTTTTTGGGCATAAAGTTTAATGTCCGAGACCTTACAGTTGGGGTAATATATGCCCCACAAACAAAAACTGCTAGAATTAAACTTTGCAAATCACTACAAACATATTTACATACCAGTAGGAAAATCATTTTTGAGGCGGGGCGGGGGGATTTCAACTGTCAGTTGACCTTATTGATAAAACAGAACTTGCATCCAAACTGTACTGTGATACAAATGCTTTAAAACATATTTTAAAAACTGCAGAGTTACAGGATGCTTATAGATTGCTTAGGAAATCAGGGGGACACACATATCATAGAGTTTCTTTATCCTCCTGCATTGACTATATTTTTATTTCACGGCACTGGCAGGTTCATAACGTGGATACTATACCTACTGCTACTTTGGATCATCTAGAACTTCACACCTCTTTAGGAGAGCTGCAACACAACAATATTGGGAAAGGATATTGACATATTAACAATTTGATGTTATTGGACCCTTCCTGAAATGAACACAGTGTAGAACACATCAAAGCTAGGGCCACAGTTGCCATTTGGTATGACACCCTTGGGGAGTGGTGGGGAGACACTAAATTTATAATTAAACAATGGGGTAAAAATGTGTACAGGGCAGCCCACTTTAAATGTTTAACATTAAGAAAGCATCTTTACAGACTAATTTCCCTACAGAACATCGAATATAGGGATTATTCCAATCAAATAAAAAATATTAAGCAAGAAATGAGGAAGTATTTATATTATTATTATTGAATTTTGTTAACCCAGTAAGCCCACTGGGCCTAGAAGTCCCTTTTTCAGGGGTGACCAGGGGGAGGGGGGGATACAGATGGTAAGCAATTGAAACTGAACCAGATTAAGCTGTTGGTGATATTTTTAGTGAATGGGAGAAATTTGGCCGGGACACCAGGGAAATTCTCCTTTTCTTTTTTGCTAAGTGCCATGGGACCTTTAGCATCCACCTGAACTACCACCAATCCGGACAGATGGGACCTCGGTTTAATGTCTCATCCGAAAAGACAGCACCTCAGAAGTGCAACACCCCCCTCATGCTGCACTACAGTGTCAGTTTTGGGATATTAACCCAAGTGCCAGATGTGGGAACTGAACCCACAGCCCTCTGATCTCCTGGCCTCAGAGGCGAGTGTGCTACTTACTGAGCCACTGACATGGTAGGGCTACATCCCTAAAGTTGAACAATCTTTTGGCACTCAGGGCACTAGAGGTTTCCTGGATGTTTTTAAAGATTGTCAGAACAGAGTAAGTAACAGATAATGGTCAGCTGTGAAAGACCAAGTTGGCACTACAATACATACACAGACTTTACAAAAATTATGGATGTGATTTTAGAACATTTACCTTCCACTTTGGTATCCCTATTGATATTACTGGTGATTTCACTGCCTTCCCATATTACCCCTGTGTTGCGTGATCTGCACTGGCTGCCGACTGTTGCCCCGACCGTTACCTAGACTCTTTGCAGTATGCGGCTTGTTTGTTTGATAGCGCTACTGCGTAAAGGAATGTGAGGCTTCTGACCCAGGATCTTGCTGTTTGCTACAAATATTCTATGCTGTGGAGGAGTGACGAGTTTGTTATGGGACTGATGTGTGGAGCTGATCCTGGACAATATGTTAGTGTGTGGAGCTGACCCTGGATATAACGTTTTTTAACTGCACAGTTGGTGGTGTTGATTGTGTGACTTTCTCATTGTGAGAAGACAGTGAGGATTTCAGATCTGGGGTTTTGTTGCCCTATGAGAACGTCCTGTTCTGTGGAGGAATTGCGAGGATTGTGAGGACTTTCAGTGTGCTACCAGTTTGCGTGCTGAAGCTGGAATGGAGTGGTGGGCCCTGGACTGTATTCTGATGGGCTGGAAGGTACGCTTGAATTAGACTGGCCATTACAGTGAGAACGATCCGGCTCCACTGGGGATCACTAGCTTGATTCTACTGCTTCATGGGGGCTCGAGTACTTATTCAGTCAGGGAGCTGGCTGATGGTCCTACGCTGCCCTAGCCTCTCGGGATAGGCTACTGTGTGGCCTCTATTCAGACATTGTAGTGGTGCTGTAGATTATCTCTGGCTGTGGTCTCTTAGGTGTGGACTTTGGTGGGCCTGCTTTGCCGCTATCTTCTGGCATGCAGTCCTCGGCTGGTCTTGTTCTGGATTGGATTTATTTTATTTCTCGGATTAACCTGCCCCTGTGGATGATTTCCTTCCCTGGATTACTTTTTATTTGTTCGTGACTTTGATTCATCTGTTTTGATGTGTTCTCCCCGGTGGTGAGAGGACCTGGGCATTCACACTTTTATTGCTTTTTCTATTTTGACTGAATGTTTCATTTATGTTTATTTCATCCTATTTTTTGATTTTATTTGATTAGATTCTGTTTTATTTTGGGTAGTGAGAGTGCCTGGACTTCCCTACTCCAAGGCTATGAGAGGGCTTGGGGGGGGTGAACTTATATTTGTGTTCTGTATCCTGTGAGAGGGGATTGCAGTAGTAATTTTGGGATCAAAACCATCCAAATGGTGTGGGATTGGGACAGCATTTTATTTGTTTTAATTGGGTGGGTTTTGTTTTTTAATTTTGTTATTGTTGTTTGGGGGGTCCTTTTTAGGTTGGGCACCTGAATGTTGTGTACCTTGGTATTGGTACAATTGTGAATTGTGTAAGTCTCCCTCCCTGGTTGTGCGCTATTCATCCTCCACTCTCCGTGCCCTCTGCCCTTCCCCCCCTTTGTTGTTGTCAATTTACCAATGCTGTCGTGCACTGGGTATTGTTCGCAGGGGGGTTGGGGGTGAGGATATTGGAGGACGAATGAATGCACCTCTCACATTGGGGTGGTTAGGCCTAGAAGATGCCTTGGGGTGAAATGGAGTCTGGGACGGGGTATTCCTTGTCTAGTCCCCATACCCAAGGGCACTGCCTTTTGTAGTGCCCCTTGAAGCCCATCTAACTCGAGCGGTGTTATGCAATGCCAGATCTATTAAAAATAAGACTGCAATTAATGCAGATCTTGTTGGAACAACTGATCTGGCTTGCATCACTGAGACCTGGCTGGATGAAAATGCTGGCCCTATTTTGGATGCTGCAATTCTGGCTGGGTACTGGTGATACACCGCTCGACATTGGATCGCGGGGGTGGCGGTCTGTTTCAAGACCGAGTTGGGCCTCATGAGATGTACCAGTTGAGGGCTGAATCATTTCAGTGTACCATGGTGGCTGGTGTAGGTTGCAGGTTAGCCCTCGCCTACCGTCCACCTGGGAACGAGACGTGATTCCTTCAGGAAGTAGCAGATTTTGTTGCCGACAAGGCATTGGAGTCACCCAGATTGATGGTACTGGGTGACTTCAATGCCTGGGTCTACGATGAACTCTCGCAGTTTGGACAACACTTCCTCCAGCTTATGACATCTCTGGGCCTTACACAGGTTGTTGCCTCTGTCATCCATAAACACAGTCACTCACTTGATTTGGTTTTCCTCCGGGGGATCGAGGCCTCTGACTTGGAGGTGGAACCTGTTGGTTTGTCTGATCACTACATCATGAGGTTCAACTTTTGCACCCCCCCTTTGAAGGCCTGCCCCGTGGAGATGGTCAGTTACCGCCCTTTATAGGAGGTGAGCCCTGGAGGCCTGGTGGCAGTGATTGACCTCTCAGAGTTTCCTGTGGCCAGCACGAGTCCAGAGACTTTAGTTGTGGCCTATAATAAGGACATTTCTGTAGCCCTGGACTTGATTTCTCCCATCCGTGTTCATCCTCTCCCCCTTCACCCTCAGAGTCCTTGGTTTGAAGGGTCATTAAGGGAGTTGCAGTGAGTAGGACGTAGGTTAGAGCAGCGTTGGGGGAAATCCGCCCTGGAGGCCGACCACCTTAGATTGGTTGAGCATTATCAGACTTACCAATCAGCGATCTCCCATAAGAAGGCAGAATTCCTGTCCAGGGAGATCGCTGCCGCTCAGAACAGACCAGCACAGCTTTTCCGAACTGTTGACAAGTTGTGCAACCCAACCTGTCTGCAGCTCCGAAGACCTTTTTCGCAAGTGGAATGCGATGATGTTGCTCAGTTCTTTGCAGATAAGGTGGCCGACATCAGATCGGAAATGTTTTCGACTCACCCTATGGGGGCTGCTGATGATCGGTGTTTGGTCACCTCACCTCAAGCTTCCAGGAGTACCTTTGCTTTACCCGAGCCTGCAGATGTCATGCGGATTGTCTAGGGTATGCACCCTACATGCTGTAGTGTGGACCCAGGCCCAACTTCCTTGATTATGGGTTGTTGGGATTTGATGGACCCAGTCCTGGCGCAGATAGTCCGGTGCTCCCTGGAATCCAGTGAGTTTCCAAGCTCCCTGAAGGAGACAGTGGTAACCCCTCTCCTAAAGAAAGCTTCTTTTGATCTGGATTCTCTGCCCAACTACAGACCAATTTCAAACCTTCCCTTTATAGGTAAGGTGATTGAGAAAGTATTAGCGGTACAGCTAGAGGACCACCTGACCATCCACAACATCTATGAACCTCTCCAGTCCGGTTTTCAATAGAGGCACAATACCGAGACAGCGCTGGTTCGGGTCTCAATGATCTCCTGATGGCGAGAGATCAGAGAAGCCATTCTATCTTGTTGCTCCTTGATCTCTCCTCAGCCTTTGACATTGTAGACCATAGGGTGCTGTTTGGACGTCTGAGGTCCATCTGTGGATTGACAGGTATGGTCCTCAGGTGGTTTACATCTTTCCTCACTGGCAGGAGTTAGAGAGTGGTGTCTGGGATTTTTTTCTCTGACCCATTCTCCCTTCCATGTGGGGTACCTCATGGTTCAGTGCTCTCCCCCATGTTGTTTGCAGTCTATATGCTGCCCCTCGGAGACATTGTAAGATGGTATGGGTTGAGGTTTCACTGCTATGCTGATGATACCCAGCTCTACCTGTTTTTTGCTCCCGACCAGGATAGCACTGTCTCGGTATTCAATACCTGCCTTGCCGATATCCAGGACTGGATGAACTCAAGTTGGTTAAAGTTGAATGTCGGAAAGACGGAGGTGATGGTAGTGGAGCCAGGTCGCTGGATAGAGGGGTTGTGGGCTGATCAGCCCTCTGGACTTTTTCTCGGGGGCTCTCAGATCCTATCCTCTGAACGGGTGTGAAACCTGGGGGTAGTGCTTGATGACAGGCTGACTTTACTAGATCAGGTGTCGGCCGTTGTTCAGACTTCCTTTTATCATCTTAGGAATATCTCCAGGATTAAGCACCTGGTTCCATCTTGTGATTTGCCTACATTGGTCCATGCTTTTGTGACCTCATGCCTTGATTATTGCAACTCCCTGTACTTAGGGCTTGCTGGGGTTGATATCTGCCACCTGCAGCTCATGCAGAACGCAGCAGCATGATTATTGACGGGGGCCTCTTGGACTTTTCATATTACTCCTGTGCTCTGCGATCTGCACTGGCTGCTGATTAGGTGGTGGATCACCTTTAAAGTTGGTTTACTGACTTACAAAGCCCTACATGGACTGGACCCCGACTACTTGAAAGAGCTTCTTGTGCCTTACCACCCGGTGTGACAGTTGCGTTCAGCTGACATTGGGTTGCTGGAGATTCCAAGGGTGTCTTTGAAATCTTCTGGGGCCTATGCATTTATGCATGTGGCCCCAACCCTTTGGAATTCTCTAACTCATCAGCTTCAGGAGTGCACAACTGTGGGAGGGTTTAAGCAGGTGCCGAAAACCTTTTTATGGTGCCATGCTTTTGGTGGCACCGAATAATTTGGATCCTCTGTTATTTTGTTACTTATTTTATTCTTCTGCTTACTGTTTTTACCACACTTGCTTTTATCTTTTTGTAAAGCGCCTTGATGGCCTGAAAGGCACTTGTGTGAAATAAAATGTATTATTATTATTATTATTTATTGCTGATGTAGGTATGGGCAAATTAACTGACAATGAATCTTTTGGTTTACTTTAACCCTTAATGCCAGAAGAACTTTGAGATGCCATAATACAGTTGAGGTCTAATACAGCTTCAGGGCCTGATGGTCTCAGTAGAAAGTTTTACAAAACCTTTCAGGATATCCTGATTCTAATCTTATTAGACACTTTCAATGATATCCTAAGTAATTATGAGATGCCAGCAAACATAGCTACTGCTTTTTTAATTTTGTTACATAAAAGAGGAGACAGATTAGATGCTACAAACTGGAGACCTATTTCTTTATTGAACATTGATTTTAAAATCTTCTCATACGTATTATGCCAGAGTCTTTGTGTAGTAGCACAAAGAGTTATCTCTCCGTACCAGACTTGTACTATTCCTGGTAGGAACTTGAGAGATAACCTCTTTTGTTAAAGAGAGGTGTTCTCTAGGTGGCAGTTGAATAACTTACATGGCTATGTACTGATGTTAGATCAAGAAAAGGCTTCTGATCGGGTTCCTCACAAATGTTTATTCCACACTTCATTAGCTTATGGAATCCCCATAGAATTTCTTAAATGAATACAAGTGTTTTATACCCAAGCACATTTTCATCCTTTGATAAATGGGTGGCTTGGTAAACAAATTTATATTCAGTGCAGATTATGACAGGGGTGCCCTTTGAGCTGCCTGTTGTATGTTTTTTGATAGATTTACTAATCAGAAAAATTACAAATTCCCCTGGTATTACAGGCCTACAGGTATCTCAGAGATCTCCACCTTTAAAAATCATTGCTTACGCCAATGATCTTTGCGTTTTTTTTACTGTCAGAAGCCGATGGTCAGTCAGTAAAGGAGGTGCTCTCACAGTATTCTGCAGTAGCGGGTGCACAAATAAACTTTGTTAAAAGTAAAGGTCTCTGCATAGGAAACACAGTACAGTGCGGCTTGACACATCTGTGTGATATACCTATGGTACTGGAAGCTGACGTTTTATGTATCTCTTTTGGTCCACAAAATATGGAAAGGGCTAATTGGGATAAGAGGCTGACTAAATGTGAAAGAAAGATTGCCCTCTGGAAAACTGTACAGATTTCCAAACTAAAGAGGGTTTATTAAAAATGTTTATCATTCCTATTTTACTTTTCTAAAGCACAGTATCCTCCCCCATTGGAATTGGACTCTAAGTTATATAATTTATTTTTTAGAGTTATATGGTACGGCCTACTTAACCCAATTAAAAGAATAACAACTTATCGACCAGTAAAACGGGGTGGCCTGGGGATGGTTCCCCCACTTTTTTCTTCCATACCATTTTTTGGGCTGCTAAACTTATTCCCATATTAACTAAGTAGTGCATTGTGGTGTATGTGGTGTACAAACTGATTCACCACTCTTCTACTCAAATGGTCAGATAACAGGTGGACCTTTAAATGTTCCAAAGAACTATTACCACCATTTATTATCTCTACTATGCAAAAATAGGTCTTGGAAGATATCTGTAGAAGATTTGTAAACTTTAACAAGAAAAACATTGTATGATCAGGTACTGTTAGACTTTTTTACTGAACAGTTAACATTTCCTAAAGGCACAGCTCAAACTTTTCAGAACACCATTAGGCAATTAATGGATACTAGAATACTTAAATATTTATGGGATACTATTTGGTTATTGTGTTATGGGAAACGTGAGTTTCAGAACAATCATAAACACAAGCCTTTAGCTGAACGTTTTTGCCCCAGAGATGTGTGCAATATGCTCCTGGAAACACAGGAACTTTTGTTTTTTGAATGCCCATATGCAGTTACCTTTTGTAACTTGTTAGCAATAATGATAAAGAATTGACATTTTAGAAACATAACTTATGAAGTACTCATATTGGGGATTTACTCAGGACCATGGACAAAATATACTCCAAGCACTCTTAGGATCATATGTAGCATTTTAAAATACCATATTTGGCAACCTTGTTGTCAATTGACATTACAGCAAGTGCATTTGCCACAACAAAACCTTATTAGAATTATTATAGGCCAGGTAAATCAGGTCTTTGTCAAGAAATACTGACTGGGAATCCTATATATATCAATAAGAAAAGGAAACACTTTTCTGTCTGGCTATGATAAATTCAGTACTTTAGGTTATTCCTGTCCTTAGATACTAATTTCCACACTTTTGGGTTTTGGGTTATAATTTGCACCTTTGTTTTCTGTTTTCTTTCCTTTACTGTACTTGAATAGATGCTATTTTTGTCTATGAGATGTCATCATAGTTGTTTAAAGCAAGTGATGAATTATTTTGTCCTTATGTATTGTTTGATGATTTACAATAAAAATTTCCCCTACTCTTTTTGAGAAATAGAAACATAGACTTTGACGGCAGATAAGGACCACTTGGCCCACCCAGTCTGCCCATTTCCTTATCTATTGGATAAGCTGCAGATTCTAGTTAACCAACAGCCTACTTCCTGCCACCCCCCACTACAATTACACTGTGTCTGTCCCATGCATGTTTGAATTCCCCCACTGTTTTAGCCCCAACAACCTCCCCAGGAAGGCAGTTCCACGCATCCACCACTCTCTCCATGAAAAAAAATTTCCTCACATTACCTCTGAGCCGTCCCCCCGCTATCTTTAAATTGTGTCCCCTTGTTCTTACACATCTCTTTTTCTGAAAGATGCCACCCTCCTGGACTTTGTTGATTCCCTTGAGGTACTTGAACGTTTTATCATGTCCCCCCTGTCCCTCCTTTCATCAAGGGTATACATATTAAGCTCTCTCAGTCTCTCTTCATATGATTTCTGATGCAGACCCTGCACCATTTTAGTTGCCCTCCTCTGGACTGCTTCCATCCTGTCTATGTCCTTGCATAGATGAGTTCTCCAAAACTGTACACAGTATTCCAGATGGGGTCTCACCGACTGTCTGTACAGAGGGAAAACCACTTCTCTTTTTCTACTTGTGATGCCCCTTCCTATGCATCCAAGTATCCCCCTGGCTCTCCTTACTGACTTCTCACATTGCTTACCCACCTTTAGATCATCTGATATGACTACCCCCAAGTCCCGTTCCATTTTTGCTATTGTTAGTACCTCTCCTGCTATTGTGTACTCTTCTCCTGGGTTTTTGTTTCCCAGGTGCATTACTTTGTACTTCTTTGCATTGAATCTAAGTTGCCATATGTCTGACCATTCCTCCAACCTTGCCAAGTCCCTTCTCATCCTTTCTACCCCCCCTTGTGTATCAACTCTGTTACATATCTTTGTATCATCTGCAAAGAGGCATACCTTTCCCTCCAGACCCTCTGCAATGTCACATATAAAGATATTAAAGAGGACTGGACCCAGTACTGAGCCCTGAGGTACTCCACTAGTGACCCCCCTTTCATCGGAATGTGTCCCACTCACTATTACCCTCTGTTTCCTATTGTGCAGCCAGTTTGCAACCCAGGCTACCACCCTGGGACCCACTCCCAGGCTGGCTAACTTGATTATTAATGTTCTGTGTGGGACTGTGTCAAATGCCTTGCTAAAGTCTAGGCAGGCCATATCCACAGCCCCTCCTTGGTCTATTACTTTGGTCACCCAGTCAAAGAAATCTATTATATTTGTCTGACATGACCTTCCTGCTGTAAATTCATGCTGTTTTGGGTCCTGTGCCCCTCTGGCCTCTAGGTGCTCAACAATTCTTTCTTTCAGAAGTGATTCCATCGTTTTCCCTACCACTGAGGTCAAACTTACAGGTCTGTAGTTACCTGCTTCTGCGTTGCTCCCACTTTTGTGAAGAGGAATCACATCTGCCCTCCTCCAGTCCTCAGGTACCACCCCATCCTCCCATGATTTGTTAAAAAGTGTGGTCAGTGGTGTCACTAGGTCCTCCCTTAGTTATTTTAGGATTCTGGGGTGAATCCCATCAGGCCCCATTGCTTTGTCCACCTTGAGTTTTAGGAGTTCTTTCAGGACTCTTGCTTCTGTAAATGGACTGGTGTCAACCCCCTTACTCCAGAGTGCTTCTATTGTCTGGTTTAGGTAACTCCTCCTCATCTTCTTTTGTGCATACTGAGCAAAAGTATTCATTCAGTATCTCTGCCTTTTCACTGTCTCCCTCTGCCCACCTCCCCTCTCCCTTATTAATCTTCACTATTCCTCCCTTAACCTTTCTATGCTCCCTAATGTACCTATAAAAGGTTTTATCCCCCTTCTTAACTGACTTGGCTATTTTTTCCTCCATTTGGGCTTTTGCTATTCTGACTGCCTTCCCCACTTCTTTCTGCTTTAATTGATACAGTTCCCTGTTGTGCTCCTTCTTGATGCCTTATACTTTTTGAATGCAGAATTTTTCTCTTTAACCTTCCCTGCCACCTCTTTTTAGAACCATAGTGGTTTTTTGCTCCGCTTTGTTTTCTTTATCTGTTTCACACAAGAGCTTGTTGCCTCTATGATGGCAGTTTTGATTTTTCTCCATTGTTCTTCCACCCCTCCTTTTTGGCCATTTGCTAGTGTATTCCTCAGGTATTCACCCATTTTGCTGAAGTCAGCCTTTCTAAAGTCTAGTATGCTTGTTTTTGTATGGCTTGTCTCCATGGTTGTGCTTATTGTGAAGCACACTGTTCAGTGGTCACTTGTTCCCAGATGTCTACTGACTTCTAAATTTGTGATCTTCTCTCCATTTGAGAGTACCAGGTCTAGTATTGCTTCCTCCCAAGTGGGTTCCAACACTAGCTATCTAAGACCTACCCCCTGCAGGGCATCGAGAATGACCCTGCTCTTGGATGTGGCTGCAGTACATGTCATCCAGTTAACATCTGGCATATTCAGGTCCTCCATTAACAGTATCTCCCCTTTTTCAGCCATTTTGAGAATGTCCTCTATCATTTTCTTGTCCATTTCCTCCTCTTGAGATGGGGGTCTGTATACAACCCCTGTGTGGATTGTGATGCCATTCCCTGTCTCCAAGGTGACCCAGAGTGCCTCTTGTCCTCCCTGTTTATTTTTTAGTTCTGTAGCTTTGATCCCTTCCCTTATGTATAGAACTACTCCACCTCCTCTTTTCCCCTCCCTATCCCTTCTGTAGACTGTGTACCCCGGTATGTTGACATCCCAGTCATGGTTCCCCATGTACCATGTTTCTGTGACTGCCACAATATCCAATTTTTCATCTTCCATCAAGGCTACTAGCTCAGGAAGCTTGTTTCCCAGACTATGGGCATTGGTACTCATTGCCCTCCATTTAATGTTGCTTTATCCTTTTCCCCATGCCTGCTCTTTTTGCCCTTGTCTATTTTCCATTTACCCTATCCTGCCCTCTGTTGAGCACTGTGCCTCAGTGTTTACCTTACTACCCATCATGTTTTGTGGGAGGAGGCTTGCAATGTCCTGCCTCTTATTAGCACCTCCTCCCATGGCTAGTTTAAAAGCTTGCCAAGGAAGCATTTAAACCTGTCACTTAGGATCTTGGTTCCCTTCATGGACAGATGCAGACCATCGTGCCAGTATAAACATTCATCTCTCCAGGTGTACCCCCAGTCCCCAATGAAGCCAAAGCCTTGTGCTCTGCACCAGTTTTGCAACCATTCATTAAACTGCATGGTGTGTAGTACCCTAGCCTCACCCCTGCCGTGGACTGGCAGCACCTCTGAGAAGGTAACCATGCTTGCTACCTGTCTGAGGCCCCTCCCCAACTCCACAATTTCATCCTGCACTGCACTGATCCCATGCCTAGCTAGGTCATTTGTTCCAAGGTGGACAATGATATCTAGTTCCCTCTCCTGTGATGCTGCTTCTGCAATCCTGAGGATTTGCTTCTTGTCCCTTCCCTCCAAGCCATTGCATCAGGCAGGGACCTTACTTCCCTCTCCTCTCCCTTCCCCAGGTCTACCCCTCTAACAATTGAGTCCCTTATCAGAAGCTGTTTCCTTCCCCTGTGGTGCCCCTTGCCACCCTTCTGTGGGTCTCCCTTGTGGGTGTCCTCAGCATTCTTCTTGGTCTCCACTGAGGATGCCATCATAGAGGAACCTTGCTCTGCCAGACTGGCATATGGTTTGTGTAGAGGTACAACTAGGGGGCTTCACCTCTGTTCCACCACCTGTACCCTCCCAGAACCCACTGTGGTCCAACTGCTCTTCATACTTGGCAGCCTCTGTGGCAGTGGTGCTCTTTGGGTGTGATGCCATGGGGTCTTTAACATCCACCTGAACTACCACCAGAACAAGTAGATGAAACCTTGGTTTAACGTCTCATCTGAAAGAAGACATCTCAGGAGTGCAGCACTCCCCTCATGCTGTACTACAGTGTCAGTATTGGGATTTAACCCTGTAATGTTTCTGACTGAACCTGTTTTAAATGTCATTTTAACTCTGTGTACTGCATTTTGTTGCCTCAACAAAACTGATCTTTTTTACCTTATTGCAGGGATATTTGAACCCTGTTAGTGCACACAAAATAAGTTAACACCTCGGTAACACAGTTTAACACCTCAAAAGCTGGGGATTAGCAAAATGTGTCATATTGGAAGACACCGTTAGTGATGCACTAACCCATTTGCAAGAGGCACTAAAATATGCCAGCACACCTATGCAAAGCAGCTGACCACACTTACATATAGGCATACTGCCATATTCTACAGTTTGGGGTTGTGGTAAATAGCCATTAGAGCCTCGCTATTTATTGCCTCCTCAAGCCAGGTCTTAAGGACTTAGACCTCTCCTATCCCCGTTCCCCAGCCCAATATGATTTATATACCAGTCTCTGTTGTCTAGAGTTCACTGGCACTGGTTCAACAGCAAACCTGTTCACCAGCTTTACAGCGATGACTGAAATGTTGACCGCGATGGCAGTCCGCCTTGTGTCATCAGGAATACTAGTGTGTTTTCTGTTGGGGGCTATGCCCCACACCCTCAAGATCTTACTATAATCAACTAGACAGCAGAAGTGTTTTGGGGAGGGGGCGCAACACCCAGAGAAGCTGTGCCAGGGGTCCCGATGCTGTAGCATGACCATTGCACCGACCTACAGTGATCTGTCATTTTGTCACTGTAAATGACCGGTTGCTGTAGTATTTTTGCTGTAGCAATGGTATACCATTGTCTATTGCTCCCCCGATCACCCACCCAGTGGTAACCTATGTTATTCCCTGGTATCTAGTGTCTCCCTCTGCCTTGATCGCCATCTTGTAGCAAAATATATTATTCCAGGGTCTCTAATGTCCACTGATCCCAGATCACCTGCCGGTAGTAACTTATATTATTCTTTGGTGTCTAATGCCCCTGATTACCCACCCAGTGTGTGTGTGTGTGTGTGTGTATATATATATATATATATATATATATATATATATCTTATTCGTTGGTGTCTAGTGTCCCCCCACCTCTGACTACCTACCAATACATCATTCCCTGGAGTCTAGTGCTCCCCACCCTCCTGACTGCATGTGCAGTATAACAGTATACCAGTCCTTGGTATCCAGTGTCTCCTCATACCCCTAACCATTAGCTGGTATTAATATATATTATTCACTGCTATGTAGTGACCACAAACTATCCCACCTAAATAGGAGGCCCACTCCCCACCCTGGCCATGAAAGTCCCTCCACCACCTCCCCCTGGACTCTCACCTACTGAAGCAGTCAGTGTACACCTCACCCCAAAGATGGCAACTGGTACAGCCTCTGTGCTCAACACCTTGGCCAGCCACAGTCTGAAATACATGGAGCTAGCTTGCACCTACTGTAGAATGTTTGTTTTTACAGTAAGTGCATGCTTACTCCCAGCCAGTCAGATGGTAGTGGGCTAAGGTGGCAAGCAAAGGGGCTGTGTTGGTCACCATCTCTGGGGGGCACCGGGTGACCCTGGACACCAAGAAAGGGCTGTGCTGGTCACCATCTCTGGTGGGCACTTGGGGACCATGGACACTAAGGACAGGTATATTGTTATAGAGGGCAATTGATAGTGGGGATGGTTGCGAAACCACTGGATGCCAGGACCAGTATATTGGCACCCCTGACAGGAGCTGGTGAATGACAAAGAACACATTTGCTTAAGGCTTGTAATGAGGCCTTAATAGAATGCAAATGACCCTGTAGCACCATGCCAGTGCTATGGGGTGATTTGCAAAGGAATGTACTAATATGGCAGATTGCTCCACAGAAGCAGTTGCCATTTGTGAGCCCTAAAAGTCCTCTTGTTTCTGCAAGCTCCATATTTTAGCTCCCTACTGGCCACATACCTCACAGTAGGGAGATGTGGTTTATGGAAGCAAATGGATTAGTGCCTTCCACCATTGGGCCATATATTGGAACATGTTATTAGCACTTGTGCTTGAAGCATGTTTCAGTATACCTGTAGTTTGCTCCAGCACTAATTTGATACTGGAGCAAACATTTTGTGAGTGCAAACAAAGATCTTTGAATATAATGGAATGAATATGATACAGCATTACAGCATGTTTCCCTTCCTATCCAGCATTCTTAAGTAAACAAATGCTGGATAAATGCACAGCCCACTTAGATGCACAAAAAGATGCTACACATACGGTGTGCATGTAAGAAGGCTTTGCTGCACTAGCTAGTTAAGTGAGTTCATGAAAATGTTTTTGCTTCTTCAGTAAATGTTTCACTAGTAATACTGACTACTGTTGCAGTACTACTAATCTGCCCAGTCTTTCACTCTTTCCAACACAGAAGAAGTGAGCTATGGATTGTGAAGAGATAACTGTATGAAGTTGTCAGGTATTCATGAGTGGCCTTTTGTACCTTTATTACTATATTTATTTTCAAATTCTAAAAGAGGAGTTATATTGGAGGCATTATGTGGCTTCTTTGTTTCGTTATTTACTTCAGAGAGGGCCTGCAGGTCAATGTAATGCTAGTAGCTTTTACTCATTGAATTACAATGGACCCATCCTCATGCCCTGGAGGATAACATTCCTGCAGGAGGAATAAAATGAGACACGTCCTTGGTGTGTTTTTACACCCTCTCCTCCTCAAAACAGTACTAACTAAATCATATACTTTTGATATTATACGAATCAAAATAGGATTATTCATGCAGGAGAAAATTGGTAGATTAAGCCCATTCATTTTTTTTTGCAATGAATCAAATACAAAAGTGTCCTAGGACAAACAAAATGTGTATACCGCCAAACACATCCACAGTTAATGTTTCAAATATTCATGATGTTATGCTAGAACCCTGGCCATTCTGCTGTACGACTGATCTAGGGTCTCTCTACTTGCTGGTGGATCATGCTTATGTTGCCAGGTTGTTAATCAACAAGACTGCTGATTCCATATTTTCTGAATTATGAAACAGTGGCAACCAGAAGAAGCACTAATAGGGTAGAATATTGAAGGAACATTCAAGGAGTTAGAATTCCCTCCAGCTACTGAGATGCTCTAATCAATATTAATACTTCATGGTATCCTATGCTGTGGGGCCTAACATTCTTATTTGATTTGCATTATTTACGGAAACTGCATTAATAACTTTTGAGACTATGTATCTATGGGGAAATGTAAGCTGAAAAAGAGATATTGTTTGCCCCGAGAGACTGTTCTATCTGTTTATATAAACACTGAATTAATGAACTGAAGCTTGGGAAATTCTTTTGCATAACTCCCTATTTGGAGCTGTACAATTTCAGTAGTGTGATATTTACTAGTTTTTATTTTTTTGGCCTTATTATAACTTCCATTTCAACATAAAAGTTCAAAGTTTTATATATATTATTTATTTCCCTATCTTATTAGAAAGCCCAGCAGGCATGTATACTGATAATGTTAACATACAGTATGACAACTAGGTGAGCACACTTCCCTAATGTATCCTGTATTGAATCTGCTTTGGACATTAGGCCCATAACCTCATATAAAGTATGAGCTGAAGCCAACAAGAGCAATAGATGTTCATATTATTATAATTATGAACTTCAAAGTCTTTGGAATAAAAATGTTTCCCCAATTTGATGTTCGTAATGACCAAATGTAATTGGTGTTTACAACCTTGTCATGCAAAAGAGCATGTCATCTAACCAGGTGTGTTTTAGCTGAGAAACTAATAAACAAGAAAGCTTGCATCATTTGAACATATTTTTGGGGCTGAAAAATGGTAGGACTGAAGATGTTGTGCTTGTAGTCAGGAGGAATGATTAAACTGGACTTGTCAAACTATGAAGCAGTGATTCCATTGGGCTGGAACAGTGCTATAATGTTATCTGATGTGACTGTTGGAACTAATTAAAGTCTTACAAGAGTATACAACTGAATAAAATATTTGTCCTTATCCAAGCTGTGATTTCATGGTTTGATAGCTAGCTGTGTTTATTGTATTAATGGAACAGTTTACTGTTGTAGCCTTTGTAGTGTATCTTCCTCTCTAAAAGAGGAGGGCTACTTTAATGTCCCCTGCCTGGGAACACTGTCTGCCTCCTTTCCACCTGTTCTCTTGACCTTGCTGCTTGCCACACATTCCCTGCTCCTGATCCCTCACTGTACAGCTGCAGCAGGACATACAGCAGCAAGGGAGGCAACTCCTTCTTGCAGCTTGTATGGGCGATTTTACTCCTATCTCAGCCCTTATGTCTACAGGGCTTGAGTAACTTTAGCCTAGCCTTTTCCACAGTCAATTTAAATGGGTTTAAAATTACTTTGATTGGTATCTAATCAAACAATTATTTCCTCATGCTGACTGTACTATAGAAGTAATTTGCCACTACACAGTTACTGTCCCATGGTGAAGCCCAAGAGGAGCAACGCGCTGGGGTGCTGGGCTGCAGTCCTTCTTCTGGTAGACTGTTTCTGAATGCTATGTTAAGCACATTACTTATATTTGCACTTGCTACCTTTGGCACTGTGTATCTGCAGGATCCATTAATTTTGTTGTATATCTGCACTCACTTGTGAATAAATAATTTCAAGTACAGTATATGCCAGTCACGTGGACTGTTCTGTACACCTCAATTATGTCTGCTGGAATCTATGTCCAGCAAAGAAAATCAGTTCAACTTTGTGAGAGAGTGTGATCCCAGGATGCTTTGAGGATGCTAAGATGCATCTGGTATGAAACAGAAAGCAACAGAAAGCAGCAAGCAGCACATCTGATAGAAGAGAGGAGTGGCAGCTTTAGTAAAGTGATCCATTACAGTGATTAACACCTGCCAAAGAGGTGAGAATGTGAGCGACAAAGCAGGGTAGCTGTAATTTACTGTTTGCATTACGCAGCTTGTAGAGTCCACATTAATAGATATTTTTAACATAGATGTCTATGGGCTTTGGGTTTGACAGTGCATTTTCGTCCAGCAAAAATGATTGTTTGCTGTATCCATGTCTGTGTAAAGTGGAGTGCACTGTATTAACTTTGCTTGTGGCACAAGTATTTGGCCATATATCTGCCATTATACAGTAAAGCAATATAATCCAAGTGTGTGGTTCAGTTTTTGCCATTTTTTGTTTCATGCAATTATAGAGCAAAGCCTGCTCTGAACTAGCACCAGCACTTCATTCCTGCAGACACTTTCTGCACCTGGTTGTTATATTTTGTTCCAATTATATACAGTATCTGTCAAATATGCTTTTCTATTAAGATACCCCAGTTGCTGAAGTTAATATTACTGTGTTCACATACGCTACTACTGGGAGGTGTACACACATCTGGGCTAGTAAAAAAAACCCAATATAGTATATGTGTATATGCAAATGATGGAATTCAGCCCACAAATGGTGGAACTTCACCTGCAGAAGGTGAAATTCTGCCATTCACGGGAAAAATTCCACAGTTCACAGGCGAAATGCCACTGTTCATTGGTGAAATGCCACCATTCCTGAATACAGGAAACAGCAGCAGTTTTCTTCATCTGCAACAGTACAGTTGGAGCCAGAAACTGTGGCACCTGGGGGATGAAAGGACAGAAATAACATGGCATGAGTGGAGTCCTCATAAGCAGGGAATACAACATTGTGACGGGGTGGTGGAGTTTCCACTCCAAATGCAGGATTGCTGTTGGCTGGACTTGGGTGAGAGCTTCTTCATTGGACTGGGTAGAATGACATGTCAATCAAGTTGCACTGCACACTGCAGTAGTAAAATTAGGCTCCAACTCAGTTTTTTAGATTTTTTTTATGGGTTGCTTAATGTGTTGTACTGCACTAATAAAAGTTTCCAGAGAGCTGCAAAGTAAGCTGAAACTGAATAGCAGCTAGTGACAAACCATCAGGGAACATTTATCAATTCATTGCAGTGAGTATTGCACACATTAAGCAACTCATTGCAAAATGCTAAACCAGTGAATTGGAGGAATAGTTTAATGTGACTTGTACTGTACCTCCTGTCTGGAACCTAACAGAAAAAGGCCTGGTGATAATGGAATGTGTACCTTAAGGATCAGTTGCAACACATTCATTATGCTTCACCAGTAAGGTGTAAGCTTTGGGGCAGGACCAGAGAATGTGATTGAGGTCTCCCTTAGATTTGCCACATCTCCAAGTTATTTTATTTATTTATATATGTATGCATGTAAAGTATATACAGTATGTATGTACAGTATGTATTTGACAACAGGGTGAGTACACTGGTCCCAGGGACCATTTTCAGGCATGACTCAGGCCATCTAGATGGCACATGGAAGTACAAATTTGAGCAAGAGAGATACAGTAGCAGTCTTAGTAAGCTTATGCAGTATATACCACTTATAATGCCCGCGGTTAATGCGGGCAGTCAGTTTTAGCGGGGCACTTTCCATTTGCCATTTGCCACTTCCATAGCTAACAGTACAAAAACTTGCCTTTAGAACAGACATTACCTGCCTTCTATTTTGTCTATTTTTCATGCAATTCAAAGTCACTTTGATGGCAAATCTTGTAAAAATACAGTACAGTACATGAAAGTTAAAGTTCACGTTCGTAAGTGTTTCCACTTAGTATTTATGGTGAGTAGCTAAACCTGATCGTAATTTGCACCTTTTCAAATCATTAATCACCT
This sequence comes from Neoceratodus forsteri, assembly GCA_016271365.2. Taxonomy (NCBI): domain Eukaryota; kingdom Metazoa; phylum Chordata; order Ceratodontiformes; family Ceratodontidae; genus Neoceratodus; species Neoceratodus forsteri. The sequence goes on from CM057453.1 coordinate 1,285,026,370, forward strand.
ACATGGAGGAGATTATTGTTTACATGTGCTGCTCCATCCTACTGACTTTGCACAGAGCAGTGGAGCAGAACAAGAACAAAGAGCTGGACTGGGAGATGCTGGCAATGACTGAAAAGATGTGGCATCCTTATTGTGAAGTGAACAGTGTCCAGAAGAAGTTTACTATCCTGAAGAAGATTACTGGCTTTCAGTGAGGGAGCTGGATCACAGTAACTATACTGTATTTAAAATGTTTAAAATGTTTTTCACCTACATAGCAGCACAAGTGGCTGAGTTTTATTTAATTTACCAGTCTAGTTCACCATGATTTGATGTAAAAATAAAGTTTAGATCACATTGAATAGCATTGTTTTGTATTCTATTATGTTAGCTTACATTAGGCTACAGCTATGTATAACCACAATGTTATAAAATGAATTCTGATTACTCCATCTGTTCTGTATAGCAGGCAGATGATGAATGTGCCTGTACTAAGCAGTTTTAACTGTACATGGAATTGGAGAGAGAAAAACAGCACAATCCAGTCTTAGACAGCACAATCTTGTCATAGCAAGCAACGAAAAATAGTTTACAGAAGACTATAACATTATAGGCTCATAGCTAGGACGGAAATGTAATATGATTTGGTGTGCTCTCTGCCTAATAGCACCAAAATAATATTGAATAAGAAGTTCTAATTGATAGGATCTGGGGTGCCTGAGATGAGGGGTTAACAACTGCATGATACTTTTAATAGAAGAGCACTTTTGAAGTGCTTCTTAAAAATAGGGGGTGACCCCAAGTTTTGAAGTTCCTCTGGGAGGGCATTCCAGAAACTAGGGGCAGTACTAGAAAAGACTCTCTTCCCCATATCAGTTTTTGACCTGTGGCAGGTCAGTAGTCAGTGGGAGGAAGATCTGAATTGTCTAGAGTCTTGTTTGATTATTAACAGCCCAGATAACAGTAATTGTCTCCCTCATGGAGTGATTTAGATATTAGAGAACCCAACATTAAATCTCTGCTGGCCGGGGGTGAGGGTGGGGCACCCAAGGGATGAATACAAGGTGCAATGGTAAGTATGGTAGGGGGCTAGGGATACAAACCTGCATATGTTGTTGTATGCTGTGTTAAGGTGAGTGAGGAGTTGTGGTGAGATTAGGGAGATGATGGGGGAACAGCAATCAAGGAGAGGCAGAAGGGTACTGATGAAGAAGTATTGCACCTCGAAGTTTTGGGCTGGTCAAGAGTTTGTTGTGGACCTGACTTGAATGCTCTTTTTTTAGTTTTTACAAGAGGTATTGTACCTTGTTATTTATGAATTTAAATATATAAAAAATTCACACCACTGACACCTAGAGTGCTGACTTCATTTGTTTATTACTGCATTTCATTCTTGTTCAGCACCAAGTCTATCACTGTGAGCACTGCCGTTGCTGGAGATATAGAGGCAGAAGGGTACCCTTCCCTATGGCAAGTCTTACTTCTGGTGTTATAAGGTGTTTCAGGTGGAAACACATGCCCAGTTTTTGGCTCACCCATTTTACCAGCCGACCAATGTGGCTGGCAAAGGAGAAGGTGTCAAGTGTTATTTTCAGGTATTTGAAAACCTTGACTTGCTGTAGTGGAAATCCATCAGGGAACTGTATGTCAATTGAGAGCAAATGATTTGAGGAGCATCTAGTGAGTCGGTGCTTTGGTCCAAATAACATGGATTTAGTTTTCTTTGTGTTAACTATGAGCCAGTGTGATGTGAACCAGTGTAACATATCAGAGAAATCCTTGGTGAGGGTTTGGAAATGCTCACTAGGGCAGACGTCACTGCTGACCAGAATGAGGTCATCATCATGCATGATCTTGTGACAGCTTGATGGTTCCTAGAATAGAGGGTTTACAAAGAGGGAGAAGAGAAGGGGCCAAGGATGGAGCCTTGGGGGACCCCAATGTGGACTTGCAACAGGTGAGATAAGACCCCTCCAGTATGGACCATTTGGGTCCCATTGAGAGTCAGTACTCAACCCAGTCTCATACATTAGGACAGAAACCTCAAGAGGAAAGCCTACTGAGAAGGATGTCATGATCTACCATGTTGAAAGACTTTGAGAGATCCACAAAGATAGCATCTGTGATTCATCCCTTATCTGCTTCTCTACAGTAAGTACATGGTCAGTGAATCGGACAAGAGCCGTAGTGGTGCTATCCTTTCCGGAAACAAACACCATGCTTGTTCCGAGGATAGTTGATTTTATTTAGAGAAATAATTGAGATCTGAAGGAATACAATCTTTTCCAGGATCTTGCTTGGGTGGGGCAGTATGGATATTGGTCAATATCTCAGGAAGACTGGGGTTCCCTGAGTTGAAGATGGGGATGACCCTAGCCTGTTTCCAGAGTGCTGGGATGATGGATGTCTACAATGATATGTTGAGGATGATAGAGACTGGTTTGGCAATGATATCAGCCACCAATCTCAGGAACTAAGGGCAGAGTCCATCACTCCTGGCACTGCCTGAGCCGGGTAGGGCCAGTAGGTGATGCCTAACCTCTGAAAGGGATGTAGCTCTAAAGTAGAAAGTGGGACAATTTGGTCTCACATAGCTATCCAACTCTGATTGAGGTCTAATCAATCTAGTTCGAAGCTGTGTAAGATAAGAGTTAAGATTTATAAATTTGTTGCTTAAGATGTCAGTGACCTATGCTGGTTCGATTAGGAGACCCGCTTCCATGACAAGGTTTATACTGTTCTGCTTTGGGGTGGATTTCATGACCGAGTATTGATGCCCAGAATCTTTGGGAGTCACCTAGGTCACGTGTTTGCTGTGACTTGAGAAAGGAGGCCTTTTGGAGTTTTGCATCTTGTTTACAGCAATTTCTGAGTCTTCAATAGTCATTCCAGTTTGCAGGTGTAGGTGTAGCTTTATAGGAGGCCCAGGATTTATCCCATGTCTTCATTTGAGGCAGCATCTCCTTGGTGAGCCATTTTGTATTACCACCCCTGATGCCTCATGTTGAAAGATGGAAGTACTCATCCTGTATGGAGGATAGTGCTGCTGTGAGGAACCTTAGGGCTGTATCTACACTAGTTAATGACTTTAGGGAGGACCAGTTTGCTCCTAGGAGGTTTGCCCATAGAGCTTATAGGTCAACTATGGAGGCGTTTCTAAAAGAGATGGGCTTGGGTGCTGGACATGGCCTATGGCAGGATCAGGTGCAGTAGGTGGGGGAATGATCACTAATAGAGTCAGACAGACTCCCCACTGTCCTCGCTGTCTGTTAGGATCCAGTCAAGTAGAGTATGGAACAGCCTTCCAGAGGAGGTTGTGGAGTCAAAAACAGTGGTGGAATTCAAGCATGCATGGGACAGTCATAAGGCAATTCTAGGCAGTGGGGGTAGGAAGAAGTAGGCTGCTGGTTAACTAGGATCTGCAGCTTATCCATCAGGTAGGGAAATGGGCAGACTGGGTGGGCCAAGCGGTCCTTATCTGCCATCAAATTCTGTGTTTCTATGTTTCTATGGTTATGTGATTTGCAACTGGGTTGAGTAGGGGATTGGATGATCTGAGTTAAGTCAATTTGTTTTAAGAGTTCGGCATATCTAAGTTGTTTGTCCTCCAGCCAATTGAGATTAAAGTCTCCTACCATAATAAGGTCCCTAGCACAGGAGAGACTAGCGATCTCATTGATAAATTGGTTTAATCCATGCTTCCCTTCCTTAGGGGGATTGGATACACAGCCCAGGTAAAGTCTCTCTGCGGACCCAAGGATTAACTCTATCAAGATCCAGAGAGGGGGTCATCATGCTGCTTGAAGAAATGATTGAGGCAGTTAGGTGGTCTTTGAGGTAGAAAATAACCATCTACCATTTTTTGTCCCCGGCCTATCATTCCAGACTAAGTTGTAACCATTTATGTGGCAAAGAGAATTAGGATAAGTTGGCTTCAGCCCCTTTTTGGTGATACCCAGGGCATCCTGAGTATGGAGTTTTATCCAGGCTTCCAACTCTTGGAGTTTGGGGAGTAGGCTACCAATGTTCAGGTGAGCAATTGTTAGTTCCCTGCCATCTGCCCACAGTGGGCTAGCATGATTAGATGGAGATGTATACCCTTGAGGAAGGGGGGGGGACATGATAGAAACTTTCAAGTATCTCAAGGGAATTAACAAAGTACAAGAGGGTGGTATCTTTTAGAAGAAGAGGTGCAAGAACAAGGGGGCACAATTTGAAGATAGAGGGGGGACGGCTCAGAGGTAATGTTAGAAAGTATTTTTTCACAGAGAGGGTTGTGGATGCATAGAACAGCCTTCCTGAGGATATTGTGGAGTCAGGAACAGTGGGAGAATTCAAGAAGGCATGGGACAGGCATAAGGCAATTCTAGTGGGGTGTAGGAGGAAGTAAGCTGTTGATTAACTAGAATCTGCAGCTTACTGTATCCATCAGGTAGAGAAATGGGCAGACTAGGTGGGCCAAGCGGTCTTTATCTGCCATCAAATTCTATGTTTCTGTGTTTCTATGAACCAGGACTTAGGTTAGCCTCAGTGTCACCACTCATCATGCGTTACATCTTTTAAGTACCTCAGAATTCTTCTGGACCAATCCCTGGACTTCAGCCTGCATATACAATCTGCCTGCAAGGCAGTGAATGCTAAACTGGGGGTTGCTTACAAGTCCAGTTTCATGATGACTCCCTCTGCTAAACTTGCTATTGCCAGAGGCATATTACTCCCTGCCCTCACCTATGGCATGCCAACCTTTGCTGCCACACACAAAACCATCCTTCATAAGTGGGATGTCACTTACAATAATATCTGTCGATACACCTCCTTGTCACCACAGCTTAAGCACCACTGCCAACTGTACAGGGACCTGGGATGGTTATCCCCCTCAGCTTGTCATCAATACTCTCTGAGCTCCCTGATTGACTCTATACTCAGAAATCAGATCCCTTCAGCACTTGCAACATTGCTGGTATCTCAAACGTCCTCCTATAGACTGCAATCAGTAGATAAATCCCTGCTAAATGTACCTAGATGTAAAACATCAAAAGGCTCTGTTGCCTTCAATCACTCTGCTCCTAAGCTTTGGAACTCTCTCCCTCAAGCACTTTGAATATCTGGATCCTATGACAGCTTCAAAAAGGAGCTGCACTTCCAGCTATCCCTTGCTGATCCCTGCACTTGTTTTAATCCCCCCTAATCCACTCACCTGCCAGATGCTGCCTGGCCTAACTTTAATCTTCCTACCTCATAGCACTTCTTGGCCTTACTATCTCCTTGACAGCTAATCTACCCCCCCCCCCCACACACACACCTGAGCCTTGTTTCAAAGGCCATGATAATGTATCCTGCCCAGTCAGGAATTTGCCCTTGCCTTGTTTCATTGTCTATTTGAATCTTCACTGTTGTGACTAATTTTAACAATATTTCTTGCTGCTATGTTCTGATATCTCTTCCTAGACTGTGCAGGTTGTCTCTGCCTAAAACGCAATGTGAATTGTATTGATTGTTATTGTTCTGGCTGCATGTATTCATTACTACTAACTGTTCTGACCTATGCTATTTTAATTTCATTGTACTCATGTTATGTACCTGTCTTTGATTATTGTACTCTCCCGGGTCGTGCCTGAAAATAGTCATTTCATGGCTAGTGCACCTACCCAGTTGAAAAAAACTAAATAAATAAATAAGTAGTCATTGGAGGTGTGACAGGAGTTTGTGATAGCCATCAGAGAGCAGCTTGGGTGAGATATGGAGGGTGTACAGGGAGTTATCTAATAGATGACACTGTTTTTTATCAAGGCAGGCAAATGGGGGGGTGGGAGAGTAGCTGTGGCTGGGACATCAGTGGTAGGCAAATCAGAGTTTCACATGAGTAGCTATCTGTGGGGGAAAGATCCTTGGTCAAGATGAGGCTACTCTGATCACAGAAAACTGGAGAAGACTCAGAAGGAAGAGCATAGCTAGAGTATACATTGTTGCCGCATGCTGAGATATCAAACTGGCACTGGGTTGCAACTAGAAACCAACCCAATGGTGTCCACCGAGCCTTGGGCTAGAGAAACCCGTAGAGTGATTTCCTAATGTTAAAAAGCTACAACAGTTTCTGGCAGTCTCCACTGGCCTGTTCAGTTTCTGTTTTTAAAGTATTATTTAGAGCAAAAACTGGGAGGTTGTACCTGCATGAGCAAGAAAAAATTTACCTCCTTGGGAAGTCATGACAAGAATGTGAGTGACAGCAGTCATATCAGATGGGGACACCAATTGCTAGGGTGTTTAAAGAGTGGCTGATGCCTCAATGAAAACTTCAGAAAACCTAATATTTAGGTACAATTCAGCTTGCATTTCATATGTATTCAATAGACTTCTCCTTCGCATTACTTATTACTGAGAAATTTGCATGGAAACATGCTCTATATCCCTTAGAGTTCATCTGCCTCTGTTGCTTACTCCCTCTTCATGTTATAGTTCTCTCTTATGACATCACAATCTGTTGCTATGGGAGTAATTGTGATATCACAAGTAGAGCATTATGACCTCAGGTAGAGAGAGAAAGCAATAGGAACAGATGAACTCTTCTAGAGTAAAGATCCCGTTTTCATGCAAATCGCCTCAGTAATAAAAAATGGGGATGGGAAATACTGAACTAATATGAAATACAAGTTAAACTGTATTTCAATAATAGGTTTTGTTATGGCCGGCCTACTGGTGCAGCGGTAGCGCTACCGTTTGCGATGCTGTCAACCAGGGTTTGGGAATGATCTCGGGAAGGCAAACAGCCAGTGGGGGGTGGGGGGCTTGAACATCTATAGGACAGCTTGCGTTCCCCGGGAGGGAGGGGGTCCAAGCTTGGCATTTGACTGGCCTCTGGTGGAAATCAGAAGCACAGCAAGTATGGAGTATACAGAGAGAGAGTTGGGGAATGGTGGATGTTGGCAGAGATGCCTTGACATCAGGGTGCATGCCACACCACCAGAACAGGGTAAAAATGATGCCAGAGTGCTGAGAAGAAGGAGCGCCAGCACACATCCTAATAACTCTTGCCTACCTGACCACTGGAGAACCCGACAAAACTTGAATTGTCTCAAGGTGTATGGGCCCCATCTCATACCCACCTGGGGGTACAGCCATGACTCCATGGGGGTCCACTGGGGATAACAGGTAAGGCAGTGAAGTGGGGCAGGTGCATGTGCATCTCCCGACGAAGCAGAGCTCCAGCGTGTGGGGGAGAATAAAGAGAGATTTTAAAAAAATAATATGTTTTGTTAAAGTTGTCCTAATGGTGTCAGCTCCTCTTTAAGCTGCCTATGCCATGGGTTGGGACTTGGGCTAGGTAGTCTTTAAGTTGGTACCCTAAAGATGAGAGAGAGAGGTGTTCCAGAGATATGCAAATGGGCTTGGGTAGTAAGGGAGGAAAAAAACAATTTGGAACAGATCATTGGGACAAATGGGAAAGGGGTATCAAACTCAACTGATTGTTCTTACACCACGTGTTTCCCCTTATATAAGAAGTGCCACCCCTGGGTGGGGGATTGGTTGGAGCAGGTGGGCGGGGAATACTAAGTGTTACCATGCAAAGCACAGCTCTGTCTGATGCTGCTACAAAACTATGTACCTGGGGAGATGAGGTGGATTGCTGCTGGGGGGTCCGTAGGTGCTAGAAATCTAACAAATTGAGGTAGGTTGATTAAAAAACAATCAGTGGATGTCTGATAACCCTTCGGGAAGGGGGAACATTGTGTGGTGCAGCTGATAAGTGCAAGTTCAAGATGGCGCTCCACGACCGTAAGGACTGTCCATGTACCTGGGGTGATGAGGTGGGTTGCTGCTGGGGGGGTCTGTAGGTGAAGCAGGCAGGGGGGATGGCCCCGGTGTTCACTGCCTGCCCTGAGAAACCCGCTGCTGCTGTCTGTAGTGCTGGAGAAGTGTGCTGGAACTGGGGAGGAAAAGAAGGCAAAAGATAAGAGACATTAGGGGGTGATGGCAGGTGTAGAGGAGCTCAGATCGGGGAGGGAAGGGGGTTGTATCTAGTTACCTGGGACCAGGAGGGCTCTACTTCAGTGCTGTTGTATCATGTTCTAGTAGCCCAAAGTGAAAAACAAAGTACTGCTTGCCCAGTGGTGTGGAGGACTAAGGCATCACTGTCTTACCTCCTGCCTTGCTGGTGACCTGTGTTCATGGTGTAAGTGGGCTGCCAGGGGTTGGCCGGGGAGGGAGAGGATCGAGCATCTGGAGGATAGCTCTCATCTCCTGGGGAGGGGTGGGGACAGAGTCTGCTGTTTGCCTGACTCCTAGCGGCATCTGTGGGCTGGCACAGTGTATCCACAGACAGAGGAGGTGGTCATGGAGCAGAAGCCTGGCATGCTGCATGCAGAAGCATGCGCAGCTCAGCCATTGGCACCACAACATGCTCTACGCTTCACCAGGGAAGGGAGAAACCAGGAAAATCATGGCGACTGGCAGAATGAAACCGGTCCCTCACAGGCACCGCACCTGGCCAGTTGGACACCTCCAAAAACAGCAACAGAGGTAAGTACCAATGGATAGCAGGGTGACAGGGCTGGGGGGACTGGTGGAGGAAGGGCTGGCCATCCAGGGGAAGAAATAAATAAGCAAAAAAAACAAACAAAAAAATCCCAATGTACTAGAACTTTGCAGACCGAAATCACTACATCGCTACTTGAGCCTGCATGCCCGTATACCATTCTAGGCTTCTCTATTTTGTGAGTTGAGTAGAAATCCACTGGGGGTAGTGGGAAAAATGTGCTTAAAGGGACACTGTCAACCTGTTTTGCATCATATTATTTCTAGGTAAAACCCCACATTTTATAATTGCTTACCTACTCTACAATTCATTGATGCTGCTGGTTATTTTATTTGCCTCCTTGAGCAGTAGAAATGAAATGCATGATAATGTTTTGTTTTGCTTCAAATCCTTGTACTACTCTTATTGTATCCTTCCTGAACATTAGAAACACCCCAGACAGTGCATGCACTCATGTTACAATAGTCACCTCTACTCCCACTACATAATGAGTGGCTAGATTGTGTTGGGGTGTTTCTAAGTCCTGGACAGATGCAGTGGGAGTTGATCAAAGAATGTAAACAAACATGTTTTTGTATGGTAACATCAGTATGGTGAGCAGTCAGTTTTTCACTTTTTAAAAGAAAAAAGGAATCAGAATCAAATGACCAGCTACATCACCAATCTCTACAGAATGTAAACAATCATAAAATGTGTTTTTTAAAACTAGGGACACTTTGAGGCCTAAGGGAGTTGACAGTGTCCCTTTAAAACAACCTCTTTACACAATTCCCCTGTCCCAGAAAGTAAAAACTAAATAGAATTGTGCTCACAGTCAGAGCAACAGGGAATGCGGCATTTCCAGAGCCTGATGGAAATTTCACTGGTTTAAGGTGCTGCTAACTGAAACAACATCGGTCCCTGTGCTTTAAATCTGCAGACTCAAGAACCTTCACCACTTGTAACTCAGCACTATAACAACTCCTGCATCATCAACAGGAAAAATAAAACATGCAAGAGATATAACAACAGTCTTGTAAAATTGGTTAAAAAAATATTCTGAAGCAAATTGGGGTACCTAGAGACCAAAATGCTATACAGAAAATCACAATTTAGCTCGGATTTAAGACTCTGGGGAAAACCACTGCAAAAAAGCACAAGCTGATTCAGAACAATTAAGGTAACTGGGGAGACATGCTATAAAACACAGCAATTTGATTGAGAAAAAGTAAGGTAACAGGGGACACTCGCTAGAAATCTAACAATTGAGGTTGATTATAAAACAATCAGTGGATGTCTGTCAACCCCTTTTAAGGGGGGGGCACATTGTGTGGCGCAGCTGATGTGTGCAAGTTCAAGATGGTGCTTTATGCCCATAAGGACTGTCCATGTACCTGGGGAGATGAGGTGGGTTGTTGCTGGGGGGTGGAGTAGGTGAAACGGGTGAGGGAGGTCTCCTGTGTTCACTGCCTGCCCTCAGGGACCTGCTGATACCTTCTGTAGCACTGGAGAAGTGTGCCAGAGCTGGGGAGATGAGGAGGGTTGTTGCTGGGGAGGCTTTAGTTGAAGTGGGTGGGGGAAGGGCTCCAGTGTTAACTGTCTGCCCTCAGAGAGCTGCTGCTGCCATCCGGAGTGCTGAAGAAGTGTGCTAGAGCTGGGGAGATGAGGTGGCATGCTGCTGAGGTTCCATAGGTGAAGTGGGTTGGGGAGGGCTCCAATGTTCACTGTCTGCCCTCATGGACCTGCTGCTGCCATCCATAGTGCTGGAGAAGTGTGCTAGAGCTGGGGAGATGAAGTGGCATGCTGCTGAGGTTCCATAGGTGAAGCGGGTTGGGGAGGGCTCCAGTGTTCACTGTCTGCCCTCATGGACCTGCTGCTGCCATCCGTAGTGCTGGAGAAGTGTGCTAGAGCTTGGGAGATGAGGTGGCATGCTGCTGAGGTTCCATAGGTGAAGCGGGTTGGGGAGGACTCCAGTGTTCACTGTCTGCCCTCATGGACCTGCTGCTGCCATCCATAGTGCTGGAGAAGTGTGCCAGAGCTGGGGAGATGAGGAGGGTTGCTGCTGGGGGGGGCTTTAGTTGAAGTGGGGGGGAGGGCTCCAGTGTTCACTGTCTGCCTTCATGGACCTGCTGCTGCCATCCATAGTGCTGGGGAAGTGTGCCGGAGCTGGGGAGATGAGGTGGCATGCTGCTGGGGTTCCATAGGTGAAGCAGGTTGGGGAGGGCTCCAGTGTTCACTGTCTGCCCTCATGGACCTGCTGCTGCCATCCGTAGTGCTGGAGAAGTGTGCTAGAGCTGGGGAGATGAGGTGGCATGCTGCTGGGGTTCCATAGGTGAAGCAGGTTGGGGAGGGCTCCAGTGTTCACTGTCTGCCCTCATAGACCTGCTGCTGCCATCCATAGTGCTGGAGAAGTGTGCTAGAGCTGGGGAGATGAGGTGGCTTGCTGCTGGGGTTCCATAGGTGAAGTGGGTTGGGGAGGGTTCCAGTGTTCACTGTCTGCCCTCATGGACCTGCTGCTGCCATCTGTAGTGCTGGAGAAGTGTGCTAGAGCTGGGGAGATGAGGTGGCATGCTGCTGGGGTTCCATTGGTGAAGTGGGTTGGGGAGGGCTCCAGTGTTCACTGTCTGCCCTCATGGACCTGCTGCTGCCTCCCGTAGTGCTGGAGAAGTGTGCCAGAGCTTGGGAGATGAGGTAGGTTGCTGCTGGAGGATCTGCAGGTGAAGCGGGTGGGGGAAGGGCTCTGTTGTTTACTGCCTGCCCTCGGACCTATTGCTGTTGTCCATAGCACTGGAGACATTGGAATCAGATGAGCAGCATGTAGTACAGTTGTCATACGGTACCAACAGTGCAGTACTTTATTTTGGATGAGGCAACTATGAGGGTGTCTTATAGGGGTATGAGTAGTCTTCCAACATGACTGCCTTTCTTTGTCAGTTATGGTTCTCATTAGGGTAGCCTCCCAGAACCTTTGAACGTGTTTCATTTGATACAGTCTACTGTTTTGGATTAGGGAGTATATATTGCAGCAGCCGAACCAACTGACGCAACCATACATAAAGCGAGATGGTGTATGTGTAGTGGGGAGTGTGCTGCTTTATGTAGTTTTACGTGTGGAGTTATGGCACTGCACAATCGAAGATACCTCCAAAATTCTGACATATGTATGCCATATTTGGCCTGAAGGCCTTGAAAGGAGTCTAGAGTGGTAGAATGAGGAACTAGGAGGTTGGACAGAGTGTGGATATCTTTAATTTCCCTAGATAGCCAGTTCAACTGCTTCTCTCCTGTTTTAATGTTCCAGTTGCCCCACATGGGGTTAAGTACTGGGTATGCTAGATCTGTTTTTAGCCATTTCCCTACCTGATCCCAACATAAAGATGAGGTAAGAATTGTAAGGGGGGCCAGCTTAGAGCCTTTGTGGGTGTCATAGAAGCAAGTAAAGGGAGGGCAATCCCCTAGTATATATAACTCTATATCAGCCCACAAAAGGGGGCATGATCTGGGATGGGAAACTGTTGGGGTGGAGAGCCCCGATCAGATTCTTGGCGGTAACAGAGGTGCAAATGAGTTACAGACACATTGCATATCAGTAATAAATCTAGTTCATTACACCAAAAGAAAATCACAGTTGCCCTAAGCAGTTCTTACCATAAGACACTGGGAGCAAAGCCTAGCATTCCCCAATATCCCAAGGAATGTAGAAGGTCTCCAGGTGGAATACGCAATACATTACGTTATATACTATGATAATTTCTATGGTAACTGTTCATAAGAAGCGGTGCTAGCTAGATACATAAAGAAAGCCATATTGGCCAAAGGTTAGGTGGCACCACAGTGTTAGCTAGTCCTATACAATGTGAGTTAAGTCAGCTACATTGTAGGACAATTAAGTCATAGATGGTACATGTAAAACACGGGATATGGTACAATTATACATAAATCAAAAAGATGGCAGTGCCGACTACATAGTACTGTATCAGAAGATTACAAAGACACTGGTGTCTTGGTCAACTATGTGCAGTTTCCATGCATAGAGAAAGTATAGTAATACAAATCATAAAGTACCCTGACACTTACACTTGTATGGTAAGTGTCTATTCCCTATAAGTTAGTATAACATATGCATAGTTTAGTTTGTCTAAGGTGCACAGATGGAATGCCAATTAGGGTGTAAGGACCTCACATAGCATTCCCCCCCTTGTTGCTTTACCAAAAAGGCAACAACACTATGGGAAAGTGGTGAGAACACACTGTTGTTTACAGACCTGATGCACAAGCCTTGTAAAGGAATTCAAGCTGTTCATAGTGCTGTTTGAGAGTACGCCTTAGGTAGCAAAGTGTTAGTATTAAAAAGATCATCAAAAATGCTTTTATGATAACAAAACATTCAAAAGTCATTTCTAGCCATGTATTTAAAAGTGCATTACTTAAATCACATCACGGATAAGGGAATTAAGAGCATCTCCAGCTGTGGAGATATTGTTACTGATGTGGTTGAGGTGTATATCATTTCTGTCTAACAGGGACTTAAGAGTCAATGTGTACATTGAAAATAGGCAAATACTGAGATAGGGAAAACAAATATTCAGGGTCATCATCAATAGCATCTGGTTCCATGATGGTAACAGGAGTAATCACTGTATGGCCAATTACAGTAGTCTGATGAGGAAAAAAAAAGGCAGAAAAGGGGCAAAAATCAGCAGAAGGGCAGACAGCAAGGAGAACCAGGGATAAAGGACAACCAGAGAAGGGACTGGAGTAGAACAGCTAAACAGTCTAGGGAGGTCAAACCATGGAAAGCCATGTGTGCCAATGCCAGCAGCTTTAGCAACAAGATGGAAGATATGGAGGCTGTCATGGTGCAGTCAGACCTGGACATTGTGTCCATCACAGAAACCTGGTGTAATGATAACCATGACTGGGAGATGGCCATTCCTGGCTACAACATATTCAGAAGAGACCGGGCAGGTAGGAAGGGAGGAGGAGTGGCACTGTTTGTGAAAAATGACATAAGGGCCACAGAGATCCAGGAGGAACAAAATGGAGGAGAGATACTGTGGGTTAAGCTGGAAAGGAAAATGGGGCCAGCCATCAGCAAAGGTGTGGTCTATAGACCACCAGCCCAGGAGGAAGAAACAGATAGGTAGCTGATGCTAGCCATCCAAAGGATGGCAGACAAGGGTGAGGTAGTACTGGTTGGAGACTTCAATATTCCAGACATGGACTGGAGCATCCCAGCAGCAGCATCAACTAGGAGCAGATTTATCCTGGACTCCCTTCAGGGTGCCTTCCTCAAGCAACTGGTTATGAAGCCAACTCAGCAGAAGGCAATACTGGACCTTGTGCTCACAAACAGGGACAGTGTGATGGGGGTAACAGTGGGGGAGCACCTGGGGAACAGTGACCACCAGTCACTGTGGTTTGAAATCACAGAAGGAGCAGAACCAAACCACACAAAAACACGTAGCCTGAATTTTAGGGGCAGACTTTGGGAAAATGGGAGATACTTGAAAGAGGCATTAAGGGAATGGGGCAGGAATCAGGGTTGAGGAACAGTGGGCAGTATTTAAAATGGGGATTACAAGAGCAACAGAATTATGCATTAAGCAGGTTAGCAAGAGGAAAAGGAAGAGGAGGTCATTATGGTTTTCCAAAGAGGTAGCAAAGAAAGTGAAAGCCAAAAGATTGCATTCAGGCAATACAAAAGACACAGGCAGAAGGGATAGAGAAGTACTAGGAGAAGCCAAAGGGAGGCAGGAGGTCAGTAAGGGAAGCCAAAGCTCAGACAGAAGAGCACATTGCAAAATCAGTGGGTAGAGGGGACAAAACCTTTTACAGGTACATGAGTGAAAAAAGAAAGGCAAAGGGAGGGATAGTAAGACTGAAGGGGGAGGATGGGAGCCGTGTGGAGGATGACAACAGTAAAGCTGACATAATGAACAGGTATTTCTGCTCAGTCTTTATTGAGGAAGAGGAGGGTAATGGGTTTGAAGGGAGTTCAAGGGGTGAGAATGGTGCAGAAATGGACACAAGTCCCTTTAAACGAGAAAGGGTCTTGAAGGAACTGGAAGTAATAAGAGTCGATAAAGCAATGGGGCCAGATGGGGTGCACCCCAGGGTCCTTAAGGAACTCAGAGAGGTGGTGGCTGAACCTCTGGCTATCCTGTTTAGCCGATCACTGGAAACAGGGAGGTAACCAAAGACTGGAGGACAGCAGATGTAGTCCCTTATACAAAAGTGGGAACAAAGAGGAAGCGGGCAACTACAGACTAGTCAGCCTCACCTCGGTAGTAGGGAAGATCATGGAAGCACTACTGAAGGAGAGATTGGTGGAACATCTGGTTGTCAATGGACTGCAGGATCCAAGGCAGCATGGTTTCACCGGGGGAGGTCATGTCAGACCAACCTCATTGAATTTTTTGACTGGGTGACTAGGGAGGTGGATCAGGGGAGAGCAGTGGACATGGCCTATCTGGACTTCAGCAAGGCCTTTGACACTGTGCCACATAGAAGACTATTACACAAACTAGGGAATATGGGTATGGGCAGGACAGTAGTGTAGTGGGTAGGTAACTGGCTGGGCGGTAGGACACAGAGGGTGGTGATAAATGGCTGTCACTCCACAGAGGGAAGAGTGACCAGTGGGGTGCCACAGGGATCAGTGCTGGGACTGGTCCTATTCAACATCTTCATCAGTGACATTGCGGAGGACCTAGAAGGCAGAATTTCACTGTTCGCTGATGACACAAAGCTCTGTAACAAAGTAGACACACCAGAGGGTATAGACAGAATAAGGGACCTGCAGAAACTTGAAGAATGGTCAGGGGTTTGGAAGTTGAAATTCAATGTAAAGAAGTGCAAGATAATGCATATGGGGCTCAAGAACCCTGGCACAATATATCAGTTGGGGGGTGAGGATATAGCATGCACCAAGTAGGAAAAGGATCTTGCGGTTATCATCTCTGATGACCTCAAGGTAGAGAAACAATGTGACAAGGCAGCAGGTAAAGCAAATAGGATGCTGGGATGCATAGGCAGGGGCATCACCAGCAGGAAAAGGGAGGTCATGATTCCACTATACAAGACACTAGTGAGCCCCACCTGGAGTACAGTGTACAGTTCTGGAGACCTTACCTACGTAAGGACATAGACAGGGTAGAGAAGGTTCAGAGGAGGGTAACAAAGATGGTACATGGATTGCATCACAAGTCCTATGAGGACAAGTTGAAGGAATTTAATATGTACTCCCTGGAGGACAGGAGGGAGGGAGGGAGAGGGGACATGATAGAGACATACAAGTATCTTACAGGGAGGAACAGGGTGCAAGAATACACTATTTTTAAGCGAAAAAGATGTTCCAGGACTAGAGGGCATGGGATGAAGTTGGAGGGAGGATGATTCAGAGGAAATGTGAGGAAGAATTTCTTCACAGAATGGGTGGTGTACAAGTGGAACACCCTGCCAGAGGAAGTGGTGGGGGCTGAAACAATCACGGGATTTAAGAATGCATGGGATAGACATAAAGGAATTCTGGAGGTCAGGGGTAAGGGGCAACAGAGTTCTAGGAAAACATAAACTGAAATTACAAACTCAAATGGGCAGACTAGGTGGGCCATAGGCCCTTATCTGCTGACACTGTCTATGTATCTATGTAAAACAAAAGTTTGGTCTATGTCTTAATAAACCTAAGTGTACAATAGTATGAATACCAGCAACAGGATCTTGAGTGCGTATTGAGTATGGATAGACTGCAAGGCTATCAAGTAACACAGTGCTGAAAAACTTAGATGTGTATGCAGTGGAACACATACCAAATTCTGCAGTGTTCCAGTGTGTGAGGTTGAAAATGACAGAGACATGTATAAACTGTAAGTTATTAATGAGGGTACCTGGGATAGAATTTGCAGTATGACCACTAAGTGGATCAGGTTTCTGTGGGGGACATTCAGTAAGTTCTGCTTCAGTAGGAGGTAAAACAGACAAAAACATAGCAGCTATAGCCGTATACTTGTGTGTACAAAATTATTTTGTGGAGTCTTTAGGGAACCTCTTGCAAAAGGCAGGGTCAATTAAAGCAATAAGGTTATACAAACCAGAATGTCGATGATTAGCTTGTATAATGGACATACAGTAGTACCGTTTGGGACAATTTTGGTATTTGGCCAGCCATGGAAAGTTCCTTTAGATAGGCGGGCCACAGAGAGAGTTTGTCCATATAAATCTGTCTGCCGTTCAATTTTCATGGGCCACAACCGAGGCAGTTAGGTAGGCGTCTTTTGCCTTCCTGAACAGTAATCAATTTATTTGGGACAGTCATGTTAACTCCTTCTGGAATAGTAGTAGGAGGATGGTCTAGATGTGGAAGGAGGAAGCCCACCATGCCTTGGATGCAGGAGAAAGCTCCTGAGATGAGGAGAATCAGGTACAAGATAGCCATCTTGCAGGATTACCTGTAAGGAAAAAGAAAAGGTCAGTCGGTACAATTCCGCCCAATGGGACTAGGAAAAGTAATTATTTATTTATTTTATTTATTTAGTTTTTGTTGACCGGGTAAGGTGCACTAGCTATAAGAATGACTATTTTCAGGCACGACCCGGGAGTATACAGAAACAAATATTTTGAACAAATGACAGTACAATCATATAAACAGTAGGTGCATTAGAAAGTAATAATACAGTGCAAGTAGTGGGATTATAGTAGTATAGTAGTATTATATTCCTTTGTAAAGCTTCAGTTGGTTAGCATGCAACCATTTCTCAGTAAGTTTCTTATTTTGGAGAAGTCTAACTTGATAGACTGCGGGACTGAGTTTGTTGACAATGGAGTAGGGTCCTTCCCACTCATTGGAGAAGGATTGTGTAGGGTGAGCAAATCTGAGTACCATTACCTGATCTCCGACTTGTCAATCCACTTCTTGTGCATGTTTGTCAAACTGTATTTTGGACTGTTGCTGGACCTTGCACATGCGATGTGCAGCATACAGAAGGGTTTTTACATTGTCATCTTTGAGTTTGGCCACATACTTGTCTACAGACACTGTCTGCAGTGGGAGTGTTCAGGTCAAACAACAGGTGTTCAGGAAATCTCATAGTACTACCAGTCATCAATTGGAAGGGTGTCAGCTGGGTGGTGGTTGAGGGAGTCCACCTAATTGTCATAAGGAATAAAGGCAACAGGGAATCCCAATCCTTGGGATTGTCCTCAATGAATTTGGAAAGCATCTGCTTAATCCATCTGTTGGCTCTCTCTACTTGACCTGAAGACTGAGGGTGGTAAGGTATGTGGAACTTCTGGTGTACCCTTAGAAGTTCAAGTGCTTCCTGCATCAACTCACCTGTAAAACTGGTTTCTTTGTCAGAGTCCACCTTCAGAGGTAGCCCTCACCTGGAGAAGATCTGTTCTACTAGGACTTTTGCAGTTGATTTGGCTGTATAGTTCTTAGTGGGGAAAGCTTCAACCCACTTAGAAAATAGGTCAGTAACTACAAGTGCATACTTGTTGTTCCTGTTGGTATTGGTCAAGGGACCAAGAAAGTCAATATGAATGGCATGCCAAGGGCCAGAATGTCTTTGTGGTAGAAACATAGAAACATAGAAGTTGATGGCAAATGAGGACCACAAGGCCCATCCAGTCTGGTCATTTTTTTCTACCTTATGAATGTGCCTTAGGCCTTTACTCTGTCAATGGCCTATTTATTCACACTCATCTGTATTGCTCCCTTATGCCTATCCCATGCTTGTCTGAAGCCATGCACTGTATTCATATCCACCACTTCCTGAGGTAAGACATTCCATGCATCCACCACTCTTTCTGTGAAAAAGAACTTCCTCACATTACCCCTTAATGGGCCTCCCTCTAATCTCATGCCGTGTCCTCTTGTCCTGCTATTTTTCTTATATTGAAACATATTAGACTCTCACATTGTTAATGACCTTAAGATATTTGAATGTTTCTATCATATCAGCTCTTTCCCTCATTTGCTTTAGGGTATACCTATTGAGCTCCATTAATCTGTCCTCATATGTTTTCTGATGCAGTCCCTGCACCATTTTGGTTGCCCTTCTCTGGACTGCCTCCATTTTGTTAATGTCCTTGTGCAGGTGCAGCCTCCAGTACTGCACTCAGTACTCCAGATGGGGCCTAACCAGTGTCTTGTAAAGAGGGATTATTATCTCCCTCTTACGACTTGTGATACCCCTACTAATACATGCCAACATTCCTCTAGCCATACCTACTGCTTTTGTGGTTCACTTGGATGATTTCAGGTCATCTGTGAAGATAATGCCCAGGTCTCTTTCTTCCCCTTGTGATTGCCAGCAACTCCCCTCCCAACCTGTAGGTAGCTTCAGGGTTTCTCTTCCCTATGTGCATGATCTTGCAGTTCTTTGCATTAAACCCCAGTTGCCACTCTTCAAACCATTTTGCCAGTTTTTCCAGATCTCTTCTCATTCTGCCCACCCCATCTGGATCATCTACTCTGTTGCAGAGCTCGGTGTCCTCTGCAAACAGGCAAACCTTACCCTCCAGTCCAACTGCAACATCACTGATGAAGATATTGAAGAGGACTGGCCCCAGGATTGATCCCTGAGGTACCTCGCTTGTAACTTGCATCTCTCCTGACTGCATACCAATTACCACCACTCTCTGTTTTCTGCCCACCAGCCAGTTTGCCACCCAGTTGACCAACTTCTGACCCACTCTGAGCCTACCTAGCTTATTAATCAATCTTCTATGTGGAACAGTATCAAAAGCTTTGCTGAAATCAAGGTAGATGAAATCAGCTGCACCCCCTTGATCCACCTCTCTGGTTACCCAGTCAAAGAAATCCATGAGATTAGTTTGATGGGGCCTTCCTGTTGTAAACCCATGCTGTCTTGGATCCTGTGCTCCTATGGATTCCAGATGTTGCACTATCCTTTCCTTAAGGAGTGCTTCCATAATCTTGTCCACTACTGAGGTAAGACTAACCAGTCTGTAGTTCCCTGCCTCCTCCCTGCTGCCACTCTTGTGGAGTGGGATCACATGAGCCCTTCTTCAGTCTTCTGGGACCTCTTCTGTGTTCAGAGACTCACTAAACAGTTCTGATAATAGCTCTGCTAGTTCCATTCTTAGCTGCTTTTGTACCCTGGTATGTATGTCATCAGGTCCCATTGCCTTGTCCACCCTGAGCTTAGTGAGCTCTTGTAAGACCCTTTATTTTGTGAAGGGACTTGTGCACACCTCCCTCCCCCCTGTGTCCATGGTGCTGAGCTGTGGGCCCTGCCCTACCTTCTCCTCAGTAAATACTGAGCAGAAGTATCTATTTAGGATACATGCTTTTCTTTGGTCCTCCTCCACACACTTCCCCTTATTCCCTTTGATCTTAGCAAAACCCCCTCTGGACTTTCTCCTTTCACCAATGTATCTATAGAAAGTCTTGTTCCCTTCTTTTACTGTTCGTGCTAGTGTTTCCTAGGTTTGGGCCTTTGCTTGTCTTACTGCCTTCCCTGCTTCCCTTAGGGAAGTTTGGTATGCCTCCCTATCTTCATCTCACTGCATTCCTTTATATTTCCTGAAGGTCAACCTTTTGGCTCTGACCTTTTCTGCTACTGTTTTTGAGAACCAAAGTGATTTCCTCCTTCTTTTGCTCTTGCTTTTCTCCCTAAGACAATGGGAAGTTGCTTCAAGTATTGTATCCTTAATGCTTGCCCACTTTGCCTGTACCCCCTCACCTGTATTTCATCTTGCCAGGGTTAGCTTACTTCTGTTGGCCATCTTATCAAAGTTTGTTCCTCTGAAGTCCTATAGTTTTGCCTTGGAATGGGATGACTTAGTTCTAGTGGCCAAATTGAACCATACCATGTGATAGTCACTGGCCCCCAGGTGACATTCTATCTGGAGATCTGTGATCCTTTCCCCCTTAGTCTGTACTAGATCCAGGATAGCCCTGTCTCTTGTGGGTTGTTGTACCATTTGATTGATGCCCTCCCTCTGTAGGGCATCCACTATTGTCTAGTTCGGGCAGATGTTCTGGCTGGTACTGACCAATCTGCATCTGGCATGTTGAAGTCTCCCGTTATCAGAACCTCCCCTTTAGCTGCCATTTTTGTATATCTTCTAAAAGTAATGTGTCTGTGTCCTTCCCTGGTCTGGAGGCCTGTAGACAACCCCAGTTTGTATGGCTGTCCCATTTCCTGTTTCCAGGGTGACCCACAGTTCTTCTGGCTCCTTATGTGTATTCTGAATTTCTGTAGCTTTGATATTTTCATTGACATAAAGGGCCACTCCCCCCCCTTACTGCACTTCAGTCTCTTATGAATGGTACATAGCAGAATATTGTTGTCTCCCAAGTGTGGTTACTCGTGAACCATGTCTCGTTAATGGCTACTATGTCTAGTTTAGCCGCTGTCTTTGTTGCCTGCAGATCTGGGATCTTGTTTCCCAGACTGTGGGCATTTGTGTACATTATTTTCCATTGGCCAGATTTTGGTGTGTTAGTTGTGGGGTGAAGTCCAGCTTTTCTCCAGCGTGTCATATGGGGAGCCATACCTTTCTCCTCACCTGGTGATACAAATGAACTACTGTTTGATCACTTGCTGAGGGGGAGAGGTCCTCTTCCTGTTCAATGTATCGGGTGCTGCACCCGTCTCCCAATTTGCTAGTTTAAATATTCTTTAAAGACATCAAACTTCTGCCCCAATGCACTGACTCACTCCTTAGTCAAATGCAGTCCATCGAATTTAAAGAACTTTTGCTCCCAAAACTGTTGCCAGTTACCTACAAATTTGTGTCTTTTTTCCTGGCACCAGTCCTTGAGCCACATGATTAGCTCCCCTATCTCCCATTCTCTGACTTTCTGCCCATCTGCTCCCCCTCTCCCAGACTGGCAGGACCTCAGAGAAGGAGATGCTAGACAAAATGGATGACAGTTTGTCTCCCAGCCTGATCAGGTGTTCCTTGGTCTCCACAACTGACCGGCTGGTGAGATTGTTAGTTCCTATGTGTATCAGGACATCAATGTTTTCTCTTGCTTCCTGCACAATTTTAGCAATGCGGTCAGTGTCTTTCCACGCTGATGTACCTGGAAGACATCTGACCATTACCCCTGGTAGGAGGTAGGTATCAGCTCCCCAAATCATGGAGTCTCCTATGATCAAAAGAGTTTGGCATTTCATTTGGTTGGTTTTGGGTTATTCTGAGTGCAAATCAGGCAGTTGTCAATGTAGTGTCTGATATGTTTGGTAATGCCAGGCCACCAACCAACAGTTTTGAGTCTCTGGAGTGTATTTTCAATTCATAGGTGTCGACCAGTGGAAGTATCATGAAACTGGTGGAGAAACTCAGATCTCAAGGATTGAGGGACTACCCACAGTTTGTAGGACAGGTCCTCTGGCTGGTACCAAACCAATTTGCCATCTTGTGACAAATGTAACCTACTAGGATATCTCTTATAAGGACTGTGACTGGGTAAGTCTTGTTCACTTCCTTTATCAAGAAGCCAGGACACATCTTTTAGTTGGGGATCTGCGTGCTGTGCCGTGGAAAAGTCCAGTGTCACAAAAGGTTCTGGTTTCTTCTTGAGATCAGCTATTTGCACAGCTGATAGAGCATTGGGGTGATCCATTGCCCATGTCTCCCCCCCCCTTGAGCACCCTCTTTTACAAGAGTATCTGCTCAATCATTGAAAGTATGATAAAGGTCAGATTTTGAGTGGGCTTTAACCTTGTGAATGAAAAGCTTATGCTTAAAGTACTGTGTGAGTTTGTGAATATAAACCACAAGTGATTTATATTTCACTGGGGAGCCATTAGAAGATGCAAATGAGTTCTTCTGCCAGAAGGGTAAAAATTCAGTGAGGGAGCAGTAGACCCAGTTGGAGTCTGTGAAAATGATGGTGCCTTTGGTACCTAGCTTTATCAGCTCGAGGGCACAGGCCACAGCTGCCAATTCTGTGTACTGTGATGATGCAACTCTGCAGTGCTTGGAAATTCCAACAGTGTTGCCATTCGGAAGCACGATGAACACTCTAAATCCAGCTACCTGTTCTCCTTGGTAACATGAGGTGGAGTTATCTGTGAACACATGACACAGGGAAGTGTTTGCAAGGAGTCTTGGAGTAGCAGGAAGAAAAGGGCCTGGATCAGGCAAATCAGGGTGTTGTAGTGCACAGTCGTGTGGTGCTCCTTGGTTTAGGAGTCCATGGGCTAGAATTGATGACATTTTGGCAGAATGGACCTGAATATCTCGGTCCTGAAGAAGAAGAGACCAGTGAGTCAGTCTGATGTTGGATACTGATCAATCCTTCACGCTGTCTGATAGCAGAAAAGTGGTGGGTGTATCAGGAGTGTAGCCAGAAATTTCTATTTTGTACATAATCTCCAACAGTTACACCCCCCTCCATTAAACAATGTACACATCCTTTGTAAATGGCACCCCCTTCCAAACAAGTCAGATTATTGTCAGATGATTCCTCTAATCTCTAAAGAGGTTATACATGTATCTGTCTCCTAAACAACAGAAGTTTAAACAGAGACACTCCTCAGTGGCCTACACTAACCCAAATACTACAGATTAGAATGAAAATGTTAACAGAAAGGCATATGGTT
The DNA here is from genome assembly GCA_016271365.2 of Neoceratodus forsteri. Taxonomy (NCBI): domain Eukaryota; kingdom Metazoa; phylum Chordata; order Ceratodontiformes; family Ceratodontidae; genus Neoceratodus; species Neoceratodus forsteri. The sequence goes on from CM057453.1 coordinate 1,285,049,446, forward strand.
TGTGGCAGGCACTCAACAAAACTGTACACAAATGTGTACCATGAGTATGCCTGTCTACACCCTTGGGGTGTATAGTTTGTGTTGATTATGATAGGTGAGTATCCAGTGATATACAGAAAATGTTTGACATCCCAATAGGTAGAGAGAAGGTTTCTTTCACAAAGACTGTACTTCTGTTCCACTGGTGACAACATTTGGGATGCATATGGAATAGGTCTTAGAGTAGCATTCACCTTCTGAACAAGGACTGCAGATATAGCAATGTCTGAGGTGGCTGATTCCAGATGGAAGGGCAATGCTGGGTTGGGATTCACTAAGGCTGGAGCAGAGGCCAATGCCTGTTTTAGTAGTGTCATAATCTGAGTGTAGATGAGACCCCAAGTCCAAGAAATGTCCTTTTTCAGAAGCTCATACAGAGGTGCGGCCTTCTGTGCAAAGTCTCAAATGAAGTCCTTGGAATAGTTGACCATTCCCAGAAAACATCTGAGTGTTACCACAGTGGTGGGTAGTGGCAAATCTTGTAGGCCTTGGATTTTCTTCCAAGCTGGGCTCTGGCCTTGTTCTGTTATGCATAGGCCAAGAAAGATTACTTCTTTCTGGCAAAGTTGTGCCTTTGCAGGATTGCATTTGAGGCCTGCTGTCTGTAGGAGGGTCAGCAGTTCATACAAGAGGTCAAAGTGTTGTTCTTTGGTGGCAGTTGCCAACAATAAGTCATCCACATACTGCAGAACACATTGTGGTACAAAGAAACCTTCCTGGGCATCCATCATGTGTAGATGGAAGAAGGAGGGGCTATTGTGAAACCCCCGCGGTAAGCAGGTCCATGTGTACTGTCAACCTTCAAGGGTGAAAGCAAATTTGTACTGGTGCTGACAGCCAGGGGAGTGACCAGAAGCCATTGGAGATATCAAGAGTGCTGAACCACTGATGATCAGGAGTTAGCAGTTTGAGCACATCAGGTGCTGATGCTACTGTAGGTGAGCAGCTAGGAGTGACTTGGTTAAGTTTCCTATAATCAGTTGTGAATCTCCAAGATCCCATGGGCTTTTTCACTGGCCAAATAGGTGAATTGGCAGTCAAGACAGAAGGCCTAATTACATCTTGTTTAAGGAGTGACTGAATGGTTTCTCTGAGCGATGGTAAGGCCTCAGCAGAAAAAGGGTATTGCCTTTGCGTGTCATGTACTGGGCCTGGGATTTTGATGACAGTTTGCATCCTCCCACAGTCATGCTTGTGCATGGCAAAAGCATCCAGATGCTTCTGAGAGATGGATACGAGCCTTTTAAGAAACTCATGATTTTGGAATCGTGCTATGATGTCATATTCCTTGTCGTTAATGGATATAATTGCAACCACATGCGAATCAGAATTCATGACAGTGTGGTATTGTCCTCTGATTTGGATCAAGAGCATATTGGCTAGAACCACCACACAGCTGTGTGGCACCAGAAAATCAGTTCCCAAAATGCTGGGATGATCATGTAACACCATGCAGTCGAAGGTATGGTGTGTGTTCAAGTTGCCTATAGCCACTGAAAGTACAATCGAGTGATACATAGATAGGTGATGTATTGGTCCTCCATATGGTAGACCAAGGAGCATTTGCTGGGTCATCATCATGTAGTACAGACACAGCCATGCCTGTATCGAGTAGCATTGTCAGTTGGCAGCCCCGACCTTGGCGTAAGGCCTTCTGTTTCTGTCCAAAGCAAGCTTGTTCACAATACGGACTGGAGTCTGTTGTTGTCAATCCATACTTCCAGTACCAGAGACCTCCTGAAAAAGTGAGTGGGCCTGTTCTTGTCAGACCTCTTCCCAGTCCTGGACAGCTGCTATAAAGGGTGTAGCATCAGGGTTTATGCCTGGTGTTGCCTGGATCCCTATAGTTCTGGAATCCCCATGGCCTAGTGAGGCCTGCTGTCCTAGGGCTGTGATGATGTGTGACAGGACTGCATCCACTACAGATTGAACCTGACCAAGAAGATTCTGGAGATTTTTGTTCTCATCTGCGATCTCTCGGTAGGAAGGGCCTGATCGATTTTTTTGATTGCCCCCGTTGGAATCAGAATTCCAGTTACATTTGTTACGGCTCCAGTTCCCACCTCCAGACTAGGAATGCTGTTGGTTCTCCAAGGATGTGGGCTTTTTGTCTTGGGCCTTGCCCTCCACTGTGTAGTGGGTTGTGGACTCGCTGGTAGACTGTACCACAGCCACCTTTTTCAAACTGGATCCAAGGTCTCGGACTTAGAGCTGGTAAACCTGCTCTGTCTTTTGAAGGACGTATGCAGATTTGTCTGTGGTGGGGAAAACTGTTGGTTTCACCTTTTCATGGACAGCCGGATGCATATTCCAGAGGAACAAATTTTTGTATTCAGTTAGATTGGCATCTGCGGGTTCACCAGCAAGGTGTTTACCAGCATGATAGGCCATCCACAAGCTCTGATGAAATGTCACAGGGCTTTCTTTGGCATTTTGTTTTACAGGATGGGCCAGCATCACACCAACCATGCCTGGGCTGTTCGCGGCAATAAGTTCCACTGTGATCTGATCAAAAGTCACTCCGGTGTCTCGGCCGGCTACATCTGGGAGTTTTGCTCAGAGGCCGGAATCAATGGTCTGTCAGAGGATCTGTACCTGGTAGTCCTCCGCTAGGCTGAGCATCTCACATTTGGAGCATACTTTCTCCAAATGGCAGCTGCAATGGTCAGTGGGGCCTATACGGCCTATGCTGTCAGTGATCTGCTGTACAGAGTGAGTCATCTGAAAGGGATTACTGTGGACACAGTCACGGGTAAGAGTGGCTCGTGCACTGTGAAGGGTGGCCTCCTCTGTGGCGTCAGCCACAGTTCGGACAACAGAATCCTGGGAAGCAGCCTCCCTCATCATTTGTTTCATATGTGCTTTGAAGGCCTGCTTGCTTCTCTCAGGCAAATCTGAATTGCTGAGTGTGGTATCAATCATTCTATTACTCTCCTGCCTGTCGGTCAATGTCAAGGCGGCAATCAGAGAGGCCACTGGTAGACCTAAGAGGCCAGGAGTAGGCCTACACCTCCTCCCTATCATGGGTGTTGCTGTCCTGGTGTCACACATGATAATCATCATCACATTGATGACGTAGGGTAGTGCTGTCATAGCAGGGGGATTCACCATCTTGTGAATGACATGGGGACACTGGACCACAGTAAAAGCGTGACTGGGCATCATATTGGGAAATATCATCAACAGAGCCATTATCTCCAGATGACGTGTGGTCAATGGGTGTATAGTGAAACGTGCCCATCACCTTAATGTGACCAGTCAAAACCTCTTGCTGATAGTGCAGTTTCTCCACCTTGTCTTTACATTCTACGTGACTAACTTTTGCAATGCTCAGTTTCACACCTTTCGCAACATCTTTCTGTAACACTCTATATGTGGCACTCAATTAGCAGTTGTCCCTAAGTTCCCTATCCACCTCATCACTTACCTGTTTCAGGCCATCTCATAACTCACCTATCTTCTCACACAATTGGTCATTCGTATTACTCAACAAATCATTAATTTGCAATACCTGCCTCTTATCCTGTCTTAAACTTTCACATCCCTCGCTCAACATGCATATATCTCTCTGATTACCTTCACCAGAACAGTGCAAAAGAGTCTCTTTCTTATTTCACAATGACAGAATTTCAGTTTCCAGCTGTTGCTCTTTTTTCAAACTTTCAGATGCCTGCAAACCCATCTCTTTCTTAAGAGACGAGAGTTGCAGTTCGAGGGATCAAAACCTCAATTCAGAGGCTTCTAAAGCAGCAGACAGAGCTGTGACCAACAGCCCGTTAGCCTCACACTTTTTGGCAGTTTGTCTCACCTCAGAGTACTGGGTTGAAATCCCTAGCATGGGGTTTTTGGATTAAATCGCATCCAGCGTGAAATCACTCCAGCTTCCATGGGAGGTAAGGAAGTTAGAGACATTGAGTCTCATGACTGCGCCTATGTTTAATGTTGTAGACATTGTAGTACCAGTAAAAGTAATTGGGGGAACACAAAATCATTAACCTGTAAGAGGCTGTCATGCTATGTATCGATCCACAACAGGCAAAACCAGCAGATGGGTGGGCTGCTGTACTCTCATAGTCCTGCAATTCAAAACTGCCATTCAGCATGGTGAGTCAGCATCGACCGAGCCCAGTAAGTAGCCAGACTTTGCAAGTTGCTACGGAGTTGAGAGTAACGGGAGAGGTGGTGCGGGAGTGTACACCTCCTGTACCCATAGGAAAGGGAGATGTTTAAGCAACAAGTGAAACTTTGCACCAACCAAACCAACCTGCATGCGGTCACCAATATCTTTGGGTAGATAACCCCAATCATATTCTTTGTGGTAACAGAGGTGCAAATGAGTCACAGACATGTTACATATCGATAATAAATCTCGTTTATTACACAAAAAGGAAATCACAGTTGCCCTAAGCAGTTCTTACAATAAGATACTGGGAGCCGAACCTAGCGTTCTCCAATACCCCAAAGAGTGTAGAAGATCTCCAGGGGGAATAAGCAATGCATTGAATTATATTCTATGATAATTACTATGTAACCATTAGCAAGAAGCAGTGCTACATACATAAAGAAAACCCTATTGGCCAAAGGTTAGGTGGCTCCACAGTATTATCTAGTCCTATACAATGTGTGCTAAGTCAGCTACATCATAAAACAATGAAGGCATAGATGGTACATGTAAAACACAGGATGTGGTGCAATTATACATAAATCCAAAAGATGGCAGTACCGACTACATAATACTATATCAGAAGATTACAAAGACACTGGTGTCTTGACCTACTATTTGCAGTTTCCATGCTTACAGAAAGTATAGTAATACAAATCATAATGTACCCTGACAGTTACACTTGTATGGTAAGTGTCTATGCCCTATAAATTAGTATAACATATGCATAGTATAGTTTGCCTAAGGTGTACAGATGGAATGCCAATTAGGGTGTAAGGACCTCATATAACAGAACCATCTGTCAACCTGCACTGCTCAATATGTTCAGTAAACCACAGAAGGCCCCAGCCTCTCTTCCGTCAGTGAGATCTAAGTTTGTTTCTACTATATCGTGGTTGCTTGCCTTCCTATATGAATGTACCTAGGAGAGCTCTATGATTCCAGTTCGACAACTATTTTGTCAATCAACGTTACAGTGATGGATTTATGTCAACCACAAATTGCGGTTGGCATAAATCCATCTGGAAACCTGTGTGTTTTTTTTGGGGGGGTTCCAACCCCAAATCCCCCATGTGGGGGGCTCTGCCTCCCACACCCCTTGGACCTGAGGATTATCAACTCCGAGTTGGAGTTGATTCGGGAAGGGGAGTGCAGGATCATGGGAAAGAAAGCCAGGGTCCTGGGTGGACTTTACAGCGATCTGTCGATGTTGTCGGCATCAGCCTGTTTGCTGTAAATGTTTCACTGCAGGATCGGCACATGACCTAAGAATCTGATTATGTGGTCAAACAAGGCATTAGATATTGAGATGGGGACATGTGCGAGATCAGATGGAGAAGCTTTGGAGCAGTGATCATTTTAATTGCCTTGATTTTTTCAATTAATGAGAGATGGAGGGGTATCCATCTTTCAAATTCAGTTTGTATCTTGGTCAGAAGTGGAGCAAAGTTTACCTCACACATCTTGTTAATACCAGGGGTGATGTGGATCTCCAGGTATGTAATGGAGTCCAGAGACCACTTCAAATTAAGAGCCTCAAAAACAGGGGGATGGCAGTTGTGATTGAGGAGGAGGACCTCTGTTTTGTTTTGGTTGATTTTGAGGCCAGAGAAAGAGGTAGAGGTTTCTAGCAGCTGCAGCAATGGATGGATTGAATTATGGGCATCATCCAAGAGCACCAGCAGAATATCTGCATACATTAAAGTTTTGTGCCAAGTGTCTCCCACCAGAATCCCTTTGATGTTCAAGTGTTGTCAGAAAACAGTGGCTAGGGCTTCAATAGCAAGAACAAATAAAACTGGTGAGAATGGACATCCTTGTCTAGTGCCACAAGCTAATGAGAAGGGTGTAGAGAGTGTGCTGTTTGTTAGAACCTGAACATGAGGGGTGCAGCGTGTTGCCTATATGACTGATAGGAAGGTTCAAAGCCCATATGTGTTAGAACTGCATAAAGGTACCCCCACTCCACTGAGTCAAACGTTTTTTCTAAATCTATTGCAATTGCTGGGGTAGGCGTGGGAGAGGCTTTAGCTAGGTGCATGGGGTCTAGCGGTGTGTAGATGTGGTCCAAGCTCAGTCGCCCCTGACCAAAGCTGACAAGCGAAGAACAAATAATTTCCTGAAGAAGAGTTTCGAGCCTCTAGTCAAGATCTTCATATACATTTTGCTATCAGTAGTTATGAAGGAGATTGGCTGGTAACTAGAGGGTTTCCTAGGATCTTTTCTGGGTTTAGGAAGAACTGTAATCATTGCTGTGGCCATAGTAGGTAGGAAAGTTACAGTTTATTTTATTTCGATTTAGAGGTGCTGTACAATTGGGGATATCTGTGGGGCTAGAATTTGGTATCAGTCAATGGGGAGGCCAACTCCTCCATGGGCTTTGCGGTAGCTGAGTGATTTCATAGCAGTATAGATTTCTTCCGTAGTGATTGGAAGGTCCAAGGCATTTGCTTGCATTTGGCTTAGTTTGGGGAACTCTAAGGAAGAGAGAAAGGAGGACAGTTGGCCATGATTAGGAGCTGCTACTGAAGTATGAAGCTCAGTATAAAACTCTTTCATGGCAGTATTGATTATCAGCCAGGGCCGTACAGATCTGACCTGAGGCATTACAGAGTGAGGCAATGTGTCAGTCAGCCTGCTGCTTTCTCAGATGGTACTCCAGCAGCTTCCCACTTTCGCCCTTCCCCTTCTCAATGGCTTTGCTTGAGATAAATAACTGCAAGTTCTGCCTTTCCAGCATTGAAAGCGTAATGTCATTGCAACACTTTAAGATCTCCACATATTGGGTGGATTGGGCCTTGGCTTTGGGAATAGCCTGAAAAGCGTTTTCCTTTTGGGCAAGCTGGGCTTCCAACTCAGCAAGTTCATGCTCATGCTGTTTCTGGTGGTGCCCAGCATACCTTATTATATGCCCTCGAAGTGTGTAGCTCCATGTCATAATAGCGATTGCAGAATAGTACTGCATGTCAGGGATAGTGTAAGCTGCAGGACACTTTTCCCAGGGATTCCCAGCACTCAAGTTTTGAAATAAAATGGACAAACACCCACCAACTACCAGTGCTGGGTAAGTTACTTGTTCTATTATTTTCTATTACTTTTGGAAACTTGTTACAGAAAGCTCTGTGCAGTCAGTAGCAAGGATGGAGAAGTACTGGAAAAAGTAATACACCTTACAGTTATAATTAATCCCAGACACTAGTTCAGTTCAGCTTTGTGGCTCTGTATCTTTGTTTTATGGAGGAGGAGCATTAGAGACAGTTACCTCCTCGGGCTGATTGATCGGGTGTGGAGTTACTGAGATAGCTGCACTACTGGTAGAATGGGATGTCCTGATCACCACCACTGCAGCCCAGGAGAGAGCGGTAGTGGCCTGTCCTTCCTGCTGGGTTTAGGAGGGTTGGGGTTCCAAAGCTGTGGTAGTTGTAATGAACTCCGTAGGAGGTGGGAGGCTTGCTAGTGGAGCATATCTGTTGCTGGTTAACATACTAGCTGGCAGGTCACCTTCATTATCTGACACCGCACTGGACCTGCAGCTTCTCAGTCGGGTCTGTTGCTTGGCTGTGTCCTTCAGGGTATGGTTTTAATTTCTGTTACAACATTTAATTTTCAGGGTTGTATCCATGCCTCTTCTTCATCCACAAATGCCAATGTAGCCCCTAAGGCACCGGGAGACGGGTGCCCAGTTACCATTTGCCTAGCAGATGTCTCTTCATCTTTTTGGGGATGAGTCCTTGGGTATGAGAACAGGGCTGCTAAAGGCCAGGTGCCATGGATAAAGTCCATTGTTGCCTCTAGGGAGATGACAGTACATGGGATATCATTTTCATTCATTTGGAGATAGGCCAGGTACCGTAAAGTAAAGGGTACTCTGGCTCTGTGAAGGGCTTGTTGAGCTTCAATGAAGGCTCTGTGCTGTTTGGTTAGTTCATGGGAGTAATCCTGGAAAATCATCAACTGGTGTCCCTGCCACTCCAGACTGCCAAGTTCTCTAGCCTGTCTTAAGAGGGACTCCTTTACCTGGAACTGAAGGAATCGAGCAATGATGGGTTGGGGTCAGTTGCCTTGTTTAGGCGGGGGATGCCAAAGAACAGTGGGCCCATTTGATGTCAAACCGAGGGTCGCCTGGCAATTGGAGGAGCTGCATGAGTGCATAGCATAAAAAAGCTATAGTGTTGCCAAGTTTGACTAGTTCCAGGAATACAACAACCCTAAGATTGTTCTTACAGCCCTTGTTTTCAAGATTGTCAGTTTTGTCCTGCATTTGTTGGATTTTAGCAATATCAGACACAGTCCCGCGCTCACCACCCAAATAAGAAAGGCTGCTCACAGGTACATTATCCTTGGTGCTTCATTTTATTAAGGTGCAAATGTGCATAAAAACGTCCTGACACATTTCGCAATTTACATTCCTTTCTCAAAGGATCTACTGAACACTGAAAAAAGGCACCTTATATATACATAGGAGAATTACATCAGCAAGATGAGACAGAATGAGCGATTGTGATATCACACAAGTGCAAGTGAATTTATATAAAAATGAATAAACAACCATAAAAAACAGTATATACTGTACATTTAAAAATACTCGCACTGTACTGTCAGTATTTGGAGAATAGTAATAATCAAATGAAGGCACAAAGATATTTGCTTACTTCAAGGTTTGTCCCAGCACACCAGCCCTGTGCAGCCTCTGTTCTCTAACAAGTAATTTGTTGGATTTTCCTGCTCTTCTCCGTAATTAGCGTCATGAGTTTGTGACAGATCATTCCGTTGTGGAGTACCTTTTGCTCTGTAACTGCAACATGCGCATCCAGATGGGTGATTTTTTGTTCAGTATTTTGAAAGGAATTAACTTTAATGTCTTTTAGCTCAGTAAGAAATTGAGAAAACATGTTTTCAATCTTTTTGACAGGGAAAACAACTGCCATGATCAAGCCATCACTGCCACACACAGAACATAGCCAGAATCAGAGAGCCAGGATTGCAGTTTGTGCCCCTCAAGATTGATGAGTTTCTTGGATATTTCTTGCTGAAATCAAATAGGGAGATACTGACTCACAGAATTTGTGATTTCAAAGTTGCTGCTGTGTTGAGAAAGCCACGGATGCCTTGCGATTAGGGACCGGGTAAATGAAAGCAGGGATAATGTGGCCGTCTTGCCTGCTTGGTAGCTATGCCCCTCTATCTTGTGCTAATTGAAAACTAGGTAGCCAGTTTTGAGTATTTAATAGCCAACATGGCTACCATGGATGGTTTTATAAATGTTTCTGCTTCTTTTTATTTGTACTCATTAAGCAGCACTGCTTCTTTATGGTGTATTAACTATTTTCTGTACTTTTACCAGAATGTTCTATTCTCAGGGTATACAGTACCACTTTAAGAGGTGTATGTCACTTTAAACTGACAGCATAAATGTTTTGCACCATTTAGAGGCAGCATTCCCATGATTATGCACCTGGATAAGGTGTGAAACTTCAGGAGGCTAGTCCCAAGACTTGCGCACTGCTTGTACTGAATAACGTAATCTGTGTATTTCGTGGTCAGCGTATGATTTCCTGGTAACTCTGTTCTCAGCCTGGTTTGTTGTTTTGGATACCATAGATGAGATGGGAGCTGCCAAGGTGAGCAGGGGTGCCAGTAGATGATGCTAGGTTGTAACAGTGGTTGCCAAGGAGTACACAATGTGTGGTAGAGGAGTGTCAGGATGTGGGGCACGTGTGTGTTTGTGTTTGTGTGTGTGTGTGTTTGTGTGTTTGTGTTTGCAACATAGTACAGGGAACTGGCAGTGTAGAGGCTGCAGGTGAGGGTAGTATGGCCCACACAGGCTACAGGGATGCTGTTGCTATACACCATAGGCGATGGAATGTGCTGCTGTACCATGATGGCTACAGAGGTGAAAATTCACGGAGGCCAAGCATACAGTGTTCAGCTGGGAATACATGGCAAGGGAGGAGATATGTGTCCACTCCAAGGCCATGGCTGTGGAGCAGAACTAGGCCTGGCTGGAGCTGGCTGTGGTGGCCAGGATGCACTTCAGTGTGGCATAGTGTAAGAAGAGAGTGAGCAGACTGAAGCTACAGAACAAATAACAGTTGGCTGCACTGTGCCACAGCCAGAATGCCAAATGGAGGTCAGTGACAGCTGACCCCTTCACCCCTCTGGAGGAATTGCTGGCCTCCATCATAAGGTGGGAAGCCATTAAGGTTATACCTGGAGCTGAGGAGACAGTGAGAGAGGCACAAATACCTGCAACACCACCTACTGGCCACAACTGGAGTGCAGAACCGTTGTTATATGTATAGTACCCAATGCAAAAATAATCTGAATATATATTTTACAAATTTGTTTTTGATCTCTTTTTTATACAAGTGAGCCATTATATAATCACAATAATGCACCAGAGGTGTGCTACATGCAAGCAATAACATGCAACGAGGTGTGAGTTATCTCTTGAGAAGATCATGCCCAGGTGTGTTATAAGCCATGTGGCGATTGCACCGAGTGCCTTAATAACCTGGGCTTGCTCTTATCAGGAGATAACCCACACCTCGGAGTGTGTTATTGTGCTTATAAAATGGGTCCCTGAGTAAGTATTTAAGAAAAAAAGGGCAAAAAAAGTGACAAAATATTTTAAAATTGAGCGTTTAATAGATGAAGTAGTAAATAGTACCTCTATTTCTATAGTTTCTGTGGTGTGTGTGGTGTGTGGTGTGTGGTGTGTGACCACTGCATGGTGCCCCATCCCCCATATACACACAAATACTGATATGGTTGTCGGTTTTCTTTTCCATGTTTAGCGTTGTGCATGCTTTGAAAAGGGGAGAGTTGATACTTTTATTTTGATTTATTGAGCAGTTGACTGAGTGAGTGGATCGTTGAACAGCTACTTCCAGTTCTTCGGTGAGCTGTTCAGATCACGGTCGGCACTGAAAGACACATAACAGCCAAAGTAGTCTAATTCAAGGTTATTATATTATTTTATTTGATAATTTTGGTAGGGTTTGCTGGACAACCATCTTGTGTGACTGTTTAGAAATTAAAATCCTGTTTGAGAGCGAGCATGACCTTCAACAGACGCCATAGTGAGCAATCACTGTGGTTTCTGCAGACTGCTTGGATCACTGTGGTTTCATTGAACAGGTCGCTGTGGGGTTCCATGTAATAAACTGGTTTCCCAAAAAGTGCAGTGAGTCTTTATTTTAAGGACAATCTTTATTATGTAGCCATTTGCTGTCACCTGCAAAGTATCAACTGAATGCCTCGTGGAGGATTACTGAGAAAGATGACAGATCTGGGGGTGACTAGGGACATAATGACATGGGTAGGTTACAGGCTAAAGGAAAGGCAGCACAGGTCTGTGGGTAATAGAGTCATATCTGATGAGACATGGGTCACAGATGGGGTACCACAGGCATCTGTCCTTGGCCCTGTCCTCTGAAACAGGTTCACCAACAACACTGGAGAAGGAATCTGTGGCACTGTGTGTCATAGCACAGATGACAGTAAGCTCAGTGTGAGTGTGATGAGCAATGAGGGAAGTGTGGAAATGCAGAGTGACATGCAACAACTACTAAGGTGTTCCACTGTGTGACAGTGGACAATCAATGACAACTGTGCAATGTTATGCACTTAGGGAGGAAGAATAAGGGGACACAGTATGACATGGTTGGAGGAAGTTGCAGCACTAAGGCTGGGGAACTAGTATTATGAGGTAGCATTAGTGCCATAACCAAACAATCACACTAGTGCAACAGTACCGATAGTATGGCTGATAGGATGCTGGGATGTATCGGGGGAGATATTAACAGCAGAAGAGAGAGATTGTGGTACCCCATAAAGATCCTGTGTGAGGTCACACCTCTGGTGCTATGGCCAGTTTTGTACTCTTCAACCCTCTAAAGACAAGGACAGTCATGTGATGGTTCAGTGAATGGTGACAGGGAGGATGCAAGAAAAACAGGGAAGGTTTTGCGAGAACCACCTCAAGTCACTGAACATGTATACGCTGCAGACTACACAGGAGAGGGGAGATAAGATAGAGATATTCATGCATCAGACAGAAGTAAACAAGGTGACCACTGGAGAATTATGTAGCATGAGTAATGGTTTGCGGGCACATGGACAAGGGTGCAAACCAAAAGGAGGGATGTACGCAAGGGCTATGAGAAGATATTAGTCAACACAAAGGGTGGTGGACCTATGGCACAGTCTACCAGCCATGGTGGTGAGCACAGATACAAGTAATTGCATCCAGCATGGCTGGGATAGATTGAAGGGTATAGTGAATTCTCAGGGTGCAGGTGTCATGGAGGGAAATGGGGAAGGGATATAGCTGGCTAGTACCCTGTATGGAAAATTGTTCCCACATTTTGATAGGGAGCCATGGGCAAACTTGAGGGGACCTAGGTAGTTTACTGCTGTACATTTCATGTTTCCATGTTTGTATAACCATCTCTGTAGTTGTCTCCAGTGTACTGTAACATAGAGGACTCCTGTAGATATCGCATTTACCCTTCCAATCCCCTATAACCTCACCCTACTCTTCTAATCTACGTTTGTATCTTCTATGGCCCCTCTAATATCTCACCATTGCCTATGATGACTCCATCACTGTCCATGCCTCTCATGCATCCTCCTGTGACTGTCATCTCCGTGGGGACTTCAGTCTTACATGTTGGTGCCAACAACCATAACTCCCCCCATTCTTGTGTTGTGAAACTGTAATAACATACTTAATGAACATACTCAGTACAATCTCCACTCCACCAGCTCCACCCACCACTTCCATCTGGGCACGGTGCAATTCTGTCACCCCATCATATCATTGCAGCTGATACCCTTATGGATGCCTTCCACGACCACTGCAAGCCTGGCAGTATGAGGAAGGACAGGCCCACTTTGTCTTCCCCTACTACATTAGGTCTATACCCTTGTGGTTGCTAGTACTGGCACCCTAAACAACCTGCCTGCATATGATTGTTCCCCCATCTACAGTGCTCCAACTCTGACGTTGCCCTCACCCTATTCCACACCACAGTTACCATGTACTGGGACAAGCATGCCCCCACCTTGATAATTTAGGGGATACAGTTCTTACCATCCCTGATTACAACTGACATCATGGACCAGTGTGGTTCCTGAGATAAAGCATGGACCACTTTTACATTTGCTTGCTCCCAGTGTGGCCTATCTTCCTACAGGTTACATTGCTGTGCCTGTAGGATGAGTATTTGTTCTGCTAAGGACCACAATGTCAAAACAAGTATTGTATGAGTACCTGTAGCAGGTACTGCCTGGCTCCAGAATATAGGCATGTTATTTACTGTAGCTGTACCTGCATAGCAGACAAGCATGTGCAGGCCTGCCGTATATCCTACACTGATACTATCCACCATATGCCAGATGTTAACTGGATGACATGTACTGCAGCCACATCCAAGAACAGGGTCATTCTCGATGCCCTGCATGGGGCAGGCCTTAGACAGCTAGTGTTGAAACCCACTCAGGAGGAAGCAATACTAGACCTGGTACTTTCAAATGGAGAGAGGATCACAAATTTAGAAGTCAGTAGACATCTGGGAACAAGTGTCCACTGAACAGTGTGCTTCACAATAAGCACAACCATGGAGACAAGCCATACAAAAACAAGGATACTGGACTTTAGAAGGGCTGACTTTGGCAAAATGGGTGAATACCTGAGGAATGCACTAGCAAATGGCCAAAAAGGAGGGGTGGAAGAACAATGGAGAAACATCAAAACTGCTATCATACAGGCAGCAAGCCTTTGTGTGAAACAAATAAAGAAAACAAAGCGGAGTAAAAAACCACTATGATTCTCAAAAGAGGTGGCAGGGAAGGTTAAGGAGAAAAAGGCTGTATTCAAAAAGTATAAGGAATCGCAGAAGGAGCATGACAGGGAACTGTATCAATTAAAGCAGAAAGAAGTGGGGAAGGCAGTCAGAATAGCAAAGGCCCAAACCGAGGAAAAATAGCCAACTCAGTTAGAAGGGGATAAAACCTTCTATAGGTACATTAGGGAGCATAGAAAGGTTAAGGGAGGAATAGTGAAGATTAATAAAGGAGAGGGGAGGTGGGCAGAGGGAGACAGTGAAAAGGCAGAGATACTGAATGAGTAGTTTTGCTCAGTATTCACAAAAGAAGATGAGGAGGAGTTACCTAAACCAGACAATAGAAGCACTCTGGGTAGGGGGGTTGACACCAGTCCATTTACAGAAGCAAGAGTCCTGAAAGAACTCCTAAAACTCAAGGTGGACAAAGCCATGGGGCCTGACGGGATTCACCCCAGAATCCTAAAAGAACTAAGGGAGGACCTAGTGATGCTACTGACCACACTTTTTAACAAATCATGGGAGGATGGGGTGGTACCTGAGGACTGGAGGAGGGCAGATGTGATTCCCCTTCACAAAAGTGGGAGCAAGGCAGAAGCAGGAAACTACAGACCTGTAAGTTTGACCTCAGTGGTAGGGAAAATGATGGAATCACTCCTGAAAGAAAGAATTGTTGAGTACCTAGAGGCCAGCGGGGCACAGGGCCCAAAGCAGCATGGATTTACAGCAGGAAGGTCATGTCAGGTGAATCTAATTGATTTCTTTGACTGGGTGACCAAAGTAATAGACCAGGGAGGGGCTGTGGATAAAGCCTACCTAGACTTTAGCAAGGCATTTGACACAGTCCCGCACAAAAGACTAATAATCAAGTTAGCCAGCCTGGGAGTGGGTTCCAGGGTGGTAGCCTGGGTAGTAAACTGGCTGCACAACAGGACACAGAAGGTAATAGTGAATGGAACACATTCCGAAGAAAGGGGGGTTACTAGTGGAGTACCTCAGGGCTCAGTACTGGGTCCAGTCCTCTTTAATATCTTTATAGGTGACGTTGCAGTGGGTCTAGTGGGAAAGGTATGCCTCTTTGCAGATGACACAAAGATCTGTAACAGAGTTGATACACAAGGGGGGGGTAGAAAGGATGAGAAGGGACTTGGCAAGGTTGGAGGAATGGTCAGACATATGGCAACTTAGATTGAATGCAAAGAAGTGCAAAGTAATGCACCTCGGAAACAAAAACCCAGGAGAAGAGTACACAATAGCAGGAGAGGTACTAACAACAACAAAAATGGAAAGGAACTTGGGGGTAGTCATATCAGATGACCTAAAGGTGGGTAAGCAATGTAAGAAGTCAGTAAGGAAAGCCAGGGGGATACTGGGATGCATAGGACGGGGCATCACAAGTAGAAAAAGGGAAATGGTTATCCCTCTGTACAGACAGTAGGTGAGACCCCATCTGGAATACTGTGTGCAGTTTTGGAGACCCCATCTAGGCAAGGATATAGACAGGATGGAAGCAGTCCAGAGGAGGGCAACTAAAATGGTGCAGGGTCTGCATCAGAAACCATATGAAGAGAGACTGAGAGAGCTTAATATGTATACCCTTGCTGAAAGGAGGGACAGGGGGGACATGATAGAAACTTTTAAGTACCTCAAGGGAATTAACAAAGTCCAGGAGGGTAGCATCTTTCAGAAAAAAAGATGTGTAAGAACAAGGGGGCACAATTTAAAGATAGAGGGGGGACGGCTCAGGAGTAATGTGAGGAAATTTTTTCATGGAGAGAGTGGTAGATGCATGGAACCGCCTTCCTGGGGAGGTTGTTGGGTCTAAAACAGTGGGGGAATTCAAACATGCATGGGGCAGACATAAGGCAATTATAGTTGGGGGGTTGCAGGAAGTAGGCTGTTGATTAACTAGAATCTGCAGCTTATCCAATAGGAAGGGAAATGGGCAGACTGGGTGGGCCAAGTGGTCTTTATCTGCCATCAAAGTCTATGTTTCTATGTTTCTATATGTCATTTCAGGTGCTGGACAGTGTGATGGTGATGGTTACGCACAGCCATCAACATGGCTACATGCCCTGGAACGGGCCATGTGGCAGCAGAAGTGGCAGGATGCCAGGGCCTATGCAGAGTGAACACACCTCAGGATGCAGGAGGCAGAAAACTCTGGGGTGCTATATGACAAAGACCATGATGCAGTGGTGAAAATGGTGAACACGGCACCTGCAGCTGACCACCCTGATGTGCCACGGGCACAGCCAAACCCTGTCATCACTGCGGACCTGCGGACTATAGAAGGGGAGCCTGAAGATGAAGGGGGGATGGTGGAGGGGATGATGTACCATCACAAAGGTGGGAGAAGCTGCACACCTTCTTGCATATGGTGTGAACAGAGCTCCAGACTGTGGTGGATGATATGTCTCGCTTACAGGGTTCACTGCAGTCAGTGGTGGACAACGTTGTCACCTTCAAGGAGCTCTAGACTCCTCTGTATGTAGCTGTCATTAATATCTGTAGATTTTAGAGTTAATATAGGTTACATTAATTATAAAATGGGCAACATATTTTGAGGCTCCTGATTGGCTGAAAGAGGTTTTCAGCTGTGTCCTTATCAGGACATAACCCTGCAACCGGCACTACTTGTGCCAACCTGAGCCCCACAACACAAACAAATCAGTGTGCTACTCTCACCAAAAGTTGTGCCAGCTTAGCATCAGGACCATAGAGGACCTACAGAACACTGCTGTCCTCCTGCCCCCCCCACACATACACACACACTATCGCTCAGTGCACCTAGGTAGAACTACAGTTTTATAGATGTATTGTTTAATTAAAATCTGACCTCTACAATTGCAAATGCTGCCGGCAACAAAGAAACTGAAGCAGGTGTTGTGGGTTTCAAAATCTGCGCCTCAGATCTAGCAGCTCTCTGTTAGTGATCCAGCGAACGAACATCAGGTTTAAAATCAAGATTGTCCTTAAAATAAAGACTCACTGCACTTTTTGGGAAACCGGTTTATTACGTGGAACCCTGCAGTGACCAGCCCAATGAAACCACAGTGATTCAAGCAGCCTGCTGAAACCACAGTGATTGCTCACTACGGCAGCTGTTGAAGGTCATGCTCAATCTCAAATGGGTCGCTCATTTCTAGACAGTCACACAGGACAGTCGTCCAGCAAACCCTACCAAAATTACCAAATAAAATAATATAAAAACCTTCAACTAGACTACTTTGACTGTTATGTGTTTTTCAGTGCCGACCGTGATCTGAACAGCTCACCGAAGAACCAGAAGTAGCTGGTCCGCCCACTCAGTCAGCTGCTCAATAAATTGAAACAAAAGTATAATCTCTCCCCTTTTCAAAACATGCACAATGCTAAACATGGAAAAGAAAACCAGCAAAATTATCAGTATCTGTGTGTTTATGGGGGTTGGGGCACCATGCAGTGTACATCACACACCACAGAAACTATAGAAATAGAGGGACTAATTTACTACTTCTTCTATTAAAAGCTCAATTTTAAAATATTTTGCCATGTTTTTTGACCTTTTTTTTTCTTAAATACTTACTTGGTGGCCCATTTTATAAGCACAATAACATACTCTGAGGTGTGGGTTATCTCCTGAGGCAAGCGCCTCTTGCCTTATAACGCACATGGGCATGCTCTTATCAGGAGATAACCCACACCTCATTGTGTGTTATTGCTTGCATGTATATACTTTACTGGTTTTATTGATGTTGTTTATCATTGTTTGTAGCATTCTGTTGATTTTACACATTGTAATTACTATATTCCTGTTTCATATACATATGGTGTATGTGTCATTATTCCATTGTACTAGTATATCTGATGGGTTCGACACCTGCACATCCCCCAGCAACATGTGTGATACAGTGATGTACTGTACAGTGGCAGGTGCACCGCACCAGTGGTATTGCTGAATGCAACACTATGGTGTTCAGTATGGCACATATACCTGCATGCCTAGGGGAGCAACTTGCCAATGCATTGCATTGTTCCCTGCAGTAGCAGGCAGCACTGTACCACTGCAGGGAATGGCAGTGCAGCATGGCTACCTCCTGATTATATGCATGTGTGTGTAACCCCATGCCCTAAGCATGCCCTGGCATGTATGAGTATTGTAGAGACACCTGTATCCAGGTCCAGCAGCACTGATGTGTGACACCCCTATTGTCTGCCACCTACCCCTACTGGTGGTACAAGCATTCAGATAGCAGTATTGTATGCAATTGCACTGCAGCATTACATAATAGACATCTCCACTGTGTAGGGCATACTGAGCTGCATAATACCACTACCACAGTGTTGACCATATTCAACACCTCATGGCTACAGACCAGTCTTATACACATAGTTGTTGGGGACATGCCACTACATGATTGCATGCAATGCACTATAGGGGTGTAATAGAACTACACAAAAGAGATACACATGAACAGTTGTTTTGTATATGTAATTTGAATGTACACAAGTATGTTATAAAATGTGGTTGTTTTATTCATTGTGAACAGACTACTAATATCCCATTGCTATCCCACTGCTAAGCACATGTATTTATAAGCCAAGTGTGCATTGCTCCTCTTGGGACGTGACAGGGGTTGGGTCTGTGTGGGTGAAGGCAAAGGACACGATGTGACTTCAGTTCTTCACATTTGCTGAGGTACATTATTACTGTATTACCCTTGCAGTGCACCATTTCACAAAATACTGTATAACACACGTGTATAGTAGTGCCAACAAGTAAACAGAGGGGGAATTGTGAGACTAACAGAGGGGGATAGGGTGATTGAGGAGGATGGCAAAAGGCTGCAATTCTTAAAGATGTATGTTGGTCTAGGTTTCATTAAGGAGGATGGTGGGCCCTTGCCAGAGAGTGGCATCAATGTGGCCATTACGGCTGTCTTGGAGATGACGTGTCCAACATCTAATAGCAACAGGGTCATGAAAGTGCTGGCAGCTATAATGATCAGTAAGGCCCCAGGAAAAGATAGGTTGCATCTGAGGATACTCAGTGATTTAGCAGCAAAACTGGCTGATCCCCTGGTAGGTCTATTCAATGGTTCCCTAAAGACAGGGGTGTTTCTGAAGGACTGGAGAGTGGTGGACATAGTTCAGCCACATGGGGGGGGGCAGACAGAGAACTACAGAGCTGTTAGTCACACCTCAGTCGTAGGACAACAGATGGAATCTGTCTATGGCGCCTACAGCAGTGGCTCTGTGTGGCAAAGTGCTGGGAGTCTGTGGTGTGTGGCAGGCTCCACTGTACTCCCTGTCATTGAGTGATCTGTTGCCAATTCAAGCCGCAAGGTCAGCATGGACACTGGAAACACCTGTTGCCTGCTGAGTGACTGAGCATTTTTTCCCAGCATGAGCATCAAGTTTGATTTGGGACATGTATTATCTGTATGCCTCCTGCTGCTGAAGACTGACCTGTGCCATTTCAGAGTGTCTGCTGTCAGTAACTATTTTTACTGGGCTAATGTTGAATGTTGCTATAGTTACTGTGTAAATCACTCCCCAGTGTCTCTAGTTTCCCTGCCCTGTTGCCTGGTTACTTGTTGCCACTTGCACAAGCCATTGCCTTCTATTAAACTGCCCCCCCCCAAAAAAAAAATTGGTGGTGGCAGCCTGATTTTGGCGGGGTTTAGGCTTTAAGTCTAAGGCAGTAGTAGACATGGCAGTGGCTGTTTGCAGCGAAGTGCGGTAAACTGCAAGGAGCCTGTGGGAGTCCATGGGAGCCACTGGGCCTGGGCCATTGCACTGCTGGAGTTCTGTGGTGTTCTTTGTTTTCGGTTAGTTTTAATTCATTTTATACATAATTTAGTTTATACTTTAGATGATGGGAAAGTGTGCTATTATTGGGGTTGGGGTACTTATTTTATTGAGTTGTTTTATTTGCTGTGAGTTAATTTCTGGGGTGGTAGCTTCTGATATGCTGGAGGTGGTTTGTAAGGAATTTGACTGTCTATTTTGTCAGGATAGGTAATTTTGGAGTAAGATGGAGCTATTGTTTATCATTATCTGATAGACTGAATTTAGGTACTTGTTTTTAATTTTAAAGCAGTTGTTTAATGGATATAAATTTTCACCAGGAAAGCTAGTTTTATTTTGTGTGTTATTTTACGTTTGTTAATATTGTCTGGAGATGTGGAAACGAATCCTGGCACCCTTCCCTCAAGTGACTCTGCTCCTTGGTATTGTGCACATGGTTTAAAAATTCTCCATCTGAATGTTCGTAGTTTAGTTCTGAAATTAGTTGAATTGGAGGCTATGCTTAATTCTTATCATCCGGACATTTGGGGTGTAACTGAATCTTGACTAAAACCCTCTTTACCAGATAGTTTGTGCGCTTTGCTGGGATACAGAGTCGTCCAACAGGATACGGTGGGTAGGAAAAAAGGAGGTGGTGTTGCTGCTATTTTAAAGAGCATCTGCAGGTTTCTTTAAGTACAAGCAGTGAGCTATCTAACTCTTTAAACTAATAGCTTCTTCTTTGTTTGATATTGGGCAGGCATAAGCATGTTATTTTGAGTTGTTCATAAAATACTCCTCAGGGTTGTGTATCTGGTCTGGTTGATATTTTGAAGGTTATTGAGCCTTATGCAGGATCACATGATTTTTTTGGGATTGGTGATGTTAATTTAAATCACTTAAGTGACTGTGTCTCTGAGTATGAGGTCACATTACATATCATTTTGTTCAAATTCTTAGTTCCCTTACAAGGATGAATCCCGGTAGTTTGCACCATTCATTA
This sequence comes from Neoceratodus forsteri, assembly GCA_016271365.2. Taxonomy (NCBI): domain Eukaryota; kingdom Metazoa; phylum Chordata; order Ceratodontiformes; family Ceratodontidae; genus Neoceratodus; species Neoceratodus forsteri. The sequence continues at coordinate 1,285,070,270 of CM057453.1, forward strand.
CTGGACTGGGTCTTTACTAATAGGGAAAATAAAGTGGTAACAGCTGGTGTTTTGGATGTTGCAATCAGTGATCATTTGGCAACTTTTTGTGCTCTGACATTTAAAACTGCCCAGGACAGTAGGCGGCTGCAAAAATGGCTTGGACCTGAGCCAAAAGCACTACAATGAATAACACCTTTTCCAACAGCTTGGCTCTACAGTCTCCACTTCCAAAACAAACACATATGATGTGTAACAGGATAAATTTTATAATGAAAATAATAAAAAGCAGCAGTAGGATCTCAGACACACTTACCCAGGTGCAGCCAAATGTTTCCGCCCAGCTCTCTGGTTTTGTCAAGACTGGGTAGGTGCGTCCAAGATCCTACCACTGCCTTTTATTATTTTCATAGTAAAATGTATCCTGTTACACATCATATGTGTTGATTTTGGAAGTGGAGACTGTAGAGCTGAGCTGTTGGAGAAGGCGTTATTTAAAACTGCCCACATTCCCCCTCGTACAGTTTAAAATATTTAATTCTGATGCATTATTGATGGAATTGTCCAGTACTGATTGGTCCTTTCTGGATTTGATTCCTGTTGTTGATCTTGCTGAGGATTTTTTTAAGCAGCTGCTTCCAATTCAGGTGAAATTCTTTCCCAAAAGAACAGTTAAAATTCGTGGTGTATCAAATTCTTGGTTTTCCAAAGATTTAAAGTATTGGATAAAACAAAGGAATTTTGCCTGGTCTGAATATAAATCCTGCCCACTGTTAGTTCTTTTTCTAACTTCTGTTGTCTTAGGAATAAGGTCACCTATAAGATTAGAGCCACTAAATCTGAATTTTTGTGTAAACGATTAGATTCAAATTGGTCTGATTCTTGGCGCTTCTGGAATAATGTGCATGCTCTTAAAAATTGTGATAAGAGTCCCATTACAACATTGATTGATAATGATAGAGTACTTTGTGGTTCATTAGATCTAGCTAATGTTCTAAATGTCAAATTTACTGATTTAGCTAGGTTTGAGGATGTCTCAGCTTCAGATGATTCACCTCAGTTATCCAAGACTCCAGTTTCCCTGGATTTCCCTAAATTTTATTTTAAGAAAGTTATTTAATGTGAGGTGGCTCACTTAATTTCTCTACTTTTGGACAAACAGAGTGACTGTGGTGCAGGTTTGGATGGTCATTTTTTTAAAACTTATTTCTTCTTTTATAGCATCTCCTTTGTGTGTAATGTTTAATTTATCTTTAATTTCTCAGAAGTTCCCCTTGAGTTGGAAGTGTGCTCAGGTTGTACCAGTGCCAAACAAACAAACAGTCTGCTGATGTTCCAGAAGATTTTTGGCCTATTTCAATTTTAAACCCTATCGGCAAAACATTGGAAAAATTAGTTGCTGTTCAGTTGAATTGTTATTTAGAAAAATATACTGTATTATATCCACAGCAGCATTGTTTTCATAAGGGCTATGGCACTGGTACTGCCTTGGTTAGGTTCATTGACACAATCCTTAATGCTATGGACTCTGGTCACATGGCGGAGTCTGCATTTGTGGATCTGGCCATGGTATTTGATTTTGATCATAGTAAGCTTTGTGATAAACTTGTGTGTCTTGGTTTTTCTTCAAATGTAGTTTCCTGGTTACTGGATTATTTAACTAACAGATCTCAGTTTGTGGGCATTAGTTCTGTCTCTTCTGGTTACTGTGCTATAAGTAAAGGAGTTCCCACAGGGATCTGTTCTTGGTCCTTTAATGTTTACTTTGTTTATTAATTGATGTCCTTCTTATTTTAAATATTGTGAATCTTTGTTGTATGCTGATACTTTGATTATTTATTTTGCCAGTAGAAACATGGTTATTGTCAACAAATATTTAGAAACTAATTTTCTTTCTGCTTGTACTGTACTTGGATTCTGAATAATTCCTTGATCCTTAATTCTAAGAAAACAAAGTCTATGTTATTTGATTCTCATAGGATGATTTGTGGTTCTCCACCTTTGCGTGTGTGGGATTGTTTTGGCAATTTAATAGAATAGGTTTTTCAATTTAAGTATTTAGGAGTGTCATTGGATCCTGGATTGTCTTTTTCTGAGCATGTAAAAATGGTTTGTAGGACAATCAATCAAAAATTGGTATGTTTATAAACTGATTTTTTTTTCTTTTGAAATACTGAAAAGTATTGCCAATCAGTCCCTTTTATCACATTTTAATTATGTAGCAAGTTTTTTCTTTTGGTTGGGTGTCAAGGACTCTCAAAGTCTCTCTCTCTAGCATGTAATAATATTTGTCATTTTGTTGGCTCCAACTCGTTCTCATCATTCTACTTTATATTCTTGCTTTGGTTGGCTTTCTCCTTCTTTACATAGTAAGTATTTTTTTGGTTGTTTGGTATTTAAAGTATTTTTTTTTTTTTTTGCTTCAGGCCCTCTTGCAGATTTAGTAATTTATAGGTCAATACTTTCTAGTTTGTGTCCAGCTAAAGGTTTGTTTTAGATGAAAGACTTTGTAGGTGTCAGCGTGGCTCAGTGTGGCTCAGTTGGTAACACATCCGCCTCTCAACCAGAAGGTCGTGGGTTCTCATCCCTCACTGGGACTGGACTTGCATCTAAAAATCTCTGGCATCCGAGTGCAGTATTGGGGGTGCTGTACTGCTGGGGTGTGCCGTCCTTTGGATGAGATGTGAAACCGAGGTCCTTTCTGCCCATCCTGGTGTTGTCCTGGTGGGTGTCCAGGTGGAAGTAAAAGAACCCAGGGCACTCTTCGCAAAGAGTAGGGAACATTCTTGGTGTCCTGGCCAACATTCCCCTTCCCATAAACCAGTTCATGCAATTATCCAGGCTGTGTGTGGGTAATGATGTGCGATATGGCTGCCACCACACATTCAGTCACTTCACTACCAGTCTAGCATTGCTTGTAAAGTGCTTTGGATGTATGAAAAGCACTATATAAATGCTGATTCTTCTTCTTCTAGATCTATAGCTGGTGCTTGTGCCTTTTCAATAGCTGCTCCTCAATTTTGGAATGGTCTATCTGAATTATTGTGATCCACTTCCTCCTTTTATATTTTTAAACACAATTTTTCCAGTATTTGTATAGTCATTTTAACTGTTATTGTAATTTTGTGTAATTTTATTTCATTTTTATTGTTCTAGTTCTATGTTTTGTATGAGGTATGTATTGTTTCATTGCAGTTTTTGCCTAAGCAGTGCCTGAAAAAAGACCCTTGGTCCAGCTCTTTTTCCTAGTTATCAAATAACATAAATAAATAAAAATAAATCACAAGTCAGGAGAGGCACGTGATGCCAGTGTTGGAGAAGGAGAAAGAGTGGTGAGCTCCATTCAGACCAGGTGAATAAACCTACTTTTTTTTTAATTCCTCCCTACGTGATTCTTCAAATGAATTGCATCTGAAGTCCTTCTGAACTTCTGTTGCTATGGCAGAAGACAAAATGGATTTAGTAGCCTCAGTTCAGCCAGAATTGTCCTCCATGCAGCCTATCAACTCTATTCATGTGCTGGTCCTGGAACGTAAGAGGCCGCACTGCAGCAACTTGCTAGCCACTCTACCTCCTAGTTCTCTGACAAGCGACTCCCCCAAACAGGTTTTTAGGGAACTATCAGAAATTACGTTGGCCATATATGCTATTCTGGAAGACCTAAAGGTTATCAAACCAGCTTTACATGGTCTAGCTCAGAGGGTCGCCGATGCTGAGGTGCGCATTTCATTGGTAGAGAACCACCAAGCCCACATGGAACCCAAGATCATCACCCTAAAATATTCCCTCTCTAAATTAAATGAAAAGGTAGATGATCTCAAGGGAAGGAATAGGTGGAATAATTTGGTTCTGATCGGTCTACCAGAGATAGAAGAAGGAGCTAATCCAATTGAATTCCTTCAGTGCTTTTGCAGCAAAGTAGTGGGACCCTCACCAAATGGCCCTTGCTGTGTTATTGAGAGGGCACAGTGTTCAGTGCAGGTGACACCAGCTCTGGGATTGCCTCATAGGCCACTAATTTTCAAACTGATGAATTACCTCAGTCAGGACCACGTCTTGAAAACATCCCGAGAACTGGAGTCGATACAGTGGCTGGAACTAAACTTCAGCTGGTTCAGGGCCTTACATAAAAACATAGAAGTTGATGGCAGATAAGGACCGCAAGGTCCATCCAGTCTGCCCATTTCTTTTTCTACTTTATAAATGTGCCATCGGCCTTTGCTCTGTCAATGGCCTATCTATTCATACTCATCTGTATTGCTCCCTTATGCCTATCCCATGCCTGTTTGAAGCCCTGTACTGTATTCATATCCTCCACTTCCTGAGGTAGGCCATTCCATGCATCTACCACCCTTTCTGTAAAAAAGAACTTTCTCACATTACCCCTTAAATGGCCTCCCTCTAATCACATGCTGTGTCCTCTTGTCCTGCTATTTTTTTATATTGAAACATGTTAGACTCTTTCACCTTGTTAATGCCCTTAAGTTATTTGAATGTTTCAATCATATCACCTCTCTCCCTCCTTTGTTCTAGGGTATACATATTGAGTTCAGTTAATCTGTCCTCATATGTTTTCTGATACAGTCCCTGCACCATTTTGGTTGCCCTTCCCTGGACTGCCTCAATTTGGTTAATGTCCTTGTGAAGGTGTGGCCTCCAGTACTGCATGCAGTACTCCAGATGGGGCCTAACCAGTGTCTTGTAAAGAGGAATTATTACCTCCCTCTTCCAACTTATGATACCCCTACTAATACACCCCAACATCCTCCTAGCCTTACCTACTGCTTTAGTGGTCTGCTTGGATGATTTCAGGTTATCAGTGATGATGATGCCCAAGTCTATTTCTTCCCTTGTGACTGCCAACAACTCCCCTCCAAGCCTATAGGTGGCTTCAGGGTTTCTCTTCCCTATGTGCATGATCTTGCACTTCTTTGCATTGAACCCCAGTTGTCACTCTTATGACCATTTTGCCAGTTTATCCAGATCTCTTCTCATTCTGCCCACCCCATCTGGATTATCTGCTGTGTTGCAGATTTTGGTGGCATCTGCAAACAGACAAACCTTGCCCTCCAGTCCACCTGCAATGTCACTGATGAAGATATTGAAGAGGACTGGCCCCAGGACTGATCCCTGAGGTACCCCACTTGTGACTTGCATCTCTTCTGACTGTATACCATTTACCACCACTCTCTGTTTTCTGCCTGTCAACCAGTTTGCCACCCAGTTGACCAACTTCTGACCCATCCCAAGCCCACCCAGCTTATTAATCAATCTTCTATGTGGAACAGTATTGAAAGCTTTGCTGAAGTCAAGGTAGGCGACATCAACTGCTCCCCCTTGGTCCTCCACTCAGGTTACCCAGTCAAAGAAATCTATCAGATTAGTTTGACAGGACCTTGCTTTTGTAAACCCATGCTGTCTTGGATCCTGTGCTCCTATGGATTCCAGCTGTTGCACTATCCTTTCCTTAAAGAGTGCCTTCATAATCTTGCCCACTACTGAGGTAAGACTGATTGGTCTGTAGTTCCCTGCCTCCTCCCTGCTACCACTTTTGTGGAGCGGGATCACATGAGCACTTCTCCAGTTTTCTGGGACCTCTCCTGTGCTCAGAGGCTCACTAAACAGTTCTGAAATTTGGCTCTGCTAGTTCCACTCTTAGCTCCTTTAGTACCCTGGGATGTATGCCATCAGGTCCCATTGCCTTGTCCACCCTAAGCTTATCGAGCTCTTGTAGGTCCCTTTCTTTTGTGAAGGGACTAGTGCTCACCTCCAACTCCAATTCCAACTCCAGATTGACTCCAATCTTACCAAATCTAATATTCACCTTTTTGCAGATGATACTGTCCTATATGTCAGTAATCCTACACCAACAAAGGCCTGTGAACTTTTACAATCTGAGTTCTCTCTGCTGCAGCACAAATTACTAGAAAAGAAACTCCTATTAAATGCCAAGAAACGAAAGCTATGTTCTTCTCCACCAAGAGCTTCTCTTCCACTGTCTCACCAAACACCCTTCCCCAATTATCTACCATCCTTGGTGAAAGTCTGGAATATGTGGATACATTTAAATATCTTGGGGTTTGGATTGAAAATAGACTTGACTACACTAGCCACATTGAAGAGCTCCTGAAAAAACTCAGACAGAGACTTGGCCTATTTTACAGGATCAAACATTATCTAACCAGAGATTCTAAACAAAGATTAATCCTGGCATCATTCTATCCCTCATTGATTATGCTGACTTCCTATATGGTCACTGCTCCCTTTCCCACTTAAATAAATTGGATACCTTGTATCATAGAGCTCTTAGATTCATTACAGACCTTCCTTTCAGCACCACATTGCTCTCTCTATAATGCAGTCAGTTGGACATCCCTACATCATAGAAGAAACAAAATGCTGCTTTATGGATCTACAAAGCTCTAACAAACAAACTACCATCCTACATTTCAGATTGTTTTACTCAGGTCATATCCAGGCCATATGCCCTAAGGAACAATAGACTCATCATGCTGAAGATACCTATTACCTGTACCCGGTGGGAGGGCTGCAATCAGCTACTCTCTAGCACTTATCTGGAACTCTCTTCAAAAGACCTTGAAGTTGAATACCCTCATTCCAATAACATCCTTCAAAAGCTGTACACTAGTCTCTTTCCAGAGCCATGCAACTGCTTCCACAAGACCTAGTCCTATCATACCCCTTTTCCCTACCCCTTTTTGCACTTCCACCTTAATTTGTTTTCTAGCTTTCACCCACCTATTTCTTACCAGACTTTTCCCCAAAATCCCATCACCCTGCTTTAATCTTTCAGTACTGTTTATTTTTTCCTTTTATTATAACCCAGATTCATTGGCTCATTGCTTTGTATATATGTGAATATTCTTGCATCTGTTCATTTATAAAGTCTTTGTTTTTTGTATTCAATCTGTATCTTGTATTTGTGTAAAATTGTACCTTTATATTGTTATGACCAATCAGGTCCATCTTGTAAATGAGCTATGCTCAATGATGCTCGCCTGAATAAATAAAGATTTTGATTGATTGATTGATTGACCTCCTTCCCCCCGTGTCCATGGTGCTGAGCTGTGGGCCCTGCCATACCTTCTCTTCAGTAAATACTGAGCAGACGTAAATATTTAGGATAGATGCTTTTACGTGGTCCTCCTCCTCACAAGCCCCTTTATCTCCTTTGATCTTAGTAATGCCCCCTCTGGACTTTCTCCTTTCACTCTAATGTATCTATAGAAAGTCTAGTCACCTTCTTTTACTGTTTGTGCTAGTGGTTCCTCAGTTTGGGCCTTTGCCTGCCTTGCTGCCTTCCCAGCTTCCCCTAGGGAAGTTTGCTATGCCTCCCTATCTTCATCCCGCTATGTTCCCTTATATTTCCTGAAGGCCAGCCTTTTGGCTCTGACCTTTTCTGCTACTGTTTTTGAGAACCAAATGGTTTCCTTCTTCTTTTGCACTTTCTTTTCTCTCTAACACAATGGGATGTTGCTTCAAGTATTGCATCCTTAATGCTTGCCCACTTTGCCTGTACCCCCTCACTTGTATTTCTTTTTGCCAGGGCTAGTTTAACTCTGTTGGCCATCTTATCAAAGTCAGCTCCTCTGAAGTCCCATATTTTTGCCTTGGAATGGTATGATTTAGTTCTAGTGGCCAAATTGCACCATACCATATGATGGTCACTGGCCCCAGGTGACCTTCTACCTGGAGATCTGTGATCCTTTCCCTGTTAGTCAGTACTAGATCTAGGATAGCCCTTTCTCTTGTGGATTGTTGTACCAGTTAGTTGAGCCCCCCCCCCTTGCAGGGAATCCACCATGTGTCTAGTTCTGGCAGATGTTCCTGCTGGTATTGACCAATCTGTATCTGGCATGTTGAAGTCTTCCATTATCAGAACCTCCCCTTTGGCTGTCATGTTTTGTATATCTTCTAACAGTAATGTGTCTATGTCCTCCCCCTGGTCTGGAGGCCTGTATACAACCCAAGTTCATATGGCTGTCCCATTTCCTGTTTCCAGGGTGATCCAGAGTTCTTCTGGCTCCTAATGTGTATTCTGAATTTCTGTAGCTTTGATATTTTCATTGACATACAGGTCCACTACACCACCCCCTTTTTGCACCTCAGTCTCTTCTGAACAGTACGTAGCCAGGTACTGAAATCTCAACAAGTGTGGTTACTGGCAAACCATGTCTTGCTAATTGCTACTATGTCCAGTTTAGCCTCTGTCATTATTGCCTGCAGGTTTGGGATCTTGTTTCCCAGACTGTGAGCATTTATATACATGATTTTCCATTGGCCAGGTTTCAGTGTGTTAGTTGTTGCATGAGGTCTGGCTTTTCCCCTGTGCATTGTATGGGGAGCTGGACCTTTTTCCTTACCTGGTGATGAAAATGAACTGCAAACGTGCTGAACTCCTGTTTGAGCACTAGCAGAGGGGGGAGGTGTGTTCTTTCCATTTGCTGTATGGAGTGTTGCACCCCTCTCACCATTTGCAAGTTTAAATATTCTGCAAAGATGTCAAACTTCTGCCCCAGTGCACTGACTCCCTCCTTAGCCAGATGCAGTCCATCAAATTTAAAGAACTTTTGCTCCCAAAACTGTTGCCAGTTCCCTACAAATCTGTGTCCTTTTTCCTGGCACCAGCACTTGAGCCACATGTTTAGCTCCCCTGTCTCCCCTTCTCTGACCTTCCATCCATCTGACCCCATCTCAGACTGGCAGGATCTCAAAGAAGGAGACGCTGGATGAAATGGATGATAGTTTGTTACCCATCCTGGTCAGGTGTTCCTTGGTCTCCACAACTGACCGGCTGGTGAGATCATTAGTCCCTACATATTCCAGGATGTCAATGTTTTCTCCTGCTTCCTGAACAATTTTTGCAATGTGGTCAGTGTCTCTCCATGCTGATTTACCTGGGAGACATCTGACCATTACCCCTGGCTGGAGATAGGTATCAACTCCCCGAATCATGGAGTCTCCTATGATCAGAAGTTTTTTGGATTTATTTTTGCTTTTTTTTTTTTGGTTCCTGTTTTGGGTGAGTTTTGTTGTGCTAGCTCCTGTGCTGCAGTGTCCTCTGCCCCTTTGTTTGATTTTGGAGGTAGAGGCAGATACCTGTTTGTAGTTTTTATATGGTTTGTGGAGGTAATATGTTGGAAACCCCCGAGTGATGGAGCACCCGATTTGCTCCTCCTAACCACCTGCCAACCTCCTGGACTAACTACCCTCTGCGGTTGAGATACTTCTGTTGGATGTTGGGGAAATGGTGGATGGTTCCTACAATATATTTCCTCTTGAATATGCAATTTGAGGCATGCAATCTCTGCCCATGCTTCCCGGAGCTGAGCCCTTAGATCTCCAATGGCCCAGCATGTAGGACAGTGTCCTAAATCCTGTAAAACTGCCCTTCTGAAAAGTGTTCCACAGTACCTGCAGTTAATGATATACATTCCAGATAAGTTGCTGGGTTTATAACCTGGTCAGAGTAACTAGAAGGAAGAAAATGAAAGCAAAAGTTTCATTTTGTGTTTTTTTTTGTATAACTTGTTATAACAAGTTTAATTACTAGTGCACCTGTAAATGAGGTGGCCGTGTGGATACCCCAATGATCCACCCCTTCCTGCTTTGCCACAGGAAATGTCATGACTGTGCTACCCTATAAAAGGAGTGTAGTGTGGGGTGGTTGGGGATGGGGGGTGGCTGGACCCGTCCCCTGCTGAAAAAGAACCACAGACGAAAGAAACAAGGAGGTAGAGCAGAAACAATCAGTCAGCAACAAATGCAGTAGCCCTGGAAGCTTATCCTAATGATAGATAAAACTGTAAAACCTGTAAAGCATCACCTGTAATAATTTCACAGAATATATACCCTGTAAGAAACACTTTGCTACAGAGAAAAATAAAGCAGTACCAGAAGATATACCATGCAAAAGACAATTTGAATCAGAAGATTACAGCAGTAGTCTGTTAGCACACACCTGTAGGCACACCCTGTAATAACACAGCAGAAGGTATACCCAGCAACAATTTGAATCAGAGAAAAATAAAGCAATAAAATGTTAGCAACAAATAGTAACAATCCCTGTGAGTACAAAATAAAAATAACAACACACAATAAATCTGCCTAGCCAAAAAAAGCCTTAATCCTTTTCCTTGTTCTGGTAAGGTTCTTTGCTCTGTCCTTTCAAGTAACCTAGAAGGAAAGAGCTCAGGTGAAGCTAGGTGCTTTGGCCAGCAAGTCTAATCTTCCACCTTATAATGAAACTTCAGCAAGCTCAGTCTGCTTATTTATCCAAACTGTGGGCAGCCCAAGTTAGACATCACCTTCTTTATCCATTGAGATTGGAAGTTCATTCAAAAGGAGGTAAAAAGAGGTTCAAAACAGTGGAGCAAGCATTGTTAGGACTATCGACCCTATTCCAAGATCTCTTTAACAAGAAAGGATGAACCAGCTTTACAATTTAATTCTCCCTAGTTTGGGGGGCTGCTGAGATATACTGCTTATTTTATGTCTCCTCATGCTGGAGTTAATAACTATCTGGTAGACTCAAACCCCTAAATAAGGACTTGGTAAGAATGACTTTATTCATAGCTTATCTGGGGGTCTCTTCAAGTTGCTATTGACTTATACAGGTTTTAGTTTGCATGAGGTAATGCCGTTTGATTTTCTGTGTCTTCGCCAGTAAGATTTTATGAAAAATAGCCCTGTGTGTCCTTTTTACTTGATGAATACAATTATCCTTGCAAGCTTTGGTCAGTCTGAACCAAGCTATTTACCAGACAGTAACACTGGAGTTCCAGAATCTTCTAAGGTGTCATCATTCAGTGCTATTCACTGTTGGAGCAGCATACCATCCCTCTACCTGAGTACAGTGTGAACTGCCAGCATAGCAAACCAGACTGTCCAAGAGACACAAACGCTTTGGGTTTTAGATCACTTTCTTTCATTTTTCTTCCAGTTCTTAATTTATCATTTTAATCAGCTTTTCCACATTACTGGGACCAAGGATCTGTCTTAAACTTCTCTGCTGGGAGTTTCTATCAGGCAATGCTTTGGGCATTATTAATCCATAATATCTGTTGAATGTTTGTTCAAATACTGACCTTGATATGCTCTAACATTTGGAGGGGATACAGACTGTTTTTTGTTCTTTAATCATCAAGTCCTTCCTGAGTGAGATGGAGGCACGCTCCTTAGAACCTATTTTGTTCAGTTGGTTTAATTCAGATCAGCATGAGATCTGGCAAGACTGGAACACATTATTAATATTGGTTGTCTAGAGCTTTCTCAGCATCTATTATTTGTCTTGATGGAGGTTGCACACACTCCCCCCCGCTAGTATATTATGTGACCTACAACCACTATATAATATGTCAAGGGACACTTGTTTCCTGTAGCTTATTATCATTAGTTTTGTCCTGTTTATATCTAATGTTTTCCTTCTATGTGGACTCAAACATGTTCACGTCACCAAGTTACAGTGTTGAAAAATACTGTTTTAAATGTTAGAGAGTATCTAACAGTGAGTACATTAGCTACACATTAAGTTACTGTTGCCTTTCTAACACTATATCTTAGGATGAAAGCATTTATTATTTTTAGTATTATAAAATGGATTATTAGATGGCCATGGACTTTTAGTAGGATACTGCCTTTTATTCACCCAATTTAATTGTGTGTGTTAGTTTGATGCTCTCAAACATCTATTACTAACCTGTAAATTAGGGCTTCACAAGTTATAGTTATCTAAGGATTTCATTGTTGTATAGTACTTTAAAGTCCCTTGCTCTTCTAGTGGAAGGTGGGGGAATGTGGGGGAATGTTATACTACATTTTAAGCCTGTGTCAGGATGGAGTACCCCTGGGTTTTTCACAGGCCTACTGGGTAGGATTAGGCATCAGCCTGGGTAGGATCTAGCTTCAACTAGATATTTTGTTTTCTGGAATTTACTTATTAATAATAATTACTTGTTGGGTTTTGGTTTTACTTTTGGGACTATGGAGGGCGGGAGTGAAGGAGTTAGTCCTTTTGTGCCAAGGTGGATCTTAGAGCTGGTTGATTTACCGGCCCCGCTACTTGCAAACATTTTCCTTTGTTATGGCTAGTTTTCTTAACATTATTTCATGGAATATAAAGGGAGGGGGGGATAACTTGAAAAAATACGCTATTCTTAAGCACCTAAATAATCATGATCCCCACATAGTTTTCCTTTAGGAAACTCACTTACCTATAAATCAGAGTTAGAATCTATTCAAGTTATGGGTGGCATAGGCTTTCGGAGCCAGTAACAGCCCCTGTAAGAAAGGAGTGGCCATCCATTTGGCCAAATCATTGCCATTTATCTTGACTACTGAACTGAAAGATTCAGAGGGTAGATAGCTCTTCCTTCATGGAAAGATGGGACATTATGAGTTAGTGCTTGGAGCAATTTATGGTCCCAATTTGGACTCCTGTTCCTTTTTTTCCTACTTTAACAACAGCGTTAGCGCCGTATAGTTATCTCCTCCTAATTGTTGGAGGAGATTGGAATTTGGTGATTATGAATGATCTGGACAGAACATGTAGAAGCTAAGCTACTCTCTTACCAGCTCAGTGGGCTCTTAGGGAGTTTATGGACTCCCTGGGTCTTGTGGACCCAAGGGGATGTTTACACCCCCATGATCTAGACTACACCTCTTTTCAGTCCCCATAACATATTTTCATGGACAGACTATTTTTAATTAGCCAACTGTTACTTCCCCTGCTGCTTAACTGTCAAATATTACCCCGAGTTTTGTCAGATCACTCCCCGGTATTGCTAACATTAGAATCCCCCTATATAAAGGCATGAGCCTGTACATGGTCCTTACACAACTTGCTGTTGAAGAACACAGATATCACTACCCATTTCTCTTCTTTTTTTATTCACTCTGTTCAGGAGAATCAAAACCCAACCCAGTCTCTAAATGTGCTATGGGGAGCTCTTAAGGCAATCTGGAGAGAGGAATTAATACGAGCAGCCTCAGTTCATAAAAAGAAATTGCAGACTCAAATTGAAACTTGGCTTTCTAGAATTCTTCAGTTACAACAGAAATTGTCCTCTTCCACTGCAGATAATGTCTGAACTGAATTAGTACAACTCCGGGTCAACTATTTGGCTTTTCTGCTAGACAAAGTGGATAAAATCTCCTCAGCAATCAAAGTCACTTATATAGGTCAGGGAAACAAGGCTGGCAAGCTTTTGGCCCTTCAGTTTTCCCCAATGTCCCAAAAACAATGAGCAGCTTCCTGATGGGTTTCCTCTCTGTTAAACCATATGACTGGTATGATTACCAGTTACCCCAAGGAAATGACCAGTCTCTTTCGGGATTATTACTACCACCTGTATTCAGCTCCCCTATATGATCAACCTCCTTCTATGGTCCAAGAAGATATTTAGAGTTAGCACACCTCCCATAGCTATTGCTAGATCAGCAGAATTTGTTGCTTGGCACTTAGAGGCAGAAATCAAAGAAGTTATTTCCTCCCTTTCACCAGATAAAGCTCCAGGACCTGATGGATTTTCCCCTCTCTTTTATAAAACCTTTATTGATGTGCTTCCCCCATTATTGTCCCATCTATTTAATTTTCTGGGTACATCGCAACCTAAAGATTTTTCTTTATTTGATGCGAGGATTGTTCTCTTACCTAAGCTGCAGAAGGATCCCACTAAAGTAGAAAACTATTGACCGGTATCGTTATTAAATGTAGATATGAAAATATATGCCAAAATTCTGTCTACTTGTCTTGCATGAGTTTGGACATCCCTCTTGGGTCTGGAACAGGCAGGCTTCGTTATCGGGTGCACCTCGAGTGATCATTTTAGGAAGTTTTTTCATATTATATCTGCATCCAAGGAGTCTGGCAATGACTCATTGCTGGTCTCCCTGATGCAGAGAAAGCCTTTGACCGTGTTGACTGGACTTACCTCTTTAGTGTTTTATTGAAGTATGGTTTCCCCAAAGAATTCGTCCACAGAATACAAGTTTTGTACCTTAAACCAGCAGCCTGTATCCTGTGCAACAATGAGTTGTCGGATTTATTTACACTAGCTAGGGAAACCCTTCAGGGTTGTCCCCTGTCTCCCTATTTATTTAATCTTTATATTAACCCTTAACCCATAGAACTAATCTCACTAAGGAAATACAGGGTATTAAGATTGGACATCAGGAGAGAAAAATATCCACCTTTGCGAATTATGTGTTTCTCCATATTTCTAGCTGGCATTGCTCTCTACCGGTTGTTATGCAGCTCATCTCACAATTTAGTGCTTTTTCTGGGTACAAATTGAACCTGAACAAAATAATGGTGCACCCACTATCTTCTCATTCTTTTAAGGCAGAGATTGAGAGTATGGGCTTAAAATGGGAATCCAAAGCACTGTCATATTTAGATATTCAGGTATCCTGAAATTTGCACCAGTTAAAATCTCTTAACTTAGATCCCCTTTTGAAGCAAATTGATTTGGATTTTAAATGTTGGGAGCAACAATGAACATTATGCCTCTGCTAATGTACTCTCTTAACGCACTTAACATTTTTCTCCCCAAAGGATGGTTTGCAAAACTGCGCACTCCCTGTTCTACCTTTTTATGGCTGAACAAACCACTTAGGAGAACTTATTACAAATTATGTAGGCCATGACAGATGGGAGGCCTTCATTTACCAGCCTTTTACCTTTATTATCTCTCTTTATGCACGGAGTCAAATATTTTCGGTGGTATGACTGTGAGTCTAACTGTCTTTCCCCTCCCATTTGACTTCTTATAGAAAGGATGCTGATGAATAAGTTTTGCTTAGTTCTGCCATCCTTATTATTCACCCCCCTTCCCACATACCAACAGAGTTAAAACATACCCCAATTGGGTGGTCTGCACAAGCCCATAGACAATTGTGCAAGCTATTAAAATACTCTCACTTAAGAGATTTAGGCCCTACACCTTTTCCATAATCCCAACCTTTCTATTTCTGACTCCCCTATAGTAAAATCCCTCTAGAAAGGGATACAGGTTAACTCCCTGGCTGACTTTCTTCATAATGACCGGGCCATTACCTTCTCTGAATTCCAATCAAAGTTTCCTGTTCAGCTGCATTTTATTTCAAGTTTTTACAACTAGAAACATATAAACATAGAAACATAGACTTTGATGGCAGATAAGGACCGCTAGGCCCATCTAGTCTGCCCATTTCCCTACCTACAGGATAGGCCACATATCCTAGTTAACCAACAGCCTATTTCTTCCTACCCCCCACAAGAATTGCCTTATGTCTGTCCCATGCATTCTTGAATTCTCCCAGTTTAGACCCCACAACCTCCTCAGGAAGGCTGTTCCATGCATCCACTACCCTTTCTGTGAAATAATACTTCCTCACATTGCCCCTGAACCGCCCTCCTTCTATCTTTAAATTGTGTCCCCTTGTTCTTGCAAGTCTCTTTTCTGAAAGATGCTACCCTCTTGGACTTTGTTGATTCCACTGAGGTACTTAAAGTTTCTAACATGTCCCCCCTCTCCCTTCTTTCCTCAAGGGTATACATATTAAGCTCCTTTAGTCTCTTCTCATACGGCTTCTCTTGCAAACCCTGCACCATTTTAGTTGCCCTCCTCTGGACTGCCTCTATCCTGTCTATGTCCTTGCGGATATGGGGTCTCCAGAACTGGACACAGTACTCCAGATGGGGTCTCACCAACTGTTTGTACAGAGGGATAACAACTTCCTGTTTTCTGCTGATGATGGCTCTCCCTATACATCCCAGTATACCCCCAGCCTTCCCTACTGCCTTCTCACATTGCTTGCTAACCTTAAGGTCATCCGATATGATTACCCCCAGGTCCCTTTCCTTTTTTGTTGTTGTTACTACCTCCCAACCCATTGTATATTCTTCCCCTGGGTTCTTGTTTCTCAGGATCATTACTTTGCACTTCTTTGCATTGAATCCTAGCTGCCATACTTTTGACCATTCCTCCAACCTTGCCAAGTCCCTTTTCATCCTTTCTATGCCTCCTAGTGTATCAACCCTGTTGCAGATCTTTGTGTCATCTGCAAAAAGGCATACTTTTCCTTCCAGTCCCTCTGCAATGTCGCTGATGAAGACATTAAAAAGGACTGGACCCAATACTGAACCCTGCGGTACCCCACTAGTAACCCCCCTTTCTTCAGAGTGGACTCCATTTACAATTACCTTCTGTGTCCTGTTGTCCAGCCAATGTTTTACTCAGGCTACCACCCTGGGTCCCACTCCCAGGCTGGTTAATTTGACTATTAATCTTTTGTGTGGGACTGTGTCAACTAAGTCACAGTGTGAAGGTTTATTTAGGGCCACTCCCTTGGTCTAACATGGCAGACTGTCAGTTCCAACAATGGATCCCACTGTTGACCAAGGACACAGCCATTTCACGATTATACCAAGAGCTGGGGAAACAGGTCTGGAACATGTACAACCCTGAATCTTTTTATTGGAACAGGCCTTGAATTTAAAATACATGGCAGCCCAGTGGAACACGATCTGGAGAGATATATATCGTTTAGTGAAGCAAGATTGGCTAAGATTATTACAATTTAATATCTTGCACAATCTCTACTACTCTCCTTTTAAATGATATAAAATGGGTAGGTTAACATCCCGTAAGTGTGAATTCTGTGAAAGTAAGTCGAGTACTCTATTACATAAGCTTTGGTTTTGTACCAGGGTGAGTTGCCTCTGGGCCATCATATGTAAAGCTTTATTACCCTTTTTTGGAACTCTTCATATTTTGCAGAAGGTATATGTGTCGTGGGTGATTATTCACCCATTCCTACAGTCCATGACAAGATATACATGGCCAAGATTTCACTTGTTACAAAACTTATCTTATTGAGACACTGGAGAGGTAACTGTGTGCTCACCTATTCATAGTGGTTAGAAGAATTTGTAAGTGTATATAATGCTGGGCGTGCAGCGGCCCTCTCCAACCATAGGTGGCACAGGTTCCAGACTTGTTGGTTGACTTTATATTCCTTCATGACAAATTCATCTTGCCATTAAATCCTGTCCCCTTTGATTAAAGGGCTGAGTGTTAGGGGGTCTCAACCTTCAGTAAATTTAAATTCGATATCACTTTGCCAGCTCCGGGATTCAGTGGTGATTCTTTATATCTATTGATTATGTTTGATCTATATAGTCCCTTCTGGGAACACAAGGGCATTGGTTGGTGGGGGGGGTGAGCTGGGGGGTTGGCTGTATGTTTTTGTTTTTAAGTATTTATGTGTATTTTGTTTTGTGAAAACATGGTTGCACAATATTGGATTTTTTACACTTCTGTTATTTTTATTGTGTTACCAGAATATGTATGTTTTCAATTAACACAATCATCTGTGTTGTCCTTGGTAATATTACTAAAAAAAAGTTAACTGCAAAAAAAATAAATAAATAAATCACAAGTCAAACAGGATCTCATGGAGAGCAATGGTCTTCAGGATAGTGAGTGGCACAAATCTATGGCAGGGAGGTACTGTCAGACTCAGCTGACAGTTTTCGGTGACATTAGTGATGGGTGCATTGGATAGGCAAGGCAAGGGAAGGCAAAGTTTATTTATAAAGCACCCAATCCAAAAATGCTCTGAGTGTTGAACAGAGTATACAGAGTAAAACAGTAATATTAAAACACTATAAAATAAGTATAGGCAACAATTAGTTGAAGAACGCTTTTTGAAATGAATAGGTTTTCAAGGAGGCTTTAAAGGCCTCCACTGTGTTAGCCAATCAGATGTTTAGAGGGAGTGTGTTCCAAAGCAGTGAAGCAGAAGGTGATACACCACTGCAGAGGCAGCCAGTGTAGCGCATGCAAAACCGGCGTGATATGATCGCTCTGTGAGGAGCCCACAATCATCCTGACCGCAGCATTCTTGATTAACTGCAGGCATTGAATTAAACCTCCAAACAACTCTATGTAAAGAGCATTACAATAGCCTAATCCTGAAGTATCAAAAGCATGAATGAGGGGCCACACTGTGGATGTGCTGTACTTCGACTTCAGAAAGTCTTGTGACTGAGCACCCCACAGAGACTTACTGATGAGGATGGAGAATCAGGGTGTCGCTATGGTCAAAGTACACCAGGTAGGTAACTGGCTACAGAGGATGCAGCAGAGGGTCGTGGTCAATGAGGTTAAATGGTGGGAGGAGGACATGAATGGGGCTTCACAGGGATCTGTTCTGGGTCTGGTTCTCTTCATCATGTTCATCACTGACATTGGTAAGGGGATCCAGGGCAGGCTGTGTCTCTTTGCAGATGACAACAAGCACTGTGGGAGGGTGGGTAGTGATGAGGGAATGCAGGACATGCAGAGAAACTTGCAAAAGCTGGAGGGGTAGCCAAGGGTCTGACAGTTGAACATCAACACCAGAGTGCACGCTGATGCACCTAGGGGAAACAGGACGGAGTACTGGCTGGGAGGGGTGAGACATAGTATCATAACTGATGAACAAGACCTTGGAAGTATCAGCAGAGAATCCTAAAGCAATTGAGTCAGTGCAACAAGTCTTATAGCAAAGCAAATAGGATGCTTGGATGTATCAGAAGGGGTACTGATAGCAGAAAATGGGAGGTAATACTTCCCCTGTATAGATCATTGGTGAAGCCACACCTGGAGTACTGCACCCAGTTCTGGGGTCCTCACCTCAGGACAGATAGGGTTAGGCTTGAGACAGTGCAGTGCAGGGTAACACAAATGATTCAGGGCAAGCAGGGCATGTCCTATGAGGAGTGCCTCAAGGCACCGAACATGTACTCGATGGAGGTATGATAGTCATCTTCAGAGTCAGATGGGGCCTTAACAGGGTGAACTGCAGGTCACTATTTAACTTGAACACCAGCTTGTGGTCATGTGGTCATGGGTAGAAGCTAAGAGGAGGGTTGTTCAGGAGGGATGTGAAGGTACACTATGTTATAGAAAGGGTGGTAGAGCCATGGAACAGGCTGCAAGTCAAGGCTGTGGGTGCAGAAACAGTTAGTGGTGTTATGCATGGCTGGGATAGAAGAAAGGGTATAGTGGTAGCTCAGGGCATCAGAATTGGGGAGGATACTGGGGGGGTTGCAGCTTGGTACAGCTAGCAGACCTGGGTTTGTTTTGTACAACCTCCACCTACATACTGCCAGACTATGAGCAAGTCACTTAACCACCCCTCTTCTCCAGGGTCAGCCTTAAAGACATACACCTGGCTGTTACCCAGTGCAACAAAGAAAGAATAATGACACATTGCACAGAATATGTTTTGCACAGCATATTGTAAATGTCTCAGAGTGTCACATGTCCACAGGGAGTGGGTGGCTTGGTTTCTCTGCACAGCATGCACGGCACAATTATCTGTGGTGGACAGTATTGTTGTTCTGCTGGTCATCTGGCATGCTCTTCCTCTTCCTGCTGTGCATATGGGTCTGTGCCTCCACTGTATGTGGCCTTTTTGACTGATGACTGACTACCACTGTAGTGCTGGTGGCTGGGTCAAATGTGGACCTACTTGTGCACCTGACCTTTGTCCTTTGTGACCACTGAGTGGCTGCCACAGTAGCACTACTTGTTGGGTTGCATGCTGTTTTCCACATGTCACTGTCTTTAGCCTTCCTCTCCTTTTTTCTGTACGGTGCACCTGTGGCTGTGGTTTGTTCTGTGGCAGTGGAATCCTGGGTTGGGGGACCACTAGTAAACTGGGTGATTTAACTGCTGGAGGTGAGGGCCTATGGAGTGCTGGAGGCCTGCTCTGTGGTTGCACAGGGTTCTAGAACCTGTTGTGTGCTGATGACTTGGTCTGTGGTAGCACTGGGTTCTGGAGCCAATTGAGTGGAGAAATCCTGGGTTCTGGTAGGACTGGGTGCTGGAGCTTGTTGCATGCCGACAACCTGGGTTGTCATAGCAAAGGGTTCTGGAGCCACTTGAGTGCTGAAGGCCTTGGTGCTTATCAGACTGGGTACTGGAGCCAGTTGAGTGGTGAAGCCCTGGGCTGTGGTAGGACTGGGTACTGGCACCTGTTGAGTGCTGAAGTCCTGGGTCATAGTAGCACTGGGTACTGGATCCTGTGGAGTACTGAAGACTGGATTGTGGGAGCACTGCTGTCCTGGGGATGTGGAGCACTAGAGGCCTGTGTCAGGTGTTTGGTGTGGGTCTAGGTGCTTTGTGTGCCATGGAACACCTGGTGTGGTCCACTGTAGTACTGACTGCCAGTTTCACTGTACCCATGTCCACTGAATCTGCTATATCCATGGCCATTCTGGCCACTGTATCTATATCCACTGGAGCCACTGTATACATATCCAGTGGGCCTTCTGTTTCCAAGGCTTCTGGGTCCACTGTAGCCCTGGACACTGTATTTATGTGTCATCTGTCCACTGTCTGACTGACTGCTGTGGGCACTGTAGTACAGGTTGCTTGTTCCAGTGTTATCCTGGCTGCCATATACAGTTTGGCCATAAATGTTTTGTCCTGTGTCACTGGCGTTTTGCCTGTGGCACATTACTTGTGCAATGGTCTGCAGTGCACCTTCGACTGCAGTGATGGTATTTGTTTGCTCCTAGTTTTGTGTAATTTATTTATCTATTTATTTATTTATTTACTTGGTTAACCAGATAAGTACACTGAGCCAATGACCCCTTTTCAGGAATGACCCGGGCCACTGCAATTGTGGCAAGAAGATATAATAAAACATACATACTGTACAAGTACAATACAATACACATAATATAATATAAAACATTCATAAAATATACACAGATTACAAATCTACATTAATGGCAATAACAGCAAATTTATTGTTGTAGATGAGATTTTAGCATGAACTTAAAATGTGCTTGGCTGTTTGCATACATACAAGATTGGAGTACTGTATTCCAAGACTTTGCAGATTGTAGTGAAAAGGCTTTTTCATCCATTTGAGTTGAAATCTTGGGTATAAACAGCCTACTGCCTGTAAAGGACCTCAATTATCTATTCTCATTTTTGATTTCAATGAGCTTAAAAAGAGGGGACAGGTGTTTTAAACTTAATACGTTGTTGACCAGGCAGCCTAAATGGTACGTAAAATTTAAACTTGGAGGCATCCACCCCATATCCCTATATAATATGCAGTGGTAGGTACTGTAGGGTTTGAATGTAACAAATCTACACACAGCATTGAATGTCTTATTCATTAGATCCAAATAATTTTGTGAGATCTGTGTAAACAGAAGCAAGTTGTAAAAAAAAGAGGGTAACAATACACTTGTAGAAACTTCCTCCTTAGCCTCTCTTCTTAAGCAGTGCCTCAGCCTATACAAAACACCCAACCTTTGATTTACAGTTATAGTGTATACAGTACGTGCACTGACAGTTAATTCGGTGGCCAGCTGTGGTGGTGTGCGGAGGGCTGTGCGAGTCGCCAAATCTCATGTATGGATTGGGGGGGCGGGGACAGGGTTGTGGGCACTACGTGGCGGGAGGGCACTAGATCACCAGGGTGGCATTTAAAATTAACAGTCAGAGTGGAGACGGGAGCCACTAGATCACCAGAGCAGCTTTTAACATTAACAGTCAGGGCAGGGGGGACCACTAGACCACCAAGGTTCACCCTTTGGGGATGGATCAGGGCAGGCCACACAGTGGCACATACTGGACAACCCTCCTAGGAGATGTCTAAGTACCGTTAGACCAACCCTTTGCTAGTCTAATGGTACTTGGCACTTAGTTCTTGGGGAGGTCTTTGAAAATTGGTATTTGAGGGCTGCGGCAGTCTGGGTCTGCCACAAGCTCCCAGCACCATGCTGCAGCCACTTTCGTGGCTCAAGGTGAGCACTAGCATACTTTGGTGCAGGTAGCCTGCTGGGTGATGCAGGCTGCCTTTGAAAATAGCACTTGGTGCAGCACTTGACAGAGTGCCTCCTCACGTCAGACTTGTTTGACGCAAGCACCTTGCGTCATTCTAAGACCTTTGAAAATCCAGCCCAGAGTACTGTTGCAATAATGTTCCAGCCAAGCCAGATATCTGTAAAGGTTGATATTTTAAATATTTTGGGTGTTGAGCCAAAAAATACACACTTGTTTTTTTTTTGTTTTTTTAACAACAAGCTGTGCTGCAGCAGTAAAGCTTTTAAAGCAACAAAATCAGTATTTAAAGCTGTATTTATCCCACCCATAGTTTTACCACTTGAGAAATGATGATGTCATCTGCATATAATTAAAGATTAGATTGTTTGGGAGCTTTTACTATGGGGGCAAGATATAAGAAAAATAGTAGGGGTCCCAAAATGGACCCCTGTGGAACTCCTTGTTCCAGAATACAGAGTTAGACAATACTCCCCTGAAATTAACTCTCAATGGGTGATTCATAATATAACTCTGTAACCATCTACAAAGGGACTCTGATAGGCCAATGTCCTTCATTCTCCAGAGCAGCATGGCATGATCAACTAAATCATAAGCTTTTGAGAAGTCCACAAAGACCAAACCTGTTAGATTACCAAGGTCCATTGCCCTTCAGGTGTGATCCATAATAGTATGCTTCAGAACTGTTGTCATGCACTCAAGTGACTCCATCTGCATCTGTGTGCATACACGGATCCCATGCAGTTTGGCAATGATAGCTACCTGGCATGTTGCACTGTTCCTTACCCCAGTTTGGATAGCGTCCTGTACTTCAGCAATGTTCTCCTCCATGTGGCTGTGGTGTGCCATGGTGGCAATGTAGTGTTCATCCATAGCACCGTGTATTCCCATTATCTCCCTTTTCATTGCCTCCTCAAAGCTGAGTACCTCCTAGCAATATCGACCCAGATTGTCATCCTGTAAGGCTTCTGTTGTCTCCTCCTCCTCTACAGTTTGCTGTGTCTCCTCCTGCTGGTCTGACTGTATGGTCTGAGGTCCTGGGTGATGTTGACATGGATTGTGTCTCTGTTGTCTGTGTTGAACCCCTCACTGAAGTCCTGTATGTCCACTGTGCTACCACCTCTGTCGCAGCATTGTTGTGTTACCTCTGGGTTTTAGTATGACCTGTGCTTTCTTGCTCCTGCCTGTCCTCATCCTCTGTATTCCCACTGCTGTCTGTGTCATCTGTCTATGTTCCATCCACCTCCTCTCCTTGGTGTTGCTCTTGTTCAGGGGTGCTTTAGGTGCCAGGTGTTGTGGGTCCTGTGTGTTCACTGTTGGTATCAGTAGGAATACAAAACAACATATATGTGCAGAGGCACAGAGAGAGAGAAAGCAGCCAGCGCTTCCTTTAATCAAGGAGGTTATTTTCTAGACTACACTGAACTGAATTATTACTTTTGGACCTGTGTAAGTAACTAGTATTGATTCTGTTTTGGGGGTTGACTCGTCTTAGTTTTAACTTTAGTTTGCCAGGGAGGAATTGTAGCTGGGAGATACTTGCAGTCATTTGTGACTAGACCTGTTACTTAACCTCTGTGAAACAGGTGTCTGTAAGGAAGAAAGGCACTCCCTGGGGTGGAGGGTCAGAGTTGTAGCTGATTGTTTCTGGATGGCATAGGTTTACTCCCTCACTCTTCCCCTCACCCCACCACCCAGGAGCATAACTTCCTTTATAGCAGGGGTTCTGACATCACTTCCCCAAAACTGCTAACAACATACACCTGTTCTTATCCTTAAAGGCACAACACATGGAATAGGGGGTAGAGACACTCACAGACTTGCACACACTAAAACAAGAATACAAAAACAACAACAAAAGAAAAGCATCTGTAACAGGAATGGACACAGACATGTGGGGATTGGTGCAATGCACTGGCTGTGGAGCAGCAGTCTTCTGGGAGACATTCTGGAAACTGCATTGCTGCCCTATCTGCGGGCACCTCTCTGGTCTGAGGGAGGAGGCTGTTTGTCTCCATGCTGACCTGGCAATGATTTGGGAAACCTGCTCCCCCACCCAGGGACCCCCCAGGCCACTGCCACTACCTCAGAGGTTGCCAGGAAAGAAGAGTGGTTGGACCATGGTGGGCTCAGGGAGGATGAGGGTGGTGGAACAGATGCACATCCCTCCAGTTGTGCCTCTCCACAATTCATTCACCACTCTGGTAGAGCATGGTTCCTCTATGGAGGCACCTACAGTGGAGACCAAGAAGGATGCTGGGAACCTCCACAATAGAGATCCACAGGAAGGTGGCACAGGCCCCTACAGGGGAAGGAAACAACTCCTGGTGGGGGTTCAATTGTTAGGGGGTAGAACTCGGGGGAGGAGGGAAAAGGAAGGTAAGGTGCCTGCCCAGTGCCATGGCTTAGAGGGACAGGAAATGAATCCTCAGGATCATGGAAGCAGCTGCAAGGGGGAGTGAGAAGGATGTCATTATCTACCTAGGGATGAATGACCTGGTGGAGAATGGGATCAGAGCAGTGCAACAGGGGTTTGTGAAGTTGGGGAGGGGCCTTAGACAAGTAGCACACATTGTAACTTTCTCAGAAGTGCTACCTGTTTATGGCATGGATGAGGCTAGGGTACTCTGCACCATGGGATTCAATGACTGGTTGAAAAACTGGTGCAGAGCTCAGGGGTTTGGCTTCACTGTGGACTGGAGCTCCACCTGGAGGGATACAGGCCTATACAGGCACAATGGTCTGCATCGATCCAGGAGGGGAACCAGGATCCTAGGTGATAGGTTTAAATGCTTTATTGGCAAGCACTTAAACTAGCCAAGGGGGGGAGGCACTGAAAAGGAGAAGGGAAATCCTAGTCCCCCTCCCAAAAATCAGTGTAGTTAGTGAGGTAAACACTAAGATAGAGCAGTCATTAAGGATAAGGGCAGGGGTAAATGGAGAAAAAGACAAAGGCAGTAAGGACAGGGATGGGGCAAAAAGAAATAAAGCCATAAAAAAATAGAGGGTAATGAGTACCAATGCCCATAGTCTAGGTAAAAAGCTCCCCGAAATGGTGGCCTTGATGGAAGAGGGATGCCTGGATATCATGGCAGTCACAGAAACATGGTACACAGAGAACCATGACTGGGGTGTCAACATACTAGGGTATACAATCTACAGGAGGGACAGGGAGGGAAGAAGAGGAGGAGGAGTAGCACTCTATGTAAGGGAAGGGATCAAAGCAACTGAACTAAAGGGTAAACAGGGAGGAGAGGAGGCACTGTGGGTCACCTCGGGAGACTGGAAATGGCTCCACAATCTGCACAGGGGTTGTATACAGACCCCCATCTCAGGGGGAGGAAATGGACAAGGAAATGATAGAAAGCATCCATAGGATGGCAGAGAAAGGGGAGATATTGCTGATGGGAGACCTGAATATGCCAGATGTTAACTGGAGCACCTTTGCTGCAGCCACATCCAAGAGCAGGGTCATTCTCGATGCCCTATAGGGGGCATGTCTCAGACAGCTAGTTTTGGAACCCACTCAGGAGGGAGCAATCTTAGAGCTGGTACTCTCAAATAGGGATGGAGAGAGGATCTCTGATCTTGAAGTGGGTAGCCATCAGGAAACAAGCAACCACCAAACAGTGTGGTTCACAATAAACTTAGCTGTAGAGTCAAGCCACACAAAAGTAAAGGTACTGGACTTCAGGAGTACTGATTTTGTAAAAATGGGAGAGTGCCTCAGAAAAGCACTAGCAAACAGGCAAGAAGGTGTGGTGAAGCAACAATGAGGAAACATCAGAACTGCCATCACAGAGGCAACAAGCCTTTGTGTGAAGCAAATAAACAAATCAAAAGGAAAAAAAAAACACTATGGTTCTCAAAAGAAGTGGTGGGGAATGTAAGGGAGAAAAATATAGCATTCAGGAAATATAAGGAAACACAGAAGGAGCAGGACAGTGAACTGTACTAGTTAAAGCAGAAGGAAGTGGGGAAGGCAGTCAGAATAGCAAAGGCCCAAACCAAGGAAAAGATAGCCAACTCGGTTAAGAAGGGGGATAAAACCTTTTATAGGTACATTAGGGAGCAAAGAAAGATGAAGGCAGGGATACCGCAGCTCAATAAAGAGGAAGGTGGTTGGGCAGAGAGTGACAGTGAAAAAGCAGGGATACTGAACGAATATTTCTGCTCAGTATTCACAATGGAAAAGCAGGAGGAGATACCTAATCCAGTCAATAGAAGCACTCTGGATAGGGGAGTTGATAGTCCTTTCACCGAAGAAAGGGTTCTGAAAGAACTCTTAAAACTGAATGTGGATAAAGCAATGGGGCCTGATGAGATTCATCCCAGAATTCTAAAAGAACTAAGGGAAAAACTAGTAACACCACTGACTACCCTTTTTAATAAATCATGGGAGGATGGTGTGGTACCTGAGGACTGGAGAAGGGCAGATGTGGTTTCCCTTCACAAAAGTGGGAGCAAGACAGAGGCAGGAAACTACAGACCTCTCAGTTTGACCTCAGTGGTAGGAAAAATGATGGAATCACTTCTGAAGGAAAGAATTGTTGAGTACCTAGAGGTTAGTGGGGCACAGGACCGAAGGCAGCATGGATTCACAGCATGAAGGTCATGTCAAACAAATCTAATTGATTTATTTGACTGGGTGACCAAAGTAGTAGACCAGGGAGGGGATGTGGACATGGCCTACCTAGACTTTAGCAAGGCATTTGACACAGTCCCACACAAAAGATTAATAAACAAATTAGCCAGCCTGGGAGTGGGTCTTAGGGTGGTAGCCTGGGTAAAACACTGGCTGGACAACAGGACACAGCGGGTAGTAGTAAATGGAGTCCACAGTGAAGAAAGAAGGGTTACTAGTGGGGTACCGCAGGGTTCAGTGCTGGGGCCGGTCCTTTTTAATGTCTTTATAAGTGACATTGCAGAGGGATTGAAAGGGAAAGTATGTCTCTTTGCAGATGACACAAAGATCTGCAACAGGGTTGATACGCAAGGTGGGGTGGAAAGGATGAAAAGGGACTTGGCAAGGTTGGAGGAATGGTCAAATGTATGGCAGCTTAGATTCAATGCAAAGAAATGCAAAGTAATGCACCTGGGAAACAAAAACCCAGGGCAAGAGTACACAATAGGGGGTGATACTGACAACAACAAAAATGGAAAGGGACCTGGGGGTAGTCATATCAGATGACCTAAAGGTGGGCCGGCAATATGAGAAGGCAGTAAGGAGGGCTGGGGGGATACTGGGATGCTTAGGGAGCGGCATCACCAGTAGAAAACAGGAAGTTATTGGCCCTCTGTACAGACAGTTGGTAAGACCACATCTGGAGTACTGTGTACACTCCAGAGACCCCATCTCCGCAAAGACATAGATAGGGTGGAGGCTGTCCAGAGGAGGCCAACCCAAATGGTGCAGGGTCTGCACCAGAAGACATATGAAGAAAGACTAAAGGAGCTAAGGATGTATAGTCTCGAGGAAAGGAGGGAGAGGGGGGACATGATAGAAACTTTCAAATACCTCAAGGGAATCAACAAAGTCCAAGAGGGTAGCATCTTTCAGAAAAAGAGATGTGCAAGAACAAGGGGGCACAATTTGAAGATGGGGGGGACGACTCAGAGGTAATATGAGAAAGTATTTCTTCACAGAGGGAGTTGTAGATGCATGGAATAGCCTTCCTGAAGAAGTCGTAGAGTCAAAAACAGTGGGGGAATTCAAGAATGCATGGGACAGGCATAAAGCAATTCTAGTGGGGGGTAGGAGGAAGTAGGCTGCTGTTTAACTAGGATCTGCAGCTTATCTGTTAGGTAGGGAAATGGGCAGACTAGGTGGGCCAAGCAGTCCTTATCTGCCATCAAATTCTATGTTTCTATGTTTCTATTGTTGCTTCGTATGCTGACTAACCATATCAACATGTCACTGTTCATTGTGTGCAGCACATTTTGTTGCATTGCTCTCTGTAACACCAGCAGGTAGGCTGCAGCCACCATCACATGGTGCAGGCTACGCTGTGCCACAGCTTGTCTGCATTGTTGTTTGCCTGGCCTATCATACTGTTCTGTGTACATTTTTTGCTTTGCATGTCTTTGCAATGGTGCTCTGCATGTACTAGACTTTCTGTGTACCAGTATCATTCATCCTTTCTGCTCTCCCCCGCTATGTTGCTCCTATAGTGTTGCAGTACCCTGCTCACATGGTGCTATCATGTACATATGTATGCATGGCATTGTGGTTACCTTTGTCCAGGCTGCTGGCAGGGCTTGGGACCGGGCCGGGGGGCAAGGCATGGTGACACCAGTCTGGGGTGGGGGTGGACAGTACTTACAGAGCCACAGTACTGTTGTTTGTCGTCCACACAGCAACTCTGGCTTCAGGCACGAGTGTTTTGCACCTATGTTGCTATGCAACCACTTTGTTAGACTGCACAGTTGTGGTAGGTGAGGCACCCTAATACCACTGGTGGCAGAACAGTCTGCAGAGTGGTATGACCATGTTGAACAGGGTAATTCCTTCCCCCTCTCTATACCTGTTGATGGTGTCCACTCACGACAGGCTCTGCTTGCTAGCAACGATTTGTACCCTGTGAAGTGCCACCAATGACTGACAGCAATTTCCTGTGCCTAGTTTGTTGATGCCCCTCTAAAGGCCTGAGCCTTCCTTTTATTTTGTAAAGTCTTAACTCAGGCTGCAGCACATGAACCCAGCCAACCCCACTCAACAGTACTCAGGCCTGTACTTTCCAGACTTCTGCTGACAACCTAGAAGCCACAAGGGAAGTGATTGCTATGTAACACATTGTGCTGCACATGCTGCATGTTACAGCAGCAGGAGCTGTTCGTACATGTGTTGTCAGCAGTACTGTTCCTCTGGCAACATTAGCAGGATACACATATTTCCTGATGTTTCCTGTCATTCCTGAACCAAACTGCAGGACTGTGGAGTATATCACAGTTCACATTCCCATGGCATGCCTGCCAGGAAAACTTAAGTATCTTGGTACAGTGTTGTGCTGTTTTCCATCATAAACATTTCACAGCACCATCCTAATACATCTACTGTATGAGTCTAGCATGTACATTCAACAGGTAAGCTTAGTCATAGACATTTGGTTTACCACTTGCAAGTGGCGGCCATCTTTAATGATGTCAGTCATTAATTACAACATTATCTCTATAGGCTGTTTAAACAATGTGTATTTGAGAACACTACAAGCATACCGTGTCATGCATGTTAGGATGCCAAGATTGCACTTTGTAGTATACACTATATAAGGCACCTTTTTTCTGACTCACATATACTGCTGCTTTACAGGCACAACAGGCTTCCCTGCTAATAACATTATTGCAACATCTGCTAGGGCCAGGCACTACCATGTCTTACAGTGGTAGGGCTATGCCATACTAGTTCTCCTTGTTCTGGCACCTATGCCTGATACAGACCTGCAGAGCTCTGTAACTTAAAGAGTTCCAGGTTACTGTCTCCCTTGATAGTGCAGCTATTGATGTGTGCTGTCACATACTGTTCCTGGCTGCTCAGGGTCATCACTTGGCTTGGTCCACCTCCAGTTGCAGTGTTACAGTATCTGTTGTGGACCATCTTCTCCTTTGACCTCCATTTGATGTCACTATACCTTTTTCGGTTTAGCTATGCTGAATCAACAACACTGTCGTCAAAGTTCGGCATAGTAAGATCCCCAATGTCGACAGGTGAAATTTCGTCTGTCCAACATTGGTGTGTTCTTCTTGGGGGACTGTGCCCCCGAACCCCCCATGTGGAGGGCTACACCCCCTGTGCACCCCTAATAAAGATTATCAACTCCGAGTCAGAGTTGATTTGGAGGGCGGGTAAAACACGACAAAAGGGTGAAATTTCACCCTCGTGTCCCTCACAATGACAATCTCGAAACCTGTCAAGATTGTCACTGTGAGGGATTTTGCCATGAGAGTTTCGCTATTTGGTCAGCATACCTACCTTTTCTGAGATGCCTTTATGGTGCATCTTACAGGGCTTACAGCATTAACCTTGGTGACCACCTCTTCCCAGGCCTGTTTCCTGTGGTTCTGCAGCTCCTTGTCCCCACTTTGGGATAGCAGCAGGTCAGGTTGGGCATCTGTTTTCTCAATATAGATATCAGTTTCTGCCTCTATGAAGTTTTTCTTGTGCCTCTATTTGACCAGCTTTGATTCTTTTCTTCCATAATTTCTTCTACTATTTTTTCTGCCATGTCTTTCGATGCAGCTTCCACCATTGCTACCTCATGCTTCTTGTGTCATTTTGGGGGGACTTTGCAATGGTAGCTACTTTTGTTAGAAAATACGGTGCACCATATTTGATGCACCAGAGTTTTCCACAAGGGGATTATTGATGCAGCTTTCATCGGTCTAAGGGCCCTTTGAAAATCCAACCCATAGTACATAGCACTTCCAGGGTGGCTGGAATGGGGTGCTGACTGACTCCTTTCAGTGAGTGGTTACTGAAAGCCAACATTGGAGCACTTCCTAGTTGCATGCACATTGATGGAGGCTGTAGCTACAATTCATGGATGGCCCTCATTCTCTCTGATGTGGGGGAACACTGAACCATGGTTTCTCACTTTTATGACAGAAGTGTTATTATAACAAAGTGACTACTTGTCTTCACAATTAATGGGTGTAAAAATGTGTTACAAGAACAAGGAAAAGGGGTATTTTTGAAAAGTGCAGATGAATATGGGTACCACTCATCACAGAGAGTGCCACCACCAGGTAAACAACACTGTTAGAGAATGTTAAATGTTTCTTTTATTGTGTGTGTCTACTTTTTCTGCTTTTTTATGTTTATTGCTCCTTGTTATAAAAGGAGGAATGGGCTATCTGAGAGGAGTTTGTCCTATTCATTTACTTCGTGTCTCTTTGGCCTCAGTATGTAACAGCTTTATTTCTCATGGTGGCAATGGAGGGAGAATGTCAGCAGTTTGCAATGCACCTGTTGATGCTTTTCTGTTTGTAATTCTGAGGTGTTAGTGGCTTTGGGAGTATTTTCCTTACACGGCAAATTGGTAGGCTACTGTACATAGCTTTTTATAGACTTTTTCAATACTCAATCCCTTCTGATGCTTTACCACACACAATTGTACCAATTTAGGCACTTTTACATGTAAAGATTGCATCTCAATAGAGTTCAACAGGTCTGCCAATGTGCTCCTAATTTGATGCTGCATTATCCATGGTATGGCTATCAGGTTCAATGTGATAGAGAGCAGCTGTATAGGCTAAAGTTGTGGGGGTCTGCTTCAGAGTATTTTCTTTCTGTAATTTTAGTGGGTAAAAAAGTAAATTTGTTTTCAGGTCACCAGACAATTTCTTTTTGTTGTTCTCAATGATATTTCTTCTTTAATATTTATATTTGAGATCCTGTTTTGAGCTTCTTTAACAGCACTGATTCCAGACAGCAACAGGTATAGCTCCCACTGCAGAAAGAAGCTGAATCTCATGTCAGTATCCTTGTGGATGGACTGGATATTCTATTACATAAATGCATGAGGAAACCAATTATTTTCCTACGTAGAACTGTTTAAAAATGGTGATAAAAAAGTGCCTGTACTTTACCTTCTGTTCTAGTTTTAAAAGCCTGAAAGCTGTTGAGAAGCAAAAGGATGTGCAAGCTTGGGTGAGAGGTACAAATAGGGAGAAGAACCAAGGACACTAACCTCCTCTATGGATGCCACATTTTTAATTTCTTGCCAGCACATTCTGAGATGGGAAAATGGGCTGAAAACTCTTTTTGAATTGCCCTTATATTTGGGAGAAAGCAACTCCTTTTAAAAAAGTAACAATCTTATCTTTCAATTTTTTTCCTTTTTTAACTTCATCTGACATCTTGTAAATGAAACAAAGTATCCCACATCAGATGTACAGAGCAAAAGCTATGACTTGTTAGCTCACAATCATATAGAAATCCTCTATTTCAATTTAATGTTATATTCCTAAGTTCACCATCAACATCCAATGTGTGCATTAGGAAACTAATCAATCATGTAATTGTTATTTTTCTCAGAAGTCTTCTTTTCCAGTGATTCTAGTAGACAATTTTGAGAATTCATAGCCTTGTATAATTATTGGGTATGATTTCCTGTGTACCATTACCATCCTGTATCTCTAATACCACCAAAGCATTCTCAGCCTGTTGAAAGTGAGTTTTCACTGTTTTGCAAAACACTGGCAGTTGGTACCAACAGGACTCAGATCTCACAACATAACCCCCCCCCCCAAAAAAACCCCCTCAATTTTAAGACATACCATTCTTTGTTTTTCACCATGTGTTTGTTGCCAGGTTGCTCCAATTGGCCCCTATCTGGACTGGTCACCCACAGCCCTGTCACCTGATTCCCCTGGTGAGTTACCTTCTGTGCTGATGTCCTGCAGCCTGTGAGGGATCAGACTGTTGCTGCACTGTGGTTTGAGGATGTTTTCCTACAGTTCCTCCCTGGGGCCCATATATGTATGACACCCCCAGCATTCATGCATGGGTCCCCCTCCCTTCATCTCCTATGGTGCTGCCCCTTTATTCTTCTAGGTGGCATCAAGCCACAGAACAGACATTCCCCCTTCTGAGGGAGGAGAAATGTCCTACAGTTGCACAACTCTCACTCCCCCAGCCAGCTCCCCAGTGACTCAGGTCTGTTCCTGAACCTGCGACACCATAGCAGAATGAAGCACTGGATGCTTCAGTCCACCATGCCACTGGGCTGGAAGGACATTTCATTCTTCATCACTAAAGACAGCTGCAGGAAAACCAGCTGTTTGCCCCTTTGACTTCATTTGTTCCTGCTGCTTTGCCTGCTTTGAAGTCACAATCCTCTGCAGTGACATCACAACAGCCTGTTTTCATGCAGCTGTCTTCAATAATAATAAGAAAAGAAACTTTAAGAAATTTAAATTTGGAGGAACTTTTGTGTAACTGAATTCTACTTATGCTATCAGTAAATTGTTTTCTGGAAGTCAAAAAATCCCTTTAATACCTGGCAGCTACAGTTTATTCATGACCACAGTTTTACTTTACAACAATGTTTCCAGGGCCTGTCCTGCACCCCAGCTCCATCACAGCATTCATTGGTGCAGTTATGCAGAATTTTCAATTTCCACTTCTGCCAGAATTCAGTGGAATTTCTGAAATTCTGCCGCATTCTATTGAATTCCATAGGAAGCAGAATTTCAAATTTCTGAAAGCAGAATTTTACTGGGTAATTGTATGCAGTTAATGTAAACCCCATATTAATTTTCTGCAAACCACGGGGGAATAACATTCCGCGATTACATCGAAAGAAATAAGACCTCTTTTGGCTAGGCAGATTTACTATGTGTTGTTATTTTTATTTTGTACTCACAGGGATCATTACTGTTTGCTGTTAACATTTTATTGCTTTATTTTTCTCTTATTCAAATTGGTGTTGCTGGGTATACCTTCTGCTGCATTATTTCAAGGTGTGCCTACAAGTGTGTGCTAACATACTACTGCTGTAACTTTCTAATTCAAAATGTTTTTTTGCAAGGTATATCTTCTGTTACTGCTTTATTTTTCTCTGTAGCAAAGTGTTTCTTACAGGATATATCTTCTGTGAAATTATTACAGGTGGTGCTTTACAGGTTTTACAGTTTTATCTATCATTAGGATAAGCTTTCAGGGTTACTGCATTTGTTGCTGATTGATTGTTTCTGCTCTTACCTCCTTGTTTCTTTCATCTGTGGTTCTTCTTTTTCAGCAAGGGAAGGGCCCAGCCAACCACCCCACACTACACTCCTTTTATATGGTAGCACAGTCATGACATTTCCTGTGGCAAAGCAGGAAGGGGCAGTTCAGTGGGGTATCCACACGGTGACCTCATTTACAGGGGCACTAGTAATTTAACTTGTTATAACAAGTAATACAAAATCAAACAAACAAAACACACTTTCATTTTCTTCCTTCTACTTACTCTGACCAGGCTATAAACCCAGCAACTTGTCTGGAATTGATATCATTAACTGCAGGTACTGCAGAACACTTTTCAGAAGGGCAGTTTTACAGTATTTAGAACACTGTCCTACATACTGGGCCATTGGAGATCTTGGGGCTCAGCTCCAGGCAGCATGGGCAGAGATTGTGCACTTCAAATTTCATATTCAAGAGGAAATATATTATGAGAACCACCTGCCATTTCCGCAACATCCAACAGACGCACCTCGACCGCAGAGGGTAGTTGGTCCAGGAGGTTGGCAGGTGGTTAGGAGGGGCAAATCGGGTGCCCCATCACTCGGGGTCTTCAACATATTACCTCCACAAAACATATAAAAACTACAAACAGGTATCTGCCTCTATCTCCAAAATCAAACAAAGGGGCAGAGGACACTGCAGAGCCGGACACTGCAGGACAGGAGCTAGCACAACAAAAATTGCCCAAAACAGGAACCAAAACAAAAAAGCAAAAAGGAAATCCAAAAAACTTTTGATCATAGGAGACTCCATGATTCGGGGAGTTGATACCTATCTCCAGCCAGGGGTAATGGTCAGATGTCTCCCAGGTACATCAGCGTGGAGAGACACTGACCACATTGCTAGAATTATTCAGGAAGCAGGAGAAAACATAGATGTCCTGGTATACATAGGGACTAATGATCTCGTCAGCCGGTCAGTTGTGGAGACCAAGGAACACCTGGCCAGGCTGGGTGACAAACTATTATCCATTTCATTTGGCATCTCCTTCTCTGAGATCCTGCCAGTCTGGGAGATGGGGGGAAGATGGATGGAAGGTCAGAGAAGGGAGACAGGGGAGCTAAACATGTGGCTCAAGGGCTGGTGCCAGGAAAAAGGACACACATTTGTAGGGAACTGGCAACAGTTTTGGGAGCTAAAGCTCTTTAAATCTGATGGACTGCATCTGACTAAGGAGGGAGTCAGTAGTTTGGGGCAAAAGTTTGATGTCTTTGCAGAATATTTAAACTAGCAAATGGGGAGAGGGGTGCAGCACCCCATACGTCGAATGGGAAGAACACCCTTCCCCCCTCAGCTAGTGGTCAAACAGGAGTTCAGCATGTTTGCAGTTAATTTGCATCACCAGGTAAGGAAAAATGTCCGGCTCCCCATATGACGCACAGGGTAAATGCTAGACCTCACCCAACAACTAACACACTGAAATCTGGCCAATGGAAAATCATGTACACAAATGCTCACAGTCTGGGAAACAAGATCCCAGACCTGCAGGCAATAATGACAGAGGCTAAACTGGACATAGTAACAATTAGTGAGACGTGGTTTACCAGTAACCACACTTGGGAGACTTCAGTACCCAGCTATGTACTGTTCAGAAGAGACCGATGTGCAAAAGGGGGATGGAGTGGCCCTGTATGTCAATGAAAATATCAACGCTACAAAAATTCAGAATACACATAAGGAGCAGGAAGAACTGTGGGTCACCCTGGAAACAGGAAATGGGACAGCCATAAGAACTGGGGTTGTCTACAGGCCCCCAGACCAGGGGATGATATAGAAACATTACTGTTAGAAAATATACAAAACATGACAGCTAAAGGGGAGGTTCTGATAATGGGAGACTTCAACATGCCAGATACAGATTGGTCAATACCAGCAGAAACATCTGCCAGAACTAAACACATGGTGGATTCCCTGCAGGGAGGGCCTCAAACAACTGGTACAACAACCCACAAGAGACAGGGCTATCCTAGATTTAGTACTGACTAACAGGGAGAGGATCACAGATCTCCAGGTAGAAGGTCACCTGGGGCCAGTGACCATCACATGGTATGGTTCAATTTGACCACTACAACTAAATCATCCCATTCCAAGGCAAAAATATGGGACTTCAGAGGAGCTGACTTTGATAAGAAGGCCAACAGAGTTAAGCTAGCCCTGGCAAAAAGAAATACAGGTGAGGGGGTACAGGCAAAGTGGGAAAGCATTAAGGATGCAATACTTGAAGCAACATCCCATTGTGTTAGAGAGAAAAGGAAGTGAAAAAGAAGAAGAAAACCACTTTGGTTCTCAAAAACAGTACCAGCAAAGGTCAGAGCCAAAAGGCTGGCCTTCAGGAAATATAAGGGAACACAGCGGGATGAAGATAGGGAGGCATACCAAACCTCCCTAAGGGAAGCAGGGAAGGCAGTAAG
Organism: Neoceratodus forsteri; assembly: GCA_016271365.2. NCBI lineage: Eukaryota > Metazoa > Chordata > Ceratodontiformes > Ceratodontidae > Neoceratodus > Neoceratodus forsteri. Next base: position 1,285,106,242 of record CM057453.1, read on the forward strand.
GCAGGCAAAGGCCCAAAGCGAGGAAACACTATCACAGACAGTAAAAGAAGGTGACAAGACTTTCTATAGATATATTAGTGAAAGGAGAAAGTCCAGAGGGGGTATTGCTAAGATCAAAGGAGATAAGGGGGCTTGTGAGGAGGAGGACCATGTAGACGCATCTACCCTAAATAGATACTTCTGCTCAGTATTTACTGAAGAGAAGGTAGGGCAGGACCCACAGCTCAGCACCATGGACATGGGGGGGGATGTGAGCACTAGTCCCTTCACAAAAGAAAGGGTCCTACAAGAGCTCGATAAGCTGAGGGAGGACAAGGCAATGGGACTTGATGGCATACATCCCAGGGTACTAAAGGAGCTAAGAGTGGAACTAGCAGAGCCAAATTTCAGAACTGTTTAGTGAGCCTCTGAGCACAGGAGAGGTCCCAGAAGACTGGAGAAGGGCTCATATGATCCCGCTCCACAGGAGTGGTAGGAGGGAGGAGGCAGGGAACTACAGACCAGTCAGTCTTACCTCAGTAGTGGGCAAGATTATGGAGGCACTCTTTAAGGAAAGGATAGTGCAACAGCTGGAATCCATAGGAGCACAGGATCCAAGACAGCATGGGTTTACAAAAGAAAGGTCCTGTCAAACTAATCTCATAGATTTCTTTGACTGTGTAACCAGAGTGGTGGACCAAGGGGGAGCAATTTATGTCGCCTACCTTGACTTCAGCAAAGCTTTCGATACTGTTCCACATAGAAGATTGATTAATAAGCTGGGTAGGCTTGGGGTGGGTCAGAAGTTGATCAACTGGGTGGCAAACTGGTTGACGGGCAGAAAACAGAGAGTGGTGGTAAATGGTATACAGTCAGAAGAGATGCAAGTCACAAGTGGGGTACCTCAGGGATCAGTCCTGGGGCCAGTCCTCTTCAATATCTTCATCAGTGACATTGCAGATGGACTGAAGGGTAAGGTTTGTCTGTTTGCAGATGACACCAAGATCTGCAACAGAGTAGATGAGCCAGATGGGTTGGGCAGAATGAAAAGAGATCTGGGTAAACTACCAAAATGGTCAGAAGAGGGGCAACTGGGGTTTAATGCAAAGAAGTGCAAGATCATGCATATAGGGGAAGAGATACCCTGAAGCCACCTATAGGCTGGGAGGGGAATTGCTGGCAGTCATAAACGAAAAAAGAGACTTGGGCATCATCATCATAGATGACCTGAAATCATCCAAGCAGACCACTAAAGCAGTAGGTAAGGCTAGGGAGATGTTAAGGTGTATTAGTACGGGTATCACAAGTCAGAAGAGGGCGGTATTAATCCCTCTTTACAAGACACTGGTTAGGCCCCATCTGGAGTACTGCATGCAGTACTGGAGGCCACACCTTCACAAGGACATTAACCAAATTGAGGCAGTCCAGAGAAGGGCAACCAAAATGGTGCAGGGACTGCATCAGAAAACATATGAGGACAGATTAATGGAGCTGAATATATATACCCTAGAGTAAAGGAGGGAGAGAGAGGTGATATGATCGAAACATTCAAACACCTTAAGGGCATTAACAAGGTGAAAGAGTCCAACATGTTTTAATATAAGAAAAATAGCAGGACAAGAGGACACAGTATGAGATTAGAGGGAGGCCAATTAAGGGGTAATGTGAGGAAGTTCTTTTTCACATAAAGGGTGGTGGAAGCATGGAATGGCCTACCTCAGGATATGGTGGATATGAATACAGTGTATGGCTTCAAACAGGCATGGGATAGGCATAAGGGAGCAATACAGATGAGTATGACTAGATAGGCCATTGATAGAGCAAAGGCTGATGGCACTTTCATAAAGTAGAGAAAGAAATGGGCAGTCTGGATGAGCCTTGTGGTCCTTATCTGCCGTCAACTTCTATGTTTCTATGTTTCTATTGCTCCTCCTCCTTCCATGCTAAGTCTAACCACAAAACTACACTGACAGCCTTCTCATGCTGCTATGGCACAGTATCACCCCTACCTGGGCTATCTGCGTTCTAGCTTGCCTGATGTGCCCTGTGTGTCAAAAGTCAATGTCAATGTTTCCAGAGTTAAAAGCATATAGCCAGGTGACTGGACACTCACAAAAAGAATATAAAACATACACGGGAAATACATATGCACAAGTTCTGTTTTAGAAAACAGGACAGAACATATCCAACATACAGGCCATACTTTACAAATATTATTTTATGTTGATTATGGCATTTGTTTCACAATTAATGGGAATATACAGTTCCATATTTAATAGATTCTTCATAGTTTAAGACATCCAAATGATGCCACCAAGAACTTTGCAACTGAAAATATTTAAGAATAATGTACAGTATGTGCACCCATACACAACAAGCCTGTGTTTCCATTGAGAGGTTGAGATACCAGCATATTGATCTCAAGAGTGAAGCTCAAGTGGTCCATGCTGGTATCTCAACTCCAAGATGGAAATACAAGTCAAGTTGTGTATGGCCACTTATATTTTATTTTTTATAGTATATGGTTAAAAAAACCTGGCTGAGATGTCTTTTTTTAAAACTGTGGTTATCGTGATACTGAGATACAGTGAGCATAGAAGTGAAACTAGGCAGCAGGAGTCGTCGAGAGGGATTCATAGCTGCAGTTAATGATAGAACATGCACAATAAGGTTTTTAGAACATGCACAACAACTTTAGAACATGTACAACAAAGTTTCTGAGCTGCTTGAATTCCATGCACAATAAGCCCTAACCATACACTATAATATTGTAATATATGGATAGGTAGAAATAATATGATGCAAAAGTATACAAATAATTCTGGTAATTGCACACAACAGAACTGATAATACTATTGATTCAAAGTGATAATACTATCATTTAGAGCCTGTAATACTATTGTTTGGAGCTCTGAAAGATAGTATTATCACACAAACTGAATAGATCAAGCACAAGAATGGCTTGTGTACAGTGAGAGACGGCTTTCACTGTAACCATCAGATACAGTAAAAGCTGGTTTACCACTAGCCAAAAAAGTAACAAACTGTCACCGGCTGCCAATGGTACATCTTCTGCTCATTCCACTTTCATAAAGAATTTTTTTTTATTAAATCCAAGAAAAAGTCACACAAATAAAACAGAAGCAGCTCCTCCACCGCTTGCATAGAACTGCCGCCATTTTCCTGAGATAGTTATTAAAAAAAACACACAAAACACCAATAGAAACACACACTGAGTGCTTCTTGTTTTGGTGTCTATAGCAACACATGGCAAGCTGCTCCACTTAAGGTGACCTGCATACACACTTTACCATCCCCGGAGCTTTGCACCATATTTCTGAAAAACACTGGATATTCCTTGGATCCATATAATACAAAAAATAACAGATAGGGGATTCTGATTACTTGGCTATAATTCCATCTCGAGGTTCTTTGGACATGGGAACCTCTCAAGCTTTGCTATCAAGGTTCCCATGTCCCCCGAACCTCACACTGGAATTATAGCCTTGTAATTCACAGTCCCCTATCTGTTATTCTGTTTTTAGTGTTCTGGGCAATATTGTTTTAATAGAAAGCTATTTAAAATGCAATTTATGTATACCAATCAAGGACAGAAATCTTTGTTTTTTTTTTTAGCTCTGTCTACTTTTAATACATTGCCTGTGGAACTGCTTGCTTATTCATTCTATGGATTTAACACTTGTCTAAAATCACATTTTAGGCTAATTAAAGTTGTAGTTGTTTTGCTTAAATATTGTGTCTGTTAATGTTTTATCTGATGATTGAATGCTGTTTCCTTTTTTGCCTTTTTTATTCTTGTATTTCCTCCCTGGACATCCATGAAACATGTAGACTTCTACTCATGGGCTAACCAAGTCCATAAATAAAAATGAAATGAAATTAAATAGATGTAGTACTTTTTCATTATTTCATACATATTGCTTTATTCTCTGAAAGAAATCTAGCCATCGCTTCCCTAAATCTTCCAAAAAGGGACATAGTAGATGGATTGTCGACTCTTTCATGCAGCAGCCTCCCTGGCAAGAGTTTCTCTTCTACAATTTTTCCCATTAGATGTATATCAAAATTCAAGATTTGTATTTAAAGTAGGCAAACGTGGAAAAAACAATTGAGCTTGTGCTCATTTACAATGGCTTCCTGATATAAGTTGGTACAAGAACTATAAATGGTTCTATAACAAGTTAAATCATAATAAGATGGACAAAATAAATAAATACAAATGTTTTCAGAAATAAGAAAAGCATATACATACATATATATAAATATCTATATATATATAGATATATATACACGTATGTGATAGCAACAAACTTTGAACTACACTGCAAGGTTAAGATGGTGATTAACAAGAGTCACAATGGACCAAATAGTTATCATTAAACCAATTTTTTAAACTTTACAACTAGGGCAGTGGCCCATTGGCAGGACATACTGTAAGTATACAGGCAAATAATTCCAGTATTTTGAACCATTATAAGTAATGATCTAAAGCCCTATAGAATGTTTTACAATAGGAACAACATGTTCAATTCCAAGTGTTGACCTAAGATAGTTTTTAAATAACCAAAAAGTAAGGAATTTCTGATGATAGAGTTTTCTGATTAACACACTTCCATGCCAAACTGAGTGTATGCAAAATACATTTCTGTTCTGGACTGCACTGACCAAGGGACATTAATAGGTCACAATGGTGTGTATGCCTGGGAAATTGGAGAATGAATCTTGCAAGTTTGTAATAAGCTACATTAAGTCTGGAAAGATAAGTAAGATGGACCCCTGAAATAATCACAGGCATAATCTATTAGGGGAAGAATCATTGCTTGCACTAACCTTAGTCTTACACCATTAGAAAAACAACATTTGTATCGATATGGAAACCCTGTTCAAGCATTTACCTTCTTAACAGTAATTGCAGTGTGGTAGTACCATTTAAGACACTCGAGCGAGAGGCCTAAATAGTTATAATATGGGAGTCTCTCAAGGACAGAGTTATTATAAGTAATTATACTTCAGTTAGGACAAGCTTTTAGATGATTCGGGGTACCAAAACTGTACATTTTTTTTTCATTCAACACAGTACGTTGTGGCGAAAAAATGTCTGACCCTCATTAAATTCCAACTGCAGATTTACTTGCAAAGCCAAAAAATGTAGGTTCCAACTGTAAATAATAGTGTCATCAGTGTAAAGCTGTAAAATCACATTTTTCTGGGTTAGTTCTAAATCATTACAAACAAATTAAAAACCTGTAGACCCAGAACAGAGCCCCAGGGAACACAATCACTTACAGAAACAATATCTGAATGTACATAACGATCAAATAAATAATTCTTCAACCAGCAATCAAAGTTTGAATTATGACCCAAAAAACTTAGCTTATATAGCAGATATTTGTGGTTTATAGTGTCAAAGGCCTTGTAGAGATTGATGAAAATGACTCCAGCTATGGAGACACTGTCAGTCGCTAACTGTAAGTCATTTGTAAGTTTAATCAAGGCTGACTGAGTGTTATAGTTACTGTAGATCTAAAAACATATTGAAATTGGTTAAAATAATTATTTTGATGTAAAAATCTGGGGCCAAATTTACAAAACGTTGTCCTGGCGCAAACCAGGTTTTCTGCCATCGTGGTAGTCACAAAAGCTCTGTTTGCGGGTGCAAACTGGGTTGTGCCGGGGCAAAGTGTAGTGCAGACAGCAATGCAAATGAGGGCAGGGGACCTGCATATTGGTGCAGTCCCATTCACAAAGTATTTTCTCCTTGCAAGGACCTTCTGCGGGGTACCCTTGCATGGAGAAAATACTGCAGAGTGAGACCTTGCTTTCATTTCACGCAACCCTAGTGGTTGGCAGAGGTACTGTGACAGTCCCCCCACCCACCATTGTGATCACTGGTCTGAGTAATAAAAAACAGTCTCCTTTGTGCCAGTGGTCATCCCCCCCCCCACTGATTACCGAACCCAGTAAAAATGAACAATACTCCTGGTGTCCAGTGGTCCTCCCCACCCAATCACCCACCCAATATGAAATAAAGGTGTCCCTGGTGGCTACTGGTCCCTCCCCAACTCAATTCCTCTCCCCACATCTAAATCAGTCTTCCCTGGTGTCCAGTGGTCCCTCTCCCTCTCTGATTGCCGGCCTGATATATAATGCAAATTTTCTCTTGTGATCTAGTGGTCCCCCCTCGCCAATCACTGGCCTGATTTAAAATGGAGATATTCCCTGGTGGTCTAGTGGTCCCCCCTTGCTGATTGCTGTCCCTTTATTAAAATGCAGATATTCTGTGGTGGTCTAGTGGGCCCCCCTCCCTATCCCTGATCTGCCAGAATCCTGCAAGTCAGATTTTTGCCTGGTGTCTAGTGGAACCCCTGCCCTCCCACCCTGGCAGGTAGTGTCCCACCACCCCACTCCTCTATCCATCCTGTTGATATTCAGCACAGCCTTCATTCTCCACCATGGCTGGCCCCTGACTGAGCTCTTTAATGAGATGTACTGTATACAGTATGAGCTCATTGAATGATAGCTCACTCTAAGCTGCCAATCAATGTCAATGAGTGCGTACTGTATACAGTAAGTGCAATTGAGAGCCCAGTCAGTAGCCAGCCATGGTGGAGATGGGAAGGCTGTGCTGGTCACTGATTCCAGTTTGGGATGGTGGAACACTACCTGCTGAGGTGGGGGGAGAGGTCCACTAGACACCAGGGACTATTTTTTTTTCATCGGTTCGGCGATCGGCTATCATGGGGGGAACACTAGCCACCAGGGACTATTCTTTTTTTCTGTGGGGGCAGAGACTATTCTTTTGTTTTACTTGGGCAGATGGTCATGTGGAGGCACACTAAACTCCATTGTGGCACATATAAATAAGCCTATAATGGGCATGGAAATGGCCACCTAGCATCTTACATGTCCAATGGGCTCATTTGCATGGCTGCTTTTGGGAATACCAAATAACGTACCTGCGCTATTCATTGTGGGGCTATTCCCTGGGATGTAAGTCATGGCAGTGCCAGTGGGGCTAGAGGTAGCGGTGATGGAGTTACTGCTGACTCAATGTAGCCCTATTCACAGTCAGATGGTGCGATACGCTATCTGTCTGTGAATTACATTTTTAACACCTGGGCAATTGCAAAGCACAATGCAAAATTTTGTGCTGCCTTTTTCTATTTTTTGTGACTCTAGCCCCTTGAGACTTGTTTTGCTCTTAGCTTCTCCAAGACCTTTCACTCAACAGAAAGGAGAGAAATGGGTCAATAATGTAAAAATAATCATATAATTTTGAATCCAAATCTTGTATACAAAGACCAAGTCTTATCTCAGTCTTGCGATTATTTTTCTCTGCAAATTTAGGCAAATCATTTTCACAATTAATTAAATGTTTCTGTCTTCCATGAAATGATTTAGGAGTTTTATATTAAATTAAATTTGTTGACAATTTTATCTTAACCATACCATTTTGACCTCCTATGTCTCTTAACTTTAAGGTAGCTAAATTTGTAAATGGTTTAGCATTAGTTAAAGCTTCTAGGCCAAGTACTGAGGGCAGAGCTATATCATCAGTTTGGTGTTTAATTCCCCAAACCAGCGATGACCTAGTGTTTTACTATGAAGACTTTCTCTTGATTCAAGCCAGCATGCCTTTAAAATGCACTAGATCTTTCTATAATATTGTAACAGTAGTTTATAGATCTGATGGTGGCCTTCACTGCTGCTGAATACTGTTTCATCTCTGTTCTTAGATTTTCCCCCTGACAAGCATTGTTGCACACCCAAGCATAGCTGTAAAAATACATTTTGAATAGGCTCTAGGGATTTAACTTCTATTTCATGCCCCCATAATTCTGAGTCTCATAGGTGGACTGAGTTAACCTTCACATTGAACACATTTTTTTCTTGCAGTAAAAAGATAGAGGAACTTTTATTAAATCTGTTGATCCCTAGGACTAATAGCTTAACTCCCTTTTAAACCATATTGATAGGGTGATCCCACCTCTCTTTCAAGATTAGATTGATCCCTAAATATTTATAGGCTCTACCTCTTCAAGAACAGATTCTAGAAGCGACCCCCAAAAGCCAACATTTTTTGTTTAATTAGTAATTAGTACATTTTGGTTCGATCCACAGTGAGTGAGGAGTCATTTCATGCCTGTGGAGGGTTGTGGAAAGCCACAGAGCACCCCCTACATGAAGCATGCACACCATTGGGGCATATTATAGCATACATAGTCTGGCTGGAAGCCCGCTCCATGCCTGATCCTTGGCTGTGTAGACAGGTCACTGCTGGGCCGGGTCAGGTTGGGTGGGCTGGTGGTAGGTGGGACATCTGCCCCATCCACAGCATTACTGGAACAACGAGCATGACTTGCATAGAAGGTGACTGTCATGTGACCCTAGGAACTACCATAGTGACTATGGTCCCCTCTCTGCCTGGCTGTCCCTGACAAACTCAGGTCTGAACAGCCCTCGTTCCACCAGCCCTTAACCCCCAGAGTATTGTTACAGGGCTGGGGGGGTCACCAGTGGCAGCTGGTGTCAAATGGAAAATGGCAAAACTTGTCAATAGTGGATATGTCAGCTCATGGAGGACCGACATGGGCTGCCATTCCTTGAGGACCACTGCACTGCACAGAATGGGGGATCCACTGCATGGCCATCCCAGGCATCTGATTGGATGTCCAGGCATCCTGGCTAGAATGTCCTTAGTGCTGCCCACAGCCCATGCATGGTGGCTCTGTGCCATGGGGGGGGGGAGGGATGGGGATGTGGATTGAACCCCTTCCTGAGCAGTCCTGGTCCATGGTGGCATGGCAGGGCTATGCTCATTTAGAGTGTATCCCCACACATTCTGTAGATTGAACCCTTTTTCTTGGAGTTCAAGTTTCAGGTCCCTCAGTGGTAACACTATGCTAGCTAAAGTGTTTCACTTGTCATCACTGTTGTCTGTCAGCATATATCTTTTCAGTTCTTTACCACCAAATTCAGTGTATTACTAATCAGTTTAGCTTGTTTCAGGACCATATGGGAGACACAGACAAATACATGGATAACAGATGACTATTTATTTATTGAAAATTTCAGAGAACACCTTTGAGCACAAGTGCTCTTTTACAAAGGTCCTATGTCAATAACAAAGATTACAAAGTGACATGATTTATACAAGAAGCGAGTTCCACTGGAATGAAGTCAAACAAGTACAAAAAAATAGGCTGGATCAATTGCATACAATTTTTCCGTACGGCAGGTAGACAGGCTATATTTGCTGACTCCCCCTCCCCAATCCGGTCACCTTCCCTTCTCAGTAGCCCTGTGTAAAAGTGCCACGATTGAGTCGCCCTTTTTGAAATTGCTCAATCGCGGTTGCTCAATATATGGGCTACCTTGAAAACAGCCCCAACAAGATAGAAAATGGTCTAGACATATCAGGGCAGTCACTGATATTTATGTAACTAGGAGTTACGTGCATTTTATTTATTTTTTTTAATTCCCACCCAAAGAACTATATCCATTTATGATATTTTAAAATTCCGCCTGACATAAGTACAAGTTGCATCCATTTTATGACATTTGAAAATACCACTCATTTTATACATAGTATAGCAAATCTCTTTTTAAATATTTCATTTTCTGAGCACACTTTGTTATTTGGGATTGATTTCCATATACCCTCTACTCTCTGTGAGGAGCAGTGTTTCCTCCTATCCCTCCTCAACATTTCTTTTTGTAGTTGCATACTATGTCCTCTAGTGGTACATTCATTCTGTTTATTATTTAGTAGGAATGGTAGTTCAGCTCAGCTGCACTCAAAAATAAGACCAAAAAAAAAACTTGCTTGAGAGAGAGAAGCCAGACCCAATCAAGGCAAGCTATATGCTAAGTACAAATTAAACAAATTGTCTCACTCACCATAAAGGTTAATGTTTCAAGAAGTTACATTTATTATTCAAGCATAAGAATAGACTGGGCACACATAAATTGCCATCACCAACGTTTCAGAGTTATGCTCCTTCTTCAGGATATCCTGGCCTTTGTTTGTGCTTATTTAAATGAGAGTATGCTGCAAAATAATTTTTCAGAGAATGTTTCTTTCTTATACATGTGGTCTCGCAGAGCATCTCCTCTCTATGTCAGATCTGTGCTGCTCTGCTGCATGGACCCCTGGGCTCTCTCTTCTTCTTTCTCTAGGGAAGGCCTACCCTAAAGAAATCACAGGGATCCATGCAGCAGAGCAGTGCATCTGACCCCATGGTGGCCAACAATTAATTCAACTCTTACTTTACCACTTGTGCTTCTTCTCTCTTCTTGTCCTTCCCCCCTTCCTACTGTCCTCCTCATCAGCCGATTCTCCCATGCCCTACTCCTTCTCATTCTCTCCCATATCCTCTGCTACCACTCTAGAGGCTCTCCTTGCCCTAAACCCCTCCTCTGGCTCCTCCTCAGATGGTCTTGATGCTAAAATTTTCTATTTATCTGCTTCAGCACTTGCCTCCCCCCTTACTTTTCTGCTGAACCTCTCCTTCTCTCTCACCTCTATTCCGAAGGCCTGGAAGCATGCCACCATCTTTCCGCTTCCCAAAGGGAGTGATTCCTCTGCTTGATGTAATTACTGACCCATTTCTCATCTCCCTATCCTAGCAAAACTCAACAAGTGGTGCTCTCCCAGCTCTCCTCCTACCTTGACTCCTTACGCTTCTTCTCCCTTTTTCAGTTTGGCTTCTGGAAGTACCACTCCACTACCAATTCTCTCCTCAGGCTCACTGACTCCATCCTTACTGGGATGGACAGTGACCTCATTACCTTTGCTATCTTTGTGAACCTTGCCAAGCCTTTCCACACTGTCTCCAACCCCCTCCTTCTTACCAATCTCTCTGTGACCAGGCTCTCTGACATTGCCACTAGCTGGTCCTGAGACTATCTGGTAGGTAGGACTCATTTTGTTAGTATTGCTGACTCCCTGCCCCCCCCCCATCAAGATAGGCATCCCTCAAGGTTCTCTTCTTGGTCCCCTTCTCTTTTCCATCTCCCTAAATGACCTTCCTGCCATGTATTTCTGGATATGCCTCATTGTCCCTGTATGTAATTTAACAATGCACCTTGTATGTTTGACTATGTATGTGCAATTGCTCTTCTCAGAATATTCTGAGCAACATTGTAGCTATATGTAATTAACTCCAGGTCCCCCTGGAAAAAGGGAGATTCATGTCTCAGTGGGCCCACCTGGTTAACAAATTCTAATAAATAAATAAATACTAGCTTACTACTCCTGTCTTGCCTCAAGTTTAAGATGTCAGAAAAAAAACTGATTCTCTAGTACTTAAAGCCTTTGATACATAGAACCCTAGTTTGTTCTAGTTCTAAATAGGAACTCAAACCCCTGGGTTAAAAAAAGGCATCGACATTGTATCAGATAGTTAAAGAAGACTGTAGGCTTGGTCACAACTCAGTAGTATCACTAATGCAGAACAAAAGTTAATATTCAACAACAGTCGTAAAAAAGATTAATCAATATTTGTATGATATGAACATAAATTGTTGTCACAGGTGCATACAAAAATATGCCCAATTATATGATTTGTGTGACAAAAGTATTTTGTGGGCAGAATGAACATCAGAAAAATGGGCTCCTTTATGAAAGGCTAAAAGCTTAATGTCTAAAAGTAAACAGCTGAATAGAAAAAAAAGTATCTTTTAAGTTTTATTTTTTAATTACTATTTCATATATCTATATATATATATGTATGGTTTTTTGTCTCCCCTCCAGGGCACACCATAGGCAGCAAGTTCCACCCTGCCCTTCCACCTATGCTCCCCACAGTACCACCAAGCCCCACCTCCCCCACAGATTTCCCCTTGTGGCAGGACTGGGAAGGGAAGGGATGTCCTACCCCCACCCAAGACTCACAGTCCAGACAGGGGCTTCCAGCAATCCGGCAGTGGAGCAGGACGCTGGTTGGTAGGCAGGGCTTCATGAAGCCTAGGGTTCCCCTTTTAAACATTTTCATCCCTCCCCTTCTGCAGCTGTGAGTGTGTGCCCATAGTGCTGCCCCCTGACCTCCACCAGGATGAAGCCAAGGAGCAGGACAACACTACCTCCCTCCCCGGGAGAGAAGAGCCGCCTGTCTGACGCTCAATCCTCTCCCTCCCCTGCTGACCCCCGGCAACCTGAGCTCACTCCCAACCCTGGGTTACCAGCATGGCATGAGGTGTGGCATCCAGCACCACAACCTTCAGTGCCACCAGGCCAACCTTAATTATTATTTTCTTATATAGCTGGCAGCCCTGTACACTTGTTCAGTGCTGCTGAGTCCCATGTGTTGCAGCCTACACAGACTGAGCCCTTTGCCTCTCAAAATTGTTTAAAACCCTGCAGCTGCCAGTGTCTGAAAATCTTTATAAGACACAGTCAAAAAGCAAAGATGTTCACTTCAATGAGTGCTATGTAAGGAGAAAGTTGCACATGGCATTAACAGAAAATATGATGACATTTGAGATGGGAAATGCCTCAGAAATGGTCAATCCCTCATATTACTATGAAACACCCAAACTCTGGAGCCCCCCCCCATTAATATTTTTATATAGTTTTCATCCCACAGTGGTGTTAGCGTACCACTGACTTCTTACCTTTGGTTCAGCTGCCAGGTCTCTACCTCTTGCAACTCATTGCTGGAAGAATCCCCATTTACCCCTTCAGACATGCCACCTCCTTCCAGCTACCCCACAGGGAGCTTTCCACTCCATGACAGGACCCTTGTGAATTGGGATTTAGGCATGGATGTTTGGTTGGTGGAGTAGGTGTAGATCGTGGTTGATGTAGGGCAAGTATGGCCAAAATTGTTGCGTGCCCGGTTTACCATAAATTGGAAAATCACTTGGATAATACTGGTTTCCTCTCCCCCTACCAATCAGGCTTTTGCTTTTGCCACTCAACTGCAACCTCCCCTGCTATATCCTGTCCAATATGGACAACATTCAGGTAAGAGGTGCAGTTTATGTTGTTGAGACTAAAGTTTTCACCACAGTGGACCCTACCCAACTGTTATGTATGCTGAAGGCCTCTGGTATGACTGGCAACTCTTCTTGCTGGTTTCAGTACTACCTTTCTCACCATAGGCAGTTTGTGAGAGAGGCTACCTCTAGAGCCTTACCTATCATTACAGGTGTTTCCCCAGGACTCCATCCTTCAGCCCCTTCTTTCTATGCCTTTGTCAGTAATCTTCTCTTTCAGGTCAATGTCTACAGATTGAGTACAGTATAGTATGAATGATGAGGGTGGGTGCAAAATTGAAGAGGACAGTGTCATCATCATTCATACTATACTTGTATGCATCAAGGAGCTGGGGAGGACCTTAAGACAAAGGTGTGAGAGGTAATCATTTCTGAGATCCTACCTGTGCCAAAGGTAGATCCAGGGAGAATGAGGACAAAAAAGAATGACCACCTGGCTAAATAACTGGGCAAAAATATTAAATGTTTGCATTTTTGAGGAACTGGGATAGCTTCTATCACAGAAGTGGCTGCTTCATGAAAGATAGTTTGACAAGGCAAGGCAAAGTTTATTTATACAAAGCCCAATTCTGGAGGTTCTGAGAGCCTTACATAACACAAGCAGAGTGGTCAAAAAAGTATACATCATAACTAAACAAATCAGATAAAACAATAAAATCTTCAGATACAGCAGTTACAGCAGTTAACATTTGACTTAGTAGTTTCTTAGGGCTGGTCAAATGGATTCAGTGGGGAAAGTCATGAAAACAGATAGGCCTTCAAACCACTCAAAGTGATTTTCTGAATTTTGCCGTAGCAAATGGGATTAGTAACCTGTAGGAGTTATGATTCAATCTCCTACCAGTCAACTTGCCAAAAAGTGCTGTTTTCCATAAGAAAAATGCTTTTATGTCTGTGTTCTGCATCATTTGCATAACCCATCCCTATTTTTTCTCAGTGCTGCAACCCCCAACTGTGACATCATGCAAGGGAAATAAAGTTTCTAAGCACTTTTGTGAAGCAGAGACCTTAGGGTTATCACCTTCCCTGATTTTTGCAGGAGAGCCCATATTTGATCAGCTGTGTCCTGCAAAAAAAACAAAAAAAAAAACAGAAAAAATACTGAATGTCCTGACCTTAGAGTAGAAAAAAAATATTGCCTAACTTTCTTTGAAATGTTGCAGAAACTATAATCTCTTAAATGAAATGAATAAAAATGATAAGAAACAATAGAAACAACCAACAAACTACAACACTTAATTCTGATTATTTTGAGAAAACGGGTCTGTTGCATTGGTCAGTGTTACATATTGTCCTGTAAAAAAATATATTTCGGTAAGAAATGTCCCACTCTGGGCTTCTTACAAGGTGGTAACCCTAAGAGATCTCTGTTGGTCAGTCTTGGTATAGCAGACATCTACAGTACTGAAACAGGAGACTACATCTCTCAGTAAAGAAATCTTGTCAGCTAGATACTATATGCACAATGCCTTGTTTTGAAAATAAACATTTGAGAGCTTTTATTCTTGAAGTCACTACAGAAATATGAGACTGCACCTCATAGTAAGGAAATTGCAAAACAATACATTGAACCAACAATGCCTAGCAATATGTCTACATATTACAGTGAAGCCTGCCAGGGTGAAACCCGACTCTGTAGAATTCTGCAGTAGAGCTACTATAGGAAACATTGCAATTTCAATGGTAGTTAATCCCTTTGTTATGCAGGGAAACTGTGAAACTGCTTTTCATCCTGGCATGCTTCACTGTAGGTGCTATACTGTAGTTACCACAGCCATAATAAGGGACTGCATTTCTGAGTAACAAACATTTAAACAACTAATTTACCCAGAATTCCTTGGTGCTGTATGTAAAACAGTGATAGTTCCCTTGCATGACATCATTCTGGGGGGGTGTGGCCACACACAGAAAACTGTAGGACACAGTGGTGATAAAACGTAAAAAAAAAATAACTATGATAGATTTTTTTTACAAAACAAATTGCAGCTTCAACATCTGAAACATGGGAGGCAGTAGCATACTATGTGAAAATGACATCTGTGAAATCTAAGAAAATTACTTTAAACCTCTTGACCGATGGGGCCTCCCTGAGAACAGCTGGAAGAGAATTCTATAGGACCGGTCTGGCTGCACTGAGTGCCCCATCGTAGAAAGTTCTAAGTCTGGTCCTAGGATCTTCAAGGAGGGCCCCTGGTCGAGGAGTGGAGGAAACGGGGCTGAAGTGGTGGGTGTTAGGAGATCAGTCAGGTAGCCAGGGCCAAGTCCATGTAGGGCCTTATAAGTGAGTAAATTCACCTTGAAGATAACCCTCTACCTGACCAGCAGCCAGTACAGAGCACACAGCACCGGGGTCACATGGCTGAACCTAGAAAGGCAAATCTGCAATCTGGCAGCTGCGTTCTGCACCAACTGCAGTCAACGAAGGGTACCTGCAGAGTACCAAAAGTAAAGAGCATTACAGTAATCCTGCCTGGATGTCACAAAGGCATGTCCCAATGTGGGCAGGTCCTTAGGTGGAACTAGGGGGTTGATTCTGGCATGTTCCTCAAGTGACAGAAATCACTTTCGACAACAGCCAACACCTGTGCTTCCAGTGTCAGTCTGTCATCCAGGACCACACCAAGATCTCACACCCTAGAGCAGGGGTTGTCAACCTTTTTTTAGTCGGGGTTCCCGCTGGCTGAGTATCAGCCAGGTTGGGGATCCCCTACCAATCATCTGCTGATTTCATACGTCGCTGTGCACTTTATACTGCCGTTATACATACTTGTATAAAACACTAACCAAAGGAAAACACAAAACAACTTTAAACCAATTAAAAAAAATGTTTTTATTGTTATTGTAGTTTTAATTTGTTGAAATTCTCATGATTCTTATGACATCATTCCAAGCCACCTCCAAATCATCACCTCTTCTCTTTTAACAAATCTAGCACTGCATTTGTAACACACTACACTTAATTAAGCACATCATGTGAAGTATGTGACCTTGGAAATTCTGTACCCAACAGACAGACAGCAGAGAACTTTTAAATGTATAATAAAAATTCTTCTTAACAAGAAATACTGCATCAGGACAAAAGGTGCAAAAAAGATGGGTTAAAGAATAGCGATTATTCAACTTTTATCAGTTCTAAAGACCATTACATTCTACCAGTCTGTACTTACTGTAGCTGTTCCCCTCTGTATCCTTCTTCACTGAAGAGGGTGGGTTCAAGCAATCAGCGAAGATAGCCAAGGGATTACTTCAAAACAAACTGGCAAGAGTGTAAGGAGGGACAGCAGCCTTCACTAACCAGCGTCGAGTTACCGGCAAGGTAATTATACAAGCAGGCACAGTTAAACAAGTAAGTAAGCTTTCAATTGTGTGGGACCATTGTGACAAACATGGTGCTTACCAACAGATTACTCATTTCAGGTGCAACTAATCATATCCATTAACTCCTTACTTGCAAGCAATGGTGTTAATGGCTATGCATTCCCAGTACTGTTAAGCTGACAGTGGTGTTAGTGATTTGCAAAACCAAACGGAGCAGCATGACCATAACAAGCACAGTTTTCAGTGTAATGAAATTGCAGTTGTGATTTACTGCAGTTGTAATTTCCCTGAGTGATCCGCGCCCCCCCTAGCGGTTGCTCATGGACCCCCGGTTGAAAACCCATGCCCTAGAGGAAGCCTTCAATGACACAGAGATAAAACAGTGAACATACTGGAGGAATTCCCATCATGCCCTCCTCCTGGCTCAATCACTAGACCCTCCGTCTTGTCCTGGTTCAGTCACAACCAGATAGAGGACATCCAGTCATTGATCCTGTCCAGGCAGCTGTTAAGCACTTCGACAGCATTCGATGTTCAAGGGAAAAGTACAAGCACAATTGGATATCATTTGCATAACAGAAAGTCTTGTCCCCTGCTGCCACTCCTTTGGCTATCCTTTCCTTGGTTTGCTCTTTTGCTTGCCTCACTGCCCTCCATGCTTTCCTCTGTTTTACCTGGCACTTCTTCCTGTCCTTCTCCCTTGGTGTTTCTTTGTACCTCCTGAATGTCATATTTTTTCCCTTCACTTTCTTGGGCACCTCCATGGAGTACCACAGTGCCCTTATTTTCCTCCTACTTCCATTCACTTCTTTCACACAGAGTCTAGTTGCATTCATTATGCCTTCCTTAATTTGTCTCAGTTGTCCCTCTATCACACCCTTCCTAACCACCACTGCTAGGCTGATTCTGAGGTAGTTTCACACTACTGTAAAGTCTTTTTTTTTTAATCCAGGACCTTCATCCTCAAGTGGTTTGCTTCTGTATCCATCTTGATACTAAACCACACTATATGTTGATCACTGTCCCCAAGGGGACTGCCCACTGTGACATCTGTTACTCTGTCTGCGTTAGTGAACACCAGGTCCAGTACTGCCTCATCCCTAGTGGGTTTGCTTACTAACTGCCTGAGAAATGCTTCCTGTAAAGAGTCTAGGATTGCTCTACTTCTAGTCAAAACTGCTCCTGGAGGGCCACAGTCCACATCAGGAGGAATGAAGTCCCCAACCAGCAGTACTTCTCCTTTATTCACCATCCTGCCACTGTTTTCCCCTAATGCCTTCTCCAATACCTCCCCCTGTGCTAGAGGCCTGTGTACCACCCCTATACAAATAATGGTCCCTTCTCTTGTTTCCAGCGAGACCCACAGTACCTCCAGCCCTTTTGCTGCATTGCACTTTCATGTCCCTGTTACTCACCTTCACATACAGGATAACCTCTCTTCCCCTTCTTCCTTCAATATCCATTCTGAACTGAGTGTTTAATGGTATGGCCATATACCAGTAATGACTTTTAGTGCAACATGACTCAGTTCTGGCCACTATATCCACGTCCCCTTGCAGTATGATTGCATGTGCGATGAAGAAGCATGGGTACTGGGAGGAAGAATAAATAGGATCATACAGGGGATTTTAAACTAAGGAAGGAGGGGATGAAATGGCAGCAAGCAGATTTGCCAATGGTCAGCAGGGCACAACTGGAACCATGAAAATAACTAAAAAAAAAAACACAAGAAAAGGAAATTAAAAAAAATAAATCTGTAAAAAAGAGAGGAAAAGGGAGGTAAACAAATATGGAAATGTACAGTATATTGCTAAATGTTAAAAAACTAAACAATGAACTTGGGCAATTTGACGAATTAAAAGAAGGGAACAACTGAATACAACAGCAGTTTTTCTGAAACACAGTAGGCATAGGAAGACAACTGGGGTAAAAACAGTTTTATGTGATAAGGTTGAAGATTGCAGCATGATAACAGAATGGGTGACTGAGGAATGGTGACTGCGCAAAAAGTGACCTGGAAGAAAAGCGAGAGGTGAAAAAGGCGACTCTGTGGTGCGACACACATCAGGTCGAACATGAAGTGAGCAACCCCGATGGAGAGATCGCAAGAAGGGAGTGAGTCAAAAGATTGACTCAGGGGGAGCAAAAGAACTGTGGGCACCCGTGATATGGGCAACCCCGCATGACAGTCAGGACCACTGCCACAAATGAGCACTGATCATGCCACCAACTACCCCACCCCTGGCTCACACCTGGAACTGAAAATTATGAGCCAGGCCACTGAGGTTGTCAAAGAGGCTATGGGTGGCATACTTGGATATGACAGCTGAGATTTGTGTGTTGAGGCCCCTGTAAAAACACTTGTGGACCTGTGCTGGCTCAGCCCTGGATACCAGCTGTTCAATTCAAACTACAGCTAATATTTTTCCTAGTCAAACTATCTCTTGTTGGGAGCTGCAATACTGAACATAGGATTTGTAAGAAAGCGAGTTGTGCTCACAACAGATGGAGGGGAACCTTTCAATTGTCTTTGGTTTGTAGCAGATATACTGCAGGTGGAGGCTGCTTCTAACTGAAAGGTGAAATAAGGAAGTTACAGTTATCAGGAAAAGACAGTCTTGTTACAATTCTTAAGATTTTCAGTGCAGGAAGAGTTCAAAGCACAGCTGACTTATTTTGGGACTGACTGCTTTCAGAGCACAAACCACCAGGCTGTTTTGAGGCTGGGGAGGTTTACCTGTGTCTGACTTGGATGTCTGGATTTTTCTCTGTTTGATTAGCAGGGGATTTTCTCTGTCAAATTGTTGTGTATAGTATCTTGCTGACAGGAAGGCACTCAGCACAGCCGTGGGTCAGAGCTCTTAGCTGATTATTTTGTGAGGGCACAGTTTAGGCCCAACCCCTTCCCACCCCTCAAACCCACCCACCCCTGGAAATAGTTCCTTTATACCTGGGGTTCTGACATCATTCTCAAGAGTGCAAGTGCATATAAATGTCATATCCTCTAGCACACAGCACTGAAAATATAATCATACACATTGTATAATATATATATTTCTATATAACAAACCAATCACACACACAACACACACACACACACACACACACACAAAAAAAAAAGTACATAGTCATGTGGGGAGTAGTGCAATGTAATGGCTGTGGGGCAGCAGTCTTCGGAGTCTTTCTGGAGGCTGAGATGCTGCCCTATTTGCAGACAACTCTCTGCCCTGAGGGAGGAAGTTGCCCATCTTCAGGCCACATTGGACAGCAGTAAGAAAACCTTCCCCCAGGCCAGACTGGATGGTAGGAAGGGAACCCCCCCATCCAGGAGCACCAGAGCCACCACCACTACCTCAGAGGTTGCAAAGAAAGCACAGCAGTTGGACCACAGTGGGCTCAGGGAAGGTGAGAAGGGTGGAACAGAGGCACACCCAGTCAGTTGTTCCACTCCACAATCCATACACCATTCTGGGGGAGCACAGATCCCCTATGGATGCACCCATGGAGGAGATTAAGGAGGCTGAGGACACCTGTCACAAGGGAGGCCCACAGGAAGGAGGCAGAGGATGCCACAAGGAAAGGAAGCAGCTCCTGGTGGGAGACTCAATTATTGGGGGGATAGAACTGGGGGGAGCAGGGAAAACTGAAGTAAAGTGCCTGCCTGGTGCCATGACTTGTAGGGTCAGGAAGCGCATCCTCAGGATCACGAGAACAGCTGCATGGGAGTCTGAGCTGGATGTCACTGTCCACCTAGGGACAAATGACTTGGCTCAACATGAGATCAGAGCAGTGCAGAAGGACTTTGTAGAACTGGGGAGGGGCCTAAGACAAGTAGCACACACAGTATCCTTCTCAGAGGTGCTGCCTGTAAATAGCATGAGTGAGGCAAGGGTACTTTGCACCATGCAGTTTAATGAGTGGTTGAAAAAATGGTGTGGAGCATGGGGGTTTGGCTTCATTGGGGACTGGGGTTCCAACTGGAGGGACACCAGCCTATACTGGCAGGATGGTCTGCATCTGTCCAGGAAGGGAACAAGTCTTTTGAGCAATCAGTTTAAATGCTTCATTGGCAAGCTTTTAAACTAGTCAAGGGGAGAGGCACTGATAAGCAGCAGGAAAATCCCAGCCTCTCCCTACAAAACAGGGTACTAAATGGGAAAAAGACCGAGGTAGAAAGGTCAGTGGGGGATGCTGCAACAGAAAGTAAAGCCATCGAAAAATGGAAAGCAATGAATACCAATGCACGTAGTCTGAGTAACAAGCTTCCTGAATTAGTGGCCTTGATGGAGGAGGAACATCTGGATATCGTGGCAGTCACAGAAACATGGTTCGCTCAAAACCATGACTGGGACGTAAACATACCAGGATACACTATCTACAGGAGAGATAGAGAGGGTAAAAGAGGAGGAGGAGTAGCTCTTTACATAAAGGAAGGAATCAAAGTAACAGAACAAAAGAGAAAACAGGGAGGAGAAGGAGCACTGTGGGTAAATTTGGAGACCGGCAATGGCACCACAATCCGTACAGGGGTTGTATACAGACCCCCTTCTCAGGGGGAGGAAATGGACAAGGAAATGATAGAAAGTATACTTAGTATGGCAAAAAGGGAGATATTGCTGATGAGTGATCTGAATATGCAGATGTTAACTGGAGTGCAGTTGCTGCAGCCACTTCAAAGAGTGGGTTATTCTAGATGCCCTACAGGGGCATGCCTTAGACAACTAGTATTGGAGCCCACTCGAGAGGAGCAATCTTAGACCTGGTTCTCTCAAATGGAGATGAAGAGGATCACAGCTGCAGAAGTGGTAGCCATCTGGGAACTAGCGACCATCGAACAGTATGGTTCACAATAAACACAGCAATAGAGTCAAGCAATACAAAGGCAAAGGTACTGGACTTTAGGAGGGCTGACTTTGCCAAAATGGGTAAGTGCCTAAGGAATGCACTAGCAAATGGGCAGGAAGGAGGGGTGGAAGAACAATGGGAAATAATAAAAACTGCCATCACAGAGGCAACAAGCCTTTGTGTGAAGCAAATAAACAAAACTAAACGATGTAAGAAACCACTATGGTTCTCAAAGGAAGTGGCAGTGAAGGTTCAAGAGAAAAAGAAAGTTTTCAGGAAGTACAAGGAATCACAGAAGGAGCAGGACAGAGAACTGTATCAGTTAAAGCAAAAGGAAGCTGAGAAGGCAGTCAGAACAGCAAAGGCCCAAACCAAGGAAAAGATAGCCAACTCAGTTAAGAAGGGGGATAAAACCTTTTATAGGTACATCAGTGAGCGAAGGAAGACTAAGGGAGGGATAGTGAGGCTTAATAAAGGGGGGGGTGGGCAGAGGGAGACTATGAAAAGGCAGAGATACTAAACAAATAGTTTTGCTCATTATTTACAAAGGAAGGTGGGGGTACCTAGAACAAACAGTAGAAACACACTGGATACAGAAGTTGATACCAGCCCATTTACAGAAGAAAGGGTTCTGAAAGAACTCTTAAAACTGAAGGTGGACAAAGCAATGGGGCCTGATGGGATTCATCCCAGAATTCTAAAAAGAACTAAGGGTAGAACTAGTGACACCACTGACTACCCTCTTTAACAAATCATGGGAGGATGGGGTGGTACCGAGGACTGGAAGAGGGCAGATGTGATTCCCCTTCACAAAAGTGGGAGCAAGGCAGAAACAGGAAACTACAGACCTGTTAGTTTAACTCAGTGGTAGGAAAATGATGGAATCACTCTGAAGGAAAGAATTGTCGAGTATCTAGAGGCCAGAGGGCACAGGACCCAAGGCAGCATGGATTCACAGTGGAAGGTCATGCCAGACAAATCTGATAGATTTCTTTGACTGGGTGACCAAAGTAGTAGATCAGGGAGGGGCTGTGGACATGGCCTACTATAGACTTTAACAAGGCATTTGACACAGTCCCACACAAAGATTAATATACAAGTTAGCTAGCCTGGGAGTGGGTCCCAAGATGACAGCCTGGGTAAAATATTGGCTGGAAAATAGGATACAGAGAGTAATAGTAAATGGAGTCCACTCTGATGAAAGGGGTTACTAGTGGGTAACGAGGTTCAGTATTAGATCAGTCCTCTTCAATGTCTTTATAAGCGACATTGCAGAGGGACTGAAGAAAGTATGTCTCTTTGCAGATGACACAAAGATCTGCAACAGAGTTGATGCACAAGGTGGGTGGAAAGGATGAAAAGGGACTTGCAAGGTTAGAGGAATGGTCAAATGTATGGCAGCTTAGATTCAATGCTAAGAAGTGCAAGGTAATGCACCTGGGAAACAAAAACCCAGGGGAAGAGTACACAATGGGGGGTGAGATACTAACAACAACAAAAATGGAAAGGGACCTGGGGGTAGTCATATCAGATGACCTAAAGGTGGGCAAGCAATGTGAGAGGGCAGCAATGAGGGCTGGGGGGATATTGGGATGCATAGGGAGAGGCATCACCAGTAGAAAACAGGAAGTTATTATCCCTCTGTACAGACAGCTGGTCAGACCCCATCTGGAGTACTGCATGCAGTTCTGGAGACCCAGTCTTCGAAAAGACATAGACAGGATGGAAGCTGTCCAGAGGAGGGCAACTAAAATGGTGCAGGGTCTGCACCGGAAGACATATGAAGAGAGACTAAAGGAGCTTAATATGTATAGCCTTGAGGAAAGGAGGGAGAGGGGGGACATGATAGAAACTTTCAAGTACCTCAAGGGAATCAACAAAGTCAAAGAGGAAGCATCTTTCAAAAAAGAGAGTGTGCAAGAACAAGAGGCACAATTTGAAGATAAAGGGGCGGCTCAGAGGTAATTTAAAGTATTTTTTCACAGAGAGGGTTGTGGATGCATGGAATGGCCTTCCGGAGGAGGTCGTGAGTCCAAAACAGTGGTGGAATTCAAGCATGCATGGGACAGTCATAAGGCAATTCTAGGGGGTGGGGGTAGGAAGAAGTAGGCTGCTGGTTAACTAGGATCTGCAGCTTATCCAGTAGGCAGGGAAATGGGCAGACTGGGTGGGCCAAGCGGTCCTTATCTGCCATCAAATTCTATGTTTCTATGTTTCTATGTAACTGCCGACAGGCATTTCTCCTGCAGGAGGCACTGCAGGAGGCACCAGATGCCATGGTGGCATGCATCGATGCGGCTGTTGATGCTCTGTGCCACCCCTCAACTGCATTATTGGTTCATGCAAGTCCCTGGATGGTTACCCCATAGCAGTTCCCCTGTGCCATGGGGGATGCTGGTCTTCTCCTTCCAGATCAGCCCATTGGCCTCCCAATCCAGTTGTCCTTGAAATAATTGAAGATCAGCTGCAACACCTCCTCATTGTGCTGGAAAAGCCCCAACTTATGCATCTCCTCGAATACGGGCACATTGTCGACTGGCCTGAATGTCAGTGCCAAGAGCATATGCAGGTGCAGCGCAAAATCCACAGCGGTGGTATAGAGGTCAAAGACCTCAGGGCAAAGCTGGATCCAGACAGCCCTGTATCTGTGCAGCTGGGAATACTGTGGTGACCCCCCCTCCAGCTAGCACATTCATAGTCCAGCAGAACCATCATGGGAGCCAGTGTTGAGCAGTGCATCTTCAATTGACCCAGCATCCTGATGTATGTTTGTGCCCTCTGGGACCATATCAGGGCATACACAGCTGGCACGACTGCCCCTGACTGGACAGCATGGATGGTATATGGCTAGTTGAAGAGGGCTGGGCAAGACTTGAAGGTGCCATCCATGAGCCAGTCAGGGCAGTCAGCCAGGAACTGGAGACCCCTGTCAGTGACAAAGATCATCAGGTGGTCCTGCTGACAGCCACTGTTGAACAGTAGGAAGTGGTCTCCATTGTTGGTCACCTTAAACTCACCTGGTAGTGTCAGTGCAGCCACGGACGTTGGTGTCACTGGCCACCCCCTTGTCACATGCCTGATGTGCTGGACCGTCCTCTTCAGGAGACGCACACCTGGCATTCACCCCATTACAGCCACTGACACACTCACTGTGCAGTTCACCACCACTTGGGACACCATATCCAAGCTTTTCCTCACCTGGTCCTGCAGGTCTCCGAGCACCTGGCACATGCCTATGGCCACCACATTGAGGACGTGGTTGTGCTTCCCTAACTGTCCTCGTGGCCCTGTTCTCAACCATGTGTAGCCATGCCAGGAAATTGTACCAGCGGGCATCTTCACATCACCAGTATGTTTTCTCTAGGACATCTTTGTCCTTATGGTACACGTATCTGTTGTGTACCACTAGTGACATACCTTTCTGGCTGCACAGAAACTCAACTGCCATAGTGCTGTCTGGCTCCTGTCAGCAACTGTGTGTGTCCAGCAGCTCACAGCAACCCATTTATCCCCCCAGCACACTTGGCTCATGGGCTGCACCTGTGTGGTTCATTGCCATGGGGACTACAAGTTCTGGTGGCTGCATCCCCCCCCCCCCCGGCAGTGTTGGCACAATCCATGCTATGCATGCTGTTCCCCCTGCCATCCTGCTGCTGCAGCAGAGCCAGTTGTGCCAGGTAAGTGACCCTCTCTCCCTGTCTGCACACTGGTGGCCTGTTGTTGTGCAGCGGTCAGTTCTACCCATGATCCCATACTGTTGCCATTGCGGCACTACTGTTCATGGCATACCATCTATGTCCCTGCTCCTGCCAGCCATGTAGGGTAAGATGCACTGGTGTGACATGGTGGCCATCACCCAGGTCTTGTGTGCAGGCTGTGGCTTTGGTGGGTGACCTACTTCTGACTACTGGGGGGTGCAGGGGCACAGGTTCACTGGAGGTTCCGGCTTTGGTCTGTGTACCTGTGGACCACCCTGTGGTTCCTATCCTTCCTTGTCTGCCTGTGGTTCTGTGGTGCTTTTGATCCCCGTCCTGTCACCCTACTGGCCCAGCTCTGCCTGGTGCTGTGGGTGTTCCCCGGTCATCCATGTCTCTGCTGTAATGTCCTCCCTTCCCTGTGTCCACTTTGCTGGTGTCCTCACTCATTGTGGATGTGCGGCTTGGCTCGCTGTTCCAACATTGTTTGGCCTTTCCTATTGGTCACCCTTCTGACACACGTTTCTGTAGTCGCCCTTCCGGACTTGTATTGCCAGTAATGCTCTTATCACAGCACACCATAAAAATATAGAGGAGTATAACCTTTATCAAAAAAATAGTAGAGGCAAGAGGGAAGGGGGAGTTGCAAATTATGTTAACAAAAGCATCAAACACAGGGAGGAATTTAATATAAAGGGAAATAAATTCAGAAATGGAATCAATATGGGTACAAGCCGAAGGGATACAAGGTTGGATAGTTAAAGTAGGGGCATACTATATAGGCCGCCAGACTGCAAACAGGAAACAGACCAGGAAATTATCAAATAAACTGAAAACATAACTTTAGAAAAGGATGTTTTTTTAATAGGAGACTATAATCTGGGAGACATAACCTTGCAAATGTTCCCTAGCTCTACCGTTGACAGAGCTAGAAAACTATTATTATAAATGACAAACAACTGCAACCCGGGTCACTATGTTGCGCCTGGCACAAGATACGAGGCAATACTAGATTTGGTTATAAGTAATATGGAAAATGAAATATTAGAATGCATACCAAGAGATCCACTTGCAAGAATCAATCAAATATGGGAACATTCAAAATCTTGAAAAATTCCATAGTAGAGCAGTAGCAGGCAATATACTACAACTGCAGAGCAGGACGGTATGATAAAATGAAGGAAGATTTAAAGGGCTAGGATTGTTTTTTAATTTATTAATTTAAAAGTTTCAGCAGGAAAGGCACACTGAGCAAATTGCTCATTTCCAGGTGCGTCCTGGGAAGGGGGAATGGGAATACATCAAATCACATCAATAATACAATACAGAGATACAATGAATTTGGGATATGATGCAGAAAAGTAATGAACAGGAAACAGAGCAATATTTGATTGAGAAACATTTTATAATATATACAAAAATTTGAGTACATAGCAGGTAATTCAATGAAAATGTAATATGTAGGAGCTGCCATAAAAGTGAGTCGGGGGAGGAAGTTAAAGGCAGTTACAAGTAGGGAGAGGAAGTTGCATAGGAGGGAGGAGAGGGCTGGAGGGGAGCGGACATGGTGGCTTGTCAGTGGGAGAGAGTTCCACAGTTTAAGGGAATGACGAGAGAACTCAGACTGGCCAGTGGTGGTGGATCTAGGTGGGATAGCCATGGTATGAGAATTGTAGCTCCAGAGTTTGCTTAAGAAAATGGAAAACCTGGGTACAGCTGAAACTCTTTTGAGTTGGGTGGGAAACTGACTAGCAGGTAGGTGACAGAGGGTAGTGGTCAATGATGGGGTGAAATCAGAAGAGCAGGAAGTAACAATTAGGGTTCCGTGGAGATCAATCGCGGAACAGGTCCTCTTCAACATGTTCATTAGCGACACTGGAGAAGGAATCCAGGGCAAGTTGTGTCTATTTGAGAACAACACAAAACTATGTGGGAGGCTGATTGTAGGAAGGAATAATTTATTTTTTTTATTCATTTAAAATTTGGTAGCTGGGAGAGGCAAACTGAGCTGAACTCATTTCCTGGTGCAACCCAAAGGAATATGCAAAAGGACCTGCTAAGATTAGAGGGGTGGTCAAAGGTCTGGCAGTTAAAATTCAATGCAAAAAAAGTGCAAGGTAATGCACCTAGGGAAAAAGAACCTCATGACGGAGTACTGGATGCGAGGGGGAGAGACTTAGCACTACAAATGAGGAACAGGATATAGGAGTTACCATCAGTCACTCCCTTAAACAAACAACTCAGTGTAACAGGACTAATAGTAAGGCCAACAGGATGCTGGGATGCATTGGGAGGGGGATTGACAGTAGGAAAAATAGGTGATACTACCCCTCTTCAGAGCCCTGGGGAGGCCTCACCTTGTGTATTGGGCCCAGTTCTGGAGTTCTCACCTCAGAAATACAAAGATAGGCTAGAGACAGTGCAATGCAGAGTGACCAAAATGATTCAGGGACAGCAGG
The DNA here is from genome assembly GCA_016271365.2 of Neoceratodus forsteri. Classification (NCBI taxonomy): domain Eukaryota; kingdom Metazoa; phylum Chordata; order Ceratodontiformes; family Ceratodontidae; genus Neoceratodus; species Neoceratodus forsteri. The sequence goes on from CM057453.1 coordinate 1,285,133,558, forward strand.
TAAATCCTATGAGGAGTGCCTCATGGCACTAAATTTGTACTAACTGGACACCAGAATGGAGAAGGGCGATATGACTGAGACCATCAAATTCCTCAAAGGAATTAATAAAATGAACTGCAGGGAATTATTTAGCCTGAGTACAAACTCAAGGTCACAGGGTCATGAGTAGAAGCTGGCCGGTGAAAGGCTCAGGAGAGACATGAGGCAGTACATCTTTGCAGAAAGGGTGGTCGATCCCTGGAACAGTCTGTCAGCTGAGGTGGTGGAGTGAGCATAGTAAGGGGATTCGAACAGGCCTGGGATAGAATGAAGAGAATAATGGTTACCTGGGTCGACACGATCAGGGAAGATAATTAGGGTAAAGTCCTGGAGGGTTAGTACCCTGGGTGAAAATTAGGTTTCAAGAATGATCCCAGGGAATTAGGGATCCTGGGCAGACTGGATGGACCATGGGTCTTTTTCTGCTGTCAATGGCTATGTTTCTATGCTGTATCTTTTTGTTTTCTGCATGCGTTGAAACAGAATAGCAAAGCTGTGCTTTTAACAGATGGATCTTTTGTGAGTTTTTTCCCCACTCAGTTTCTCACTCTGTTATTTCTCTTTAGTTGAAGGGAAACAAGCCTATACAGAGAATAATTTGAGCACTTAAAAAGACTATACCCAGGACTTTTGAAGGTTATGATAACCCTACCAAAAGTATTATTAGCCTGGGCAATAAAGGCTAGGAAATGAATGTGTATGACTGTGTTTTACTTATATATGGCTGTTTTAATCTATTTTAAAATGTTATTGTATAAGTGCTATGATGTCCTTGAATAGCGCTTTTTAAAAATAAACTTGATTTGATACATTTTCCTCAAAACAGTGGAGGATGTCACCCGTATTGAATGCAGTACAATGCTAGGTGGGGAGAGTCCCTAGCTCTGACAGAATGATAACACTGATGTGCATAATATTTTCAGACTCTGCACACAAAATTTTTGAGAATACAGTAAGTCATAGGAGGATGGTCAACTGAGACCCTTGTTTACTTATTAAAGGACTTTTATGGATAATGTGTGGAGAAGAATACTATGTTTGCAAATGGTCTTTTCTCTCTAAACGTTCAGTTTTGCGTCAAACACTTGAGAAGTTTTAAACTGTAATACAAGTGAAGCATGAGAACTCTATAACACTAGGGGAAGCCTGTGACACAACAGCAAAACGGATGGTCAGAGCTGGTGGTGCACACAGGAATATCAGAACTACAAGAAAAGTCAAAAGCCGGTCAACAAACACATACCTCAAGACACCTTAGCTGATGCAGTCTAAAACACATGCTTATTTAGTGCAGGCAACACACAAGGCTTCCATGGCACACCCCAATGTTTTGCCCAGTAACCCTGGGCTTTGTCAAAGTTATACTGGCCACCAGTAGCAGCTCATTTTTATTACACCCAGTTAAGGTGGCAATATTGAATAACATGCAAACACATCAGAGGTGCTAGTGTAAAGGTGCTTAGTGCAAATCACACAAATGACATATCTTTTTTCCTGATATCCATAGCCCAGATGAATCTTTTTTACTTATTTACAGTAACAATTCCAATCTTTTAAGAAATTCAGGTGGAGATTTATTATTTTATTAAAGAGAAGCATCTTCCTTTTTATGGGCAATATGCAAAGCTCTATTCCCTTGATCATTTATATGTGCAGGTTTTCATATTAATTTATTCAAAATCAGAGCATCAGAGCATCAAGAACCTGCCCTAAAAAAGGCTTGACTCAAATCTCTCATCACATCCTATAGACTGCCTAGGGTGTGCATCCAATTGTACTCACATTGAAGCAATAAACAGTCTGGGCACCACCACTGTCTTGGACCAAACTGTACTCTCTCTTAACCAACAAAATCCAATTTATGTTGGGACCTGCCCTTCCCACATATACAGCTAGAACACTCTCCTTGTTCACCTTTTCAGTGTCCTTTAGGTGTTCCCCAGTTCTGACCTTAAATTTGTGAATGGTTTAGCCAATATAAATGCTACCACAACTGCACTGTGCTGTATGTACTACTGCTGTAGAGCTGTAGTTGATAAATTTACATGTGGTATATTCTGTTTTTGTGGTAGGATGGTAAAATGTTTCTGTTTTTCTTGTGACATCTGGGGGGCAAGGGCTGTGGCAATGACGTTCTGTTCACAACTGTTAGTTGATAACTATTGACAGCCAGTTCTTTTATGTTCTCCTCCCTCCTATGCACAAGTCTATGCATATTTTCTGTGCATAAACATAGGGAGGAGGTCTGATTTTAGAATGTGGCAGTTGTTTTGAATTATGTTAATGACATGTTTTGACTGTAAACTGTAAGTGGTCACAAAATGTAATGTATTCTCATCCCTTGCCTCCTGATTCCTTTTTCCTTGAAGTAGCTCTTCTCTAGTTTTCTGTGCTGCATTTCCTATGGATCCAGTGATAGTACTGGTTGCATAACCCATATCCACAAATCTTTTTTTCTAGTGTGTCTGCACTTCCTAAATAATCTTCAGTCCAACTGCAGTTTTGCCTGATGTAATAGATATGGCTTGTTGAATATTGCCTGCGGTGTGGCAGGGATGACAGCTACTTGAGTGAAGGAGTTAATACCGATCGGTGTGCTTCCTAAATAACTTAGTAGTCAATATTCTTGATTGTGTTTTAAAGATATTGACATCCAGGAAACTAATATTATTTAGGCTGTGTGTTACAGTAAATCTTAAACTGGGATATGAAAGTTCAGATAAGGCTGATGAAGGAAACTGCAGAATTTTCCAGCAACATCAAGGCAAAAATAAGAGGAATGCCAAGAGGAGAAGGCATTGAATGTGACCAACATTTCCCCACAAACACTCTCTCCTGGTGGGTTGTCAATCCTGTATAGGTGCCTTTCATTTAACTGTACTAGACAAGTGAATCAGTTTGGGGTTATTGTTGGCACATTCTAAAATCAGACCCCGCCCTGTAGGCATGTACAAAGAATGTCTAGATTTTTGTATAGGAGGGAGGGCAACATAAACCATCAAGATGTAAGCAGTTATCAACCACTGGTTGTGAGCAGAACTTGGTTTCCACAACCCTTGTACCCTGGATGCCACAAGTGTGGCAGTTGCAAATTTTGCGAAGTTTATTTATTTTATTTATTTGAATTTTGTTGACCAGGTAAGCCCACTGGGCCTGCAGGAGGCCCTTTTTCAGGGGTGACCTGGGATTAATTACAGAGATAATTCACATAACTTGGACAAGTATGAATACAAAGAAGCATTGGATTGGACAAGTACAGCACAGTGGACAAGTTCAGTTACAGGAAACTTTGTTGGATGATATACATACATAATCAGTTTATAATTTATACAATTGCACAAGACATAGTAACTGTATTTTACAGATAAAAATTACCATTACCCATTCTTGCAAGATGCAGCCTTTGGGAGCTTTAATTAGTCCTCCTGTACACCTACCAAGAATAATCATTATTGAAACATATACACTGTATTACTGGTGAGGAGCCTGTCAATGGTAGCAGTTACAAAGACTACCTTCTAATAGGTGCACCTTTACACCTTTCTTGAAGCCCTCAAGTGAGGAGCTTTCTTGTATATTGGGAAGAGCATTCCAAATGATTGGGATCATGGTAGCAAAGGACCATTTGCCTGACTGTGTTCTGACTTTAGGGATCTGGAGGAGCATACTACTGGATGATCTGAGGGGGGCACCTATCTGGTTGAGTTGTTATTTGGTCTTTGAGACTGGGGGGGGCTTTGTTACTTTTCAGCTTAAAGGCTAGGGATAGCGCAGAGAACTCCAGCCTCTGACTGAGAGAGGACCAGTTTAGAGACTGGAGCACTCTGCAGTGGTGTTCCTTAGGAGTTGCCCCTATGGCAAAGCATCCTATATCATAATACAAGGATTTGAGCTTTTCCAATTCTGAGCTTCTGGCAGAGTGTAGGACTAAGGAGCCATAGAGTATAGTGGGCAGAAGGGTGCAATTAGCAATTCTTAGATATAACTGTTTGGTGAGGTATGGGCTTAACCAGTATAGGAGACCAATTTTTGGGTGCAGGAATTGTGAAAGGTTTTCAACATGGACCTTAAATGCAGTGTCTTGGTCTAGGAGGACTCCCAGATACCTAATGGAGTCTACTACCTCAACCTTGGATCCATCAGAGAAGGAGGGAATTAGTAACTGCTGCTTTTGTGGACCTAGGTTTTTAGGTCCAAAGAGGATGGCCTTTGTCTTCTTGCTTTTGAGGACCAGTTTATTGTTTGATAGTCAGTTTTTGAGTAAATGCAGATCTCTATTGAGCAGACTGTTCAGGTTTGTGACTTCTAACTTCTTTTGAACTGTGATATATTACCGCAACATCAGCAAATAGCAATAATGTAGCTTCCTCGCAACTGATTGACATCTCATTGACATATAGGGAGAACAGTATTGATCCTTGTGGGACCCCATCCAGAATGGAGCATTTATCTGACAGAGCACCCTTCCATTTTACAGGCTTGTGTCTGTCTGTTAGATAGTCAGAAAACCACGGCAGAGACAAGTTGTCTAATCCTAGGGAATTTAATTTAGAGAGTAGTAATTGATGATTTACTAGATTGAAGGGCTTGGTCAGGTCTATAAAGACTGCTCCAGCCACATGGCCATTGTCTAGTGCCTCCAGATTGTCTGTGAAGTTATCAGGAAAACAGAAACATTTTACAATCCTACCATACATAGAGAATGCCATACGTAAATTTATCAACTGCAACACTACATCAGTAGTATATATGGCACTGTGTAGTTGTGATAGTTTTTATGTTGGCAAAACCATTCACAAATTTAAGGTCATAATTCAAGAACACCTAAAGGATATTGAAAAAGGGAAGATGGAGAAGTTCCTAACTGTACTGTGTATGTGGGAAAGGGAGGCCCACAACATAAAGTTGGTTTGCTGGTTTGGAGAGGGTACAGTTAGGGGTGTGTGTGTGTGTGTGTGTGTGGTGGGTGGGGGGACCTGGACAGATTACTGCTTTAACATAGTCGTATGGAACTACGGGGGGTCTAACACCCTGGGGCTCAGTGAGGGGTTTGAGGTCAGGCATTTTTAATGTAGGTTCCTGATGCTATGATTTTAAATATATTAAGATTAAAAAAAAGCTTATGTAAATTATCAAGGGAATGGAGCCTTTAATATTGCCCATAATTAGGAAAATGTTTCTCCTTTTAGAAACATTTCTTTCTGACTTTGTTAAAAAGACTGGAGTCTTTCATCAAATATTGAGATATTTTGAGCTACAGAAATGAGAAAAAATGATATATGTGTCTGGCTTACTTTGATGTGTTTGCAGATTATTCACAACTGTCACCTTAAATGAGTGTAATAAATATGAGTTGCCACTACTGGCCAGTATACCCTTGACAGAGCCCAGGGCTACTGGGTGAAAAGTTAGGTTGTATCATGGAGGCCTTGTGTGCGCTTGCTTGTACTAAATAAACTTCTGTTTTAGCCTGCATGAGCTAAGGTGTCTTGAGGTAGGTGTTTACTGTGCAGCTTTGGACTTTTCTCTGAGCCTGTGACAAGACTATAACACAGGAAAAACAGTGCAATAGCATGGTGATGCTCGCAGGACAGGCAAACTGAGTACATCTGCAAGATCTGTATTTTGCTTCTTCGTATATGATAGGATACTTATATACCACTATTGTAAACAGCACAGCAAGGTGCATGCCCGGTATAGGCACCACAGAATAGCCCAATGGGATTAGGAGGAAGTAGTCAACATGAAAAAAGTCAAATGGAAGGAGAGGCAGGAAGTTATCCACAGGGCATGCCACATGTAATCAAGGGATATTGCTTGTCTAGATAAGGTCTAAGAACCACAAGGGTAGAGACAGAGTTTACCTCAGTCCCCCCAAGCAGGTTATTCAGAAAACTGGTGGACTTAGGGCATAGGAGAAAGTGACCTAATGGCTATGTAACACTGACCTGTGGTCCATAAAGGTACTGATAACCATAATAAAAAAATTGCCTAAAATTCTATGTTTACCTGTGAATTGAGACCGTGCAGATTGACTTTCTGTTTTGTGGCTCACTGGAAGAACAAAGTGCATTTGACTGATGTATCAAATATGCCAGATTGTTATTCCATAGATCATCATGATAATGTGATTTGCAGAATAAAGGGAATATATTAGTGACTGATAACAATTCTGCAATTTCCGCACATCACATGTTGTACTGTGTTCAGAGAGGGAGAAAGAATCTGACACTGCAAGCGATCATGCATAATTTCCAAAACCTTAAAACATTTTTTAAAGTTCTCACAACTTTTTTGACTGTTCCTAACAATAATGTCTGTTGGGAAAGAGTGCTCACAAGCCTTGGGGACATCCTGTAAGGCTTCTGCACCCCCATTTCTGCCTTAGAAGAATAATAATCAGCATTTATATAGCACTTATTTATTTATTTAGTACCAGGATTATCACCTTTGAGCTAGGAGCTCATTTACAAAAGTTCCACACCAATGAATATATATATCACAAGCACATTACAATCATTGAGTACAGAGTACAGATTCACTTAAACAATAGCAAATGGATGATAGAAAATAACAATGCCATCTAATGTGGTCATAAATTAAAAGACAAATTTGGTAGTAAAACAGTTATACATGATTAATTGACAATAAAAGTCTAAAGTAATGTGGTCATATAAAGAGAGATTTGGAGGATAGAGAGGAGGCAGGTGTTCTTGGAGGAGGGTTAAGGGATGAATTTCAGGGAGAACTGGGTCCCTTTGTCTGGAGGAGAGAGATAGGGAGGGGGTAAGGATAAGATAGAAGGATGGATGGATAGAGGAAAACAGTGTATGCGAGGAGGGAGATGAGAAGGAGGTTTTGTACAAAGTGGGAGGAGACAAGAAGAAGGGGGTAGAGAGGATAGTGGAGGCAGGTTTGAGGGTGGGGAAGTATGCAGAGGAAAGGCAAGGAGGATGTGCAGAGGAGGAACAGAGGGGTGTGGAAAGGGGTGAGAAGGAAGAGGGCTTAGAGAACAGTTGTGGGGGGTTACATTTGTGAAAACAGGTTAGAGAGGATGTGGCTAGATAAGAACATGAAGGGGAGGATGGGCTGGAGAACCAGAGCCAGAACTGTGGGAGGTAAGGTGCAGGTAGATCAGAGCCAGGTCTGGGAGTGTATACCAAAGCACTTTAGAAGCAATGCTAGTCTGATAGTGAAGTGAGTGAATGTGTAGTGGTGGCCATATTACACATCAACACCCACACACAGCCCGGACAATTGCATGAGTCAGTTTATGGGAAGGAAAATGTTGGCCAGGATACTGGGCATGTCCCCTACTCTTTGCAAAGAGTGCCCTGGGTTCTTTTAATTCCACCTGGACACCCACCAGGACAGCACCAGGATGGATAGAAGGCACCTCAGTTTAACGTCTCATCCAAAGGATGGCATACCCAGGCAGTACAGCACCCCCTAATACTGCACTTGGATGCCAGTGTTTTAGGTGCAAGTTCAATCCTGGTGTGGGATGAGAACCCATGACATTCTGGTCCAGAGGCAGATGTGCTAACACCCGAGCCATGCTGACATCTCAGTCTTAGGAGACCAGCATACAGGGCATCCTTCTGGTGCCAAAAAATTGTATTTGTTAGAGCTTGAGAAAATGTGAACCAACAGTGTGTCATCAGTAAGTGGTCGGGGAGAGAGACCAGTATGGACCCACAAGCAACTAAAGCATCAATAGAATGATAGCCAGTGCTGAGAGTGTCACCTCCTTGAATCCCTTGGGGATGTCTGCACATTGTCTGATGGGTGGAAATGTTGGAGTATCACTGGAGGTGAGTGTTACCAAGGGACTTTGTAAAAACCATACCTCCAGACAAGAATCTGATCAGATCAGTAAAATCCTGACTGGTTGGTCCTACTGAAACAGTTGCTGGTCTGGTTATGGCAGTCTGTGTTTCACCCCTTCCCAGGACATTTTGAAAACCAGACCACCTAGATGAGACTGGACCAAATAGGCAGATGAAGCCTGGACCACTGGGACTGGGTCACATAGGTAAAAGTCAGACAGGTTTGTCCATTTAGAGTGGCTGGAACAGCAATATTAGCATGACTTGTGGCCAGTCTGGATTGTAGCAATCTACTGTGATCCAGGCTCAGAGGTCTTATTTTCTCATAGCCAGTTGCTAAATGTATTTCCTTAGTTCATCAGTTCAGCAATAGCATTATAAGGTGAGGGTGTGCTTTATAGTGGTATCTGGAAATTATAGAAAGAATTTGATGGCAGATGGAGAACAAAGGTCCACTGAGTCTTCTCTTTCTATGGGACCTCACCTTTACTGACCTACTGTGCTCATAGGCTGTTAGCCCCAGTCCCCCTGCCATCAAACCGATGGGGATTATCAGTCCCTTTGCCCTCTCTCAACCCTGTTTAAACACATTAAGAATAGCTGCCCTCACCACTTCCACTGGTAGTCTGCTCCATGGTTCCCTCACCATCTCAGTGAAGTAGAGCTTTCTTACATGAGTGCATTTTTATTACTTACAAATATGTTCTCACTCTCCACTTTGTTCATACACCTGAGAAAATTATATGTTTCAATCATGACCCCCCGCTCCTATCTGGCCTCTGACGAGTACATATTTTGCTTATTTTGGGCTTCCAGAGGATTCTCGTAGGATTGGCCCTGTTGGTCCTGGATCATCTTGTTGACCCTTTGCTGTACAAACTGTAGTCTGCCAATGTTGTTCCTTAAGTGAGGACCCCAGAACTGGATGCAATACTCCAGGTGACACCTCACCAGGGGTCTGTGCAATAGCAGACTCACTTTAAAATTAAACTGAGGTGTGAGTGTGAACCACAGATTAACCTTAAGCATTGAGTAATTTTTAAGTAAACCAAGTAAATTTATGAGTGTAGGGCAGTCTCATTTGCACTTCATCATCTCGTACTAGTAAAGGTTTCAGTTTTTGTGATATAGCTAATTTCAATTTGCTTTTCTATTCTGTTTCTTTTTTGTTTGAAATCTCCTGTCATATTGTAATGTAACTTATGATAGACAATCAGTGATCTGTATTTAAAACCTGTGGTCCTATGGTGAGCTGATCAAGGTCATTTATATAATAGCACTGGTTCCCTGCTACTGTTTATATCTACTGAAGCCACTCAGGTATTGAACATAGTTGGGGCAGATGTAATCATTTCCACACTACAGAGAGGAAGATGCTGTTGTTAAACTGTGTTATGTGGCACGGGGTGAATTTAAAATTCTTGATTTATGTAAACAAGTCACTGGTTGTACCTGAAAAGTGGAATAGCTCCCTGTACAACAAGTGGGAAAAGTATGTCCAGTAATAGATAATAAAAACTGTCTCAAGGCATTTTATTCATTTTAATTCTAATTGTTTTCGGTGGAAGTTTCGAAACAATAGGAACAGTAATGTTTTAAATTCAGGGTACTCTATTACTGCTGCACAAAAGTCTCAACTTTACTACATGCATTAATGCTAATACATTGTTAGCCAAAACTAACGCTGGTGATTAGAGCAACAACATACTCAAGCTATACACTTAATAAATAAGTCACTGGAAAACGTTAGAAATAGTGTGTAGTTGTTTAATTTCACATTGGAGTTCTAACTAATAAAATAGGTGAGGAGAACATTTCAATTGACTGTGGTAAAAGTAATATGTTTAGGGAAAGAGATAGTGAAGAAATAATGAGTTTATTTGCATTAAATGCCACTATATCATGTTACTGGAAGAGGAAATAAGGGGATTAAGAGAATCAAGAAATGGATCAGAAAGCATTACCAATCTTGAAGTTTATAAGGACAGCATGCTAGACCTCTTATTGGCAAAAGCAAACAGTACTAATCAGGGATGAAATGTTCAGTGTATGACAGATTTGGTGTCAGCTGGAGGTGATAAAAGGAAGCATGACAAAATAGAGGAGGAAGGTCATGAGGAGGAGGTTGACATAGAAGATCTGCCATCAAGAACACATGTTGAGAGAAAACATAGTAACAAAAGGGGAAGAATGGCTGATGTCCATTGCCATTTGAACCTAGAGAATAGATATGGTGCACTACAACAACAGCGATACAGCTTTGGACATCAGGAAGAGATAGATCAGGCGATTACAGAAAAGAAAACAAAGCCTAATCTGCTTACTGTATAACAGGTAATTCTACAATTAGATTTAATGATGCAACTATTTGTAGGGGTAGAAATGAAAGAACAACAGTATGTTGCCTGTCAGGAGCCAAGGTAAAAAATGTGAGGGAGAATCTGGAAGGCCTACTGATTGGATCTGGAGAGAAAACAATAGCAACTCTCTATGTCAGGTTGAATGGCGGGGCCACAGGATGGATGATGTTATTAAAAGAGATTTTAAGTATAGGTAATACTTTGAAACAGAAAGAGGGTATGGCACTTGTATCTGAAATACTTCATGTTCCAAGGGCTGCAGGAGGTAGGACTCAAGCAATAAAAAAAATTAACAACTAGTTACAAATTGGACTGAAAAAGATGATTTGGAATTCATTAAAAATTGGTACATCTTTTATAATCAGATGGGCTTTACACAGAGGTGACAGATTTCACTTGAATAGGCTGGGGCAAGGATTCTAGGTGATACCAAAAATAAAATGATTGGGGAATATTTAAACTAATTGGCAAGGGGAAAGGGGGAGGGGATAATGGTTGTGTCCAAAAAGCTACTTCTGACATGTATAATAATAATACTATAATACATTTTATTTATAGGGCACAATAAAGCAAATAAAAAACATGACGAAACTAGGAATAATAAAAATTGGAAAATATTGCTATCCAATGCAAGGAGTTTGAGGAATAAATTCAAAGAGGTTGAGTCACTGTTGTATGTAGAAAAAACAGAGGTTATGGATATGACAGAGACATGGCTAAGAACACAGACGATAAATCGAGTAAAGAAACAGCAGGGTGTACTCTCTTTAATAAGGTTAGAACTGGAAGAAAGGGAGGAGGAGTTTCCCTATATATTTCAAATACATTATTGGTTGTAGAACTATTACTGCCTATTGCATCTGAAAAAGAAACTACCTAGCTTAAAATTGGAAAAAAAAATGTAGCAACTACATACTACTAGGGATCTGTTACAGCCCACCTAATCAGTTAGAGAGTATGGATGAGATGTTAATGAAAGAAACAGAGCAATTTATAGATGCACATAATATCATCTTAATGGGGGATTTCAATCTACCAGGAACAAACTGGAGGACAGCTGATAGTGGCATCAGTCAGGATAGGTTGTTAGCCAAAATGCTAATTGAACTCAGCTTGTAACGATATGTTTGTGAGACAATTGGGGGTTCTAATATCCTAGACATTGTTCTAAGTAACCATGGGGAATCACTAAGAAATTGCAAGACTAGAGAACCTCTGGGGGACAACGACCACAACATAGCTTCCTTCAGTGTGTGTATATGGAGGTAGAGCCTGGGTTCTGTTTTTTTTTTTGCAGTTCTGATTCGGTTCGGGTTCTTCTGCTTAGAGTTAGAGTTCGATTCGGTTCACTTTTTTTTTTTATTTTGAAGTTATGTTTCAGTTCATTTCATGTGCGGTTTGTGAGCCGGAGTTGGGAGTTTTTCACATTATTCTTCAGCGTAATCAAAGCAGGGATTTTTTATATGTGCCCTTGTTTGTGTTCCCCCCACCCCCATGTCTCTATCCTTCCTCATCTCCCTCTCTGTAAGCTCACCGTGTCAGGCAGCCTACAATCTCTAGAAATGACACCATGGTATGATACAGGATTATCAAGGGTAGGGTGGACAGTGGAAATATTTCCCTGTGTGGAAGGCTGCAGACATCAGTTTCCCAGCAAGTTGAGGGTGTGTGGTGGACATAAGTTATTGCTCCCATTTTCAGTTTGTCTCCTCCATTCCTTACCTCCTGTGGCCATTACTCCCCTCAGCTCCCCAGGTTCTGCATGTTCACGGTGTCCCAAAACAATTAGTGGGCAGTCCCAGTTACCCCAAATGCTCCACCTCAAGTGACAGACAAACACACACCTCTGATGACTCCTTCACAGATGCTGCAGACTTCTTAAGTGTTTACATTGCTTGAACTCTATAAAATAAAAACACTACTTCCTGTGTCTACCTCACTGCCTGGCCCTATCTAATAGCATTGCCCTACCTACTATCAACTAAAACTAAATTAATATCCTGCAGCATTTTCAACAGTTTGCAGATGGCCCCAATCAAAGTTTGTATGCCAAGCTGCTGGTTCTAGTTTGGTTCTGGTTCTTTAATTTTTTATTTTTGGGGTTCTGGTTCAGTTCAGTTCAGTTAGTACAAAAAAACGGAAGTTCGGGTTCAGTTTGAGTTCAGTTCTGTCATGAACCTGGCTCTATATGGAGGTCAGGAAAGTCAAAGGGAGGACTAAATATCATTGCTTTGGTAGGGCAGACTTCAAAGCCATGGGGGAGAAGTTCAAAAATGGAACTGGGGAGGGCAGCTAGTAGGCACAGATAGAGACTGAATATGGAATGTGTAAATAGACAGAATTAAAGAATGGTTTTCTAATCGGGCACAGATTGTCGGGGTAAATGACTATGAATCTAGTGAAGTACAAGTAACTACTGGAGTTCCTCAGCTGTCAATACTGGGGCCAACACTTTTCAATACATACATTCCAGCATGCAGGTCACTCGTGGTGAGTGGATGACAACATTTGTGGATGATGCATAAATAGGTCACATAGTAGATACTCAGAAAAATGTAAGTAGACTACGTGGGGAAATAAATGACTGGTCACTTTCAAGCAAGTTGAAATTCAATCCTGAGAAATGTACAATGATACATTTTGGGTAAAATAAATAAAAAAAGACAAAATATACCAATGGAGGCACACTCTTAAGGGATTCAGATTGCAAAAAGGATTTGGGCATTATGGTGGATAGTAGTCTTAAACACTAAAAGCACTGTGATATTGTAGTTAAGAAATGCAACCGTGTCATGCGTAAAGAAAAATAATACCAGTAGAAATAGCAAGGAAGCCCTGTCTATCTATAGGTCAATGATATGTCCACACCTAGAGAATTATCAGCAGTTTTGGGCACCACATAAAAGGACTGATATACTTTGACCACAGCAGGTTCAGAGGAGAACAATACAAATTATTAGGGGGGTTGGAGGGTTTAAACTATAATGAAAGATTAGGAAATTTAGGACTCTATAAGCTCAAAATGAGAAGACTGAGGTAAAACATACTATCAGTTTAATAAGTCATTAACTGATCAAAATTTGAGAATGTGTTTACATGTGGAGTTTGAACCAGTGGAGAAAATAACAAGGGGACATACATTTCAACTGGTAGGTAAACACTTTAAAACTGAAAGAAGAAGGAATTGGTTCTCTCAAAGAGTTGTGAGTATGGGAATAGGCTACCAAAAGCATTTGTGGATCATGAAAATCTACAGATCCTCAAACAAAAATTGGATCAGTATTACTGGAGAGAGAAATAAATGGTTATATCATTCAAAAAAAGTGACAGACAAACTAGATAGGTATATACCCTCATCTTATCTGTGATTTCCTATAATCTTATGAAGAAATCAACAGTTATGCTACAGATGTGATGATTTTGATATTGCTGATAACTGGATAGACATAAATACAGAGGCACACGCAAGGAAGATGAACTGCCAAAAGGATAATTGGATGAAGCAAGTCAAGAAATCCTACCAGGAATGTAATGGCAACAAAAACTATGAAAATGAGCAGAGTGTCAGTGGTCCATGTCCAGACCCTCCCCAGGGTGCCCCTCCCCCTGACAATAGTTCCGCTCAAGGCACAGCTGATCCACAGCCTGCAGGACACAGTGGTGACCTACAGCTGATGCAGATAACCAGCGCATCCAGCAAATGGAGCATCAGGTGGAAAATTCGAGTGAAAATTAAAATAAAATCCTTACTGGGATCGAAAGGCTTGAGAAGCTCAGATGCCTTGTGCCTCTTATCCCCAATATCCACTTTACAGGAAGGGCAATAGTAGCAGCCCTAAAAATTAATTTCTACAGCTTCAGTATGTGTTTGATTTTATTTCTGTCTGCATTTGTATTGTGTTGTATATTTCATATCTTAATTTAGGGTTAATACTAGTTATACAGCAGGGTTTAATCCCCCACACTTTGTCATGTTCTGGGACTGGCCCTAGTACTCATTTCCTGATGCGCTTGGTCTAGCCCTAGCACCCTGGCTCACAAAAGCATGTTAAAATTCTATATGTGTCTTTCTGTGCCTCATTTGGGGGAAAAATAGAGCTTAACAGTTTGGTCATATTTAAAAATTGTAAGCATCCTGGTAGCACAGGGAAGTTATGTATCTTGTGCATGGTCATACCATATTCAAGTGATGGCTGCAGGATTCAAACCCAGCTTTCCAGGTTTGCAGCTCAGTGTTCTTTTCTCAGTTTCTCAATGTATGCAACTAGTGCAGAGCAGTGTCCATACCCCCAGGACTGGGAAAATACAGCTATAACTAAACTAATTAAACACACACACACACACCAAAAATTTTTTTAAAACAAACAAATACAAACACACTGCCACCACAGGAATGTTTACTACAAGGCTATAGTAAGAGTACTTGATGCAAAAATTTTCCTTGAGGTTCTCTCGGGTTTTTATTGAAACCACAGCAAAGCAGATCATTCCTTCTCAAATGCCCATAAAAATCTACACTAAGCTCGGGTGGTCACATGGGTGCATTTGCTCAGGAATGCAGCATCATGTGATCATTTGTTTACCTGCCAGATTAATCATGGAATTTTATTGCTCATATACACAGTTACATGGAATTGTAATCCATGGATAATAATGCATTTATGGCGATTTAAGTGACATAGCAGAAAATTATATAAAAGTAAGAGGACAAAATTAATGATCAGGTTAGTCCTTACAAGGCTAAAACAAGCAAATGGGAAAATATTTAAGAAAACATCCTAACTTGATTCCATACAATCTATGAAAAATGGTTGTAGAAAAGTTCTGCGGAATATATATAGATTCGTGGAATTTAATTTTGCCATAATTATTAGAGGAACATTTTCTGCTTTTTCTGTTGTAGAATTCCACCATTCTGTTTCTGATTAAATTTCACAAATTTACACAGAACATTCTTAAATTTCACACAATTCCATTCTGCAGGAGTTTAAGAATTCAGCACAGCACTAGTGGTGGTGGAGAGCACATGGGGATGAGACAAGTTGCCAGTGGTGTTCTGCAGGGGTTGGTGCTTGTTCCAATCCTATTTCATTTGTTCATTAATGACAATGGGAACAGCATCAGAGGCAAAATATACCTCTTTGCAGATGACACCAAGCCTTGTGGGAGGGTGGATACAGAGGAAGGCATCAGAGACCTATGACAGAATCTAATGAGGATAGATAGGTGGAATCTGGCAACTGGGATTCAATGCAAAGCAATGTAAGGTAACACACAAAGGTTGCAAAAACTGCAGAGCTATGTACAAACTTGGGAGTGTGACATCATAGTCTCAGAGGAGAAGGATCTGGGGATAGTGATGACAAGCAATCTGAAACCTTCAATGTAATGCTAAAAGGCAGTGGTGAAGGCAAACAGGATGCAAGGTTATATTTCAAGGGGGTTCTCAAGTAGTAGAAAGGAGGTCATTTTGTCTTTTTAAAAATCCATGGTGCAGCAATATTGGGACTACTGCATACGGTATTGGAGCCCCACCCTCAGGAAGGATATACATTAGCTTGATTCAGTGCAAAGAAGGGCTGCAAAAATGATCCATCGGCAACAGGACATCCAGTATCACTACTGAACCTGAACATGTACTTAGCTGAGGACTGGTGAAAGAGGGAGGACATGATCGAGACCTTCAAATACCTTAAAAGTATAAATAAGGTTGAACTTGGGGATCTTTCAGCATCACTGAAAATAGGAACACCAGAGGGCACAGCTACAAGCTGGTGGGGATAGGTACAAGAAGTCCAGGAAGCACTTCTTCACAGAGCCAGTGCTGACAGGGTGGAATACACTGTCAGAGGGGGTAGACAATCACACAACAGTGATTGTGGGGGTTGTAAGTGTGGGGCTTCTAAAAGGGAGTAGAAAATATTCAAGAGGAAGGTTAGGATAACACTGGAGGGCAGAGCAACATGTAACAAGAGGGCATGAGCTTCACAATGAGCAGACTTGATAGATCACTTGGGCCTTCTTTGCCTCACATTTCATATGTTAATATGTTCATAAACAGAAATTCATAATCTCTCAAAGACCCATCCATCTTCCCAAACTTGATCCCCTCACAGTTTGCCACAGGACAACTAGGAAAATAAGCAGTACTTTATTCAACCAACTTTCCACTGGACTAGATTCTCTTCCATGTCTCTAACCTATCTCATGGTGTCTCAAGCCAGACAGTTGATGTTGGATGAATAATTGTCTTCCTGAGAAGAGGAGAAATGGCAGGATTTGCCATTTACAAAGAATACCAGGACTATGGGGTATTTCTGCATGTACAGGATGCATGTTCATTGTGCACCTTCATGACAGTTTCAAAGCTGAAGCAGATGTTTGTCAATGCCATAGAATAACATGGGAAAATGGCAGTCTCTCCTCCAGGCAACAGGCATTCTTGAGCCCCAAGCATTATGCAGGATGGTTTCCCAGTTTTGTGACCAGATTTGAGTGGAGTGAGCCAGGTAGCAATGGATCTGCTGCAGTTCAAAGAAACAGGGATTGAATAGAAACAGGGGTTAGTCCAGTGGACTGGAGAAAGGTCAATATTCTCCTACTCCAATTACAGACCAGTCAGCCTGACTGCAGTCTTGGAAAAATGTGAGAAACAATTGTGAAAGAGCATAAAGTGTGATGGTTAGGGGCCAACAGGATCCAGGACAAAATACAGCGTAGGTTCATGTCAGACAGATCATGACAAACTCAATAGACTTGTTTGAGTCACAAAAGCAGTCAATAATGGACAAACAGTAGATACATAGATACATAGACACTGTCGGCAGATAAGGGCCTATGGCCCACCCAGTCTGTCCATTTGAGCTTGTAAATTCCCTTTACATTTTTTAGAAGTCTGTTGCCCCTTACTCCTGACATCCAAAATTCCTTTATGTCTATCCCATGCATTCTTAAATCCTGTAATTGTTTCAGCCCTCACCACTTCCTCTGGCAGGGTGTTCCACTTATCCGCCACCTTTTCTGTGAAGAAATTCTTCCTCATGTTTCCTCTGAATTGCCCTCTCTCCAACTTCATCTCATGCCCACTAGTCCTGGAACATGTTTTTCACTGGAAAATTGTGCATTCCTGCACCCTGTTCCTTCCTGTAAGGTACTTGTATGTCTCTATCATATCTTCTCTCTCCCTCCTCTCCTCCAGAGAGTACATATTCATGTCCTTCAGCCTGTCCTCATAGGACTTGTGATGCAATCCCTGTACAATATTTGTTGCCCTCCCCTGAACCTTCTCTGTCCTGTCTATGTCCTTAAGTAGGTAAGGTCTCCAGAACTGTACACTGTACTCCAGATGGGACCTCACAAGTGTCTTGTATAGTGGAATTATGACCTCCCTTTTCCTGTTGGTGATGCCCCTGCCTATGCATCTCAGCATTCTATTTGCTTTACCTGCTGCCTTGTTGCACTGTTTCCCTACCTTGAGGTTATCAAAGATGATAACCCCAAGGTCTCTTTCCTGCTTGGTGCATGCTATATCCTCACCCCCCCCCCAACTGATATGTTGTTCCAGGGTTTTTGTGCCCCACATGCATTATCTTGCACTTCTTTATGTTGAATTTCAACTGCCAAACCCTTCGCCATTCTTCAACTTTTGCAGGTCCCTCTTCATTCTGTCTACACCCTCTGGCATGTCCACTCTGTTACACAGCTTCATGTTATCAGTGAACAGGGAAATTTTGCCTTCTAGGTCCTGCACAATGTCACTGATGAAGACGTTGAATAGGACCAGTCCCCACACTGATCCCTGTCGTACCTCACTGGTCAATCTTCCCTCTGTGGAGTGACAGCCATTTACCACCACCATCTGTGTAGACATACTGGGCAGGATTCATGAAGCTCATGAAATACCCTCAGCTGCAGGTAAACCTCGGCACAAGTGGGTTATGATTTGAGGATCCACAGGTTACCCAGAGCAGCAGGTATTCACAAAGCTGGAGCCGGATTACTACCATCTCCACTATCTACGGCTGCTTGCGGGTGGTGTTGCCGGGGAGATGGCCGTAGAAGCGGGAATGGGCAATGACTGGTGGAAGCAGCCGTAACACCCTCCGCAACAGCTGTGGCTGTGAATAGCTACCCCTGCAGCTGCGGGCGATTCCAGTCCGCAACAGCAGTTGCGGAGTAGGACTTAGGATTTGGCAGCTTCATGAATCCCGCCCACTATATGTGGATTTTAGCAAGACCTTCAACTCTGTGCCCCAAAAAATACTTCAGAAAAGCTGAAGAATGTAGGGATGAGAGACAGATTAGCTATCTGGATTAAAAACTGACTGAGGGAAGAACTCAGAGGGTGGTTGTCAGTGGGGAATACTCAGGGGTTAGAGTGGTCATTAGTGGGGTACCACAGGTGTCAGTCCTGTGGCCCATCCTTTTTGATAGAATTTATCAGTTATATACTGTAGGGGAGGGATTCCAGGGTCAAATCTTTTTCTTTGCAGATGTTGACAAAATCATTGACATCGGTAGGGAAATGTCCATGTCTCTGCTCATTTCCATAGTGCCATGTGGTTGGTGGAAAAGTCCATCTGAACCCAGCCTGCATTTGAACTTGCAGAGGTCTGGAGAAGGCTTTCGTGCCATCTATGTGTTGAGAGAGATGCCTGCTCAGGAGGAAGAGAGGAAGAGTAAAGTACAGCCATCTTGATCATCAGTCATCATGGGATCACTGCCAACTTTGAGGGAGCAGTAGTGATACTCATGGAAGGACCAACCAACCTCATGAGAGCACCACCTAGCCTGTCAGGTTTCCCTCCCACCCCCACTGAAGTCCAGCAGAGAAGTTACTGCATGAACCCCTCCACAGAAGGAACCTTACGTGCTATGCCTCAACACCTGCCTGACAGAGAAAGAGAGAGAGAGAGAGCAAGAGACACCTGAGGAGTTAATGTACACAACTGCTAGTGCACTCCAGAACCACAATCACAAACTGCAACAGGCACTGCTTTATAACTTTTGAAGAGCTGTGCTAGCAGGCAGGGTAGGAAAAAACTGTTAAAGGAGATTCTTGCAGGTGTAAAAATGGCCCAAACCAATAAGGTTCTTTACTCTCCAATGAGTTTTGTAATCAACACTATAACTTGGAATGTCATTGGTATTAATTTCCCTATCAAAAAATAGAGGGCAAGATTCACAAAAGGAATGCACCCAGCACATCTGAGATGCACCGGCGCATCCCTAACTTGCACACTGGCACGATTCTGGAAGTGGACCAATGCACTGGTGCATTGATGATGTGCTAATGCCTCACAGATGTGCTGCACACCACCCATAATAATAATATGCTGTGCATCTGGAGGGGTTGTGCTGGGACTATGCCCATGCATATGATGCACAGCCCCATTCACAACTCAACTTGGATGTGCATCCCCGGAACAAGTCCAGAGATGCTCCTCCAAAAGATAAGTCTACAACAAGTAGACATATGGGTGTCCACCAACAGGCAGGTTGCCATACTGCAGACAGCAGCACGGCAGCCTGCCCACCCTGGCAGTCCAGTGTCCCCCCTGGCATGCATCCCCATAATATGGGGTAAAGTGCTGCGACATCCCAGATTGCCATGTAGAACCCCCCCACACACCTCCGGTAGCAATTATGGAAATCTCAGCAACACTCCTGTGTGCCATGTAGATCCTCCTCCCTGCCTGCATCCCCAGTAGATATGCATAACAACACAGCAACACCCTTGGTCGCGAAGTAGATTTCCTTCCCTGCCTGCATCCCTGGTGTGTGTGTATATATATATATATATATATATATATATATATATATATAGATATATAAATATGTGCACAACAACACAGCAACACCCTGGTTGCCAAGTAGATCTCCCTCCTGCCCGCATCCCTGGTAGTATGGAATACAGCCTGCAATATCCTTGTGCTACTAGAACCCCCACTTCCTGCGACCTGATTTACAATACCAGTTTGTGGTTTGAGGGCTCTAGTGCTGCAGCAGACCCCCCTCTCACTCACTCAGGCACCCCACCTTGCTCCCCCATCCCAGCTTGTCCTCTATGGCGGTGGGGCAGCCAACCCACTCAGAGCCATTACAGCTGCCCACTCAGCAGAGTTTTCTGAATGACAGCTACTGTAATACTTGGAAGCCCATTGGTGGACTCCCTGTAAACAACTAAAGGGTTAGAGTGTGTACTGTACTCTGTCATTCACAAAGTTCTGCATTACTGAGTACAGTACACACTGCAAGCCCATTTGTTAACAGGGTCCACCAATGGGCTTACAGTACTATAGTAGCTGTCATTCAAAGACAGATCTGTTGGTGGGCAGCCGTGACAGTGTAAGGGTGGGTTGAGGTGCCTGCCGACATTCTGTACATGCTGGAATGGGCGAGCGGCATGGGGTGGGAGTGCCTGAGTGGGTGGGGAGGGGTCTGCTTGACCACCAGGGAGACTTTGGGAAGTCCATTCTCATTGCAATCAGGCAGGGGCAGGAAAGAGGGTTCTGCCAGACTTCCAGATTGTGCTGCAGGGACATCCATTCAACCATGGATATGACCAGAGAGGGGTGTACTTCTAGACTACCCAGGCATTACTGAGTCAGGGTCTTCCATGGAGTCGGGTGGGGGGGCACTGGACTACCAGAGTGACCTTGGGATGGCCATTGTTGGTGCAATAGGGTCGGGGGGGTTCTACTAGCCTACCAGGCTTGTACTGCAGTTACCTACCTATGATCAGAGATGTGTGAAGGGAGGGGGATGCCACAGCACTACCAGGGATTGTACCAGGTTATGGTACTGCGGTCATTTGGGTAGGGAGGGGGGTTGGTGCCGCTAGCCTACTGTGGATTATGTGGGTGACTGTACTACACACATCCCTTGCAGAAATCCTGGAACATTCCTCTGGGTGCATCCCTGCAAGGCACATGCAAATGGGTCCATAATGACATGTAAATGGCCCCATTACACCTTGCATGTCTAATAGCCCCATTTGCATGTTGGTGACTGTGAATTATACTTTTGGGTGCAGCGCATCTGGAAATGCACTACCCCATTGGTTTCCCTGCCTGAGCATGGGGATGCACCGGCACTTCTCGGGCTGGGCAACATTGTGGTATTCAAAGAGGAGATGTGCTGGGAGCATTCCCTGGTGCATTTTCAGTGAATGTCACAGTTGGTGCTCGGCACATTTCATTTGCGCAGGGGCATACGAGATGCACTGAGCACAAGTGCTTAGAGAATCCTGCCTGGAGTATTAAATTACCTGAAAAAAGGGACATTGACTTAGCTTTCTTACAGGAAAATTACTTTATCAAGTAGTCAAGTCAAGTATTAGTTTATTGTTCAACAAATATTGTCATTACATAAAGAATAAAAATAATTGTGGACAAAATCTCATAAAATATTACAGTACAAATTATACAAACAAGTAATTAGATACACATTTCCCAGAAAAATCAGTACTAATCACACGCATATTTGCCTCACTGCTTTCCTATACCTCAGTGATAAATATCATATTATATAACAGCTTTTAATAAGTTACAAATATCCCTGGTCATATAAGGCAAGTAAGATTCATGAGAACAAAGTTTTCCATATACTACATAAAGAGTCCACTCTGTATTATAGTCCTTAAAAAACTGTTTTGAACAAATTCAATTTGAGTGTAAAAAGGCGTGAACATGGTTCAGGCCTGGTTATCAACATCCCCTATATCCTTTACTATCTGTAATCCCAAATCTTCCAAGAAGATTAGCAATCCTAATTAAGGATCAATTAAGGTCAAATAACAGGGCGGACTGAAAGGTTGCACTGTTGTTTTCCGTTTCTGATTTTTTCAAGTATGAGGAGAATTGCAAGATTATATAAAATGTCCATATTTTCTGCATTGAACAATAAATTTATCATGTATCTAGTAGGCACAAAGTATGATCCAAGGAATTTAGCCAGATATTTTTCCCATATCTTATTATATCATGGGCATCTCATTATCACATGATGTAAATCCTCTATCTCTTTTAGATAACAACTGCAGTTCTCTGAGGTATGTTGTTCTTTTTTATATCTAAGTGTAAGAACATTGCTGGGGAAAGAGTCAAATCTATAGGTAGTTATATTTCTATGTGCTGGATTTTGCATTGCATTAAAAAAAAAAAACTCCAAGGAATGTTCTTTAGTATTTCTAACTGGCCAATTGGATACCTTAAGGCTGATAATCATTCTCAGATCCATCTTCTTTGCTTTCTGATGAAGAATTTTTCTAATAAATTTAGTGTAAGAAGTATGTATTTTTATTACTTGATCTGTCCAGTTCTTTAGAGAAGTACAACTATACTCTTCCAAGAGTCTGTAGAAATTTGTCAATCATGTTTCCTAGAAAGTATTATGATAAATATTTGTTTTCTTGCATACAGTCTGGAATCAGTGTTCTCACTGGCTGAGATGTATTTTTATCCAGCAATTAATTGCTCTTTTTTGAGCTTATAGAGATTAAATAGGGTGGGCACCAAGACAGAGCCCTGCTGTACACCAGTACTGGTCTCAATTTTCTCAGTTTCCATTTTTATTGTATTTAACTTTAATCCATGTTTTTGTGTGAAGTCTCCTTATGAATGTTAAAAGATTGCGATCTACTCCTAGTTCCTTTATTTTTACCCACAGAATTTCTCTAGAGATGGAATCGAAAGCTGCTGTGAATTCTGTAAATGCAATACAAACCAGGGACTATGGCAGTGGATACTGACCTCATAATGGCCACTGGGCTGGGTGTGCTGTCGGCTGCATTGAGCAGCTAGTCCGTTTGTTATTGTTATTTCCTTTCTTATCTTGTTTTTTTTTTCTGCCTCCGGTTAAGTTTTATTTAAGTTTTTAAGTTTTCGTCCAAATATTCTGAGTTACATCCGATCAGCAAGAGTGGTTGTGGAGTGTTATTGGGACGACTGGAACATCACCAGTGCGTACTGAAACCATTTTGCTGAAGCCGTTTTGCTGTCTGCCAGCTACCGCTACCGCCTAAATATTCATTCTAGCACTGGGACTGCTGTCTGGATTTTACCCGAGTTGATTGGATTCGGTAGTGCTTTGGAGGTGATTTGGATGAGTTTTTGGAGTGGGGTTTAGTAAAGAGGTGACTTGCCTGGGATCTATTGGATGGTATTTACAAAAAGGAAGATTGCCAGTTTCTGAGGTCTGCTGGTGGAAGATCTTTGGAAATGATTTGAGAAGAGGAAGGAAAGAGTGGTGTGGTACAGTGAACTGGTGGTCCTGACTCTGCGGGGTTCTGGCTGCTGGGTGAGTGGTTGCATGGTGGGCTGAGCCTAGATCTAGCTGGGTAGCCAGCAGATCAGGTCGGTAGCCTGTGGGCTCTCCAAGGAGCAGACTGGTGGGTGTGCCCCAGGATAGACCTGTAGTGCTGGCCGTAGGCGCTGGCAGTTTTTGGTTCCCATTTGGGATTTTTTGGGGCCCTGTTCCTGTACATTTTGGACTCTTGAGGAATCATAATCCTGCAGCTGTTCACTTCCACGGTTAGACCTTTTAATTTCACTTTGTTCGCTTGCATTATTGGTTTGGGAGGGCAGTGAGAGTGCCCTCTAACTTACTCTGTCTACCTAGCAGTGAGAGTGTTTGGGGATGGAAAATACTATTAATATACCATAGCTATTATTTGAAAAGGCAGTGAGAGTGCCTTGTCTAGCCTCCTTTTGCAGTGAGAATGTATTGGGGCTGGAACACAAAAAACATTTGGAATACATTCTTCTGTTTAGGCCCCTCTGGCTGTGAGAGCGCCTGGAGGGAGCTGAAGATTTCCATTACTGAAGAACTATTCTTTGGACTACAGTTACCGTTATAACTTCCATTAATTTATTAAGCATTTTCTCTAGCTGGTCCTTCATTTTGGATTTTAAGACTGTTTTATTTAAAATTTTATTGTGTAATTTAGGGATTTGTTTTCTTTTATTTTGGGTGGATGTTCTTGTGTGTGTTGTGGGTTGCGTATTCCCCATTCTGGTCATTAGACTCATGATTTGCCTTGCTCTGGGATTGTGAGATTCAGGGACTTCATTGTAAGTCTCCTCTGGAAGTGGGTGATTTATTAGTGACTGGAGAGATTTGGCTTTGGATTGGGATACCGAGCCAAATGAAGATTTTATATTTTGTTTAGTGTATTTATTACATTTTTGAGGGTGGGAGTTTGTTTTGGTTATTTTTAAGTTAGTTTTTGGTTTTGGGGTTTATTGAATTGATCTCCAGAATGTGTTGGAGGCCTACCCCATGGTCATGTGCTATTCTTCCTCCGCCCTCCACTCTCTTCACCCCTTTGTCTCCCCCATTGCATTTTTTAATCTACCAGCACTGTAGAGTGCTGGGTATTGTGCGTTAGGGGAAGAGCGGGGTTGGGGGGTGTGAACGGTGGGGGTTGAATGAGCGGGGCCATTGCATCCAGGTGGCAGGGTCCAGAAGACGCCCTGGGGTGAAATGGAATCCTGACTGTGGTCCATCTTGTCTGGTTTCCATACCCCAAGGGCACCATCAGCTTTGGTGGGCACGTGGTCCGGGCAGCTCCAGAAGTTCATCCAAGTCGAGCGGTGTTATGCAATGTCAGATCCATTAAAAACAAGACTGCATTTATTGCAGATCTTGTAAATTCAGTGGATCTGGCTTGCATCACCGAGACCTGGCTGGATGATAACTCTGGCCCTATATTAGAGGCCACAATTCCAGATGGTTACTCGGGGTTTCACCGCTCAAGATTGGATCATGGGTGGGGGGGGTGTTGCGGTCTGTTTTAAGACTGAATTGGGCCTCGTGAGTGTACCAGTTGAGGAGACTGAGTCATTTGAGTGTACCGTGGTAGCAGGCGTAGGTTGTAGGATCATTCTCATCCTGTCCACCTGGGGATGGGAAATGATTCCTTCAGGAAGTTGTGGACTTCATCATCGACATGGTGTTTGAGTCTCCTGGGCTGATGGTCCCGGGTGACTTTAATGCCTGGATCAATGATGAACTCTTGCAATTTGGACAACACTTACTCCAGCTTATGACATCTCTTTGCCTTACACAGATAGTTAATACTGCTACCCATAAACATGGTCACTCACTTCACTTAGTCTTCCTCCTGGGGATCGAAGCCTTAGATTTGGGTGTGGAATCAGTTGGTTGTTCCGATCATTACACTGTGGGGTTCAATTTTAGCACCCCCGTTGAAGGCCTACCCCTGTGGAGATGGTAAAGTAGTGCCCTTTACAAGGTGTTAGCTCTGAAGGCCTAATGGTAGTACTTGACCTATCGAATATTTTGGTGGCAAACAATGACCAAGAGGCTCTCACGGTGACCTATAATACTGCCATTTCAGTGGCCCTGAATGTCGTTGCTCCTGTCTGAGTTCATTCTCTCTCCCTTTGCCCTCAGTCCCCATGGTTTGATGGGACCTTGAGGGAGATGCAGCAATTAGGTCGAAGGTTGGAGCGTTGCTGGCGGAGATCTGCACTTGATGCTGACCACCTTAGATTGATGGAGCATTATCAAGCCTATCAATCTGCAATCACCCATAAGAAGGCAGAATTCCTGTCCGGGGAGATTGCAGCTGCTCAGAATCGACCAGGTTAGCTTTTCTGAACTGTGGACAGACTGTGCAACCCAGCCTGTCTGCAAGTTTAGAAAGTGTTTTCACAAATAGAGTGCGATGAACTTGCTTGGTTCTTCATGACTAAGGTGGCCGACATCAGAGCAGTTCTCCAACCAGCATACTCTATGGGTGTTGCTTTTGATCAGCACTTGGTCACTGGCCATCAGTCTGCCTTGAGTGCCTTCGACCGCCCGGAGTTCATGGATGTCATGAGGATTGTCCAGGATATGCGTCCTACATGCTGTAGTTTGGATCCAGAACCAACTTCCCTTATTTTGGGTTGTATTGATACCATTGGTCCAGTCCTTGCACAGATAGTTTGGTGCTACCTGGAAACAGGTGAGTTTCCTAGTTCCCTGAAGTAGGCGATAGTAATACCCCTACTGAAGAAAACTTCCTTGGACCCGAACTGCCATGCGAGCTACAGACCAATCTCTAACCTTCCCTTTTTAGGGAAGGTGGTTGAGAAGGTATTGGCCATACAGCTGGTGAACCATTTAACCATCCATGACATCTATGAACCTCTCCAGTCCAGTTTTTGAAAGAGGCATAGCACTGAGACAGTGCTGGTACAGGTGCTCAATGATCTCTTGATGGCGAGAGAGATCGGAAGAACTGTTCTATCTTGGTTCTTCTTGATCTCTCTTCAGCATTTGACACTGTGGACCACGGGGTTCTTCTTGGTCATTTGAGGCTCATCTGTGGCCTGTTGGGTACAGTCCTCAGGTGGTTTACATCTTACCTCACTGGAAGAACTCAGTGGGTAGTGTCTGGGCTTTATTCCTCAGGCCCAGTCCCTCTGTCATGTGGGATTCCTCAGGGATCAGTGTTGTCCTCCATGTTGTTCGCAGTGTATATGCTTCCCCTTGGAGACATTGTAAGGTGGTATGGGCTGAGGTTTCATTGCTATGCTGATGATACTCAGCTCTACCTTTCCCAACCAGGATGGAGCTCTCTCAGTCTTTAATAATTGCCTCACAGAAATCCAGGAGTGGATGGATTCAAGCTGGTTGAAGTTGAATTTGGGAAAGACTGAAGTGCTGGTTGTGGGCCCAGGACACTGGATGGGGGGTCGGGAGTAGGTTCACCCTCGGGGCTTTTTCTTGGGGATCTTCCACTCCTGGCCTCTGAATGGGTGTGAAACCCAGGGGCAATTTTTGATGAAGGGCTGACACTGCATGCACAGGTGTCAGCCATCATCAAGACCTCTTTTTACCATCTGAGGAAAATCTCCAGGATTAAGCACCTTGTTCCATCCGGTGACCTTCCTACATTGGTTCACACCTTTGTGTCCTTGTGCTTGGATTATTGCAACTCTCTATACCTAGGGCTTTCTGGGGTGGAAATCTGCCATTTGCAGCTGGTGCAGAACCCAGCAGCACGGCTTTTGACAGGAACCTCTCATTCCTGCCATATTTCTCCTGTGCTGCGCAGTCTGCACTGGCTGCCGGTACAATGGTGGATCACCTTTAAAGTCTGTCTTTTGACTTACAATGCCCTACATGGACTCGGCCCTGACTACCTGAAAGAGCTCCTCGTCCCCTACCACCCTGGGAGATTGCTTCGCTCAGCAGGCAAGGGTTGCTAGAGATCAAGAGAGTATGTTTGAAATCATCTGGGGCCTGGGCATTTATGCATGCGTCCCCATCTCTTTGGAATTCTGTACCCCGCCAGTTATGTGAGTGCATGATTGTGTAGGGATTTAAAAAAGCCTTAAAAACCTATTTATGGATCCAAACTTTTGGTGATTGAGTTATCTGTTTTAATTTAATGTGTACTGTTTTAGTTAGTTAATTTTATGTTATTTGATGTGTTTTTAAAACTGTGAGATGCCTTGGTTCTTGGAAAGGCTCCATAAAAAAGTTTTATTATTATTTATTAATACTTTTTTTTATACTGCAATATTGTTCGATTAAATGTATTAATATGAAAATTTGTGTTACTGTATCGGTGCCTTTCTTAAACCCAGCCTGTAGTGGTGATATTATTTTACAGGATGCTAGCCATTCCAAAAGCATATTCAGCAGTATTTTTGCATAAAATTTGGACATGTTGTCAATTAAACTAATTAGCCAATAGTTCGTTGGATCCCTTTATCTCATTTTTAAATAATGGAACAATATGACCTCCTTTCCACATGTCAGGTGTACAATCATACATTATGAACTTATTGAAAAGACTGGATAGGATCCCTGCCCACCAGTCAGGGTCAAACTTAAACAAATCAATGAGACTCTGATAAGGTCCTGGTAATTTATTGGCTTTAAAACTTACAATAGCTGTCAGGATCTCCTGTGGGGTGATCTATATAAACTGGTAATTAATCTGTAAATCTGATTTATCAATCTACAGTTGTGTCTTGAGAAATATTTTAGTATAATAAGACTCCCTACAGTGTGAGGGAATAAATGCATCATATTGATTTATAAAATTGTTAGTACCAGTGGCTACCAATTCCCAGAAATTTCTGTCATCTTTACTTTTTATTACATTGAGTATTTTCTCCCAAAGCTCCTTTTGATGCAATGTTTTCTGAGCATGTACATGATTTTTATACTGCTTTCTGAGTTTATTTAGATTTCTCAGATTCATTTTAGTAGGATTCTGTCTTGTGTATCAAACCCATTTAGTCAGATGTTTTTTCTCTTTCCTACAATTTTTATAAAACCAGTTTTCATAATTTGACTGTATTAGCATATGTGTTATTGTATCTTTTAGTTTTAGAGTGGCATATACATTTATTATTCTTGCATACATTTTTTTATGTTCCAGTTCTGTTTTTGAAATTCAATCTATATCTTGTTGAAATTTGCTCATTAATTTGGCTAATCTGTCTTTAAGTAGTTTGCCCCACCTTATTTTCTTCTTATTTATTATCTCTATTAATCCCCCCCCCCCCAAGTGGTGTTCCTAGTGATTTCCTATAAAACCAGACTGGGAGATAGTCACTTTCTGTTCTTCTTATGACCATGAGATCTACATATTTATAAAAATGATATGCAGAAGCTATTATATAGTCAGCTCTGGAAGTTCCACTATGTGTAATGCATGTGCATCTTCCTTCCCTGTCTGAAGGAGAGCTACCATTAAGTATAATTAGATTTAATGTTTCCAGTAAAAATTCCATTTGTCCCCACTTAGCAGTGTTTTTTTTTTAATTTGCAGACTCCCTAGCTTGTATCCCTATTGTTTCCAGCATTAATTGTATCTCTGTCATGTCCTGAGTATTTGAGTTTCCATATCTGATATTAAGGCCACCAACCAATAATAGTTCAGGGTTGTTATATAATTCATTTAGCAGATTTACATCCAATATGGTTTTATTAAATAAGTCTCTGTCATAGATTGAAGAATTCTTTGGAGGATTGTAAGTATTAACTAATATTATAAGTTCATTCAAAATTTCAATTACCAGAATTAAGTAGCTTTCCTTTTTAATACTTACTTTTACAGTGAAATAATCATGTACCTTAACATAATTAATACATCCCCCACACCCTGTTCCCATTTTAGAGATTTTCTGAGCTGTTGAGTGAAACATTTGGTAACCATTAAGTGATATATTATCTTCATTATCAGAATTGTGCCATGTTTCCTGTAGGCTTATTATGTTAGCATGTGAGATGAAATTAATGTACTCTAGATCAGAAAGCTTTGCAATATAACCAGCAATGTTCCATGATAATATATCATGTGGTGGTCATTTTTTTCATGAAGTTTTTTGAGGTATTATCCAGGCTGCCACATGGTGATGTTTCTTTCCCCATGGTTTCCCTCATTCGACTCGTTTACCCCCCTCGCAGCGACATTTCGCCAGTGAGTTCCCCCACAGTGACTAGAGCACCTAGCCACAGTGGGAGACCTGATGGAACCTGGCGCTGCCTGTTAGGGGTCCTGCACCCCCCCAATCAGCTCCGACTGGAGTTGAGAATCTTTAAGTGGGGGGTGTGGGGGGTGCAGCCCCACTGCATGGAGGGTTCGGGGGTGAAGCCCCCCAAAGAAAACAAAGAAAATGATACCGAACTGGCAGCCAACTGCAGAATGTGGTTGACCTGCCGGTGTCACTGGCAGGGCGTTCAACAGAAATACTGTTGGACTCATGTCGTGGATCCCATTCGACTATCCTGTGCATCTTTTACTGGTAGTCAGTTACAATTTTCTGCTAGCAGTTGATAGCAGTTGCTACTTCTACATTGTAAC
Organism: Neoceratodus forsteri; assembly: GCA_016271365.2. Classification (NCBI taxonomy): domain Eukaryota; kingdom Metazoa; phylum Chordata; order Ceratodontiformes; family Ceratodontidae; genus Neoceratodus; species Neoceratodus forsteri. The sequence continues at coordinate 1,285,163,620 of CM057453.1, forward strand.
TTATCTCTAGCTGACTTTGTTTCCCCCTTCTTTATTTATCATTTGACCATTTATTGCCTGTTTGTCCACTTGACTGAAGTCTATGATTAGTATACCTAATCTGCCCAGCTTATAAGCAGCCTTCAAGATATTATTGAACAATATCCCATTGTACAAGTTTAGGTCTATCTGATGACCTTGTATCCATGATGGAAATTTCCTTTGTGCATCCAGAATGTCTTCATTGCCAAATTCTAAGCCTAAAAAGTTACCCAGTAAATGAACCATCATTGATTTCAGTGTTTTTGTATCTTCAAAACCATTTCATGAGATAGCAAAAATGGAGCAAACTGTGTTTGTCAGATTGTATTGATTTTCAATATTTAAATTCCAGTTCTTCCAAACTGGGATAGTTAACCCTTTCCTTTATCTGATCTAACTTTGTTTTCAATTTATGATCACTTCTGCTTACTATCATCCTTGTCTGAATTGGATAATCCATATATAAATTAAAATGTTTTAATAATTTGTAGTTCCTCCAAACACAGTGCACCACTCTTGGAAATTTAAAAAAAGAATATATTGTCAGATGATGTCAAATTGTTGGCTCTAAAGGCATTGCAGATATCACCTTAATCAACCTCAATGCACAATAGTTTTTCACAAATCATATAACCCGAGGAAAGTAGAACCTCTTGATTTTCAAATGCTTACTTTCTCACTCCCCTCAAAGTTATTAGAGCCTAGGTATCCTCTATAGATATACTGAGTTGTTCAATTTGATAATTATCACATCTATTTATTGTTTCTGTTACATTAGTCTGTATTCCTTCCAAAACTTTTTTCTGTGTCAAAGGAACAGTAAATTTAATATTTGTTTCTAGTAATACTTGTTGCACTAGTTGCATGTTATTACTTTACTCTTTTTCTTATTTTTCTTTCCTTTTTTACTCATGTTTTTTTTCTCATCAGTTAGTTTAATTTCTTCTATAGTACTTGATTTATCAAAATCAATTCTGTGCTCCTCCCTTTTTTGTGGATGTTGACCAGCCCCAGAACATATCAGCAGGGAAGAGGTCCCACCCTCTTTTTCTTGTTGTTTCCCCAGTATGCAAGCAAATCTTCCAAATGAGCTGCATTAATTGCCACATCATCCCTTAATAATTGCTTTTCATTTTTAATTATAACTAGTTGTTCTAGAATGGCTATGCTTGCTACACACGGGTTCTTCAATACCTCTACTAGATGTTCATCAAGAAAGGGGAGTATATAATTAGCATTTGACTTGAATATCATTGTTTTCTGCTATCTCTTTTAACCCTCCAAAAGTCTCCTGTAGATGTATCATTATTTCTGTGAAATCAGTTTTTTGTTTTCTATCATTTTTCTCCATCTGTTCCTGTGTATTATTTACTATCTGGAACACCTCTGGCAAAGACTGATTATTGCTGCAGAGATGCACATTTTACCTGTATAAGGCTTCCCTGTTCATCATTTAATTCAATAGTCAGTACAACTAATCAATTATTTTCTTTTCTTTTCTCCTCATTATCCTGGGTTATCAGTCTATTAGTTCCTGTCCCAAGTTTTTGGTTTTCCAAAGTTTCTGATCTTTCAATTACATTATTAGTTAAATTGTCTTTGAAAGCTTTCTTAATTTGTAAGCTTTTTCTTTAAACAGTTTGCTACATGACTCCATTTTATTCACTGGAGTAGAGGTTAGCATAATTGTTTCCAAATAAACACTTTTTAGATGTTTTATAGTTAATGTTTGTCCTTCCCTGGTTTTCCTAGCCCTTTAATTTTTTTGTGAGTTTTTTTTGTGTGGGTTTTTTTCTGTTAGTTTTCCCAGCAACTTTTTTAGTTTTGCTACTGACTGTTCTTTTTGGACTACTGCTTGCTTTATTTTGGCTTGTCTTTGTATGAATTATGGGTTACTTTCTAACATTGTCTTGTTTAGAGTATGCCAATGCAGTTCTTCTATGGCTTTTGTACTCCTTGTTTTCATTCTGTCTACCTTTTTTTGTTTAGCAAGCTGACTAGAATTAACTTATTACAATCATTAACTGATAACTTGGTCCAAGAATCCATAGTATAGCAGCTAAAAACCAGAGATCCTTAATAACAAATCAGCAGTTAAAATTGAATGCAAATTAAAAAGAATCATTTAAAAAAACCCTACAACCAGAGAGTCCACATATTTTCTAAAAAGATTCCCCATGCAGAGATCACCCCCCAAAAGTATTCCTTTTAATTACCTGAATCAGTTAAGTGCCTTGTTCTTAAACAACAGGAATTTAAGCAGTCAGCGGTTCCTTTTGCTTTTAGGCAGTCTGTAGTTTTCCTTTTTGACCCTTCTTCTTTTTTACCACAACTGGCAGATGGCTTCAGTGTAATACTGGGCATGAATCCATGAACCCCCTTTGTTGGTACTTCTATTTCCACTATTACAAAAGATAATATAATTTTAAAAATTGTAAAATTTTTAAATTTCCCCTCAAACCCTCAACCCCACAATTCCTATGATCCAAAGATCCAATGAGCTGTAAATTCAGGAAAAACACAATGTCAAGAAATAGCAAAAAAATACCAAAATATCAAGCTCTCAATGTGTACAGAAGAAATCAGGGGACCTATGATTCAATATACATAACCACTATCATAGAATTTTAAGCTAGATTTGTATATTTCATTAAGTGTACTATTTCAGTTATACTTTCAAGTTTACTTTACATACTACTGCTTTACTCAAGAGGGGTCTTAAAAGAACTGTTGGAACACCTCATGTTCATGGCTGAGGCAAGAAGTTCTCTTATAATATTTTCCTCAAATGGCTGTTCAAGACTGAGTTCTCTACCCCGATCACTCAATCCATATCACTCTGAGAGGAAACCTCAGAGCACCCAGAGAGCAGTGCCTTGTCTATTTGCATCAAGGATCAAGATGAAAATGGTATCTCTGCTAGAAGAATGTCACACATGTGCATTTAAGGAGTGTGTCACAAGACCCCCTTGGTGTGAATTTTGAACCTACTTTGTCCAAATATTTTAAATATTTAATATTTTGTAATCTCTTTCTAAAATTCTAAAGAACAGTATGTTTTAAATTAGATTATCCCCTACCTTTCTTGCTAGGAGTATATCCTACAGTATGTACTATTGTGTTACAATTCAATACTTATCATGGCCTTACTGTCTTGCCAGAGCTCATCTCATAGCCACAAACTCCTGTGTTTAAATGTTTATTTATTGCTTTGTACTATTATTTATGGCTTATTTTTTATTTTGTTATATTTCTCATATCCCCACTGGCCCCTTGATTTGTATTACCCCCAACAGAATGGGCAGGACAATCTGAGAAAACAGTCCAAATAGCAAAAAAAGAGCCATCCTGAGCAGGGAAGGGAGGGCAAGCTATTCTCAACTCCTTGCAAAAACATGCAGCAGTATTTTCACTCTGTGGCTCCTCAATAACTTCTGCAGGGTGTAAATAAGTAGAAATCTTGCACATCCATGGCTACGCTGCAGTCTGTATGGAAACTGCTCCTCACAGATGCCTCCACACTGCTGCTCAGTCCATCAAGGAACTGGGTAACCACCACTGAACCTCAGACCCTCTGCTTGGGCTCCTCACATCTTCCTCATCATGTAACAGGGAAACACAGGCTCATGGCAGCACACCACACCAAGACCAAACAGTATGTATACATTTTGTTTAAACTGGTGTGGCAACAATGAATTACTTTTTCTTAATAAAAACACGCCATTGAGTCTCCCCAACTTTGCTCCATCAGACTGTGTGGCACTTACTCTAGCAAAGATGAAACTATGTAAATGAGAAGAAGGTTGAGTAAAACAAGTATTTTTTTAACAAAGCAAGGGCAGCTAACAAGGGTGTGCTAATTTTAGTCACTAAAAAATTTAGAAGAAAAGTTATACAGTCATGGACAAATGAACATAAGAATAATAATAATAAAACTTTATTTTTAAGGCACCTTTCCAAAACCAATTCACCCTACAAATTTAAAAACAAACATATTGCACCATTTACAGCAGCTTGATTAAAACACAGTTATCTAAAACTGAATTATGAATAAAATCATAACACCACTCAGTCACCAAATGCTTGGTGCCAAAGATGAGTTTTTAAAGAAGTTTTAGATCCGTCCACAGTTGTGCACTCATGTAACTGGCAGGGTAGAGAATTCCAGAGAGAGGGGTCAGCATGCATAAACGCCCAGGCCCCCGAGGAGTTTAAACATACTCTTGGAATCTCTAGCAACCCCTAGCCAACTGAGCAGAGCGATCACCCAAGGCAGTAGGGAACCAGAAGCTCTTTCAGGTAGTCAGGACCCAGTCCATGTAGGTCTTTGTAAGTCAGCAAACTGACTTTAACATGGGAATATTTTGTGTCTAAAAATTGACTTAATAAACTTTCCAATTGTTATGGGGTGCTTGTACTGTATGCTCCTTTTCAGAAGTATAAACAAAATGTTTTGCTTTCTTGAAGCTGAAAACATCATTCTGGCAGTTGACATGAATTGTTTCAATGATGTTACACTAGATAAATCTGTTATTACCAAAGGATGGCACAGATGTAAATCAAGAATATTCAAAAATGTCTGAGTTAGTAATTAAATGATTGACTACTAGAGGGAACACCATGGAGAAGAAGCAGGACACATGCATGTATCTAGCAGACATAAAACTAGCTAGAGATTAAACAATGTAATGATTTCAAAAACAATTATAATCAGCACTTCATGCCAAAATGCAGAAATAAAATATGTTATTTTGGACCATAATCCTGTCAGTTTCAGTCTATTTTGGGAATTTCAGCAACAAAAATAACAAGAATCGAAGTTCAATAACACTTTATTTATGGATGAAATATTTGTCCATAAGATAAAGAAAATAGTCCACAACTTCTGGGTGGAAAACGAGCAACAATAAGAAATATAATTAAAAACTGAGATGCTGTTAAAGCTACTATCAGAGGCCAAATTATTTTGCATGCATCTTGGATAAACACATAAAACTAGAATTATATGAAATAGAAACACAATTGAAGGAATTGAAAAAGCATATTTAAGATAGTGACAATAGCTATAAAAGACAGTATGAAAATATGAAGAAAATACTAAACAACACTGAGTTTTATCACATTAAGATTAGCTAACTAAAAATAAATAAATGTGGCATGTAAATAGAGAAATAATGAGAAATTACTAGCTCAAAGAGTAAAGCCAAAACAATGCAAATACAAAATTACTTCTGTATATGATTCAAACAATATTTTACAAACAGAAAAATAAAAAGCTGCAGATTGTTTCTTTACATTCTATAGAAAGCGTTATAGTTCTGACTGCTCTGTGCTACCCTCTAACTTAAATAATCTGATAACTTTTGCCCTCCTCATAACTTCACACTAAAGATATTGAAAAATTTAGTGCCACATAAGGCAGACAAAGATAAGATAAACTATAAATAAAATGGCTAAGGGTACATGTGCAGGTGGTGATTGGTATACTGTTGAATATTGTATTTTTCTTAGATATTTTGCTCCCATTCCTTTAATTTTTATTTTCATAGATGCAACAAGAAGGACTATTACCTACTTCATTAAAAACTGCCTATATTTCGCTAATATTAAATTCTAGAAAGGACCCTAAAAGGGTGAAAAATGACAGGCAGCAGTCCATCTTGAATAGCAAATACAAGATTCTGTCAAAAATAATAACATAATTCTCTGCTTATTAGACATATGCATCCATTTAGATCAATGCAAATTTATCCCAAATAGATCCATACATTATGGAATTCAAAATGTACAGTTTATTATGGAATATACAGAGCAGAATAATATGGTAGCCATATTTATTTAGGTGTACTATATGTGTATAAAGCATTCAATATGGTTGAATATAATTATCTGTTTTATATATTATCTAAGTGGGGACTCCCATTAGACATTATAAATTGGATACAAATACTATAAAATTCACCAAAACCAAAAATAGAAGGAAATAACTATTTCACAAATGAGTTTGAATTACACCAGGGATCAGACAGTGTTGTCCCCTGTCCTCCACACAGTTTGTACTAGCCCAAGAAATACTCTTAAATAACATCAGACAAAATAAGAACATTGAGGGATACAAATGCAGGCAAGGGTGTAGGCAGGCATACTCCAAGCACTCCATGGTGTGCAATTTTATTTAAGGGGGGTAGCAAACAGGTTCTGAACTGCTTCCTTTTTCCATGAAAACTGACAAAGAAAATACTGAACTTTTTTGTAATTTTATTCATAGGAGTCGAAACTAGAAGGACTGGTCACTAATACTCTCTTTGCATCCCAAGGACAATACAACTTTACAGGCTCTGGGCTGGTATGTGGGTGTCTTAGGAACATTACATGGCACTTGTATTTACCCATGCATGGCAAAAACCACTGTCATGAGATATAAAAGTGTTATTTATTGTGCAAATGAGGCAACAAACATGGTCCTGGTGTAAATTTGTATATTGTCTGGCTACACGGGGGGGGGGGGGTAGCTCACCCTAACAAGGGAGGGTAGCAGTGAGTCCATCTGGTGTGCAGATCTGAAATCCCTGGCTACACCCCTGAATGCAGGTACAGGAAGTCAAACTTAAAGCCTACTCTGATGATGTACTATTATTGCTTACTAGCTCAGAAGAGAGTCTAGAAGAAGTAAAACGAGTCACACACAGATTTCCCAAGGTTTCATGCTATACAAAATTAAATAAAAAACACATTATTTCTTTTAATCATCCTTCATTGAGTGACCCATTAACAATTTTCAATGATATGGTCAAATCTGATTGGATTGATTACCTAGTCATTAAAATAACAAATAGTCTGGATAAAATGTACATTTTAAATCACACACCTCTGGCAAATCATTTGCAAACTTCAGGGATTGCAAAACATTTCCTTTTATATTTGGATCAAGATCTAAATACTAAAACATGCTAGAAATCCCATTTCAGTCATACCGTATGTCTCTCAGGCCATTCTGGTCACAATACCAGAACAGTGGTTAAAAAAAATAATAAAAAGGTTTTAAAAACTTTACATGGACCCACAAGCAGCTACATATTGCTTGGTCTAAAATGTGCCTTCCAAAAGAAGATGGAAGCCTCTTTTTCTGAGGTCCAAAAATGCAGCTTACCACTTACGCTATTAAAACAGTTCTAAACTGGGCTTATAAAGACCAAAGCAACACAAGCATTGAGAATGTGCTGCTCAAATATGGAGTAGACAAACATTGCTTTATGACAAATATTTGTTTTGCTCTCACTGCATACACTGCAGACAAAAAGAATATTATAAAAAAAGCTTAATAAACAAAATATTATGTTACTAACGCAAACTAATACAAAACATTTATTTATGGTAAAATATATGGAACAACTTCAATCACAAAATAAATGAGAAGCACTTTTATGTTAAAAGCTGGCACAGGCAAGGAGTCTCTAGATGGTCTAACTGCCAGGATTTGACTGGAGAATCCCAGCTACCTACTGTGCCTGGGAACAGGTCCTCTTGGAGACTTTCCAGGAGTGTTTTCTGGTACAGGGAGACACCAAATCAAACAAACATGGTACCATCCTGGACCTGGTGCTGTCAGATGGTGAGCACACCCAGGAAACAGTAGTGAAAGACCCACTTGCAGGCAGAGACCACAGTACAGTGTGGTTCTTCCTCAAAATGGGCAAGGCATCTGCCAGGATGAAGACAAGGGTGGTGGACATCAGGAGGGTGGACTTTGGTATGATGGGGGGAATCCTAGAAGGGCACCTGGCCAAAATCAGTCCTGTGATGAATGCAGATCAGAAATGGTCCATTATTAGGTTGGATCTGATTGAGGTCACAAATACATGTGCGAAACATCAAAGTAAAAAAGCTATGCCCAAAAGACCAAGCTGATACAGCAAGGAGGTGGCAGTGAAGGTGAGGGAGAAGATAGCAGCTTTTCACAAGTACCAATGTACTAAGAGAGAAGAAAACATGGAGGTTTACTTGAGGAAGTCCAGAGTAGCAGGCCAAGTGGTACTGGCAGCTAGGGAACTAAGGCTGGCAGAGGGGATTAGAGAAGGGGAAAAGGATTTCTTCAGGTATATAAAAGAGAGGTGGAATTGTAAAGATGGGATTGTGAGGATTAAGAGAGAAGGGGATTGGGTGGAAAGTAATGGGGAGCAGGCAGAGGCACTAAATGAGTACTTCAGCTCAGTCTTTACTAGAGAAAAGGATGGTTTTATACCACTAGGGAAAATTGGGGCTCAGCAGGGGGGTGGGATGGAAACTGATGTGAAGATGTAGAAGGATAGAGTTTTGAAGGACCTTAGGGCCCTTCGGGTGGATAAGGCTCCTGGATCAGATGGTGTGCACGCAAGAGTCCTGATGAAATTGGCAGAGGTCCTGACGGGTCCCCTAACTGATCTGTTTAACAACTCTTTGGAGACAGAGAAAGTGCCGCAGGACTAGAGAATGGCGCATGTGGTGCCTCTCACAAGGATAGCCCCAGAGATGAACCTGGTAATTACAGACAAGTCAGCCTCACCTCGATTGTAGGCAAGCTAATGGAGACTATTCTCAAGGAAAGACTGGTGAGCTTTCTAGAGGTGCATGGTCTCTAGGATGAAAAGTAACATGGGTTTGTCTTGAAGAGATCATACCAGACACATCTTATTGATCTCTTTGACTGGATGATAAGGGCATTGGATAGGGGAAAGGCAATGGATGTTTTGTATCTGGACTTCAGAGAGGCCTCTGACTCTGTGCCACATGGAAGGATTTTTAATAAACTTGAGTACAATTATTTAAAGGGCCCCCACATCACATTTTTGGATTAGTAAACTGAGGAACCTGGGATTAGGGGAGAAACTAGTGGGGTGGGTCCAAAATTGGCTGCGGTACAGGAACCAGAGGGTGATTGTCAGGGGATGGGACTATTAAAGCCCAGACCTGTGACCAGTGGGGTACCACAGGCTCTGTGCTCAGGCTGATGTTCAACATCTTTATTAGGGACATAGCGAATGGGATCAAAAGTAAAATGTGCTTATTTGTGGATGATACCAAGCTATGTGGGAGAGTAGACACAGATCAGGGAAGGCAGTAGCTCAGGGACGATCTGGCTAGGCTCGGAAACTGGTCAGACATCTGACAGCTGGTGTTCAATTCCAAGAAGTGCAGGTTCATGCACCTGGAATCTAGGAATCCAGGGCACAGCTACTGGCTGGGGGGGGTGAAGGTATCCAGATCAGATGAGGAAAGGGATCCAGGGGGTCATAGTCAGGGGGGATATAAAACACTCCACACAGTGCAGTAAAGCAGCAGCCATGGTGAACAAAATGCTGGAATGCATCACCGGGGGAATCACCTCCAGGAAAGAGGACATCATACTGCCCTTGTACAGGTCAATGGTGAGACCACATCTGAGGTACTGCATGCAGTTCTGGTCGCCTTACTTGAAAAAAGACATCAGATTACTGGAGGGAGTGCAGTGTAGGCCAACCAAGATGATCCAGAGCCTGGGGGATGAATCCTATGAGGAGAGACTGCGGATGCTCAATATGTATTCCCTGGAGGACAGAAGGGAGAAGGGGGGATATGATAGAACCTTCAAGCACCTAAAAGATATAAACAAGGTTGGAACAGGGGGCTTATTCAATTTACAAAGGGAAAGGGCCATGAGGGGACATAGTCTGAAATTAGTTGGGGGAATATTTAAAAAGGAAATGAGGAAACACTTTTTCACTGAAAGGGTGGTGTCCAAGTGGAACAAACTACTGCTGGAGGTGGTCTCATTGAGAACAGTGGATAGCTTCAAGAGGGGGTGGGACAAGGTAAAAGGGAGAGTCAAAACTGGTGGTAGGAGGCAGTGGGGGGGTAGAAGGGGTGAGAGAAGGTTACCCTGGGGGGAGAAGGGGCAGCTCCATTTTAATTTCTGTAAGCTGCACACTAGAGCAGACTTGATAGACCATTTTGGCCTATTTCTACTCGTGTCTTGTATGTATGTATGATATTAAGCAAAAAATTCCTAGATTGGGTTTCATGTAAAAAATTGCATCAGCTAAACCAATCTGAATTCTTCAGATATGTGCAATTAAAAAGTGTGTTTGAAAAAGACTTCTGCAGATGGGAGAGAGTGCCAAATCGTACCGGGTCATAATGCCGTACACTTAATAGTGCATGGCATTATGCTGAAACTTGGACCTGTACACTCTCCGTGTTGGACCCCCACCCAAGTTAGAATCCTTAGTGGGGGGGTCCAGGGGATGTAGAGGTGGAGCCCCCTACAGAAAAAAAAGATATCAATGAATTGCACAAAGCGATTCTGTCACATGACATTCTGCCATGCGCGGTATTGACCACGTGCCGTGCCAAATGAAAGTAACCAAATATTTAAAGCAGCACAAAACAAAAAGGGCCCTTTTGCTTGTCTACTAAAGAATTTACAGGGGAATAGTTGCAGATTCTATAAGGAAACAAAAAAATGAATGTATGAATTTATTCATTCATTTATTTATTTATTTATCTACTTGTCAAGTCTAGGATTACAAATACCTTTGAGCTATGGCTCTTTTACAAAGGTTCCACATCAGGAAAATACAAATTATGGGGAACATCAAGACAGGCATTACAACAATGTGGACATTGCAAACAGATTACAGATTAATACAGTTCAAGGGTAGCATTGCAACAAGGCAGCCAGCGGCATTTGTCAGAGAAAATAGACAACAGATAAGAAGTGCCAGAGTCATAGGGAGAGGGAAGAGGGTGGGGGGGGAAGGAATGTAGGAAGGGTGGCAAGAGGGTGAAAAGTGCAGTATTGGGTATACCAAGATGTGAGGGTAGAATCCAGTGGGGGGACAACTAGAACAGAAAGAGAAGTGGAGAAACAAGGTTAAGTTGGGCAGTCACAGGAGCTGTTGGTAGTGAGATAGTTGCAGGAGCCTAGTTTTAAATATACCAATAGTTGGGGCAGAGGAGATGGTTGGCTGAGGCCATTGAACCAGAGTGGCGCTCGATAAGCAAAAGAGCATTGTCCCTGTGAAGTGTGACAGTGCGGGACTTTCAGTAGCTGTAGCGTGGATCTCCTAAGGTGCCATTTGTTAATTTGGTGTTGTAACAGAGTTGAGACCCCAGAAGGTGCAAGGCCAAGGTAGATTTTTTTCACCATAGAGCAGGTGAGAAACTTTATGCGGTTTGATAGTTGGAGCCAGCCGGTCTGAGTGTACAGGTCACATGTGTGGGTGAGATGGTGAGCACCAGTGAATAACTAGGGGTAAAACAATTAAATTTAAATTTATAAAAAAAGTTCTACTACAATCCCTTAAATTACATAAAATGAAGGTAATTAAAAATGCAAACTGTTGGCATTGCCAACTGGAAAATGTTGACCTGTACTATACATCCTGGGACTGTGCAATCATGCAAAATTGGTGGCATGAAGCCTCAAAAATATTAATGATTTTTAACGTAAGCTTAAATAAAATACATTTTGAGCAAAGAGTACTTGAGCAATTTAGCACTGTGTTATACACCAGAATAGAAACATTGAAACATATAAAGTGACAGCAGAAAGAAACCAAACGTCCATCGAGTCGGCAAATAAATTACCTGGGACCTAGTGTCAATCCGGGGAACTTACCCTTCCTCCCTCCCTACCTTTGTTACCTGTGCCCTTACTCTGCCCCCCATGCATGAAACCCTCTATAGTTCTAGCACCCACCACTTCAGATGGCAAACTGTTCCATGGCTCTTCTGAAAAATAGTGTCTTTGTAAATTCCTTCTGAAGCTCCCACCCCACAGCTTCCACTCATGCGTGCGTGTCATTGTGCTAATGCTCCTATGGAACAGCACCATGTGAGGCACTATTTATGCCTTTCAAGAACTTAATGGTTTCAATCATATCCCCCTCCCTCCTATCCCCCAGTGAGTATGTGTTCTGCGATTTTAGCAGTTCCTCAGAAGATTTCATGAAGGCCATGTATCATCTTTGTCACTCTTCTTTGCACAGCCTCTATCCTGTTCTTGTCCTTTCTAAGGTGAAGGTTCCAAAATTGGACACAGTACTCAAGGTGTGGCCTCACTAGGGATAAATAAAGGGGGAAGATCACCCCTCTGCTCCTGCTATCCATCTCCCTCCCTATACACCCCTACATCCTGTTTGTTTTGCTGTACACTTTATTACAGTGGCTTGATTGATTCAGGCTGTCTCAAATGATGACTCCCAGGTCTCGCTCTTCTGAAGTATCATTAAGTTTAACCCTATTTATTCAGTACTCTATCCAGGGGTTACCTTTCCCAAGTTGCATTACTTTTCACTTCTTCACATTAAAGTTCAGCTGCCACACATTTGAGAATCGTTCTAGCCTTTGGAGGTCTTTCTTTAGTTCCCTAACTTAATCTGTGCTGTCCACTCTACTACTGACTTAGTGTCATCAGCAAAAAGGGTAAGATTACCCTGAATTCTTTCACCAATGTCATTAATGAACATGTTGAAGAGGACCACACCCTGTACTGGTCCCTGAGGTACCCCACTTGTGACATCCCCCTCTGTTGATCTCACGCCACTTACAACAACCCTCAGTTTCCTGCCCCTCAGCCAATTTTCCACCCACCTATGTTCTTTTGCCATTGCAATGTCCTTCATCTTCTTCAACAGGCCCCTATGTGGCACTGAGTTGAATGCTTTGTGAAATCAAAGTAGAGGAGGTCCACTGTACATCTCCTGTCCAGCTCCCTAGTCACCCAATTGAAAAAGACTGTAAGGTTGGTCTGGCATGACCTCCCTGCCACAAAAACATGTTGCATCCTGTCCTAAAGACTGTTTGCTTCCAGAAATTCCATGAGGTCCTGTTTGATAAGGGTCTCCATCAGTTTTCCCATGATAGATGTGAGCCTAACCAGCCTGTAATTTCCGGCCTCCTCCATGTCACCTCCTTTGTGGAGTGGTACCACATTGGACAGTCTTTAGTTATTGGGTACTACCTTGTCTGTAGTGAGCTATTGAACAGATGTGCAAGCTCTCTGTCCTACATTATGTGTCTATGTTTCTAAAAAAATACTTTTGGAAGTGCACTGATTTGTGTGTGAAGCCAGCCAGCCTGGTCCATCTAGAAAGTAGAAAAAAACAGGAACTTTGCACTTAAGAGCTTTGAACTGTAATTTGGAGACCATGTCTGCCATCAACCCCTATTGTGCAGCCAGAGACAGCAAGAGAGAGGAAGAAGGGACATTTTTAAGAGACTTATGTAATTTGGTAAACATAGAACAAACAGGGGCTCAGCAATAAAGAACTGTTCATTTTTCCAGCTCTGGCGAGAAAGATAAGCTACACAGTGCATTATCTACAAAAAATAAAACATTGACTGTATTGTTTAGAATCAGAGCACCTCCAACAAAAGAACTGGCTCCTCAGGCCTCCTAACTGTAGACTCATACCCAGCTAGTGGAAATGTTGTATATCTTGCACCCTGCTGATTTGTGCACCCAGGATTTTGTTGGCCACTCATAGGATCCCGCAGGGGATGACATCACTATACTGGATATGGCAAAGTACATTTCTGTGGTGGAGAGGGTCCTTTAAGCCTGGGTGACTGAGCACTTAGGAACAGGAGGTGAGAGCCCTTTTGTTAAGTACCAATGAGTCCCTTGGACCAGGTTTTACATTCATTTTTGGACTCATTTGTCTATACATGTTACTGTCAATAAAGAGGGGAGGGGCAGCTTGTTTCACAGCAGATGTTCACCTGTTTTGTTTTAAGTTCCAGTAGTTGTTGTCCATTGTCCAGTACCTTGTTTGCATCCCTAGGAGGGGAGGTGCATTCATCATTTGCCAGGTCCTCAGGGATCCTTTTGGCCTGATGCTCCTTTGCCCACACCCTTGTTGGGGGGTTGACAGTGTTTGCATTCCAGTTTGCTCATCTAAAGAGGAGATAATCCTGGACCCAAGGATAGGCAGTGAATTAGAGATGCCCAATCCATCCCAAGAGAAGGCTGAAAATAGCAACTAGTGCAGTATGACATTTTGTTTACACACATCCATACACACAGCAGGGAACATTTCAGTGACAGCTTTCAGATGAGGCTCAGAATCTCCCTAGGAAGCGCCACGTATCTAGAAGTAGAACACCCTCCCATGGATACTAAAATACTTCTAAATTTATCCCTTTTCTTGTATCCACAATTTATATTCCCCTTGTTTTATAAAAAAATAATTTACAGTCAAAATACTACCGTATTTGTGGTACAACATAGAAACATAAGTTGCCAATGGAAGAAGTTCCTTTGGCCTCTCATGTTTGCTCAGTCGTACCATTCTAATGTTGAATGTAAGAGCCTTAGTGGCTCTGCACTCCCCTCTCCCTTTTTAATACTGTCTTTATCAAGCCCATTTATCTGTCTCACCTATGTTTGAATTCACCCCTGAGTTCACACAAACCACCTCTTTCAGTGGCTTATTCCACCCCTCTACCACCCTAACTATGAAAAATACTTTCTGGTATCTCTATCAAATTATATACTTCCAGCTTCATGAAGTTACCCGGTACTTGTGCTCTCTCTCAGTTTAAATAGTTCTCAACAATCCACCTTGTTTATCTCATGGAGGTATTTGAACATTATGCCTCAGTCATGTCCCCCCTCTCCCTTCGCTCTTCCATTGTTTAAATGCCCAGGTCCTGCAAACTGTACGCCTGCTCTCATAAGTCCATTCCTGCTGTCCCTGGTTCATCTTCATTACCCTCTTCTGTACCACCTCCACTCTGTCTCTGTTAAAGATGGTCAAAATTGCAAAACTTTGTTACGCAAAACATTTTGCGAAATTCTTGCATTTTGTGAAATTGTTCGCAAGAGTGAATGTGAAGAATTTTGCTCACGGAGTGCAAAATTTTGCCCTTGGAGCACATAGTATTGCCCACGAAATGGCAAAATTTGCAGCTTGCAGGTGAAATTTAGCAATTTTCTGGTGAAATTTCACAACTTTGCACCCATTAAATATTTCACGTAATGGTGGAATTTCGCTAAATATTTCACATGGCCAAATAGCTGATGTTGCAAGAATTTTGTCAGTGAAATTTATTTTTGCAACATCTCTAGTCTCTGTCATTCTTCAACTGCAATCTCTTAATTATACATATTATTTTAGGACAGGATGTACCAACGACCTATATAGCTGCAGGTGTACCTCTCTTCCCCAGCTGCTAAACCCCCTTTCTAGGAACCTCAGCATACCATTTGCCTTTCCTATTGCCCTATTACATTGCACTGTTGTCTTCAGACTTCAAAATAATTACCCTGAGTCCATCTTCTCTGATGTGCTTTCTGCTACTACTACTTGCCACATTTTGTATTTAGTTTTTAGATTTTTTAAACCTACTGTATGTTAATCCCCATGCACTTTAGGTGTTATATTTTGCTGCCATACTTTTGACCACTTCTCTAATCTACTTAGCTCAAGTTTCATTATTCTGAACCTATCTTCAATATCTACCCAGCTACAGATCTTATTATCATTTGAGAACAGGCAATCTTACCATGTATGTCTACGCGGGGTGTGTGAATACCTTATATCAAATATTTGGCCAAGTATTCATATTTGGTGTACCAAGTATTCAATATTTGTGCTTTGTTATTCATCATGCGGCTACTGGCACAGTGAATGAGACTTCCAAATCTCCAGAGACTTCCTGTCCAATCCAAGGCCACTTTAGAACCTCACTGAAGGTACAATAACTTCTGTGCCCCAGCACTTGCAGAATCTACAGGCAAGAAAGAAAGACATCTGAGCTACATAGAAACATAGAAACATAGAAGTTGACGGCAGATAAGGACCGCAAGGCCCATCCAGTCTGCCCATTTCTTTTTCTACCTTATAAATGTGCCATCGGCCTTTGCTCTGTCAGTGACCTATCTATTCATAGTCATTTGTATTGCTCCCTTATGCCTATCCCATGCCTGTTTGAAGCCCTGCACTGTATTCATAGCCACCACTTCTTGTGGTAAGCCATTCCATGCATCTACCACCTTTCTGTGAAAAGAATTTCACATTCCCCTTAATCGGCCTCCTCTAATCTCATGCTGTGTCCTCTTGTCCTGCTATTTTTCTTATATTTAAACATGTTAGACTCTTTCACCTTGTTTATGCCCTTAAGGTGTTTAAATGTCTCGATCATATCACCTCTCTCCCTCCTTTGCTCAAGGGTATACATATTGAGCTCCGTTAATCTGTCCTCATATGTCTTCTGATGCAGTCCCTGCACCATTTTGGTTGCCCTTCTCTGGACTGCCTCAATTTGGTTAATGTCCTTGTGAAGGTGTGGCCTCCAATACTGCATGCAGTACTCCAGATGGGGCCTAACCAATGTCTTGTACAGAGGGATTATTACCTCCCTCTTACGACTTGTGATACCCCTACTAATACACCCTAACACCCCCCTAGCCTTACCTACTGCTTTAGAGGTCTGCTTGGATGATTTTAGGTCATCATGATGATGATGCCCAAGTCTCTTTCTTCCTTTGTGACTGCTAGCAACTCCTCAGCCTATAAGTGGCTTCAGGGTTTCTCTTCCTATGTGCATGATTTTGCACTTTGCATTAAATCCCAGTTGCCACTCTTCTGACCATTCTGCTAGTTTATCCAGATCTCTTCTCATTCTGCCCACCCCATCTGGATCATCTACTCTGTTGCAGATCTTGGTGTCATCTGCAAACAGACAAGCCTTACCCTCTAGTCCATCTGGAGGTCACTAATGAAGATGTTGAATAGGACTGGCCCCAGGACTGATCCCTGAGGTACCCCACTTGTGACTTGCATCTCTTCTGACTGTATACCATTTACCACCACTTCTGTTTTCTGCCAGTCAACCAGTTTGCCACCCAGTTGACCAACTTCTGACCCACCCGAGCCTACCTAGCTTATTTATCAATCTTCTATGTGGAACAGTGTCAAAAGCTTTGCTGAAGTCAAGGTAGGCGACATCAACTGCTCCCCTGGTCCACCACTCTGGTTACCCAGTCAAAGAAATCTATGAGATTAGTTTGACAGGACCTTCCTTTGTAAACCCATGCTGTCTTGGATCCTGTGCCCCTATGGATTCAGATTGTTGCACTATCCTTTCCTTAAGGAGTGCCTCCATAATCTTGCCCACTACTGAGGTAAGACTGACCGGTCTGTAGTTCCCCGCCTCCTCCCTGCTACCACTTTTGTGGGTGGGATCACATGAGCCCTTCTCCAGTCTTCTGGGACCTCTCCTGTGCTCAGAGACTCACTAAACAATTCTGCTAATGGCTCTGCTAGTTCCTCCTTTAGCTCCTTTAGTACCCTGGGATGTATGCCATCAGGTCCCATTGCCTTATCCACCCTGAGCTTAGCAAGCTCTTGTAGGACCCTTTCTTTTGTGAAGGGAGTAGTGCTCACCTCCCTCTCCCCAGTGTCCATGATGCTGAGCTGTGGGCCCTGCCCTACCTTCTCTTCAGTAAATACTGAGCAAAAGTATCTATTTAGGATAGATGCCTTTACAGGGTCCTCCTCCTCACATGCTCCCTTTTCTCCATTAAGCTTAGCAATCCCTCTGGACTTTCTCCTTTCACTAATGTATCTATAGAAAGTCTTGTCACCTTCTTTACTGTTTGTGCTAGTGTTTCCTCAGTTTGGGACTTTGCCTGCCTTACTGCCTTACCTGCTTCCCTTAGGGCAGTTTGGTATGCCTCCTATCTTCATCCCACTGTGTTCCCTTATATTTTCTGAAGGCCAGCCTTTGGCTCTGACCTTTTCTGCTACTGTATTTGAGAACCAAAGTGGTTTCCTTCTTCTTTTGCACTTCCTTTTCTGTCTAACACAATGGGATGTTGCTTCAAGTATTGTATCCTTAATGCTTGCCCACTTTGCCTGTACCTCCTCACCTGTGTTTCTTTTTGCCAGGGCTAGCTTAACTCTGTTGGCCATCTTATCAAAGTCAGCTCCTCTGAAGTCCCATATGTTTGCCTTGGAATGGGATGATTTAGATGTAGTAGCCAAATTGAACCATACCATGTGATGGTCACTGGCCCCCAGGTGACCTTCTACCTGGAGATCTGTGATCCCTTCTTTGTTAGTCAGTACTAGATCTAGGATAGCCCTGTCTCTTGTGGGTTGCTGTACCAGTTGTTTTAGGCCCTCCCCGCAGGAATCCACTATGAGTCTAGTTCTGGCAGATGTTCCTGGTGGTATTGACCAATCTGTATCTGCATGTTGAAGTCTCCCATTATCAGAACCTCCCTTTAGCTGTCATGTTTTGTATATCTTCTAACAGTAATGTGTCTATGTCCTCCTCTGGTCTGGGGGCCTGTAGACAACCCCAGTTCTTATGGCTGTCCCATTTCCTGTTTCCAGGGTGACCCACAGTTCTTCTGGCTCCTTATGTGTATTCTGAATTTCTGTAGCTTTGATATTTTCATTAACACAGGGCCACTCCTCCCCCTTTTGCACCTCGGTCTCTTCTGAAATACATAGCCAGGTACTAAAGTCTCCTAAGTGTGATTACTGGTAAACCACGCCTCACTAATTGCTACTATGTCCAGTTTAGCCTCTGACATTATTGCCTGCAGGTCTGGTATCTTATTTCCAGGCTGTGAGCATTTGTATACATGATTTTCCATTGGCCAGATTTTGTGTGTTAGTTGTTGGGTGAAGTTTGGCATTACCCTGTGCATCGTATGGGGAGACAAACCTTTTTCTTACCTGGTGATGCAAATGAATGGCAAACGCACTGAATTCCTGTTTGACCACTAGCTGAGGGGAGGTGTTCTTCCCATTCGACGATGGGGTGCTGCACCCTCTCCCATTTGCTGGTTTAAATATTCTGCAAAGACGTCAAACTTCTGCCCAATGCACTGACTCCTTTTAGTCAGATGCAGTCCATCAAATTTAAAGAACTTTCGCTCCCAGAACTGTTGCCAGTTCCTACAAATCCGTGTCCTTTTCCTGGCACCAGTCCTTGAGCCACGTGTTTAGCTCCCTATCTCCCTTCTCTGACCTTCTGTCCATCTGCTCCTTCTCCCAGACTGGCAGGATCTCAGAAGAGATGCCGACGAAATAGATGATAGTTTGTCACCCAGCCTAGTCAGGTGTTCCTTGGTCTCCACAACTGACCGGCTGGCGAGATCATAGTCCCTATGTGTACTAGGACATCAATGTTTTCTCCTGCTTTGTGAACAATCTTAGCAATGCGGTCAGTGTCTCCATGCTGATGTACCTGGGAGACATCTGACCATCACCCTGGTTGGAGATGGGTATCAACTCCCGAATCATGGAGTCTCCTATGATCAGTAGTTTTTGGATTTCCTTTGTGCTTGTTTAGTTTTGGTTCCTGATTTGGGTGAGTATTGTTGTGCTAGTTCCTGTCTGCAGTGTCCTGCTCTGCAGTGTCTTCTGCCCTCTTTATTTGATTTCAGAGATAGAGGCAGATACCTGTTGTAGTGTTTATATGGTTTTCGAGGTAATGTGTTGGAGAGCAGAGAGTGATGGGGCACCTGATTTGCTCCTCCTAACCACCTGCCAACCTCCTGACCAACTACCCTCTGGTTCAGGTTTTTCTGTTGGATGCTGGGGAAATGGCGGTGGTTCTTATAATGTATTTCCTCTTCAATAGAAATTTGAGGCGTGCAATCTCTGCCCATGCTGCCCGGAGCTGAGACCTAAGATCTCCAAGGCCCAGCATGTAGGACAGTGTCCCAATCCTGTAAGACTGTCCTTCTGAAAATTGTTCCACAGTACCTGCAGTTAATGAAATCCATTCCAAATAAGTTGCTGGGTTTGTCACCTAGTCAGAGTAATTAGAAGGAAAAAAAAATGCAAGTAATGGTTTAATTGTGCTTTGTTTAACTTGTTATAACAAGTTAAATTACTAGTGCCCTGTAAATGAGATCACTTTGTGGAGGCCCCACTGATCCGCCCTTCCTGCTCTGCCACAGGAAATGTCACAACTGTGGTACCCTATAAAAGGGTGTAGCGTGGGGTGGTGGGGATGGGGGTGGGTGGCTGGCCCTTCCCCTGCCTAAAAAGAAGAACCACGGACGAAAGAACAAGGAGGTAAGAGAAACAATCAGTCAACAACAAATGCAGTAACCCTGAAAGCTTATCCTAATGTTAGATAAAACTGTAAAACCTGTAAAGCACCACCTGTAATAATTTCAGAGAAGATATACCCTGTAAGAAACACTTTGCTCCAGAGAAAAATAAAGCAGTAACAGAAGATATACCTTGCAAAAGACAATTTGAATCAGAAGATTACAGCAGTAATCTGTTAGCACACACCTGTAGGCACACCTTGTAATAATGCAGAAGAAGGTATACCAGCAACAATTTGAATCAGAGAAAAATAAAGCCATGAAATGTTAGCAACAAACAGTAGCAATCCCTGTGAGTAAAAAATAAAAACACCACCACACAGTAAATCTGCTTAGCCAAACTAAGTCTTAATCCTTCTCCCTTGCTCTGGTAAGTTTCTCTACTCTGCCTTTCAAGCAGTCTTAGAAGGAAAGAGCTCAGGTGAAGCTAGGTGCCTTGGCCAGCAAACCAAGTCTTCTACTGAGCTGCCATGAAAGAGCAAAATCTACTTCCATCCATTTGCTAAAATTAGCTGAAAAGCAGAAATCGTTACAGTTTTTTGTTCCCTTTCTAAATTTGAAGCTTGGAAGGTCAATTTGTTTTACTCTTGTGTGAAAAATTGTCTTAATATCTGGAGAACTGCTCGGAGTTTCTGCTCTGCATGCAAGCACTCAGCCACATAAGCACATTAAAGGAACACAAATTTTGACAGTTTTCTTTTATGTACTTGCTAGCAATCTGTCACGAATGCACATAAAAACACACACTTTTTTGAACACTTTCTTATTAAGTGTACAGAGTTTAGAAACAAATAAAATAGGCTTTCTGTCAGACTTGTATGATACATTCAGCAGTTTAAAGGAGTGTTTCATTTTCTGTACAGTTTTTTTCTCCCCGCCTTGTTGACATCCATTAACACACTACTGACCCGCCCATCACCAACCTCTTTCTCACAGCCTTACAGATTATCCATGACGGTTATCAAGCTCAGGACCGCTGTGTGGTTGGCCAGCCACATTGATCATGTAAGAACTTGCAAAGGGGAAGGGGGCTATTTTCCTCTGAAGTCCTGGTTTTCTTCCTGTGGTGCAGCATACAAAGAGGAGCAGCTACAGCCTGCTAAAGGTAAGGTTAGGAGAAGTGGACAAGAGTGGGCAGGGCAGTGGCACCCGTTATTGTTATAATGACTTGCATACTATGTGACCATGAGCAAAGCAAATCATTTGATCAACCTGTGTTCCCAGAACAGACCTGAAACTAGCTTCAGCTCAGTGTGCTTCTCCTTGCTAAAAATTGTGATATAAACTTTAAAACTGGTAAACCACTGCTGGACAGACAGATAAGTCAGTTAGGCTGCCTTCTGTTGCTCAAGTTCTACATTTTTTGTATTCCTGGCACAGGGCACAACAGGTGGCTGCATATGTCACCACCCAGTGACTGTCTCTTGGATGCTTGAGTTCTCGCTTGGATTTTTGAGTTATATCCGTCGGCTCCTTTGTAGTGTTCTGTTTAGATTTGTTTCTGTTTCAATATGGTGCAGTTTTACATTTTGCCTTTTCTATGACTTTGGGCTACCACATCAGTTCTGATCCAGGCTGCAACCACACAGCAACAGGATCTGTCATCACCCATGTGATCTGCACCTGCAAAAAATAAGAGGCATAAGAAGAAACATGAAGAGGCTGACAGGCAAACTGTACAGTTAAAGTAATAATTTCACACTTGTAGCTCCACCCTCCCACTCCCCCCAATAAACAATCCCTTTGAATACTTACCATTGCTGTTATGACACAAAGTGTGTTAAGCCTCTTTCCCCTACAGCAGCTGCCCCCCCCAACAAATCCCCCCAAATAAAACTTAACTTTGCTGGTAGAACACAACATGATATTCAAAGGTCATCACTGGATCCTGGCTGGGAGTCTATAGGACAGCAGCAGCAGCAGCAGCACAGTAGTGATGGTCCAGTAACACTAATCTCATCATCAGTCACATCAGTGGTGATGGGTTGGAGATGGACTCACTAATCAAATGCAGTTGAAGCCATAGGTAATAACAATTTGTGCACAGCAGAATGACTCTAGCTACTGCATTTCTAAAAATGCTGCCAGGACTCATACTATGACCTCAGACTCTGGCTGCTACTTAAGCTTTCAAAATTTCTGCCTTACATTCCCTTGTCCTGCCCTGAAGCCTACTTTTGCATGCATTATAACACTGGGGCATATATTTTAATTCTATTTAACATAGGGGCATATATTAATAATAATGCACAAAAATGTGTACTATAATCTCAATTAAACATATAGAATAATGTTTATTGATTAGTCATTAGACCTTTTCAAAACTTTAAAGATAAAATAGATAGCAAAAGAAGGACATATAGAGAATAAATGATGGGGAAGTGTGTGTTACGAGAATTTAATGCACACCCGAGGTGTGGGATGTTACATAAACCCCGAGGGTGAAGCCCAAGGGGTTTAGTAAAGCATCCCACACCAAGGGTGTGTATCAAATTCGAGTATGCCACACACTTCCCAATTTTTTATTTTTTATAATATACTGAGCAGCAATTTCTCACTCACACACACACACACACGCACACGCACACTCACTCCTGCCTGTCTTTAGTGTTCACACACACACACACACACACACACACACTAGCTGTAACTCCCTCTTTATGCTGCCTTCTCCCTTTCTTCTTTTTTTTTTATTTGATGCCTGATGCTGTTTTATTTAAAATTTACTTACAGTTTGTCACCCTGAGATTGCGTCTAGGACGACACTCCTAGGCACGCTCCAGTGCCAAAACAGTCAGACGGCAGGATCAACCAGATATTTAGTGGGGTACAAGGCTGGATCAACCAGATACATTTTAAATTAAAACTAAAGAAGGGATGATCATATTCTTTTTGTGGCAGGTTCTCGTGAAGTGACAGATGGAGCGCCATCTTTCAAAGACTGTACAGCCCGCCCACATCCATTCCTTGAGCCAATGCAGGAGTGGCATCAGTTGAGAGGTGTGGCACGTGAATGTCATAACAACCAGCCAGTTGTTACAGGAAATATCAACTGGTCTACTCTATAGGAAAAAACTGCTGACCAGTTATTATGTAAAAATACATTCACAAGCATACACATGGTAAAACATTAATAAGTTCTTTTATCCAACCCTATACAATATTAGACCACATAAAACAGTTCATTAATATGTTTGTATCTACTTCAACTACTCACTAATAGTTTAAAATCCATTTTGTGTTATGTACGCAGAATAGATTGCTGTATATATCATTATTTCTTAATTCTAATACGTATACTGTTTATCCTTAACAAATAATTTGCAACAGAATGTACAATAACTTGATCATTCATAGTTAAAAAGAGATTCAAAAGCAAATTTTGGTCGTTTGTACATAAAGATTTACATATTAGGTCTAGCCATTTTTTTCCTGGGATTATTATACCAAGGGCAAGTAAAGAACACATGTAATAGGTCTTCTATGTTTTCCTTACTACACGAACAGCATTTCGTACATGTTGAAGTATTTTTATTAAATCTTGCTATAAGTACATTGCTTAAGAAAACCTCAAATCTATATCTTGTATAGAGTGTACATAATATGTGATCTGTAAGTATATCTAGATAAGGCATATAATAGTATTCATTATCATTTCCTATCAGCCAAGGAAAAATGTGAAGACTCAAATTATGCTGAATATCCAGGTTTTTGTAATATTCAACTGTTTTGTTTGTAATATACTTTTGGTATTTTAGACTAATAGTAATTCCCTTGGTAATAAGATTCTTAAAATATTCCAATCCAAATTCTTGTGGTAACTTAAAGATAGTGGATAACCATGTAGAATGTAAATGTTCCAGACTGACCCAAAAACCCTTCTCTTTAAAACATAGTGCCGTAAGTCTATCAGGGGAGTGCTGTAGAATTTTTAGCTAATATCTGATTTTACTGGTATACAAATAAGCTTTAAGTTGAGAAAGTCCCAATTCATCTCTGATCAGTGAAGCAGGTACTGAGTTATTAAAGCCCAAACTGCTTCTCAATAATTTGTCTAGTGGTATCTCTATCTTATTGAAAGTGTTAATATCCCAGACTTCGCTTCCATATTGTGACTAGGAGTAATATTTAGCTTTAATTGCTACAAGCAATGGCCTGATAGAATTACTGCCATATTTTTTTTAATTAAAAACAAAAAGGGAAATGACTGTTTGCTTAAGCTTATTTAGTAATACTTGTATGTGTTTAGTCCATTTTCCATCTGTTGTTAAAAGTAGCTGCAAATATGTATAACTCCTAACTGATTCAAGCCTGACACCGCCTATTGTGGCAAAATCTTTGATCTTATTGGTGCCAAAGGTCAAGATCTGACTTTTTTGTGTATTTACTTTGAGATTGTATATCTTTGCATAATTATTCAGAATATCAGTTTAGTCTGCAGTCCAAATTAGGTTAAAGAAAATAGGGCCAAGTCGTCCTCGTATGCCAAAACACCACAATATTTATTAATTACTTTAGAGGAGTCAGACTGTGAAAATTCCAACTGTCTTAATAGTTTATCAATATAAATGCAAAATAAAAGGGGAGAAAGAACACACCCCTGTCTAACGCCTGTATTAGTAGGGAATGTAGTAGACAAATTACCAATTTTACCCATTCTAACCTGGGTCCAGGTACCTGTATAAAGTTCTCCAATAATTGCTATCAGCTCCATAGAAATTCCTTTTTCATACAATAGTTCCCACAATAAATTTCTTTGAATTGTATCAAAGGCTGATCTAAAATCTATAAAAGCAAGGTATGATTCTTGCTTACGTATATGTACATACTTCTCATACAAATGCCTTATAACAAAACCGTTATCTGTTGTACAGTACCCTGAATGAAAACCAGCGTGTATATTTGAGAGACCTCCTAGATTTCTTAATTCTTCAGTAAGTCGACATAGTATCAGTTTAAAAAACATTTTACCCATATTATCTAGTAAAGAGATTGGGCTATACATGGCTGGATCCTTTTTATCCCCTTTTTTATAGATTGAAAATATCAATGCACCTTTCCAGGAACTTGGGAAACTTAATTTATTACAGCAGGCATTAAAATAATTGGTAAGAACAGGAGCCCATTAGGATGGTTGTACAAAGTAAACTTCACCTTGTTTTAAGTCAGGACCTGGTGCCTTTCAAGGTTTCAAGGAGGCTATAATTAGGTATATTTCTTCAATTGTAAAATATTTAAACATAGACATATCAGTGTTTTTTGCATTATTCATATTATCAAATCCTATACTATAGAATTTTTTGGAATAATAATCCTTTCAGACTTAAAGTGAAATATGTGTATCAAGATCATATTTTAACTTATTAGTGCATTTGGTGACCAGGAGTCAATATGAATGATAGTAATGCTCACTTATGACTTTTAACATAATTTCCCATTGCTTCAATTTATACTCCATTTCTTTCTTAGCTAAAAACTTTTTGTATTGCTCTCTAGCCTTATTTAAAGTTTTGTATGGTTTATGATATTTCTTTTGCTTAACTTCTCTAATTTTCTGATTTAGAGCTTTCTTAGCTAGGCGACACTCAGCGTCAAACCAAGTCTGCTTGTCTATACTGTCCCTATTCTGGTTAATAGGTTTTCTAATAAAATTCTAACTTGTGCCAGACACATATATATTTGCTCACTTAATTCTGTAAGGTCATAATAGCCTTTATAACATGGAATGAGTAAAGTTTCTAAAAGAATAACAATTTTACATTCATATGCCTTAGTACATTAGTTCCTATATGCCTATATATTTCAATGGATGGTAAAAGTAGGGGCACAGATGGAATAGCCAACAGGTTGTTAGAAGTAAGAATTAACAGTAAATGATCACTCTCAGCTCTGGTAGATATACAAAATGTATCCAGATAAACATATCTCTATTCCAAAATATGTAATCAATAATACTGGGTCCCCTGGCTGAATAATGCATAAAATTACCGTCCTTATCTCCACATAATCTACCATTTACAGGGGACACATGATGTGTTGTTAGCATTTCAACTAGTTTGCATCCCATTTTATTTTTTTGTCCATTGATTTCCTAGGAAATTTATCTGCCTCCTTGTGACACCAATTATGATAATAATTTTCAGAGTAATCATCATAGGCCCCAATTCTCACATTAAAATCTCCACATAGCAACAAATCACATGCACTATTGGCCTAAATATCACATATAGATTCTTCTGAAAATGTTCAAAGTCCTGGTTCATAAAGGTTAGTATTACTCATGGAATATATGTATTTATTAAACAGATCATCTGTTTGTTAAATTTTAGCCTTAGAAATGGTACATTGTTGTTTACTTTTATCTACTCAGGTTTGATCCCTTCCCCTATTTTAACCCATGTAACCATACCTCCTGTTAATCTGCCTTTTTTAGCAGTTCTAACTCCAAGTATTTGGAAAGTACTATATCCATTGAGTGAAATATCACAATTTTTTGAATGCCACGTCTCTTGCAAGCATATCACAGTAAAGTTGGATAAAAAATCCAGCCAGCTTTTATCTACCCATTTACCACCCAACCCCGCAATGTTCCAAGATATAAGAGAATATTTAACCAGCTTGGTTTTTGTTTCTACATCAGCAGAATCCATTAGTCACTCATCAACCCCTGTCAGCATTTCAAATCTAGTTTCTAGTTTCAGCATTGGCCATTATTGAGTCTGTATTCCCTTCTGTATGTATGTGGTCCATTCCCTTATCAAGTACTTTAATGGTATGAGATTGCTCATTTCTACTTTCATCTATAATGATATGTATTCCCAGTTCATCCAATTTACCAATATTTTCTATTATCTTTTTGTACAGGCTATAAAAAACAACCTTAATAAGTATCAGATCAAATTCAGGATCATTGCCTTGCCTATTCACCGAGATAGCACTCTCACCCTCTATGGAAATATTAAGTAGCTGTTCCAGCAAATCCCTAATAGTGTTTTTTAAGTACTGCAGATTCTCATTGTTGGTGCTTCCTAGGCCATACAATAATAAAGTCCTCGTTATCCTATCATTTAGTACTTGTCGATTACAGTATCTTGCTTTTTTCTTTTATCTGGTCCATTAATTATTGCACTGTCTACAATATGTATATCCAAGCCATCCAAAACTGAAGCCCTTTCAAGTATTGCATTTGTCATTTCCTGATTTTGTGCTTCTATGTCAACACATCCATTTTTGGGACCATTTGCACATTTATGGGCATCCAATATCCATATTTTTTTATATGTGAGCTTTAAAGCATGCATAATTAAATTGTTCAAAACTGATTTTGCTTTTCTGGGGGTTTCATGATGTTTGGTTTTAATCCCAAAGATAGTTAACTTTCTAGAACATGCAATTTCTAACCTTTGATTATTTATTTGCCTATTAATATATTCAATAGTATATCCATATTTATTTAGCTCTTTTCCATTAATCCAAATTTGGTTTGCAATTCGTGGTGCATTGCAGAAAATAATCAGACAGTCTACACCATCAAAATTCTTATCAGATCAGATTTGTACTACATGCTTTCTTACAATATCTGTTCCTGAGGCTGCCCTTAAAAGGAGTACAATCTTATTTCTTTGAGTTTTGTAGGATTTATCCTGCTCATACAAATAGCCATATAAACATAGTATAGCACAATCTGCAATGTTAACCATCTCTCTACTTTCCACTTCTTCAGATGCAGCAATATGTTCTTCATCAGTTATAGTAGGAAATTTAGTTCCCTCGCTATACATATCATTTCCCATTACTCCCTTATTCCTTTCCCACTCTTTTTTAAAAGCTTCCATATTTGTTTAAAATCTATTTAACTGAGTTGCTATTTTTTCAAGTAATGTAGCTTCCATCCACTTCACAAGTACTATATTATCCATACCAATGTTGGACGCTGTACTGGCATCTGCTGTATGCTTAGCTGGCAATTTAGTTGTCTCAATAGGGCAGACATAGGTTTCCAGATTTGGGCATTTCCCATCTGGATCCTATCTGTTATTTTTATTACTTAGTTGATTCCTATTCTGTTCTTTAACCCTTAGACTGCCAACAAAATTAGAATGTATTGAAATTTTGGACTGGTATACAGTATTTGTCCATGGCACAGCAAAGGTTAATATCTATCAAGTACCCCTTTTTTGTTTTGCTTTTATTTTTATTAAATTTTTTCTTGCTAATTTTCCAATTCCTTTTGATTTTTTTGTGTTCCTGTACTAGGGAATCTGGTATTTCAATAGTTGTAAAGTCCAACCCTGCTTTTGCTACTTGCTCAATGTTCTCCAGAACAATTGAGGGGGAACTTTTTTGAGGAGCTAGGTTAGTTAATTTTTGAAATATTTCATCCAATTAAAGTCCATGTAATGCTACATTCTCCTTCAGAGTATCCATCTCAAATCTTAAGTTATTTATATGATCAAGGACCACAAGATGTGCAGTATAAGGGTTACTAACAAACTTTTTTAAGTCCTTACTTAATCCAAAAGGATAAGTAGCAGCCGTCTGTCAAGAAATGATTGCCAGTATTCTCTAGATTGTTTGTATTATTAAAGTTTATTGAAGAACATACATCCGTTGTGTTAAACTGCTTAAGACCATTTATGGTGATCTGAAGCTCATTAACTATGTTCTTTAGATCATCCTGCACTGTGGGCCTGGGGTTAGACTGGTTGAAATATTCAGGAGAAAAATTTAATGAAGTGAACGACCCTGTCAGAGAAGCCTGCCCCAAACTGCCTGAAGCTTCAATAATGATCAAACTTTCAATATCAAAGGGAGCCTGATCTTCAAAAGGCCTGCTGATAAATTCTGATTCATCAGTTAAATCAATAATAGTGCATTTAAGATAACTATCAGTAAGCACTTACTTTCATTCTTTATAATAGCAGCCTGGTGCAAAGCAAAATTAGTATCAGTGATCTTATATTCTGTATTAATACATGCAGTACTCTGACATAAATCAGAGATAAATGTCATTTTATTAGTAATGACCTCAAAGTGTTGATTGATCCTTGATTGTTTTTTGCTACCTTTATTGGTTTTACCAGATATATTTGTATTACTTTCCTTAAGGAGGCTTTGTTCCTTCAATTTTTTTATAACATTTGCCCCTTTCGGAGGCCTTAAAGCCAGTTTTCTGTTTATTATTATTTTTATTATTTTTCTTGGTACCTTTTCCTCTGTTTATTCTACAATGCATACTGTTAACTTCAGGACAAATCAGGGTTGAATATTTATCAGTGGATACCTGATTGTAACTATACCTTGCTGGTAAAGAAGTTTGAGGAGCCTGTACATCCTGTATAATATGAGAGGCTTGTGATTTAAGCTGCAACTGTTGATTGTCAGTGGCCCTCATGGCCATAACTCTGGAGTTTATAGACTAGCAGAACTAGTACTAATTGAGCCAGTCTTATTGTTATTGTGTTTAATATTCCATGTAATGCTACCAATAGTCATATCCTCAGTCATAGTAGCTGTGTCAATGTAACAGGTTTCACAGCCCCCCCCCGCTCACTTGCTTGTTGTCTAGTAATAACCATAATTGGTTTGATATTATTTAACTCTGGGTATAGCAATTACAACAGTTAACTAAGATAACTAAGTGGAATTGATAACACCAAGTAGGACCAAATAAGTTACTCTTAAGTGACTCTGTTATCTACAAACATATACAGATAAAATGAACCAACTTATATCACGTAAGGGAAAAAAAAGTCCAAGTAAGAGTCCTGATCAAAATATAGTTTTTTATCTGGTGGAGGTCTTCCTACTTTCAATGCAACAGTTTAGTAAGGTCAAGCAGAGTTCAAATACCCCGTTGCTAAAACAGGAATATTCAGTATGGTACCAACCACTTCCTGCTAGTCCGCTAGTCTGAAGTTCCTAGGTAGTGCTATGCTTCAAATGAACAGTCAGTACTGACTTGGATAACTAGTCCTTGATTCTTAGAGAACTGTAGAACAAATAATCACAAAGGTAGAGCTCCTTAATGAGACAAGCTTCCTTCTGCAGGCCCAGTTAGATGATCTCCCATGCCTCAACACCACGTAGGGTTTCCAGAACACATTCAATGTCTATTTGCCAAAACAGGAAAAAATGGCAGTTCAAACAGGTACGTCTCAGGAGAGAATACACTCCAGGCTTTGGAAATCGCAATCAGGATGGTTTGTTGTCAACCAGAGGTCAAGGCACTAAAAATTACAAGTTAAAACAAGAAACAAAGCCATAACACCAGAAGCGTCTGAGGCTAAAATTATTAGTTTTGAGCAATGTAAAACAATATAATAATTTCACCCCCCCAAAAAAAACATTAGCAGTGCCCCACATATACTTACTATTTTACAATTGTGTTGTAATACTGATCAGTAACAGATAAGTGGCAGCCTTTCCAAATAATTTTGGTAACTAGATTATGTACCAGTTCTCCAGCTTGTCACTGTCGCTGTTACCCCATGTTAGTTTGTAGTAGAGGTTATTTTAGAAACCACACCAAGCAGAAACTTCAGCAGCAGAAACTTAAAACTACGCACAGTGGATTTGATTAGATAGTTTCATAGATTATCTACCCACAGCATATACTGCTAATACTTGGACAAGAGCAGGATTCCTCAGTAACACAGCAGTGATCTGAGGTGCAACAGTATGCTACAGAATTTAAAAAGAGGTTATATAATTAGCCTCAACTAAACCCTGGTGTGCCACTTGCAAATTTACCACGGGGAGCAAATTAGTAATTAATTATTGTAGAGTAGGGGTCCAAGCACACCACCTGTGGCTGACAGATCAAACTGAGCAGTTATCTACTTGGCTATAATTAGAAACTTAAAATCAAACTCGGGGACATCTCCTTCTTAAATTAAATAATGAGAAATTAACCTTATAAAGTTATCACTATATACATGTGCTAGTCAATGGATTTTCTAACTTTCTCGTAAATGGACCTATGTTCTATAAAATCATTAACTGAAAATGTGTGGGAGTAATTTAGTCACAGTCACACAGTCACAACATTAAGTTTCTGTACAGCCATATACAACAAAAGGTGCTAAAAGGTACTAAAAACATAAAACTGAAAACTCAGTGAGGGTACTAAATACAAAAACACAATATTTAACATATATCTATGTGGACCCGTAAGAGCTAAGTAACTATGTAGAAAACAAATAAAATAAGTAAACAAATAGAATTGGTCACAGAACTTGTGCTATTTGTTCTACTGTTCTACTGTGTAATTTTAGTTTTCACAGTTTGTGTTGGCTTCAATTCCAGCAACTTCAGTGAAATTAGCATGACAGACTAGGGTTCAACAATGTCTGT
Organism: Neoceratodus forsteri; assembly: GCA_016271365.2. Taxonomy (NCBI): domain Eukaryota; kingdom Metazoa; phylum Chordata; order Ceratodontiformes; family Ceratodontidae; genus Neoceratodus; species Neoceratodus forsteri. The sequence goes on from CM057453.1 coordinate 1,285,195,094, forward strand.
CGACCATTTATTCACTCATTAGTTTGCACAATCTCAGGATATAAAATCAAAAGAATAATTTTATCTGAAAGAGAGAGAAAAAAAGAATTTCTAGTAAATTAGTGAATCGCTCAGCCAAAGAGCTCCGAACACTGTCTGCAAAGCACACCCATAAAAGTGGGCTGCTCCACCACTACCACACTCCAAGCTCCAATGGGAGATTGCAGAGCGGAACAATAACACTGTCAAGTGCCAGGTACACAAGAATGACTGATAAGGCTGTACACCTGCCAACAGGTGAGGAAACGGTGGTATACCTGTTATAGGCAGAGAATTAGCATTGCGCAGCTCCTACTCCCACAGCTCACTCCCCAACTAAGTAACGTGCAGCACCTCATCTCGGTTATGTGTGTAACACACTAGGTTGAACTGTGTGAATAAGGCATTTTATGTACCAACAATAATAATGCTTATCTGCAGTCAAGTCACAGGGTCAGGTGGCATATAGTACTAGACATAGTAAATAAAAAAGCAACACAGCAATGTACAAATACAAGTTGAGTTTGTTAATCCTCCTTATTTTGGTATAATGATAAAGAAGAATAGTAGCAGAGGAAGCCACTAATCAGTTACAGTTTCCACTAGGCTTAAAAATACAGAACATTTCCAATATCAAGTTGCAATTTTTTGGGGGGAGGGCTGAAGCCTGAGGTTCAATGTGGGGGAATAGCTCTTCCCACATACCAAATAAAAAGCAGCCTCTCCCAGCAGCCCATGCTTATTGTGTTTTTCAACACTCTGAGCTGCTGCATAGACTGTGACTGTGCACTCCCTGCTGTCCCTGCCTGCATTGCTTTTTGCTTCCTTTCATTCCTTTGTTTTGTCTCCCTGCTCTTTTCTTCATCCCATGTCCTCTCTCAGCTGGCCGCTGCCATGGCTCTGGTGGTTCTTCATTTGTAGTGTGACCTCTCGTTCCTCTGGTTTTCTTCCCTGTTCCATGTCTTACTCCCTTCTGCTCTCTTTCCCTTTCCTCATGGACTCTGTGCCTGCACTTGCCCCCCCACCATTCCTATTGGTCTTGTTTTGGTGTTTTCTTGGCTTTCTTCCCATTCCCTGCCTCATTCCCTTTCCTGCTCCTGCCTCTTGTTAGGCAGTTCTCTGCTGTCCCATCCCCCCCTTCTTTTTGTCATCCTCATTTCCTTTGCTTCTCTGTCCATTTTGACTGTTTTGTTTTCTTTTGGGCATCTTGTTGCTACACTTTGGAGCTGCCGCTTCATTCCTGAGCTAGCGCTTCTGGGTTGTGATGTGCTCCCGTTATGCCCGGCTTAAAGCCATACTCCCATATTTCCCCTTTTCTATTGTAATTATACTCATTGAGCCTTTCTTTTTGCACTAATTCTGTGTCTCGTTCAGTCATCATATTTATGTGTCCTTCTTCCTTGCTGGTTCTGTATCATCTCCTTACCCTGCTCCTTGCACCCCTTCCTGCTAACTAATTATCTATTCCCTGTTTCTTTTCCCCTTTTACTATCAAAGCAGCAGTCAGCTGCTCTTCACTTTCACAGCCCTCACTAGCAGTTTCCTACAGTCTCTGTCCCTAACTCATACCTATCAAGATATTTGAGTGCAGGTAGACTTGCCCTGTCTACCAGAGATGGGAGTCTGTTCTCTCATTCATTCAATGACTTCTATTTATGCATAGTTTTAATTTTAGTGGTTTCTACTTCATGAGATTTGGGTTCATCATCACCAGCTGGAAGTGTGATTCTATGAACCCTCTAACTCACCAGAAAGGCACCTCACTGGAACTGTGCCATACATCAGTGTTCAGTGACCAGCCCTAGAAGCTTGGGGTTAGTTCTCCTTCTGCTCGTGTGCAATACACAGCCACATATTGGCACCATGGCATCTTCTACACCTACTGATTCTCTTCCAACAAGCCCCAAAGAAGGTCCTGTAAGGTCTTCTTGGACTTCTTCCAACACACCCCAGCTCATCAATGGGCTTCCAAATCAAGCTACTGAATTATGGATTGGACAGTTTCCCACCTCATGACCAAACTGAAAAAAAATGGTATCTTGGTGAGTACCAGACCCAAAATTGTTCCTTCTCTGGTGGGTTCCACCTCAAGTAGCTTATGGTGGAACCAACCAGAGAAGGAGCAATATTGGACCTGGTACTCACCAGTGAGGACAAAGTCACTTTTGTAATGGTGGGTAGCCACCTGGGGTCCATTGATCATCATACAGTGTGGTTCAATGTGAGAACAGTAGAGGAGTCAAACTATATGAAAGCAAGGGTCCTGGATTTCAGATGGGTTGACTTTGCAAAATTGGGTGAATGTTTCAAGGAAGCCCAGGCAGAGGAAGAAGAAGGGGGGATGTAGAGAAACAATGGGATAATCTTAAGGGAGCCATAGCAGAGGCATCAAGCCTTTGTGTTAGGTAGCTATGCAAAACAAAGAAAAAGAAAAAAAACACGATGGTTCTCAAAGGACGTGGCCATGAAGGTAAGAGAGAAAAGGCTAGCTTTCAGGAAGTATAAGGAAACACAGAGGGGGGAAGACAGGGAACTGTATCTGGAAAAGCAGATGAGGTGAGGAAAGTAGTCAGGAGTGCAAAGGCACAAAAGGAGGAAAAAATAGCCCAGGCAGTTAAGAAAGGAGACAAGACCTTTTTCAGGTACATTAGTGAAAGAAAGAAGACCAGGGATGGGATTGTGAGGTTAAAAAGGAAGGAAGGGGTGTGTGTGGACAGGGACCTAGAAAAAATAACAATCCTAAACAAATAGTTTTGTTCAGTATTCACAGGAGAAGAGGAAGGAGAAGGACACTATTGGGTGACAGGAGCACCAGTAGGAGAGAGGTGGACACGAGCCCCTTTGCAGAGGAAAGAGTCCTAAAGGAACACAAGAACCTGAACAGGGACAAGGCTATGGAGCCAGATGGGATACATCCCAGAATATTTAAAGAACATAGAGAGGTGCTGGTGGCACCACTAACAGCTGTATTTAACAAATCAATTGAGACAGGGGTGGTTGCAGGGGACTGGAGGAGGTTGAAGGTAGTCTCTCTCTCCACAAAAGTGGGAACAGGGAGGAGGCTGGCAACTATAAGCCAGTCAGCCTGACCTCAGTGGTGGGGAAATTAATGGAGTCACTGCTAAAGGAAAGTATAGTGATATTTCTTGAATCCAGTGGAGCACAGGATCCAAGGCAGCATGGATTCATAGCAGGAAGGTCTTGTCAACAAATATGATAGATTTCTTTGACTGGGTGACCAGGGAGATAGATCAGGAAGGGGGCAATGGATAGAGCCAAGGTTCTCCAGATTTTTCATGTTCTAGTTCAATTCTGGTTCTACAGTGTGGGGTTCTAGTTTGGTTCAGTTCTGCTTAAAAATTACATGTTTGGGTCCTAGTTCAGTTCAGTTCTAGGCTTTTGGTTTATTTTCTAGTTCTGGTTCTGGATCAAGTTAAGTGTTACTAAATTCACTTTATATTGCCAAATAATATATATATATATATATATATATATATATATATATATATATATAAAACATGGAGACAAGACAATTGATTTCACATTCTTAACTTTATTCAAATCAACATTGCTTTGAGTAAAATAAACTAAAAAACAGGCAAGTACAAGTTCAGTTGTAAAGTATAAATGTTCAAGAATTTAAAAAATACAGAACAAGCAAGTGTGTTAACTGATAGGTGAGATATTTGGTCATCTAGAACTTGCTTGCAGAATGAGAACACTCTCTCACTGCTACTGATGGATGTGGGCTACCTATATTTGAGCAAGGCCTATAACACAGTCCCACATAGGAGGTTGATAAATAAGTTGGGCAGCCTGGGGGTGGGCCTCAAGGTGGTAAAATGGGTCAGAAACTGGTTGAGTGACAGGACACAGAGGGTGGTGGTAAATGGCATTTAATCTGAGGAGGGGGTGTTGACCAACAGGGTGCCATTGGGATCTGTGCTGGGGCCAGCCTTCTGTAATGACTTCATAAGTGACATTGCAGAGGGGCTGGAGGGGAATGTGTGCCTCTTTGCAGATAACACTAAGATTTGCAACAGGGTTAACACTCTGGGGGGTGGTGGTAAAAAATGAGAAAGGACCTAAACATGCTTGAGGAGTTGTTGAGAGTGTGGCAGCTAAGCTTCAATGCAAAGAAGTGCAAAATCATGCATTTGGGCACAGAAATCCAAGAGAGGAATATAAGATGAGGGTAGAGGTACTGAAGGCCACCAATCAAGAAAGGGACCTGGGGGTAGTCATATCTGATGACCTAAACATAACCAAACAATGTGAGAAGGCTATGGGAAGAACCAGTGGGATACTAGGGTACATAGGGAAAGGTATCACCAGCAGAAAAAAGGAGGTGGTTATGCCACTATATAGATCACTAGTGAGACCTTATCAGGAGTACTGTGTCCAGTTCTGGAGGCCGCATCTCTGGAAGGACATAGACAAAATAGATGCAGTCCAGAGAAGGGCAACAAAAATAATGCAAGAACTACACCAAAAGTCATATGAAGAAAGACTACAGGACCTCAATATGTATTCCCTGGAGGAGAGGGGAGAGAGAGAGAGAGAGAGAGGGGATATGATAGAGATATTCAAGTACATCAGGGGTATAAACAAGGTACAGGAGGGTATCCTCTTTCAGAAAAGAAGGTGTACAAGAACAAGGGGGCATGATATGAAGCTGGGGGGGTAGGCTCAGTGCCAATGTGAGTAAACTACTTTTTCACAGAAAGAGAAGTAGATGCTTGGAACAGCTTTTGTGTGGAGGTGGTGGAGGCATAAATGGTAGGGGAAGTCAAGAATGCATGGGATGGACATAAGAGTACTCTCCTAATAGGGAAGAGAGGGTAACCTGCAGATCGACTAGGATCTATGGTAATGCATTAGGTAGGGAAAAGGGGCAGACTAGGTTGGCCACATGGTCCTTATCTGCCATCACCTTCTATGATCTACTGTATGTATCCAACACTCAGCTTCTGCCCACAAACAAGAGTTGTATGATTTATTCATAGATTCAAAATCTCAACCTGCCCAGGTTCCTGGTCCTAACCAGCCTGTTCCTCAACCGGAACCTGCTCCTTTGTCCAAAATTTAAGACTTTATGGCTCAGTTTGTGTCATCAGTTTGTGACCTGCAATCGCGTATGGTAGCAACTGAAGCTCACTTCCCAGCTCAGCCTATTCCAGCCTCCAACCCGTCAGCTTGTGCTGTACTTCCATCTACCAGCAGTGCTCTTGATAGCCTTGCTCCTCTGAGTATTCTGCCATATTTAAATACTTCATCCCTCTCAGAGTCACCAACTGTCCAGAACTCAGGTATTATGTCTCCCTCATCTTCTCCAGTCATCTGTACTATTCACCTTATTCTAGGTCACCTCCACAGGGACATCATTGATGGGAAAAACATTAACCTGATATCCCTGCTTATCTCCTCTCATGAAACTATTGAAAGCAGAATTGCATCCTGCAGATACATTTCCATGACATTGAAGTCTAAAGATCCCAGACTCCTAAAGAAATTGACTATGCCTGAATTCATCCTAGCATTCAGCCTCTATCGTAATGTGATCTGTTTTGCATTTCCTGTGAGCCTTGAGGAACTGGACTCTTATCTATATCTCATGGTTGATTTAAGCATTCAATATGGAGGAACCCATTTTTACGATTACCATTGATCCTTCTCCACAGAAGTCACAGCAGCCTTAACTCATTATAATATGAACTTGAATTGGACAGTTCACAACAATGAGTTCTTTTGCCATCACTTCACCGGGCAGTGCACTTACTCCTACTCCATGTGTGGCTCCTGTGCCCATTTTGCTTCCCTGTGATCTCTAACTATATCTGATGCCTCCTCATCAACCTTTCCAGTGATCCTCAATCGTCCATCAATCTTGGCTCCTTCTCCTTATCCAAGGCTAACTCATACAATCTTCAAGCTCCTCATGCCTGATTGGACATTAGAGGTAGGTCCATGAAATGAATTGGAAGCAAATCAATTTGCAACAACTTTAATGATATAGGCTGCTCTGGATCTGGCTGCATGTTCCTTCACATCTGCAGCTTCTGTGGCAACACCCATGCTCGCTGTATCTGCCTGGAAGCTCCCTGGCCTCCTCAATGTCAATTCATTCATAACTCTACTCTGATCAACCTACACACTTTATCCAAGGTTCTAGATTCTCATCCTTCTCACCCAGTCATGCATCATATCCTTTCCAGCTTCTCTCAAGGATTGCACACAGGCCTCACAGTGCTATCCTCTGATACCTTCCTATGCCATAATCTTAAGTCTGTGATAAAGGATCCTATGGTATACCAGAAGCTGTTACCAAAAGTACTACAAAAGGAATTCCTTCTGCGTTCTTTTTAGCACCCACCATTTTCCACCTACCAAATTAATCCCATAGGAGTCGCTGCCAGAAAATGTTCTGACAAGATGGACTTCATTATTGATGTATCTGCACCACAGTCCTCATCCACCCCTAGCATCGATTACTCAATTCTCTCTGATGACTATTCTTCATCCTATGCTCATACTGATGATGCAATAACAATTATTAAACACTTCAGCCCTGGCTACTGGTTCTCAAAAGCTGATATCACAGATGAATTTAAGTTGTTAGCTATCCATTCATCTCTCTGGCTTCTCTATGGTACTGTAAGTTCTGGGATGAATGCTATTACTTTGCAGTTCACCTGACCTTTGTCTGCAAAGGCAACCCAATGCTTTTCAACATGTTCTCTGAATTGCTTTGTTGGGCTTTATCTAATGTTTGCCATCATCCAGCAGTTATCCATCTGTTAGATTACTTTCTCCTGATACAGCCCGCAGATTCTCCTCCAGCAGCTGGTTTTACTGCTCTTGTCCAGCTGTTCCAAGAGTTAGCGGTCCTCTGTCTGATAAGAAAACCTTAGGTCCAGTGACATCGCCTGAATTCCTTGGCATAATATTGGATACAAAACGTATGTAAGCCAGGTTACCTCCCAATAAACTTTACAAGATACAATCTTTATTGGAGTCTTTTTTGACCTGCTCATCTTGCACAAAATTTGAACTTCTTTCCCTCCTGGTATACCTCAACTTTGCCTTGAGGATAATCCTTCAAAGTAGAGCCTTCATTTCCTAACTCCTGACATTGGCATCATCTGTTTCCAAATTGCACTATAATATCTAAATCACTCATACTGCAAAATCTGATCTAGCTATTTGGTCCCATTTTCTAGTGTACTGGAATGGCTGTTCCATGTTTTACAAAGACCCTTCTCCTGACTTACACACCAGAATATACACTGATGCATCACTAATGCATGGCCATGCTACTATCTTTTATCAATCCTGGACTACTGTTTCCTGGCCTCCAGACATTACTGCTTTTTGAGGTTTTTCACCAATATCTTCTCTCTTTGAGATTTGCTCAATAGTAGCAGCTGCCTTAGAATGGAGACTTCGCTCATCCCTCCAGTCTCCATCTTTTCTGTCTATCAACCTACAGTGGATATCATCAACAAGGGCAGGTTTTCATCCCATCCCATCATGTTATTCATGTGGAGGCTGTCTTGGTTATCTTTCTATCACTTTACAATAAGCAGCTGATTCATTATCTCAGTTCCACTTTCAGACCTTTCATCACATCCATCCTTCAGCAGACTCAGTCATGACTCCACCTCCTTCATTTGGCAACCCCGTAATGAATTACAATCTTATTACCAGCAAGTCAACACCATCATGTGGACTTCCTTAGCTCCAGCTACCCAAGCTACTTATATTATAGCGTGGAAAAAGTATTCCTCATTTTGCACACTGCAATCCACCCAGAGTACTTCTATCCATATAGATCACATACTCACATTCCTAACTTTTTGTCACCAAGCCTTGAAATTATAATACAGGACTATTAACCAATACCTATCAGGTGTCCAGTTCTTTTCCTTGCACTCTACTCCATCCTCACGTTCACTTTTTTCTAATTCCTTAATTAAACTCCTTCTGCTTGGTATCCAAAGAGCAGTAAATACCAAAACTCCTCGTTGTCTCCCTATTGATGGGGTCATAATGATAAACTTGTTAGAATTCCTGAATTCTGCTCCATTTGACACTACCTAGAATACCATGGTCACGTCCCCTATTCGTCTAGCCTTCTATGGATTCCTGCATTCTGGAGAATTCACTGTTACATCATCCTCCTCTGCTAAATTCCTTAAGGACACCAATTTATGGAAACAAGCTGATCATTTTATCTTGTTGCTTCCTTCTTCAAAGACTAACAGATTACATAGAGGAGCACAAATAATCTGTATTTCCCGACCTATAATAACTGGTGCCATGTAGCTTATTTAGACCAACTCATGCTATTCTACTCCTGCTCAGATCCATTGTATCCTCTTCTGACCTCTGACAAACAAACAACTATGATGACAGAACTTTCCCTGAAATACACTAGAACTCTTCTTCAACAGCTTGGGTCTAATTAATTAATTAATTTATTTATTTGATTTATTGAATTTTGTTGACCCAGTAGGCCCACTGAGACTAGAAGTCCCTTTTTCAGGGGTGACTAGGGGAGGGTGGATACAGATGGTAATCAACTGAAACTGAACCAGAGTAAGCTGTTGGTTGTATTTTTAGTGAATGGGGAAAATTTGGCCAGGATGCCGGGGAAATTCCCCTGCTCACCAGTAGGGAAATCTTTGGCCGAGCAATGGAGGACTCTGAACAATCAGAGCCTGGTCACTGTGGAGGAAGCACACAGATGGATGCTGTGGGTACAGAAAAACACCCAATGTCAGCAAATGATAAGGAAAATCTTAGTCGAGAAGGATATACAGAAATAGAAATGGAGGATGAAATCTCTATCACGGAAAATAAATTACAAGACTGTGTTAAAGAAAAAAAAACTTAAACTTCAAGAACAACTAAATAATGTGGAAATGGAATATCTTACTGAAAAAAATAAAGTGGAAGAAGAAAAAAAAAATGAAAAAGACTGGTAAATAATTCTCCAGTAATCTCAGGGAAAAAGTCTACCTTAACACAAATGTTTCATTTTGGTCCTGCAACCGAGAGCCTGAATTGAACCTCAGATTCACCTGAAGGAGAAGGAATCACTTCAACTTTAAAATGGAACCCTAAAATGGCTTTGGCTTCAGCTGGTTAGCCATGCTTAGAAAAAGGCATATGGGTCCCTGATTCGAATATCCCTCTTCCAGGAACACCAGAGTGGTGACCAGTGGCCGACCAAAATATTCATTTGGAACAGCCAAGCTGCGATGTTTCACAGCAACAGCCTTCACAACACAAGGTAATGAAACAACCCACCCGACTCACCGGAAGAGGTTTTTCTTGAGTCACAGACTGTTTTGCACACTGAAGTAAATGCACCTGATAACTGCCAAAATGTTACTACTGACATTCATACAGAACCGCAAAGAATGACATATGCCAGCTTACTGCAAAAACCAGTAGAAAATGCCAAAAAAATGGCACACAGTGAGGTTATGTTATTTAGGGGGTATGGACTTGCAACTAGACAGATTTTTTGTAGGTAAAGAAATCATTAAAAACAAAATGGGGTTCTCACAGTCTGAAGTTTACACTTTAATTCATGCTACGGGTGAATCCTCCTTTGATATTAGCTTTCAGACCGAAGAATTGATAAACAGATTTTGGACCATATGCTCTGCCCAAAAGCAAGATCCAGTCTGGACCCCATTCTAAGTGATCCCCTTGACTAAACCAACGATAAAAACTGTAGCCATCCTACTTAGAAATGAGGGGGTCAACATATCCGATATACTACACTGGTTAGAAAAAAAGTGTGATGTCCAAGGTACACCAGAACCTACTATTGACCCAGAAGGTTTTTGGGCTGGAGGCTGGAAGTTTCGAGTAAAGTTGAGAAGTACAGACACTGGCATTGAACACCCGCCAAATTATTTTATTTAGGAAGAGACAATAGGATTAATTTTTATCAAGGTCAACCCAGAGTTTGCTTCAAGTGTGGTTCATCATGTCATCTGTGAGAAAATAAAATGTGCAGTCTGCGGGTCTCTAAGACATGTAGGTTACCACTGCACAGCAACCCCAAACTATAACTTATGCAGTGCAGGTCATCTCTTTACAACTTGTCCATTGGCAGCCGATAATACCACAAATGCTGATTATACAGAACAAGATTTTTATATTAATAGAGCTGTCTGTACACACAACAAAGCTCCAGTTCACCGATGGACTTCAGAAACAGTACAAACTACTGAAGTGAACATACCTCATCCCTCTGTAGCTCTCACTACAGAAATGATACAACCAGTAATGATTACTATAGACCCCAGAGATTTAACTGAAAATGAGGAAATGCCTACCCCCAACCAGTGAACACAGAGGAATTTCAATTAGTACCTAAGGGGAAAAGTAACTGCCCCTACCCCAGAAAGTATGGGTCCAGATTCACTCGAGCTAAAAAATCAATATTCTTCTCTTCAGTGGGGAGAAACTGAAATGGAAGAAGAATCGGATTCAATTTCCATCTCTTCATCTCGGGTTGAGATGGTATCAGATCCTAAGGATCAGGAGAAAACGGAACACACCGTTGTGGTGGGGAAAAAATAGAAAACCACAGTGGAGTCAAAGAAAAAGAAGAAAGAAAAAGACTCTTGAATGACTCAATAATTGTTTATTTTGCTTAAAGCCCTGCCATGGACTCATATAAATTACAAATCGTCTCTCTTAACACAAATAGCATCAAGTTAGACAGGAAAAAGGAGGATACTTTGTCTTTTTTGAGGAAAATCTGTTTGACATTGTCTTCTTGAAAGACACTAGATTACACACGAGCAGAGAGGTTTCCTTAGCACAGACATCATGGTATTGGGGTCATAGTGTATGGTCCACTGGAGAAGAACAATTTTGTGGTCTGGAGATGTGTATAAATAATGAGAATATTAAAATCAAACAAATAGTGGATATTAACCCAGGCAGGGCCATGCTTTTAGATATTACTTTCTTAAATAAAGATTTCAGACTAATTAATATTTATCCAGGGCAAACAAAAGCAGGGAGAATAGAACTTTTAAAATTGATACAGCCGTATTTATTTACATCCAAACTGATTAATTTTGCAGGGGACTTCGGTTGTGGATGGCTAAGGTCTGACTCAGGATTCCATACAAAAAAAAATATTTTGCGATACACTTTTTAAAGCAATTATTACTACAAACTGGCTTGACAGATAGTTTTGCACAACAGCAATCCAAACTAGCTGATACATACCACAGGGGAAAACTCTCCGCACAAATAGACTGTTTCTTTATTTCACCCTCACTACCCTTAACTGAGGTAAAAATACAACCCGTTGCAACATCTGACCATGATTTATTAAGTACAATGACTGGAAATTACACTGAGAAAGTTTCAGGAAAGGGATACTGGAAATTGAATAATACTTTACTAGATGGCACGCACATATCACAAGGCTTACAGCATATTACTACAGCCAGGAAATCTGTGAGTTTTCTATATAACACCCCAACAAATTGGTGGTTGGACAGCAAAACTGATTTTGCAGACTTTTTAAAATTAACAGGTCAACTCAAAGGTAAACAAAACAAAACATAATTATATGGCTCTCAGGAAAGAACTTTACAGATTAATACTGTTATAAAATTCACTACCTGAAGATTTTACAGAACAAATATCTAAAGTTAAACAAGAAATGATGAACTATCAATATGACGGTATCCCTTGACTTTGTCGACCATAATTGGGTGCCTACAACAACAGTGACTCAATCACAGTGTCAGTCATTGGGGCTACCAGAAAATGAGGGTGGCTGGATGGGGGATTTGTGAAAATAGTGTCATCCTGTCACTACATGTCTATGTGTGCGAGGGGGGGGAGCATGCTGAGCGAGGGTGGGAAGGGGAGAAGGACTATGAAAGGTGGTGCTGTGGTGAGTTGCTGAGCTGCTACCATGGTGTGGTGGGTGGGCACAGGGCTGGGCTGCATAGGGTACTGGGTTCAGGGGCAGGTGCAGGTACCTTTGTTGCGCCTGACCCAAAATGTTTTTTCTTTTCACCTCCCGACATGCACCCCTTGGAGTTGAGAGAATCCTTAAGTAGGGGGTGGGAGTACAGCCTGCATTTCAATGTAAATGTAAGTCCCTGGTGCCCTTTTGTTGTGCACCGGGGAGTACATTGCCGAAAAATGTTTCGGCGATGTGCACCTCACTGTAACAACGATCACTATTCTGCGATCACCATTATCACATAGATCCCAATATGACAGAATGAAGACCCTGGTGCAAGAACTAAAATTTGGGACCCAGGGTAAAACCTTTTTCACAAACCCTTTCGACAGTTGTAGTTTCAGGAAAACAAAACAAAACAATGAAATCAATCAAAACAGATGCAGGACTTTTATTTACTTCAAATGAAGAAATATTAAAAGCAGCATAAACTTACATTACTAAATCTTTTAGGGAAACTAGAGCAAATGAAGTCATAATTAAAAACTGGTTACAAAAACAAAAATCTCCTCGCATCCCCATAGAATTTAATGCAGTAATACAACAACCCATAACTGAGTCAGAACTCATTACTACCATTCAGCAACTAAAAACAGGATCTGCACCTGGTAGAGAGGGAATACTGGCAGAATTCTATAAAATACTAATTATGTCAAGATTAATACCAGAATTAACCCAAGTTTTTAATTATATGTTGGATACTGGAGATATACCTGAAACAATAATGCAAGGTTTTATTATTTTCTTAGACAAAAAAGGAGACAAAACAGTTTTGAATAATTGGACACCAATATCTCTCATAAATTATGATCTTAAGATCCTCATGAAAATTCTTTGTAATAGGTTAGCCCTAATGTTACGATACATCATATGCATATTACAAATGTGCTCAAGTCCCGGTAGAAAAATCTCTGATATCCTAATACTAATAAGAGAAATTATAGCCAAAGGGTCAGAGGGAGAAATAACAGGCTATATGATGTGCCTAGACCAAACTAAAGCTTTTGATTCAGTGTCACATCCTTTTTTATGGAAGTGTATGTCACATTATGATATCTTACCATTATTTATCAACTGGATAAAAAACTGTTATAAAAATGCATCTGTATCCCCATATATAAATATCTGGATTGAGAATAAATGTAAGATTAGAAAAGGGGTAAGGTGAGGATACCCTTAAGCCCTGCCTTATATATTTTGACATTGAACCCACTAATTAGAGCTATCCAGATTGACCCTCCCCGATATTAGGCTTATCAGTCTCTAGCCAAGACACTGAAATAGAAACACTTGCCCATGCGGATGACTTAATCCTAATAGCAGTGGACACTCAATAAGTTTTATAATGCTGAAACAATTCTTCAGGAATATGCTTCTTTAACTGGTACTGTTATAAACTATTCCAAAAGTACATGCATCCCAGTTGGTATAGAAAAACCAGAAATGGAGTTGATAATAAATATTCCAACTATGACAACCCTCACAAAAAGTGCTAGGAATCCTCTTTGGAGTATGAGATCTTGCCTTTATTAATTGGGAAACCACTCTGAATATAACTACAGAAAAAGTAAGGAAGTGGAGCACCTGGTTAATGAGTAAAAAAAAAAACATATTTACTTAATTAAATCCTTTCTGCTTCCCATGTTCTTATATCTCAGTCACATTTACCCACCTCCTAAACTGCTTGAGACTAAACTTTTCAGTTGTTTCTTTTCTGGATTATGGGGTAGTAGACTCAACCCCATTAAACGTGTTATTACTTATCTACCAGTTTCAAAAGGTGGTTTAAATATGATAAATCCTGTTTTTTTTCCATAGCATTTTTTATTTATACAAATATTAAGCTGGTTGTGTTAGAGAAAACTACACTATGGATGATTTGGGTTCTTGACCATGTGCAAAATATGTTACAGGAATGGAGTCTTAAGCAAGCCATTCCTAAACATAAAATGATGCAACATTTATCAGTACACTACCAGTATGTTTGGTAAACTAAAACAATGGAAAACATCCAAACAAGAAATTATACAAATGAACAGGAAAACATTTTATGATAATATCCAAGCCACCTATTTTAATGAGTTACCTAAATTTCCACACAAACCTCAAAACAAAATAATGGAAATTAAACAGATGTTTTTGGATCCTCGAACTCCCATACGAATGTGGCACGTAGTTTGGTTAAGCACTCATCAGAGATTAAATGTAAAAGATAACCTTAAACATAAAGATAGATCGGAAAGGAATTGCCAGAGAATGTCCTGCACTGCTATCCCTAAAACAATGACACATTTATTTTGTGAATACCCATACATAATTTTATTCTGGCAATTAGTTAAGAAAAAAAATGGGATATGTATCCATTTTATACTGTTCCACCTGGTACTTTATTTTTAGGAGTTATTCCACAGCACTGGAATCAGTTCCGTCCAAGCAGTATAAGACTACAGTAATTCTGACTTGTATTAAATACTACATTTGGCAGACTCAATGCAAACTGACTTTGCAACAGATAGAAGTTACTCCTGAACGGCTATTTCAACAAATTTGTTAGAACACCAAAACAATATATGATAAAGAACAAAAACTATTTTCTAGAGATTTAATTTCTGAATGGTGGGATGCTTTGGCACAGATATTTTCCTAGGATATACTAACTGAGAGAAGAAAAACATACCTAAGGCCAGATATTCAAAACTTTGCCCCGGGGCTAAATTAGCACTGCCCGGCTGGCAAACTTAGCCCGGAGCACAAAGCAAGCCATATTCAAAAGGAATAGCCCAGGGCAAACGACTTCTGAATATAGCATGGGAATGAGGCTGGGCAAACTGGGCTGGGAGTACAGGGCAAACTTAGCCCTGGAATAAGACAGCTCTGAATATGGCAATCAGGAAGTGCAAACCACAACAGCAACACAGTGCACAGCGATATGAAGGTAGGTAGAGGTGAACTATGTGTGGCCAATGTGTGTGCCAGCAAATGCATAGACCCAGTACAGCTGCAGGCAGCAGCATATGTGAAAGTACAGTGTGCAAAACTGTAAAATATTCCCCGAACTGTTTGCGCAGCTCTAACATGTTTGCGCAGGTTTAGCGCAGGGCTAAACTATTAGTCCAGTGCAAACACGTTTGCCAGATGCTAAACTTTGCCATATTCAAAAGTGACATGCAAATGAGCCTACTTAGGTAGTCTGTGGGCAAACATCCAGATTAGCATCTCATTATGCCCTGATTTGCATGCAGTTTGTGCCGGGCTAACTATTTAGCCCTGTGCTAAACCCACGCAAATGTGTTAGAGTTGCGCAAACAGCTTGGGGAATATTATACAGTTTTGAACACTACTTCCACATGCGCTGCTGCCTGCAGCTGTACTGGGGCAACACAGCATAGGCACAGATGGTGGTGGTGCTGCATGCAACTGTCACACTGTAGGTCATGCTACAGTGCACAGCAGACACTACAGTAGCAAGGGAGCCAGTAGTTTGTGGACACAGCAATGCCTATGGTGTGTAGGGCAGTGATGATGACTGCACTATACACAATGAGAGGCCCAACCTGCACGTGTTTACTGACAGTGGACATTACTGTTATGCTGTTGTGTGACCCACAGATGCTGTACCTCTGGCATGGGATGCTCACAGTGACAGGTACATGTCCGGCTTTGTGTGCTGTGGCAGTTGTACAGCTGTGCGGTATGTGGCCGGGGGGCACATATTATCTGAAAGGCACACTGGTATTGGGGTATTCCCAATACTGGCCCATGTGCTGCATGGTGTGTCCCAGCCTTGTGGCCACACCTGGTCTGTGGCACAGCCTGGCCACCCATACACTCTCCCCTCAACATCCTCCATGCTCACAGTGCTGCATGTGTGTGCTGGCATCTGTTGGTGTTCACAGAAGTGTGGTCCGCAGGTGTGTGCTGTATGGCCACACTACCATGCTGTCCACTGGTGGCAGGGTCACCACTTTCTGCCTGGCATGGCTGGTACTGGTGGCAAATGATGGCATCATTGTGATGCCATCAGTTAGCAGCATGCTTCCTCTATGTTTGGCTTTGTCTATGTGTCATATTTATTTGTTAGGGTCATGCAAAACCCACGCAAACACCGCACAAAATCATAGTGTCATGCAAAACTGATTGCCCAGGGTTAAGAAAAGCTTTTCTTGGGCAGTAATGTGCACCACGCTAAGTGTTGTACTAAGTCAACGCAAAACCACTTTGCACAGTGCTAGTTGCTGACTATAGCATTGCGCCTGTATTCATGTCAGATTGCCCCTTGCACACATTAGGATTTTGCCCGGTGCTAATGCAGTTTGCCTGCGCTGTTTGGCCTTTTGAATATAGCAGACCCGTGCTAATCCCTCGCTAAACCTGCACAAATGTTTTTGGCCCGGCACAAAGTTTTTAATATCTGGCCCTTAATATGCAAAAGCGGATTTAGGGGAAGAGAAAGAAAGAGGAAAGCCTAAAAAGGACTTTATTTAGCAGAACTGATCTTGTTTGTTTATTTACCCAAAATGTATGAATGTAATATTTATTTCCCTTATTAAGCTCATCTTTGCAACTACATTTTGATAACGCAAGAAAGCTGCATAGTACTAACACAAGAGTTTCCCTTTATTCTTAGAAGCTTTAGAGATAAGGTAGTAGACAATAATGAAGTCAATACTCTTATGGGTTTTTTTTTTTATCAACACATGAATAAACTGTCGATCTTATCTTTATTGCTATGTATTAAGATATACAGGGAAATTAATTTAAACACTTAAAATGAGTGACATACAGGGCCCAAGTATTTTGTTTAAATGTTGTTCTTATTGTTGAAACATTAGCACTCTTTATTTTATCTTTGACTAGATTTATAGCTGATAGTGGATAACAGTGGACTTACCTGGACCTATAACACAACTGTGGTTCAGGAATAACAGATTGCAATGAAAAATTCTTAACTGGACGTGCTTACGTCACATAAGATGTCACACCACAGTGTGCATATCAGTCTAACAGGAATAATCTGATCATTGTTGGTGAAGTTTAATAACAGGAATAAATACAGCTCGGGTTTGTGCTTCTTGTAAAACTTTGTATTCATTTATTTGAATTGGGGGGGCTTCACCCCCACACCCCCCTTCTTTTCTTTTTTTTTTTTAAAAAGGAGTATGCAGGTGCAAAGCTCCCCAACTAAAATAAATGAATACAAAAAAATAACCAAAATGTAGTTCTGAGAGAGTAGCATAACTTGAAATCTACGCTAATAGCGTAGGTCCAGGGTAGGTCCGGTATTCTCCACTGTCGCCAATTTATAAGGTACATGTGGAAATAACATGTTGTTTTATGTTTAATTGATTATCTTGGTTGAAACACTTCTTTTGAATTATTTTAATTTCATTTATGATTTGGAAATGATTTTCATGCGAACATAACATGTTGTATTTATACTTAGATCATCTTATTAAAAATTCCCCAACTCTTTTCGGGAAGTGCCATGGGATCTTTAACATCCACCTGAGAAACCACCAGAACAGGCAGACGGGACCTCGGTTTAATGTCTCATCTGAAAGATGGCACCTCAAGAGTGCAGCATCCCCCTCATGCTGCACTACAGTGTCAGTAGTGGAATTTATCCCACGTGCCTGGTGTGGTGTAAGCCATATGCCTTTTCTGGACATTCTTTTCAGATTGGAGCAACTTCTTCAGCATCCAAAAACAACATTCTTGCACACATCATCAAGAAAGTTGCAATATGGACTTAATCATCCTTTGAATCATACACCCCTCATCCAAAACAGAAATCAGACAAGTATTTAGGATAATTTCCTCTTATCTTGCCCAGAAGATGGGCAAGTCAGTAGCCATGGGTCCTCAGAGTTTTCCTCCACAGGGGGTTTTCCTCTCCTACATGCTACCGGTCACACTCTCCATGAGTTGGAGGAGGTAATCTCTTTTTAGGCCCTCTATTACCCTAAAAGCTGCCTGGCTTCTTTACCAAGGGTGAGATTAGAGAAAGGCCAAAGCTTAAAAGTAAACACAGGTACTATTACTATTCACAAAACGTTGAATGGGAGGGCTGAAGCCCAAGGTTCAATGTGGGGGAATAGCATCTCCAAACCTATCAAATGAAAAGCAGTCTCTTGAGCAGCATATGCTTAGTGTGTTTTTCAACACCCACCATTCTCCCCTTCCTCATCCTCCTCTGGCACTCTGCACACCCTTGGTGCAGGGACCTGTATTCCCTAAATGCTGCCTGGCTTCTCTGACAAGGGTGGGAATAAAAAAAGGCCAAAGCTTAAAAGTATACAGAAGCACTATTACTATTCACAAAACATTGAATCATTATAATCACACATATTAACTCCAATGTTTTGCAGATAGGGCTTGTTTAGGGGAATTTTTTTTGTTGTCATCATTTTGCTATCCCTTTTTTGTTTGCAATTGTTTATCACACAAATAAAAAAGGCTGCCTGCTTTTATGGCTCTTTTTGCCCTTTCATTTAATTTTCAAGGAGGGCCCAAGGGCAAAACCTTGCAGAACCTTTTTCATAAAGTGCTATGTTGGTCTCTTTGCAAAGATCCATGACCCACTAGGAGACCAATGTGGTGCTGTCAAATGTTTTGGTTGTGTGACCACACTAATAGGCCAGGTTCAGGAATGGAATTGGGGACTATGTGGGGAGACAGGCCTGACCAAAAAAACAAAAAACAAACAAAAAAAACCTCTCTGCTATCTCATTCACCCTGAATAGAGGACCAAACCCAAGACTGATCCCTGTGGCACACCATTATTAACCCCTTGACCCCCAAGAATTTCCCTTTTATTACCACCCTCTGGGTTCTGCTGCTTAACCAGTTTCACATCCATCCTATGATTTTGTCCCTCACCCCCAGGTCATGCATATTCCTTACCAACCATCTATGTGGGGCAGAGAAAAAAGCTTTATTGAAGTAGAGGGGTGCTGTTGAGCTTGATCCTGTACAGATACATTTGTGTGGAGCTCCCCAATTTAATGCCAAAACCCACCACTCAAAGTCTTGAAATTGTGTCTCGACTTACCCTTTTGATCGATTTATTCATTTCTTTGTGTGGAGTTTAAGTCTGAATCAATGGACAAGTTCATTTCCCCAAAAGATGCCTGGAGAGGTGCTCCAGTCCAAGGGCCGGGTTGGCTCACTCGCTGTGGCTGAAGCAGCAAACTCTCCTAATACAATGATATGCCCAGAATCAGATGTAAAGTCTAAAGCACTGGGAAAGCTGACTCTTGCTTCTATACAGGCCCTTCTAATAGAGTTCCAGGCCAAAGTAAGGCAGTCGAATTTGTGAATTGAAAGTTCCTTAGCAGAAATGTCCTCACTGTGCTCAGTGATAGAGGCATGGGTGAAAGGCACAGAAAAAGCCATACAAAGCACTGATAAAGAGCTACAAGCTGTTTCCACAAGAACCTTTAACTCTTGTGGGTGTTGTGAATGCTGTGCTTTATGAACAGCTGGCGCAGGCTTCAGGACTGGAGTGCCTAGAGAATATCATATTGAAATGGAATCTAAGACTTATTGTTTCCTGGGAATAATTTAAAATTCTGAGTTAAGGGAAGTGGTTCAAATGGCACTAACAGTAGTTTTTTCAATTGAGCCTCCTTTGGTATTGGAATCGGTGTTTCGTCCTCCTTCACGACAACTAAAGAAATCAGGTGTGGAAATACAAAATCAAGGAGCAAGGTATAGTTTACTGAATTCTTCACTTTGGCTGAGAGGAACACATTGCTCCTGATGGTTAGGCAGAAAAAGAAGTGTTTCTATGAAGAACACAGAATACACTTGTATCCTGATTTCTGTCTGCAAACGCAACATACTGTAGATGCAAAAGCTTTCTATCTATTCTTTCAGAGTTTAAAAAAGCTGGGATGCCTGCCACTCTTTTAGATCCAGCTTATCTGCAGATTCAATTTCAAGGGAAAACACATTATTTTGAAGATTCTGACATGGCGCAAGCTTTCTTTGAGAATAATGTTAAGTTAATAGAAGATCGGCCAGCCCAGTGGCACTGAGGGTTGAGGCGCTGGATGCCACACCTCGCTCCACGCTGGCGACCTGGGTTAGGGAACAGACTCGGGTCACCAGGAGTTGGCAGGGGTGGACAGGGATCAAGTGTCTGTGGATTGCTCTCTCTCTCTCTCTGGGGGAGGGGGGCCAACAGTTGTCGACACACTACCGACCTCTGGCGGAGGCCGGGGGTGGTGCGCTGGCACTACATAGAAGGGAGTGAACTTGGGACATGGCGCCAGGAGGGAGCACATGCAGATGCATGCGCACTCCCTCCATTGGTGTCACTGCATACCCACATCTGTCAGGAAAAAGTGGACAAACATGGCACTCGGTTGCAGCAGCTTGATGGCTATCCGAGGGAACTGCCTGGCTTCGGAGGCACCATCGCTCAATTCTGGATCCTGTGTCAGTGGGGAGTAAGGGGGAATCCCTGCTGCCCCACCATGGGGGGCAAGCCATGGGGGTAGATGGCGATGGAGGCTTCACTGGGGGCTGGGCAGTACCAGATGGTGGATCCATCCACCCCGATGTTGGGACATGAACAGCAGACCAAAGCACATACAGGTAAAAAGGATTAAGAAAAAAAAAGTTACCAGAAGATCTATGCTCTGATTTCGAGCAAGAGGAAGCTAAGATGACTGAGTATCACCCTGGTTAAAGAAACATAGAAACATAGAAGTTGACGGCAGAGAAGGACCACAAGACCCATCCAGTCTGCTCATTTTTCCTACCTTATGAATGTGTCATAGGTCTTTACTCTGTCAATGGCCTATTTATTCATACTCACCTGTACTGCTTACTTATGCCTGTCCCATGTCTGTTTGAAGCCCTGCACTGCATTCATATCCACCACTTCCTGAGGTAGGCTGTTCTATGCATCCATCACCCTTTCTGTGAAAAATAACTTCCTCACATTACCCCTTAATCAGCCTCCCTCTAATCTCATGCTTTGTCCTCTTGTCCTGTTATTTTTCTTATATTGAAACATGTTAGACTCTTTCACTTTGTTAATGCCCTAAAGATGTTTGAATTTTTCGATCATATCACCTCTCTCCCTCCTTTTCTCTATTGTATACATACTGAGCTCCGTTAATCTGTCCTCATATGTTTTCTGATGCAGTCCGTGCACCATTTTGGTTGCCCTTCTCTGGACTGCCTCAATTTGGTTAATGTCCTTGTGTAGGTGCGGCCTCCAGTACTGTATACAGTATTCCAGATGGGGCCTAACCAGTGTCTAGTAAAGAGGAATTATCACCTCCCTCTTATGACTTGTAATACCCCTACTAATACACCCCAACATCCCTCTAGCCTTACCTACAGCTTTAGTGGTCTACTTGGATGATTTCAGGTCATCTGTGATGATGATGATGCCCAAGCCTCTTTCTTCCCTTGTGATTGCCAGCAACCCCCTTCCCAACCTATAGGTAGCTTCAGGATTTCTCTTCCCCATGTGCATGATCTTTCACTTCTTTGTTTAAACCCCAGTTGCCACTCTTCAGACCATTTTGCCAGTTTTTCCAGATCTCTTCTCATTCTGCCCACCCCATCTGGGGCCTATATGGGTCTTTGTACCCTGTCTCTGTATCCTGAAAAACTCTGAAAAAAAGAACTTAACTGCAAAGGACTTTAATTTTCTTTTTTTTGGGGGGTGGGAGCATGGGACTAAGTAGGGGAAAATAAAATATAAACTTGGAATATATGGTATGTTACTTAAGCTGGGATATGTAAGCTTGGAGCACACTTAAACATAACATAGATTTCTGAAAGAGCTCTGGGTAAAAGTTTTTTTTAATTTCCTTCTCTTTTTTAATCCCCCCAAAATAAGATTGGGCTTTGTTTAGTTATTAGTATATATACAATACATTGAATATGTCTTAACGTTTTCTTGTAAGTGATAATTGTCATTTGAAATTTTCTTAATGAATAAAAATAAAGTTAAAAAAAAACCACAGCCTTTGTCACCTAATTAAGGAACTTGATCAGGTTTTTCTGACACGACCTCCCACCCAGAAACCCATGCTGTCTTTTGCCCTGATGCCTATTAGCATGCAGGAAACTTACCACCCTCTCCCTTATTAAGGTCTCTAACAGCTTTCTAAGTATGGACGTGAAACTGACAGGTTTGTAGTCCCCAACTCACCGTGCTCCAACTCTTGTAGAGTGGACCTCTATTTGTTGTCCTGTAGTAGTGCCTGGGTACTATTGTTGTCTCCAGTGAGCTTTGAAGAGCATAGCTTGTGGCACAGCTAGGATCTACCTCATTTCCTTTAGTACATGGGATGAAGCCTTCCTTAGTTTTTCACTTCTCTGATACGTAATGAAATAAGGTCTTGTCACCTCTTTCCCCTATCTTGAACTCTGCATCAGTCTTAGTCTTTCTGATGGTCATGCTGGTCTCTTTCATCTTGCTTTGAAATTCTACCCTATCCCCTTCTGCCTCATTTGTTTTGTATTTTTTTAAATGCCTTTTTCATTTCCCCTTTTACAGCTTCTTTCTGATCTCTTGTGAGCCATAATGGTTTTGTATCACCTCTTATATTTCCCTATTACACTTTTGTATAGATTTGCAACTTTTACTAATTCATTTTTTATCGTTTCTCACTTTGGTCTGGAGAAGGCTAAATTCTACCTTTACAGCACATTTATCCACAGTGAGCTCCACAAACCTGCTGCACACTGGACAACAACACTGCATCTAGAGGACTTCCCTGAAGATGACAGCACCAAAGGTATTGCACCCTATGAAGCAGCCCTCCTACCCTTTCCCCACTCAGCCATAGTTGGAGATGACACAGAGCTTGGGACACTGAGCACTGATATGGGTGGTACCTACTGCTTACCTCCTCTAATACCTCCCGTATACCCTTGCTCACATACTGATTTTGGTCTCATGTCCCTAGACCTTCACTAGTGTTGCTAATGATTTTTCCTCGGCAGAGCCTTTTTTTATCAAGATATCCTAGACAAAAATTCTCTCGGAATCCTTTAAGCACCTGGAATCCTCACCTTGAATACCAGTCCTCCAAGCTCACTCCCTTGTATATCTTGTTACCTTCCTTTATTCCCACTTTTCCCTTCTGCTTGCTAACACAAACACACAAGGACCACTTACCATGCTCCTTGCAGATTCCCCAGGGATGTATAGCACAGCTTCCTTTGGTGGGAGAAGCCTTTGCCTTACCTTACATGTAACAACCTCTGGGTAGAGTTACCTATGTACCTATGGTTTCCTGATGCAGATCCCAGTGTTGCATGCCTACTCCATGACACGCACACTCCAAGACACTCATGCATAGGGATGCTTGCTGCAGTAGAACTTATATACACTAGAAGACCCTGCTTCTTGCCTTACCTCCTGCTTGCCTATTGGCTCCCACTGGTCACTGAATCTGGTCCTCCCTAAGATGAGCCCTTCCTGTTTCCTTCACAGCCTAATTCTGATCAACACACAAAAATGATATGAACATACCCAAAACCCTGTAAATGTCACCAAAATCACTGACTTTCCACAGATATTCAGTCCCCTCTCTATTACTACTCCCCTCAGGAGATTTTTAGCAGCACGTTGTATGATATTTTTGTAGCAGGTAGTGTAGATGACAGATAAAGGATCAAAAGGCCATTGAAAGACCAATGGTTTTCTGGGAATGTAACATGTAGAGTTGGGAAATGTGTATCCATACAATATGTGCCACATTTCCTTCCAGGTAGAAGAATGAAGAAGGGATTGTGTCATGAATTTTGTTTTACAGGTTATTATGGGTTATGTGATGTGTCCATGTTTTTATGACTTTGTTTTTCCTTTTGGCAGCCATACTTGGAAGTGACACAGACCATGGGACATGGAGCACTGGTATGGATGGTAGAGTGCAAGACCCAGTCATTAGCAAATGGTATCAGATTTATGTGGAATTGGACATGTGGTATATTATGCAAGGTATCCAAATGTATAACTAGCCAGAAATGTGAAGTGTTGAAAAGTGTATAGGTGAGGCACCCCCATAGGCTGAAGCAATTCACTGGCTACCATAAGGTGGCATAGTTGATTACCATTGTACCTTCATATGGGGCTCCCAAATATTTCCCCTTCCCATCTCATACCTCGGAGACTAGCTCTGTGTATCATGTCTCCTTGCTATTCCTGCTTGAGCAGGCCACAGAGAAAGGCTTGCAATGTACATTCCCCCTTGCAGGGGCATGAGAGGGTTGGCCTCCTTCCCCTTCCGCATCTGCTGTGGGGTATTGAAGTGCCTTGCAATGGACTGCAGAGGTTTAAAAGGAGGAGTGTGTAACCAGACTCTCAACCTTGCTGGCTCGAGTCAAGTTAACACTGTGTTTTAAGCTGTGTTTACAAAGTGGAACCACTCCAGCCTGATATCCACTCCAATGCTGCTCCCATCTCTCAAGCTGATGCACAGTCACATTTATAAGACCCCTGCCTGCACTGATGCAAGTTGTGATGAAGAGGAGCCATGAGTCTGGGGAGGCAGCTGTTTGGTAACTTGTGGATGTCACTGCCTCATGTTGCCTCACCTACAAGAAGTGCTAGCAGTGGCAACTTGCAATAACAAAGTGGCTGACACGGATGGCAGGGGCTGAATGGAGGGAGCTGCCACCAGCATACACCATTTGGGGGTGGGTAGGTTGTCTTGTGAGAGAAAGCATGTAGAGGCTAGTACGGTCATAGATCATGAGGGGATACCTGCTGGTGGAGGGACTGCACTCTTAAAATGGAAAACAATGCAGGTCCTGTCAAATCTGTCCCTTGGATTTCTGTGTTAAATCTGGTCAGCAAACAAAAAACACTAATTCTATGACAAAAACGAACCTGCAATGGGCAGGTTACATGTCTTGTTTGAAATAGGCATTGTGGGAAACAACCTCATTGCAGGGATGCGAGCAGTGCTGCTTGTCCTCGTGGCAACTCACACCACTCACACTGCTGCT
This sequence comes from Neoceratodus forsteri, assembly GCA_016271365.2. Taxonomy (NCBI): domain Eukaryota; kingdom Metazoa; phylum Chordata; order Ceratodontiformes; family Ceratodontidae; genus Neoceratodus; species Neoceratodus forsteri. The sequence goes on from CM057453.1 coordinate 1,285,220,112, forward strand.
CGTTCCCAGCTCCACTGATGCTGCAGCTCTAGAGTAAGGAGTGATTTACCATGATTGGGTAAGTGTCCACACCGCCTCATTTGCACTGCAGCAACCCAGACACTTGGGTTGATATGGTGCAAATGTGGCAGTGTAACCAGTCCTTTGGAGAGATGTGACTGAATTCTGTAACATTCCTGGACATGCTTCCTCCAGTGTTACTACCAAACAAAGCAAATCAGGTGTGCAGAGATAGAGACATACAAAAAGTATGGATGCTTAAAGTGCATTTATTGGAATCTAGTGCAAACAGAAATAGAAAAACCCGCACTCACTCTCCGGTGCTTTGGATCACACTGACCCTTCCCCAAGGCCCCCTTTGGGAAGGATCAGTGTGATAAGACATGCCGGGGAATGAGTGTATTTTTTTCTATTACTATTTGCACTCCATTCCAAAAAATGCACTTTAAGCATCCATATGTTTTGTAAGTCTCTATTTCTGCACACCTGATTTGGTTTGTTTGGAATTACTATTTTTTTAGTTGAAGCATTGTCTTTCCTTGCCTATGCTTTAGGTATGGTTTTGATATCATCTGCACTGTTACAAGACTGTTACTGTATGTCCCTGTGCATGCTTAAACATGTGAAGGCTCTATTCAAATGCTGTGGTGCTGTCTGTCACAACCAGCCCCTGTAAAAAGGGCGAGGCCCCAGTACATGGACTTAGTTTTGTTTTTAGAACAGTTCTTCACCTTCAAGAATTTAACACAGTCTGGGACTTTGATCTACAGTAACAACAGTTTACTGGATTTCTGCAAGTAACCTTTTCCTCTGCATTTGACTATTTTTTTTTCCATCCTTTGACATTTGGTCACCTGGATAAGATATTATATTACACATCTGGACTTACATTACCTGAAGTAGTTCATCTAAATTTTGTGTTTGCTGGCACCGTGCTTGGTTACTGGTATATAAGTGTTTAAGGAGGCTCTGTGGTTCTGAGTCATAGTGAAAAGGCCCCCTGGAGTTTTGCTACCTGACCAACTTCTCCTTGTATTACTTTTCCTGATTCACAGCCACAGAACACATCACCTGGATGTACTACTGTTCTGTGTGGAGTTTTACTGACTTCCCTTTGAACCTTGATATTAATGTACTGTACAGTATGTCATTGCCCTGAAATATAGAAGCACAGAAACACAGACAATGGTGGCAGAAGAAACCCACTGGTCTGTCCATCTGCACATAAACCCTAATAAACCTGGGACCTATTGTCCATACAGGGTTTTAACCCACACTGTCCCCCCCCCCCACATTCCCTGTCCAAATGCTATCACCTTGAGCAACCGCTAAGCCTTTCACTCTGTCCCAGTCATGTCTGAAACCACTGACAGTTTTGACACCCCTCACATCAGCTGGTAGATTGTTCCACGGCTCCAGCACCCTTTCTGTAAAATAAAACTTTCTTACTTCCCTTTTGAATCCCCCCCCATTAGTTTCTACTCATGCTCCCATGTTCTTGATCTGCTACTTATGCTTAATAGTTCCTCACAGTTTGTCTTGTTCATTTCTGTCAGACTTGAAGGTCTCTATTACATCTCCTCTATCTCTCTGGTCTCAAGCGTGTATATGTTCAGTGCCTTGAGCTGATCCTTGTAGAATCTGCTCTGCTGCCCCTGAATCATTTTGAGCACCCTATCTTGCACTGTCTCCAGCCTGTCCTTATCTTTTCTTAGGTGAGGACTCCAGAACTGGGAACAGGACTCCAAGTAGGCCCTCACCAGTGATCTATAGAGAGGTAGTAATGCCTCCTTCCTTCTGCTGTGAAAACACCTGGATCTAACTGCCCTAGTGGGTGACACTGCTTGTTTAAGCTGCAATGCTTTTGTGTGTTAGTAAATTGCTCTGCCTGGTGAGACAATAACAGCTCTGGGCAACTTTCTACCTAGGCATTACTGTTAGTGCTCTACATGGTCTGAGAGACTTCCTGTCTTTGAAAGTAGTGTCGTCTGTTACTATTTTAATAACAATACATTTGCTAGGAACTGCATAGTCTCCTTTATTTGCACATGTTAACTGCCTAAATAACTTGAAGCCTGCTGCTAAAATATGCTGCTATTGTTCAGCCTTTCATTTGCTTTGATTCCCCCACCCCACTTCTCACTAATCATAGACAGGCCTCAAAGGACCTTACCTAATTATTACCACCTTGCCCTGTGATCCTATTTCCCACCCTCAACCAGTTCATCAGCCCCCATTAACATTTAATACCTCATTGCCCATACAGAGGTTCCAAGGTCATTGTAGACTGGATATCTGACACGTTTATTATGAACAGATAAACAAGTGCTGCAAGCACTTATTCAATACAAGGACCTTTAACTTTATCTTGTACTACAGGTATTTTTTCTTACTGTGTGGTGACATTGAGAGGAACCCTGACCCTTATCTACCCTCTCAAATATACTCTATGTTGTCCCCTTGTTCCTCTGCCATTTATTCTACATGCAAAGGTCTGAAGCTTTTTCATATTAACATCAGGAGTCTGTTGCTTAAGCCAGTTGATTGCATTGTCAGAAATGCATTTCCAGAATCCCTAAATTGCTCATTCATATTCAAGAATTCTCAGTGTACAGACATACAGAAACAAATAGTGTTCCTATGTATATCATGGACAATTTTATAGTGTCTGAGGCAGTAGGTGACACTCCTGATAATATGGAGGCCCTCTACAAAAAATAGACTTAACACTGCTGAGTCTATACTTTTTGGACTGTATTTATATGTAACCAAAGATATCTAATGACTTTGATTCCTTTATGGGTACACTTGACTGTACTATTGGTAGCTATAACTTTGAAATATTCCTGCTCACTAACCTTTAGTGCAACAGGGAAATGACTTGCCCTAAAGGACAAGCATGCTCTTTACAGTTTAAACATTTCCCAAATTACCACACTACACATGAGACTCAATCATCAAACTGATAACCACGGCCTTGTATACTGGATTTTCTTTAACCACACTGACAGAATCTCAACTGCTTCAGTAATAATTCCATCACTTTTTATGTCTGAAAAACATGTAGAACAAAATCCCCCTCTTAAAATAATCACAGCTTGCTCATGTAGTCATTTCATATTGGAGGACTTCTACATATTTCTTTTATTTAGTTTTTGTTGACCGGGTAAGTGCACTAGACAAATCCTGCCTATTTTCAGGCATGACCCGGGGGAGGGGGATAGAGATGAATGCCAACTGACCTTGAACCAGATTAAGCTTTTGGTGGTATTTTTAGTGAATGAGGGAAATTTGGCCAGGACACCAGGGAAATTCCCCTACTCTTTTCTATAAGTGCCATGGGATCTTTAACATCCACCTGAACTATCACCAATCCAGGCAGATGGGACCTCGGTTTAACATCTCATCCAAAAGACAGCACCTCAGAAGTGCAGCACCCCTCTCATGCTACACTACAGTGTCAGTCCTGGAATATTAACCCAAGTGCCAGATGTGGGAACTGAACCCACAGCCCTCTGATCTCCTAGTCTCAGAGGCAAGTGTGCTACCTACTGAGCCACTAACACTCATATATATATATATACTTGTCTGCTATAAGATGGGACCATATAGACCTTATTCTCTCAGTGGCTGAAGCTTGGGAATTCACTGCCAGGGAATTTCTCAATGTCTTCAACAAATATGCACCAATGAGAATATACATGGTGCAAGGACGCCATTACCCCTGGATCTCTAAGGAAATTATTGAATTATTCTCACAAAAAGATGCTCCTTGGCCCAGATTTAGAAATACCAGATCCCGCAATGAAAGTGTTACAGAAAACTGCATAATTTAAGTAACTCGGCAGCAGCTAAGCAAAACAAACTACTACCACAACTACTCGGAGAAAAGCATCATTCCAGAAAATTCTGGTCAGGGGCTAAAAAACTATTTGAAACGGATCATCAAGATCAAGTCAATCAAATCTGGAACCCCTCAGAAGACCTCATCACCTCTTTTCCAGACATTATAAATGCCTTTTACACTTACTTCATTAACTTCAGTGTGTCTGTCATGCTCCAGAACTCCTCGGTGCAATCCATGGATGATATCTTATCAAGCAGGCCAGAGCCTAACCCTCATGATCTGCCAAACTTTAGCTTCTGGCAAATCACTTCAACAATGGTCCTCAAAGCACTTTAAAAAGAGTTTAGACTAATTCATGGGGGAAAAAAAAAATACTCCTTCCACCTCTAGGTCTCAGAGGTGGTGAGTTCACTATGGGCATTAGCCTACTGAACTTGTACATAACTATGAACCTATGAACTTAAGAACCTCAGCCCAAACAAGAGTGCTGGTGATGACTCCCATGACTCAAAGATTCTTCACCTTCCAGCACATCATGTCTGCACCCCAGTTACCATGCAGTCACAAATCTTTCTTACCTCTGGTGTGACCCCTGATCACTGTCTGGAAATACACTATGCTAGAGTTGTGCCCCTCCACAAAGGAGGGGTGAGACAAGACCTGGATCAATACACACTTATTTCAGTCCTCCTGCCCTCTCCAAGTTTCCCAAAAAGTGTTTTTATAGCAATAGGCTTGTTTTCGTATTTTATGGTATACACAAGTATAGACAAGGTTTTTTTTAGTTTTTTTGTGGTTGGTTTAATTTTGTCATCTGAAAACATGCTGGGTGCAAGATGCATATGTGAACGAAGTTAAAAAATGGACTTCTTAATTACTGTGCAAGGGAAATGTTTGTTTTTTTTATATTCATTTTACTCTTTATTCAGATAATACCTCTGAGCAAGAGCTCTTTACATAGGTTCCATGTCAACAATCAAGACAATAACAAGAACACAAACAAAGGAATGAAAACAATAGATTGGCAATACAGCGATTAGAATGACACTATTACACTGCTACAAATTTACATGGACATGAATGGTTGTCAAGCTGAATAACAAGAGCAAGAGTCATTACATACAGTGAAACTATACGGTGGCTTAAGGGCATTGTAAAAAGTATGTCCATTAACTAAGTGCAATTACAGAGCATGAGAATATTGGGTAATGACAGAGAGAGCAGTGGTGGCTGCGATACATGATCTGGTGCAGGAGAGAAAGTAAGTCAGCCCAGGGGCTTTGTCAGGTTGCTTAACTGCATGGGAGAGTAGACATAAGTCACAGGGGCTGTACCAAGGTGACCTGGGGCAAGTTGGCATAAGCATTTAGTGGGTGCAGTCACATGAGCAGTCAGAGACAAGTCGGAGTTTAAGCTTCCGTTTGAAGACTCCTAAGGTAGCAGCAGATGAAATGTCAATAGCAAGTGAGCTGAAACAGAACGGGGCTTGGTAGGCAAAAGACCTTTGTCCCTGGGAGGTTCGGCATTGAGGGATCTTGAAATATTGGCAGACTGAGCCTCTGGTTCAACATGAGTTGGTATTAGGGGTAAGAAGGTCCTGAACCCCAGGAGACATCAGCTCAGAGGTAATATTCTTAGCTAGGAGGCAGGTTTGGTATCAAAGTCTACCATTGAACTGAAGCCAGTTTGCCTGTGCATATAGGTTATAGGTGTGGGTTAATGCCCTTCACCTGTGAGGAGCCGGCAGGCCTTATTTAGAGCTACTGTAATATGTTTGAGGGACGTGACAGTGGCCAAACCATATATGATAAGACCATTGTCCACAAGTGAGACCACCGAGCTGTGTATAGCTGTGGTGAGGGCTTCTGGTGTCAGACTATGCCTATGTCTGTACAGGAGCCAATTCACATGTTGATGGCTTTGGATAAGTTTTCTATATGCCTGGCATAAGAGAGAGTGCTATCAACTGTGATTTCTAAATATTTAAAATGAGGTGCTAGCTCCAGTGGTGCTCCATCATCATTTAGGGTAGTGAGTGGGTAGTATATGTGCTTGCCATGGGCAATTGCAAACAGCATGGGTTTTGTCTTTTTATAGTTCAAGACTAATTTATGGCTGTTAAACCATCTCTCTATGGCAGCAAAGTTTTGTTGGAGCTCATGTTCAACTGCCTTGGGATCAGTAGCACTAGTAAAGAGGACCACATCGTCTGCATAGAGGAGGATGCATCCCCAACAGGAGAGGGGAAGCAAATTCAGAAAGACACTGAACAGGAGGGGACTCAGGATTGATCCTTGTGGGACTCCTGACTTGACAGGTTTGCTGTCTGAGAGAATGTCGGCTAGCTTTACTTGTTGCGATTGATTCAGAAGGTAGCTCCTAAACCAAGCCATGGCATTGGGGGAGAGACCAAGGTTAGAAAGTTGCTCCACCAGGAGGGCATGGCTAACCATGTTGAATGCCTTGGTTAAGTCAATGTATGCTGCACATACCATCTGACCTTGGTCCAGGGATTTATAAATTTAGCCCGTGAACTCAAGCAGGGCTGTGGTGGTGCTGTGTCCAACCCTAAACCCATGTTGCTGGGGCCATAGCATTTGATACTTATCCAGGTATTCAACCAGCTGGTCCAAGATAATTTTCTCAAGGGCTTTGGATAGTGGAGATAGGATGGAAATAGGTCAGTATTTACCATGACAGGCATGGTCTCTGCCCTTATGAACTGGTGTCACTACTGCAGATTTCCACTTTTGAGGAAAGTGGGCAAACCTTAGGGAAAGGTTAATTATATGTGTAAGTGGTGCCAGTAGCTCCTCTGGGGTAAGACTGACAAACTTGAGGTCCAAGGTGTCTCCATTGTAATGACCTTTACCTAACACCTTTAGGAAATTCTTTCTGGCTTCTTTGAGAGTGACAGTTCTAAAATAGAAAGGCAGACAGATAGGGGGCTGGACAGGATTGTTAAGGCCAGCAGTGGGAGAGGTAGGGATGAAAAATTCTGGGGGGAGAACTCCAATGAGGTCAGTGAATGATGTGTTGAAGAAGTTCAAGATGGTTTTTGGGTCTAGAGTAGGGTCCCCATCTATGTTGAGCATAGTAGGGGCAGATTTAGGATCCTTCCCAGTGACTTCATTGAGATTCCTCCAGAATTGCCTGATATCATTCCAGGCATGAGACAAAGCTTCTTTATAGTAAGATTTTTTTGCAGCCTGGATTGAACTGGTACAGTCATTTCTATCCTTTTTATAAGACTGCATGTCAGACTGATCACCCTAGTTATGCACTTTATGACAGAAGAGGTCCCTGACCTTTAGGAGATCAATAATGTCTGGGGAGATCCATGGATTGTTATGACCCTTGACTTTCTACTTACTAAGAGGGGCTTGCTTGTCACACACTTCATTGACATGGGAGATGAGGTGCTCAAGGGCAAAGTCAACATCATTAGACAAGTATAACACAGACCAGTCAGTGTGTCGAAGTTAATTTTTCAATAAATCAAGGTGGCCACGAAGAAGTACCCTGTTAGTTATTGTTCTGGCAGATGGTTTGGAAAGCCTATTGGACCAACAGAAAGTTACAGGGGAGTGGTCACTCATATCATCAGGGAGTACAGTGGTGTCTGTTATATGTGCAGGGTGGTTTGAAAGTACCCAGTCTAATAAGGTACTTGTGCCCATCCTATAGTTTATATGCATGAGACCTTCAACAAGTTGAGAGAAGTGGAGTGTCACGACAGCATCCCTGTAAGGATTTATTTTATCGGTGAGCCAGTTTATATTGAAGTCATCAAGCAGAATTACTTCAGAGTTGAGACTCAGATTACCTAGGCAATCGATGAGTGTGTCAAAACCTGTGACAGTGTGTCATGGGGAGATGTATGCTGATATGACGGTAACAGCCTTATTGTGAGCCCCGAGGAGAAGTTTTGCAGCAATTGCTTGCATGTTATCCCTTGTTATGGGTAGATGCAGGGCAAAACCATGTAGGTTGTTCCTCATATAAATTGCCCACCCACCTCCTTGTCTGGTACATCTATCCTGGTGAATGACAGTATACCCTGGTATAATGATGGATGCATCAGGGATGTTGGGTGAAAGCCAGGTTTCTATTACTCATAGCACATCTGGGTTGAGGTGTGTGACCCAGGCCTGAAGAAGGTCAGGTTTAACCAGGAGGCTGCAGATGTTGACTGATGCAAAGGTTAGCAAGCCAGAATTACTTTGACCCATGTCATACCTTTAAGGAGGGCCTGGATTGGGATGGATGTTCTCAGAGAGCAGGAGTAGTAGTAGGGCTATTCTACTGAGATACTCCCTCAGGAGTTTGCTATTGAGCTAGTGACAGCCCCTATGGCAAGATCATCCCTTTTGAACTGACAGTTGAGAGAAATTCGGGGGGGGGGGGTAATGTGATGTGAGGACCCCAGCAAGAGTAAATCTTCCATGACTCCGAGCAGTCAATCAATTGGTGGTCACCTGGCTTAGTAGGTGCAGCATGGTATGCAAGAACAGATATTGTTATGGTGCCATAGGCACACAGCAGGCTCCTGTCACTGGACAGGTGTGGTGGGGCAGGAACATCACCATTTTTTTTAAATGGCAGGGTTGGTAAGCCAGAAACTACCAACAGTATAGTGAAAAGGTAATAGCTGTGGGACATGTTTCAAAGATAGATAGGCCGAGTAGAAATGTATGTATAGTATCCTATGGGGGACAGACAACGGGATGGTCAGATTGGCAGGTCCTAATCCAGTTAGTTTAGTAGGACAAATGGGGGGGGGGTGCTGCTGCCCTTGTAAAAAGATTGGGAATATCATAGAGAATCACAGTCTGGTGGTTGAAGTTGGCTGAAGGTGTAAAGGGAAGCTATCCCTTTAAGGGGAGTTTCTGCCTGTGGTAAGTTCTCCAATGAACATTTGCTGAGAAAGGAGGGCAAAGATTACTGTGGGAGAGGAGGTATATTTAATAAGGGTCAGGGAGGGGTGGGTGGGTGAGTGCAATTTGCCAGGGGGCACAAGCAGACAACAGGCTTGAGCTTGTGAAGCAGCCTAAAAATTAGCTGGGCTACAAATAATGGTCACAGAATTAGGTAAAATTAGCTCATGCTCAAGCCTGGCTGGGGCAAGCTGTGAGTCAGCCAAAAATTAACTAAAAATAGTGCTCACAGCTGAGATTAATTTGAGTGGCTGCCAAGCAGAGTATGCTTCTTAAAACTTTAAATGCAGCTGGAAATTAAGTCCTGCAGAATGGTGGCTGAAATTAGCAGTCTAGCTGGGTGCAGGGCTAAACTGCTGAGTGTGGGGAACACATTGGTTCAAAACAGCAGGACTCTGGCAGGCTGAGGCTGGTACCCGAGGTACAAAAAAGTGCCAAATTCAAAACTGTGGTGTCATTGATTGCAGGTACCTGGTGGTCAGTAGGGTTGGTGGGCGGTCATGCCTTCAGGAATGCAAGAACTTTAATCCATGTTGGCAGATTGAATTGAGCAGGAGCACTGCCCATGGGCAACTCAGACCCCTAGGGAAAGGGAGAGAAAGCAAAAATGTAACAGTGGGCTAAGGGGAAGGCTTCTAAGTTATACAAAGAGAATGGAGGTGGCTGGCTGAGCAGAGGGGGTGGACAGCAAAAAGAAGGGGATGAAACAGGTGACAGAAATGCCCCCTACAATTAACAGGGTTCCAAGCTCACGCTGGGATCACTGGAGGGGTGGCAGGGATAGGGTTCATAAATAGTAGGGGTGCAATGCACTTAGAACTATTAATGGATGCCCTGGGATTCAGAGCTCACTGCTAACAGACAATTTTTAAATGGAGCTTAACAATTTCAAATTAGACACAGAGCTCTCTGATTACTGAAACACAGTATGAAAGGGCTAAATAAACTGGAATAAAATAATACTCCGAGCTCCCTACTAGCAGACACATTTTTAAAAGGAGCTTAAAACAATTTTATATAGACACAGAGCTCTCTGTTACTGAAACACAGCATGAGAGGGCTAAATAAACAGGAAAAAAAATACTCAGAGCTCCCTACTAGCAGACATACTTTTAAATGGAGCTTAAATAATCTCAATTAGATACAGAGCTCTCTGTTATTGAATCATAGTGTGAAAGGCATAAGCAAATGAGTAAAATTATACTCAGGCCTCCCAACAAGCAGACCCACTTTTAGGTTTAACTAACTTATTCAGCTTAAAAAATGGTAAAACCAGTGTTTTTCTGTACCATTTAGAGACTAACTTCAAGAAATATCCATTAAAATGGCTAGAGGTCTCTGGCCTCTGACTCAGAAGTCAGAGGCTTTTAAAACAGCCTTATATAAAAAATACTGAAAAACAAACAAACAAACAAAAGACAAAAGCAAAGGTTTTCATCATGTGGTTTCAAATTGACAAATGCTACCAGCATAGGAAAAACTCAGTTTTGAGGAGGATGTTACTATGAAAATGAAGAATTACAGTTCATCTAATAACAAAGAAGAAAGAAGTTACAATGGAAAAATAATTATAAATGTTCTATAAATGTTAAGCTAGCTGTTCTTGGACTTTTCTGAACTGGTACGTCAGCAGGAATCTGACAAAATTAGCTTTTTGTCAAAAATAAGGTTGCACCAAGATGTTGTGAAATGTTTAAGAAACTGTAATTTGTTTTACTGTCAAAGTTTGATATTACTTATGGGAGGTTACATTCCTGAAGACACATACATATTTTTTCTGTTTCTGTGCTGTCAGAGCTTTTAAGTTCAAATTATAAGGAAACTACTTGTGATACTGCCAAAATAAATATGTCATATTGCAAATTTTCCAGAGATAATATAGCATATTTCCAGGCTTCAGCTGTGTATACAAAAAAAATGATTCAAGGTACAATGACAAGTGATGCTCAAAACTGTTCCCTGTAGTGTAACTGATGCAAAACTGGCATTTGTTCAAATGCATCACTGTTACATTAAAAGCTATTTATTTTATTCTTTGGTAACCATGTAAGGCCCACTAGGCACATGTGCCTGTTTTCAGAGGCAACCCAGGAGCACTGGGAAGGATAAGTGACTTGTTCAGAGTCACAAAGTATGCAAGTGGAGGTTGTGGGAATCAAACTCCAGTCTGTCAGTGGGATGTACTAAGCTCATTCACAGCTCGTTATGCTAACCTCTAGGCTATACTGCCAGCTTGCATGAATTATGATTTTTAAGTTAAGTGAGCAAAGTCATGAAATCTCTCCTCGAGGAGTGGAGAATGAAGGGAGGAGAAAGCTATTCATGAGATTTGCAAATGTTCGCTCAGTATCAGTAAAATTGTTAATCTTGATGTCATGAAGTTGATGGCATCACTTTCATCATAAATAGTCATTTTCTGGGAACATTTAGACTACTTTGAGTCCACTGTTAGGGGTACATCATCAGCTCAAGAGCAGTTTTTCCCAGGAGCACCAAGTAAAGACGCCTGCATTCCCATGAAGAAGCATGCAAATTAATGGGCTGAATGAACAGGTTTTGAGAACAAGTATCTGCAAGAAGAAGAGAAGCATGGACTTTGACTGTGTGTTCCCTGCTACAAGACTCTTCATCTTGTATATCCATACTTTTTTTAAAGACCACGCCCTGCTTTCCTACAGTATTAAGTATCTTTTTCAGATAGTTATATTTTACACCATAGCTTTGGATGGTACAGTGCAGTGAGTGATTGGTTAATTGATTAATTATTGCTAAATGTTTTATTTTGATTGATTTTTCTTTCTTTTTGTTTTTAAAGGCCTTTGAACCTCATAGTACGATGGGTACGCAAAATGATATCTAGTTATTTAAGGTTTAGAACAATTTGTTTTGGCTCTCACAAAAGTAAACTGAAATATTTTGCATTTGTTAATTTTCCTTTTTGCTGCATTGGTATACTTGTTCTACCTCAAAATATATGCACTGTTTACCGTATAAGACTATAAAAAAGCACAACTGCTGTATTTATGGTAATTTTCACTGTTTCATACTAAATAAATATCTATTTTTGGCACTTCTGGGACATCACAGGCAATGTTCATTTGCAAAATTATTTGAACATTTTTAAACAAAAAACTATAGAGGAAAAACTCCTCAAGAAACATAAAAATGTGTTATGTGATTAAAAACTGAGCTGTAAATAGTTTCATGGCAAGTGCTTACACACACTGGGTGTCTTTGGTGGGAGGTGTTAAATATAAATTTTGATATTACATTAGAGTCTTTTGTCCAGACAAGTACATTCACTCACAGATGACTGAGGATCTCAGTCTGCACAATTGCTGTCTCTCATGCAATTTTGCTCTAGGAAAGGGCATTCCACCATATCTGCATTGCTCAAAATCACCAGTGATCTCCACATAGCCACTGATATTTGTCAGCCTTTATCAACCTCTGCAAGGCTTTCGACATGGTGGATCATGGCGTAATCTTGCTCTAGCTTAACACCCTACCTTTCAGCCAACCAGCCATCAATTGAGCAACTGAACCCAGCTAATGGCAATCATTCAAACCTTGTTGTTGTAAATCTTGGGCTTCAGTAAGGTTCAACCTAGGTCCTCTGCTGTTCACTATTTTTGTTAATGACCTTCAGATGCACATCGGGAGGTGTCATCTACATATGTATGAGATGACACTATATTCTACTACAGTGCAACAACAATGTATTGGGACAGATGTTCAAAACTTAGCCCCTGGGCAAAATTAGCACTGCATGATGTGCTAAATTGGCCCAGAAACATTAGCACACTATATTCAAAGGAATAGCCCTAGGGCTAAACCTGCTGAATATATCGTGCAAAGGAAGCAGTGCAAACAGGGCTGGGAATGCAGTGCAAAAAATAGCCTGGGAAATAAGACAGTTCTGAATATAGCAACAGGGAAGGTCAGAATGCAACAGTAGCTCCGTGGACTCATAGGTGGAGTAAGGCAGAGTCGCACGTGGCTGGCGATGTGTGTGATAGCACTGAAGTGTTGCACAACAAATGCAAACAACAGTGCAGGCCATACACTGCAGAACTGTGCTATGGTTTTGAGAGGTTTGCCCAGGGCCAACTCGATTGCACAGTGCTAACACATTAGCCCAGTGAAAACATGTTAGCCCGGGGCAAATGTTTTCTATATTCAAATATCCTATGCAAATGAGCCTAGTCAGGCAATCCATGGGCAAACAGCCACATTAACATTTCATTATGGCCTGCTTTGCACGCACTCCCATGTACTTTAACCAGCGTTATTGCATGGAGCACACAGCTACACCTGTAGGTTGGAATGGAAGTACAGGCTGGAAGCTGCAGGCCAGGGAGTGCACACAGCTCCATCTATATGCCAGACCTGAGAACAGCCAGGTAGCTGCAGGAAATGGGTGTGTGCAGGATCCTTTAGTGCATACCTCCCAGCCATTCATCACTGCAGTGAGGGACAGAGATGTGCTGAATGAGGGTCAATGAGGGACACCACTCCCTACAAGGTGGGACTCATCCTCATACATGGAGAAACAAACACAGAACACTATGCCATCCCCTTTGTATGTACAAAGGTTAACAATATGTAGCACCATAGCCTAGAAACCTCTGATGCCATGTCTGGCTGTTTATCACATACACTGTGTGCAAACCACTGTTCCTATGAGGGACGTATGCAGTCCAGGACTATATTAAGCAGAACATTGAGGGATGTTCCCCATAATGGGGGACACAGTGGGGAATGTAGAAATGTGTGCAGCACTATATAGATGTGTGATGGGGGTTGGGGGCGTGCCACTGGGTTACCAGGGAAATGTGTGAAATTTATTACAATGGGAGTTGGGGATTGTGATGGGGGTTGGGTGGGCACTAGACTACTAGGATTACATATGGATGCATGCACCTGGGTATGTATGGGGGATTGGGATGGAGGAGGGGGCAATAGTGTGCTGTGAGCTGGTGGAGGGAATGGGAGATCCTCCTACCCTGTGCCGCATTATCATATGCTTTTTGCTGGTGGTATTCAGTGCCATGCTACAGGTGGCACAACAACCTGTAGCACAGCGCTATTCTTTTGAATATGCCGGTGCACCAGCATTCATGGCCCTTCCCCTCACTCCCTCCCCTGCATACATTAACTTTTAGCATTGGCACTATCACACAGCACTGGTGTTAATTGAGCTTTTGAATATTGCACCGCCACAAATTCAGTGCTATTCCCATGCAACAGATTTGCACCAGGTCCAAAGCTTTGAATATCTGGCCCTGAGGTGAATTCAATACTCCACTCTAATTTCAACACAATTTCCTCCTGGTTTATCAACAACTGCCTGATCCTCAATGCAACCAAAACTAAGTCAATGATGTTTGGACCTCAGAACTTGCTAACTCATTCAGCTCAGCTGATTCACTTGCAATCATAACATTGGAAGGCAACACTACTGAGCAAGTCAATGTATTCAGATACCTGCTAGACAGTCAGCAGTTCATCAAATTTGGAAACTCCTCTTCCAGCCTAGTACCTATAACCTTAGGCATCCTGCAGAGCTCTATTCTAGGGCCTCCCCTTTTTTTCAGTTTTCATCAACAACTTTTCCTCAGTCACCACGCACTACTCTGCCATTATGTACATTGATGATATTGCCCTTTTCTATAGCACCAATCACTCCATGGAAATTAATGCCCATCTAAACATTAACTTTGCCAACATTCAGAACTGGCATATTGGCAATAAGCTAGTTCTCAATGCCACCAAAACACAAGCAATGCTTTTGAAGTCTAAAGCACAAAGTTTGTCCTGCCCAACCCTCTGACCATTGAATGCACTGATGGCTCTCACCTCTCCATTCTGGATGAGTTCAAATACCTCAGCATCATACTAGACTCCACCCTGGATTTCTCCACACACATATCCACTGTTAGCAAACCTGTTAACTCCAGAGTGGGCCTGGCCTACCTCCTCCACCACTTCCTCACCTCGAAACTTCGGCTAGCCATATCGCAAGGTGCTCTCCTACTCTGTCTTTATTAGAGTTAGTTTATTTACTCCAGTGCCTCTAAAATCTTTCTCCACAAATGGTATGGGGTCTACAACAATATTCACTGGTTCACCTTGTCTTTCATTTGCCTAATTTACCTCTGTAATCTCTACTCCTTACTAGACTGGTAGTTCACCTCTGCCTGATGCCCCTACTCGTTGGGGTATTTTCTCTTCAAACTACTCAGATCTAGCTCCCCTGCTACCCTTATCTCTGTGCAACAAAATGCCCTTCCACACTACTCACTTAGATCATCTGACTCCCCCTCCCTACTTGTTTCTAAGAGTGCTACTAACACAGGTGATCAGGCCTTCTCCTTGTATGACCCTAGGCTATGGAATTTCCTCTCCCTCCCGCCTCCCTACCTCCATATGATACTCTCCCACCCTTTCAGGGTGCACTGATGACACACTTCCTCATATCCTCAGCCTGTAACTTCTTCTAAGTCACCCCACCCCACTAGCTGCAAAACTGCTACTGTAGTTCCGTAATGTGGGTTTCAGCTTCTTTCTTTCCTTATCCTGGGTTCCTCAATGCACTTTTATTTCATCTTATCTAAGTATACTTAAGTCTGAGCTTTTGTTTACATTCACCTATTTGCCAACTTATATTTCTTAAACCCCACTTGTCCTTGTTAAATCACTGGCTTTATGTTGTTCCCTCTTAATTGTGCATTGTACTTGAGAATGTGTTTATCTGAATTGTTCTATGTTTTATGCCTCTGTTTGTACCCTCCCAGGTTGTATCTGTAAGTAGGCATTCAATTGTTTAGTGTACTCACCTGGTTAATAAAAAACAAATAAAATAAATAAGTCTTGGAATTTAGCTTGATGTATCACTCACATACAGTAGGCACACTGATCACATCATAAATATACGTTAAGGCAGAAGCTCAACTTTCTCTACAGGTGTAAATGCTGCCTCAGTACTGACGTGAGGAAACACGTAATCTCCCATTCCCTCTTCACTTCCATTAACTATGGAGACATCATATACCACTATGCAAACAAAGTCACTCTGCTGCCTCTTGATCATTTGTACAAGTTGTGCAGGATTATCCTCTCCTGTCAATGATCTACCCATCATTGTCTGCTGTATGACCAGCCTAACTGGACAAATCACTCAGGCAGGCATAACTACCACTGTCTTTTTTTGCTGTACAGCTGTGCACAAGGAAAACTCCTGATTATCCCCTATCTCTTCTCACACCGTCAAGCAGTGGCTCCCCACTCTGTTCAACAACAGCACTTACCTTCTTAATTCCCAGGATGAAATGTACATTTCAGAGAATGGCCTTTACGTTTGCAACACCACACACCTGGAACAAACTCCCTCTCCAGATGAGAAATGCTTGTAGTTTGCAAGTGTTCAAGTTCAGTCTTTCCAGCCATCTCCATGATCATGATCATTTTGCATAAACTACTTATGCTCTTTGTCTGCAGTGACCCCACTTTGTTAACCTTGTTTTGATTTCTGTTCAAATGTACTTCCTGTACTTTTACAGATTGTTTTGTCTTGTGTATATTTTAGCCTGTATGTAACTATTCCTGGTGAGCTATGCTAGCCTGTTGACTGCTACCATACCCTCTGGGACCCTCATGAAAAAAAGAATCTGCATTTCATGGGATTACCATGGTTGGAGTAATGTCAAATAAATAAATAAATGAGTGAAACAGTTCTGAGCCATTAGCTCAGAGAGTACAGAGACTGGTGCAGAGAGCAAGAGCAGCAGAGAACAATAGCTTCTGCCCGGGGGGGGGGGGGCTTATGAGAGGTAGAAGATCTGAACAGAGAGTATGAGAGAAAGGAAATAACTGGAAAGCAGAGTGCCCATTAAAAAAAGAGAGGACAGAGTGGGGCGAGAGTGACAGAGAGAAAGACAGAAATGGAAAAGGGCTGAGAAAGAGAGAGAGGAGAGTTCCAAGGCTACGTGGTCTCTCAGTCTATAGAATAGCTACAGATGAGGTGGGGGTCTCCCTCAAGGGTGTCACCTGGGTTTTGTAAGAACACACTCCATGGTTTGAGGTGGAGGTGCCTAGCATTCTAGGCAATAAAGCAAAGTTATGGTAAAGTCAAGAAGAAATCCTCTAGCACAGCCATTACGTCACTCCAACTGGGGAGCTCACACACATGTGCTGAGGGTGACCCTTCAGGTATGTGCCTGTGTCCTGGGATTCTCAAGAAAATTTTCACTTTATGAGGTGGAGCTGAAAGGAGGATGTAAAAAAGCCTAGGGAGAGTTATCCATTTACATCCGGACTCTCAGGGGAGTGTAATATCAGCCTCAGTGTGTATCCCAGAGGATAAGGATTGTAACTGTATAGCACAATACCCACTCCTGACTGTATGTTGTCCTGGGTAAAGGAGAAATGTAGAACTCTAGACCTAGGTGTATGGGGCCAGAATAAATTGGCATGGAAACTTTCCTGCTTTTCAGGGGCTCTGGTAAACAAGTGCCCAATGTATATATGTATACATGCTGTGTCTATAAATGTATATATACAGACTCAACATGTAGAAATGTGACAGCTAGGATGCAATGCAGAAATGCTTCAGAAGGTAACAGAATGCTGCAGTTTATTGCAGGGGCCATTGTAAGTCAAAGGCAATTAAGCCCTTTTGTTATACAAGATTTTGTGACGTGTCATTACTGCGAGTTACTGTGCTTCATCATGGCTGACTCCACTGTATATATACATCGGGTACTATATATATATATATATATATATATATATATATATATATTATGGTAGCACGGTAGTGCTACCATAGTTAGGGTTGAGGAGCCAGTTCTATGTTAAACCCCAAATCTTTGCACCTTAATAACTTTGCAACCATTTGATGGATTTGCCTGAAATTTGGAATACATGATCAAGAACCATAGGCCTTGGGATCTGCCAAGTTTTGTACTGGTCAGCTATACAGCTGCGGAGTTATTAAGTGTGATCTGTGCGCGCATTTATGCTTTTTCTGGAATTCTACGGTGCGCCTACAGGTCGTACGGTTTGTGTGACCGGCCCGAAATCTTCAGAAAATGTGCGGCCAGGGTCCCCGATGTGCCTTTTGAAGATTTGGTGAAAAAATATTAAACAGTTCAAAAGTTATTCAAAAAACAGTTTCCCATTATAAGTCAATGGGAAAAGTTAACAAAAAGTTCGACAGTGTCGCAAATGCATATTTACTTTCGCAAATGGGCCTGTTACTTTCACAAATCGGCCATTTTGTTTTCAGTTGGTGATCAGAAAAATGGTTGGCATTTAAATTTGAGACCCTCTAGCAACCTAATTCTTTTTGTATTCACCTAGTCGGGCCCTGAAGATGCTTGCCATGTCTTTATTTTGTGTTAAAACACCCCAGAAATATGTTTTTCAAATTTCTGGAAAAAGTACTTTTGCAAATTACTTTCGTGCTCACGAAAGTGTCGAACTTCGTCGCAGCTTTAGCAAATTTCGACAGTAGTTTTCCATCTGTGGGAAAGTGACAGCGATTCTTTGGCACTGCGCTGCAAAAGAACGGTTGGGAGTTTTGGGCTGAAATTTGGAGGGAACGGAGCCAACATCTCACAGATGTGCCTTTCAGTGGCTTGTTGAAAAAATATTACATGGCAGCAAAGTTATGGCACTCCAAAGTTGATGTTTTTTCCCATAGGATAACATTACGGCACCCTATGCATTACAGAAATCCTTTTGATCCCTGCTGCAAAATAACGGTTTGGTCTTTTTAGCTGAAATTTGGAGGGAAGACAGCCAAAAGCCCACAGATGTGTCTTTCAATGGTTTGGTGAAAAAATATTACAGGGAGGCAAAGTTATGGCGCTCCAAACTTCTCTTTTTTTCCCATAGGATAACATTACGGCGTTCGCCGTGCCTTTCAGGGCCTGTATCCCGGAAACGGTGTGAGATACAGACTTTTCTTCGGAAAAATTCTTAGCCCCCTAATAGGGCCTAAGTACCAAATTAGCCAGGACAGTTGTAAATAATATGACTTTAAAATTTTTTTTCTACGTCATACGGTTCCTGAGATATAACATATTTAGTATTCCAAGTTCTCATTTTCTGCACCGATACTCATTATTATGCATACATTATTTGTACTCACTGTCTTTCTCTATGCAGGTTTTTGGGAAAATCAGCCTGTGCACTTACATTACTGTTACTGTTGCCCTTTCCGCTTGTGGTTACGTACCCGTTTCACTTACCGTTGACGTCTGTGCCACCATGTGCATTATCCTTTACGTTTTCATTCGCACTTGCGTTTCTGTTATTTTTTGCCATTTCTGTCTACAGTACTGTTTATCTTTCTGTTTCACTTTATGTCACCATGCCCATTGACATTCCTGTTTGCAGGCACCATGTAACTCTGTGACAACACATCACGTGGCAGACCGTTCCGGTCTATGCCCCCATGTGCGTTACCCTTTCTGTTATCATTTGCGCTTGTGTTACCATGTGCCCCACTGTTAGCATTTCTGTTTGCATTGCTGTCCCTGTTGGGCCCCGCGCTCCCGCCGCTGCATTACATTCACTATTTCTTGTTATCATTCTCAAAAAGAAGGGCAATTAGAGGCAAAAAACTCCATTTAATGCATTAGTCAGGGTTGTTCCACAGCGACAAAAGTGAGGAAATTTGCTGTTAGGGTTGAAAACCCCCTTGGACCCCCCTGCCCACCCCCCCAACCGGCACTGGGGTGTGCATTGGGATCATGGGTCCTAACCTGCACTCCTGCCGCTGCATTACATTCACTATTTCTCGTTATCATTCTCAAAAAGAAGGGCAATTAGAGGCAAAGAATTCCATTTAATGCATTAGTTAGGGTTGTTCCACAGTGACAAACGTGAGAAATTCACTGTTAGGGTTGAAAACCCTTGGACCCCACCACCCCCAAACTGCCACTGGGGTGTGCATTGGGATCGTGGGTCCTAACCCGTGCTGCTGCCGCTGCATTACATTCACTATTTCTCGTTATCATTCTCAAAAAGAAGGGCAATTAGAGGCAAAAAATTCCATTTAATGCATTAGTTAGGGTTGTTCCACAGTGACAAAAGTGAGGAAATTCGCTGTTAGGGTTGAAAACCCCCCTTGGACCCCCCCGCCACCCCCAAACTGGCACTAGGTGTGCATTGATCGGGTCCTAACCCAGCTCCCTCCGCTGCATTACATTCACTATTTCTCGTTATCATTCTCAAAAGATGGGCAATTAGAGGCAAAAACTCCATTTAATGCATTAGTTAGGGTTGTTCCACAGTGACAAAAGTGAGGAAATTGCTGTTAGGGTTGAAAACCCCTTGGACCCCCTTGGAGCCCCGAACGGCACTGGGGTGTGCATTGGGATCGTGGGTCCAACTCTCACCCCTATTCTCCTATACTTCTGCTGCTTTAAGAAACCAGCCTGTGCGCTACATTAATGTTACTGTTGCCCTTTCTGCTTGCGGTTCCGTACTCGTTTAACTTACAGTTGACGTCTGTGCCACCATGTGTGTTATCCTTTGCGTTTTCATTTGCGATTGCTTTTCTGTAACTTTTTTGCCATTTGTTTCTACTGTACTGTTTCTCTTTCTGTTTCACTTTGCCTCACCATGCCCATCGATATTTCCATTTACAGGCACCATGTTACTATGTGACAAGACATCACGTGGCACAACGTTCCCGTCTACTCCACCGTGTTTGTTACCCTTCTGTTCTCATTCGTGGTTTGCTACCTTCAGCGCTACTGTTAGTGCTTCTGTTTCATTGCTGTTCCTGTTAGTATGCCATAAGACATCATGTGGTGGGAGTGGGGCTCCTGCCACTGCATTACATTCACTATTTCTCATTATCATTCTCAAAAAGAAGGGAAATTAGAGGCAAAAAACTCCATTTAATGCATTAGTTAGGGTTGTTCCACAGCGACAAAAGTGAAGAAATCCGCTGTTAGGGTTGAAAACCACCCTTTGACCCCAGCGCCAACCCCCCAACCGGCATTGGGGTCGTGGGTTCTAACTCTCGCCTCATTCTCCTATACTTTTGCTGCTTTACACACGTGATGGGGTGAGTTTTATGTCTAACGACAACCAATGTGCATCCCGGTCTTAAACCTTGTTCAGTAAATGGTTTACCTCATCATGTATGTCAATAAAAGATTAACATAAGGCTGTTAGGATGTTTGCAGGAATTACAAACCTCCATTTAACACATCACGTGGCAGATCGTTGTCATCTGTGTCACTGTGTGCGTTGCCGTTTATGCTCTCATTGTCACTTCTGTTATCATATGTGCCACTGTTAGCGCTTCTGTTTGCATTGCTGTTGGTGTTAGTATGACACAAGACATCACCAGCAGGGTCGGGTAGGCAGTGGAGCACCCAATGTCAGACAAAGTTAGGTAGTATATTATAATTGTAGGTGTAGATGACCACACAGATGTATTTGTAAACTGAAGCATACTGTATACCCTCAGCTTGTATATGTACAATTGTGTTCTATTTGATGTACTGTTTGCTTTCCTGGTCACCCCTGAAAAAGGGATGTCCGGGGACTTGTGGGCTATACGGTTATTTAAATTCAATTAAGCAATAATGCATGATGCAGGGTTATGTTAATGGTCTGTTAATCACCTTTAAGGGGTGTACTGTGGCACGAGGTGTAGCCGAGTGGCATATGTCCGATAGGGTGATTAACTGACTATTATCATTGCCGCTAGTAATGCCTTATTGCTATTATAAATAAAATGTTTTTAAACTGTTTAAAAGCTTGTTCAGGAAATGGTTAACCTCTGTATGTATGTAAATAAAGATTTACAGAAGTCTGTTAGAATGTTTGCAGCCAGTCAGAAAGCTCAGTTTGAGACCCTTTATATAATTAATTAATAAGGCATGACAAGGGGTTATGTTAATGGTCTGTTAATCACGTTCTAGGGGTGTGCTGTGGCACGTGAAGATGTGGCACATGTCTCTACAGGTGATTGACTTACCATTAACACAATTCTTGGGAGTGACTTATTGCTATAATAATGAAACATGTTTTTAAACAGTTTTAAACCTTGTTCAGTATATCGTTAACCTCTTCATGTATGGTAATAAAAGATTAACATAAGGTTGTTAGGATGTTTGCAGCCAATGAGAAACGTCCATTTTGTTAGACTCTGAAGTACACATAGTAGTGACTGAATGGAACATTTATAGTCACAGCTGTGACCTGTTTGGTGCTGATGTGTGGCACCTTGGTATAGTAATAATGACTGCATAGGCACAGGAAAAGTAAGTACATTGCTGAGTTTTTTACACTGTTAGAATTCTGTCAAATTGACATGCAATGTCCCACATCGTTGCATATGCTGTGATACTGACTGTATGTCATAGGTACCAAAACAAATTGATGGAGGTATAGTTGTAGAAGTATTAGTTAACATTGATTTGTATGCTTAAGTCATAGACACTTATTTTTATGTCATAATGGTATTTAAAGTAAGGAGTCGACACAGGTGGTTATGGTTTGAAAAAATTTATTGCCAACTTGTCAAATGGAGAAAAGGTCCAATCAAGAGTGAACTTTAGTTAACAGAAGCAGTCTCACAATACAATCTTTGTATGTGTGCAATCATTGCTTGTAATATATGTAAATGTGTAAGAATAATAAGAACTGTATAATATGGATTGGAGTAAGTATGTGATATTATAGGAAACTAATCAGATGTTGTGTGTTTCTAGTTATGTTTCAGTACTCACTGCTCTTTATGTGAGGAAGTAGTTTCTGACATTCGACCTGGAATTCTAATAGTCAGGCTGAAGCTGTGGCACTTCATTATATATTTACTATTGAATGTGAATGCAGTTTGTAAAAAAATGTAACTTTTTTAAAAATGGTTGTATGTTGTAATTATGTGTAGTGCATTACTTGTGTGGTATGTTAATAAAGGCAATGTCAGTAGGTTGTGAAGTGTGATTACACACATGATAGACAAGTGTTTTGTTGTAATTGTGTGACTGCTAATGTGGATGTTCCTGGGGTGGGCGAAAACCATATGCTGACTGTCTCATAGTACAATATACAAAATGTTAGTTTTGTGACATTTGATTGGTATTATTTAATAATATGTCACTGACTAGGCGCAAATGGAAAATTCTCACCCGACCCCTCAATTGAGGCGATCATAAATATTGTCAGGAACAGGTATGCAGTGTTGTGATCAGTAACAGTGTTCTGATTTACAATTGTCAATATTTTTACATACGTAGAATTACTTATGTGACAAGTTTAAAAATATTATATTTTTTACATGAACAAATGACATATTATCAATTTACATTGGCTTCTATGTAAATTCTTAACTTGTAAATACTAAAACTGTGCATGGAATGCATTTTTAACAAACTTATGGTTAATTAAATGTAGTTAGTATAGTGCTGAATAATATATAAAATATTCACTTGTACTTTTTAGTGCTCACTAGTATTTTTTAGTACAGGTATCAAACTAGTTATTAACAATGTACACCTGAATACAAATGTTTATATTATGTACAAGTAATTGCAAACACATGTAAAAGTCAGTAAATGAGATTCTGCAATTGGTTCTTATTTACAGTTGTGTAATTCAGCTTCTGCATTATCAATAAAGGTAGTTATTTTACATATGTACAATACTAGTATTACGATGAAAGCGTGATAGTTCTACACTGTTGCATGGTGACCGAATGATGTTCTCTATATGTCAAGAGTCAATAGACAAATTGAAGTGTTGATAGACAACTTGTGACAGAGTGGAATGTTTGCTGAATGTTAGAAGTGTAGCTCAGTTATTTACTTATAAACTGAGAAGTTCTCTGTGTTTGCAAAGAGTAAGAGCTTATAAGTCATATCAATTTGTTGTTATGTATGAGTTGATACATGGATGCTTAAAGATATGAACAGAGGAGGAGAGCAGTAAGTCCTCAGTTTCTAGATGTACCAATCTTTGATACATATGTAATCATGGTTTCTCAGTGACTGTGAATATTGTTGGCGCCGATTGAAGCCACTACAACAACTTTCATGTAGTCACTGATCCACACAAGATCTTACATGTTACACTGTATGGAATGTCTCTGTCAGAATTGCATTTTGTTGAAATTTTATGGTTTGTTTAGAGTCGTACATTATACAACATTGTAATGAGGTATGAATGTTTTTGGGACAAAGTAGTCATGTTTTAAATGGAACATGTTTTGTCCTATTCTTCTGAAATATGAAGGTTATCATAATTGTTCAATATTAGAAGATCAAATGGAAGTGTTGGTAGACAACTTGAGACAGAGTGGAATGTTTGTTGAATGTTAGTAGTTGCTTAGTTATTTACGATGATAACTGAGAACTTCTCTTTGTTTGCAAAGAGTAACAGTTTATAACTCATATAAATTTGTTGTTATGCATGAGTTGATACATGGATAATTAAAGAATATGTACAGAGGAGGAGAACAGTAAGGTTTCAGTTTTAGATGTACAATCTTTGATAGACATGTAATCATGGTTTCAGTGACTGTAGAATATTGTTGATGCCTTTATTAAAGCCACCATGCAACAATTTTTCATGTGAAATACTGATCCACACAAGATCTTACATGTTACAGTGTATGTGATGTCTCTGTTAGGAATACCATTTTGTTGCAATTGTATGGTTTATTTAATCGTATATTATACAACATTGTAATGAGGCATTGAATGTTTTTGACAAAGTAGTCATTTTTAAATGCAACATGTTTTGTCCTATTCTTCTGAAATATGAAGGTCATAATTCTTCAATATTAGAAGATATGCATTTTCAAGTGTCATGGCAGTCTCTGTTTAAAACTGCTTGTAGAGTCATCATACTCAACCATCCAGTTCTGCACCTTAGTAACTGAGGTGTAATGCCCAGAATGCATGGATTGACCATGGTGATAGATTATACTGTGAGTGTCAAACACTGATTGGTTGAAGACTATTCTACTAGCTGTGTAATCTGTGATAGGAGTATCAACTCTGAGTCGTGGGGTCAATCCAGACAACTTACAACAGATATTGAGATGAACTCCTGAGACGTATGGATTGAGTGCATCTGCCTCCACACCTTCCACAGGCATTGACTACATTCAGCATTGGTGAATAGTTGTCGAAATTTGACACTTTTGGTTTCAGGGACAAAGAGAGTAATCCACAGCATGTCTTGTGTGGTTTCACGCGCTGTGAATTGCCACATGAAACACATACATGTTTTGTAACATATGTTACTGTGAAGTACTGCCACATTGGGGTGCCGCTCTTTATCCAGGTTGTTTATGACAGCCATCATAAACTCAGTAGTGTCTTGCTGTATGTCTGCAGCAAACGCATTTCACTATCCAGCATATGTAGCTAACACCTGTTGTAGTGGTGTTAGTGACTGTACATTGTTAGAGTGGTCAGCAGTCATGTTGATAATCTGCTCTCAGTGTTTGATAGGGGATTGTCTTGTGAAGCAAATATTGCCTGCACAAACTGCGGCATGTAGAAAACTTGCATAGCTGAGTTAGCATAGCAGTTTACTCTACTGCTGTTGTCAAAGACTGGTACAGCAGCTACACCAACTGATTTCTGATGAATTGCTGGTTGTGAATATTTACTTGAAGTTGTGGCCTTTGCTGAACTCTTTTGTTGAATCACTTTTGAAGCTTGCTGCTGTTTGTTGCTACCTCTAGCTGTGACTGAATTGTGTGAGACAAGACAGATGTGTAGGCAGTGGTATTAAAGACATTTGCGGCTGATGTAGAATCACGTAACCTGTTGTACTCAAGAATACATAAGCTTGTCCAGCTCGTATTTTCTGAGGTGCTTATACTAATGATGTGCAATCCAGAAAGGCTGCGTGCACGTGAAAGTGCTGATGTAGCTCATGCCATCCTTGAAAATGTTTGTACCTATGTTCTACTATTGCTGAATCCAAACTCAATCCTGAGATTTGTGAATGGAGACAGCATATGCAACACATAATGGGAACTGTTTTCTGTTTACATAGACATCCTTGAAAACTTGGAATTTAACGTGAGGTTCAATCTATGTGTACAGACTGCTGCGTGTTGTCAAAGTGCACTACAAGGTAAGTCTCAATATATGTCTTCTGGACATTGTAGACAAAGTCAATGATGTTTCCCATGGCACCGCTTACTCATACCTTGTTCTACATCTAGATTACGGCGCAGCATGATACGCAGCATTCTTACAACCAGGAGAACAGCTTCTAGGCCAGCTGTTCGGGTGGAAACATTCTGACTTCAGTTCACTTAGTCGCTCAGTCATCTGTTACTAGCTTTTGACTAAGAATATCGTTTATCAACTGTATCAACTGCATGCAGAGTTAGAATCTCTTGGTTTCTCTCTGCAGCATTAGATTGTTGAATCTAGTGCATTTCTTTAGTCATGGCATAAGACACACTATGTGTCTGCCAGTAGAGTATATATTGTTGAAGACATTACATGCTGTTTCTATGCATGTACTATGTACTGTGATTTTTCGATCATTTTACATACAAACATGTTCTGGTGATAGAGAACCTGTACGAGCTTCATCTAAAAGTGATTTATAAGCTAGATCCCTCATTTACGTGATGTTCTCAGACAACTCAACATAGGTAAATAATTCCCATATGTTATAGCCTGCAATGCAACTGAGGATATTCTTAGCTTGCTTGGCAGTCAGAGTTGTAAATGCCTGTATTGACTGCAAGTTGTAAAAGGTCTCTAACACAAGTATACTTTTGCCATCAAATGGCACTCCATCGTCAGTACCTAAGATCTGCTGTAGACGTAGATGAATACAGGCAAGCATGACATTGGAGACCATGCTGATTTTGCCAATCATTAGTAACTGCATCTTTGTGAACATGGAACGGAGCTGAGATGCAACCTCAAATGACAGTTTATGTATATCTCCAGTTCTCCCATGTTCGACTGACAACATAAAGAGGCGTGTAATGTTACTCCACCAATGTTGTATGCTGCTAGTCCTGTGGGAGCAGTTACAGCAACAGACATTGAAGAGCCTGTCACACTCCATACTTCTGCAGTGATGGCTTCAATCAGGAAACTTTTCCTGTGCTAGCTGAACCACTAACAAACATTAGTAGTGGCTTGTAGTGAGTGCAGTCACATTGTTTTGTTTCATGTAGATGCCATGTTGGACAGCTTCAACTACTTGAGAGTGAACTGTATGCTTAGCTGATTTAGTCTTTCTTAAGTCAGCTGGGTTGACTATAGGTGTGCCATGTTGCATGGCTGTCTCAATTTCTGACATTAACACTTTTGGGCATTTAAGGGCAGAGGGTCATCTAGAACACCTTATCCTTCTGATCAAGGCTGTTCTGTGAACTAACTGGAGTGTCTTCCTGAGTTGCTTCTCTGCCTCTCAAGCCAAGTTCTTTCTCAGTTTTTAGTCTTTGTATATATGTCTGTGAGTACTAGTCGGAAATTCTCATAAGTGAGATTGAACTGGTTTCGAATGTCAGAGTCATCTTTAATTCTAGACTCACCTCCAGGGTCTCAATAGGGATAGAGAGCAAAGAGTAATGTTCTGTGCTCTGATGCGCTGATGCAGTTTGCAGTGATCTATAAGCTATGGCTTGTGTCTCTTCACAAGACAGTCATCTAGTCCATTGGACCTTGTAAATGGCGTGTTGAGTCAGGTGCTGCACCTGTCTTGTATTCATAACACTTAGCTAATTTTCAAACAGACACATATCATCTATGTCATTGTGTCTACGTGAGTAGTATGTGTCTATCAGGTTATTCTTTCAAGATATGTTTTGAAGAAGGTGTATTGACAGCGAGCTCCTCAATTTTGGCATGAGATCAGTACACGCTTTCTGTTTCTTTTAGTTTTTATACTGAGGAAACGATACAGCCAGACTTCCGCATAGATGTACCCATTAACCGGTCACTGGCTTTTCGTAGCTCCACATTCTCTGTGTGAAAGAGTCTTCAAAACCCAATGACCACAGCTGAGACAAGTCAGGCTTTTTGTTTGAAGTGGCAGATTCTTCCTAAAGATCTGCAAGCTAGTCTGTTCATGTTTGGTTGATGTACGGGACGTATCAACCAGGGCCAGTGAGTTATCAGCCACAAACTGAACATCTATGTTTGCTTGCTACATTAGGAGAAGAGTTGGGTTGTAGTATTGATGCACCTCTTTTTTCATCTCTGCACCTATATACCCTCTGGTTGATTTTGCTCAAGGTGCCTTCCATTGCCGAGAAAAAGGTCATTCATAAGTACCATTCTGACAAACTGCCTAGGGAACCAAAGTTTACATCGTGTGTACCAATTAGACGTTCTTTACTACTCACAGCAATATTTTAGAAAATATGTCGCTGGAACTTTTGTACCAACTTCCATAATGTAGGACTGTCATAATGGTCTGGAATGACATATATATTTTTTGATGAATGATAGCACTTGCTGTTTCTGTTCACCAATGTGCGGCACATCCTTGATCCACACACATGGATATGAGGGGCAATTTCATGCTTGATATTCTTTCCTCCAAAAGTAATGTTCCACGATGCCTAGAGGAGGATTGTCCTGACAAGATGAAAGTGGAGAAATGTCATGGAACCGCTGTGAAAATGTTCGCACAGACACAGGACTGGGTTAAGGAACATTTCTCTCCAACAGTCATCGATGAGATGCCTCGACATCAGAATTTGCCACTTCAACAGTTCAATGAGTTCATCCCAGTCATATTCAACACAACTAAGTGTGACAAACCATGTGGCTGCACCATTCTCATAGCATTGTCATCACTCCTCGAGTGTCTGCGATACCAATATTCTTTGGTGCCATGAGACTTGAAAGTATGGAAGACAGATTCACTTGTGCATATTTTCATCTTTCTGCTTTAATTTCTAGAAATTGAGCAGCTGTTATTCCATCTAGTGGACTTGTTAGACTAATGGTTTGTGCTATAGATGCAGACAGAATGCTAAGTTCATCTCCCATAGTAGATGGAATGGGTACTGTATGTTACATCTGGAATTTGCCATCTTTGCTGAGGATACGTGCTAGTGCGGTACTTTCAGCACCTGTACACGTACTTTCTTTCATCTAGGCATCTGCCTGACCCTTTTGAAATAGGTCTGGAAAACATGGTTTGTGTGTTGCCTCCCAAATGCTGACAGGCTCACCTTCCACCTGCTTCATTTGATAGAGATCAATGCTGTTCCTAATGATTCTGCCATGTGTGGGTGGTTGTGTACTGTTCATACACATTGTCACTTGTCTGTGTACTGACCTTCTTAATGATTGGCTACTTTTTCTAATAGATCATGTTCATAGAGAGACTGGCCAATCTGATTTATGTCAAGGTCTGTATAAAAGGAATTGTTACCTTTAAATAAGCAAGGACTGACAGCTATGTCTACCAATGTAATTTAAGATTTGTCAGGCCATTTGAGAACCAATCAGAGGCGGACAACACTGAAGAAAGTAAACAGGAGCCATTTTGCAATATTGCTGAAGAGCAGTTTGAAACTGTTAAGTACAGTCTATCTTCAAATGATTATTTCTAGTATTAAAAACTTATAACAACATGTAAATACTATTATAAAAACGTTTTTTGATGTTGAATCTCATAGTGTTATTTGTTATTGTTTAGCAGGCTATATTCTTAACAAAAATAGTTTAAAGTGAGAAATCATTTTTGTACTAACTTGTATAGATACAGCTGCAAATGGAGGTAGATAGGAAGGTGCACGTGGAGTTCTATGAGAAAATGGAACCAATTAGACTTTTTTCTGATGTTGTCATTGTTCAAAACTGCCTATGAAAAGGATACATTTTCAAAATTGTCAGTGGTTGCAGATTTTTGCAGGAACATAGGTCTAGTAATACTGAATGCATCAGTTAGAATGGTTAATGAAGCCAGAGCAGCAGGGAATGTTTTTTATTTGATTTGTGTGTTTTGTCTGAACCCACTGAAGCTAGCTTGACATAAGGAGGGAAAATATCAGTTTGATTTTCAGTGCTGTCTGGTCACTGCAGGGTGAACACTGACTTTCTTTGTAGCTCTCTATACAGTTCTGAGTTTTAAAACTTAGAATGGCAGAAAATAGCAAAAGGATTTTGTGGATAGTTGGAAGCAGTTACATAAGGCGAGCAGCTGAGTTTGCAGTTCATAGTAATTTTGGGAGGGACCTGCAGCTCCCCAATTGCTATGTCAGATGGTTTAGTTGTGGTGGCATGAGATGGGAGCATCTTATGCCAACCATGGACAGACTTTGATAACTCACTCTCCTCCTGACGTACTGCTAATACATCTTGGAGCAATGATTTGGGCTCAAAGCGCTGGGT
Source organism: Neoceratodus forsteri (assembly GCA_016271365.2). Taxonomy (NCBI): domain Eukaryota; kingdom Metazoa; phylum Chordata; order Ceratodontiformes; family Ceratodontidae; genus Neoceratodus; species Neoceratodus forsteri. The sequence goes on from CM057453.1 coordinate 1,285,250,264, forward strand.
AGATTTAGTTGCAGAGGCAAAATTGGACCTTGCTTTATTATGTCTATGTTGTCTGCCTGTATTATCATGTTTTCAGATATTACAGAGCGTGAGAGTCTAGCAAGCAGAACATCATATGTATCTGATTGACAGAGCTCATGAAAAATAAATTGTGCAGATAACTGCTTTTCTACACATGCATGGAATGTATAATATACGTCACCCCGAAATAAAATACTGTAATGATTGGCTATTCCTACCAGATGGTGTACATTTCTCGCATGCTGGCAATTGCCATTTTCTGGGAGACCTTCGAGATGGAATCCTCAAAGTCCTTTAAGATTGTCAGACTGTTTTAGGAAATATTACAGTATACACAAAGGTTCTTTTCAGAACCATATTAATGTGGTAAAAAAATAGATCAACTGCATGCATCACTCACATACATGCCACATATATGGGTTTGCTATATTAGGATAGTGGGGAAACACCAATAGTAATTTACCCTGCTGCTGTCAGTTCACAATTGTATAATGTTGTTATGTCTCAACATTTAAGCAATAAGGTATGACCAGGGTTTAGATTAACTGTCTGTTAATCACCCCTAGGGGTGTAATGTGGCACAAGGTGCAGCTGAGTGCCATATTGCCCCTAGGGGGTGATTAACTGACTGTTAATGTAACTCATGGGAGTGCCTTATTGCTATTATAAAAATGTTTTTGAAAAGAAAAGTGTTAAAAGTATCCGTTATGAATGTTTTCCTCATTTAGAGGGAGATTTTTAATAAAATAGTTCTTACACCAGCGGTTTAAGAATGCTTGGTTCAAAATCAGAATGCATCATTCACACATTCAGCTGTGCTAGAGGGATGGAATGCTGACAGGAGTAATCCATGTACCATGGTGATCAGGCTATACATGACAGTATAACATGGATTAATGTGGGCTGTTGGAATCCTAACAGCCAATAAGATTTCAACATTTCTGAGAACCTTTTAATAATTGTATATAGTTTAGGTATGTTAAATGACTGTAGCATTTGCTGTGGTCTTACAGTATTGTAGCTGTTACAGTATGGTATGTGTACAACAATAATAAAAACACAGTGGTGCTGTTCAATGTATATGTTTCTTTACTGGTATGTCAGGAAATAGAGTTATTTTGAATGCTTGAATATGGGTAGTAATTAGTATATGCTACCATGAGATAACAACTGAAATTATCCTTACTATTTAACTTCAATCGGTTTGTTAGCTGTCTTCCATTTATTAAGTATATTTCTAGGTGTCTGCACAGTTGTGCAATGTGTGGTTCATCTGTGTTCAACATCACTATTGCTGGTGTGAACAGTTCGAGTGTAGTGAACATGGATATGTGATGGTGTATCCAATGTCATGTTCGATGCAGTAGGCCCTCACCCCTGAGACTACTGGATTGTATGCTGGTGGGACACCATAGTGTAGCAGCAGTTGTTGTTACTGTTGAGGTGGCTGAATCCTTTCTAGGCCCTGCATAATGCTATTGAGGTGTGTTTCTGCTATGTTGAAGGACATGTGCTCTTTAATTTAATTAGTATTATATGGAATTCATTTAAGAAATGATTGATATTGTTACATGATACTAATGTAGATATTTGTTTCTGTTTGTATTTCAGAACTAACAATTCTAAAGTGAGATAATGAGGCAGTGGACCTTGCGAGAGGTGTGTGCACTGCTTGAGGCAGTCAGGCTAGAGGAATCCAAAGGTTTGATGAGGAGTACAAACCGGAAACTGGATTCGATGTGGAGGTGCTAAGTAGCTATTTGTGTACATAGTTTTAAAGTTAAAAATAAGACTGTTGTACAGCTAAAGAGGAAGTGGAAGCTGTTGGCCATAGCGTTTTTACATTTTTAACAATGAGAGGATACGGACAATGATACGTGCTGGTACTACACCTGCATCGAGCTTTAAGGAAGCTGCTGGCAAATCAGCTGCGGGGGCCTATACTCACCGTAAGTAAATCAGCACAACTTTTCATAATAGTTGTGCATGTATTCAATTTGTAAAAATAATTGTATACTGCATGATTAAGCAATAAGACATGAGGAGGGATTATGTTAATGTTGTGTAAATCAGTGTTTATTGGTGTAATGTGGCATGAGGCACAGCCGAGTACTACATGCCCCACACAGTGATTAAGTGACCATTAATATAAACACTCAGAGTGCCTTATTAGTATTATCATACCAATATTTTGTAAATAGTGTTGAACATTGTTTTGTATGTGATTAGTCTCTACATATATGTTAATCAAAGATTGACATACAGCTAATAACATGTTTGCTACTAATCAGAAACCTGTATTTCTCACAACGTTTTTAAAATACTTAATACTATATGTTAGGATGTACTATGAAAACATGTAACCTAATTCTTCCATTTATTTACTGTGCTGTTGTTCAGTCACAAACCAGAGCTTGCTAAGATAGCCATGCCAGAAAATAGCACATTTATACCATACGCACTTACTACTATGGTATGTTGGAAGAGAACAATATGTTACTGTTTAGTTATTGTGATGTAGTGGTATAAAACTTATACAAGTCTGTAATACTGTGTAATAAACCATCCTCTCCTCATGAACGATCCTGATGGTCAGTGGAAGGAAATGCCTGATCAAGTGTAGTAGTGTAATAAACCACCACTCCTCTAGAATGTATACCTGGTGGTTCAGTGGACAGAAATGCTCAATACACAGACAGACACGTACAAATGTACATATCAATAGTGTTTGATGCCCCACGAGTTACAGACTATGTAGATAATGGTGTGCTGGGTCCCTGCACAGAAATATAGAATTGTTATTATAATATGTGACCATAATGCTTGTGGTCTGTATAATTAGAAGCAATGTTATGTGTGTTGTGGCTGATTTACTGTTGTTGTAAGTCTTTCAAAACTGTACTGTGATTCACATCTAACACTTACATATTTTTTTTGTTTGCTTCATGGTAGAACATCAGAGGTCTCCCCCAGCTTCACACAAGGTAGTACCAGCACAGAGTCAAGCTGTGGAGGGTGGTCAGTCGGACACAGAAAGTGTCATTGTGATTGACTCCGACAGTAAGACTTTATTATCACAAATTTGTTATGCTGTTTACAAATAAGAAACAAGGGTTTCTTATGACGCAAAGGGTGGGATATTCAAATTGTGCCATTCATAGCACAAGCCATTGCATTGTGCAAAATAGTTCACACAGCTGTGTGTCGAGGCGTTCTAAAGGTTGCGGCTAATGAGCAACTCCTTTGAATATCACCCAACCACAACTACTGTGCATGGTGCTAGTGAACTTGCGCCACCGCAAGTTCACAGAGTGGAGCATTCAACTTGCGGTGGCATAAGTACCATTGCGCCATGTGCAAAATTCTGATATTCAAAACGTGACGTGCAAATAGGTACAATTCATGTAAGCCGCAGTGTGGGGGCATTTGCATGTGATTATGGTGCAATTTGCATGGCATTACCATATAGGTCTGCTGATCCCTGAGGAATTGCGCCTGGTGCCCTGACAGGCTGCAGCCATCGGGGAACAATGCCCCCTGCACCCCAATCATAGACAAAACAGTGTAGAATACCCGCAGCACCCCTCACTGGGCCAATCACGGGCATGGTTCAATTTCCCCCCCAACAGCTCGATCGCGGGCAGCAATGTGGCCCCCCCGAACATATCCCTGCTGATCCAGTGGACCGAAAAGGTCGATCGCAGGTAGTAAGTTTAATAACCCTCCTGAACATAGCCCTGGTGTGCTGTACCACCCACCCCACCCACTCTCTAAGCTCCCACCACCCCGCCTCCCCTGGCAGCTGGTGGTAGCAGCATCCCACCCACCTGCCACCCCACCACCCGCCGACTGACTGCCCTGTAGGGCTGCACGTCCGTGGTGGAGTACAGCCAATGGCATGCAGCCATACCATACATGACAGTTCAGATTTTTGAATGAATGAATTGATTCACAAATCTGGACTGTGATGTCAGTATGGGCTGCATGCCCATTGGCTTGGTCTCGCAATGGGTGTGCAGCCCCTGGCAGTCAGTTGATGGGTGTCAGGTGGTGGGATGATGCTGCCCACTGCCTGTGAGGGGTGACGGGGTAGTGGTGCTCGTGGGTGGGTGGGGTGAGGACACTAGCCACCAGGGCTATCTTTAGGGGGGGTTATTAAACGTACTGCCCACGATTAGGCATTTCGGTCCACTGGACCACCAGGGATACGTTCAGGAGGAGGAGTGGGTTATTTTACTTACTGCCTGCAATCGGGCATTTTGGTCCACTGGTTCATGAGGGATACATTTGGGGGGGTTATTTAACTTACTGTCCGTGATCGGGCATTTCGGTCCACTGGACCACCAGTGATACATTTGGGAGGGAGCCACATTGCTGCCCATGATTGGCCTGGTGTTGGGGGGGAGTACACAATGCCAGCGGTGAGCCACTGGGAGGGGTGGGAGGGATTTACAGTCGGGTGCCTGCAATTGGGCTGCAGGGGGGGCACAGGGACTGGGTTGGGGGCCAGCACAGGTGGCAGCTGCTGTGTTTCACCCTGCAATCCAGCAGCTCACCTGTGGGTGGCCCTCGACTTAGGCCTTTTTTTTTGCCTCCAAGTCGTGCAGGCTTGGTTGGGGGTTGTGGCTACACAACTCTGCACAGCCAGGCTGAATATCAGGCTCTGGAGTTCATGCATGGTTCCTCCCCTCCACTTGAGCATGCATTCATTTGCATTGCGCTGTTGCTCAGCCTGTTTTCAGTGGTGCAACTGTCTTCTACTGAATATCGCAGAATGGCAGAATTTCATACTTGCGCATGTGCAACCCTATTGCGTATGGTGCAACCATTTTGAATATCCCATCCAAAATACTTCAAAAAGGTGTTAACCAAGTCTAGTGAATGTGCAATGGCACCATGGCACAAGATCCTGTACTACCATAACAAACTGGTATTACTACACATGTGAGTGGGATACTATTCTTCATGAATCTGAGAATGGATGTATGTCCATAGTGGTACATGTGGTGTTGTGGGGGGGGGAGGTCTTCTCCTCTGCTACTTTTGGTGGTGGAGTTTAATGTACAATGAGTAATAGATAACCAATTGTAATGTTGTAGGTGTCTCAGTGGTATTCAATGGTGTGCTGCTTAATTATCTGTTGCTAATTAAGACATGTCCCTAGATCTTATTCACTTACTATTTCTATATCTCCTGCCAATGTTTCATTTTTATTATTGCAATAGTTATTAATGGACAGCATAGAGTATCTACATGTTTGTTAATGTGTTTTAATAGCCCTGTAGGGGTAATATGCTTAATAACACATAAACGGCTGCCATATTCAGCTAGAGGGTCATTGAGTAAACAGTAACATTATCGTTATGTTTGTGTTCTTCTTATTATAATAACACACATTTTAAAACTGTTTAAGGAACAGATTGTCATATAATTAGGTATACATGTATGTAAATTGAAGGTACATGTAATGTTTTTATGATGTTTCTGTGTAACAAATATGCATTATGACAATGTTATAACTATTGCGATTGATGGGCAGGCACTGCTTGTTCTGCACTGCATACTACCAATAATATATTTCTGAGTTTTCTTTCGGAGAAAACGTAATTGAAGAAACAGTGTAAGGGGAATCACCGGGAAAAAAAAATGAATTTCTTATATTAACTGTTCTGGATTGGATGGACATTTGTCTTGGAAAAAGATATATACATGGTGTCATAATTTCAACTTTGTGTGGCTTTTTGCAGATGAGAAGACTTGTTATATGCATGTAATACTGACTTAACAACATACATCTAGTTGGAGAGACAGCTGTTTCTGTAAAGAGATATGTGTTCATATGATAGTTGTATGAATGATGTAGTATTAGAAATTGATGTTTTAAAGAAAAACACTTTTACCTTGATATTTCATCTATTGATGTGATCATTTTTTTACTTGTTTGCTTTAATAGAGCCCGGGGAAGCTGCTGCTCTTGAACAAGTGGAGGTGAAGCAGGAAGCCGGCGCCAGCCCACCACGTAAGTGAAATCTGTTGTTGCTATTATCTGCATGCTTGAGAAGTACCATATGGTTGTCAACATTCGTGGTGATCAATGCTCCTGTTGATAACTACACCTTGCTGTCTTACTGCGTGACAGGGGGAGTGCACTGTCTGTTGGCATACTCACTGCAAATGTTCAATTGTCTGGGGTGTGAGCAACACCCCTTCATTGTGAGCCAGTACCACTTTCTTTTGTTTGTTGTGGGGGGCGAATCACTGTTGACATTATTTACTTTATTTGTGCTGTGACCTTACAAGGGTGGCAATGAGTTGATGACTGCAGATACCCAACCACCTAAAAAACACAACATGGTGGGAGGATATTGTAGTGACCTAAATGGTGTGCAATGCAGAAAGTGTCCAATTATGATTTTTTTGTATTTTTCTCAATGTACAAGTTCAAAATGTGCCTTGTAGTCTTCATGACCCCCTTTTCCCAGTTAAACTGAATAGCTGTGCAGTGTGTCTGTCTTCAGCCTTGCCAGCCTCATACTTACCTCTACAATCCAGTGTGATGCTGTTCAGTGCACTGTCACGTATGTGTATTTTTAAAAGGTGATCATGAACTGAGGGAATGTCGATAAAAGTAATAATACAGTGAATAATGGGACTGTTTGCATGTCACACTATGAATATTGTACATTTCTATATAGCACTATGGAAGTTGTCTCACCACATGTAAAATGCAGTATTATGACTACTTGCAGTGGTGCAAATTCCACTACATCATACGCTGCGTATTACTGGGTTGGGTGCTATTAAAATGAGTTCTTGAGTAGTGAAACTGTGTTCAATATTGGGCCACAGACATCACATTGCTACATTATTCAATGCTGCATGGCCTTGCGACACACAGTGTCATACTTTGAATGAGCACCTATACTGTCAAACTGTGTTTTTCATACTTTACTATATGATGCTGTGGTTGCTGTGCGAAATCACTTTTTGGCACAGTGTGAGGACATAACAGTGAGACTGTATGTGAGTAAAGGTGGTAATATGTCTATTCAAAACATTTGTTGCGAGATGAGCATTACATGCTATCATTACAATCAGGTATTAGATATTTCCCATACACTGTAGTAGGTTTGAAAATGTTGTGTATTTATATACAAAATGTTTAACACTGTAACTTATTTTTCACCTGCTAATGTACTGCACAGTTGTTTTTTTCTCACAGCACTATAAAAAACATCTTTTTCTGCCCTGCTATATCTAACAGCCAGAGGGACACGCTAATGCCTGTCATCCTGTGCAGGGTGCGAGTCCTTTGTCATCAGTAAGAAAGTTTGTTACTATTACACTATCAATGTTAATGACAGCAAATCAATAATTATTATTGATAATTGTTAATTTCATATTATACCATGGCAAAGACAAAGCCTGGGCTCCCATTGGTGACTATGGGACTGTAAGCATCATGTTATCGCAGCACAACATCACAGCTCTAGTCCCAGCACCAGGGTGACCAGATAAGTTTTTGGAAAAACAAGAAGTCACTACATGTAGCTGCTTGACAGTGCAATCCCACATTTCTCATTCACACTCTCAACCGCCTTTAACCTACTGTGAGTGCTTCTGACTCGGCTGCTAGTGATCGCTGGCCATGACAGTGCAAATTGTCCCTATGTTGCTCATTTTCCCAGCAGATATAGTGGAATAACTCCCTGTCCCCCACTGACAGACAGTGTGTCCATTTTCCTAAAAAAAAAAAAACGTCATTATAGACAGCATTTAAATATATGTGTCCACTGGTCCATCAGCACAGTAATTGTGTACAACTTGCCAGGCAAAACACCTAAAGAAATATTCACCAACATTATCCTTGACTATAAACAGATGTTTTAACTGAAAAAAAAATATGTCAATTTAGACATCATTTCAATTTCCACGTCAGCAGGAGCACGAGGCCTTTCAGATTGCCACAATCCTGTGATTACCGCTCACTTTGTCAAACTCCTGCACTGTTACCATGAACATTGTAAATTAAACAAATTATTGATAAAATGACAGTCACATTCAAATAGGCAGTGCACAAAACTGTACTGCATTCCTGGAAATCAGTAAGTGCTCAAACAACCCGTAACTGGTATTACTTTTCCTCAACCGCCCTGCGGTTGATTTTAAACCCATTCAAAAAAAAAAAATACTAATTAAAAAAATATTACCCAGTTTCATATTGGAATCTTAGTGTGTGGACTGCTGTACTTTCCTGGGAGGGGGTGGGTGCAGCAGGAGATAGCAGACACACAATAACATTACAGAGGGACTGTTTCTCTATTCATTGTGCCTAACCACTGAGAAATGAAATTGTAAAATACTTTTTAAGACTTTTTGTAAAAATGTTTTGTTTTATTAGTACCAACAAGCCATTGTATAATAGAATAATGTCCTTTGGGGTGTGTGTTGTGCTGGGATAATGTTACTTTTTGGGGTGATTAGTTGCACTTCGCCTGTGGCCTCTTGTCTAATGATGACAGGCGCGACGTTATCACACCACAACACTTACCGTGGAGTGCATTATTGCTTTAATGTCAGATAGTACATTGAAGAACCTTATTACTGCTGTGCCACGTTGTTTTGAAGAATTTTACTGCGTGACAGTGCAAAAGCACAGTGATGTAGACATTATGGGCATCGAACGGTACAGCAATGAATTAAATGTCTTTACTTTGAGTAGATTTTACCATACTGCAGTTTAAGTTTTAGGTTAGTTGTCTGAATGTCTTATAGTTATGCTACCTAGAAATCTGTCATTTATGTTCTTTATGTACTTGAAGATGTCTGGTATGGTTTTGGAGCGCATGTCATATCAGTGACTTAATTATTTAAAGTAGTGACGTGTGTTGAGGGCCTGAAATATGGGTAAAAAAGCTGTTTGCTTTCAAACTATCAGTAAAGTGATCATGATTGTGTACACATGAAAAGTATGATAGTGTTAATGTCAAGGTAGTTTGTTTTTTAGTGCAGAGATGACTACACATTATAGGCAGACATGGTGAAGTAAAAATTCTCACACTTGATGAGTGGGGTACCGCAGGGCTTTGTCCTGGGTCCAATCCTGTTTAATGCATACATATCGGACATCAGGGAGGGTATAGGGTGTGAAATGAGTCTCTTCGCTGATGACTCCAAGATGGGAGCAGTAGTTGAGGGAGAAGAGGTGAGGTTGGCCCTGTAAGGGGACCTGGACACCCTGGAAAGCTGGGCTCACACATGGAAATTAAATTTCAATATCACCAAGTGCAAGGTGTTGCATCTTGGGTGGGGAAACCCTAAACACAGATACACCCTGGGAGGGGAGGTGCTGGAGGCCTCAATAGGGGAAAAAGACCTAGGGGTCATGGTGGATGCATGTATGAATAACTATGAGCAATGCAGGAGAGCAGCTAGCAAGGCAAACAGGATGTTGGGATGCATCATAAGGAGGATCACCTCTAGGAGCAAGGAAGTAATTCTGCTGCTGTACAATGGACTGGTTAGACCACACCTTGAGTACTGTGTACAGTACTGGACACCACACTTGAAGAGGGACATACAGCTCCTGGAGAGAGTACAGAGGAGGGCAACTAAGATGATACGAGGGCTAGGGGATTTGACGTATGAGAACAGACTTGAGGAGCCCTGCCTGTTTTCATTGGAGGAGAGGAGAGACAGGGGGGACATGATTGAGGTCTTCAAGTACCTCAAGGGAATAAATAGGGTAAACATGGAGGGGATCTTTAGACTAAAGCAGGGAGTTATCACCAGAGGGCATGGTTTGAAGTTGGAAGGTGGAAGGGTGAGGGGGGAAAAGAGGAGGAGGTTTTTCACTGAGAGGGTGGTGGACCCTTGGAATGCACTGCCTGGCGAGCTGGTCCAGAGATCCACAGTGGAGGGCTTCAAGAGAGGGTGGGACAGACATAGAAAGTGGATGTATCAGATGATGGCCTGGTCAAGGGGGGTGGGAATGGATGATAGGGGTTTCTGGAACATAAGGGGGGGCCTCGGCACCCAACTAGGGATGTAAGGTTCGAGGAGACTCGATAGACCGTGAGGTCTAACCTGCTGGCAAATAGTATGTTAGTATGTTAGTACTGTAGACACGAATGGCAAAAACTAACAGAAACGCAAGCGCAAAGGAAAATGCAAAGGATAACGCATATGGTAGCGTATACATCAACGGTAGGTGAAATTAGTACGGAACCGCAAGCGAAAAGGGCAATGGTAACAGTAATGTCAGCATACAGGCTGGTTTTCCCCAAAAGCTGCACAGAGAAAGACAGTGAGTACAAAGAATGTATGCATAATAATGGGTATCGGAGCAGAAAATGAGGACTTGGAGTACTAAATAGGTTATATCTCAGGAACTGTACGACGTAGAAAAAAAAATTAAAAGTCATATGATTTACTACAGTCCTGGCTAGTTTTGTACTTAGCTTCTGTTAGGGGCCTAGGCATTTTTCTGATGAAAAGTCCGTATCTCGCACCGTTTCCAAGATACGGGCCCTGAAAGGCGCGGCGAATGCCGTAATGTTATCCTATGGGAAAAAAAGAGAAGTTCAGAGTGCCATAACTTTGCCTCCCTGTAATATTTTTTCACCAAACCACTGAAAGGCACATCTGTGGGCTGTTGGCTGTGTTCCTTCCAAATTTCAGGAAAAAAGACCAAACCGTTATTTTGCAGCAGGGTACCAAAGGATTCCTGTAATGTGTCGGGCGCCGTAATGTTATCCTATGGGAAAAGCATCAACTTTGGAGTACCATAACTTTTCCACCATACAATATTTTTTCAACAAAACACTGAAAGACACATCTGTGAGATGTCGGCTACGTTCCTTCCAAATTTCAGCCCACAACTCCAAACCGTTCTTTTGCAGCGTAGTGCCAAAAAATTACTGTTATTTTAGGCATAGTGTCGCCAAAAATAGTGTTGTGATTTACGAAAGCTTTAGCAAAAAATTTCATGACACTTTCATGAGTGCGACACTACTTTGCGAAAGTACTTTTTCCAGAAATCTGAAAAACATATTTCTGGGGTGTTTTATCCCAAAATAAAGACATGACTAGCATCCTCAGGGCCTGACTAGGTGAATACAAAAAGAATTAGGTTGCTAGAGGGTCTCAATTTTAAATGCCAAGCATTTTTCTGATCACTAACTGAAAACAAGATGGCGGATTTATGACAGTAACAGGGCCATTTGCGACAGTAAAAAGTGCATTTGCGACACTGTCAAACTTTTTGTTAACTTTTCCGTTGACTTATAATGGGAAATTGTTTTTTGAATAACTTTTGAACCGTTTAATATTTTTTCATGAAATCTTCAAAAGGCACATCGGGGACCCCGGCCGCACATTCCCTGAAGATTTCATGCAGGTCGCACAAACTGTGTGACCTGTCGGTGCGACAGCAGAATTCCAGAAAAAGCGTAAACGCATGCGCAGATCACGCTTAATAACTCTGCAGCCGTATATCCAACCGGCACAAAACTTGGCAGTCCCAAGGCCTATGGTTCTTGATCATGTATTCCAAATTTCAGGTAAATCCATCAACAGTTGCAAAGTTATTAAGGTGCAAAATTTTGGGTTTAACATAGAAATGGCTCCTCAACCCTAACTATGGTAGCACTACTGTGCTATCATAATATATATATATATTGCAATATCTTGTAAGTCTCTGGACAAAGATCATGATTAACTAAAATTCCTGTTTGATAAGCTTATTCCAGCATAGGTTTTTGCTTATGATTGAACTTCCACTTGAATCTGGTGGGGAAAACAGTGTATAGCAATATTAATTAATTATTTGTATTCCATCTGAAAGGATTATGAGTTACCAAATCATATACTGCGCCTGGGATATACTCATGATGTCTCGCCCTGTATCTCAAGTATAAGGGGCTGCTTTTGCTATTGCTTTCGTGCGTTTCTAAAACAAGGCCAGATTCCAACACTAGATGTCTCTCTCCAGCTCCTGAAGACCCGCAGCTGATTCAGAATTTAAAGGATATGAACTGGTAAAAAAAAAGTGAGTTTTAGGAGATGTCCAAATAATTTTGAATTTCCTTGATGAATTGTACCCTTTAACATGTTGTTCTGTTCTATGCCTCCTGTTGCTAGATATTATATTCTCGGTAAGCATTCATTTATGTGCCAGGACTCCACCCCCCAATACTCACATACACACACACACACACACACACACACACTCTCAAGAGAAAATAAATGTGCCCATTTTACAGTCTGAGCAAAAGCATTTCAGGGTGGCATTACACAAATTTTACATGCATCCTAGCTCTGTTTTTTGGGGGGGAATATTAATATAATATGTTGAATATTGTAATTCCCCTATTGGGTTCTGGTCGAGCACTTTGCCTATCTGAAATAAAGAAAATCCCAGTGCCTGAGATTTTTTGGGAGGGACGAATGTTGATTATTTACATAAAAAGTTACAAAATAATAGTGGTAAATTGTTTATTGAGTCCAGCTGTTTGATTATTAGCAATGAAGAAAACAATTAAAACCTATGTAACAAAAAAGGATTCAGTACACTTATTACCTTAACGCCTGTTTGTTGGTCATTATTTTTGGCCCCTACAGTACAAATATTAGATCATTAATAGATTGATTTGACACATACAGGTTCAGCTAATGCAAAGTAACTGCAGGTGGGGAAGGTCAAGATGTGTTTCTCTAAAATACTAGCATTTTTAAATTATATTCTAGGATTAAAATAGTGTGTCCATGTTTCAGCGCTTTCTTGGCAACTAGTCGCACTATGATTTATTTTATTAAAAGGAGTCTCTGTTCGTCATAACTATAAAATGATGACAACATTTTGATTCACCTTCCAGAATATCTGAATTACACTCAAGCTGTGCACTGTAGAAATATTGCATCACCTTATAATTTGTATAAACTGCAGATTAATAACACCAATTTATATGGTGTTGTATGGATGTCAGAACTCACAATAACTGTAAAAACAAGTAACTGGAATGAAATTCCAGCCTTGAAAAGAAATTCCAGATGTGCCTCCCTTCTTTTATTTCATTAAAGTAAGAATACCAAATTGAATAAGCTCCTGCGTGAGATAGATATATATATAGATAGATACTGTAGATAGATAGATAGATAGATAGACAGACAGACACAGACAGACAAACTGATGGTGGTAGCACCGTATAACACATTGCATGCCTATTGGATCAGCCTCAGAATTCAGAATTCCTCTATTCAGATGTAATATACATTGTAGGAAATATCATTTCTTGCATTTTTGCACTTTGTTTGCTGCAGCTATCCGTTCCGTGTTTGTCATATCGATTTATTTTGAAAGGCCATCATAATTCACAACAGAATCATATATCAAACTAAGGCAGCACCTTGACTGCCATAAAATATTAGTTGTGATGCTAAAAGCAGCTATGTGGTCCATCCCTTTCTTCTGGTCGATAATTTACAAATATTCCCACTGAGATGAAACATTTAGAAAAGAGATGACTCCCATTAAAAGGCAAAGGTTGGAAACGTCAGAAAATATCTATCAAACACTGAAAAAAATTCGAAGCCCCCTTTTTGCCTCTTCAGTGTGATTTGGCAGCATTTCAACAATGCTTATTTTAATAGGTTTATCCTAAAATGATGGTGGTTTCAAGTTATGCGGCATAAGACAATGCTTTGAAAATATCAACTTACAGTAGTTCCTACTTGCAAGTTTCTTTTCTTTGGTAATAGAGTTTCATGAGCTATCAAATACCCTTTTTCTTTCATCAATCTCTGTGTATCTGTATTTATATATCTCTGTATCTCGGGCATATTCGGAACAGGCAAAGCTGTAATCTTATTGTCTGACGCTTTATGATATCGCAATTCTGTAGGTAAGGCAACGGGGGGGGGGGGATAAAAACAAAATAAACCAATGATAAAAAAATGGACAAAAATGTTAACCATTTATTTACCTGTTGATATGGTTTTCAATAAATTGATCCTTTTTACTGAGTAAATATACCAATTCTGGCCCACTATTGCTGCAACAGTTAAACAGTTTTAGAGGATGAATTACTTTTGAATAATTTCTGACTGCCTCCTTAGGGAATTTCAAAACTCCTGTGGGAAAAAAATGCTCTCTTTACTTTGGTTAACCTCAGAGATCAATCTTCAGTGCTTCATGGAAAAAAGACAACCTGGAGGATTTAAGATAATTTGTCAGACAAGGAAATAGATTTTGGAATGTACCTCAACACATTCAGTAATATGAGAGCTTTATACTCAAATATTGCTAGTTTTAACATCTCAGGAAAAAAAACTATAGCAAGTAACAACTTCGCCATTAAAATGACAGTCGGGGTGTAACACGCTTTTGTAATTTTAAGACACAAAAAGTTAGGATTGTTATTGGTTCTGTTGGAAAATAATATTGTAGTACTCTTGCATGCAGGGGCGGGGCACCAGTTAAAGGATTCCAAGTGGTAAGAATGTCACCACCCCCTGAGTTGTAGTGGTAGTAGTAACTCAGTAGAAACGTGAAAACAATATGCATTACTGGTTTTAACACCACATTGCCAGTTTGAACATTATGCCCTCTCCCCATGTTGCCTTCCCATTCCAAGCTGGTAATTTTCCTCTGATTGCCAAGACTTCACATTCTGCAGTCAGTGGCTAAGATCTGAGTGCTGCACAGAGACTTAAGGCATCCGGGGCGGGCTTCACAGGAGCAGGATTGGGAGGAGGCACACAGGTACTTGAATGGTATAAGCTAAATTATCAATTTTAGTGAGTTGTGTGTTCTGAGAGGCTTTTAATTAAAACTTGGGTCGCTTTCTTCATTCGAGGTGCATTTCATGATGCAAACACAATTAGGAGACACCCTGGTTTAGTGGTTAAAGCACAGCTCAAGCTTAGAAATTGGGATGTCCAGGTTCGTATCCCACAACAGTCAGTTACTGGACGCAAGTCTCTAAACAAGTCACACAACATTCCTCCGTGGTTCAGTCTTTCTTTATTTTGGGCATAGTGTCGCAAAGTAGTGTATGCATAATTTGTGAAAGCTTTACTTCAAAAATTGCAACACTTTGGAGTGCTACTACTTACTTGAAAGTACTTTTTCCAGAAATCTGAAAAACATATTTCTGGGGTGTTTTACCCCAAAATAAAGACATGGCTAGCATCCTCAGGGCCCGACTAGGTGAATACAAAAAGAATTAGGTTGCTAGAGGGTCTCAGTTTTAAATGCCAAGCATTTTTCTGATCACTAACTGAAAACAAGATGGCGGATTTGCGACAGTAACAGGGCCATTTCCGACAGTAAAAAGTGCATTTGTGACACTGTCGAAGTTTTTGTTAACTTTTCCCGTTGACTTATAATGGGAAATTGTTTTTTGAATAACTTTTGAACCGTTTAATATTTTTTCACGAAATCTTTGAAAGGCACATCGGGGACTCTGGCCACATGTTCTCTGAAGATTTCAGGCAGGTCACACAAACTGTGTGACCTGTAGGTGCGACAGCAGAATTCCAGAAAAAGCGTAAACGCAGGCACAGATCACGCTTAATAACTCCGCAGCCGTATATTCGACCAATACAAAACTTGGTAGATCCCAAGGACTATGATTCTTGATCATGTATTCCAAATTTCAGGTAAATCCATCAAACAGTTGCAAAGTTATTAAAGTGCAAAATTTTGGGTTTAACATAGAAATGGCTCCTCAACCTAACTATGGTAGCACTACTGTGCTACCATAATATATATATATATATATATATATATATATATATATATATATATATATATATATATATATATATTAGAGGCAAAAACTCTGTTTAATGCATTAGTTAGGGTTGTCTCACAGCGACAAAAGTGAGAAATTCGCTGTTAGGGTTGAAAACCCCCTTGGACCCCCTGCCCACCCTCCAACTGGCATTTGTGGAAGTATAGGACAATGGGGTGAGAGTTAGGACCGACGACCCCAATGCATATCCCAATGCTGGTTGGGGGTGGGCAGGGTCCAAGGGGTTTTTAACCCTAACAGCGAATTTTCTCACTTTGTCACCGGGGAACAACCCTAACTAATGCATTAAATGGAGCTTTTTGCCTCTAATTCCTTCTTTTTGAGAATGATAATGAAAAATAGTGAATGTAATGCAGCGGCGGGAGCGCGGGGCCCGAGGCATAGTAACAGGAACAGCAACGCAAACAGAAGCGCTAACAGTGGCGCACATGGTAATGCAAGTGCGAATGAGAACAGAAAGTGTAACGCACACGGTGGCATAGACGGGAACGGTCTGCCACGTGATGTGTTGTCACATAGTAACATGGTGCCTGCAAACGGAAATTTCAATGGGCATGATGACGCAAACTAAAACAGAAAGAGAAACAGTACTGTAGACACAAATGGCAAAAAATAACAGAAATGCAAGCGAAAATGAAAACGCCAAGGGTAACGCACATGGTGGCGCAGACATCAACAGTAAGTGAAACGGGTACTGGACTGCAAGCAGAAAGGGCAACAGTAACAGTAATGTAAGCGCACAGGCTGGTTTTCCCAAAAAGCTGCATAGAGAAAGTCAGTGAGTACAAAGAATATATGCATAATAATGGAAATCAGAGCAGAAAATGAGGACTTGGAATACTAAATAGGTTATATCTCAGGAACCGTACGACATAGAAAAAAACCTTAAAACTCATATTATTTACAACTGTCCTAGCTAATCTTGTACTTAGCCCCCAGTAGGGGGTTAAGCATTTTTCCGACGAAAAGTCCGTATCTCGCACCGTTTCCGAGATACAGGCCCTGAAAGGCGCGGCGAACGCAGTAATGTTATCCTATGGGAAAAAAAGAGAAGTTCGGAGTGCCATAACTTTGCCTCCCTGTAATATTTTTTCACCAAACCACCGAAAGGCACATCTGTGGGCTGTTGGCTGTCTTCCCTCCAAATTTCAGGAAAAAAGACCAAACCGTTATTTTGCAGCAGGGAGCCAAAGGATTCCTGTAATGCGTCGGGCGCTGTAATGTTATCCTATGGGAATAAACATCTACTTTGGAGTGCCGTAACTTTGCTGCCATGTAATATTTTTTCAATACAACACAGAAAGGCACATCTGTGAGATGTCGGCTGCATTCCCTCCAAATTTCAGCTCAAAACTCCCAACCGTTCTTTTGCAGCGCAGTGCCAAAGAATCGCTGTCACTTTCCCACAGGTAGAAAACTACTGTCGCAATTTCCGAAAGCTTTCGCAAAAAAGTTAGACACTTTCGTGAGCACAAAAGTAATTTGCGAAAGTACTTTTTACAGAAATTTGAAAAACGTATTTCTGGGGTGTTTTACCACAAAATAAAGACATGGCAAGCATCCTCAGGGTCCGACTAGGTGAATACAAAAAGAATTAGGTTGCTAGAGGGTCCCAAATTTAAATGCCAAGCATTTTTCTGATCACCAACTGAAAGCAAAATGGCTGATTTGCGAAAGTAACAGGCCCATTTGTGAAAGTAAAAATGCATTTGCGACACTGTCGAACTTTTTGTTAACTTTTCCCATTGACTTATAATTGGAAATTGTTTTTTGAATAACTTTTGAACCGTTTAATATTTTTTCACCAAATCTTTGAAAGGCACATCGTTTGCATTACCGTTCTCATGTACGCATCCGCGTACGTTACCCTTTGTGTTCTTGTTTGCGCTTGCGGTTGCGTTACTGTTACCATTTGCATTTCCACTACTGTTTCTGTTTGTGTTTCTGGCACCCCTTTCATTTGCATTGCATTTCTCTCCGATTTTCATCTTCGTTGCTATTACTGTACCATTTGCATTCAATTCGTTACTATTGCCATACGCATTGTAACCCGTGTTTCCATCTGGCGCTTGTTGAGGTTGCATTTCTGTTTCCTTTGATGTTATTGTGGCTGTTACCATTACCATTTGTGTTTACAACTGTGATAACGTGACCGTGCGCATTATGGTTTGCGTTTCTGTACGCGCTTCTGTTTGCGTTTCCACTTCTGTTTCCTTTGGCGTTATTGTTCATGTTAACTTTACCATTTGCATTTACAATTACGGTACCATGACTGTGCGCGTTACAATTTGCGTTTCTGTGTGCACTTGCATTCGCGTTTCTGTTTCCTTTGGTGTTATTTATGCTGTTAACATTTCCATTTGTGTTTCCAATTGCCATACCATGCATGTCACTGTTTGCATTTCCTTACATGGTTGCATCTCCTTTTGTGTTACTTTTCACTTTGGTGTCACTTTGCACTTGCGTTTCTATTAACGTTTGCGTTTCCATTTATGTTTCTGTCACCATGTGCGCAACCGTTAGCAGTTGCGTTTCCATTGCATATACCATTACTATGTCACAAAACATCACATGGTGGGAGCGTGGGGCCCCGTGCACCCACCACCACATTCCATTCACTATTTCTACTGCAGATCCTCAAAAAGAAGGGAATTTAGAGGCAAAAAAATCAATTTAATACATCAGTTAGGGTTGTTCCACAGTGACAAAAGAGAGGAATTTGATGTTAGGTTGAACCCCCTTGCACCCCAGCCCCACCCTGCCCCCAGCCAGCATCAGTGTCTGTTGGGTCGTCGGTCCTAACTCTCACCCCATTCTCATATAGTTCACCACCTCAGCTTTTACACATGTGATGTGGTGAGAGTTAGGCTGACGACCTAACGCATACCCCGTGCGGCTGGGGGCAGGGTGGGGGGTGGGTAAGGGGGATTTCAACCCTAACATTGAATTTCCCTGCTTTTGTCACTGTGGAACATTCCTAACTGATGCATTAAATGGAGTTTTTTGCCTCTAATATATATATATATATATATATATATATATATATTATAGCAGGTATAGTTATAGTTGGCAGGCCACTTCTATGTTAAACCTCAAAGTTTGCACTTTAATAACTTTGCAACCGTTTATCTGATTTGCTTGCATTTATCATTGCTCATTGTCCAACCATAGATCTCTGGATCTGGAAAGTGTCATTCTGGTTAGATGTACAGTTGCTGAGCAGTGGAGTGTCAAAAATGTGAAAAATCCTCAAGTTTTGTGCAATTTTTTGT
Source organism: Neoceratodus forsteri (assembly GCA_016271365.2). Classification (NCBI taxonomy): domain Eukaryota; kingdom Metazoa; phylum Chordata; order Ceratodontiformes; family Ceratodontidae; genus Neoceratodus; species Neoceratodus forsteri. Next base: position 1,285,269,372 of record CM057453.1, read on the forward strand.
CAGGCTCCAGAGAGTAAACGGTGTGTGAGTCTGGCTTCAGATGTGCATTTGTATATATGGCCTGGGTCAGGGTGGTGCCTTTTGATTTGGTGAAAAAACATTAATCCATTCAAAAGTTATGGAAGTTTTTCATGTCCCATTTTAGCCTATTGCAAAATTTATATGGGCAATGCGAAAATGTTTGCGAAAACCTTTTTGTTTTCGTGCTCCGAATTTTTGTTTTTGTGCTGCCGCCATCTTGTTTTCAGTTAGCGAGAGACAAAAAACATTGTAAATCAAAAAATAGTGCCTCTTACTAAATATCAACACTCGTGTTTACCTATTCGGGCTGTGAGGAACTTGCTCCGGCACCAGTTTTTGTGCAGGTAGTCTGAAAATATGTTTTTCTAAAATTTTCCACCATTTTGCTGTTTTGTTGTTGTGCACAGAATATTTTTGGTACATGGCTAAAAAATAGTTGCGTGACAACATATTTTTTGCTGCACGGCAACATTTTTATTTGTGTGGCAACATCTTATTATAACAAATAGGAATGCCGTGAAGACAAAAAACTTGTCATGAAAACAATGGTTATAAACATTGTCCCATAAGCTGTTTATTTGTCAGCTCACTGCAAGTAAAGGGTTAGGACTTTTGAGCTGACATTTGCAGGGTGACAAACCCTTGACTCAGAGATGTTACTTTTGCTGGTTTGGTGAAAAAAATTTCAACCGGTTCCCTAGTTACGGCATTCTGAAGTTGAGAAGTTTCCTATAGAATAACATTGTGGTGCCCATGATGCCTTTTGGTGCCCATATCTCGAAAACGATTCAAGATATGGTAATTTCGCTACCTGTAGCACAGTCCACCTTTGGGTGGACTGTGCTTCTGTGGAGGTTTTGAAGTCATGATTATTTCTGCAGTGGAATTTTTTTCTTAGTTGCTATGGTTACTGAAATATTGCCAAACTACTGTTGCAAGGCTTCCTTTTTATGACTATAGGGCTGTGGTATGACACCGTACTTATGTGTAAGTGGGAGTGCAGGGCCTGTAGGGCTGCACTCCCAGTTATGCATCTCAGTATGTACAATTGGGGAGCTTGAGGAGAGTGCAGGGCCCAGAGGACCTGCACACCCTCCCCAAAGAAGTGTTCTCATCAGACCCCTGTTACAGGGGGTACAGTGATCCCTCCTCTAAAATTTTAGGGGTATACTGCTACCACGCAACTTGTATACCTCTATCATGCAATTGTATGATCACACAAAAGTATACTGGTAGTGCAATATACTGACACCATGCAACATGTATACCTCTACCATGACATTGCGTGATCACCACTGTACATGTAGTGAATCCTCTTCACAGACAGATGAACATGAATTTTGTTTTTTTTTTACATGATTCACATACATCTATACATGAATGGGAACACTGCCCCAAAGTCTTAATTTTTCTGTGCAGAATGATATGGGTCCCACATATGCATATTATTATGCCCCCCAAAAATATGACTTTGAGGGGGGAGCACAGGGCTGGGAGGGCCTGCACTCCCAGATATGTATTTCAGTATGCAAAAATGGGCAGTGTGAGGGGAGTGCAGGGCCCATTTGGGAGTGTAGGGCCTGGAGAACCCATGCTCCCACATATATATATCACTATGCAAAACTGGGCAATGTGAGGGGAGCGCAGGGCCCGGAGGGCCCACTCTTCCACAACCACATACCACTTACATTGCACTTTCTTAAAAAGAAGGGAAATTCTTTGCAAAGACTCTTTTAATGCATCTGTTAGGGTTGATAGCACAGCAACAAAACCATGGAAATTCCACATTAGGGTTCTACACCTACCACCACCCACCCTCCACACACAAACAGGCTACCTCTCACCTCATTCTCCCTATATTGTACTGTGTCAGCTTGTTTACACATGGAATGGGGTGAGTTTGGCCTGATGACCCCATGGCACATCCCAATGCCTGTTTGTGTGTGGAGGGTGGGTGGAGTGGGTTGTAGGAGGGAATCTAATGTACTTCCACATTTTTGTCACTGTACATCAACCTCAACTGAAGCATTAATATAGTAGATAGAGGATGGTTCGACTGAAGATATCATATTTATCTCCAGTCGAGGCCAATGATATCATGATATCTCATGAGTGGTGAAGCCATGTGTGAGATATCCTGATGTCATTGGCCTTAAGTGAAGATAAATATGATATCTTCAGTCAGGCCACGTCAGGTTCTGTTTATACAACATAAATGCTGGGTTGCCAAGACAACCACCTACATAAGTTTTAGACAACCCACCACATCCTCCACTTAAGACAACCCACCACATATCTTATTGATGAGGCAGGACTATCAGCCAACCTCCCCTCTTTTTCCAGCAGCTCTGACACAGTGCTTTCAGACTGATTTGGCATTTTTCCTGTAACTCCAGAGCAATGCTCCTGTGTTTTCATGTAGATTATATTATTTGCTATGGCTGCTTCATTATTCTGTTTTCCAGTATAACCAATGAAAGCTTATGGGAACAAGTTTCTTGTAGATGGCTTCAGATTTCTGTAAAATATAGAAATCCCTGTAGATGTGGGAGCCCTGTAGCTATAATTGGTAAAGAAATAAATATTTTAAATAAAAACTTATGTGGTTGATCCTGCCGTTTCCTTGTGGTGTCACCAAACAGTTTAATTTCTCAGATCCTAAATTTGTAGTGTGACCGAGCACTTTCAGAGCTGACAGAGATTCAAAAGGAGGCACTCTCACTGTGAAATGTTAGAAATACAGTGCCTTTTTGCTAATATTGTGGAGCTTTGTTACAATCCAGCTACCAACAGTAGAAAGAGAAGAGAGTGCGAGGTGACAGCTTCAGAGATGTGAACGGGAATGAGTGTTGCTATAGTAACACTCATTCGTGCTCGCAAAGTTGCTGACTCGTGCTCTCTTTTGAGTATCCTGGCATGCATTGTGGCACCTGCAATGCTTTGCATTTTGCCATGATCATGACTGGGAACTGAAGGAGGCAAACACAGTTGTTTGAGTATAGTGTAAATGCTCTGACAACTGTGCTTAAACATGGAAGTAAAATCATTTCAGAAAACAGTTTAAAAACTGCATGTCAGTGTGGACAGGGCCTAAATGTGTTGTGTCTCCTTGGGAGACAAAGTTACTGTATACGTGGTATTCAATAAATTAAGCTGGGCTTGATTCAACCCCCACCCAGTGAGCTGTGACCCTTTATGAGTTGAAATAATTAATTACATTTGAATAGCAACACTTACAGACCCCAAAGTTATCCCAGTTGCTGGACACAGATAAAACCCTAGCTGGTTCCCTGCCCCGAGGTGTGGGGCCCCAGTACCATGATACTGCCATTATCCATATTTATTTATTGAAATTATTTTACCATGTAAACATACAAAGATGCTAAAATATAATTTAGAGATGCCTTGGGGAAGGGGGTCAATGGACAAAAAGCAATATTATGCACAGATTATAAACAGTATTATGTAGTATAAGTTAGTACAGTATTGGAGCACTGGAAGATGTTTTGACAGTATTATATAATGCCAGCTGCAATACCACAAATGTAAAAGATTACAAATATATAAAAGTATGTAAGTGTGTCCACATGCGCCATCCAGACTGGCTCCTGGGTGCTAGGGATGGTTGGGAGTGAAGACAGAAAAATGCAAAATAGTGTTTGGCAGATGACCTCATTGCTCCAACACCATACTAATTAGGTCATTGTGGCTCTGATTCTAGCCTCTAGCTTGGAGGAGCTTGTCTCATTCAACATGTGTACCATGATGGGTGAGCTTGCCCAGCCCCTCCTGAAACTTTGAAAAGGAGTAAGTTCTCAATGAGTGAGGCCAGTGCAGAAGGTCTGAGAGTATAGGAAAGCTGCAGTTGGCACAAACAGAAGAGGAAGTATAATCCAGGCAGGATCAGGGCAAGGGATTAGGAGCACCTGGATAGGATGTTCACCCTGGCAGGCAACAAGCATGGTTGGCAACAAAAGGAGGACTTGGCATTAGCCAGGAAACATGGAGGAGAAAGTAGACATGAAAGTAAAATTATGTTTTATGTCTGCTATCATGTGAAATACAGGGCCAGGACTAAAACACAATATTTTTTTGTAAGGTTGGGGTGTGTGTGTAGACATGTATTAGGTTGTTAAAAAATAAGAATGATACTACTTGACTGACCATTTCCATATTTCTGCTGTCTACATGTTCCCCAAATCTCAAAAGCTGAATTACTGTATTTTACAGTAGTAACCACTTTGAACAGCAGTACTACAGAAGCAGATATGTGAACATTCATCTTGGCCCAGTTTTCTTGTAACTAAGATGCTGAGCAAGTAATTTACTGTAGCAGCACTCAAGAAGCAAAACAGGTCTTTAAAACTGATTAGGGAATGCAATTTTGCTAATCAAGCAATCAAATGTACAGAGAAGAGTTTCTTGATTAGCAGTCTTACTGCAAAATGTTAAGCTAATAGAAGTCATTTTATGCTTGGTGACACAGTGAAGAACTTGAAGGGGTGCTTGGAATGAATAAAAGTCAAGCAATAGCGAGAGAGCCCAATAGAATAAAAACAGAAATTCAAAGCTGAGAAACAATGCACATTACTTAAAATAATAGCAGCATAGTTGATCTCTAATTGGTCTTTTCACTATTGGGAGCTACTGTACATGTGAATTGCATGTTATCAGTCTGTGGAACTGTGTACAGAGATGGCAGCTCATGCACACTGTACACCAATGGCTTGCACTAGCCCCAGTCACTGCCTGTACTTATGCAGAGCCATCTCACACACCAGGCTTTTAATCAGAAGCCCAGCCTGGCCAGATAATGGATGCCACTGCACCACAACTTCAGGGGGTCATGAAAAATATACCCTTAGGGAGCACACTGTTTGATAAACAAAAGAGGAATCTGGTTTTCTGGCCCAGTGTCCCAGTGCCCTCAATAGCAAGGGGAAGGCTTGGCATGGGCCAACATTTTTCAGAGGGCAACTCCCAGCCCCAGGAAAAGCTGTAGTAGAGGGTGGAACAAGATTTATGGTGGGTTTCCCTGACATAAGATTTGCATCCCCTTGACCACCAAATGCCATGTACAAGTGGCAGCATGCCCTGAATTTTGGCAATTCCCCCTGTCCCCAAAGGCTCCTCATCCTAGTCTTTCATTTTTAGGGCTGCAGTTGGTGTAGCCCTGCAGTTCATTTTTTTCTTATACAGTTTCTTGAGTTTTTATAGGTTTTCTCCCGGCCCCCTACACCCACATGTCCCCGATGTAGCACACATGTGTGGATGCATGCACGCATATGCCGTTCGGGAAGTCCCTTCCTTCCAGTCATGCCGTTAACTGCCTGTACTGGCACCGAACCTCCATTCAGTGATGGTGGGACTATGGGTGGGTGACTCACCCCTTACCCAGGAGAGGATAGCCAATGCTCGATCCTGCTCCCACCTCCCTTCCCCCTGTGCCAGCACCCCAGCGACCCAAGGTTGTTCCTGAACCCGGGTCACCAGGGTAGCGCAAGGTGTGGCATTCAGTGCCTCAACCCCCAATGCAATGGGGCCAGCCTGCCCTGCAGTCCTTTTATGATCACTAAGAAAAAGGACACCGCATTCCTTCCGAACAAACAACATGTTGGATTGCATCACAGTAGCCTCCATGACTGTGAAGCAATCCTCCCATGTTGTCCCTACTGACCTCAGCACTGCACTATTTCACAGTGTTTCCCTTCCTGCCCCAGCATTGTTGCATGTTCCCCAACTCAACGTGTTCCATACAGTTAGCAGGTTTTATACATCAAAAAACATAAACACAAAAGCCCAGACAAAATACAAGAGCTATATTATACAGGATAATACGTGTAGTGAGTATTCACCACAACACAGCTTCATTGGTGCAGTCGGACTGCTGTCACAGATGAAAAGTGATGCCCCAAAGAACAGCCCCAGGTTTATAAGGTGAAACATACATAGAGGTTGACAGCAGATAAGGACCGCAAGGTCCATCCAGTCTGCCCATTTCTTTTTCTACCTTATAAATGTGCCATCGGCCTTTGCTCTGTCAGTGGCCTATCTATTCATACGCATCTGTATTGCTCTCTTATGCCTATCCCATGCCTGTTTGAAGCCCTGCAGTGTATTCATAGCCACCACTTCCTGAGGTAGGCCATTCCATGCATCCACCACTCTTTCTGTGAAAAAGAATTTCCTCACATTCCTCCTTAATTGGCCTCCCTCTAATCTCATGCTGTGTCCTCTTGTCCTGCTATTTTTCTTATAATTAAACATGTTAGACTCTTTCACCTTGTTAATGCCCTTAAGGTGTTTGAATGTTTTGATCATATCACCTCTCTCCCTCCTTTGCTCGAGGGTATACATATTGAGCTCCATTAATCTGTCCTCATATGTCTTCTGATGCAGTCCCTGCACCATTTTGGTTGCCCTTCTCTGCACTGCTTCAATTTGGTTAATGTCCTTGTGAAGGTGTGGCCTCCAGTACTGCATGCAGTACTCCAGATGGGGCCTAACCAGTGTCTTGTAAAGAGGGATTATTACCTCCCTCTTACAACTTGTGATACCCCTACTAATACACCCTAACATCCCCCTAGACTTACCTACTGCTATAGAGGTCTGCTTGGATGATTTCAGGTCATCGGTGATGATGATGCCCAAGTCTCTTTCTTCCTTTTTTGACTGCCAGCAACTCCCCTCCCAGCCTATAGGTGGCTTCAGGGTTTCTTCCCTATGTGCATGATCTTGCACTTCTTTGCATTAAATCCCAGTTGCCACTCTTCTGACCATTTTACTAGTTTATCCAGATCTCTTCTCATTCTGCCCACCCCATCTGGATCATCTACTCTATTGCAGATCTTGGTGTCATCTGCAAACAGACAAGCTTTAGCCTCTAGTCCATCTGCGATGTCACTAATGAAGATATTGAGGAGGACTGGCCCCAGGACTGATCCCTGAGGTACCACACTTTTGACTTGCATCTCTTCTGACTGTATACCATTTACCACCACTCTCTGTTTTCTGTCCATCAACCAGTTTGCCACCCAGTTGACCAACTTCTGACCCAACCTGAGCCTACCCAGCTTATTTATCAATCTTCTATGTGGAACAGCGTCAAAAGCTTTGCTGAAGTCAAGGTAGGCGACATCAACTGCTCCCCCTTGGTCCACCACTCTGGTTACTCAGTCAAAGAAATCTATGAGATTAGTTTGACAGGACCTTCCTTTTGTAAACCCATGCTGTCTTAGATCCTGTGCCCCTATGGATTCCAGGTGTTGCACTATCCTTTCCTTAAGGAGTGCCTCCATAATCTTGCTCACTACTGAGGTAAGACTGACTGGTCCATAGTTCCCTGCCTCCTCCCTGCTACCACTCTTGTGGAGCGGGATCATATGAGCCCTTCTCCAGTCTTCTGGGACCTCTCCTGTGCACAGGGACTCACTAAACAGTTCTGCTAATGGCTCTGCTAGTTCCACCCTTAGCTCCTTAAGTACCCTGAGATATGTGCCATCAGGTCCCATTGCCTTGTCCACCCTGAGCTAAGCGAGCTCTTGTATAGAAACATAGAAGTTGATGGCAGATAAGGACCACAAGGCCCATCCAGTCTGCCCATTTCTTTTTCTACCTTATAAATGTGCCATCTGCCTTTGCTCTGTCAGTGGCCTATCTATTCATACTCATCTGTATTGCTCACTTATGTCTATCCCATGCCTGTTAGAAGCCCTGCACTGTATTCATAGCCACTACATCCTGAGCTAGGCCGTTCCATGCATCCACCACCTTTTCTGTGACAAAGAATTTCCTCACATTCCCCCTTAATCGGCCTCCCTCTAATCTCATGCTGTGTCCTCTTGTCCTGCTATTTTTCTTATATTTAAACATGTTAGACTCTTTCACCTTCTTAATGCACTTAAAGTGTTTGAATGTCTCGATCATATCACCTCTCTCCCTCCTTTGCTCAAGGGTATACATATTGAGCTCCGTTAATCTGTCCTCATATGTCTTCTGATGCAGTCTCTGCACCATTTTGGTTGCCCTTCTCTGGACTGCCTCAATTTGGTTAATGTCCTTGTGAAGGTGTGGCCTCCAGTACTGTGTTGTAGGACCCTTTCTTTTGTGAAGGGAATAGTGTTCACCTCCCTCCCACCTGTGTCCATGGTGCTGAGCTGTGGGCCCTGCCCTACCTTCTCTTCAGTAAATACTGATCAAAAGTATTTATTTAGGACAGATGCTTTTACAGGGTCCTCCTCCTCCTCACATGCCCCCCTTTCTCCTTTGAGCTTAGCAATACCCCCTATGGACTTTCTCCTTTCACTAATGTATCTATAGGAAGTCTTGTCACCTTCTTTTACTGTTCGTGCTAGTGTTTCCTCAGTTTGGGACTTTGCCTGCCTTACTGCCTTCCCTGCTTCCCTTAGGTCAGTTTGGTATGCCTCCCTATCTTCATCCCGCTGTGTTCCCTTATATTTCCTGAAGGCCAGCCTTTTGACTCTGACCTTTTCTGCTACTGTATTTGAGAACCAAAGTGGTTTCCTTCTTCTTTTGCACTTCCTTTTCTGTCTAACACAATGGGATGTAGCTTCAGGTATTGCATCGTTAATGCTTGCCCACTTTGCCTGTACCCCCTCACCTGTGTTTCTTTTTGCCAGGGCTAGTTTAACTCTGTTGGCCATCTTACCAAAGTCAGCTCCTCTGAAGTCCCATATTTTTACCTTGGAATGGGATGATTTCGATGCAGTGGCCAAATTGAACCATACCATGTGATGATCACTGGCCCCCAGGTGACCTTCTACCTGGAGATCTGTGATCCCTTCTCTGTTAGTCAGTACTAGATCTAGGATAGCCCTGTCTCTTGTGGGTTGTTGTACCAGGAGGCCCTCCCCCTGCAGAGAATCCACCATGTGTCTAGTTCTGGCAGATGTTCCTGCTGGAATTGACCAGTCTGTATCCGGCATGTTGAAGTCTCCCATTATCAGACCCTTCCCTTTAGCTGTCATGTTTTGTATATCTTCTAACAGTAATGTGTCTATGTCCTCCCCCTGGTCTGGGGGCCTGTAGACAACCCCAGTTCTTATGGCTGTCCCATTTCCTGTTTCCAGGGTGACCCACAGTTCTTCTGGCTCCTTATGTGTATTCTGAATTTCTGTAGCTTTGATATTTTCATTGACATAAAGGGCCACTCCACCGCCCCCTTTTTGCACCTCGGTCTCTTCTGAACAGTACATACCCAGGTACTGAAGTCTCCCAAGTGTGGTTACTGGTAAACTGTGTCTCACTAATTGCTACTATGTCCAGTTTAGCCTCTGACATTATTGCCTGCAGGTCTGGGATCTTATTTCCCAGGCTGTAAGCATTTGTGTACATGATTTTCCATTGGCCAGATTTTGGTGTGTTAGTTGTTGGGGGAGGTTTGGCATTTCCACTGTGCGTCGTATGGGGAGAAGGACCTTTTTTCTTACCTGGTGATGCAAATGAACTGCAAACATGCTGAATCCCTGTTTGACCACTAGCTGAGAGGGAAGGGGTGTTCTTCCCATTCAACATATGGGGCGCTGCGCCCGTCTCCCCATTTGCTAGTTTAAATATTCTGACATCAAACTTCTGCCCCAATGCACTGACTCCCTCCTTAGTCAGATACAGTCCATCAAATTTAAAGAACTTTCGTACCCAGAACTGTTGCCAGTTCCCTACAAATCCGTGTCCTTTTTCCTGGCACCAGTCCTTGAGCCACGTGTTTAGCTCCCCTATCTCCCCTTCTCTGACTTTCCATCCATCTGCCCCCCTCTCCCAGACTGGCAGGATCTCAGAGAAGGAGATGTCAAACGGAATGGATGATAGTTTGTCACCCAGCCTGGTCAGGTGTTCCTTGGTCTCCACAACTGACCGGCTGGCAAGATCATTAGTCCCTATGTGTACCAGGATGTCAATGTTTTCTCCTGCTTTGTGAACAATTTTAGCAATGCGGTCAGTGTCTCTCCACGCTGATGTACCTGGGAGACATCTGACCATTACCCCTGGCTGGAGATGGGTATCAACTCACCGAATCATGGAGTCTCCTATGATTAGAAGTTTTTTGGATTTCCTTTTTGCTTTTTTTGGTTTGGTTCCTGATTTGGGTGAGTTTTGTTGTGCTAGCTCCTGTGCTGCAGTGTCCTGCTCTGCAGTGTCCTCTGCCCCTTTGTTTGAGTTTGGAGATAGAGGAAGGTACCTGTTTGTAGTGTTTATATGGTTTTTGCCGGTAATATGTTGAAGAGTAGAGAGTGATTGGGCACCCAATTTGCCCCTCCTAACCACCTGCCAACCTCCTGGACCAACTACCCTCTGTGATCGAGGTTCTTCTGTTGGATGTTGGGGAAATGGTGGGTGCAGGATCAGCATTTCCTGATGCCTGCAGCTCCACAGCCTAGCCTGGAGAAGCAGTCTCAGCTCTGTCAGTCACACCAGCACTTCTCGGACAAGCGGTGTCCTACTGCCGCCCCTTGTCCACCTCTAGATCACTCAGTCTGAGAACTGCCAGGCTCCAGTTGATTTGAATGCAGCCCACTGATTGGCTGAATGACATAATGTTGCCTAGGACAGCACAGGTGTGATTGCACAATGAGTGGATCTTCTAAGATGTCACAGAGGAAAACATGAATGATGGAGCTCACTGCGAAAATTTTAAAAGAGAGTTTGCTCTGCAAGGAGAACAAGAATTTTGAAAAACTTATGCTTGAGGTTTCAGCTAAAATGTCAGATCTCTTCCAGTCTCCAAACGAACATTATCTGCAGAAGCTGCACAGTTTGATCAGAAACAGCAAGCAGCTGTATTTGCAATTCTCAGCCCAAAGTCATTCTGCCAGATTGCTGAAGGTATTTCGGGCACAACATCAGCAGCAGTGTCAGCTTATACAGACAGAGGCATCAACAAATTTGTGAACGTCACAGCTTTGGAACAGACTTGAGCTCTATCATCCCTTGCGAACTGCAACATTTTAGTTTTGGAAAGAGGTTCTGAGCAAAATAAATGATGTCTCTGGCAGTTAAAGAGAAAACCCACATTAGGCTGGTGTTCCTTGGGGCAGCAGGTGTGGGCAAAACTTCCCTGATCCACGGGTTCCTCCTTGATACCTTTGAAACTTAAGTACAAGAGAATGGTGGACAAGCTCCACAGCAAGGAATTTGAAATTAGTAGAATAAAGATCAAGATTAACATCATGGATACCAGCAGCAGCTACACTTTCCCAGCCATGATGAAACTTTCCATCAATAATAGTGATGCCTTTGCTTTGATCTATGCCATAGATGATATAGAGTCCTTCTGAGTCTCAGAGATGAGATCTTGGACATAAAAGAAGACAAGCTCATCTCTATTGTAGTGGAGGGCAACAAAACAGATAAGGAGGACAAAAGACAGCTTTCATCTGAAGATGCCTTGTCTACAGTGGAGCTGGAGTGGAACAACAGGTACATTGAAATCTCTGCCAAGAGCAGTGAAAATGTGGTAGAGGTTTTCAGGGAGTTCCTTCACCAGGCTAACTTGCCAAGTCACCTGAGCCCAGCCCTAAGAAGGAGAAGGGAGACCTTCCCAAAAGAAAACAGCTCCAGATCACCCATGAACAAAACCAACAGCTGCACCATCTCTTAAAACATGTGGGAGTTGGTGAGGCTTAAGCAATTATTGGGTGACCAAGAACAAACTTGCACTCAAAGAGATGAGTCTGGTAGTGCCAATGATGTTAGATCAAAAAGTTGTACTTCAAGGGGCAAGGGCTGAACCAGCTAGAGTGAAACTATTTGTAAAGGATCAAAAAAGCTGGACTGTAGTTGAAAGAGTTTTTGCTGGTGCTACAGTAACAAAAGAAGCAGAGCAAAGTGTGCAGGCCTGCATCCTCTCCACTGGATCTCTCTGCCTTTGTGAATGGTGTGGAGGCTAGCCCCAGTTTTCTGCATGTGACATGCCATGTCCTGACTGGGGATCTGTGTCCCTTTTGTGAATGCCATGGGGTCCTATGGGAGTACTGATGTGCAGTATGTTGTCATATGGAAGCTTACTTGCCATATATATGTTGCACACAGGCATTGAGAATATGGCCCACTGTGACTAAATTTTGATTAATCTTTTCAATAGGGAAAGGGAACATTGTTTAACCAGGAGTAGCACACTAAGCTGAAGCTTGTTTGCAGATGTGACCTGGGAACATAAGGAAGTTAAGTGACTTGTTCAGGATCACACAGTATGCACCTAGGTCTCCAGATCTGTAGTTCAGAGCCTTAACCCACTGCACTATACAGCCTCCCAATAGTCTGTGACAGACATGAGAGTATGTTCTTAAAAGGGAGAGAATAAGCACAATATCACTTTTTACTCTGTTTTGGGTAAAGTAAATTCTGTCACTTCTCTAACTTGTTTTTTTTTAACTTGAGATTTTGAATATACACCTTATGAACTGAATCTGAGTATCTATTTCTGTATCAGTCTTGAAATTGATTGCCTTTTATGGCTCCCTTGTGGAATCTGTATGGCTATAAGGGTTTCTGTGGAGCACGCATGTTATTTCACTGTTTATAAATTCTCCCTTTTTTACAATGTTTCTTTTCTAAATACAGATTTCATATTTTCTAACTATTTAATGAAAGCACTGAGCTTTTAGGTGGGTGGATTCCTTCTTTAATGCCTAACATTTATTTTGTGATTCTGTGTATATTTTTGGAAGGGATAATTGATAATGGTCCCTTTAACTATGTGGTTTAAATTGCCCAGGTGAATGAGTATGACTCACCTGTTATAAAATTCTGCAGATGGGGTGCCTAATCCCCCAGTGCAGAATCTGTCTTATTTTAATTTTTTTGATACCTGAAAAAAGAAAGCAGTCCATCGATATCTTTTTGTGGCAGTTAGACTCCCCCCACCCAACCTTCCCACTCAGCACCCACCACCAACACACAACCCCCAAGCCCTTACTTACCAATCTGGGGTCCAACACCGTAATCCTCTCTGGACCACAGACATGTCTTCACTCTTCAAAGCCAGACCACAAACTGAAAAAACAGGTATGCGGGTCAATGTATTTCAATGGGGTTTTGAACTTAGTGGCATAACTTGGGCATTTTTGCATATTTTTGGCCCAGATTTTCAACATGCCTTTTTTTGGGACCCCCACCTCATGAACAATTGCACTGACATTAGGCAAATCTGTTTTGAAATGTGATTTTGAGGTTCCTGTGCAAAATCACCTTTCAGGAGGAGTTGGAATTCTCTCTGCCCTTGTTTATGAGGTATATATTACAAAACAACAAAGTTATGAGCCTGTGTTGGAATTTTATGAATGCAGGCTCATAACTTTGATAATTTTCAATATTTGTACCCCAAATTTACAACATAGCCATATCTTTACAGCATTTCATGAATGTGACTGCTGTCATTTTTTGAATTGTGCCCAACCTAGTTTTTATATCCCAAAAGGTGATTTTGTGGTCCCCGCATGAAACCACCCTTTGGACAGGAGTTGAACATTTTCTCTGGCCTTGTTCAAGAGGTGGGGTCATAAGAAGGCTAGGTTCTAAGTTTCTTGTAAAATCATTAAAAAAACAAAGTTATGAAGCTATGTTGAATTTTGCAAATGCAGGCTTGTAAGTTTGGTAATATTCAATATTTTACCTCAGATTTTCAACATAGCCATTTGTTTACAGCACCTCATAAATGTAATAGTTGTTATTTTTCAACTCCTGCCCAAAATGTGTTTTTGCATCCCAAAAGTTGAATTTGCAGTCCCTGCACTAAATCCCTTTTAGGCCAGGAGCTGAATATTTTCTCTGCACTTCTTCATGAGGTAGAGTCATAACAAGGCTACAGTATGTTAAAAATTTGGTGTAAAAATATTATAAAACAACACATTTATGAATTTGGTGTAAAATATAATAAAACAACACATTTATGGATTTGATGTAAACATATAATAAAACAACACATTTATGGATTTGGTGTAAACATATAATAAAATAACACATTTATGAATTTGGTGTAAACATATAATAAAACAACACATTTATGGATTTGGTGTAAACATATAATAAAACAACACATTTATGAATTTGGTGTAAACATATAAAAAAACAGCACATTTATGAATTTGGTGTAAACATATAATAAAACAACACATTTATGGATTTGGTGTAAACATATAATAAAACAACACATTTATGAATTTGGTATAAAAATATAATAAAACAACACATTTATAAGCCTATGTTACATTTTGTGAACATAGGCTAATAACTTTGTTAATTTTTAATATTTTTACCTCAAAGTTCTCATTTGCAGCCCTATTGGCTCTGGTCAGATTTTGGTTTAACAGAAAGGTCAGGACTGAATGGATGGGAGACACAAGGTAGGTGAGGGGAGAGGTGTTCTGAATGCTATGGTGGCTTCCCCACCTCAACTAAGTGTTTCATAGTCATAAACTAGTCTATGTGACACACCTAATAAATAGAGGTCTAAGTGTTTTACTGTATGGCAGTTTGACTATTGGAGCAACTCAAGAGAACTGCAGCTTTGAAAATGGTTAAACAAATATCATTAAACAAGCCTTTCCATAATATAAAATGTCCAAAGTACAGATCAGTCTTTTTTCAATTCTAGTTAGTGCAGTAATTAAATGTAGGCTAGAAAAGGGTTAACAAAATTCCTTTCAACAAGGAAGGAATGTTGGGGTGCAGTGAATAAGTTTTATTAGATGGAAAAGCTAACCCACATGGTGAACCACAGCAGTAATGCAGAAACATATAAACAAAAGTTTACAGACAGAAAAAGACCTGCCATCCATCAAGTCTGCCTGAAGGCATTAGTTTATAGGAGTGAAATGCCCAGTCTGTGGACCTGAGGATGCCACATCATAGGGCCGTGCCCCTCTTCCATGTCCCCCCCCACCACCATTACCGTTATTTATTAATACAGGCAGTAGATGCTATTGATGATAATAATGACCCCAGAGGTAATTACATGGGTTCCTTGAGGAAGTACCATGGTATACACAAAAATGTAAGAATCAATTATGGGCAGAAGGGGACACTGTTATGGAAGGGGTACTTAAAATGAAACCTCTTGATCTAGCATGGGTAGAAGGGGTTTTTTTTCTGGAAATGGAAGCTGACTTAAACACATCATTGAGTAGCTGTAAGCCTTGTATTTGACATGGAATGCCAATATATAACATTAGTGATTAGAAAAAAAGATTGTGGCTCTCCTTGATAAAATACCACTAATGTCTTCTGATGAAGTGGACAATATCATATCAGGGCTTTTCCACCTCCATTTAATTGTTTGACACCTGATTTGATGTGGATTGACACATGCAAACTACATAAATATGAAACAGCCATGCCAACCTGACACCAAGCTTTCATTAATTAAAAAAAAAAAAAAAAATTAAATTACAACTCCAACAATTTCAAAGTTAGCCCTTGTTAAAGAAAGTAGTTTTGAAATTGGCTAGCTTTGGAACATTAAGGGCTCAGTATTTTAAATGAACAGGGCTAGTCACTTAATTATTTTAAAGGAAAGCCTGATGACAGGTCGACATGGCTGTAGTATGTACAGTGTATATGGCCCCGATTCTCAAAGCTCCCAGCACAGAGCAAAGGGCTTGCACCACAAAGAATGGTGCAAAGTGCCCCTTGCACCAAAAGGTGTGCCAGGAGTGATTCTCAAAGGCAGCCCGCGTCATCCACAGGCTGCCTGCACTGAACAGGGCTTGCACTACACATGCACCACAATATGGGCTGCGACATGGTGTTAGCAGCTTGCAGCAGATGCAGGCTACCAATTCCCCCAAAATCAGGATTCTCAAAACTCTCCCCGAGGGCTCATTTCTAAGTACCACTAGACAAGCCAGGGCTGGTCTAAGGGTATTTGGAAATATGCCCTCTGGGAGAGTTGAGCAATTTGTACCAATGTGCCGCTTACTCCCTCCCAAGCCCCAATCCTCCGTTTTGATATAAAACTAACTTCCCTGGTGGTTTAGCAGCCCCCCCAAGCCCTGATCCCCCATTCTGAAATAAAACTAATGGAGCTGGTGGTTTATCAGAATCCCCCCACCCTGACCCCCCATTCAGAAAGAAAAAGAACTGCCCTGGTAGTTTAATGGATCCCTCAAGCCCCGATCCTCCATTTGGAAATATAATAACTGTCCTGGTGGTGTAGTGGTCCTCCCACCATCCCACCATGACAGTCAGTACCCCCCACCCCACTTTCTCCATCCCCAAGTAGCAACTGGTACAGCCCTCTGCTCACTGCCATGGCCAACCACTGACTGAGTTGTCCAGGAGCACATACTGTATACAGTTTATACTCATTGATTAACAGTTCTGTCAACCAATGAGCACATACTGTATACAGTATGCTTTCCTGGACAGCTCGGTTGGTGGCTGGCTGTGGTGATGAGTAAAGGGCTGTGCAGATCATTGGCTTGGGGATGGGGGAGTGGGATGGGGGGTGCTGACTGTCACAGTGGGGGAGACTGACCACTAAACCACCATGACAGTTATTACATTTCACAATGGAGGATTGGGGCTTGGAGGGGGGGTCTGCTAAAGCACCAGGACATTTTGTTTTATTTCCGAATGGGGGATTGTGGCTTGGGGGGCTAAAGCACCAGGGCAGTTCTGTTTATTTCTGAATGGGGGATCAGGGCAGTGGGTACTGCTAGCCACCAGTGACTGGCACAAAGCCACCCAGCAGCTTGTGGCACCATCCAGATGTGCTGTCTGTTTGGCGCAGGGCCATGGCTGCTGCAAGCTGCTGGACTTTGCTGCTGGGACCCTGCCCAATACAGAATCAGGTGCAGGGTCCTTGGCACACTGGCAACTGGTGTAAGATGCTGTTGGCATAGTTTGTGCTGACTTTTGATAATCGGGGCCACAGTGTTTATGTATCCATGCACTAATTTTTACATCAGTGTATTCTCTTTATATTGATATTGGCAATGCATATTTACAAAACCATATACTTTGTACCATAAATACTAAGACCAATGCTATACACTGTTGGAAAGGGCAAACTCACTTTTGAATGGATAGCAAAACAATGTACTTGCAAACAAAATCATGGAGAAGGCTGTTGCTCTCAACCAATATGATATTTTGACTGTTGATTTCTCCACAACCCAGAAATACTTATCAGAACGTAACACAATGGATTTCTACTTAGAAGAATTGTACAAACAGAGGTTCATAAACTAAGTTTATTCTGTAACATTTAGAAAATAATAAACAATGGGAAACGTTTATTACACTCGTTGCGTGCTTGAGTAGGCATTCATGTTCTCAGCCTTGCAGGCATGGTGTATCCCAGACTCATTTATCAAAATGGTTAAAGATCTGTATTCAAAACCAAACTCTAGAATTAAAATTCATTATAATGAAACGTGAGATTTTTTGTTGGGAAGAGGTGTGAGGCTTACTATTAAGAGTGATGCTAAAACTGAGGGCATATACAAAAGAATAATGTTAAACTTCAGAGTTATGCAGATGACCTGTTGGTAATTTTAACTAATCATGTAGCTGGAATCCAAGAATTGACTCGAAAAATAGAAACGTTCTCAAAATTGTCTGATTATACTGTAAACTATAATAAATCTGATGTTTTGATAATAAATGATCCACAAAACCTACTTTTATACCAAAAACTGGAATTATTTCAAGCAGTGGTTTAAAAGGAATATAGAGAGTATTTTGGGGATCAAATTAACTAACTCTGTTTCTAAACTACATAACTACAATGACATATATACACAAGAGTAAATGACAGACTTTCTGGATGGTCCAAGATCCCATTGTTCCTATGGGGCAATGTACAGCTTGTAAAATGGCGGTGATACCAGTGACTTGTTATATGTTGCAAACTGTATTATGTGACGTACTGGACACCTGGAGCCAGTTATTGAAAAGTTTGCCCAGCAGGCAAAGTGATTGCCCACCATTATCCCGGGTAGTGGTGGGTGAAGTGGGCTCAATCTGCTCTGTAAAGTGATTTGCGGAGTAAAGGCAAATTTGTGGAGTACTCCGCAATGCAAAGCGGAGTAATTCGTGTTATGATGGGTAACGCGAAGTCCATTGAAAACAATGACTTCGCATTACTCCGCCTTCCCAGAGCACTACTCCACCACTTCTAGAAGAGAAGAGCATTAGAAACAATGTACTTCGCCTCACTTTGCCTTATTTTTAAGCTCCGAAGGTGAATTTTGCAGTGATTCATGGGATTTCAGGTCACATGGGCTCTATATTGACCTGCACAGCCTTATTTCAGGGTAGTGTGTGTAGGAATCTGTAGGAGACAGTGTGCTCTGAGAGCTGTCTGTGATTCAGACCTTCTAAAAGCTGTTAAAAAAAGCGTTTTTGAGTTTTTTTTGGCTCAAACTTTAGTTCATTGATTGTTGGAAACCCTCCTGTGCTCATATCATCGAGCATTTTTGTTGGTGTGTGGATTTTGAATATTAATGTACAACATTGAGTGTGTGTGGTAAAAGACAATGAAAGTGTGCTTTGGGGAGGGGAGTATCTGTGGTGTAGGTAGATTTAAGTTGGAGAAATAGGGATATCTTTGTTTTTTGGTTATATTTGTGTTATATAACTGACTGTGTTAATGTACACACAGTAATATTGTCAGTAATTGTTGACATTTTCTTGCTGATTGTGTGTTGTGTGGATCTGGTGCAGCAGTTCATAATTTCAGGTTGTTTACAATATGTGGTATATTACTGACCTATTCAATTTGCTACGCATTACTTGTTGACCATTGTAGACAAACTGTGTGTGCATGTGAGTGTGTGTGTATGGTGTTGCGTGACATCAAATAATACACCTTTTATTGTGCCACAGTGTAATTGCAGGTGTAGCAGTGTGAACCTGCTATCCACCGCAGCTGCCTGATTTTATACTGCCATTGTGGTATCTGTTCTTTGTTTTGCTGCTTGCACTGCCATAAAAATCTGCAGTCAGTGCTCTCCCCCACCGGCAAAAGGAATTGTTTTCCAGATTGGATTGTTTGTGACCTCAGCACCACTGGTTAGTTAAGTTGTTGTTTTCACTTGTGAATTTGTGTCTCTATCTGTTGTTGAAGCCACAGTTGTTTTTTTGGCTTCACATCCAGCATCCCCCCAAATCAGAGAGTAAACATACTAAAATCAAATTTGTTTAGAATATTGTTGTTGATCCCCCAAAATGCCTGCAAGGAGATGTGCAAGCAAAGCTGGTTCTCGCCATGGTACTGCTGCAGGTAAGATAGTCTGTGGGTGTGGTAGTACGCAGACGCAGAAGTGCATTGCTGAAGTGAGGAAAGGTATTTCTCCTGCAATGTTTTTTACAGCCCAATCAGTAGCTTCCCTCATAGTTAGAGAAGATGATGTTGTCCCAGCTGGTGGTGTTAGTGCAGTTGCTGGTGGTGGTAGTATGAGTATTGCTGCCTCAAGTTTGACTTCTGACCAGTGTACCGTGTCCAAAAATATAGTGGAGTGTGAAGCAATGCAAGTGAGTGGCAGTGTAGATGTCATACTTCCCAGTAACATCCCAGTAACTGAATCTGAGGATTCTGATAATCATGTCAATGATAGCATACAATATGATATTTCGTCCACCACGGTTCATGTCACGCATTTTCCATGCAGTGATTCACAGTGTGGTGAAAAAATATCAGGTGATGGTGGTGTTGATGATGATGATGAATGTGATGGTGATGATAGTGTTGCTGTGGTTGCAACATGCAGTCCACATGCCAGCATCCAAGCAGAACATGTGGATGTGTATGATGTTGATGAATATGATGATGATGTAATTGACACTAGTTGGCAACCAGAGAACAAGAAATTCAAGGTGGCTGTGTCTGAGTTTGTTTGCATTAATCCCCCCCTCCCATAAAAACTTGTGATTTATTAGTTTCAGTTGATGATGATGATGATGATGATGACCCAGTAATAATGATAGGTAGTCATGGTGGTCAGTTGCAGTCCAGGTGTGCACTGCCTGAAACATTACATAGCGCCTCCCACTTCAGTGCTTAAAAGAACGGAGTTCAATAAGCACTATCATGGACATGTTAAAAGTAGACCATCACAATCCCTTGTTTGGGATTTTTTTGTTCAACATGCAAATGATGAGTCAGTTGCAATCTGCCAGGTTTGCCATGCGCGTGTGAGTCGAGGTAAAAAGGGGAGCTATCTTGGCATAGAAGGACAGCATACACATCTTAAGAACGGGCACATGGCACTGTGGACCCAGCGCAAGATGGCAGCTAAGACCACAGTGGGGTGTTCACCCTCATCAGCAACCATAATGAGCATGTTATCCCCTTCCATGAGTGTTAAGTCCAGTGGGAAATTAAACATGTCCAGTAGTGAGGAAATAAGAGCAGAGGATTACTACAGGCATGCCGAGGTGGAGGAGGATAATGATTTTGAAATGTTGTACAGTGCTGGTGAGAGTAGCAGTTTTGGTGGTGGTGGTGGTGAATGCAGTATGTCTAGTGCAAATGTTTCATCAACCCCGGTTGGCAAATCTGGCAAATTAACTACATTTCTGGGTTTGTCATCATCACCTGTGCAACCGTGTTCATCAAACATCCACACTCCACCCCCTGCCATTCGCTGAGCAGAATCATTTGTCATCACACCCCATATAAAACATTTGTCAGCCCACTTTACAGACTGTGTTTGCGCATAAGCTGAACTACCCCCCCAATCATACAGTGTCACGTGAACTTAATGTTGCTGTAGCTGAAATGAAGGCAATTGACTTTTGGCCCTTCTCCTTTGTGAAGAATTCTGGGTTCCGGAGGTTTGCTGCATGTGCCTGTCCAAAATGGAAAGTCCCATCCAGGACATACTTTTTAACCCCTGCTGTCCCCGAGTTGTTCCGTACTGTGTCCGACTCAGTAAGACATGCCCTTCAACATTCCTCCTTTCCATTCATCCATTTAAGTATAGATATGCAGACAAGTGGTAAAATGGTGGGGAGTTCATATATGTGTATAACTGCACACTGGGTGTAGGTGCCGGGGCTTGTTTGTGATGTTGGTAGTGTGAATAATCAGTGCAGTAAGGTGAATTGTCGTGGTAGCAATCTTCAAGGAATTCGACAGCATGCAACAATTGCTATGCGCAATGTGACCTGTTCACACACTAGTGAAAACATGTTGGACGTGGTACTGACTGAAATTGACATGTGGCTGAACCCTTTGACCCTGAGAGCTGGGTTCATAGCAAGTGACAATGAGTCAAATGTGGTGAAATGCATAACAAATGGTGTTATTTTTCATGTTCCATGCATGGCCCATTGTTTAAATCTTGTGGTGCAGTAGTTTCTGCAGTACTCTGATGTAAAGGAAATGCTGACAGGTGCACACTGTATCTGTTCTCACTTTTCACAATCTGCAAAGGCCCATGACCAACTTCAGCAGTTGCAGATGCAAAACAACCTCCCTCAGCACCGCTTGAAACTGGAAGTTGTCACCCCGGTGGAACTCCACTTTATACATGGCAGAGAGGTTGTATGAACAATATAAGGCCATCTCAGAATATCTTGTGATGCACACTAGCCGTGACAGTTCCAGGGCCTCCATGTCTATGACAACTGAAGAGTGGCACCTCATGGACTCTGTAATAATAATTTTGTGGCCTTTTGAACATGCCACCCAGGCAGTGAGTGGTGAGTCTGCCTCCATTAACCAATCAATTCCATTGCTGCGGATGCTGAGGCAGACATTGGTGAATGTACAACATGGCCTTGATGTTGCCAGAGACAGTGCTAGTAGTATGTTGCTGAAACACATGCTGATGGTATTTGACCAGAATCATCACATTTTGAGCATTCAGTGTAGTGACAACTTTGCCATAGCAACAATGCTGGACCCACGATACAAACATGGAAATGCATCAGTACTGGAGGTAGGTCCTGAACAGGTGAAAAATGTCAGTGGGCAACTGGTGCGCTTGGTTCATGGGGCACAGAAGTCACGTGCCAAGGTCAGCAAACCTCAGCAGCATAATTTGGTTGAAGGTGTACCTGGAGGACCATCAAGCATATCCTGCAAGGGGAAAGGGACTTCAGTTCCAATTGGTCTGTTGTCCAAAGCAGTTGGCATCAACCCGCTTTGGGAGGCTTTGTTCCAAGTAGGGATTTGTGAAATAAATGATTCCAGAGAACAGGATGATGCATCAACCACTGGACTTAGTGCGGCGCAGAGAATGGTTGAGTCATATTTGTCTGAAAACAGGCATCTGTCAATGACTGATGATCCTCTTTTGTACTGGATTGGAAAGGTCAGTGAATGGCCAGAGCTGACTGCAGTGGCACTGAAGTACCTCACATGCCCACCCTTCAGTGTAAGTATCAAGAGGGTATTCAGCTCAGGAGGTGCAATAGTCAAGGATCGTCAGACAAACCTCTCTACTGCAAATGTTAGTTTGCTAACATTCATAAAAATGAATGAGAGGCACATACCAGCACAGACTGCAATCTTGGTATTCATACCCTGGCTTAGTCATGGTGGTTTTGGTGATGTGGAAATGGACCATCCTGGTGGCACTGGCAGTGGCAGTATGAAACGACCCAACCACTGATGTAGATGATGACACAATGGACAACGAATTTCCCAGTGGTCAGACTTCAGACATAGATGATTGTGAGGGCAGCTTTCTTTATGAGGATGATGATGTGGTTAATGTTGGCAGGTTTTAAATGAAGTTGTTAAAAGGTGGTGTGCCCCCCTGGAGTCAGACCACCACCACCAGGACTGATGTTAGCCACTGCCACCACAGAGCATGAGTTTGTCCCCCCGGACCACAACCACTGGGACTGATGTTAGCCACTGCCACCACTGAGCATGGGTCTGACCGCCCCTGGAACACCACCACCAGGACTGATGTAAGCCGCTGCCACCACTGAGTATGAGTTTGACTGGCCCCCCCAGACCACCACCACCAGGACTGTTGTTATCCACTGCCACCACTGAGTATGAGTTTGTCAGCCCACCCGGACCACCACCACCAGGACAGATGTCAACCACTGCCACCACAGAGCAAGAGTTTGTCAGCCCCCCCGACCACCACCACCAGGACTGATGTTAGCCACTGCCACCAATGAGCATGAGTTTGTCCGCCCACCCAGACCAACACCACTGAGACAGTTGTTAGCCACTGCCACACAGAGCGTGAGTTTGTCCGCCTGCTGGACCACCACCACCAGGACTGATGTTACCCACTGCCACCACTGAGCATGAGTTTGTCCGCCCCCCCAGACCACCACCACCAGGACTGATGTTAGCCACTGCCACCACTGAGTATGAGTTTGCCAGCCCCCCTGGGCCACCACCACCAAGACTGATGTTAGCCACTGCCACCAATGAGCATGAGTTTGTCCGCCCACCCGGACCACCACCACCGGGACTGATGTTACCCACTGCCACCACTGAGCATGAGTTTATCCACCCCCCCAGACCACCACCACCAGGACTGATGTTAGCCACTGCCACCACTTAGTATGAGTTTGTCAGACCCCCCAGACCACCACCACCGGGACTGATGTTAGCCACTGACACCAATGAGCATGAGTTTGTCCGCCCACCTGGACCACCGCCACTGGGACAGATGTTAGCCACTACCACCACAGAGCATGAGTTTGTCCATCCCCCTGGACCACCACCACCGGGACTGATGTTAGCCACTGCCACCACAGAGTATGAGTTTGTCCATCCCCCTGAACCACCACCACCACCAGGACTGATGTTAGCCACTGCCACCAATGAGCATGAGTTTGTCCCCCCCAGACCACCATGCCTGGGACTGATGTTAGCCACTGCCACCACTGAGCATGAGTTTGTCCACCCCTGGGCCACCACCACCGGGCCTGATGTTAGTCACTGCCACCACAGAGCATGAGTTTGTCCAACCCCCCCGGACCACCATCACCACCACCACTGGGACTGATGTTAGCAACTGCCACCAATGAAAATGAGTTTCTCCACCCCCCCAGACTACCACCACCACCGGGACTGTTGTTAGCCACTGCCACCAATGAGCATGAGTTTGTCCGCCTTCCCGGACCACCACCACTGGGACTGATGTTAGCCACTGCCACCACAGGGCATTAGTTTGTCCAACCCCCCTAGACCATCACCACTGGGACTGATGTTAGCCACTCCCACCACAGAGCAAGAGTTTGTCCACCCCCCCGGACCACCGCCATCACAGGGACTGATGTTAGCCACCGCTACCACTGAGCATGAGTTTGTCCGCCCCCCTGGACCACCACCACCACCACCATGACTGATGTTAGCCACTGCCACCACTGAGCATGAGTTTGTCCACCCCCTGGCCACCACCACCGGGACTGATGTTAGCCACTGCCACCACAGAGCATGAGTTTGTCCGTCCCCCAGGACCACCACCACCGGGACTGATGTTAGCCACTGCCACCAATGAGCATGAGTTTGTCCACCCCCCTAGACCATCACCACCAGGACTGATGTTAGCCACTGCCACCACAGAGCATGAGTTTGTCCATCCCCCAGGACCACCACCACCGGGACTGATGTTAGCCACTGGCAGCAATGAGCATGAGTTTGTTCACCCCCCTGGACCACCACCACTGGGACTGATGTTAGCCACTGCCACCACTGAGCATGAGTTTGTCTGTCCCCCCAGACCTCCACCACCACCGGGACTGATGTTAGCCACTGCCACCAATGAGCATGAGTTTGTCAACCCCCCCGGACCACCACCACTGGGACAGATGTTAGCCACTGCCACCACAGAACATGAGTTTGTCCACCATCCCAGACCACCACCACCACTGTTACTGATGTTAGGCACTGCCACCGATGAGCATGAGTTTGTCTGCCCCCCCAGACCACCACCACCACTGAGACTGATGTTAGCCACTGCAACCAATGAACATGAGTTTGTCCACCCCCCACCGGACCACCACCACCGGTACTGATGTTAGCCACTGCCACCACAGAGCATGAATTTGTCCACCCCCCAGACCATCACCACCAGGACTGATGTTAGCCACTGCCACCACAGAGCATGAGTTTGTCCACCCCCCAGACCATCACCACCAGGACTGATGTTAGCCACTGCCACCACAGAGCATGAGTTTGTCCATCCCCCAGGACCACCACCACCGGGACTGATGTTAGCCACTGCCACCACTGAGCATGAGTTTGTCCGCCCCCTGGACCACCACCACGAGGACTGATGTTAGCCACTGCCACCACTGAGCATGAGTTTGTCCACTCCCCCGGGCCATCACCACTGGGACTGATTTTAGCCACTGCCACCACAGACCATGAGTTTGTCCACCCCTCCGGACCTCCACCACCACGGGGACTGATGTTAGCCACTGGCACCAATGAGCATGAGTTTGTTCACCCCCCTGGACCACCACCACTGGGACTGATGTTAGCCACTGCCACCACAGAGCATGAGTTTGTCCACCACCCCAGACCACCACCACCAGGACTGATGTTAACCACTGCCACTAATGAGCATGAGTTTGTCTGCCCTCCTGGACCACCACCACCAGAACTGATGATAGCCACTGCCACCACTGAGCATGAGTTTGTCTGTCCCCCCAGACCTCCACCACCACCGGGACTGATGTTAGCCACTGCCACCAATGAGCATGAGTTTGTCCACCCCCCCGGACCACCACCACTGGGACAGATGTTAGCCACTGCCACCACAGAACATGAGTTTGTCCACCATCCCAGACCACCACCACCACCGTTACTGATGTTAGGCACTGCCACCGATGAGCATGAGTTTGTCTGCCCCCCCAGACCACCACCACCACTGAGACTGATGTTAGCCACTGCCACCACTGAGCATGGGTTTGTCCACCCCCCAGACCATCACCACCAGGACTGATGTTAGCCACTGCCACCACAGAGCATGAGTTTGTCCACCCCCCAGACCATCACCACCAGGACTGATGTTAGCCACTGCCACCACAGAGCATGAGTTTGTCCATCCCCCAGGACCACCACCACCGGGACTGATGTTAGCCACTGCCACCAATGAGCATGAGTTTGTCCGCCCCCTGGCCACCACCACCGGGACTGATGTTAGCCACTGCCACCACTGAGCATGAGTTTGTCCACCCCCCTAGACCATCACCACCAGGACTGATGTTAGCCACTGCCACCACAGAGCATGAGTTTGTCCATTCCCCAGGACCACCACCACCGGGACTGATGTTAGCCACTGCCACCAATGAGCATGAGTTTGTCCACTCCCCCGGGCCATCACCACCAGGACTGATGTTAGCCACTGCCACCACAGAGCATGAGTTTGTCCATCCCCCAGGACCACCACCACCGGGACTGATGTTAGCCACTGCCACCAATGAGCATGAGTTTGTCCGCCCCCTGGCCACCACCACCGGGACTGATGTTAGCCACTGCCACCACTGAGCATGAGTTTGTCCACCCCCCTAGACCATCACCACCAGGAACGATGTTAGCCACTGCCACCACTGAGCATGAGTTTTTCCACCCCCCTAGACCATCACCACCAGGACTGATGTTAGCCACTGCCACCACAGAGCATGAGTTTGTCCATCCCCCAGGACCACCACCACCGGGACTGATGTTAGCCACTGTCACCAATGAGCATGAGTTTGTCCACTCCCCCGGGCCATCACCACTGGGACTGATTTTAGCCACTGCCACCACAGACCATGAGTTTGTCCACCCCTCCGGACCTCCACCACCACGGGGACTGATGTTAGCCACTGGCACCAATGAGCATGAGTTTGTTCACCCCCCTGGACCACCACCACTGGGACTGATGTTAGCCACTGCCACCACAGAGCATGAGTTTGTCCACCACCCCAGACCACCACCACCAGGACTGATGTTAACCACTGCCACTAATGAGCATGAGTTTGTCTGCCCTCCTGGACCACCACCACCAGAACTGATGATAGCCACTGCCACCACTGAGCATGAGTTTGTCTGTCCCCCCAGACCTCCACCACCACCGGGACTGATGTTAGCCACTGCCACCAATGAGCATGAGTTTGTCCACCCCCCCGGACCACCACCACTGGGACAGATGTTAGCCACTGCCACCACAGAACATGAGTTTGTCCACCATCCCAGACCACCACCACCACCGTTACTGATGTTAGGCACTGCCACCGATGAGCATGAGTTTGTCTGCCCCCCCAGACCACCACCACCACTGAGACTGATGTTAGCCACTGCCACCACTGAGCATGGGTTTGTCTGCCCCCCAGGACCTCCACCACCACCGGGACTGATGTTAGCCACTGCCACCAATGAACATGAGTTTGTCCACCCCCCACCGGACCACCACCACTGGTACTGATGTTAGCCACTGCCACCACAGAGCATGAATTTGTCCACCCACTGCCACCACTGAGCATGAATTTGTCTGCCCCCCAGACCACCACCACCTGGACTGATGTTAGCTACTGCCACCACTGAGCATGAGTTTGTCTGCCCCTCCGGACCACCACCACCACTGGGACTGATGTTATCCACTGCCACCACTTGAACCTGGGTAGACTGGTGGACGTCCTCTATCTTGACTTCAGCAAGGTGTTTGACTCTATCCCTCATGGCGGCCTGTTGAATAAGCTGGGAGAAATGGGGATGGGGAACCAGATGATCAGATGGATAGGCAATTGGCTCCAGGACTGGACCCAGAGGGTCGTGGTTGGCGGGATAGTCTCATCTCCAAGCAGGGTCATTAGTGGGGTCCCTCAGGGATTGGTCCTTGGGCCCCTCCTGTTCAATGCCTATGTCTCTGACATAAGGAAGGGTATCAGGAGTGAGATGAGTCTCTTTGCGGATGACTCAAAACTGGGGGTGGTGGTGGATGGGGAGGATGGGAGGGTGGACCTACAGGGGGACCTGGAGGCTCTGGGAAGGTGGTCTAGAAAGTGGAAGCTGATGTTCAATACAGGGAATGCAAGATACTGCATCTGGGAGCCAGAAACCCAGGCCAAGTGTACATCCTGTCGGGGGGATGCTACAAGGCTCAATGGCTGAGAGGGACCTGGGGGTGGTGGTGGTGGATGTCAAGATGAACAACTCTGAAACTTGTAGGAGGGCAGCAGCCAAGGCCAACAGGATGCTGGGATGCATCGCTAGGGGGATCACCTCCAGAAGGAGGGAAGTGATATTCCCTCTGTATAACTGCTTGGTGAGACCGCACCTTGAGTACTGTGTGCAGCTTTGGAGGCCACACTTAAAGAGGGACATCGAACTCCTGGAAAGGGTCCAGAGGAGGGCAACCAAAATGATCTGGGGCTTGGGAGACAGGACCTATGGGGAGAGGCTCGAAGAGCTAAATATTTACACATTGGAAGAGAGAAGGGACTGGGGGGACATGATAGAGGTCTTCAGGTACATGAAGGGGTTAAATATGGGAGGAGCAGTCAGGGTACTCCGAAGAAAGGAGGCGGCAACTAGAGGGCATGGGTGGAAGCTGGAGGGGGGGGGACTCAGGGGAGAAAGGAGGAGGTGCTACTTCACTGAGAGGGTGGTGGAGCCATGGAATGCGCTGCCCAGGGGGCTGGTGGAGGCAGAGACAGTGGTGGTGTTCAAGAGGGGGTGGGACAGGTACAGGGGAAGGGTTCTGGAAGCAAAGCCCTGTGCAGCAGGACTATCTGGGACTGGGAAGGGAGAAGCCAGAGAGGGCGAGGGGGGCAGTAAGGTTAGCTCCCAGGTTGGGGGCTGACCAAATGAGCAGATATGAAAGACCGTTAAGCCTGTTCTGCTGGCATTTTAGTATGTTAGTATGTTAGCCACTGCCACCACCACCAGATGCAGGAAGATATCACAGGGAATGTCATCATGTGCCACAGCAATCACCACCAGCACCCACCACCAGTGTCATTCAGACAATATTTCCAAATTACATTGACCATGCCAAGGCAGAGGTCACCGAACAGGAGACCACATCCATCAGCCACATGCACAAAACTTCATAATATTAAAACTATAAAGTGAGTGTATGTGTACTAATGTTTTTTATGCTATTTAACTTTAGCTGTATGTTTTGTTTTCTGTAGCTTTTCTGATCTGCAATAGTTAAACACATACAGTAAACTTATTTTATTTTTTTACAGGTTAACAAAAAAACTCTCCTTCGCTGAAGGTCGGTATGAGTGGTACTGCAGCTGTACCATACACAGGAACCTATGGAATATCCATTTCAAATCCATACTGGTAAGTATCAAGATTTTATTTCATCCGTTCAATTTTTTTTTAAAAGACTGCAGCAAATTCGACCGAGTATGATTCCTAAACTAGGTGACATGTGTACGTCGCCAAAACTATTTCTGAAAGATATCATGCACTGTATTCTGAACTTGCAGCTATGCAGACATGACTATGACAGTGTTGAAAAAGCCACAGGTTGTGTTACTTGACAAGATGTGGTTTTGAAATGTGACTTGACTTGAGATTCAGAACCAGGGACAAGCAAGTTGTAAGAAGTCATTCATTTCTTTTTATAGGAAACTTCCAGATGCTTTGTTGTATCACAGTGGCCTTATCCAAAGAAGGTCTTCAATATCACGCCCCCAACCCCGGCTGGGGCAGACATGCAACACACAGAAGTCTTTTCAATTGATGACTATGACCATCATTAACAACCAGACTCGAGAAGGATGCAAATGAAATCTGTGAAGTAACCAAATAAGAAACCATTAATGAGACAAACCTGCAAATATACTTCCCCCACCCCCAAAAATACCTTCACTGGCTTGAGAGTTATCCATTTCAAATTTCTACACAAAAATTCTCATCGAGCACTGGCATGTGCACACCAACAGTATCTGTGACCTGTGATACAAAACAATACAATGAGTACATGTCTTATATGTCAACTCTCCACCTACAAAATACACAAATATATATATATATATATATATATATATATATATATATATATCAACTCACCAAGGATACTATTAGTGAACAGACAAAGGGCACCCTTGTCTTCTGGTTGAGATGATCACATTGCATTTGCTGGAATCACAGCACACATTGGACCAGCAACAGTTCACTCATGGTCATCATTTCTGAGGGGACTTTGCACGTGGTGTAATGCTCACATTTGACTTCATTACCACTTGTCAGTTTTATGCACACAAGACAGATGCATTTTGGGCATGCAGAAAAAATCTGGGGACTCTGTGTGAGTACTGCGTGCATGACTGAGTGTGCCATTAATTCTGGGGGACTTTGTATGTGGTGTAATGCTCACATTTGACTTTGTTACCACTTGTCAATTTTATGCGCACAAGACAGATGCATTTTGGGCATGCAGAAAAAATCTGGGGATGCTGTGTGAGTACTAAGCGCATGACTGAGTGCGCCATTAATTTTGGGGGACTTTGCATGTGGTGTAACACTCACATTTGACTTCGTCACCACTTGTCAATTTTATGCACACAAGACAGATGCATTTTGGGCATGCAGAAAAAATCAGTATTATGTGTGAGTACTGCGCGCATGACTGTGTGCACCATTAATTCTGGGGGACTTTGCATGTGGTGTAATGCTCACATTTGACTTTGTTACCACTTGTCAATTTTATGCACACAAGACAGATGCATTTTGGGCATGCAGAAAAAATCTGGGGACTCTGTTTGAGTACTGCACGCATGACTGAGTGTTCCATTAATTCTGGGGGACTTTGCATGTGGTGTAACGCTCACATTTGACTTCGTTAACACTTGTCAATTTTACGCACACAAGACAGATCCATTTTGTGTGCTGTGATTGTGAGCACATGATGTCATACTGAAATTATCAATTAAAGCAGCATTGCAAGAATGTGGTGACAATTTTGAACTGTACTTTTTTATGCTATTTTACATTGCCAGCCACTAGTTACCTTCGAGTCATGACCTGAATGATACCCTTCTTTTCACAATTTCTGTCTGCTTTACTACTTTTTCTCAAGTCTGAAAAAAAAAAGGCGCATGCCTTTCAATATTCTTCTGACCAGGTTTTTAGCACTATTTGCAGCTGCTTTTCAATAAATATTGTTCTGTGGGGTCATAAAACACTGCCTGCTGCATAACTGTTAATTTTACAACAGATGTGATATATAACAACTGATGTGATGGAGAAAAGCAGTGGAAAATACAGACAAAGACCTGGTCAGCACCATATTAAAAGGTATGCTCCTTTTATTATTTCAGACATGAAAAAAAGTAGTAAAGCAGACTCAAATACTGGAAATTACAGTATCATACAAGTCAGGATGTAAGTAAAGTGGCAAGGTAAAACAGCATTAAAAAGTATAGGTCGGAGTTTTCAACAGATTGTTGCACTGCTGCTTTACAAAGATTCACCACGTAACATAGTTATTATGGTGTTGCACCTAATATATGGGTGCATTACCTCCAGGGGAATATTTCTTGCTCCGCATGTCCTTAAATAGTGCAATATATTTCTGTCAAAACCACCCGTAATTTTATTAGCAACGTTACGAGGAATTCCTATTCTCAAGTTACCTGCTCCCTTTCTCGCAACATTAGGTGTGATGCTGGAGGCCATGGGCATGCTCCATTATATGAGTGTCTGTCGTTTTCCAAATGTTTCTTTATTATAGCTGGTCAGTTTGTGGTGAACATGGGCACGCTTTCCACTAACAAGGCCTTGTTACTGGAAACGTGCCCACACGTTTCACCACAAACTGACCATTATGACACAAAAAAACATTCGGAAAGCTGCCAGACATTCACTATAGTGGAGCACGCACCCGCACTCTCCCTGGCATCACCTCCTAACATTGCTGACAGCAGGGGGCAGAATTTGGGTGGCTTTTCAGGATGGGAATTCCTCCATGACATGACACACTTTAATGAAATTATGGGTGTTTTTGACAGATATGTATTGCACTATTTAAGGACATGTGGAGCAAGAAAGATTCCTCTGGAAGTAAGGCACCCATATATCGGGTGCAACGCTGTAAGTTGGTGAATCTCTTTAATGTCTGTTTCACACATTAAATAGTTATAGAGCCTCAGTAATGTTTACTTTGTGTCGGGACTCATGAATCAGATTTGAAGTGTTTCGCAAAAAGCATGAAGACTGAGCAATGCAAGTATGTTGTGCTAAACTGCATGTGTGCCATCGGTGTTCTTTCCTGTGTGCGCATACATTGTCCAGCTTCATGCAAACATATATATGGTAAGACTTGTTGAAGTATCAAGAATAAAGATAACAAAGAATACATGATGTATATTTTATTGGTACCATCAGCACCAGTGGACTAAGTGATATATTTTTTCAGAGGTATCGGGTCACTGTGCACCTCAGTCACTCACAGTGCATACATGACTTTGCAGAGATCATAGCACAGAAAAACACATGCTCTCCTAAAAGTTATGTGTGCAGTATGTGACTAAGGTGCACTCTGGCCAGACACCTCTGAAAAAGTGTCGTATCACTTAGTCCACTGATGATGATGGTGACAATAAAATTGACATTATTCTGTTCGCTATTCTTTATACCATAAACACTGCAACAAGTCAGCAACAGCAATATTTGTTTGCAAGACATTGCACAATGTCTGATGTCATGCACACAGACACACACACACACACACACGAAACAACACTGACTGTACACATGCAATTTAGCACATCATACTTGCACTGCTCACACCAGCTTGTCCACAAGCACTCCACAACAGAAAGTCAACATTACTGAGGCACTGCATTACAACAAAAGGGCAAGTGTCTATTATTAAACAACAAAAAAAAAACACACAAAAACACTACAGCACAGCAGTGGGGGGTAGGGGTCCCCAAAAAAATCCCTTAATGAGGGATTCCATGGTGTTCCAGCAGCAGGTGGAGCATTGTCAGGATTTGCAGCTGCTGTTGCTGGATGTGATCTACCTGCTGTTGCACAGATATGCATTGCTTTCCTTGAGGGCCGCCCACACCAGTGCAATGTCTGCCTGCATTGCAGGCACTGTGGCTGGGTCCACTGCAGCAGGAAAGCCAGTTAGTGGTGGTGGTGGTGAGGGTGGTGCTGGTGGCTGTGGAGGCGGTGGTGGTGGTGGAGCAACTAATGCTGTTGCCCTCCTCCTGCTGCAGTGGAGAAGCACAACACCCCCAGCACCCTCTGCCACTGCCACAGAAGGCCCAGCAGGTGGACACCTGGCCCCTTCGGTGGCAGCCTGCCACTCCACCTTGTGGTAGTTTGCCATGTGCATGCACTGGCCACCAGTCCCCAAATGTGTCCCTTGGGGGCCAAGGCGCACCTGCACACCACACAGATTGCAAACCACAATGGTGCTGTCTCCCCCCCACACAGTTAAAAAACTGCAACACTGGGGAGCTGCAGGGGGGACCAGATATACTGCTGGAAGCACCTTCATTCACCTCGGGCTCCACCTGTGGCTGTGAAGGTGGTGGAGGGGGTACTGCTGAAGCCCCTGCAGCTGCTACTGCTGGTGGTGGTGGTGGTAGTGGTGGACTCAGTGGATGCACTGCTACCGGTGGCACTGGTGCTGCTGCTTCCAGAGGGGGAGATGCAACACCCACAAGTTTGGAGCAGTCCAATAACACCTGACTGCCCCCACATGTGCACACTCCTCTCCTCTGCCCATGCCCACGGGCCACAGACTCTCCTCCCGGGTCCATCCCGCACAAGTCCCTCAGACTCTAACCAACACCTCAATACTCCGATCTTCACACGCACTCACAGTCTCACACACATGCACACACACAGTCAAAAATGCACACACACACAAAACAAAACTGATAAAAAAAAATTCAGTAGCAAAAAACAATGAAAAACACACTACAAAATCAAGATGTAGCTTTATAAAAGCTGTTTTTTGTGTTCGAAATCACAAGACACTAACTACAAAACAAACTCCCCTCTCTGTACACCAAAAAGGCTTCCTCCTTCTACAACTGCAAAGGAGAAAGTGACAGTAACTGCTTTTCTGACTAACTTCCTTCCTGCCTGGCTAAAGCATGTGACTTACAGTACTGTAAGCCATGTGATGTGTGAGGGTCTGCCTATATTGTTGTCACTTTGCCTAACTTCATGTTAAGGTGGAATGACAACATGGAATCATAATAAGAAGGTGAAGTGAGCACTTTCCAGTGGCCACTTCACCTGCGGATTTTAAATTCACTGCATCTCTAATCCCGGGGTTTGCACATAAGTGATTTAGTCAATGGGAAAATTTGCACAGGCTAAAAGGGTTAGTGCCTGGGTCAAAAAATAATGTACACAATGGGAAAAGGGGGGCAGGGGCATGAATGCATGGTCAGTGTGATATTCAGTGCATTTGTGCTGAGCAAAGGGGTTAGCACAGGCCACTTTGTGCAGTGCAGATATCACCGATCAAAACCCCATCTTAACTTTGTGCAACCCTAGCAGCCACTGGAGCTACTGCAGCCAACAACCTAGTTGGTGGTTGGGAAAGCACACCTGTCCTCTGGTGGTCCATGGTTCCCCCTTCCCCTGATCCCTGTCTCAAAATATAAATCAATGTGCCCTTGTGGTCCATGCTCCCTGCCTTCTGATCACTGACCCATAACAAGTATAGTATTGCCCTGGTGCCTACTGGTCCCTGATCACCATCCTGTCATTAAATAAATACATCCCTGGTGCCCCGTGGTCCCCTCTGCCTACTGATTGCCGTCTCCTACAGTGACAATGAAATCTGTGGTGGTCTGTGGTCCCCCTACCCTCTGATTGCAATCCCACATAAATATAATGTACTCCTGGGTGGTCTGTGATCCCCCACATACTCTGAATGCTGTCCTGCATACATATAATATAAATTACAGTGGTGCATGGTCCCCCAACCCTCCGATTGAAATCCTGCATAAATGTAATATACTCCCTGATGGTCTATGCTCCCCCCATATAGATATAATGGAATCCCTGGTAGTCTGTGGTCCCCCCAGTCTCTGATCCTTGGCCCCATGTGACCATGTGAATTCTCTGGAGTCCAGTGGTTCCTTCCAGTTTCCAATCCCTGGCCCTGTGAAATGACATATCTTTCCTGGTGCCCAATTGTACCATCCACCCATTGATCACCAGCTCTTTATGAAATCCCTGAAGATGTCTGAGATATACAGTTGCAAGTAATAAAGAAAACCTAAAACTCCCACAGTCCCTGACATCTAGCAGCCCCCGTCACCATGGGCACTGACCAACAACCCAGCCAACTCCCCATTGCCTGCAATGCCAGTGCTGCAGCTGAGATATGGTGACTGGTACAGCCCTCCACTCACCTCCTTGGCCAGCTGCCATATGATGAGATAGAGTGTGCATCCTATGTTTAGTACAGGGCACGGGTCCTCTGTACTGTACAGGGAGAGTGCAGCCTGGTCATTGTACAGTACAGAGGATATGTGCCCTATACTATAAATGGAATGCATGCTCTCTGTCTTGTCATACAATGGCTGACTTGGCTGACTGAGGAGGCGAGTGGAGAGCTGTGTGTGCTAGTCACCATATTTCAGCTGCAGCACCAGCACTTCAGGTAAAGGGGTTGGCAGGGTGGGTGGTCAGTGCCCATGGTGCGGGGAACTAGATGATGGGGACTGTGGGAGTTTTTGGTTTCCTTTTTACTTGTTTATCTTGGACATTAGCAAGGATTTCATAAACAGCTAGCAATCAGTGGGTGGGAGGGACCATTGAGGCACAAGGGTCAATTCTACTGTCACCAGTGATGGAGCATGGGGAAGGGAAGTGACTGGCCACCAGGGAAGATGCAACTTTTCTCTTGTCTGGGAATTGGAGACCAAGAGGAGAACCACTGGACACTGAAGAATTTACATGGTCATATGGGGCCAGGGATTGGAGATCTGTGGGGAAGGGGGAACTACTGACTACCAAGGATTCCATTATATCTATACAGAATTGCAATCAGAGGGTGGGGAGACCATGGACCACCAGGGATTCCATTATATCTATAGGGGATGGTGATCATAGGTTGGGGGGGGGCACTAGGTAGCAGGGACTTTCTTTCTTGTATGTGATGGGGCAATTGGAGTGGGGGTGATGGTGCACAAACCATTTCCTACTTCCTATGCAAAATGAGCCTGTAATGGGCATGCAAATAGCCCCTTAGCACCTTGCATACCAAATGGGCTAATTTGCATGGGTCCATCTGAATATTGCACCTGGGGTTACTGGCGTATCTGGTCTGATGGCACTCTTCTCTGTTCTGCAGGGATTCAAGTCAGGGCAGTGCAACTGGACTTAGTGGTACTCTGACATGCACATATATTCAGTCAGATAGCACCAGTGCATTATCCGACTGAGTATCACATCCTCAGGATCCAGGATAATTACAAAGTACAGCACAAAACTTTACACTCCACTTTGTCCATTTTTGAATATCAGGCCTCTGGTTTAATAAGCTACATGCATGAATCTGGAACTTTATTTGTAAATATGAAAAACTAGAGTGACATTGAAAAATGTATTTATCTAAAGATGAGGGTATATTAGTTTGTCTGGATGCTCTTTCATATTATTTAATTTTTTCTGTCAAATTGGCACACAATTGGGCAGAAATTCCACAAAACAATGTTTCTGGAGGACCAAATTTATAAATTTGGACAGGACAAAATATTCTCTCTTTCATATATTTGGTTGTGGACTGAAGAATCTAAGAAAAGGAATAACAAAATAATGATAACTATTAGTAAAATATTTTACATTATAAACAAAGGGATACAAATGATTTCAACATATATGATAGGCTTTTGTTTCACCCTAAAATCAAAATAGACCAGAGGTGCTTTTGCTTTCTTCCTGGATTGCAAAGGGGATCCACCAATTGGTAGACTTAATGGGAGACAACAAATATGTGACCCTTAAGTTTTGTAAAGACCAATATCAGCTGACAGATGTTGAATTCTATAAATATTTATAGCTTGTTAATATTTAAAAAAAACAAGATAGAACAATGGAATAAGAGTGCTAAGAAAACAAGTACTTTCTATAAAGAGCAAAAATATAAGGTAGCCATATGGAGTGGGCTATTTGCCTGGCTGCTCAGAGCCTTAGAGTGTATGATAAGGAAAGAACAACAGGAATTGAAAAAGAAATTGGAAAGGGATACAAATTTATCCTGGACCAACATACAGTGGTTTACATTTATGGGATCTACAAACTACTATAAAGACACGAGAAACAAAGCAATACAATTGAAATTGTTAAATAGAGATTTTTTTTCTCTACCAGCACTATTTTTAACATGGGATTATTCAATAAAGCTAATTGCTGGCATTATAACTGGTCAAATGAGAGGCTCATTCATTTATGTTGGAAATGTAAAACGGTGGACAGTTGGTGTAAGATACAGTAAATATACTGAATAGGATTAGTAGGAAACATTATTCCAGAGATATAGAATGCTGTTTATTCTTAGATTTTAAAATAGTTGATAGAGATGAAATATTAAAAAATATTACCTGCAGCTACATTTATGGCAGTTAAACAGATCTTTCTTAAAACCTGGAAAAACATCCAATCCAAATAGCCCATTCTTTGTTTTTGAATGGAAATATCAAGTTTTGGACGTCTTATATTTTTAAGGATAATTTAAAGATATAGCATTATGTTATTTCTTATTACATTTAAAATTACAGAACTGGTCTAAGAAAATGTTTGAGGAAGGATTTTGTCCAACTGTTTCTTAATGTTGCTGTAAATTAGTTTGTGGATGTGCTTAGTTATTCTTTTGTACATATCTGGCAACTAAGAATAGAATCCTGCTGACAGAATTGCTATACAGTATATACCCAAACTTTTACAGTGAAGTATACCAAGCTGTAATGGATTTTTGAAATTACCTCTCTTGTTGCTTTGCAAATTTTTCTCACTATAAAGATTATAATATGCAAACAAAAAGTATATCTGTGATATCAGGGTGGAGTTATATGGTAAAGGGAGTCTGTTCACAGATGACAGTAAACTCTGTGGAAAGGTGGACAGGAATGAGGGGATCAGCAGCATTGAAAAGGATGCTGAAAAGCTGGAGCAGTGGTCTAACATAGTAAAACAAATTATGTCCCAAAAGATACTTTGGATCTGCCCACCACAGGTAAGGAATAGAAGAAGGTATAACAGGGAGCAGTCCATTCCAATACATGCAACATAGAAATCAAAATAGATATTGGAAGATATGACTCACTCACCAAATGCTTCACTGTATTCATGACATTTTTATTTTGGTGAAAGTACTATGCCCCTAAGTCACCAGTGTATCAGGGTAATAAATGACCCCTTTGTCAGGGTGTATGGGTTATAGTACCAGTATCCTGTAAATCCTAGATTGAAAAATTATTCCCATATTATTGTTTTTGATATTTTAGCTTAAAGTCACTTTAAAATGCTATTTTTAATTGTTCTTTAACCACAGTTCTGTGGCTATCTAACATGGCTCCAACTTTTTTCTCTGTAAGAAGCCAAGAGAAGGGGTCTTTTATTATTCCAAAACACTGGTGACTTAAGGACATCGTATTTTCATAGAAATAAACTTTTTCATAAATACAGCACAGTGATGCATCTGGTGAGTGAGTCTTGCCTTCCAGTATATCTTTTGGTAAAAAAATTATATGACAAAAAAATACAAAGTGTAGCACATTGGAAGCAAAGTTCCACAGATGGAATACTGTATCAATGGGATTAAAGTGGATAATTCAAATGAGATAAACATTTTAAGGTTATAATAAACAGGAGTTTGAAAGCCTTTTCCCAATTTAGTACATCAAATAGAAAAGCTAATAGGATACTGGTATGTATTAGACAGGGCTTCACTAGTCATAACAAAGCAGTGATATTGGCATCGTTCAGGTCATTGTTTATACCACACCTGGAGTACTATGTGCAGTTTTGGAACCCTCATATAAAGAAGGATGGGGAGAGGCTAAACACTATTAAGTAGAGGACTACACAACTGATACAGGGGCAGCCTGGTAAGACTTATCAGAAAAGATTAGACATGTACTCCCTGAAGAATAGGAAGGAAAGGGGAACATGATAGAAACCTCCAAAAACATGGAAGTACATAATAGAGCATACTTCTTGGATTTATTTAAGCTACGAAATAACTGATCCACCAAGGGGCATAACCTTAAACTGTTGTGAAGGAGGAAAGTCAAGAAGGATATCAGAAATTATTTTTCACTGAGACAGTGGTGGATAGGATGAACAGTCTACCCTGTGAGTTGATTAATAGAAGGAACAACAAGCTAGATTTGATGGACTTGTGGTCTATTTCTGTCCTTTACCATCTATGTATCTAAAAGTGGCCACTGACTACTGTATGACACCTGAGACTCAAATAACAGTCATTCATCAATAACAACACGCAGAATGGAAACAATCCCAACCACCTCAAGTCACACCCATCAAGAACTGTAGGCATGAGGCAACCTTTGTGTGTCTATTAATGCTGATCAGAACCTATTAGTAGCAGTTTTGTCTTTCACAGGTTCACAGCAAGTCAACTGATGGCCATCCAGAGCCCACACTGCTCCCATCCTGAGAGGATTAACCAGAACCACGGAAGGACATTATCTGATTGCCTCTCATGCACCTCTAGTCTATCTCCCAATACTAAGTGATCAACAGTGTCAAAAACAGTGGACAGGTTAATGAGAATAAAGATAGAAACCCTCTCCCCGATTTCTTGTTATGAAGGTATTATTGCACACTTTCACAAAGGCTGTTTAGTTTCTGCATCACTATCTGAACCCAGTCTGTAAGTTCAAAGATGCTCTTCACATAAAGATGTTCCACAAGCTGTTCTGCCACCACTCACTTCATAACCTTCAGCAGCAGAAGCTGACTGGTGACAGAATGATCATTTGTGAAGTCATCAGGATCTAGTGGTGATTTTTTCAGAGAGGCCCGACCACAGCCCTAATTAAAGGAGTGAGAAGAAGACCTTTGCTAAAAAAAAAAGCACTGATAATCCCCACAAAGACAAACACCAAATCCATGACCTCAGTTTTGAAGATGCATGAAATACAGAAACTTGAGAAAAATATAGATGCTACAGAACATCAATTAAGAAATAATTAATTTAATAACATAATTAAAATAAGGTAGGGCCTGCAATATTGGAGCAGGGGAACAATCCTGAGAAATA
Organism: Neoceratodus forsteri; assembly: GCA_016271365.2. Lineage (NCBI taxonomy): Eukaryota > Metazoa > Chordata > Ceratodontiformes > Ceratodontidae > Neoceratodus > Neoceratodus forsteri. The sequence goes on from CM057453.1 coordinate 1,285,309,547, forward strand.
AACCCCACACATCACCCTCTGAAATCTACTGGTGTGAAAAGAGTGGAACCATCTGAGGACCATACCAGAAAGGCCACAGATGAACAGAAGATGCTCGAGCAGCACCCCATGGTCCACGGTGTCAAACGCTGCAGAGAGATCAAGAAGAACCAAGATGCTCTTCCAATCCCTCGCTATCAGGAGATCACAGAGCACCCAAACAAGGGCCATCTCCATGTAATGTCTCTTCCAAAATCCTAACTGGAGAGGATCATAGATATCATGGATGGTTAAATGATTCTCCAGCTGCTGCATGACTACTTTCTCAATAACCTTCCCCACAAAGGGAAGGTTAGAGACTGGTCTGTAGTTAGCAGGACAGTCCAGGTCGAGCGAAGCTTTTTTAAGGAGAGGTGTAACCACTGCCTCCTTCAGGGAGTCCATGAGCTCACCTGATTACAATGAACACCAGACTATATTTTCAAGGACCGGGCAGATAACATCAACAAACCCCACTAGGAGGCGAGTTGGACCCGGATCCAAACTACAGCAGGTCAGCCGCATATTCTAGACAATCTGCTTGACATCTACGAGCTCCAGCTGGTCATAGTCACACCAACCAGACCGATGTGTAGTCACCTCCCATCGACCACCACCACCCCATTAGAATTAGCTGCATGGATCTCAGATCTGATGTCGGCAACTTTATCAGCAAAGAATCGAGCACACTCATCACATGTAACCTGTGAAAACACTCTCTGAACATGGAGACAGGCTGGATTAGACAGTCTGTCCACAGTTCAAAAGAGTTGAGCTGGTCAATTCAATGCTGTGGCAATCTTGCTAGACAGGAACACTACCTTCTTACATGAGACAGCAGATTGATAAACCCTATAATGGTCCATCAATCTAAGTCTGTCGGCTTCAAGACCTGATATCCGGCAGCCATGCTCAGTCCTTCGGCCCTCTCACCTCAACTCCCTCAAGGCCTCATCAAACCATGGAGACCTAGGTTGAAGGGTGAGGGGATGAATGTGGACAGGAGCGACTGCATCCACAGCCTCAGTCACAGCCTTATTATAGCATTGCACTAGGGGTCACACTCCTCAAAGGGTGGTATCAAACCATATCCAGAGGATCAGGCATATTAGGGGGGACCTGGAAATTGAACCTTATAGTGTGATGGTCAGACCACCCAACTGGTTCCACCTCCAAGTTGGATATCTAATCTTATTGATTTCTTTGACTGGGTGACCAAAGCAGTAGACCAGGGAGGGGCTGTGGACATGGCCTACCTAGACTTTAGCAAGGCATTTGACACAGTACCGCACAAAAGATTAATAAACAAATTAGCCAGCCTGGGAGTGGGCCCCAGGGTGGTAGCCTGAGTAAAACACTGGTTGGATAACAGGACATAGCGGGTAATAGTAAATGGAGTCCACAGTGAAGAAAGGAGGGTTACTAGTGGGGTACCGCAGAGTTCAGCACTGGGGCCGGTCCTTTTTAATGTCTTTATAAGTGACATTGCAGATGGACTGGAAGGGAAAGTACGTCTCTTTGCAGATGATATAAAGATCTGAAACAGGGTTGATACACTAGGTGGGGTGGAAATGATGAAAAGGGACTTGGCAAGGTTGGAGGAATGCTCAAATGTATGGCAGCTTAGATTCAATGCTAAGAAGTGCAAAGTAATGCACCTGGGAAACAAAAACCAAGGGGAAGAGTACACAATGGGGGGGGGTGAGATACTGACAACAAAAATGGAAGTGGATCTGGGGGTAGTCATATCAGATGACCTGAAGGTGGGCCAGCAATGTGAGAAGGCAGTAAGGAGGGCTGGGGGGATACTGGAATGCATAGGGAGAAGCAGCACCAGTAGAAAACAGGAAGTTGTTGGCCCTCTGTACAGACAGTTGGTAAGACCACATCTGGAGTACTGTCTACAGTTCTGGAGACCCCATCTCCGCAAAGACATAGACAGGGTTGAGGCTGTCCAGAGGAGGGCAAACAAAATGATGCAGGGTCTGCATCAGAAGACATATGAAGAAAGACTAAAGGAACTAAAGATGTATAGCCTCAAGGAAAGGAGGGCGAGGGGGAACATGATAGAAACTTTCAAATACCTCAAGGGAATCAACAAAGTCCAAGAGGGTAGCATCTTTGAGAAAAAGAGATGTGCAAAACAAGGGGGCACAATTTGAAGATAGAGGGGGGACGACTCAGAGGTAATGTGAGGAAGTATTTCTTCACAGAGAGGGTTGTGGATACATGGAACAGCCTTCCTGAGGAGGTTGTAAAGTCAAAAACAGTGGGAGAATTCAAGAATGCATGGGACAGACATAAGGCAATGGTAGTGGGGGGTAGGAAGAAGTAAGCTGTTGGTTAACTAGGATCTGCAGCTTATCTGTTAGGTAGGGAAATGGGCAGACTAGGTGGGCCAAGTGGTCCTTATCTGCCATCAAATTCTATGTTTATATGTTTCTATATTTATCTCCATCCCCTGCAGAAAGACCAGGTCCATTGAATGACCATGTTTGTGCATCGCAGAGGCAACCACCTGTGTGAGACCCAGCAAACTCATAGGCTGGAGGAAATCCTGTCCAAACTGCAAGAGTTCATCATCGACCCAGACATTGAAGTCACCCAGAACAATCAATCTGGGTGACCCCAACACTATGTCAACAATGAAGTCTGCGATTTCCTGCAGGAATTGCTTCTTGCCCCCGTTGGATGGTATATGAGAAGAATCCTGCATCCTACACCCACAACTACTGTACACTCAAAGGATCTGGTCTCCCCTACAGGTACAGCTACAAGGTCCAATTCTGATCTAAAAACAAACTGCTACTCCCCTGCCCCTGCAATCCTGCCTCGGGTGGTGTATCACCAAGAACCTTTCTGGAACAGCTGACTCCAAAATGGGGCCAGAACTTTCATCCAGCCAGGTCTCAGTGATGCATGCCAGGTCTGTTGACCCAACAAGTTCGGCAATAATAGCCATCTTGTTTTTAATGGACCTGGTATTGCCATGTTCTATTTATACAGACACATGTTTTGGGGTAAACATGACTGGGAATGTGTATAAAAGTGCTTACATGCAAACATATGAAGAAGCCAGCAGAATAAGGCCATTTGGTCTATTTAGTCTGCTCACATTGCAGGGTCCTCAGCTAATGCTACTGACCCTGCCTCTCCTCAAATCTCCTGTCTTTTCCATCTGCCCCTCCTCAGACCCTTTCCTTCCCCTTAACTGTGTCCCAGCCTCTCTTGAAGCTTCCCATCATCTTTAATGAGACCACCTCTTCTGGCAGTACATTCCAACAGACCACCACCCTCTCTGTGAATAAATGCTTCCTAAACCTCTCTCTCAACTTAAGACTGTGTTTCCTCATGTTTCAGTTGCCACTTTGCTTAAAGAGACCCTCCTTATCCACCCTATTTATCCCTTTCAGTTACTTGAAGGTCTCAATCATGTCCTCTTCTCTCCTCTCCTCTCCGGTCCTCTCCTCTCCTCTCCTCCAGAGAGTACATATGCAGAGCACTCAACCTCTCCTCATATGTTTTACCCAGCTGGCCCATGATCATCTTTGTCGGCCTCCTGTGGATCATCTCCAGCAGATTAATGTCCTTCTTAAGGTATGGGCTTGAGTACTGTACACCGTACTCCATATGTGGTCTCATTAAAGACTTGTGTAAGAGCAGAATAACCTCCTCTCTTCTGCTGCTGATCCCCCTGGCAATGCTGCCCAACATTTTATTTGCCCTTTTTGATGTTGTCTTATACTGTGTGGAGTGCTTCAGGTTGCTAGTGATCATCACTCCCAGATCCTTTTCCTCCTCCTCTGATGCAGCTACCCAGGCCCCTCCTAGGTTGTACTCAGTCCTGGGGTTCTTGGCTGCAATGTGCATAACTTTGCATTTCTTTGCATTGAAGCCAATCTGTTAACTCTTGGACCACCTCTCTAGGTCTTCCAGAGCCTCCTTTAGGTCTTGTATCCTTTCTGCTGTTTCTACCCTCCCACAGAGCCTAGTGTCATCCATGAGTAGGCACATTTTGCCCTTAATGCCATCCCCAATATCATTGATGAAGACATTGAAGAACATTGGCCCCAGCACTGAGTCCTGTGGAACTCCACTGGTAACCTCCCTGGTGCAAGAGGTACCTGGTCAATATAGCACTTTAAGAAGAGCACTACAAGAACCGCACTGTGAAAAGTGCAAAAGCATTTAGAGCAACAAGGCTATAATATAGGTAGGGAATTACAGCTACTCCCATCGCTCTGTAGTCAAATTGACAATGGATCAAGTTGCCATGTATGTGTGGTGCCTGGTCGAGTCATTCCTGTGGTGGGGTGGCTATGGCACCAGCATACAGCAGTGTTGGAGACCTGGGACCACGGTTCAGTTCCCTCCAGGTCTCTGGATGTTGCAACTTATTTTTTTATCATTTAACATTTTTTGTCACCCTCCCGGACAGCCCCATCTGATCGACCTCCCCAGTCCCATCACCTGGAATTACCGGGGCTTACCTTATGCCGGTCTAGGAATGGAGCCTGCGGGGAGTCAGTCAGCATCCTGCTGCTGGCTTTTTCCTCCATTTTTACCCCAGGGGCCCCAGAAGTGGGTACGCATGTGTGTGGAGGCACACATTAATCCTACTGCCCCAGTAATGGCCCCTTTCCCCCAACACCAGGCCTAGCACCTGGCTCCTCCTGGCCCATGCTGTCCCCAGCCTCCACGAGGTGGCAGCCATCAGCTGGAGGAAGCCCCTTACACCTCCCCGGAAAGGAGAGCTTGCCTGTTGGCAGCTCCATCTAGCTCCGCCCTCCCCCCCATGACCTCCGACAGCTCAGGCTCATTTCTGAACCCAGGTCACCGGCATGCCGCGAGGTAAGGCATCCAGCGCCTCAGCCCTCAGTGCCACTGGTCGGGCGCATGTTGTAACTTTTTTATTGTTAAATAAATACATTTTTCCCCCTCCCAATTTTCTCCCCATCCCCAAAGTCCACAACCCCCTGGAGTTGGTGATGTTAAGCCTGCGGGTATGTGGGGGTGGTGAAGCCCTCCATCTCTGGGGTGCTCGGGCTGAGCCTCCCGCAAAAACAAAAAGGGTCCATTAGTTTCTATGGTCTGCGCTGTGCTTAGGACAGTCACTGTTTTAACCAGTGTTATTCTGGCAGACAGCATTTTGCTTGCAGCATTGATTGCTGTGCAGTTGTTGTTTCCTACATTATGATCCCATGCTGGAGCAACATAACTCACGCCCCACCACCACCATCACCACTCTCTGAGTCCTGCTCCTCAGTCAGTTTTCCACCCATGTGGTCAACTTCTACTCAACTCTGAGATCCGCCAATTTCCTGATCAACCTCTTATGGGGTATAGAGTCAAAGGCCTTGCTGATGTCCAAGTAAAGGATGCCCACCACATGGCCCCTGTCTACTGTTTTATTGACCCGGTCAAAGAAGTCAATCAGATTCATTTGACACAACCTTCCCCCACCATAAACCCATGCTGCCTTGCACCCTGGAGACTATGCTCCCCTAGATACTCTACTGACCTTTTTTTAAGTATGGTTTCCATGAGCTCGCACATGAGTGAGAGTAGACTGACTGGTCTGTAATTCTCTGGGTCATCCTTGAGACCACTATTATGGAGGGGCATGACATGTACCATTCTCCAACCCTGCGGTGCCATGCCTGACTCCAGTGAATTATTGCACAGGCCAGCCAATGGCTCTGCAAGCTGCTCTGCCAGTTCCCATAGCACCCTTTGGTGCATGCTATCCTGGCCTGGTGATTTGTCTACCTTCAATGTTAGCAGCCCTGTCCTTGCCCTATCCACCTCTATCATCACATCCATGCTCCCTGCCACCCCTGCTCCTCCTTTCTATCCTATTGGCACCAGTCCATCTTTCTTCCTGGTGAAGATGGAAAAAATACTCATTCACTACCTCTGCTTTTTCCCCATTCTCCACCCACCCATTCTCCTTTCCTTAGCCTAACAATCCTATCCTTCTTGTCCCTTTTATCACTTATATATTGAAAAAAGGCCTTCTCCCCTTTCTTAATTCCCTCAACTGTCTGCACTTCCTTCTGAGCCTTAGCCTACTAGACTACATTATTGCTTCACTAGGCATCTTCTGGTAATCCTCCTTGTCCTCCTCTCCCTTGGGCCACCAGAATTACTTATAGGCTAACCTCTTGTCCTTTACTGCCTGGGCAACCTCAGTACTAAACCAGTTGGGTGCTGTTGCCCTTGGGTTGTTCCACCTTGAGTCTAATGCACTCATTTGTGGTGACTATTATTTCCTCCTTAAAGATGGACCACCATTGGTCCACCCCCATATCTACCTTGATGTTTGCAGGAGATTTTTTAGCAACTTGCCTATCTTCTTGATGTCTTCCCTCCCAAAATCCAGGATTTTAGTTTTAGTGGGGACCTTTTCCCTGCCCACATCCAACCAGAACAACAATGTGCAATGGTCACTACAATCCAGGGGCTCCTTGACTATTTTGTCCAATACATATTCCCCATTTGTTAGCACCAGATCAAGGATGACCCCATCTCTGATAGGCTCTGTGATGCCCTGAGTCAGGAGCACACTCTGCAATGCATCTAGAATCACATGACTTCCGGTGCAGATCATGGCTGGTATGCTCCAGTCTGCCTTGAGCAGCTTGAAGTCTTACATTATTACCACCTCTCCCTTCCCTACAGCATTCAGTATTCACAAGTTTAGTTCCCTGTCTCTTTCTTCTTTCTGTTTGGGTGGTCTGTAAATCACCACCAGCCTCACCTTCCTCCCTGTGTTAGAGGTTGTGCTTGTGATTTTGAAATGTGTGACTAACTTTCTACTTCTTTTACAGTTTTTTTTTAAAACACACATTTGTAGCACACTGAAAGGTGAGTTGAAGTTTGATACAAGAAAAATACCATACGTATTAATTATCGAATGTATTATATAATGTCAAAAACTCTAATCTAATACAACATATTAAAAACTATCTACACAGATATAACTAAATTCTAAGCAAGGATTTACTTTTAGAAGGATTTACATTTACTTCCCATAGGAAAAATATATGTATTGTACACAAACTGTCTAATTCTTTCAGTACTGCCAGTAATTATTTTATATTGTTTATTATACAATGGCAAGAAAGAATCTTGGACTGTGATTGGTCAGTTTGGGGCTGGACCCATGGCGTTATCCCAGCATGATGCCACGGGTCTAGTCTCAGCACTGTGAACCCATGTAGATGAGCTCTTGATTGATTGTTTTACTGAGCCTTTTGATTGACTGTTTCATCTTCTCTTAAAGACAAAGATATTTTTCCACACAAAAACATCTTTAAAATTATTTTTTTTATTCTGTATAACAACGAGCCATTGTATAATAGGAATAATACACTCCAGGGTGTGTGTTGTTTGGGATAATGCCATGCCTGGGGCATTGGAAGCACTCATCCTGCAGCCTCGTGTCCATCCCCCCAGGCGTGGCGTTATCCCAGCACGACACACAACCTGTCGTGCATTATTCCTTTATTTTATAGTTACAGTTTCTGTGGGGCTTGGTGTTGTGGAGTAGAATTCAGAAGCTAGCCAGTTGCAGTATTCTATTTGTACTTGTTTGTGAGTAGTTTCTTCTAAGATGTGTTAGCACTTCTGTTTTAGAATGCACTATGACATAGTGGTACAAGAAAAGATGTTACTATGACATAATGCATCAAGAAAATATATTGATATCTTTTCATGTTTAGAGAGATATCACTTTTTATCTACCCAGTTATGTCAAAACATATGTTGTATAAATAAGGATATGCAATGGGGCCCAGTGGGATAAATGATTTATCTATACAGGTACTGTTTGACCTTGGGGAAACCTCACAAGTAGCAAGTGATGAGTGAAGTGCCTGAGGTTAAACAACACAGCCCAGATATTCAAACTGTACCCAAAAAGCGTGCAACAGCAGGAGCAAGCGCAAGTCCACTGTGCTCATGTGCAAGAAGCACAATGTTCAAAAACTGTGCAGGTCAAGATGCGTCTGCGGCACACGACTGAATATTGTGCCACCTGTGCCATAGCACAACCAGGGATGTTCAGTTGCGCAGTTCAGATGTGCCATAGCGCAACCAGGGATGCCCCATGGAGCAGGGCAGCAGTGCAACAGCACAACCAGGGTTGTGCAGGGACAGGATGCAGGGGCCCACCACCCATGCCACAGATAGGCAGAGGAGCACACAGCAGAACAGACATTGTCCCCCACACCCCATGCACTGCACAACCGGTAGAGAGCCGGAATAACTACCGGCCCATGGATACCAGCAGCCAACCCACAGCTGGGGCATGGTGCCCCAGCACACCCCCTGGCAAGCTGTGATCGGCACACAAGGAGGGCCGACCACCCCATGCCACACCATCCCACCAATGCAGAGCACACCCTGCACCATGACCACCAGACACCCTGCCCAGGAGCAGCGTCCACCAGCGCAGGATACCCCATGCATGCCACCACCCCTAGTGTGACAATGCAACCCTGTGCACCACAGAACCATGCAAGGCAGCCCCACCATGAACATCCGTCAGTGGGTGGCAGGACACAGCAATGCAACGACTGCATACACAGTGCCACCACGCACGTCCCCCCCCCCTCGGTACAGCTGAGAGACTAACCATGCATCGGCACACGAGGTACCCAACATGTGACAGGGCATGCCCTGGACCCCACCACCAGTGGTACAGCACCCTGCACACCTTCCCCCATGCAGCCCACCCACTGTGCATGGCATACAGCCATGGGACATGCCTCTGTGATGGTGTGTGGCCACCCACAGTGATTGCATCCACAAGACCTACCCGCCCAGGCACACAAGCCATGCAGACTGCTGCACACACACCCCAGCCAAGTCTTGCACAGCACCACCGTGGCTGTTCAGTGACATGGCTATGAGGTGCGAAGGCACTGGCACAGCCATGTAACTGGTGCATGCATGGACCACCATTGATGCACTTCCAGACATGCAGTGCCACTGGACAGTGCTGACTGTAACAAGCTGCGTGCATGGCAGTGGTGTCAGTGGATGGTGGCCATGCCCCACTGCACGCCCTGTTACACAGCATGCAATAGTAATCATGGATGTAAGGCACTCACCATCATCAGGCTGGTCCCTGCGCCTGTCTTGTCCTACAGCCCTCCCGGCCTGCTGTTCATCTTGGTGCAGCCTCCTCTCCCTCGCCCGCCGGTGCTCTTCTGGGCCTAGAGTGCAAACATGGAGAGAGGAACATCAGTACAATCCGGTAGCAAAGTCCCCCCACCCCCATGTGTGTGCAATCCCACACAGCCATACCCATCCTCCCCCCACCCCGATACCACTACACGGCCAACACTGGATGGCCTCTCCGTGCTGGACACATGCCAATGTGATACCCGTATGAACGTTAACAGTGTATGGATGGGGCACCTACCTGGCCATGGCACCGTGCCACTCCTGGCATGTGCCCACAGGTGGGCAAGCCTGTCTGGGTCCCGCCGTTGCAAGTCACCACAGCAGTGCCTGCAATGCTCCGCTGTCCTCTCCATGCTGGTGGCCTCCTCCAGGGCCACCACCACCTCCTCCCACACCACACTCCTGGCCCTGTCCAGGGGTGCCTCCCCAAATAGGGCAGCGGCATGGGGCTCCACCAACTGGACCAGATTGGCCATTTCAAGTTGGCTCCAGATGGGTGCCCTTCTCCTTGCCATCCTGTACAGTTTTTGTATCAAAATGGCGCTCTGTAGCACACGTTCACCACGTGCGGATACTGCGCAGTACTGCGCTGTCATTCCCCCCATCACGCTGTCACCGAACAGCATGATAGAGGTGCACCCATGCAGACGCATGGCACCTAGGGGGCAAAGGTTGGCACAGGGTCAGGGGTCTCTTGCACATGGACCACCACAGCGTGATTGGTACTCACCGTGTGTAGTGCGGTAGGGCGCCTGTTTGCCACTTCCTGTAGCGGCCTACCATGCTGTGGCCCCAGTGCGCCTATGGCACCCCAGTCCCAGAGCGCCATACATGTGAACAGCGCAGTAGTGCCACTGGCACAACGGTGGCTGTGCCCTGCATTGCCTCCCATGCACAGCACATCAGCAGCACAGCAGGCGTTGGCATCATCACCACAGGCATGCGCCGTTCAGTGTCCACTGCGCATGTCACAGAAATGCGCCCTTACCTGAGCATGTTCAACACAATTGCGCAAAGCACAACAGAGCAATATTCAGTTGGCATTTGCAAATCAGCTAATCATCCATTCAATGGCACAGATACTGCATTTGCATCCACTTATAATTGCGCCTCGCCTCATTTGCATACGTTGCGGTATAAAATGCGACATTGGGCTGCAGTGGCCATAGTCTGTTATTGCAGTCAATTGTGGTGAGTTGCATGCTGCTTGGGAGTGTGGACTGTGGTGTGTGGGACATGCATGGGACTGCACAGTCACAGGTAACACCTGTCATTCTCACAGGATGAAGAATGAGCGATCGTGAGGTGGAGGAAGAGGAACAGAGACGTGGGTGGAAGAGGAGGCCTAACTTCACAAAGGCAGAAACAGATGCCCTGTTTGAGGCCTACCTCAATCAGGAGCCGCTACTCAGAGGACGGCGGGGAACACCACAGGCCTGTACTGCTGCATGGGAAGAGGTGGTGCGTGCCGTCAACCTGCATGGCAGCCACCAGCGGTCCATGCAGGAGTGCAAAAAGAAGATGGGCACGGACAGGCGGAGGATTAAGGACAAAGTGGCTGTCATCAGGGCAGCACAGGCTGCGACCAGTGGGAGATAGCCGGCCATGCAATGCCTGAACCCACGAGAAGAGTGGGTTGCTGGTAGCATGCAGCGTTGTGCCATCAAGGGTGTTCCAGGCTGTGGATTCCAGATGTGTGGTAGCCCGTCAGTTCATGGTAGGTCCTGGTCTGTCAATGGGGGGAGGAGACAGGGTAGGGCAGATACATTAATGCTACAGTGTTCCCTTACAGCTCCTGAGCATCTACATGTGTCAGCGGTGGTGGGCTTGTCCACTGAGGGTGATACCATGGACATAGGGGAGGGCCCATCCACCTCCACAGGCATCCGAGGGTCAGGGCGACAGTGGGCCCACCTGGCTGTCCAGACTGATGTTGGTGGAGCAGGTGAGGAGGAGGAGGCCCTGCCCGTGTACCAGCGTGCCAGCATCCATGGATGTCAGCATACTGAGACTCAGGTTGGTGCTGGATCCGTCACTGATGATGATGGCGCTCACTTCATAGACAGTGATACTTGTGGGCCGCAGGATGGCCACATAGCAGGTGACATCATAGGCATGGCCGTGGGTGGTGCCACCGTGGAGGACTGCATGACATCACAGTCCCAGCCTGTGCCTGTCTGCACCATTGGGGCAGCACTAGTGTGTGTCCAGGACAGTGGGGCTGTTGTGGCCACTGCAGCAGCACTGTTGAGCCCTGGAGAGCGGCAGCCAGAAGGGCAGTGTCAGCAGTTGGCCAATGGCCATGGGGGTGCAGTGTTGGGGGGGCAGCGTCAGTGTACCACCCGTGGACATGCCCAGGCCTGGCCCTGGTGTGCAGCACCCACCCTCAAGGGGTGCTGCCCATCAGGGCCACGAACACCATGAGGGACAGCATGCTGATCAGGCAGATGACCTCTTAGAAGAGCATACCCGCATACTCCAAGAATCAGTCGATCAGCAGTTGCGGCTTGTGACGGTGGTGGATGCACTCAGTGCAGCTCTGCACCAGGCAGAGGAGCGGCGCAGCAGGGACACCGCTCTTCTCCTGGCCGGGATGGACCAGATGCAGGAGGATGTGACTGCTGCCATTGACAGGCTGACACAGACAATCACAGCTGCCATGGCCACAGTGGGCACACAGTTATTTGCCCATGCATTGCAGACACCGCACAGTGCAATGTCCACCCCATTCCTGGCATTGTGTGGCACCCTCCTTGTTGATACCGGGTTCAGCTGTGGGCATCCCGAGCACGCCTGGCACAGGCATGTTCAGAGTGCTGCAGACCCCTGCGTGAGCACGGTGGCGTTCACGCAGCTGAACCCCTGGGGGACCATCGGTGCTACCCCATGAGGCCATTGGTCAGCCTGTCAATGCTGGAGGGTCTCGGCAGGGCAGCCCACTCATCCGTGGGGGCCATGGCACTGTGGCACGTGACTGACCTGTCTCCCACCACGGCTACTGTCTGATGCTGCCCTGTGTGCATTGTGTTGTTCAATGTGCAATGCACGGGTGGGGTACCCAGCCCTGCACACACACACACACACACACACGTTCCATCTGCACACCCTCCCAGCTGCTGTCCACTGTGGCGTGTGCATGATGATGCCTGTGTTGCACTGTCCGCCACTGTGCAAGGGTGCCCAGTGTCTGACACACGCACAATGACAGGCACTGGGCGTGGTGGTCTGTGGACGTGTGTGTGGCTAGGGGTGGCGGTCAGGGTTGGCGTGCCTCCTACCCTTTGTGCATGTCTTGTGGGGTGGGTGTGTGTGTGTGTGTGTGTGTGCGCGGTGTGTGTGACCACATACCATGTTAGACCTTGCCCATCCCTGATGGCATGTGCGGTTCCATGCTCGGCCAATTCACTTAACGACATGCATCCCTGGGGTTTGTCCATCCATGTTTGTGGGTTGTGCCCTTGCCACTGGTGGTTGCATATGGCCCCATGACTTACCTGAGTTGGTTGAAGTGCTCCTCTGTGATGGTGTCCCAGTGCAGCTGTGTCATCTGGATCAGTCAGCGGTCCCTTTGACCAAGGGGGGGCTGCCCATCACCATCTTCACCAGCGTCCTCATCGCTGTCCCCCTCTTCGACCTGTACGGCTATCCCACAGTCGTTGCCCATGTTGTGCAGGATGCAACAGGCCAGGAATAGCCTGCAGGCCTTTGAGGGGCTGTACTGTAGGGCACCGCCAGACGTGTCCAGGCAAAGGAAACGTGCCTTCAGCATCCTGAACACCTGCTTGATGACATTGCATGTGGTGGCATGTGCCTCATTGTAGCATCGCTGCGATGGGGTCGCGGGGTGCCGGTATGGTGTGAGCAGTCAGGGATGGAGTGGGTATCCACTGTCACCTGTGTGTAGTGGGTGGACATTAGTTTGGTGATCAGCGTCGCTCTGCCATGGGCCATCTAGGCCAATACCCATGTCACCTCTGACTATGCCCCTCCCAAGCTCCATGTCTTTCTGTGTGATTTGCATACTCACCCACTAGGTGGCCAGTGGGGATATCCCCACTCTCGAACCTGTGGCACAGTGTGGACTGGTGCCAGATGAAGGCATCATATGCTCCCCAGGGTGCGTGGCACAGACATTGATTATGTGCCCCTGGCATCGCACACCACCTGGCAGTTGATGCTTGCGTACACCTTCCGATTCATGTATACGGCCCCTTCGGGGCCAGGTGGCATGCGGATGGCCACATGGGTGCAGTCTATTGCCCCAAGCACGCCAGGCATACGTGCTACCCTGTGGAACTCCTGTATGTTTGCTGTGCGCTCTGCCAGTGTGCTGGGGAAATGGATGTACTCCACAGCATGTGGCAGCAGTGCGCTGAGGAATTGGGTGAGAAGGCGTGACGCAGCCGACTGAGTTATGCCTGTCGTGTCCCTTGTTGTTCTCTGGAAGGTACCCGTGGTGAGCAGGCACATGATAGCTGTCACTTTGGTCTCCACTGACAGAGCATGGCTCCGTCGTGTGGGTGCCTGCATCACATCACTGCACAGCTCACAGAGCCACCTCAGGATCACCCGGTTCAGGCGGTACCGGCCCACGATCTCAGTATCAGTGTACAGCTCGAAGCTGATGTGGGCTCAGTACTACCTGTTGGGGGCATACTGATGAAGGGCCCTTCAACGTCCGCGCCCCCCTGCTGCCTGCCTTCTCACCCCCCTCATAACTGCCTCCATCTGGATGGTGGCACTGGCCATGTCCCTGGCTTGTAACCCCCGCAGCTGTTTCACTGTTCCCCCACTGTCCTTGCTGCTACTCCCCCTGCACTGGGAACACCTCCCTGTAGTGGCCGTACTGCTGACTATCTATGCCCTCAGTGCTGTGTGGCACTTCCACCTTTTGTTCTGCACTGTGGCACAGGCTCCCCACACCTTCCCTGTTCCTGGTGGTTCCAGGTGCTCTGTCCTGCTCCTGCCCTGTCCTGCTCCCAGTTTCTGTGTGCCTGTGTGGCTACCTGCAGTTCACCAACACATGGCTTCCCTGTAGCATTCTTGCACCTCTCTCTTGTTCCTTTTTTATTTTGGATCATTTCCACTATCGTGCAACTTCCGTTTGCTCCCTAATATGCATGGCGCATGTTGTTGAATATCGCACTGCACCATTTATGCATGGTTCCTCCCCCTTCAGTTGTGCATTCATTCATTATCATTGCACTCTTGCGCATTGTGATTTTGGGGGGCGCATCTGCCTCCTGCTGAATATCGCAGAATGGCACATTTTCGGACTTGTGCTGGCGCATCTCTGTTGCGCATGGCACAACCCTTTTTGAGCATCTGGACCCACATGTTTAAATAAAACATTTATCCCACTGGTCCCCATTGCATATTTTATTGATGCAGTAGGCAAAGACCTTGTGTTTTTCTTTTTTTCTTTTAGGTTTTCTTTTTGGTTTATTATAAATTTTGGCAAAGTATGTGGTGCTGTTATGTGAAGTAGTTACCTCCTTGGTTTAGGTAGTCTGTTGTCATGGCTGTTGCAATGGACATTCTGTTACAATGACATGCTGATGCTGCTACATCATTGCTGATTGGTGGAGCTAAATGAGCTCCTGAAAAATTCTACAGAAAATGGTAGACTCACTTAGAAAGTGCAGAATAGATTATAGAGAAGATGCCCATTAGGATGGGAGCAGTGGTGTTGAAATACATTTTCACACTGTTGCAATTATTTTGTGTCTGGAGGAATACTGGGACAGTTTCTTGCTGCCAGACCAGGTTTTGCCTATTTGGGAGTAAGAGCATGAGTGAGTTTGGGTGGCAGAAGGGCGTGCATAGGTAGAGTGAGAGCTGGTGGAGTTCTGTGGTCTTTGGGGTTAAAAGCTGAATACTACTGTGCATTTTTTTGTGCTGTTAGTACGTTTACTTTTTTTAAATTTGTTTGGCTGGCAAATTGTGAGCTGACCATGAGATAGCAGGTGGAGATCTTTAGAGTGCATGAGCAAGTGCAGGTTCAGTTCAGGAGGCAGACTGTATTTAAAAAAAAACTAACTAAAATCAAAATAAAAAAAAGATTGCCAGTATTTTTGCTTTGCTGCAGGTCAGACAGTGAACAGAAGGTGACCAAAACAGGAGACCAGTGGATTCCAGTATTTTCAAAGAAGTATAGTACTGTGTAGTTACATTTTGTGGGAAAGGAAAGCAAGCTGAGCTGAACTGTGTTAACTGTAATGAAGGGGGTAGTGCTTACTAGCTGGTTGGGATGGCAGGGAATACCTTAGCAACTACTGAGATAAATGCAGCTGGTTAACCAAATGCTTTTATCTCATGACTCACTGATCTGCAGAGAAATAAATGATTTATCGAAACTGATTAGTGTACACCCCTATTGTATAAATATAGCTATTTAATGAAATGTGTTTAAAAAGGAAAAACAAACATAGTCACAGACATTAGGTGGCACAAATTCCAGGGTTACTGGGTAAATGTTCAATATGGAAAAAGAAGTGGAAGTTGTGGATAGCGGGGCTATGACTCCTTTCAAATATAATTCGGACACTTACATGGACAGAAGAGGTGACTTGGTCTACATGGGTGTAAGCCATCAGGCATTCCAGATGAGCATCAGCACACTTATGCCTGAAACATTCCTATTTTCCTATGTTCCTCTGAGTTGAACTGGGGCTTGTTCAAGGCTGAAAGTGGTGCATTATAAGTTTGGGATTACCAAATTTTTTTTCAACAGTTGGTGAAACTCTATCCACAGAACAACAGTTATCTCCATCTACCCAATGGAACAGTTGCCCGCTTCATTCTTCATTCCTTCTTGAGGCAGTATAGCCTAATGATTAGAACACCAAGCAGTGAACCTGGAAACCTAACAGACTCAGGTCAAAATCCCACAGCCACCACTAGCATACTGTGTGACACTGAGCAAGTCACTTAACCTCCCTGTGCTTAATTCTCCCTAGGTTACACCTGTAAACTAGCATCATCTCAGTGTTCTTTACCAGCTCAGAAATTCAAAATAAATAAATTCCTGGCAGTCGAGGAGACTCAGTCCCATATGTTGACAACCTTGGCCTGGAAGTACTGATCAAGGCATTCCCACCTCAGTGGCTCACAATGGTAATGGCATGCTCGTATCTCTGCACCAACCCCTCCATCACATCCAAACACCAGTGATACCGTACATGGTGCACTTCAGTAGAAACATAGAAACATAGAAGGTGACAGCAGATAAGGACCACAAGGCCCATCCAGTCTGCCCATTTCTTTTTCTACCTTATGAATGTGCCATCGTCCTTTTCTCTGTCAATGGTCTATCTATTCATACTCATCTGTATTGCTCCCTTATGCCTATCCCATGCCTGTTTGAAGCCTTGCACTGCATTCATATCCACCACTTCCTGAGGTAGGCTGTTCCATGCATCCACCACCCTTTCTGTGAAAAATAACTTCCTCACATTACCCCTTAATTCACCTCCCTCTAATCTCATGCTGTGTCCTTTTGTTCTGCTATTTTTCTTATACTGAAACATATTAGATTCTTTCACCTTGTTAATGTCCATAAGGTGTTTGAATGTTTTGATCATATCACCTCTCTCCCTCTTTTGCTCTAGGGTATACATACTGAGCTCCGTTAATCTGTCTTCATATGTTTTCTGATGTAGTCCCTGCACTATTTTGGTTGCTGTTCTCTGGACTGCCTCAATTTGGTTAATGTCTTTGTGAAGGTGTGGCCTCCAGTACTGCACACAGTACTCCAGATGGGGCCTAACCAGTGCCTTGTAAAGAGGGATTATTACCTCCCTCTTCCAACTTGTGATACCCCTACTAATACACCCCAACATCCCCCTAGCCTTCTCTACTGCTTTAGTGATCTGCTTGGATGATTTCAGGTCATTGGTGATGATGATGTCCAAGTCTCTTTCTTACTTTGTGACTGCCAGCAACTCCCCTCCCAGTCTATAGGTGGCTTCAGGGTTTCTCTTCCCTGTGTGCATGATGTTGCACTTCTTTGCATTAAACCCCAGCTGCCACTCGTCTGACCATTTTGATAGTTTATCCAGATCTCTTCTCATTCTGCCCACCCCATCTGGATCATCTATTCTGTTGCAGATCTTGGTGTCATCTGCAAACAGACAAACCTTACCCTCCAGTCCATCTGCAATGTCACTGATGAAGATATTGAAGAGGACTGGCCCCAGGACTGATCCCTGAGGCACTCCACTTGTGACTTGCATCTCATCTGACTGTATACGGTTTACCACCACTCTGTTTTCGGCCCGTCATCCAGTTTGTCACCCAGCTGACCAACTTCTGATCCACCCCAAGCCTGCACAGCTTATTAATCAATCTTCTATGTAGAACAGTATCGAAAGCTTTGCTGAAATCAAGGTCGGTGACATCAACTGCTTCCCCTTGGTCCGCCACTCTGGTTACCCAGTCAAAGAAATCTATGAGATTAGTTTGACAGGACCTTCCTTTTGTAAACCCATGCTGTCTTGGATCCTGTACTCCTATGGATTCCAGGTGTTGCACTATCTTTTCCTTAAGGAGTGCCTCCATAATCTTGCCCACTACTGAGGTAAGACTGACTGGTCTGTAGTTCCCTGCCTTCTTCCTGCTACCACTTTTGTGGAGTGGGATCACATGAGCCCTTCTCCAGTCTTTTGGGATCTCTCATGTGCTCAGAGACTCACTAAACAGTTCTGATAATGGCTTTGCTAGTTCTACCCTTAGCTCGTTTAGTACCCTGGGAAATATGCCATCAGGTCCCATTGCCTTGTCCACCCTGAGCTTATTGAGCTCTTGTAGGACCCTTTCTTTTGTGAAGGGGCTAGTGCACACCTCCTTCCCCCCGTGTCCATGGTGCTGAGCTGTGGGCCCTGCCCTACCTTCTCTTCAGTAAATACTGAGCAAAAGTATCTATTTAGGATAGATGGTTTTACATGGTCCTCCTCCTCTCATGCCCCCTTATCCACTTTGATCTTAGCAATACTCCCTCTGGACTTTCTCCTTTCACTAATATATCTATAGAAAGTCTTGTCACCTTCTTTTTCTATTTGTGCTAGTGTTTCCTAGGTTTGGGCCTTTGCCTGCCTTACTGCCTTCCCTGTTTCCTTTAGGTAAGTTTGGTATGCCTCCCTATCTTCATCCTGCTGCATTCCCTTATACTTCCTGAAGGCCAGCCTTTTGGCTCTGACATTTGCTGCTACTGGTATTGAGAACCAAAGTGGTTTCCTTCTTCTTTTGCACTTCCTTTTCTCTCTAATGTAATGGGATGTTACTTCAAGTATTGCATCGTTAATGCTTGCCCACTTTACCTGTACCCCCTCACCTGTATTTCTTTTTGCCAGGGCTAGCTTAACTCTGTTGGCCATCTTATCAAAGTCAGCTCCTCTAAAGCCCCATATTTTTGCCTTAGAATGGTATGATTTAGTTCTAGTGGCCAAATTGAACCATACCATGTGATGGTCACTGGCCCCCAGGTGACCTTCTACCTGGAGATCTGAGATCCTTTCCCTGTTAGTCAGTACTAGATCTAGGATATCTCTATCTCTTGTGGGTTGTTGTACCCATTTTTTGAGGCCCTCCCCCTGCAGGGAATCCACCATGTGTCTAGTTCTGTCAGATGTTCCTGCTGGTATTGACCAATCTGTATCTGACATATTGAAGTCTCCCATTATCAGAACCTCCCCTTTAGCTGTCATATTTTGTATATCTTCTAACAGTAATGTGTCTATGTCCTCCCCCTGGTTTGGAGGCCTGTACACAACCCCACTTTGTATGGCTGTCCCATTTCCTGTTTCCAGGGTGACCCATAGTTCTTCTGGCTCCTTATGTGCATTCTGAATTTATGTAGCGTTGGTATTTTCATTGACATAAATGGCCACCCCCCCTTTTTGCACCTCAGTCTCTTCTGAACAGTACATAGCCAGAAGTGGAGATGTACATAGTCCTTCATTCTGAGATGCAAGGTCACAGAATACAAGTCCGGACTAGTGTGTGTGTGTGTGTGTGTGTGTGTGTGTGTACAGTATGTACACCACTTGTGAAGTGGCTGTATCATCACATTCATTGACCCATAACATAGTGGACTTTGATAGGGGCCCAGAACCATTGTACATATTGGAAAAAGTCTGATTTACTGCAACCCACTTTAATGCTTGTAATTCACTACTGGGTCAGATGGGAATCATTTGAATTTTTGTAAGTAATCCTTAACAAGTAATATAAACTGTAAGCTGTTTCTGATTTTCAGATAAGAATCCCATTAATTATTGGTCTTGTTCACCCAGCATAATTGATTCATTTGAATTAACTTTGGGCAAAAACTGCTTTTTAAAACAATCTCATCCATGTCAATTATTTGTTGTAGCTCATGGGCATTCATCTGAAATTGTTCACAGTTACAGTGTGTTAATCTGAGAAATGGTCTTCATCACGTTTTATGAGATCAGTTAATGTCAGGCAGGGCAAAATTATTCTTATGTCTTCCCAGAGCAATAGCAGTCAGATATATCCTAACTCTGAAGAGTAATGCTTAATTCCCAGAGTTTTGACCAGTAATTCACATTATGTCAAGTGTGTTTGCATTGGATTAGGACAAAGGCTGCCCCTTCTTACATCAAGTCATGCACATGTTTTTTCTCTGGAATGTATTCTGTAACCATACAAACATTTATTTCCAGCCTGAGTAACTGCTTTTCACTTTCAAGCCTGTTGTAGGAGAGGTCATTTGGACATTTTGTCCATCTATTTTTTTTCTTAATTACAGTACTTACCTTCTTTCTATAGTCCAATCTCTTTATCTGTATTCTGTGTTGTGCAGAAAATAGATATGTCAATAAAGTTCCATCTTCCTAATCTTCAGTCACAGGGTAATTATGTATGTCCAAAAATTGCAATGCACAAGATTGTTGGTGCTGTCAGCTATATCAGCAACTAGTAATACCATGGCACCACGTTTCCACAGAAACAAACACTTATGTTTCTTCCTGGACAGTTTACAATAAAAAAATCAACCTGGAAGTTTTTACTTTTTAAAAAATAGAATCTAAACTGTTTTGTGTGAACTGCCTATGTGTTTCACAATACAGTCCCAGAATTCACACATTGGACAATGTAATACATACCTAGATACAAAAAATAATATATATATATATACATATATATATATATATATATATATATATATATATATATATATATATATATATATATATTATAAATATAAATATAATTATATATCATAATGGTTGCATCCCTCTCTTTCATATATTTATTTATTCAGACTTTTTAACTGGGGAAAGCCAACTGGGACAGGTTTCTTTTACAGGGATGACCCAGACATAACACAATATTGGACAGTGATACAGATAAGGCTAAGCAAATAAACAAATTAGTTCACAGTTCAAGTAGAACAGTTACATTTGCAAAGGTCAAGAAGTACTGTTTATTGAAATTTTTAAAGGACCATAGAGATTTTGCCTCTCCCAGGCAGGCTGGTAAGGTGTTCCAGAGGTTAGGAGTGACATAGGCAACATAGTGCTGACTCACTGAGGTTCTGAAATCAGGAAATTGACAGTAAGTTTGCTGATGAGATAGATAGATAGATAGACAGACAGACAGACAGACAGACAGACAGACCAACAGATAGATAGATATTGCAAACAACTGTGTTAATGCACTAGTTAGTGTTCAACATAACAACACAAAATAAGGGAAATGTGGTTTAAGGGTTTCCAACCCTAACTCCCTTCCCCCAAGCAGAAAATGGACAAAACCAAACAAGCAGCCACAACCAGCCATCATCAGGTAAGACAAACAACATACAAGTGCCTCCAGATGACACACAGATATTGGTTATCATCCTACAGCACTTCTGCAGCCATGGATACACCTGTACATTGCAAGGCTTAAGCACCCACTTCTTGCTGCAGATAGAAATCCTTGATACTTAAATTATAGCACTACGTCTGTCTGTCTGCAGAAGCACAGGTCTCTGTGGAACTAGTGCTTCCACAGACAAAGACACACATGCAGAGTGCAAGACATAGAGTACATACCCCTTTCCAGTTGCAAAATCACTGGCCCCTGTGCAGTCTGTGCTTCTACAGCCTCAGACACAAATCCACAATGCCCAAAGTACAACACTATTTCTGTCTGCAGAAGTATAGATCCCTGCAGTGCCAACTCTTCTGCAGCCACAGATACACAAGGACAGTATAATATGTACACACCCACTTCTGGCTGCAAATACAAATCTATGATACCCAAATTACAACACTACTTCTGTCTGCAGAAGCACAAACCCCTGCAGGGCCAGCACTTCTGCAGACACAGATGCACATGCACACCTAATAGCATACACGCCCACCTCTATGTTCTAAGGTTTCTAAATAGCACTGATAGAGCATGTTTTTTTTTAAGTGCAGTGTGCTGTCTGCATATTTTTGAAGGTACTAGATCAGCGCTACTGCATTTGTGTCATATAGAAACAGCTGCATGTTATTTATCTTTCCTGATCATGGCTGTCTGTGGTTGCTTGTGTGGTCTAAACCTTTTGCTGCTGGGGAAGGGGGGAGTTATGGTTGGAAACCCTGATACCACATTTCCATACTTTTGTGGCATTATGTAGAACACTAACCAGTGCATTAATACAGTTTTCTGCAATAAATGTATTTTCTTTGTGAGAAAGTTAATAAACTGAAATTACAGTAGTACGTCTGGCTACTGGGGAAGGGAGGGCCAAGATGGTGATGGAGAGAAGCTATGTAGAGTAGCTTGGTGACTACTTCCCTTGGCATACAATTCACACCCCAGACACCTGATTTTCATGAATAACACATTAAAATTTGAATGCTTGGTAATGAAAACACACATCCCCCCAGGAAGAGGTAGTGAATAAATACAATAAGGATTGGAAATGGCTAATGGAGTTCAGAATTATTATGACACCTAAAAAGCCTTTAACAGCTCCAGAGATTCAGAATCCTGCCAAAAATATTGTGAAGTCTCTTAACTTGAAAAGCAAACACATTTTAGAGCAACAACAAAAACAGCAAAAGATGTTCTGGGGACTAAGAAGTGCACATGAACATATGAAACTGCCTGCAGATAAAGGCCTTAAGATCTATCAAGTCTGCTCGATTGTACAGCTAATAGCCCTTATACCGCAGCTGCCCCTTCCTCCCTTCCCCCCTCCAGTGACCTTCCTCTACCCTGTCCCATCCCTTTTGGAAGCAGTCCACTGTTCAAATATTAGTAGTCAAATGTTTAAGTACCTGATTCAGGCAATGATCACTCTCCAAATGGTGTTCCAATCGATGTAAACTCCAAGGAGGCAATGATTCCCCGGCACCTATTTTTTCATTCAAATTGATGAGAAAACAGCTCCTGTCTTCAGCTCAGATAACTACTACTGAGATTTCTTCCACAGAAGATGAAGCCTACACAAGCCAAGACCCAAGGGATATGGAAGGACCAGTATAAAAGGATCAAGATGGGGCCCTGACTGTGAGCAATGAAGGATCGGCATCGCAGAGTGAGGTGGAAAAAAGCCTAGCAGTCAACCCAATCATTAGAGACCATACAGCAGCAAAGGACTCTGTGGGGGAAGCAGCTGACCCCAATATTGACATGACTTTTATGACAGGCTCTCCTCTTATTTTTTCTACTCAACAACAGCAATTGTTGGAAGAATCCCCTGGTTCTAATAGTACTAATGTAGATAATGTGAATTCTGAAATACTGGGTGAGAAGCAAAGCCTGACTTCTCAGGGTCTACCTATTCAAACAAATATTGATGTTGTTAGAGACTCACAATCCTCTATGTTAGGGCCCTCACACTGTTTTAATGTCAGAGAATCAATATGAATAGATGAAAAGGCTTCTTGGATACAAAATAACATAAGTGTCACTGAAACAGAAAGGATTCATCTTTCTCCACTGGCTATTCCTATCCAGCAGCAAGAAGCAACAGAATTCAAAACTGGATTACTTGTATGATCACTTGAATCAAGTAATTGAAGGCAAACTGACTAAAGCTCAGCATAGAATTTCAATCTTGGAAGATGTACTAAGCTCTATGCAATGGCAAATCAAGAGCTTTACGCAATTAAACAAAGAATTTAGGGATAAATTGCTAGACTTTGAAGCATGGGCCAGGAGAAAGAACATGCAAAGTTTTGGGGTTCCAGACACCTGGGAGAGCCAAAGATCCTTAAAAGAGTGTTTTCACAAATTATGGCAGCCTGTTTAGAGACAGACTAACTCCACTGAGGAGAAGTGAAATTAGCAGGGAACCTGTAAGGCACTTATTCACTTTGCAAAAGGTATGCCACCATTGCCTTAATTAAGCGCATATATTGAATTCAGTTTTCTTCCCAGACCGACTTGTGTGGCTAGACTACATGGACATTTTACCCTGCTGCTGTTTTCTTCCCACAGGAGCCTAGAGTTCTGTTGGTGGCAAGGAGCCTGCCCCCCAGGAAGTCTGCAGTAAGCTCTGTGGAGAGCCAACCATGGAAAGAAGTGACAAAGCGGGGTTGAAATTTTCTCCCCGAGGATATTCTTTTCAATTGACTCTTTGCCTAGAGATGACTTGAATGAATGGATCCTATAAAAAAACACCACTTTTTACAGAGGGAAGCATTTACTTTGCTTTTATTTCATATATTGACATACATAACTCATAAACAGTTACTTTGTGCATTTAAGCAAAAATGTATAAATTGTGAGACAAATCTGGGTCAAATATCCCTTTTTTAATAGCGATTCAAATGTTCGCATTTATTTTTACTATTATTCTTTTTCTTTCATTTAGGATGTATGTACTTCTATTTTATAATTTTTTTATTTTGGCACCTCAGTTACATGACCATTTGGTCATGAACATAAAGCGCATGCACCGGCTTCTTTGCCAGATCTGTTTTTTCTACTCACAGTACAGAGCAAAATGCAGGAGGTGGATGGGTTGTCTTTTCTGAGACCCGAGGATTTTGTCCAGCTCTTTTAGGAGTTTTTGGAACTTTTGTCTTTGACGTTTTAGCTTGTTGGCTTTTTCTTAAAAAAACAACAAAAAACTAAAGACTAAAGTCTTTCTCTCTGCATGCTTCTTCCTGTTGTCAACAAGTATCTTTGTGGAGCCATGTTTATTTTGATGCACTTTATTATTAATGGTGTCTCTGTCACCATTATGCCTCATACTGAGTAACAATATATAAATACTTTTTTTTAGTTTTTCAGTTTATTTTATTTCATAGTGTGATATTAAGGCTTTAAAGAACACCGTACTAAATGAACTGAGTCATAACTGAGTTACTTGAACAAGAAAAAACTTTTATTCTAAATTTATTTTTGTTTTGTGGGGGACTGTGAGCTAGAAAGTCAGGAAGCTGGTTTGTTTAAAATCATATGTCCCAGTTAATTTCATTCAATTGAGCTAATTTATTTAACTCTTTCTTTTTATCAATATATCAATACATTTTACTTATAGTTTAAAAGGGGGGGGGCACCAGCACTATAAATTAACACAGACCCACTCTTCTCTTCTCTTCTCTTATGCTGAGTATTTCTTTGTTTTTCTTTTTAAGCTACAAAATTGAATCTTAATCAATCAGATCCTCTGAGGTGTGGATTGAACATTCTCATCCCCAAAAACAGCTGGAAGAGAGTAGCAACAGACCTAATATATGATTTCATTAGGAAGGATAGACATCCTGATTACTGAGTTTCAGCATACTCTACACACCGTAAGACTTTTAACAGTGTTGATTGGGCACTTGAATTCACTAAAGATTTCAGTTTCATTGCTCAAGGGTAAGATTTTCCTCCAAGACTAAATAATTGATAAAAGATATATAACTGAATGGAATTTTATACTTATGGCCTAAGACTTCCTACTGTGTTTTTGTTAACCACAATTGCTATCATTATTGCTATGTGTAATTCATATTGTTATTATTCCTATCCCATTCCTATTGCTATTAGTATTGCTAGCCCTATTTTTGCTATTAATATTGTTGCTATCAATTGCCTAATTATTGAGTGGTGTTGTTATAGCCATATTAATTATTTAATATGCTTACTATCAGAAGTTAGTCAATTAAACAAGAAATGGTGAACCAAGGACTCCCCAGAGAAAATATTGGAAAAAAGGATAAAAAGAAGAGGATAGGAGAATCTAGTGATAAAAATCAACTCAGAATTACCTGCTTATTGTCAAAAGTCAAGTTGTAGGAAAAAGGGAGTGAAAGGATCGAAGGGTTGACTAAAACCTCAACCCAAAATGTTAAAACAGCTTGACTTTACTGGTAGAAAATGTTGCTAGGTTAAAACATAAAGAAATAAAGAAGCTAAGTCTCTCTCTCTAACCCATCCTCACCTACAGGAAAATGATATAATTATTATAGATTTCTTAACAGGGACTATTGGAGACTAGAACATTTGATTGTCTGATGACTACCTAAAAGACTCATCTCAGTGAGCCCAGAGTTTCATTTCTTCCCCCTCATTTTGTGCCTATTATGAGAGTATTCTTTCTGATTCTGCAGTGAAAACCTAACTGCAATACCGAAAAAAGACAGTGACCTCACTGAGGTAATTACAGATCTCCACAATATTATTCAAAGGCTGAATGAATTAGACAATTTTCAAAATAAGCATAGAAATTTAAATAATATAAATGAAATAATGCAATCTAACCTAACTCCTGTAGTAGTCATGATATACCAATTAATATAAATGGGAACAAACACATTTATTTAATGATTTTCTTACTCATTTCACATCTTATCTAAGACCAGATATTATAAAAGTGATGAGAAATCAGTATGCTGCATTCCTCCTACTGATGAACCAGTTGGTTATTATTAGCTCTGATATCGAGACCCTCAGAGAAGATATAGCAATAAATGATGCTAGATTAGAGGATGTCCTCACTATTTAAAAAAAAATTCCCCCTGAGAGCTCAACAGCCCTTGAACAGGTATTAGTGGAGAGTACACTAAGCAAACTACAACCTGATGTTTCCACCATCATAATTCCCAAAGAAAATGAGAAGTAAAATAAAAAAAATTATGGGGGAAAAATATCAGGGAGAAATGATCCAGGAAAAAGAAGTAAAATAATTTGACTAAAATCACGAAAAGGAAAACTAAAAAAGGAGGAAAGAAGCAAGATAGCAAAAAGGGTAAACACAAGGAAGAATATAATGGGAACACCAAGCTTGAAAATATGGTACTTTCTGAAGGTACTGGAGAGAGATTACTGGATCACCAGGCTATGCAAACTCTGGGAACAGAAATGACAGGAAATAAGGGTGAGTCTGAGTACTCAATAATGGATTCAGAACTTTTTCACGAAGTAAGGTAAAAGGGATAGGAAAAAAGGAATACATTTGTAGAGGGTACTAATAGTAGTAAAGTAAAAACCTATAAGGTAGAAAAAACAAAGTTCAAAACATATCCCCTTCTGAAAAAGAGACATAGGCAACATGCTAAACTGCTAATTTAAAGCCACAAGAAAGTAACAAAAATCTAAATGGGGATGAAGCATTATAAAAAATTCTGGGTATTTTTGTTAAACAAAAAGAAGATGAAGAATGTATTACAGACTTAAATATCTTATTAAAGTAGAACTTGGTCTCAAGAATGAAGGAGAGAACATTTTAGGGGTGTTTAGAGACTATGGAGATGAGAACAAACCAGTTTATGTATTAATGAATGAAATCATTGATCTTAGTAAAGTCTGGTCCAAAATGTCCATTTGTCACAGTATAGTCCTTAAGGTTTTCTCCCCAGTCAAATGGAGCATGGTATTGTTTTTTGAGACTTGATAAATACAGACTCAAGAAACCTGAAACATGGGATGCGATTAAAAATATTACAATTGATTTAAATTGGAATTTTACTAGGCAGAGATCAAATGCTGAGGAAAAAATAATATATACTTGTGTCATAGATACTTTGAAGAATGAAAGCATTAGAAATTTAAAAGCAGCAGTGTAGTTCTTGATTCAAAACATGATGAAAATCCCTGTAAAATATGAAACTATCGATCTAGTTCACAGAATAAAGGCTGAACTTGGGCAATCTCAGACTGATATTTAATTAAAAGGGAAGGAACTGATTTAGGCAGTGAAGTAAAAAGCCTCCCTCAATGATAGGTTGGGAATATACAGTGGCGTGAAAAAGTATTTGCCCCCTTCCTGATTTTCTCTATTATTGCATATTTGTCACACTGGATGTTTTCAGGTCTTTAGAGAAAATGTAATATTAGATAAAGGGAACCTGAGTGAACAAATAACACTTGTTTTTTTTTTTAATTTCACTTATTTAATGAAAAAAAGTTAACCAACACCAACTGGCACTGTGTGAAAAAGTAATTGCCCCCTTACACTTAATAACTGGTTATGCCACATTTAGCTGCAATGACTGCAACCAAACACTTCCTATAATTCAATATCAGTCTTTCACATCGCTGTGGAGGAATATTAACCCACTCTTCCTCGCAGAACTGCTTTAATTCAGTAACATTTGATAGGTTTTCGAGCATGAACTGCTCGTTTCAGGTCCTGCCACAGCATCTCTATTGGGTTTAAGTCTGACTTTGACTAGGCCACTCCAAAACTTTAATTTTACTTTTTTAGCCATTCTGATGTGGACTTGCTTTTTGTGTTTTGGATCATTGTCTTGCTGCATGACCTAACTACGCTTCAGCTTCAGCTGACGGAAGGATGACTGACATTCTCCTTAAGAATTTTCTGGTACAGAGCAGAATTCATGGTTCCTTTAATTATGGCAAGTCATCCAGGTCCTTAGGCAGCAAAGCAACCCCACACCATCACACTACCACCACCATGTTTGACTGTTGGTATGGTGTTCTTACTGTGGAATGCTGTGTTTGCTTTACGGACATTATGGGATCCATGTTGTCCAAAAGTTCCACTTTGGACTCATCTGTCCATAGAACATTTTCCCAAAAGGCTTGTGGATCATCCAGGTGCTTCTTGGCAAATGAGAGATGAGCATTTATGTTCTTCTTGGTTAGCAGTGGTTTCCACCTTGCTACCTCACATGAAGCCCATTTTTGCCCAGTCTCTTTCTGATTGTGGAGTCATGAACTGACCTGCTGAGGCAAGAGAAGCCTGCAGTTCTTTGGATGTTGTTTTAGGATCCTTTGAGACTTCTTGATGATTTTACACTGCGCCCTTGGAGTAATTTTGGCAGGCTGCCCACTCCTGGGAAGGTTCACTACTGTTCCAAGTGTTCTCCATTTGAGATTATGGCTCACTGTGGTTCGATGGAGTCCCAGAGCCTTAGAAATAGCTTTGTAACCCTTTCCAGACTGATAGAGGGCAACAAATTTTTTCTGATCTTTTCAGGAACTTCCTTTGATCATGGCATAATGTGCTTGTTGAATCTTTGTGCTGGCAACGTGACTCTGATGGTAAGGGCCAAAATAAGTGAGGTTTATATTGAGCAGGCTGGCTGTAATCAAGCCTGGCTGTGTTCAATCAGCTGACTCTAATTATCCCTTTAATTGGGTTGATTTAACTAGGGGGCAATTACTTTTTCACACAGTGCCAGTTGGTGTTGGTTAACTTTTTTCATTAAATAAATGAAATAAGTAAAAAAAAAAAGTGTTATTTGTTCACTCAGGTTCCCTTTATCTAATATTATATTTTGTCTAAAGACCTGAGAACATCCAGTGTGACAAATATGCAATAATAGAGAAAATCAGGAAGGGGGCAAATACTTTTTCACGCCACTGTACCTGGTCAATTGAAAAAGTTTACAAGTAGACCTCACAAGAGGAAAAGAGGACAATTCTACACAAATAAGTCCTCCTTTGACCTGGTTATATAATTAACTGGTGAAGGAAGTAGTAGAGATTCCACTAGACTCTCCCACTGAGGTTCTCCCCTCAATTATCACATGGAATATTTCAGGAATCTTCATGAAATTGGGGGATCCAGAATGGGTGAAGTTTATAAGTCAATTTTAGATACTCTGTTTTCAGGAAACTTGGGCACGTGAAGATCCAAATTTGAATGATTATCATTCAATTTGTTCTCCGGCACTAAGATGGAGCACATATGGCACTGTAGATCAGCAGGGGGATAAGCAATGTATATCAAAATAGCCCCTGATATTAAATTGGTTAAAATATTCAGTAAAAATGAGAATATGATTTTTAGTGTGGTAAACTTTAGGCTTTCTCTTATTCTATTGGGAATAATGTATATCCCCCCATGAGGTACTCATTATTATTGGGAAAATATGTGGGATAGCCTAGCTAAAAACATCAGTACTAATTTAATTGCATTTCCTGGTGCCATTTATGTTCTATTAGGTGATTTTAATGCAAGTCTAGCCCACCATGATCACTCAGAAAACTTCTGTGGGATTCCCTTATTAATGAATGCCCAGCCAAGAGGCTCAACAGATTTTGTATTAAATGACAATGGGAAAAAAAAAACTTATACAAATTATAACTGATTCAGATTTGTTAGTACTAAATGGAAGACTCCCTAAAGATTTGAAAGGGAGTCCAACTTTTATTACGCCCCATGGCAGGAGTGTGATAGATTATAGTATTACATATCCTGAAAATTTTGATTTCATCTCCCTCGACATACAAATGAGAACAGAAAGCAATCATGCCTCTTTAATGTTAACACTAAATACTTCATCAGTCCCCTCAAGGACACCTCCAGTACATCATTTGGTGAAGCTTGAATTAAATAATAATAAAAACAGATACTATTTCATAAAAAAATGATATTGCTAAGTTAATTTTCAACCAAGATATACTAAAGAGTTTAGCTTACATTTTAAAGAAGAATCTCCATGGAGAGCATACATATAAATGAATGGCTTATTTCTTAAAATGAATAAGTTTATTGACAGAGACTCCAAAATTATCCCTGCACAGGAACAGACATGGCTCAATAAAACTTGTCATTTGGCTAAAATGAAACAAACTAGATTAGTCAAATGGACTAAAAAGAACCCTACTAAGAAAAAAGTTAAAACTCTGAATAGAGAAATTAAGTTATACACTCATTTATTTTTATTTGAAAAAAAAATACTTTTTCAAGAAAAACGTTGGAATGATGCATATTCTGGACAGTGGAGATGGACTCCAATTTTGGAGGCTGGTAGAAAAAGGTAATTATAGTAATTCAAACAATATACCAATACATATACCAGAAGATATTTGGGTTTCTCATTTTCAAACATAATTTTTGCTTTCGGCACCATGCAATTCTGCTTAAAGTTGAACCAGCATAACATTCTGTGGTGATTTGCGTGTGCAGCCCATGATGCTTTGCATTGTGTGGGCATGTGTGATTTTGTAATTTTTAATGATCACTATACACTGTATGCTCAAACTGGACAGAGATACAGAATTTAGATATATCAGCTCCCCCTCTGGTTGTGTCGTTTGGAGAAGTGGAGATGCCATTCTGGCTTGTGCTATGAGACAAGCTCCTGGTCCTGACAGCATCCCTAATGAAATATATAAATCCCACTTAAACATTTGGGTACAAGTGTTGACAAACTTTTTCAACACATGTTTAAAATATAAGTATGCTCCTGATTCCTGGTAAAAAAATATAATAATTTCTATATATAAGAAAGGGAATATAGCAGACCTGCATAATTACAGACCTATCAGCCTCTTGGACTCGATCTCCAAAATTTATTCTAGAATTCTTTTAAATATATTACTTCTGTGGATTGATAAAAATAATATATTGTCACCATTTCAGGTAGCTTTTAGAAAACATGTCCCACAGTGAATCATATTTATGTTATGCAACACCTACGTGAGAAATACATCAGTATAAGAAAAAGCCAGTTATTTGACATATTTGTTGATTTCTCTAATGCATTTGATTTTGTAGATAGACAATTGCTGTGGCAGATTTTAATGAATTATGGCATAGAGCATTCACTACCTACACCAGTAATTCAGCTACTGTACATACAAATAATGTAACATCTATACGATATGACAATGTTGGTAATCTTTCAAGACATATATCATCTTATGCCAGGATAAAACAAGATTGTATTCCGGCTCCTTGTCTTTATAATCTATATACCAACAAACTTCTTTCTAATTGCTCAGATCCAAACTTTTACTCACCAAAGAGAGACTGCTTTTTACTGGCTTATGTGGCTGACCTGGTACTTTTGTCATTATCCAGAGTTGGAATGCAGAGAAAATTGGATACATTTGAAGAATTTTGTACATCTTTAAGACTCAGGATAAATTTATCCAAAAACAAACTTATGATTTTTGGCACTAATAAAAAGTATTCCTGTTTTCTCTATAAAAAGAAAATTGAACAGGTCAAGCAATCTGCATATCTTGCTTTATTACACTGGTAACTAGGCACATCATATTAATACTCAAGCAGATAAAGTGAGACTGAATGCCAGAGGGTTATTGAAATTTAACTTTAAGTAAGGAGTATGGTCCACAATTTCTGCCTTAAAGGCAGCAGAAATGAAGTTAAATCCAATTAGTTTATATGGGGCAGAAGTATGGGAATTCCAAGTTACAGATAACATAGACAAACCCTATATTCTTATTACAAAACCATGTTAAAAATCCCAAGCTCTAGTACCAGTTGTGCTGTTTGAGCAGAATTAGGTAGGGTATCCATCAAAACTATGGCCATTCTAAGATTAGTGAGACATTGGGTCAGAATAAAAAATGGCAAGGTTGCCACGGCAACTACATGGGCTTTGGAAGAGAAAATACATTGGTATAAGAAGAGTTTGTCTTCCCACTGGCTACATCATCTCCCAAAAGCTCTATCTCAAGTTCTCTATGAGTCCCTTTGGTATCTTTATTTGAATAAGATCTTAGTATTACAATCCTATCAAAGATGGATTAAAGAAAAACATTCTATAACTTTACAAGATGATCTGATGGCAATAGAAAAATTAAGACAGTTCCATGGCTTTCCCTAAATAAAAAACAAACAAACAAAAAAGGGATTAGAAGACCTAGCCCTACCTCTCACACCAGAATATAAAAGACTGATTACAATGACCAGATTTGAACTCTTACCAACTAATTCTTTAGAACATAGATACAATAAAGAGAAAAAAAAGACCCACTCAATATTTTGTGCCCACGTAACAATGGAAACACTGAAACCCTTGTATATATGATTCTTCATTGCCCAGTATGTAGTAAATGGAGAAAAATCCATATACAGTACCATTTTCAACCATATGATAACAACTTAATTGACAGTTTATACATGTTGCTTCACCCTATAGAAAATAAACAGGCCAGTGCTCTGGCAACATTCATTAGGGAATTGATAAGATAAAGAAAAAATGTTCAATAGCCAGTGACTATGGACTCTCTCAGTTGTTTGTGGTACTGTTATATGATTCAGAAAATGAGTATTTAGAATTATTATAAGGAACCTTTAGAAAGACTATGCCCAGATCTGGTGTATTCCCCCAGTCTGCATAACCTGGGTCAGTGGCCAGATGCCGTGGACAATTTATTGAAAATTGCACTTGTAATCTTCAAAAACAGAAGAACAATTTTAAAATAGATTATGGTAGAGAACTGTTGTCAATTTATGTGCTGTATTGTACATTTTACATATTGATATCAACTGTATCATATGTTGACTTCTTTTTAACTTCTATTACATTTTTTTCCTGTTGGTCTCTGTTATGAGTAATTATTCTACATATGTCAAATGTGTATCATTTAACATAGATAGGTTAAAGCTGCCTATTAAAAGATCAAGGATATTGACATTTTTGAATAAAATTAAGTAAGTAAGTAAGTAAAATTTATTTTTTAAGCGCTTTTCAAAAACCAAAGCGCTGTACAAGTGAACAGACATTAAATTACAAACTATAACAATAACAACAATAATAACAATAAAATCACAGTAAAAATCACTCTCCATACGCTTTCAGGAATAAATAAGTTTTTAACTCTGACTTAAAACTCTCGACGGTCAGGCAGCTTTGTATCTGATGAGGTAGAGAATTCCACAGGATAGGGGCAGCATAAGAAAATGCACGTACCCCAGATGTTTTTAAACGAACCCTGGGAATCTCTAGCAATCCCTCGTCGGTGGATGGGAGTGAACGAGAGGGACAGTAGGGAGTAAGGAGATCTTGTAGGTACTGCGGTCCCTGTTCATGTAGGGCTTTGTAGGCCAGTAACCCGACCTTGAAGGTGATCCGCCACTGAACCGGCAGCCAGTGCAGTCCACGCAGCACAGGCATAATATGACTGCTTCTGGATGTCCCAGTCAAAAGCCTGGCTGCTGCATTCTGCACCAGCTGCAAGCAATGGATATCAACCCCCGGTAGCCCTAGGTACAGGGCATTGCAGTAATCAAGGTGAGAGGTCACAAAGGCATGGACCAATGTAGGAAGGTCATCCAGAGGAACTAGGTGTTTCACCCGGGTGATATTCCTAAGGTGGTAAAAGGAACATTTGACAACAGATGACACCTGCAATTTTAGGGTCAAACTGTTGTCAATAATAACGCCCAGATTATGCACCCAGTCTGAGGTTGGGAGCTGGGCACCATCAAGCCATATACCCGATGGAAGCCCAGCCTTGCAACCCACCTCAAGGTGACCTGGGTCCACCACCAACACCTCAGTCTTATCCGGGTTTAACCTCAGCCAGCTGGCACTCATCCAATCCTTAATCTCGGATAGACAGCTGTTAAGCATCGAGACTGCATCTTCCTGTCCGGGATTAAAGGACAAATACAGCTGGGTATCATCTGCATAGCAGTGAAAACCCAAACTGTATCGCCTAATAATGTCTCCCAATGGCAGCATATAGACAGTGAACAACATGGGTGCCAAAATGGAGCCCTGCAGTACCCCACAGGACAGGAAGATGGCATCAGAGGAATAAATTCCAGTGACAACCCTCTGTCTCCGTTCCGTGAGGAAAGATCAAAACCAATGCAGAACTGTACCAGACAGTCCACAATAAAGCCATAGGCGTTCCAAAAGCACACCATGGTCCACAGTATCAAATGCTGCAGAGAGATCAAGAAGGACTAAAATAGTATGAGCCTTTCGATCTCTCGCAATCAGGAGATCATTTAAAACCCAGACAAGGGCAGTCTCAGTGCTATGTCTTTTCCTAAATCCCGATTGAAGAGTATCATAGATACTGTGATTTGTAAGATGGTCATCCAGTTGTAGAGCAACCACCTTTTCAATAACCTTACCCACAAAGGGCAGGTTAGAGAAAGGTCTGTAGTTAGCTAGACAGTCCGGATTCAGTGAAGGCTTTTTCAGGAGTAGTCGAATGACTGCCTCCTTTAGGGGATCAGGAAAGACCCCCTGCTCCAAAGATTTCCAGACAATTTCAGCAAGGATTGGGCAGATAGTATCTACGCAACCTAATAATAGTGATGTAGGGCCCGGATCCAAACTACAGCCGGTTTGGCATACAGTCTGGACAATCCTCACAATATCCATGAATTCTGGCTTACCAAAGTCAGACCAGGTGACACAGGTGTTTTTTTCCACTCATCAATCACCGCAAACCCTTAAAGAGTGAGTCTGGCTGATATCTGACCTAATGCTAGCAACCTTATCAGTGAAGAACCGAGCAAGCTCATCACACTTTATTTGTGAAAAATCTCTTCCAGACTGTAGACAGAGTGGATTGCACAGTCTGTTGACAGTCCAAAAGAGTTGAGCTGGTCAGTTCCGCGCAGCAGCAATCTCCCTGGACAGGAATTCTGCCTTCTTACGGGTGATTGCTGATTGATAGATACCATAATGATCCATCAACCTAAGTCTGTCAGCATCCAGACCAGATTTCCGCCAGGCCCTCTCTAGCCTTCACTCCACTCTCCTCAGTTCCTTCAAAGACTCATCAAACCATGGAGACCTTGGGCACTGAGTGAGTGGGCGAACATGGACAGGAGCAACTAGGTCCAGGGCCTCACTCACCACCTTATTATAGGCAAGAATGAGGTCCCCTGTACCCATGCTCTCACCTGAAATACCCAATAGGTCCAGTACCGCTAGTAGACCCTCTGGGGTAACTCCCCCTTAAAGGGTGATACTGGACCATCTCCGTAGAGGCAGGCCTATTAGGGGGTGCCCCAAAGCTGAATCTTATGGTGTGATGGTCCGTCCACACATTCAGTTCCACCCCCAAATGGGTAGCCTCCAAATCCAGTAGGAACACTAGATCCAATGAGTGACCCCATATATGGGTAGCAGAGGTAACTACCTGTGACAGGCCCAACATAGTCATAAGTTGGAGGAAGTTCCTTCCAAAGTGTGAGAGTTCATTGTCAACCCAGGCATTGAAGTCACCCAGTATTAACCATCTGGGCGACTCCCATGCCATGTCAATGACGAAGTCCGCGAACTCCTTCAGGAATTCTCCACCATCACCGGGTGGATGGTAGATGAGGAGAATCCTGAACCCTGCACCTGCAGCCAGGATATACTCAAAGGATCTAGTGTTACCCACTGGCACATCCACAAGATTCAGATCTGTCCTAAAAAAGATGGCTACTCCCCCGCCCCACGATCCAATCTCGGGCGGTGTATCACCGAGAACCCAGCTGGAGCAGCAGAGTCTAATATAGGACCTACATTCTCATCCAGCCAGGTCTCAGTGATGCATGCCAGATCAGATGTTGCAACAAGATCTGCAATAATTGCAGTCTTGTTCCTAATGGACCTGGCATTACATAGCACCACCTGGGTTGGATGGGTTTTCAGAGAGGAGCGCAGTACCTGCCCACAATCTGTGGAGCCCTTGGGTATGGGAATCAGACTTGGAGGACCCCTCTCCTGATCACATTTCACCCCAGGGCATCTCCTCGTCCCAACTACCCCTATCTGCCCACTCCTTTCCAATCTCCCACTCTGTCCAGTCCAACCATCCTTCAAGTGCCTTCTCACTATCCCCACTGCATGACACTTGTTAAAGCCATCAGCAGACAGGTGGGGACAGTGAAAAGGATGGAGGGTCCAGAGCAGAGCGGGAGAATAGCGCCTGACCGTCGTAAAACCTATCCGACACACCTTAAACAATCAGTGTCTAACAAAACTATCTCAACTTAAAAACCAACCTACCCTCAAACAAAAGATAATATTATGATAAAACAAACAGAACCTATAATAAAAATAAAATAAGAATAAACGAATTAATAAAAATATATTAAAATTTAAAGCTGACGTAATAGCCTTACAAGAAATCCACTTGTATAATATAAAATCAAAAACACTGACAAAAAATTGGATCATATGTATATACTTTTCCCCAGGTACCAAAAAAAATGCAGGTGGCAATATTAATTAAGAAAAATCTGAATTTTCAATATGATAAAAATTGGGAGGATAAGCAAGGACAGATTCTTCTTTTAAAGTATGTGACACAAAAATCATATGGTGACAATAGGTTCTGTATACAGCCCATTTGAAAATTATAAATTATTTTTTTGCAAAAAATGAATGAAGGCCTGACTGAACTTCAAGCAACTAATATAATTGTAATGGGAGATAATAACTCATTATTGAATCCTTGCCTGGATAAAAATAAAAATGTATCCTCCAATAATAAGAGAATCTCTCACCTTTTACTGTAAGTAACTTTCTTGAAACTAATGATTTAATTGCTCCCTGGAGAACCAATAATCCAACTGCATGTGAATATACCTGCAATGACAGGAAAAGAAACATTTCTCAAGAATCAACTATATATCTAAAACACTTATGTTACTAATTATAATGAGTTCTAATAGACCTATAATTTATTCTGATCACTCTGTGGTTGAAATGAACATACATTTTAAAATTAATTCTATAAAAAAATTAGAGTTTGGACCTTCATCAATGAGTTATTAAAAAATGAAGAATTTGTATCTAAAATTTTGGCTGTAATACAGGAATTTTGGTTCTTCAATTATTCAGGATGACAGCCCATTTCATCACTCAGGGATTCATTTAAATCTGTACATAGAAGAGTGTATATATCCTGTCAGGCATGGCTCAGTAAACAAAAAATAGATAAAGACAAACAAGTCGATCAACAACTAAAAGATGAATTAGTGACACAAAATCATAAATACTTTTCAGAATGGATAGATTATTGACTGAAGTTTCAAGAAAGTTTAAATGCATAAACAGCAGGAAACAAGGTAAGTTAAGAGAGCATGGTACCTGCATGGAAATAAATCAGGCAGGTTACTAATCAACCTACTTAAAAAGAGGAAAGAGCAAAAAACAATAGTAAATTTAACAAATAAACATAATATATAGGTTACAGAATGGGAAGAGTTAGCCAAAATAGTTACTGGCTATTATACAGAGATCTATCAGAGTAATAATAATATTATAAATTATCAGGGAATGGAGACATTTTTAACAAAAGCTAATTTAGAACATATGGAGAAATTCAAATATATTCTCAATTCAAGAAATTGAAAAGATATTTGAATCACTCCTCAGGAATAAGAGTCCCGGTCCTGATGAATTCACAAATGAGCTCTATCAAATGTTTAAAGATTTGCTGGTTCTGAGGATCTTCCTCATTATGATGGAAGGGGTGGATGGGGCAGGGGGGATACCACTAACTATGATGGATGCAAAGGGGTTACAGTCATAAGGGGAATTTTTCTATGGCAACTCGCACAATACCGAGTCAATTTCGCTGAAAGAAAAGTCAGCCCCTAAGTCACATAATCAACCACCAATATGGAGACCACACAGACATTGAAATTAAGATTTAATGTGAGGGGGCTACACTCCCCACACCACCCAAATTAATATAATCAACTTCAGGGGGGAGTGGATACTGGGGAAAAGGGGAATACATGGGAGGGAGTACCATGGCTGGGGCACCATAGGTCCGGGGGACATAGCGAGACAAAAAAAAAATCCTAATAGCTAACATCATGCAGAAAATAATTTCAACTACTGGCAGTCCCAAACTGGGGACCATTGCTACAGCAGTCTGTGACCCTACCCGCAATGCCAAGTGGACAGCTCGGCTGTAGCAGACCTCATTGCTGTACTTCACCAGCAACAGTACAGCTCCCCCAGCATTCACTCTCATTATTACAATGTTCTCACAGTTGTTATCCCTACTATCACTTTGTGAACCCACTCACTATCACGTCAAGCATGCAAACAGAGTTGCTGATATTTGAGTCGCTCATTTGCAGTCACCCATTTGATGGGTTACCATGCAAAGGTGGTACATATTTTAAAGGAAGCTAAACCAAAAGAACTAGATGAAAGTTATAGGCCTATAGCCCTTCTTAATTTGGACTACAACATTATAGCAAAAACTGTGACCAATAGACTGGTGGAAGTTCTTCACAGCTGCATTCACTCCAACCAGAATGATTCTGTTTCTGGTACAACCACAGCAACAGCAGTCAGGAGGGTTCAATCACTTATAGAATACATACAAAAAGATGATGAAATTTACTTTGCATTAGCCCTAGATACAAGTAAGGCATTTGAGTTAATAAACAGAAATTACACGTTTCAAGTACTGGAGAATGGAGTTTACCTTATAATATGAAAAAGGTTATAAAGGCCTTATATAGCAACCCAGTAGTGAGTTTTTTAGTGAATGGTCATCTAACTCAGAAAATTCAAATGAAAAATGGAGTAGTCAATGCTGCCCCCTCTCCCAAATCCTTTTTGTTCTATGTATTAAACCCTTATTGACAACAATAAGGATACACTATTAGATTAAAGGTATTCAAGTGTGTTTGCTGATGATATGTTGGTACGCTTTTGAGATTTAAATAACTCTGTTTATACACTATTGGACATAATTAAGAATTTCACTACTTTTGCTAGCTATAAACTCAATCAAAACATTTATTTTGATGCAATTAACATGAGAGAGAGAGAGAGTGTGAAGATTATAAGAAATTATCATCCATTAAAAAAGTTAATCAAAATAAATATTTAGGTGTTATGCTAACAAACCAATTGGAAAAAAATATTTCGCTTAACTATAATATTGCCAAAGACAAAATAAAAAAAAAAAAAAACCTGAGCTCTGGCATAACCTTTCACTTTCTCTCTGGGGACGAGTTGAGGTGGTTAAAATGATGGTTGTTTCTCATTTAACATTAAGCATGCAATCAAGTATATGGTGGACCTAATTGTAAATGGTTTGCAAGTGTAAAGAGAATTTTTTCAAAATTTCTTTGGAGAAGTGGGAAACACATATTGCATGGCCAGCTTTGGTCATGTCTAGAAATGAGGAGAGTTTTGGCTATCCAGACCCATACTCATACTTTATGAGCCAAACATTAGCTGACATGTGGGAGTGGGCTTTTTATCCCAGGGAACACTTCAATAGTCTACAGGGAATATTAACCAATGAGGAAATAGCTATAAAATTGGAAGATATACATTTGTTAACAAATTTTAGAAAATCAAACTTTTTGACCAATCATTATGCATAGTTTACAAGCTAAAGTAAAACTAGGAAAAGACTAGATTCCATGGTTACATGCTTCTTGTAGGGGTTATGTTCAGACTGGAGGTAGCCATTTTAAAAATCTCTTACGACTCTTAAACAAAAATTGTATTGTTTCCTGGAATCATTTGCTAAAAGAGTGTAAGTTTATTTCCTATCAAACATTTCATACTCAAATCAAAGATCCTGTTATTAATAATCATATTTTCTACATATTGTATTCAAAGCCTTTATGGAATATTACAAAATGCTAAAATGTACGGTTCAGATTTTTCTATCCATCTGGATAGAGAACAAAAACATCTTGCTTACTTTCAATCTAAAAAATTATCAAAATTTTATTTCATGATAATTAAGTCATATAAGATAATTAAGACCAGACAGTACAAGAGCTGGGAAAAAGACTTAGGTTACTAGTTACGGGCTATTCAATGGAGGGAACTTTGGATTGGTACAAATAAGAATATTTGTTCAACAAAAAGTCATTCTATACAACAAAAATTATTAACAGAGCATATATCACTCTGACAATTATTATCAAAATTAACCTAACATATAGTAATCTCTGCTGGCATGGATGTACAGGAATTAGGACCATCTTTCATAATTTTTGGGAATGTTCCATTATTAATAATTGGTGGCAATTTGTGGCAACTCATTTAACCTAATTAGTGGTTAAACTCCTTGACTCACTGGAAGTAACACAAAATCAAAGTGAAGTTCTGTATTTGGGTACATTGTCAATGAAAAGAATCATACTTCAATACTGGAACATCCAAGGCCTCGCTCAAAACTTCGAACAAGAATGGTGGCACATTTTAAGAGAGACTTTAATGTTCAAGAAGTTAGGTCACATTATAGAAGATATGGTTACTCTCAGAATGATCATGGTGAGAATTAATATTGTTGTTTCCACCTTTACTGCAGATATAAAACTGATGTAACTTTTAGAAAGTAGGGGGAATTGCTACTTCTCCTTCCAACTAGGTTAATGTAGGCATAACTTTTGTCTTCACTATTGGAATGACCAGAAATATTTGTATCACCTATTGGAGTGTGGTGTGGGGGACTTTTCAAAACAATTTACGAGGAACATGACCAATGTATTTATATTTCGGCCAGGGAGGTTGGGCATTATTCAAGACTTTTGGTAACCTTTGACGAGCCAACAAATTTTCATCTTCATTTATGTGAAGGATTGGGTTGTTGTTTTTCCTTTTTTTCTTATTTTATTCTGTATGCCTTGCATAACATGTCAGTAATATCTTTGTTTTCCTTCTTCCTCTGAAACTGAATTATTGGGACTGACATTGCAATATATAGCAAAATATATATTAAACAAAAGTAGTACTTCTTGCTGCTGAAGCGCTGGCCCCTGTGTAGCCAGCACTTCTGGAGCACAGATACACATATACACTACAACACATGCAGAGCCACGTTTGGCTGCATAAGCAGATAGAAATCCACGATACCCAACCCACTTCTGGGTGCAGAAGCACTGCCCCACTTGTGCATGACATGGATTTGCTATATGTGTATGGGCTGTATGCAAATCTTGTAGACCAGCATTATGTGCATACCGGAACAATCATTCTGTAATGCACATCTCATTTTTTAATAATTATGGCCTAAATTCTCATAACTTATTTTTTAAGTATCTGTGACTTCCATAGATATTACAGACTTGTAATCCTACCTTTAAAATGCTTTTTATGGCATTATAACATCAAAATAAATTTTGAGATGGAAGTGAAAATTATCTCAAACTGTAATTGTCTGAGGGGCTTAAAAAATAAGAT
The DNA here is from genome assembly GCA_016271365.2 of Neoceratodus forsteri. Lineage (NCBI taxonomy): Eukaryota > Metazoa > Chordata > Ceratodontiformes > Ceratodontidae > Neoceratodus > Neoceratodus forsteri. Next base: position 1,285,351,054 of record CM057453.1, read on the forward strand.
TGCTGAAAATTTGCTGAAAATTTTTTTATAAAATAACTAACATGTGTAGTGGTTAATGTTTGGTACAACATCCATATTTTTATATTGCTAGCCTGTATTATTTGGTTGCAGCTTCTGTCTTGGTTTGTGACATAAAATTGATAATCAGAACTAAGTACACATTTTTATGTCACAAGCCATGTAGTCTTTGTGCACAGTTTTGTGATGACCTAAAAATGTTTCTTCATTACATAACAATTCATTTTTTTCAATCAATTGTTCATCCAACTTGTACTGCTCAACTGTCCGATCAGACTGACACTGCAAGCTCCATCACCCCGCTTCTCTGGTGCTTACCTCTCTTCTGTTTGTCCTCTGCCAGAAGGCTTCCTCAGAGATGCCAGTCATTGGTGCAGAGCCTGCATTTTCTGTTTTTCTCCCCAATGCCCACTGCATGTGCAGTGGACATGATGCATGTACTCTGTCTCCACAGAGATGCCACAGAATCCTGCATATGGCTCCCCTCCCCCTGTGTGACCCTGCTGCACTGTCACCCAAATTCCTGCAGATGGCAGACAAGTTGCAGGAAGTTGTCACCCTACACCCTAAGAGAGAAGAGCTGTCTTGAGGATGTTCAATCCTCCCTTCCTTGGCTAGTCCCCAAGCAACCTGTATCCATTTCTCAATACAGATCACCAACATGACAGTAGAGGAGGCACCCAGAGGCTTATCGCTCCATGCCACTGAGCTATGCCAGTATAAAAATTCTTAATTCTTAAGAATTTTTAATTCTTATGTCATGAGTCAGTATTCTTTGTTCACATTTTCTGGTGACCTAAACATTCTTGGCTCACAACACAAGAATCAGCAACCCTCCCTAGGCCAGTGACCAAACATTTTTGGGGTGCCAAGAAAACTCATTTCTGGGTAATTTTTCATCAAACAAATTTAATAATCTAGCTTAACATGTCGCATTTTGCTAGGCTTAGGTGTTTGTTTTTGGAAAAAAACATAATGGGCTGGATATTCAAACTGCGCCATTCAAAGGCGCAAGTCCTTGCGCTACGCAAAATAGATGCGCAGGGGTATGTCCGTCATGCGATTCAAAGAGTTGCACTATTGAGCAACTCTTTGAATATCGCTCCCATCTCTAGCCACTGTGCATGGCGCGGTGGAGACTGGCATAGCGCCAAGTTGACAAGTGGAGCAGTCAACTTGCGGTGGCACAAGTACCATACGCGCCATCGCCAAAATCACGATATTCAAAGCTGACATGCAAATGGGGCCATAATACATGCAAGGGCACAGGGGGCCATTTGCATGTCATTATAGCCCCATTTGCATGCCATTAGCATGTAGGTGCACTGATCCCCGAGGACTTGCGCCTGGCACCCTGCCAGGCAGCAGCCGTCGGGGACCGACGCACCCTGCAGACCGATCTCGGGCAGCAATGTGGCTCCCCCACCTCCTCCCATACATCCCCTGGTGGTCCAGTGGACTGAAATGCCGATCGTGGGCAGAAAGTATAGGGAACCCCACATCCCATTTGCCCGATCAGAGTGGTTGCGTCAGTAACCACCTCAAAACATTTCAGGCTCTGGCTCCCACCACTCATGAGCCTCACCACCTCACTTCCCCGGCAGCCGCAGAGTCTCACTCACCAGCCGCTGTCCCCGCCGCCGCCGCCCATCTGATTGCCGGGCTGCATTATTGCGCAGAGCCAGAGCCAATGGGCGCAGCCCATAGTACATGATAGTCCAGACGGTGAATGAACGTCATTCACAAATCTGGACTGTCATGTACGGTATGGGCTGCATGCCCATTGGCTCTAGCTCTGCACCAATGAGCATGCAGCCCTACCAGCCAGTCAGTCGGCGGGCAGCGGGCCGGCAGGCGGGTGGGATGCTGCTGCTCCAGCTGCCGGGAGGGAGCGGGTGGTGGTGCTTCGGGTGGGTGGGGTGGGGCCACACTAGACACCAGTTAGATTTTTAGGGGCACTTACTTACTGCCCGCGATCGGGCACATGGGATGTGGGGTTCTGTATACTTTCTGCCCACAATCGGGACATGGGATGGGGGGTTCTAGATACTTTCTGCCCGCGATCGGGCACATGGGATGTGGGGGTTCAGATACTTTCTGCCCGCAACGGGCACATTTCGGTCCACTGGACCACCAGGGATGTGAATGGGAGGGTGAGGAGCCACATTGATGCCCGCGATCGGGTTGGGGGGCACAGGGACTGGGTTGGGGGCCAGCCACAGGTGGCAGCTGCTGTGTTGCGCCCTGCAATGCAGCAGCTCACCTGTGGGTGGCCCTCAACTTAAGCCTTTTTTTTGGCTCAAAGTTGTGCAGGCACAGGTTGGGGGTTGCGCCTGCACAACTCTGCACAGCCCAACTGAATATCGGGCTGCGCAGTTTATGCATGGTTCGTCCCCCTCCAGTTGTGCATTCATTTGCATTGGCGCTGTTGCTCAGCCTGTTTTCAGTGGTGCACACTGCCTACTGCTGAATATCGCAGAATGGCACACATTTAGACCTCCATGATGTAACCCTGACAGGCATGGCGCAACCTTTTGAATATCAGGCCCAATATTTATAGGGCTTCTGGAAATATTTCTTCCCCTATTAAAAAAAACAAGATGGCAGTGCTTTTATCTCATGAGCATGGAAAACATTTTCTCATAAATAAAAATTTGCTCTCAACCAAAAATTCCTTGATTGCACCAGACAGATATCCTGAAAGTCCTACTGAGCATTCTCAGAAGCTAAATTTTAAAACATAATAACTCGATTAATGATTGATATTGTTTCACAACCTCAATGAAAGTCACACCATTGGGCTGAGCCACTCCTACACTGATAATTTCAGAAGTTATAAACCATTTTTGCTCTTCTGGTGAGCAGAAGATGGACAAAAAAGTGTATTTTTATTGGCTTTTTTCACTTTCTGAATCATGGAATCCAGACAAGCAATCATCACAAAACGTATCAAGTCACAAGAACTTGCATTCTGTGTGGGCTTGCTAAATTTCATGTAATTTCATAGAACGGCACCAAACTTATTAAGGTACAAAAACTGGGGGTTTACATTAATGTGCCTAATCAACCCATGCTCAGAATCTACATTTTCATTTTTAAACATTATAACTTGAGAACAGATTAGTATTTCTTTTCACACCATCTTTGAAAGGCACCTACATGGGCTGCGCCTATTCTACCATGAACATTTTGAAGCAACATTTGTAACTATTTTTGCTCCAGATGCGAGCAAAAAAAAAAAGGTCAAAATGTGTATTTTTCCCCCAATTTTAACCCTAACTGGATCTCAGAATCTGGATTAGTGGCAGCCATGAAACTTGCTGAATCGTAAGATCTTGGCACTCTGACTGCACTTCCAATACGTCAGGCAATCTTATTGAATGGTGCCAAACAAAGCTATTAAGGCTCAAACTCATGATGTACAATTCTTTCTAGCAAACATTAAAAAGAAAATTCTTGCAAAATAAAAATCAGCTGGCCACGAAAAGTTGTTTGATCACACCAGACAGCTATTCTGAAAGCAATAGCGAGCATGTTCACAAGCCACATTTTAAAACCTTAAAACTTGAGAATTTATTATTATTTTTTTATGAACTCTTCAAAATACATCTCCTTGTGTCATGCAATTTCTACCCTGAAAATTTTGGTACAGAATTCTAAACTGTTTTTGTTCTAGGATGCGAGCAAAACAATTGCCAAAAGAGAGCAGTTTTTCTTACTTTTTACACTCCCTGGATTTCAGAATCTGGATAAGTATCTGCCACTAAACTTTAAAATTGATAAGAATGTGACACCTTGATTGTATATGCAAAATGTCATGCAATTTAGTTGAATAGCACCAAAGTTATTAAGGATCAAAGCTCACACATGAACATTTTTCTCACAAACGTGAAAAACAAAATAACAAATTGTCTAGCATCTAACATTTATTCAGTCACACCAAACAGGATTCTCAGAAGGCAAATTTTAAAACCTTGTACTGTGAGAACTGTTTGATATATTTTTATGAAACCTTTGAAAGGCACATCCTTAGGCCAAGTTGCTTCAACCCTGAAAAGTTTTGAACAAAATTCCAAACCTTTTTTGCTCTACACATGAGCAAAAAAAACAGTCAAGTGCACTTTTACAGGCTTGTTAACTTTCACTTTGCAGATCTTGGAATCTGCACAAGTGGCCATCACAAAACTTGGCAAGTCATAAGAACGTGTCACCTTTACTGTGTATGCACAATTTTATGCAGTTTTGTCAAATGGTGCCGAAGCTATTAAGGTGTAAAACCTTGGGTTTAATATTAAAGGGATACTGTCAACCCTTTAGTTCTCAAAGCATCCCTAGTTTAAAAAACACATATTATGATTGGTCACAGTCTCCAGAGACTTTTTAAGATAGCTGGTAGTTTGATTTTGATTACCTTTTTTGGAAAAAGTAAAAAAAACAGACTGCCCACCATTCTGGTGATACCACAAAAAGCATGTTTGTTTGCATTCCTTGATCAACTTCCACTGCATCTTTCTTGGACTTGGAAATGCCTCCAATACAGTCTAGCCACTCATGATCCAGTGAAAGCACAAGAGACTACTGCATCATGAGGGGCTGCATTGCTTGGAGGTATTCCTAATGTTCAAGAAGTATGGAACAAGAGTTGATCAAGGATTTGAAACTAAAGAAGACTGGGTATAATTACACTATTAGCATGCATTTCATGTCACTAAGAAAAGAAGCTGATATAACAGCCAGCAACTTCAATGAATTTTAGAGAAGGTAAGCAATCATAAAATGTAGGTTTTCAGCTAGAAATACTGTAATATGATGCAAAAAGGGTTGACAGTGTCTCTTTAAACAACCTGGTCACCCTAACTATACAGGTGCTACTAAAGAAAATGGCCACTGGGTGCAGAGTGTCTGCTCTGTTGAGTGCCAAGTCCCATCTTGTAATGGCTTTAATGAATGACTGGTAATATCTTTGCTCCTACTAAAACCCAATTATGTTTTATTAGGAGCAAAGACATCACCGTTAATTTGCACCATTACCAGATGAGAAGTCACTATTGAACAGAGCAGATGCTCTGCATTGTGGGGCCATTTTTCTTATTTGCAAGGAATTATATTGTATTTTGTGGGTGCTGGTGAGGGAAGGAGGTGGTGGGGACCAAAGGGGGTTGGGTGGGGTTCTGGTTGTTTCTGAAGAAGACAGTGGGACTTCAGTGGGGGAGGTGGGTGTAGTACAGGAGGGTGGAAGGGAGTATATTTTGTAAGTTCAGCTGCCAGCAGCCACATGACGTTTGTGGGGGGGGAGCATGCCGGCAGGGGGTGTAAAATTATCGTATCTATGTTCTTGGGTGAAGGAGGAGCTGGTTTCACAGCACAGTTGGTGGTGGAGTTTTTTCTAATTAAAAAAAACTGAAGCAAAGTTGACAGTTTGGTCTTATAATTCACAATTTTTTTCACAAACGCGAATATGGCCAATTCGCACCAACTTCGCCACTAAATAAAAAATTCACATCTCTAATTCTAACCCACACTATCCACCCCCATGCTCTCTGCCCTATCACTACTAGTCTGAGCAACCACTAAGCCCTTAATTCTACCTTAGCCAAGTCTGAAACCATTGATGGTTCTGGCACCCACCACATCATCTGGAAGATTGTGCCATAGCTTCACCACCCTTTATGTAAAATAACACTTTTTTTGCATCCCTTTTGAACCACCCTCTTGCCAGCTTCCATTTGTGTTCCTGTGTTCTTTATACACTACTCATGTTAAATAGTCCCTTAGTAGTTTACCTTGTTTGTTCATTTCACAAACTTGAAAGTTTCTGTCATATCTTCCCTCTCTTGTCTGGCCTGCAGTGAGTACATATTCTCTCTTTGCACTTGCAATGTCCCAGTTGAGGCACTTACCACTGGGAGGAAGTATACTGCTGTGGTTTAGGGTACTGAGTTGCAACCTGGAGACCTGGGTTTGAATTCCCCAGCCTCCACTTGCATACTGTATGACTCTGAGCAAGTCATTTAACTTCCTTGTACTCCCAGGTTACGCTTAGAAACAAGCTTTGGCTTAATGTGCCTTTCCTAGTTAAACAATTTCACCTTTCCCTATCTTTTCTCAGGTAAGGACTGCAAAGCTGGCCACAGAACTCCATGTGAAGCCTCACCTATAATCTACAGTGAGGTACGACTACTTCCTTCCTTCCTTCTGCTGTCAGCACCCCTTCCAACAGACCCCATCATTCTGTTTACCTTTCTGTAGGCCTTGTTACACTGGCTTGATTGCTTTAGGGATTCACTGATGATGACCCCTAGGTCTCTTTCCTAAGAGGTCATGCCCACCTTTACAATTCACCCCATCCTGTACTCTGTCTCAGGGTTCTTTTTCCCTATATGCATCACCTTGCACTTTTTCACATTGAAATTCATCTATAATTGTTATTGTTATGCAGTTATAATAATGGGTTATCAGTTTTCTAAGGGCTAGACCAGTTATTATGTGCCATAATTAGTCATGTGGCTGATTTCTGTATAACATTCCTGTTGCATCTGACAGAACATGAATGAAAACCTGCTTAGTGCCACATTGACCAAAACAAAAGCAGCACCTGTTTAACGTAAAAAATATATAAAATAAAAATATTCTGTACCTCTGTTCCCCTTGTATTTCACCAGCAGGGCCCCTTACCATCTCATATGTCCCTTCAGCATCTAGTGACTCCAGTCTCCATGGCAACCAGCAGTGAATGAAAAACAGAAGCCAAAAGTATTGTTTCTCACTGGTTTTATTGACTTTTTCGAAAAAAGTTGTAAAGTCTAAGCAAATGAGATATTTACAAAAAAAGGTTTTGCCAGGCATGCTTCTCTGGTGATATTAAAATAGTAATGGACGAACTGGATCTGGTGCCGTTCCGATCCCCCCCCAGACTTTCATGGCTCAACCCAATTTGCTCAGTTGGCCCGGTTTAGAAGTGTGGCCCAGTCTGGAATAATACTCTCTCCACCAGTACTGCATGGAAAAGGCAGGGCAGGGTGTAGAAAAAAAAAGCATATTTTTCCCTGATCTCTTCCAAAGACTCCTGAATCCCTAGACATGACCAACAAGGGGAAATGCTTATGATCCTGGGGCACTGAAGGGAGTGAGGGTCTCTGTTTTGTGATTGACACATGTTCTAGCCAATCATCTGTATCAGCCACCACAGGACATCCATAAGAAACTGAGTAACAAGTGCATTTGGGACTTTGCATTCAATTGTAACAGTTGTGTGTGTGGAGATGAAAAAGAAATGCCAAACATCATTTTGTTAGAGAGGGAGAGAGGGGAGAGTAGAGACTAAGAGACCAACAAATTCAACAACAGAGGGCAGACATTGCAATAAACTGCAGAGCACTCTTTTTAAAAAAAATGATTATTTTTCTATTAGAGAGAGACAGTAAAGAGACCAATGAATTCAACAGCAGAGTACAGAGTAGACAGCAGTAGAGTGCAGATGTTGTAGACTCCAAAGTAAAAAGACAAAAAAAACACCCGTTTTTGTTAGAGAGAGAGAGAGACCAATTAATTCAATAGCAGACAACACCAGAGTGCAAACAAATAATAATATTAAGGGGAGCAGATAGTCAGGCAGAACAGGGGGGCTTTGTCTGAATGCAATAGTGCCTCAGTAATTTTGAGGAGGGAATTATAGTGCCATACAGATTTTGAAGGGGGGTGGGGTGTCACCAAAATGTCAGACTTTGTGTTGCCCATCTCTATGCCTGAGCTACTACTAGGTCATACTGCCATAGAGTAGGCTCTGTGTTGTCCATCTTTGTGCCTGAACTACTACTAAGTTATAGTGCCATACAGATTTGTGAAAGAGAAGATCATGTCTCAGACTCTGTGTTGCCCATCTCTGTGCCTGAACAACTACTATTAGGTCATATAGTGCCTCATGTATTTTAAGAGAGGGGTGTCACTTCTCAGAATTTGTGTTGCCCAGCTCTGTGCCTGAACTACTACTAGGTTGTATTCATTGTTCTCAGAGCTGAAGTAGATTTACACTCCAGCTCCCCTACCAATGAAAATAATTTTTTATACCCATTGGTATTATTTTTTTATATGGTCAGCAGTCTAGTCTGGAGGTTAGAGTAGTGAGCTGTGAATGAGTGATATGTCTAGCAGACCCGAGTTTGATCTCACATCCTCTATTTGCATACTGTTTGACTCTGAGCAAGTCACTAAACCTCCCCAGTGCTCCCAAGTTGCTCCTGAAAACAGGCACTTCTGGCTAGTGAGTCTTACCCAGTTACCATAGAATAATATATATATCTACACACATACATATACAGTATATATATATATATACACACACACACACACACACACACACACACACAATGGGGTGAGTTGATACACAGTGCAATAAATCTGTGTATCTTCATTCCCATGTGTTAAACTGAAGATGACATGTACACTGTGAAAATACCAGGTATGTATACACTCAGGGCGGGATGTTCAGACTGCGCCACAAAGAAGCGCAATAGCAGGAGCAGGTGCAAGTGCAGTGCATCCCTGCGCAACACATGTGATATTCAAACACAGCGCAGGCCAAGGTGCGCTTGTTCAACACAGCTGAATATTGCGCCAACTGCACCATGGCACAACCAGGGATGTGCAGTGGAGCAGGGTAGATGCTCAGTAGCACAACCAGAGATGCGCAGGGACAGGGACAGGATGCAGGGGTGCACCACCCATGGAAGCCATGGGCAGAGGAGCATGCAGCAGGCCAGACAGCACCCCCCCACACCCAATGAACTGTACAACCAGTGGTGAGCTGGATGGACCACCAGCCCATGAACACCAGCACTGAACCCACAGCCAGGGCACGGTGCCCCAGCACACCCCCCAAGCAAGCAGTGACTGCAACACAAGGAGGGCTGGCCACCCAGTGCCACCCCATCCCACCAATGCAGAGCACACCCTGTACAGTGATCCCCAGACACCCGGCCCAGGAGCAGCGCCCAACAGTGCATGGCACCGAATGCATGCCACCACCCCCACTGTGACAATGCAACCCTGTGCACCATGCAGCAAAGCATGGCTGCCCCACTGTGAGCACCCTGCAGTGGGCAGCACCAGCCAATGACGCAACAACTGCAGACACAATGCCACCCTGCACGGCCCCCGCGAGGCACAGCAGAGAGGTCAACCCAGCGTCAGTACCCAAGGGACCCTGCATGTGACAAGGCTTGCCCTGGACCCCACCACCAGCAGGACAGCACCCTGCACACCTACCCATGCACACACCCTGTCCCAGCACTGGCCCCAACAGACAGCACAGCCACCCACTGTGGCGCATGGAGGCATGCGCCACACAGGCTGCGACACAGGGCATGGACAAACACCCACCCTGACCCAAGGGCATCCCGACACAGGGTCACAATAGCCGGGCAACAAATGCCACTGGCGTGCATCCACTGATGCTTTGTACCCATGGCCTGCACCCCACCATGGCACAGGTGAACCAGCCATAATGCACATGCACCATGAAGCCATCTGCTGCCAGCATGTGGCCAGAGTACAAGTGACAGACATCAGAACACAGACACCACAACAGACCCCAGCGACAGCATGGAGGGGGGACAACAACAGCATAGCCCACAGTGTCACCCGAGGCAGACATGCAACAAACCGGTGACAGGAGCAAGCCACCATTGCGCCATGCCCAGAGGGTGGCTGGCATGGGCAGCCACCAATGACATGCCAGCAGACCGTGCGTACCACAGACATGCAAGGGGATCAGCTGCACGGGCCATGGACATACTGACAGGGGCACCAGGGACACAGCACATGCACCAGGGACCACTGCACACAGGCATCCAGTGCACAGGGAACAACACACATACCACAGACAGGGACAGAGTCCCTCACCCACACCATAAGTGGATTCCTGCCAGACACAGACATGCCCAGGCCTGCACCACCACCGACGCCATGCACACCACTGCAGTCAAGCACCAAATGCCTGCTGCAAATCAGAGATCACCACAGTTGTCATAACAAACAAGTGTGTATTAAAGAAGTAAACTTTACAAACATCACAACAAGCAAAACTATGCACAAAGTGGGGAGGGAAAGGGCCACAAACCAGGTGGGGGTGGGCCTGGGGCAAGGGTGTACATCAGGGAGTGGGATGAAGGGGTGTGAGGGTAAGTCAAGGGGGGGAATGCACAACACGTGCAACGTAGGGCCTAATGGTGACCCCTCTCCTCACTCTGGTCCCTGTGGCACCTCCTATGCCTCCTTCAGTCTCCTCGATCAATTCTCTGGAGTAGCTCCAGAGTAGCCCGGGACAGCTGCAGAAGCTTCTGTATGTTCCGCTCTAAGGCAGTCCAGCGTTGTCCACCTAGGACAAGGAAGCAGAGTCAGTATGCGTGACTGGCCAGACCCCTGCAGCCCACCCAATGTGCATGGCATACAGCCATGGGCACACCCCTGTGATGGCATGCAACCACCCACAGTGTCCGTGCCCACAAGACCCACTTACCCAGGCACCCATAGCCATGCGGAACACTGCACACACCAACCGCCCATGTCCCGCACAGCACCAACATGGCCGTACAGTGACATGGCTATGTGGTGCAAAGGCAATGACACAGCCATGGACCCAGTGCATGCACAGCCCACCTGCGACACCCACCCACACATGCAGTGCCACAGGACAGTGCTGAGTGCACCATGTGGCGTGCACGGCAGTGGGGCCAAGTGTGGGTAGCCACATTCCGCCACCACTCCTGCAACCCAGCATGCACAGATGTAAGGGGAAACATGGCACTCACCTGCATCCTGGCCAGCAGTGCGCTGCTGGCCCATGGCCCCACCAACATGGCCTGGCTGCATGTGCACTGCACCCACTCCGGCCTACTCCCCCTGTTCCCCCTGTTCCCAGGCCAAACATGCCCTAAGGTGCTCCTCTGGGCCTAGGGTGCAAACATGGAGAGGGAAACATCAGTACAGGTCAGTAACAAGGCCCCCCTGGTGAGTGCGTGCCTGCACACCCCAGCCATGATGCACCTCCACCACCACCACCCCCACCCCCACTAGACGGCCCCCACCCCCTGTGATGTGGCCTTATGCACACCGTGATACCTGGACAGATGGACACTACCCATACCTCTCAACCTTTTGTCCCCCAAATGTGGAACATTGCCTGTCAAAATGTGGAACAAATGGGCAAAATGTGGAACATTTATTCAAATCTTTACCTAAGAAGCTCAAAACACTGTTAACATGTTGCATTTATGTTCAGAAAGTCTGTTATTAATTGAATAATATATTTTTTGCATCATTTACTATGGATTTTGCTTTAAAATGTTGACTTTGAATGTGGAACAAGTCCTCACAATGTGGAACAGGGAGCTTTTGTGAAGTAAAATGAGGAACATTCCTCGTAATGTGGTACAGTTGAGAGGTATGACACTACCAGTGATGGGATGGAGCACCCACCTGGCCATGGCACGGCACCCCGCTGGGTGCGTGACTGCAGACGCCCCAGACGGTCAGGGTCCCACCACTGGAGGTTGCCATAGTGGTGGCGACACTGCTCCACTGACCAGCTGATCCCAGTCACCTCCTTTAGACCCTCTGAGATCTCCTGCCACCCAGCAGTCCATGGTCTGTGGAGGGGTTCCTGCCCAAAGAGGGCATCAGCATGTGTTTCCACCAGGGCCACCAAGTTTGCCAATTCAATGGCATTCCAGACCTGTGCTCTGGTTCTCAGCATTTTGCTGTTCAAACCACAAACAAAATGGCTCTGTGTAGCACACGTGCCCCATATGCGGAGGCAGCGCGGTACTGCACTGCCAGTCCCTATCGCGCTGTCACTGGACTGTGCGATAGCGGTGCAACCATGTGGATGCATGTCACCTAGGAGGCAAAGGTCGACCACAGAGTCAAGGGTCTGTCTGCTCATGGTGCACCACAGTGCTATTGGGATGCCCAGTGTGTAGTGCCATAGGGTGCTTGAGTGTGATACCCTGCAGTGGCCTACAGTGCTGTAGCACCATGGTGCCCACGGTGCACCAAGGCACGAGCACCATATGGGCAAACAGTGCACTAGCACCACAGGCACAGTGGTGGCCATGCCCTGCACTGCCTCCCATGCACAGCAAGTCAGCAGCACCACACGCATCAGTGTCAGTACCCGGGCATGCGCCGTGAGGTGTGGATTGCGCACATCACAGTGCTGCGCCATAGCCTGAGCACGCTCACCTACATTGCGCAAGGTGCAACAGCGTGATATTCAGCCAGCTTATGCAAATCAGCTCATTAACCATTCCATGGCACATCCACTGCATTAGCATCCACTTATAGTTGTGCCTGCCTTCATTTGCATGCATTGCGCTATATAAATGTGACATGGGGCTGCAGAGGCCATGGTTAGGTATTGCAGTCCATTGTGGTGGGTTGCATGCTGTTGGGATGTGGGGACTGTGGTTTGGGAGGGCTGTATGGGACTGCACAGTCCAAGGTAACACCTGTCATTCCCACAGGCGTGAGCATGACCGAGCGTGAGGAAGAGGAGGAACAGGGAAGGAGGAGAAGGAGGAGGCCCAACTTCACCAGGACTGAATCTGATGCCCTGTTTGAGGCATATCTGGACAAGGAACCGCTACTTAGTGGACAGCGAGGAATGCCACAGGCCCGTGCTGTGGCATGGGGTGAGGTGGCGCATGCCATGAACCAGCATGGCAGCCACCAACGATCCGTGCAGGATTGCAAGAAGAAGGTAGGCATGGACAGGAGACGGATCAAGGACAAGGTGGCTGCCATCAGGGCTGCATGTGCTGCCACCAGTTGGGGCCAGCAGGATATACCCCACCTGACGCCACAGGATGAGTGGGTGGCCAGCAGCATGTGGCATAGTGCCATCGAGGGTGTTCTTGGTGGTGGCTTCCAGACAGGTGGCAGCCCATCACTGCATGGTAGGTCCTGTGCTGTCAGTGTGTGGGTGGTGGAGGGCATGCCACACGGCAAGGCGGAGCCACTAACGCTAATGTGTTCCCTTACAGCTCCTGAGCATCTACATGGGGCAGCGGTGGTGGGTGTGTCCACCGAGGGGGAGGCCCTGGACATAGATGATCACCCATCCACCTCCACAGGTGTCCAAGGGACCGGCCAAGTGCATACCTGCACGTCTGTACGGACTGATGTGGGTGGTGTGGGTGTGGACAAGGCCCTGCCTGTGTCCCAGCGTGACATCACCCATGGTCTCCAATGTGCTGGGACACAGATTGGGGCCAGATCCTGCACCAATGATGATGGACCGCACGTCCCGGACAGTGATACATGTGGGACACAGGATGGTCCCACAGCAGGCAACTGCATGGGCGTTACTGCGGGTGATGCTGCCGTGGCTGCCTGCATACCAACCCAGTCCCAGCATGTGCCTGTATGCCCCAGTGGGGCAGCACTGGTGTGCGTCCAGGGTGGTGGGGTTGTTGCGGCTGCTGCAGCAGCACCGGTAAGCCCTGGCAATCAGCAGCCAAATGGGCAGTGCCAGCAGTCGGCCAATGGCAATGGGGGGACAGTGTCGGGGGCAGTGGCAGTGCACCACGTGTGGACATGCCCCGGCATGGCTCTGGTGTGCAGCGCCCAATGTCAAGGGGTGCTGGCCAGCAGGGCCAGGAACACCACGAGAGACAGCATTCAGGACCAGCGGATGACCCCTTGCATGAATACAGCCATCTTCTCCAGGCTTCAGTAGGTCAGCAGATGCGGCTCGTGATGGTGGTGGATGCACTTAGTGCGGTTCTGTGCCAGGCAGACGAGTAGCGCAGCAGGGTCCATGGATTGCTCCTGGCAGAGATGGCCTGGCAGCGGGTGGATGTGACCGCTGCCATTGGCAGGCAGACCACTGCATTGACAACTGTCATGGCTACACTGGGCACCCAGTTCGGTGCCCAGCTGTTGCAAAAACCGCACAGTGTCATGTCCACCCCCCATTCCCGGTGCCGTGCGACACCTGCTATGTCGACACTGGGTTTGGCTGTGGGCATACCGAGCATGCCTGGCGCGGGCATGTTCGGTGGGCTGCAGACCCCTGCACAAACACAGTCATGTTCACACAGCATCACTCCTGGGGGATCGTCGGTGCCATCCCAAGAGGCCACTGGTCAGTCTGGCACTGCTGGCAGGTCTCGGTGGGGCTGCCCACGCATCCATGGCAGCCTTGGTACTGTGCTGCATGACTGACCTGTCTCCCACCATGGCCACTGTCTGCCACTGCCCTATGTGCACTGTGGTGTGCATTGTGCAATGCATGGGTGGGGTACCCGGCCCTGCACACACACAGTCCCTGTGCACACCCTCCCAGCTGCTGGCCACTGTCGTGTGTGCATGATGATGCCTGCATTGCACTGTCCGCCAGTGTGCAATGGTGCCCAATGTCTGAGGCATGCACAGTGATGGCCACTGGACATAGTCGCGTGTGGTCCTGTGTGGGGGTGGCTGTTGGGGTTGGTGTGCCATTTTCCCCTTCTGCATGTGTTGTGGTGTGTGTGCGTATGTGTGCATGTGTTGTGTTCAGCCCTGCCCATCCCTTCCACCGTGTGCGGTGTCCCGCTCAGACCCATTCCCTTACCGCCGTCCAACCCTGGTGTCCTGCCCTGCCTGTCTGTGGGCTGTGCCCTTGCCCTTGGTGGTTGCGCATGGCCCCCATGACCTACCTGTGTTGTCCAAAGTGCTCCTCTGTAGCGGTGTCCTGGTGCTGCTGTGCCATCCGGATCAGCCAGGGGTCTTGTCGCCCGGGGGGTGGCTGCCCATTTACCAGCTAGACTGGCATCCTCATTGTCCCTACCGCTGTCCCTCTCTTTGACCTCTATGGCTATCCCACAGTCAGTGGCCATGTTGTGCAGGATACAGCAGGCCAGGAATAGCCCTCAGACCTTCAAGGGGCTGTATTGTAGGGCACCGCCTGATGTGTCCAGGCACCAGAACCATGCCTTCAGCAGCCTGAACACCTGCTCAATGACAGTCTGTGTTGTGGCGTGTGCCTCATTGTACTGTAGCTGCGATGGGGTTGTGGGGCGCTGGTATAGTGTGAGCAGCCAGGGCCGTAGCGGGTAACCACTGTCACCTGTGTGTAGAGGGAGGACATTAGAATGGTGGACTGCATCGCTATGCCATGGGCTAACATGGCTGGTACCCATGGCACCTCTGACTATGCACCCCCCCACGTCTGCTCACGTCATCCTGCATGATATGCATACTCACCTACTAGATGGCCGGTGGGGATGTCCCCACTCTCAAACCTGTGGCACAGTGCAGACTGGTGCCAGATGAAGGCATTGTGTGCTCCCCCAGGGTGCATGGCACAGACATTGGTTATGTGCCCCCTGGCATCGCACACCACCTGGCAGTTGATGCTTGGGTATCCCTTGTGGTTTATGTATGTCGCACCCTCCGGGCCAGGTGGCATGCGGATGCCTACGTAGGTGCAGTCAATGGCCCCGAGCATGTCAGTCAACCGTGCTACCCTGTGGAACTCCTGTATGTGTGCTGTGTGCTCCACCTGTGTGCTGGGGAAATGGATGTACTCCGCAGCATGTGGCAGCAGTGCGCTGAGGAATTGTGTGAGTAGACATGACGCAGCTGACTAGGTTATATCTGTAGTGTCTCATGTTGATCTCGGGAAGGTGCCCGTGGCAAGCAGGCACATGACAGCTGTCACCTTTGTCCACTGACAGAGCATGGCTCTGTCATGTGGGTGCCTGCATCTCATCACTGCACAGCTCACAGAGCTGCCTCAGTATCGCCCGGTTCAGGTGGTACCAGCCCACAATCTCTGTGTCAGAGTACTCTTTGAAGCTGGTGCGGGCTCGGTACTGCCTGTTCAGGGCATACCACCGATGGGCCCTTCCATGGCTGTGCCTCCCTGCTGCCTGCTTTCTCACACCCCTCATTACCGCCTCCATCTGGGAGGTGGTGCTGGCCATGTCCCTGGCTGGTGTCCCTCCCCAGGTGGCTGTTGTCCTGTTCCCCCTGCTGTCTGTTCCTGGTGCTTCCCCTGCACCGGGTTCACCTCCGGCCATTTGCCTGTGACTGTTCTGCCTCTTGCCACTGCCCTCAGTCCACTGTGGCACTCTCACTCCCTTTTCTGCACTCTGACATGGGCACATCCACTCCTATCCTCACTCCGGCACAGTTCTGGTGGGCCCTGTCCTGATTCTGCCCAGTCCTGTGCCCTGCTTCCTGTTTTTTCCTCCCTGGCTCTCTGTCTCCATGCTCCCACCTGTGGCTTCCCTGTGGTGTGTTCTTCCTCCCCTCTCTTGCTCCCTTTTATTGTGGCTCATTTCTGCTGTCGCGCAGCTTTCGCTTTCTCTGCTATTGCGCATGTCACATGCTGTTGAATATCGCACTGCACATCTTATTCATGGTTCTGCCCCTATGGTTGCACATGCATTCATTACTGTTGCACTCTGGTGCATTGCTTTTTGTGCTGTGCAGCTGCCTCCCGCTGAATATCACACAATGGCACATTTCTGTACTTGCGCTGGTGCATCCCTGTTGCACATGGCGCATCCGCTCTGAATATCCCACCCTCAGTGTACATGTCATCACTGTTTATTCACACAGTGGTGTCATTTTCCCTCCTGCTGACCACCCATGATGACAGCATTGCCAGCACATTTTGGGCCAGTACGTCAACCAGCAAGATGCAGCACTTTCAACCCAGCAAGCACACTTGGTGTCATTTTCCCTCCAGCCAAAGAAACAGCAACTCAGAAAGCAGCACATATCATCATCAAGCAAGAAATATATATGTTCTTCTTCCATGGCCTGTCTTCTGGGCAAGTGATTCATGGTAATTAGATTTCATTTGTTGTCATGTTATTACTTATTGTGCTGTTCTGCATGCCTTTGTTGCGATAGGGTGTCAAGTATGCAGGCAAGGCAGCACACCTTATTGTATAAGTTTTCTTGTGTATTTCCAATTCACTCTATACAGGGTTTGCCATGATCATGCCATGTGAGGCCAGGACCTAGGAATGATGCTGATGCATCAACATTCAGAGCCTAGTCCATCCACACTGCAAGCATCATTATGTACAGGTCAGCATTGTAATTGTAATGTTTTCCACTTGTTAGAGTTTGTGTATTCCATTCCAGGTAATGTACATCCTGATAAGTTTCACCATAGGCTCATAACTGAAATCATTTCAGCGGTGGAACATTTTTGGGGATGTCGCCAACATCGATATTAAGTCTTACTCCAGGTAAGTATCAATGCTAATTTCTTTTTCTTTTCATATTTTTTCTCCACCTTTTTACAGATGACATTGGTTCAAACAATATCTATCTTGAATCGTAACTGGCAAATAACATTTTCTGTTCAAAAGGAATTAGTTCTTTAATATTGGTAACAGAGTTAGTTTAGGTAGCATCATAGTGCAGGTGATGAATGGTTACGCTGCCATTTACAGTGTCAGTTACACATTTGTGGATAAAAGTAATATATCCTATATCTTACAGTGGTTCAAGGGACTTCGTTAAGTGCCACATGGGTGATTCCACAGTGGTAATGGCAAAACATGTGGATACAATCCAAGGTCATAATTTTCAAGTTAGCTCAGCAGTATTTATAATATGTTTGTTTTCCTTTGCAGGTGTCCATTGATGATGATGATGGTGTATGTTTTTAGTTTTCAGCAGTGGCCCACACCTCACAGGTGCAGCACCTTGATCCAGCGTCCACACACCAGGATGGAAGACTTGTATTTAGTCACCAATGCTGTACAGAGATGGGATGCATCGGCAAATGTCCACTAGAAAACTAAACAATAATTGAAGTACTTTGTACCTGGCAATAAGAAAAAAAAGAAGAAGACATTTTGAGCATTGTTACAACTAGATGCCCCACCCACCCACCATTTGACATGAACAGACTATGTCTGATGAGCATAGCCAGTGGCCAGATTGGGAGGTAACAGAAGCACCCCAGCAGCAGAACTCGTGAATATTGACAAACCTATATAGAACATAGTTACTGTCAAAGTCTGACATCCCTGTACTGCAGTAACCATGCCAAAAAAAGCAATGAAAAAATTAATACTCAGCCATAGTCACCAACTCCACACCACCCCTCAACCACCACCACCACCCGCCCACCGAAGACCATCACAAATTAAGGAATACCACAACTTAATGATTTGCACACATGTTTAGCAGCAGCAGGAGTGCACCAGGACTCAGTTAACATCACCTGAATTCCTGCATGTTGACAAAAGCAAAAAGAATGCAATTACAATCCCACTCAGATATCCGAACTGCAGTCATCTATCCCAGTAATAAAAAAATCAATAGTTACCTTGTGCATTGTGAAATGTGGTGCATTCCAACATCCCATATCCAAATCCTGGCATGCATGTCATGATGATGTATTCCTCAGCACACTGCCAGATAATATAAAATCAGTAAAAACATATTAGAACTCAAGATGTCACAGTAGCAACCCACCATTCCCCTTCTCTTGCATCGGAAAAAATAAATACAGACAGATACTTAATGTGTGCAGCAGCAGCAGCAGTCACAGTATCGATTGACTATGTGAAGAGGATCCATGAACCAGACAAAGCATTACTTCTCGTAGCAACTAGTCAGAGCAGCAGGCAGCAGCCACAGGCAACAGCAGCAGCACACAAAATGCCATTCAATCCACACTGACTGAAAACTACAGACCCAACAGAGCAAACCAGGACAGCAGCATTGCAAAATGATAATTCCACAGTTCTCAATAAATTGACAAACTAGCAGCAGGAGGAAGCAAGTGCAACTTAAGTAGCAGGGCCATTTCACAGGAGGATTTATTTTTCTCAGCGTGGCAAATTGGCTTGTGTTGCATGTTATGCAGTGGCACCACCAAGGTTAGGCCTGAAAACAATTTGAAACAGTGCACAAAACAACAGATTTGTGTCCTGATGGTGGATGTGAAGCATCTAACTGCATGACTCAGACCTGATTTCAGTCTGAATTTACTGTGACATTTTTTGGGAAACATTTCTGGACTTGTGGGGCATGTTAGGCAGTGGCAATACCAAGGTTAGGCCTGAAAACCATTTGAAATGGTGCATAAAACAGTAGATTTAGTTTCTGATGGTGGATGTGAAGCATCTAACTACATGAGTGAGACCCGATTTCAGTCTGAATTTACTGTGACATTTTTTGAAAAACATTTCTGGACTTATTCGACAAGTTTTGAACCAGCAGCACTGATATTCTTGCTGAAATCATTGGTAAACAGGGCCAAAACAGCAATTTAATGTCTGGGTGTTTTGGGGGGTGGGGGGCACCACATCACATCATGATTTGGACCATATTTCTGTCTCAACTTTATATACCATTTTTTCTGTAACATTACTGGACATGTACAGCCTGTTCTGTGCTCACAGAAACAAGATTCAGCATGAAAACAATGTAAACAGTGGACCAAAGACCATGTTTTGGTTCGGGTGATGGCTTGGTTGCCATATAACAACATGGCTGAGACCTGATTTCCACCTGAATTTACTGTAATATTTTTTGGGAAACATTTCTGGACTTCTGGGCCATGTTAGGCAGTCGCAACACCATGTTTAGTTCTTAAACCATTGGTAAACAGTGGGCCAAACAACATGTTTTGGTCCTAGTGGAAGGTGTGAAACCTATAACAGCATGACTGAGATGTGATTTAGGTCTAAATTTACTGTAACATTTTTTGGGAAACATTTCGGGACTTGTAGGGCACGTTAGGCAGTGGCACCACCATGGTTAGGCCTGAAAACCATTTGAAACGGTGCAGAAAACAGTAGATTTTATTTATTCATTACTAGGATTATGAATACCTTTGAACCAGGGGTTCATTTACAAAGGTTCCATGTCACAAAGGATAACATAAGGTAAAAGTACAGAGTAAGCAATGGCATTAGGAGATACAGAAATGTAAGCTAGAAAACCAGTGTAAATCTTATAGTAGTCAAGCAGTGCATAAGACAAGAGATAAGTAGGTAAAACAATTGTTAAAACCAGCAATATAGCAGACAATGATTAGATAACAGTTGGTAAGGAATAATTTAAGCAATAAGCAGCAATAACAACAGAACTATTAAGGTGAATTGCAGCCTGGTACAGCAGACTTTGTCAAACATAAGATCAAATCAAGGTACATTGTCAGCATGTCACGTATGCAGCGGGGGGGGGGGGGATTAAAAAAGAAAGGAATGATATCCACAAACTATAAGGGTAGAAACAGCATGGTATCAACAGCAACATTGCAGTCCAGTAGGGTGGGCTATGGCAGATCAAGGGCATTCCTGGGGTGAGGTCAACAAGGAGGTGATGCAGGAGAGAAAGAGGGGGAGGAGAGGGTGGAAAAGAGGTGAGCACAGGTGGGTGACAACAGGTGGGTCAGATGGAAGAAGAGGGCAGGGGAGAGAGTACCGGTATCACATTTGGGTCTTGATGGTGGATGTGAACCATGTAACTGCATGTCTGACACCTGATTTCTGTCTGACTATATTGTAACTTTTTTGGGGAAACATTTCTGGACTTCTGGGCCATGTTAGGCAGTGGCAACATCACGATTAGTCCTTAAACCATTGGTAAACAGTGGGCCAAACAACATGCTTTGGTCTGGGTAGAAGGCGTTCAACATATAACAGCATGACTGAGACCTGATTTCGGCCTGCATTTACTGTAACATTTTTTGGGAAACATTTCTGGACTTGTAGGTCATGTTAGGCAGTGGCACCACCACGGTTAGGCCTGAAAACCATTTGAAATGGTGCAGAAAACTGCAGATTTGGGTCCTGATGGTGGATGTGAACCATGTAACTGCATGTCTGACACCTGATTTCTGTCTGAATGTACTGTAACATTTTTTTGGGAAGCATTTCTGGACTTCTGGGCCATGTTATGCAGCGGCAACACCATGATTAGGCATTAAACCACTGGTAAACAGTAGGCCAAACATCATATTTTGGAAGGTATGCAACATATAACAGCATGACAGTGACCTGATTTTGGTCTGAATTTACTGTAATATTTTTGGGGAAACATTTCTGGACTTCTGGGCCATGTTAGGCAGTGGCAACACCATGATTAGGCCTGAAAACCATTTGATGGTGCAGAAAATAGCAGATATGGGTCCTGGTGGCGGATGTGAACCATGTAACTGCATTCTTATTTTAAGCTAGATATTGCTCAGATCTCCTATATAAGGAACTGTTGGGAGAAGGTGCACATAGCAGAGACAGAACCATTCAAAAAAACATTTTTCCACACCAAAGTGCAAAAAGAGTCTATGTGCACTCAAAAATTAAAAAGCCATACAACTGCTTTCATTTTCTGCTTTCTGTCTCAATGGGCTAATTTATTTAACAGATCTCATTAGCTGACTTAATTGGCTGTTTCTTTTTAGTCCACTATGTAACTGCATGTCTGACATCTGATTAATGTCTGAATTTACTGTAACATATATATTTTTTTTAGCAACTTTATTTATCGCTCTGACCTCAGGAACTGTCTCCGGAGAGCTTGCTCAGAGCCTGCCTTGATCCCGCCCACCTGAAGCCCTCACTCATTCCTCTCTGGGCCCTGTTCTCCATCCATGTCCCAGGCCACCCAACCACCCCGGCTCTGAGTCCCCTGAGGTGGGACCACCAGATTGCTCCTCCTGGTGCTCTATCTAGAATATAGATAGGTGACTGGGAATGGAAGAGAACAGAGGAGACAAGTGAAAAGCCTGACATTGGGCGTGGTTGGCTGGCATCTATGGACCCTCCTTCGCCTATCCAAAGGCAGAGGGTTTTCTTGCTTAGGTATGCCCTCTACCAACCCCCCCTGCAGAGCTTGAGTGTGCAATGATGCCAGGGATGTCCGTCGTGGCTCTACATCCCACTACTGGTGCCCTGAAGCATTGCAGTGCCTCTGGTCTCCACTGGGGGCCACTGCAGTGCCAGGCAAGCCCTGGATCCTCCCCTGAGAGAGGAGAGCAGTCCTCCAGATGCTCAATCTTCTCTCTCTCCCCTCTGCCAATCCCGGTGGCCCGGGCTCATTCCTGGACCCAGGTTGCTGGCATGGCACGAGGTGTGGTGTCCAGTGCCTCAACCCTCAGTGCCACTGGGCTGGCTTACTGTAACATATTTTGGGAAACATTTCAGGATATCTGGCCTTCTGGGGCATGTTGTCACCAGATGTGTTACATCTTCATAATGTTGCACACAACAATATGTGATGCATCATCACATAGCATTGTGGAACAGTTTATAATAACTGGCGATCCTTGTTATCAACCCGTTTTCGAGTACTGTAAAAAGTCGTATCAACCCGCAGGTTGATACGAAAAAAGTCGTATCAGCCCACGGGTTGATACGACTTTTACAGCCTCACGCCAAGAAGGCTGCAGCACTCGCATTCCAGAGTAAATACATTCAAAATAATAACAAAACGCTCGCACTTCCTTACTAGTAGGCACACCCCCCACGCTAGCATGTTATGTGATGTCATTCCTTGAATAGTGTGGGGGCGTGCCTACTAGTAAGGAAATGAGAGCGTTTTTGCCTCGCTTCTCCTATTACTGTTAATTGTTCTATTGAATTGTTTTTAGTGCCAGTTATTATAAAAATAAATGATTATGTATGAGAATGGAGCACTTACTCTCATTGTGATATTATAAACCTCCGAGTTTCACTCTCGAGGTTTATATATTATCACACAACTTGGGTGTGTAAAAAAACTCCATATCAACTCCATACATATGCATTATTCTCTATTTAATAGGCACAATACTTGACATTTATGGATTGGAGGAGGAAACATGTTAAAGAGCAGGTGATGCCTTCAGCATAACTTTAACAAAACATAACACTGATCAACAATTCAGTTGCATTCCCCATATATGGAGTTTGCAAAGGAAAGGCCGGCACCAGACAAAGGCTGTGGGCCATTAGGACCTTGTGCACAGAGTTTGTATTTTTTGAATTCAAATAACTTGTGTGAGTTACTTGGACTCAAAGTAAGGAGTAATCATCAAAAGCACATATCCATAAAGTGCTCTTTCTCTATTACAGTGTGGCATGCAAACAATGTAGAAAATGCTCCCCAGTATCTAAGATCAAAAATGTCTACTCCCTCAAGCCACCATACATCATGAGACATATAAGGAATGATGGTGCCTTGGGGGAGCAGGCATTTTTAACTTGGTTATAGCTACTGTATATGGAAGCACTTTTTACATTGTTTACTTGCCACACTAGAGAATCATATAAAGAATGAGCACCTTATGGACATGTACTATGGTGAGTACATCTAACTTTGAGTTGAAGCAACTCAAACAAGGTATTTGAATTCCAAAACAATATGCAGTAGTCTGTGCACAAGGCCCAGATGGCCAACAGCCTTCCTCAGGAGACGGTATTTCATTTACAAACTCGATATATAGGGAATGCAACTGTATTACACATCATTATGTTGTTAAAAGGAATCTTGTAAGTGTAACCAGTTCTAAGAAGTAACAAACACCATAAATAATAATGGAATAAGGTGTTTATTAGGGAAGGGGAACACAAAGACATGGTACAGAATAAGCATAACAAATGACAGGCAGGATCAAGAGGACAAGGGTAATACAACAATGAGTGGGGAGAACTAATAGAGAACAAGAAAAGGGATTGAATTCTATAGGGAGCATAGGACCGTAACAAACAAAACAGCAATGGTCAATACAATTATTTTACATACAAAATAAAAAAACAGGAGGACTTAGGGAATGGATGTAGATTAAAGAAGACAGAAGAGCTTTTTTTTATGGGGGGGAACATACAAACAATAGAATGGAAAACAGAAAAATGAAAACAAAAAAGACAAATTAATTTGTGCTGCCACATTAAGTGCCAGTGGGGCTGCGATGGAGTTCAGACAGGATGTCAATGATTTTTTCAACATCACACTGCAGTTTAGAAATCTCCCCTGTGCATCACTAAATTCCTGTCTGAAATTGTTTAACTTCTGTCAAAGATGCTGGACTTCAGACAGGACAGCTGATAAGCCCACATGTGTCACTGGCATTTCTGGAAGGGCGGGGGCTGCTTGTGCTGCTGGCTTTGGACAGAGGGGCCCTGAAGGGGTTTTGATGTTACTGATTGCTGCTGTTTTCTGGTATGGCAAACATGGTGAGAATGTTTATCTGTCCAGCCGCACATCTCTGCTGCTCACCCCCTTCAGTGTTTACACCCGCACTGCTCCCCACAGCTGCACTTGATGATGCCCCCACCTCCTGCAATTTGAGGTCCTACTGGAGTTGGTGATGGTGCACCATGTGGCTACACTGGCCAGTTGTCCCAAAGTGGGATCCACACTTTACTTGATGCACTTTCTGCCCACATAGATTGCAGGTGACCACTTGGTCCTCTACTGATATTGCATAGAAAAAATCCCAGACAGGAGAACTTCAGGGATGATGGGGCCATGGGGGGATCACAGATAATGCCCCAGGCACCAACTCCTCTGGCTGCTTGGGAGGGGGCACAGTCTCCTGCTGCCTGGGTGGAGGAACAGTATTCTCCTGGTGCTGGGGAGAGGGCACTGTCTCCAACTGCTGCTGCTGCAGTGGAGAGGACATGGTCACCTTCTTCTGCTGGGAAGGGGGCACAGTTTGCTGCTGGGTGCTGGTGCTGGAGCCAAAAGTCTCCTGCTGTGGCATTTCATTTGTAATGGTTAACAGAAAATGCATACAGGTGCCCCACTGTCTTCACCCTTCTCCATTATGTTCACAATCCACAAACACCACCAAATTATTTATTTATTGAAATTTATTAACCGGGTAAGCCCACTGAGACAAACAGGGTCCCTTTTTCAGTGGTGACCCAGGATTAATTACATTGAAAGAAGGCATCATTAGTATACACATGACAATAGCTGAACAGACAAGAATACCAGTACATGGTTCTACATTGGTTAGTGTACAAGTCTAAAAACCTCAAATCAATTTGAGCAACAGGACATTTCACAATAAGTGCAAGGCTAAATGCCTCAAATCAATTTGAGTGACAGGACATTTCACAATAGGTAACAAGAAAAGAATAAGAAAGAACTGGTGCAATTCTATCCACTTAGTGTTGAGCACTAGCTCAGCAGGAGGGGTATTTAGGTTGGGAGGTAATCAGCAGGAGGCTAGGGCTAAGGGGTAGACCAAGTGGTCAGGCAGATACACAGGAGAGGAAACCCCTGCTACAAATACAGGTGCACTGATGTACCACAAGCATGTGGGATTTTAGTGTGGCTTTGAATGTGTTCAGTGTAGAGCAGTTCAACACCACTGAGGGTAGGCTATTCCAGAGGACTGGTGCAGAGACTGTGAAGGACCTGTCACCAACACAGGATCTGGACCTAGGAACTTCTAGGGCAGGGTGGATAGCAGACCTTAGCTCACGTTTTACTGACTTGAGCTGGAGAAGTCCATAGAGACTGGGGGAGGCTGATAATTTGGCAGTTTTGAAAGTGAGGCAGAGAGTAGGGTAGGTGAGTCTTGCCTCAAGTGTTGCCGAGTTCAGTGATGAGAGAACATTGCAGTGATGGTCCCGGGGATGAGCAGCACCTGCAAAGCGGGCAATTTTATGATAGTGGACTCTGAGTTTGCAAGTTCAGTACCCTGGAGAGAGTGCAAGAGGGGGGCACCATAAAGAAGAACTGGAAGCAGGTTTCCAGTGGTGATTGTCAAGCAAGCTTCACAGGAGAGGAGCCCAACTAGTCTGTACAGTAGGCCAATTTTTTGGTGGAGGGTCTTAGAGGTAGCCTCAATGTGCAAGTTTAGGGTTTATTCTTAGTCCAGGTGTAGACTGAGATATTTTATGGACGCACATACATACAATTTAGTACCATTGGATGAGAAGATTTGAAGAAGGTTAGATTGCTAGCTCCCAGGCATTTAGGGTCAAAGAGCATGGCCTTGGATTTGTTAAGGCTGAGGACCATTTTTCTATTCATAAGCCATTTTTTAGTATTGTGAAGTCTGTGTTGAGGTTCTGAATAATTTGGTTTGTAACTTTCAAACTTCTGTAGATGATAGCATCATCCATGTAGAGTTGGATGGTGGCTCCACCACAATGATTAGACATGCTGTTTATGAAGACAGTGAATAGTAGAGGTCTGAGGATATACCCTTAGGGGACTCCTTGGTTCACCGGCCCAACGTCAGATGCCATACCCTTCCATTTTACCAGTTGTCTTCTTTCACATAGGTAGTGTTGAAACCAGAAACAGGCAAGGGAGTCCAGTCCAAGGTTCCCAAGGCTGGTGATGAGGAGATCATGGTTCACCAAGTCAAAGGCTTTTGTTGGGTCAAGGAAAAGAGCTCCTGTGGCTAGACCTTGATCCATGGCTCCAAGTACTTCCGATGAGAATTTGACAATGGCTGTATCGGTCCTGTGGTTCTTCCTGAATCTGTGCTATGCAACAGAAAGTAGGTGCCAGACAAAACAAAACAAAAAAGAAACAGAGATAGAGACTCTGAGAGAACTTGGGGGGGAGGGAATCACACACACATACACACACACACACACACACACACACACACACACACACACACACACACACTAGGTACTAGATATGAACTAGGACAAAGACAAAAAAAGAAGGAGTTAGAAAAAAAATAGCACAAATTAAGCAATTTATGTGTAAAAATGCACTCTGCAGTCTCAAGAAGTATAAATGCTGTCTGCTTCCTCAAGATATATAGCAGAGGAAATGAACCACTCACTTCCTGCCTGATTAGACTCAACCATGTGACCATCAGCAGAGTGAAAAGCCCAATTTTGCCTAATTTCACCTCAGAAGAGCAGGCAAAATTCAAGGAGAAATTAGCAGTGAAATTATGCCAAAAGACCGTAATTATGCGAAGTGTTTTGCTGGGTGAAACTGGCAATTTGGCCTTAATTTCACCGGCGAAATAAAATTTTGCTGCATCTCTAACAGTGAGATAATTTAATCTCTGGCTCTAAAAAAGGCCTCTGGTGTGTGTGTGTGTGTGTGTGTGTGTGTGTGTGTGTGTACAGTATGTTAGGAGAAGAACATTCTGCCAGTGGAACTGACCAGACTTTTGAATGCCTGTATTCCATGGTAAACATTCCATGATAAACAATCAGTATCTTGAATGTGAGGAAAAACAGAAAAAAAAACAGGATGAATAAAGTAGGCAATAATACCTAATAAACAAAGAGAAAGGTGGGAAAACACAGTTACATAGGCAGAGACAGACCCAAACTGCTCAAATACATTCCTGAAGTTTATAAAAGCACGTACATTTAAATCATATATGGGTGTTTTCAGACTATCAACCCCCCACCAACAAATAGGCAACATAGAAACATAGAACATAGAAACATAGAATTTGACGGCAGATAAGGACCGCTTGGCCCACCCAGTCTGTCCATTTCCCTACCTAATGGATAAGCTGCAGATCCTAGTTAACCAGCAGCCTACTTCTTCCTACCCCCACCCCCTAGAATTGCCTTATGACTGTCCCATGCATGCTTGAATTCCACCACTGTTTTTGACTCCACAACCTCCTCTGGAAGGCTGTTCCATGCATCCATAACCCTCTCTGTGAAAAAATACTTCCTTACATTACCTCTGAGCCACCCCCCATCTTCAAATTGTGCCCCCTTGTTCTTGCACACCTCTTTTTTTGAAAGATGCTACCCTCTTGGACTTTGTTGATTCCCTTGAGGTACTTGAAAGTTTCTATCATGTCCCTCTCTCCCTCCTTTCCTCGAGGCTGTACATATTAAGCTCCTTAAGTCTCTCTTCATATGTCTACCAGGGCAGACCCTGCACCATTTTAGTTGCCCTCCTCTGGACAGCTTCCATCCTGTCTATGTCTTTGCGGAGATTGGGTCTCCAGAACTGCATGCAGTACTCCAGATGGGGTCTCACCAGCTGTCTGTACAGAGGGATAATAACTTCCTGTTTACTACTGGTGATGCCTCTCCCTATGCATCCCAGTATCCCCCCAGCCCTCCTTGCTGCCCTCTCACATTGCTTGCCCACCTTTAGGTTATCTGATATGACTACCCCCAGGTCACTTTCCATTTTTGTTGTTGTTAGTATCTCACCCCCCATTGTGTACTCTTCCCCTGGGTTTTTGTTTCCCAGGTGCATTACCTTGCATTTCTTAGCATTGAAGCTAAGCTGCCATACATTTGACCATTCCTCTAACCTTGCCAAGTCCCTTCTCATCCTTTCCACCCCACCTTGTGCATCAACTCTGTTGCAGATCTTTGTGTCATCTGCAAAGAGACATACTTTTCCTTCCAGTCCCTCTGCAATGTCACTTATAAAGACATTGAAGAGGACCGGTCCTAATACTGAACCCTGCGGTACCCCACTAGTAACCCCCCTTTCTTCAGAGTGGACTCCATTTACTATTACTCTCTGTGTCCTATTCTCCAGCCAATTCTTTACCCAGGCTGTCATCTTGGGACCCACTCCCAGGCTGGCTAACTTGTATATTAATCTTTTATGTGGGACTGTGTCAAATGCCTTGCTAAAGTCTAGGTAGGCCATGTCCGCAGCCCCTCCCTGATCTACTACTTTGGTCACCCAGTCAAAGAAATCTGTCAGATTTGTCTGGCATGACCTTCCTGCTGTGAATCCATGCTGCCTTGGGTCCTGTGCCCCTCTGGCTTCTAGATGCTCGACAATTCTTTCCTTCAGAAGTGATTCCATCATTTTCCCTATCACTGAGGTTAAACTAACAGGTCTGTAGTTTCCTGCTTCTGCCTTGCTCCCACTTTTGTGAAGGGGAATCACATCTGCCCTCCTCCAGTCCTTGGGTACCACCCCATCCTCCCATGATTTGTTAAAAGGGTAGTCAGTGGTGTCACTAGTTCTACCCTTAGTTCTTTTAGAATTCTGGGATGAATCCCATCAGGCCCCATTGCTTTGTCCACCTTCAGTTTTAAGAGTTCTTTCAGAACCCTTTCTTCTGTAAATGGGCTGGTATCAACTTCTGTATCCAGAGTGTTTCTACTGTTTGTTTTAGGTACCTCCCTCTTCATTTGTAAATACTGAGCAAAAATATTTGTTTAGTATCTCTACCTTTTCACAGTCACCCTCTGCCCACCCTCCCTTCCCTTTATTAAGCCTCACTATCCCTCCTTTGGTCTTCCTTCACTCCCTGATGTACCTATAAAGGTTTTATCCCCTTCTTAACTGAGTTGGCTATCTTTTCCTCGGTTTGGGCCTTTGCTGTTCTGACCGCCTTCCCAGCTTCCTTTTGCTTTAACTGATACAGTTCTCTGTCCTGCTCCTTCTGTGATTCATTGTACTTCCTGAATGCTTTCTTTTTCTCTTTAACCTTCACTGCCACTTCCTTTGAGAACCATAGTGGTTTCTTACATCATAGAATTTGACGGCAGATAAGGACCGCTTGGCCCACCTAGTCTGCCCATTTTCCTACCTAACAGATAAGCTGCAGATCCTAGTTAACCAACAGCTTACTTCCTCTTACCCACCCCTTGGACTGCCTTTATGCCTGTCCCATGCATTCTTGAAGTCCACCACTGTTCTTGACTCCATGACCTCCTCAGGGAGGCTGTTCCATGCATCCACAACCCTCTCAGTGAAAAATACTTCCCTCACATTACCCTGAGCCGTCCCCTCTATCTTCAAATTGTGCCCTCTTGTTCTTGCACATCTCTTTTCTGGAAGATGCTACCCTCTTGGACTTTGTCAATTCCTTGAGGTACTTGAAAGTTTCTATCATGCCCCTCTCCCTTCTTTCCTCAAGAGTATACATATTAAGCTCCTTTAGTCTTTCTTCAGTATGTCTTCTGGTGCAGACCCTGCACCATTTTGATTGCCCTCCTCTGGACAGCCTCACTCTGTCTATGTCTTTGCGGAGATGGGGTCTCCAGAACTGTACACAGTACTCAGATGGGGTCTCACCAACTGTCTCTACAGAGGATAACAACTTCCTGTTTTCTACTATTGATGCCTCTTCCTATGCATCCCAGTATCCCTCCAGCCTTCCTTACTGCCTTCTCACATTGCTTGCCCACCTTTAGGTCATCTGATATAATTACCCCCAGGTCCCTTTCCATTTTACTGTTGTCAGTATCTCACCCCCATTGTGTACGCTTCCCTGGGTTTTGTTTCCCAGGTGCATTATCTTGCACTTCTTTGCATTGAATCTGAGCTGCCATACATTTGACCATTCCTCCAACCTTGCCAAGTCCTTCTCATCCTTTCCACTCCATCCTGTGTATCAACCCTGTTGCAGATCTTTGTGTCATCTGCAAAGAGACATACTTTTCCTTCCAGTTCCTCTGCAATGTCACTTATAAAGACATTAAAAGGACTGGTCCCAGTACCGAACCCTGTGGTACCCCACTAGTAACCCTCCTTTCTTCACTGTGTACTCCATTTACTACCACCTTTCGTCCTGTTGTCTAGCCAATTTTTATCCAGGCTACCACCTTGGGACCCATTCCAAGGCTGTCTATCTTGTGTATTAATCTTTTGTGGGGACTGTATCCAAATGCCTTGCTAAAATCTAGGTAGGCCATGTCCACAGCCCCTCCTGATCTACTACTTTGGTCATCAGTCAAAGAAATCTATTAGATTAAGTCCTTGCGACCTTCCCATTGTGAATCCATGCTGCCTAGGGTCCTGTGCCCCACTGGCCTCAAGGTACTCAACAATTCTTTCCTTCAGAGTGATTCCATCATTTTCCTACCACTGAGGTCAAACTAACTGGTCTGTAGTTTCCTGCCTCTGTCCTGCTCCCACTTTTGTGAAGAGGAATTACATCTGCCCTCCTCCAGTCCTTGGGTACCACCCCATCCTCCCATGATTTGTTAAAGAGAGTAGTCAGCGATGTCACTAGTTCTACCCTTAGTTCTTTTAGAATTCTTGGGTGAATCCCATCAGGCCCCATTGCTTTGTCCACCTTCAATTTTATTAGTTCATTCAGAACCCTTTCTTCTGTAAATGGACTGGTATCAACCCCCGTCTTCAGAGTGTTTCTCTTGTTTGGTTTAGGTAACTCCCCCTCCTCTTCCTTTGTGAATACTGAGCAGAAATATTCATTCAGTAACCCTGCTTTTTCACTGTCACCCTCTACCCACATTCCCTCTCCTTTATTAAGCTTCAGTATCCCTCCTTTGGTCTTTCTTCACTCCCTAATGTACCTATAAAAGGTCTTATCCCCCTTCTTAACAGAATTGGCTATCCTTTCTTCGGTTTGAGCCTTTGCTATTCTGACTACCTTCCCAGCCTCTTTCTGCTTTAACTGATAAAGTTCTCTGTCCTGCTCCTTCTGTGTTTCCTTATATTTCCTGAATGCTGCCCTTTTCTCCTTAACTTTCCCTGCCACCTCTTTTGTGAACCATAGCGGTTTTTTCCTTCGTTGTGTTTTATTGATTTTTTTTACGCAAAGGCTTGTTGCCTCTGTGATGGCTGTTTTGATCAGTTCCCATTGTTCCTCCACCCCTCCTTCTTGCCTGTTTGCTAGTGTTTTTCTGAGGCACTCTCTCATTTTCCCAAAGTCAGCCCTCCTAAAGTCTAGTACTCTTGCTTTCGTATGGCTTGATTGTATGGCTGTGTTTATCGTGAACCACACTGTTTGGTGGTCACTTGTTCCCAGATGGCTACCCACTTCTAAATCTGAGATTCTTTCTCCATCCCCATTTGAAAGTACCAGGTCTAAGATTGCTCCCTCCCGAGTCGGTTCCAATACTAGCTGTCTGAGATATGCCCCCTGTAGGGCATCAAGAATGACCCTGCTCTTGGATGTGCCTGCAGCAAAGGTGCTCCAGTTAACATCTGGCATATTCAGGTCCCCCATCAACAATATCTCCCTTTTTCTGCCATTCTAAGAAAGCCTTCTATCATTTCCTTGTCCATTCCTTCCCCCTGAGATGGGGGTCTGTATACAACCCCCATGCGGATTGTGGTGCCATTTCCTGTCTCCAGGGTGACCCAAAGTGCCTCATCTGCTCCTGTTTACTCTTTAGTTCTGTTGCTTTGATCCTTCCTTTACATAGAGAGCTACTCCTCCTCCTCTTTTACCCTCCTGTCCCTTCTGTAGATTGCGTATCCTGATATGTTGACATCCCATTCATGTTCTCTGTGTACCATGTTTCTGTGACTGCCACAATATCCAGGCAACCCTCTTCCATCAAGGCCACTAGTTCAGGGAGCTTGTTACACAGACTACGGGCATTGGTACTCATCACCCTCCACTTTTGATAGCCTTACCCTTTTAGCCCCATTTCTGTCCTTACTGCCTTTGCCTTGTTTTACATTTAAATCTGTTCTGCTCCCTAATAACTTCTGTACCCTGGCATTTACTTCACTAATCACCATGTTTTGTGGGAGAAGGTCTGGATTTCCCAGCTCCTTTTCAGTGCCTCCCTCATTGGCTAGTTTAAATGCTTGCCAATGAAGCATTTAAACCTCTCACCTAGGATCCTGGTTCCCCCCCTGGACAGATGCAGACCATCGCACCAGTATAGGTCTGCATTCCTCCAGGTGGCTCCCCAGTCCCCAATGAAGCCAAAACCCTGAGCTCCACACCAGTTTTTCAACCACTCATTGAATTCCCTGGTGAGAAGTGCCCTAGCATCTCCCTTGCCATAGACAGGCAGCACCTCCGAGAAGGTTACCGTATGCGCTACTTGTCTAAGGCCCCTTCCCAACTCTACAAACTCCTCTTGCACTGCTCTGATCCCATTCCTAGCCAGGTCATTTGTCCCCAGGTGGACAATGACACCCAGCTCCCTCCCTCGTGCAGCTTCTCCCATGATCCTGAGTGGATCTGCCCTGTCCCTCCAAGCCGTGGCACCAGGAAGGCACCTTACCTCCCTCTCCCCATCATCCCCCATTTCTACCCCCTAATGATTGAGTCCCCACCAGGAGTTGTTTCCTTCCCTGTGGGTCCCATACCACCCTCCTTTGGGTCTCCTTTGTGAAGGTCCCCAGCATCCTCCATGGTCTCCACTGCAGGTGCCTCCATGAGGACCACTATCCACCAGAAGAGTGAATGGATTGTGAAGAGGTACAGCTGGAGGAATGCAACTCTGTTCCACCACCCTCTCCTCCTTGAGCCCACCCTGGTCCAGCCACTCCTTTTTCTTGGCAACCTCTGAGGTAGTGGCATTGGCCCTGGTGGTCCCTGGGTGGGGGAGGAGGTTTCACGAATCCTAGCCAGGTCAGCCTGGAGACAGGCAACCTCCTCTCTCAGACCAGAGAGGTGCAAGCAAATAGGGCAGCATCGCAGCCTCCAGAATGTCTCCCGGAACACTGCCGCCCCACAGCCATTGCACTGCACCACTCCTATCATGTCTTATTTTGTGTCCCCTGTACTGTTTCTCTGGATGCTTACATCGTTTTGTTTTGTTTATTTGCTTCACACAAAGGCTTGTTACCTCTGTGATGGCGGTTTTTATTATTCCCCATTGTTCTTCCACCCCTCCTTCCTGCCCATTTGCTAGTGCATTCCTTAGGCACTCACCCATTTTAGCAAAGTCAGCCCTCCTAAAGTCAGTACTTTGCCTTTGTATGGCTTGACTCTATTGCTGTGTTTATTGTGACCCATACTGTTCCGATGGTAAGCTAGTTCCCAGGTGGCTACCCACTTCTACATCTGTGATCCTCTCTCCATTCCATTTGAGAAAACCAGGTCTAAGATTGCTCCCTCTCGAGTGGGCTCCAATACTAGTTGTCTAAGGCATGCCCCTGTAGGGCATCTAGAATAACTGCACTCTTCAAGTGTCTGCTGCAACTGCACTCCAGTTAACATCTGGCATATTCAGATCACCCATCAGCAATATCTCCCCTTTTCTGCCATTCTAAGTATACTTTCTATCATTTCCTTGTCCATTTCCTCCCTCAGAAGGGGGTCTGTCTCTAACCCCGTCTGAGGATTGTGGTGCCATCGCTGTCTCCAAATTTACCACAGTGCTTCTTTCTCCTCCCTGTTTACCCTTTTGTTCTGTTGCTTTGATTCCTTCCCTTATGTAAAGAGCTATCTCCTCCTCTTTCACCCTCCTGTCCCTCCTGTAGATAGTGTATCCTGGTATGTTTACGTCCCAGTCATGGTTTTGTGTGTACCATGTTTCTGTGACTGCCACAATATCCAGATGTTTCTCCTCCATCAAGGCCACTAATTCAGGAAGCTTGTTACTCAGGACTACGGGCAAGGGTACTCATTGTCTCCATTTTTGATGGCTTTACCTTCTGTTGCAGCATCCCCCACTGACCTTTCTACCTCGGTATTTTTCTCATTTAGTACCCTGTTTTGTAGGGAGAGGCTAGGATTTTCCTGCTGCTTATCAGTGCCTCCCCCCTTGACTAGTTTAAAAGCTTGCCAATGAAGCATTTAAACTAATTGCTCAAAAGACTTGTTCCCTTCCTGGACAGATGCAGACCATCCTGACTGTGGACATGGCAGGTTTAAAGGTTTGAAGACATTTCCATTAAGAAACAGTACTTGTATTGATTTAAAATGCAAGGTAATTTTTTTTTCTTACTAGCCTTTCACCTCAGGTCTATAGCAGTTTTCCTCTTAAGTACTAGACCATGATGCATAAGTAAAAAAATAAATAAATAAAAAAAAATGAAGCTATATTTCTACAGAGTAATGAAAATAAAGTTTTAAACACTGCTTATTTTTCATAGATTTACAAATGTTACAGTGCATCTATATGAGAATTTATGTTACAGAAAAAATATATATTTTCAACTAACACTACCAATAAATACTTTTACTGCAAAGTACTAGTTAATCTATTGCTGAAATGTACTATGTAATCAATATGACACAATGGGGTGTGTATTAGACATTTCTAACACGCAGCCAGGGGCATAGTAAAGCACAAGGTCACAGGCTGAGTGCCTTCAGCCCCTGGACGTGCATTAGAACAGTCTAATGCACATCCACAGAGTGTCTTATTGCACTTATAAAATGGGAACCTGTAACTGTCATAACTGTAACAATCAAAATGCAGAGGTTTATTACCAAAAAAGGTTACATTCTGTATGAAGTTTTACATGAAATAGTCCCTCTGCCTATACTGGTTTTATGCATTTGTTTTACTTTAGGGATTTTGTCCTTAGTAGATTTCCATGGCTGTAGTTTTTATAGTGTTCTGTAGTTTAATAGGTTAGAAGAGACATGCACTGTTTGTAAGGGCTGAAAAGGGTATTGGATTATTCTTTTAAAATTAGTATGCTTGTATCTGTTGTTTTAGCAGTATTATTTCTCTTATACCACTTTTATCATTCAGTTCATTGACATGATGTGGAGGGCTGTTGTAAATGCAGTGAAGTACAGACTCAGTTGGACAGGATGGACGATTTCAGTGCTTGAATGTGGAGTTCGGTCTGTTTGAATAGGCAGGCACTAGTGCGATCTTTGAAGTTATGAGGGAAATGCTGCCTTTTTATTTATTTATTGAGATCTTGGAATAACACCTTTGAGCAGAAAGCTCTTTCATAGGTTCCACGTCAAGTATGACACAAACAAGAATACAGATATGTTCCACAGATACAGAGACAGCAAGAAACAATTGAAAACTGTCTCCAGGTATAAATTCTAACAATAGTTACACAATCTAAGCATGTACAGGGTGCAGAGTCAAAACAAAGACTAACGTTTTACTAGGTAACGGTAACATAAAATGAGGATGCTTGTTTAAAAAGGTGAATTGTACAACTAACAACATAGGCAGATAATTGGATTGTGCCTGAGTCAAAGAAAGAAGAAAGGTCTCGTACCAGTACAGAGGGACAGGGGAGGGAGGAGGAAACTGCTGGGAGGGAGATGGCAACCAGGGGTGAGGGGTAGGATGGGGCTAGATAGGAGGGAAGTGGAAGAACAGATATGTAGTCAAAGTGGAATAAGGGGGAGGAGGGTGGTGGAAGGAGGGGTGGAGGAGACTAGGGAGGAAGTGGTGGTCTATGTAGTGGGGTGATGATGACGATGTAATTAAGGTGGTAGGGAGGAAAGAGGTATGGAATAATGGAGGGGCAAAAAAGGGAAGAGGATGTGGAGGGAAGGAGGGAGGTAGGAGGGAAAATAAATAATTTTGGCTGGGTTAGAAAGCCCATGAAATTGTTAACTTGACCAGGGGCCCAAGAAATGGACATGAAGCATAACATTTTACTAATCAATAGAGATCACAGAGATTGCACATGGTAGGAGCAAGGTAAAGGCAAATTAGTGGTAGCTTTCACAGGTTGCCAGTGAGATCAGATGCTGATGGAGTTTTTTTATTAAAGGACCCCAGCAAAGTAGATACATAGATACATAGACAGCGTCGGCAGATAAGGGCCTTCAGCCCACCCAGTCTGCCCATTTGAGCTTGTAAGTTCAGTTTATGTTTTCCTAGAAGTCTGTTGCCCCTTACCCCTGGCCTCCAGAATTCCTTTATGTCTATCCCATGCATTCTTAAATCCCATGATTGTTTCAGCCTCCACGTCTTACTCTGGCAGGGTGTTCCACTTGTCCACCACCCATTCTGTGAAGAAATTCTTCCTCATGTTTCCTCCGAATCGTCCTCCCTCCAACTTCATCCCATGCCCTGTAGTCCTGGAACATCTTTTTCACTTAAAAATAGTGTATTCCTGCACCCTGTTCCTCCCTGTAAGATACTTGTATGTCTCTATCATATCCCCTCTCTCCCTCCTCTCCTCCAGGGAGTACATGTTCAGTTCCTTCAACCTGTCTTCCATCGACTTGTGATGCAATCCATGCACCATCTTTGTTGCCCTCCTCTGAACCTTCTCTACCCTGTCTATGTCCTTACGTGGGTATGGTCTCAGAACTGTACACTGTACTCAGGTGGGGCCTCACTAGTGTCTTGTGTAGTGGAATTATGACCTCCCTTTTCCTGCTGGTGATGCCCTGCCTATACATCCCAGCATCCTATTTGCTTTACCTGCTGCCTTGTCACACTGTTTCCCTACCTTGAGGTCATCAGAGATGATAACCCCAAGATCCCTTTCCTGCTTGGTGCATGCTATATCCTCACCCCCCACTGATATATTGTACCAGGGTTTTTGTGCCTCATGTGCATTATCTTGCACTTCCTTGCATTGAATTTCAACTGCCAAACCCCTGACCATTATTCAAGTTTCTGCAGGCTCGTTCTCATTCTGTCTACACCCTCTGGTGTGTCTACTCTGTTACAGAGCTTTGTGTCAGCAGCGAACAGTGAATTTCTGTCTTCTAGGTCCTGCGCAATGTCACTGATGAAGATGTTGAATAGGACCAGTCCCAGCACTGATCCCTGTGGTACCCCACTGGTCACTCTTCCCTCTGTGGAATGACAGCCATTTACCACCACCCTCTATGTCCTGCCACCCAGCCAGTTACCTACCCACCACACTACTGTCCTGCCCACACCCATATTCCCAGTTTGTGTAATAGTCTTCTGTGGCACAGTGTCAAAGGCCTTGTTGAAGTCCAGATAGGCCATGTCCACTGCCCTCTCCTGATCCACCTCCCTAGTCACCCAGTCAAAAAATTCAACGAGGTTGGTCTGACATGACCTCCCCCTGGTGAAACCATGCTGCCTTGGGTCCTGTAGTCCATTGACAACCAGACGTCCCACCAATCTCTCCTTCAGTAGTGCTTCCATGATCTTCCCCACTACCGAGGTGAGGCTGACTGGTCTGTAGTTCCCTGCTTCCTCTTTGTTCCCACTTTTGTATAAGGGGACTACATCTGCTGTCCTCCAGTCTTTGGGTACCTCCCCTGTTTCCAGTGGTTATGTTAGCACTGGTTATGTCAGGAGGCAGGGAGTTGTACCACTGCGGAGCTCTGTATGTAAATGCACGCTGCCCAAAGGTGGTGTGGCACCATGGGATTCTGAAAGCCTGCTTGCCAAGGCTTCTGCTACTGTGTGGGTTACGTGCAGGGGAAAGAAGGTCCATTGCACCAGGAGGTAGCAGTCCCAAGGTGACTTTTTTGCAAGAAGGCTTGACTGGTATTTGAGCCTGCTGTCATTTGTAACCAGCTAACCTGGGCAAAAAGATCGTAGGTGTGTGTCAAGGTGTGGCATCAGTAAGAAGGCGGCATCCTTTATTTAAGGCCATTTTGATACATTGGAGGGCAGTGTCTGTAGCTGCACTGTAAATGACAATAACATAGTCTGTGAGAGAGACCACAGAACTCTGGATGGCCATGTTCAGTGCTTCTGGAGTGAGATTGTGTTTGTTCATGTATAGAACTCCTAAACGCTGGTTAATAGCTTTGTCTGTTCGGCCAATGTGCTGGGTGACAGGGTAGAGTTAATAGTTATACCCAGGTGCATGAAATGGTGAACCAATTCAAGAGGGGAGCCAGTGTCATTAATGATGGTAAGCGGGAAGGTTTTGTGTCTGCTTTGGAAGGTCGGAAACAACATTGTCTTAGTGTTGATGTAATTAAGGATGAGCTTATTATCCTGAAACCACTTCTCTGCAGATGTAGAGGATTACTGAAGTTGTCCTGAAGAAGGTGAGGGTCCATGTTGCTGGTTAAAAAGTTCAATGTCGTAAGCATATAGAAGTATGTGGTCACAGCAAGCTCCTGGTAGTGAATTGAGGGAGATGCTAAAAAGTAATGGACCCAACATAGACCCCTGTGGGACTACAGAGCATACAGGCCTACTATCAGACAGGGCATTACCAATTTGTACCTGCTGCATTCGACTGCTTAAGTAGCTGGAGAACCAGCTTGTAGTGTAGATGGAAAGACCAATGG
Source organism: Neoceratodus forsteri (assembly GCA_016271365.2). Classification (NCBI taxonomy): domain Eukaryota; kingdom Metazoa; phylum Chordata; order Ceratodontiformes; family Ceratodontidae; genus Neoceratodus; species Neoceratodus forsteri. Next base: position 1,285,389,824 of record CM057453.1, read on the forward strand.
AGGAGAGTTGTCTGATGAGGAGATCATGGCTGACAGTGTCAAAGTCCTTGGTAAGGTCTATGAAAGTTGCCCCTACCAGGATCTCTTGTTCCAGAGAGTTATTGATAAAGCCTGTAAACTCAAGGAGTGCAGTGATGGTACTATGTTCATGCCTGAACCTGTGCTGTTGGGGGCATTGGAGTTGGTAGTTATCCAGGTCCTCTATGAGTTGGTCAGCCACAATGCACTCCAGGGCCATAGAGTTCGGGAGAATAATAGAGATCGGGGCGGTAATTTCCTTGCAGTGCTCGGTCACCACTCTTGTGCACCGGGGTGACCACTGCTGATTTCCAAAGATATGGAAATTGTGACTCAGAGAGTGACAGGTTTATTATTTTGGTAAGAGGTGTGAGGATTTCCTCGAGAGTAAGGGCACAAACTTTAAGTCCAAGGATTCCCCACTGAATGTTGCTTTCCCCTGCACCTTCTTAAGATAATGTCTGTCTTCACTTATAGACACTGCTTTGAAGTAAAATGGTGGGTGGTCTCAGGTTGGGTTCTGGACTGCAGTGTTCGTTCCTGAGGGGGTACCATGAAGTAGTCGGGGGAAGAACATTGCTAAGGTTTGTACATGCTTTGTTGAAAGTGTTTTGCAATGGCTTTTGGGTCCATGGTAGGGGTGCCATCAATGTTCAGCATGTTTGGTGTAGTTTTGGGGGCTTTACCAGTGATGTCTTGGATGTTCTTCCAAAACGTCCTGCTTTCATTCCAGGAGGTGGAAAGGGCTTCTTTGAAATACTGACTTTTAGCAGAACTAACAGCAGGGGTACACCCATTTCTTGCTGCTTTGTACCTCTGTAGGTCAGCTTGTGTCCCCAGCACTTGAGAGATGCACCAAAGGTGATCCCTGTGTTTTAGTAGATCAAGAAGAGCAGGGGTGATCCAGGGATTATGGGTTCCCTTGATTTTTGTAGTTTTGAAGGGGGCATGATTATTGCAGGTTGCATTGAAGAGGTCAATGAAGAGTTCCAATGCAGTGTCGACATTGCTGGCTGTATATACATCATTAATCGCCACCAGCAACTCTGTAATTTTATTTAAGTCCATCAACTCTGTCATTTTATTTAAGTCAAAATGACAGCACAGGCACATGTCAGTAGCTGAGTCCACAATCGATCAGGAAGTAGTTCTGCATTACAACGATTTCTCAGTACAGCTGTACCAAAACCCCGGACCAAAACAAAAAACAGTTAACCTATATTTGTTAACTTTTCTGTATGACATTACTGACATAGTTCACTACCTGCAAGTTGGAATAAAAAACATAACCAGGTCTGCATTGATTGTAATTTTTTCGTTATGTGCCCTGTGAGTGAGTGGGCAAGCAGGCACACTAGTTGAAAGCCACAACTAGTAGTTAACCATGATTGCTGCCTTTTTTGATTGTTCACTGTGTAATACTGGTGTGCTGCTCAGTGAAGAGAAAATGAGTGTGAGTGCATGATCGCGATCTACAGACTACCAGTATGGGAGAGTGCCGCTAATCTCTAGGTACAATTAATTTAATGCCTTTGAAAACAGTGTCTAGACTAACATGGTGTTTAAAGAAGCTGAGACTAGAAGCGAGAGGAGTGCAGGAGTGAGTGTTGGGCAGCCATGCATGCAGCAGGTGGGTGGGTGTGGGGAAGAGTCTGGCTGAAGAAACTGTAGTGTGTAAAAGTGAACTATTTATGCTGTGTTGAGTCACAAAGGGGAAGTGGCAGGGGGGTGCTGTTGAGCACACCTACTGACCAGATGCACTAAGGAAGAGCTCTACAACTTTCATAGCTTTAAGCTAAAAAATCTGTTTTTTTCCTACTACTGCTTCAATTTGACAGTCACCGGCAAATTCGTTAAGTTTGCTGAATCTTCACATATTAATTTTGCTGAGATGGGTCGCACTAACAAAGTGGCGGGTGGTGGTCAAGAAAACCTACAGCCTACTGAAACACAACTAGCAGCAGAACCATAAACTAGGCCGGGGCTGGAGCCCCCTTGGAAGGCCTTGCAAAGATCAATGCAGGCAATTAACTCTAAGGTCGACTCAATCCTGACTCGGCTTACTGAACAAGATAGCAAAATTGAGGCCATCTCCAAAGTTGCCTCAACAGCTGAGTTGATGGCATCTAAAGCTATGGCGAGTAATATCAAGCTGACGCAGGAGAATGCACAACCCAGATAATGCCTAGAGGCCTTGGAAAACGTGCAAAGGACAGCAAATGTGCATATCATGGCCCTCCCAGAAAGTTGTGCTGGAGATAGCTTATTGGCCTTCTTAACAGACTGGCTGCTTCAAAATCTATATCTAGAGGAAACATTGACAGCGGATAATTTTATCAAGGCTTACCGCATTTTCCCAAGAACAGCTGCGGGCCAGAGTGATGCACCTTGCCCAATTTTGATGGTAACCTCCAGGGCCTCTATCAGAGATCTAATTCTGGAAGCAGCAAGAGGATCAGGACAAATACACTGGGAGGGAAGAACCATACACCTATTCCCAACCTTTCATTTGCTACAAGAGTCAGGACAAAGAAGTTTGATTGGGTGAGAGCCAGATTGCGCAGCTTGGGCATCAACTATTCCTTAATGACACCTGCTAGGCTGCACATACAATATGGAGGGCATATATTGTAGTTTTCAGATCCAGACGAAGCAGGAAGAAAGGTGGAGGCCATAGGAAGAGAGTTCAAATGATCGCGGACAAAGGACTCATCTGATTTAGAATAAGCTACCTGAGATAACGTTGGTGACAAGATGGGACTTTTAAATGTCTGAATGTCAGGTGTTTACCTGTTTAAATTCTCTATTATCTCTTCCAAAAATGTAGTGACTACATACTAAGTTTAATGCTATACCAGTTCTTTAAAAATATAGTCTTTTGCTACTCTCAGGATTACTTGCTTGTGTTTCTGAAAAATCCATATTAAAGCAATAGTAGTTGAACAGTAAAGTTTATTGTGCTGTAGGAACAGCTAAATTATATATATGTTACAAATATCTTCTATCTCTCATCAAGCTGAGCTATTGAGCTGTACATATAGTTAGTGGAGTTATTTGAGTCTTATTCCTTAGTGCTACACATGTTTGAATTTGAATATTTGCAGAGCAGGTCATATCAACACTGATTTGTTGAGTTATTGAAACTTAGATTAACATTTTTATTGGGGCTGGACCACCCATAGTCCTGTAGGGTGCGACATATCAAGGACAATCCATATGGACTGAATTAACATGTAATACCCTCATATTCTTTTTTCAAGATTGCATAGACTGCTAATTACTTGTACATTGAATCTATTGTTTGTACCACCATGTGCAAGGCCACTGATTTACGATGTTTAAAACAATGAAATTCCATTTTCAAGACTCAGATTCCGGAATTGCACCGATGATTGTCACTCTAATTTCCAGGTTTTTTCAGGATTCTGCTATCATTCTTTTAGTATGTGCATAAATAATCAGAATTAAAGAAGGCTTAATATACAGAGCATTAAATAAAGCAGACTGAAAATAGTACAGGAAGGAATTAAAAGAAAAACACAAGTTTTGTAGATTTACTGATCTGATATAAAATGCCAGAGTCCATGAAATCTTTGTTTTTACTGGTCTTCAGGCAGTCCTAATTCTAGAATTTTATCGGATTTTCCGGTAAAAACCGAAAAACAGTGGCCTTGACCATGTGATCTCTTGCATGAAATGGTTATATGACATTGTTTTTACATCTAAAAGCAATAAAATATCATTTAAAAAACCAAAAACAAAGAGGAAGTGGCAAGTATTAGACATGTTGTGTGGAGATAAAGAAAAACTGGACTGACTACAATGTACTTGTTTTAGTGAGTGGCTATATGCGCCCCTTCCTCCCCCAGGCAGCATGTGTGAGCCTGTGTTGTGAGAGTACTTTATCGAGAACAGGAAAGTGATCTCTATGTGGATTTTAAATAAAACAAGTAACTGCAAATTAAAATTTTTGATGCCTGTGAGAGCAAGTGCTTTGATGGTTATGATTGAGGCTTACTGGGTTTGAGCAAGTCTGTGGTTACCAGAGACATAAATATGGCAGTGATTCAAAACTGATGTTCCATTGGCTTCTTAATATCTACTTTTATTAAATGCGGCTGTGGACCTGAACATGTTGCTAGCCGTGCATTACACATTTCTAATGCATAGCTTGCAACCAATCAAAATAATAGTTTTCCCTTCCTATTTTATAATTATGCATTAATACGGACTACTTGTTTCAGTTTTTAAATGTTTTTGAGTTAATGCATTGTACACTTGTTTGAATATAGTAAAAAAGTTTTAATCCCTATCAGAGTGACTCAAACTAATTCTTTTATGATGATGGCCCATTTTATAAGTGTGGTAAGCCACTCCAGGGTGTGCATTAAAGGATTTTAATACATTTCTCAGTAACCTTTGGCCGCGTGCCTTAGCATGCCCCTGAGAAATGCATTAACAGCCTTTATAAAATGGGGGAATGATTTCAAGCAATTTGATTGGTTGTTAGCCATGCATTAGAAGTGTCTAATGCATGGCTAAAACTAGTCCTGCCAAAAAGGATGCTAATTTATAGAGAAATCCTTGTGCCACGGACCGTTCAACAAATTAACATCTGCCATTTTCCTTCTCTCAATATGTGAGTGTTCGTTACTACATTCACAAGCTTACAGTTTTCTGTCCTATTGATAAGCTGCTTCTTTCCCCTCTCTCAATCACAACACGTAACATAACCACAATAAAGTAATGAAATCCTGATCTTCATTTTTTCCTTTTTTTCCCCATATTTCTATGGAGGTCTATGCATGATAGCCGGACCACCAGCCACCATCTGCTCGCTTATTCCCAAACCTTGCCCTCTCTAATCAGTTTTAAAAATACATAAAAGCAACCATCATCTTTATGGTGCATTTCACTTTTTTTAGATTGTATTTGTCATTCCACATTCCTCCTTGTTTCCCAAAGTGTCACTCATGCTGCACCACGATACCGATGGCAACTGCAGTGACACTAAAATGAGCACACTCTTGCATTTGTTCTCCTCCATTGTTCACAGACCTATTCTCCGATCACCCCCCTGCCACCCACATATACACTGTCTAAAACAGCAGACATTACACATCAGCACCTCCTACACAGACTTTTTTCTTTTTCATTTTCTTTTCAGAAATGCTCCATCTTACTGGTGCTGCCCTGTGCATTTCTCTTTGACCATCCAGTCACTACCAGCTTAAACGATTTTCCCGTTTGAACATATATAAAAGCAAAGGTTTAACAAGTAACCACAAAAAGGAAAAAAAAAGTTTTAAAAAAAAGATGTTTCTGACACAAGAACACTAGGAGTGTATCGGGGTGGACAGCTGTTACTATAGTAACCACTACAGCCATCTTCAACTACAGTGGCTCCAATAATACAAACTTCCAAAACTCGATCAGTAAAGCAGCAATGTAGTGTAGGCAGAGGAACTGTTTTATGACAAAATACATACATAAATACATAGACAGTGTCAGCAGATAATGGCCTTCGGCCCACCCAGTCTGCCCATTTGAGCTTGTAAGTTCACTTTATGTTTTCCTTGAAGTCTGTTGGCCCTTAACCCTGACCTCCAGAATTCTTTTATGTCTATCCCATGCATTCTTAAATCTCGTGATTGTTTCAGCCCCCACCACTTCCTCTGGCAGAGTGTTCCACTTGTCCACCACCTGTTCTGTGAAGAAATTCTTCCTCATGTTTCCTCTGAATCGTCCCCCCTCCAACTTCATCCCATGCCCTCTAGTTCTAGAACATCTTTTTCGCTTAAAAATAGTGTATTCCTGTACCCTGTTCCTCCCTGTAAGATACTTGTATGTCTCTATCATATCCCCTCTCTCTCTCTCTCTCTCTCTCTCTCCTGTCCTCCGGGGAGTACATATTCAGTTCCTTCAACCTGTCCTCATAGGACTTGTGATGCAATCCATGTACCATCTTTGTTGCCCTCCTCTGAACCTTCTCTACCCTGTCTATGTCCTTATGTAAGTAAGGTCTCCAGAACTGTACACTGTACTCTAGGTGGGGCCTCACTAGTGTCTTGTATATTGGAATTATGACCTCCCTTTTCCTGCTAGTGATGCCCTTGCCTATGCATCCCAGTATCCTATTTGCGTTACCTGCTGCCTTCTCACACTGTTTCCCTACCTTGAGGTCATCAGAGATGATAGCCCCAAGATCCCTTTCCTGCATGGTGCATGCTATATCCTCACCCCCCTCCAAACTGATATATTTTGCCAGGGTTTTTGTGCCCCATATGCATTACCTTGCACTTCTTTACATTGAATTTCAACTGCCAAACCCCTGACCATACTTCAAGTTTCTGCAGGCTCCTTCTCATTCTGTCTATACCCTCTGGTGTGTCTACTCTGTTACAGAGCTTTGTGTCATCAGCGAACAGGGAAATTCTGCCTTCTAGCTCCTGCGCAATTGCACTGATGAAGATGTTGAATAGGACCAGTTCCAGCACTGATTCCTGTGTTACCCCACTGGTCACTTTTCCCTCTGAGGAGTGACAGCCATTTACTACCACCCTCTGTGCCCTGCCACCCAGCCAGTTACTTACCCACCACACTACTGTTCTGCCCACACCCATATTTCCCAGTTTGTGTAATAGTCTTCTATGTGGCACCATGTCAAAGGCCTCTCTTAAGTCCAGATAGGCCATGTCCACTGCCTTCACCTGATCCACCTCCCTAGTCACTCAGTGGAAACATTCAACATGGTTGGTCTGACATGATCTCCCCCTGGTGAAACCATTCTGCCTTGGGTCCTGTAGTCCATTGGCAACCAGATGTTCCACCAATCTCTCCTTCACTGTGGGTCACCCTGGAGACTGGAAATGGCTCCACAATCCACACAGGGGTTGTATACTGATCCCTCTCACAGGGGAAGGAAATGGACTAGGAAATAATAGAAGGCATCCTTGGGATGGCAGAGAAAGGGGAGATATTGCTGATGGGGGACCTGAATATGCCATATGTTGACTGGAGCACCTTTGCTGCAGCCACATCCAAAAGCACGGCCATTCTTGATGCCCTACAGGGGGCATGCCTCAGACAGCTAGTTTTGGAACCCACTCAGGAGAGAGCAATCTTAGACCTGGTACTCTCAAATGGGGATGGAGAGGATCTCTGATCTTGAAGTGGGTAGCCATCTGGGAACAAGTGACCACCAAACAGTGTGGTTCACGATAAACTTAGCTGTAGAGTCAAGCCACACAAAAGTGAAGGTACTGGACTTCAGGAGGGCTGATTTTGTCAAATTGAGAGAGTGCCTCAGAAAAGCACTAGCAAACAGGCAAGAAAGTGGGTTGGAGCAACAATGGGGAAACATCAAAACCACCATCACAGAGGCAACAAGCCTTTGTGTGAAGCAAATAAACAAATCAAAATGAAAGAAAAAAACACTATGGTTCTCCAAAGAAGTGGCAGGGAAAGTAAGGAAGAAAAAGATAGCATTCAGGAAGTATAAGGAAACAAAGAAGGAGCAAGACAGAGAACTGTGCCAGTTAAAACAGAAGGCAGCGGGTAAGGCAGTCAGAATAGCAAAGGCCCAAACCAAGGAAAAGATAGCCAACTCAGTTAAGAAGGGAGATAAAACCTTTTATAGGTACATTAGGGAGCAAAGAAAGACTAAGGCAGGGATACTGAGGCTGAACAAAGAGGAAGGTGGTTGGTAGACAGCGACAGTGAAAAAGCAGGGATACTGAACAAATACTTCTGCTCAGTATTCACAATGGAAAAGCAGGGGGAAATACCTAATCCAGTCAATAGAAGCACTCTGGATAGGGGGGTAACATTAGTCCTTTCACAGAAGTAAGGGTTCTGAAAGATCTCTTAAAACTGAAGGTGGATAAAGCTATGGGGCCTGATGGGATTCACCCCAGAATTCTAAAAGAACTAAGGGAAGAACTAGTAACACCACTGACTACCCTTTTTAATAAATCATGGGAGGATGGTATGGCACTTGAGGACTGGAGGAGTGTGGATGTGATTCCCCTTCACAAAAGTGGGAGCAAGACAGAGGCAGGAAACTATAGACCTGTCAGTTTGACCTCAGTAGTTGGTAAAATGATGGAATCACTTCTGAAGGATAGAATTGTTGAGTACCTAGAGGCCAGTGGGGCACAGGACCCAAGGCAGCATGGATTCACAGTGGGTAGGTCACGTCAGACAAATCTAATTGATTTCTTTGACTGGGTGACCAAAGCAGTAGACCAGGGAGGGGCTGTGGATATGGCCTACCTAGACTTTAGCAAGACATTTGACACAGTCCCGCACAAAAGATTAATAAACAAATTATCCAGCCAGGGAGTGGGTCCCAGGGTGGTAGCCTGGGTAAAACACTGGTTGGACAACAGGACACAATGGGTAATAGTAAATGGAGTTAGTAAATGGAGTCCACGGTAAAGAAAGGAGAATTACTAGTGGGGTACCACAGGGTTCAGTACTGGGGCCGGTCCTTTTCAATGTCTTTATAAGTGATATTGCAGAGGGACTGGAAGGGAAAGTATGCCTCTTGGTAGATGACACAAAGATCTGCAACAGGGTTGATACACAAGGTGGGGTGGGGGTGGAAAGGATGAAAAGGGACTTGGCAAGGTTGGAGGAATGGTCAAATGTATGGCAGCTTAGATTCAATGCAAAGAAGTGCAAACTAATGCACCTGGGAAACAAAAACCCAGGGGAAGAGTACACAATGGGGGGTGAGATACTGACAACAACAAAATGGAAGGGACCTGGGGTAGTCATATCGGATGACCTAAAGGTGGGACAGCAATGTGAGAAGGCAGTAAGGAGGGCTGGGGGGATACTAGGATGCATAGGGAGAGGCATCACCAATAGAAAACAGGAAGTTGTTGTCCCTCTGTACAGACAGTTGGTAAGACCCCATCTGGAGTACTGTGTACAGTTCTGGAGACCCCATCTCTGCAAAGACATAGACAGGGTGGAGGCTGTCCAGAGGAGGGCAGCCAAAATGATGCAGGGTCTGCATCAGAAGACATATGAAGAAAGACTAAAGGAACTAAAGATGTATAGCCTCGAGGAAAGGAGGGAGATGGGGGACATGATAGAAACTTTCAAATACCTCAAGGGAATCAACAAAGTCCAAGAGGGTAGCATCTTTCAGAAAAAGAGATGTGCAAAAACAAGGGCCACAATTTGAAGATAGAGGGGGGATGGCTCAGAGGTAATGTGAGAAAGTATTTCTTCACAGAGAGGGTTGTGGATACATGGAACAGCCTTTCGGAAGAGGTCGTAGAGTTAAAAACAGTGGGGAAATTCAAGAATGCATGGGACAGACACAAGGCAATTCTAGTGGGGGGAGTAGGAGGAAGTAGGCTTTTGGTTAACTAGGATCTGCAGCTTATCCGTTAAGTAAGGAAATGGGCAGACTAGGTGGGCCAAGCGGTCCTTATCTGCCTTCAAATTCTATGTTTCTATGCTTCAGTAGTGCTTCCATGATCTTCTCCACTACCGAGGTGAGGCTGACTGGTTTGTGGTTCCCCGCTTCCTCTTTGTTCCCACTTTTGTATAAGGGGACTACATCTGCTGTCCTCCAGTCTTTGGGTACCTCCCCTGTTTCCAGTGATTGGCTAAACAGGATTGCCCGAGGTTCAGCCACCACCTGTCTTAGTTCTTTAAGGACCCTGGGGTGCACCCCATCTGGCCCCATTGCTTTATCAACTCTTATTACTTCCTGTTCCTTCAGGACCCTTTATCATGTAAAGGGACTCGTGTCCATTTCTGCACCATTCCTACCCCTTGTACTCCCTTCAGACCCATTACCCTCCTCTTCCTCAGTAAAGACTGAGCAGGAATACTTGTTTAATATGTCAGCTTTACTGTTGTCATCCTCCACGTGGCCCCCATCCTCGACCTTCAGTCTCACTATCCCTTCCTTTGCCTTTCTTTTTTCACTTATGTAGCTGTAAAAGGTTTTGTCCCCTCTACTCACTGATTTTGCAATATGCTCTTCTGACTGAGCTTTGGCTTCCCTTACTGACCTCCCTGCCTCCCTTTTCTTCTCATGGTACTTCTCACTATCCCCTTCTGCCTGTGTCTTTTTGTATTGCCTGAATGCAATCTTTTTGTCTTTCACTTTCTCTGCTACCTCCTTGGAAAACCATAATGGCCTCCTCTTCCTTTTCCTCTTGCTAACCTGCTTAATGCATAATTCTATCACTTTTGTAATCCCCATTTTAATTACTGCCCACTGTTCCTCAACCCCTGATTCCTGCCCCATTCCCCTTAATGCCTCTTTCAAGCATCTCCCCATTTTCCCAAAGTCTGCCCCCCCTAAAATCCAGGATACGTGTTTTTGTGTGGTTTGGTTCTGCTCCTTCTGTGATTTCGAGCCACAATGACTGGTGATCACTGTTTCCCAGGTGCTCCCCACTATTACCCCATTACACTGTCCCTGTTTGTGAGCACTAGTTCCAGTATTGCCTTCTGCAGAGTTGGTTCCATGACCATTTGCTTGAGGAAGGCACCCTGAAGGGAGTCCAGGATAAATCTGCTTCTAGTTGATGCTACTGCTGGGATGCTCCAGTCCACGTCTGGAATATTGAGGCCTCCAACCAGCACTACCTCATCCTTGTCTGCCATCCTTCGGATGGCTAGCATCAGCTCCCTATCTGTTTCTTCCTCCTGGACTGGTGGTCTATAGACCACACCTGAGTGGATGGCTGGCCCCATGTTCCTTTCCAGCTTAACCCACAATATCTCTCCCCCATTTTGTTCCTCCTGGATCTCTGTGGCCCTTATGTCATTTTTCACATACAGTGCCACTCCTCCTCCCTTCCTACCTGCCTTGTCTCTTCTGAATATGTTGTAGTCAGGTATGGCCATCTCCCAGTCGTGGTTATCGTTACACCAGGTTTCTGTGATGGTCACAATGTCCAGGTCTGACTCCACCATGACAGCCTCCAGATCCTCCATCTTGTTGCTAAGGCTCCTGGCTTTGGAACACATGGCTTTCCATGATTTGACCTCCCTAAACTGTTTAGCTGTTCTACTCCAGCCCCTTCCCTGGTTGTCATTTATACCTGGTTATCCTTGCTGTCTGCCCTTCTGTTGAATTTTGCCCCTTTTCTGCCTATCCACCTCTTAGGCACTTATCTCCATCTTTTGCACCCTGCTTTGTAGAGATATCCAGTCCTTTGGTTCACTGATTCCACTGCTAGCTGTGGGGGGATGGGCAATTAGTTACCATCCTTGCTGCCCTGCCACCCCCCCTTGGCTAGTTTAAATGCTTGTCAATGTAGTATTTAAACTTATCATTGAGTGCTTAGATTCCCCTCCAGGATGGATGCAAACCGTCAGGCGTGAACAAGCCTCCATCCCTCCAGGTGGGTCGCCAGTCACCAATGAATCCAAACCCTTCCTCACAGCACCAGTTCTTCAACCATGAGTTAAAGATCCTGGTGCATGCACCCCTATGCTCTCCCATGCCTCTTGCAGGTAGTACTTCCAAGAAGGTGACAGAAGTAGCTACTTGCTTGAGACCCTTCCCCAATTTCCTAAACTCTTCCTGAACTTCCTTTGGCTCCCCATTTGCCAGGTAATTAGTACCTAGGTGGATAATGACATCCAGCTCACCCTCCCGTCTTGCCTTCCCAGTGATTCCCAGGATCTTCCTTCCATTCCTCAATGTCGTGGCACCTGGAAGGCACCTCACCTCCCTGTCTTTCCCCCTCCTGTGTTCCTAGCTGGATCTCTCTTATGATGGAGTCCCCCACCAGTATTCACTTCCTCCTCCTCTGGGGTCCACTGCTCTCCCCACTGAGGTCACCTCCTTGGCTAACCTCCACGTCCTTTCCTTCCAATTCTCTGGGTACCTCTATTTAGTTGTCCCCATTTGCCAGCATGGCATATGAGTTCTTGAGTGGAATAGGATCTGGGATGTGCCTCTGCCTGACTGCCCTAACCCTCTCTGAGTCCACTGTCATCCAAGTGCTCCCCGTTCTTGGCATCCTTTGAGGCAGCGGCATTGGACTGGGTGGTCTCTGGGTAGGGGTGATGGTACTCCTGACCCAGTTTACTTCCACTCTGAGTCTGGCTACCTCATCTTGCAGTCCAGAGAGATGCATGCAGATAGGGCAGCACCTCAGCATCCTGAAGGTCTGCCTGAATATGGCTGCCCCACAGCCACTGCATTGCACCACTCCTCACATTATACTGCACTTATAAGGCTATTCTAGTATTTGTCTGTTACTGAAGCTCTCCTAGTTCCCTTTTTATTAATTTATTGTCCTAAAAATCCTGCCATTGATCCTCAGATACTTTTCTTTAAAAAGGAAAAAAAAAATGAGTCAAAACACTTGTCGTGCTGAGGGCTGGCTTCTTCACCTTTATTCCTCGCCTACTCCACACCCCTTACTATACCCTGTGTTTAGCTCCTGTCAATCAGATTTAACAGGGCATATAATTAAGAGATAGGGGCAGGGGGGTGAAAATCTGCAGCAATTAAAGACAGCAAAGAAACAGACCACCACTACGAGCACACCAAACTAGATTTTACATTTTCAACAGCCCAAAAACAATTCTAAGTAAATAGAGCTAAGAAATTACAGTGTTACTAAAAGCTCACAGTCTAAGTTTAAAACAAAAATAGCAATGAACAGTTACTGTAAAGCACTGAAATGAATCTGTTTCCTTCCCCTTCTGGCTTCTTTCTTTTCTTTATATCAATATGACAATTTTATATGTCACATCAGTGTAACATACATGGGCCCATTTCATAAGTGCAAAAAGCCACTCTGGGGTATGTGGTAGACAGTTCTGATGTATGGCTAGGGGGCTGGATGCATGCCTCACTACACCCCCCAGCTGTGCATTAGAACTGTCTAACACACCCCATTGTGTCTTATTGCTTACTAAATGAACATCTTTTTGTGGCTTATTACTTACTTATCAGAGCAGCTATATGCATAACTCCTACACTACTGATTTATATGCATAATAAGTGCATCATCACCCATTTCTACACCTAGTAAGTTCATCATATCATCACAGTGCCCCCCCATGACAAGATGGTACAAATTCCCTGAAGTCAATATGAAACTATTTCAGTAAGCGTTGGCTACCTTCACTCCCCATAACACATAGCAAACCATAATTTGATACTGAAAGCAAACTGGGGGACTGGCACCTGCTGAAGGTGAAGTAACACTTACTTTGCTTTGCTCCACTATGTAGAAAAGCCATGGACTCCAGGGTATTCAGTGCAATTCAATACTTTATTTGTAGAGTGTGGGGAAAGCAGTCAGTAGCGCAAAGGCGCAAACTAAGAAAAAAATAGCTCCGGCAATTAAGAAAGAAGACAAGACATTTTTCAGGTACATTAGTGATAGAAAGAAGACCAGGGGTCGGACTGTGAGGTTAAAAAGGGAGGAAGGTATGTGTGTGGAGGGGGACCCAGAAAAAGCAACAATCCTCAACAAAAGGATGGAAGCGCCAGTGAGTGAGAGAGAGGTGGGCACCAGCCAATTTACGGAGGAAAGAGTCCTAAAGGAACTCGAAAATCTGGAAGGGGACAAGGCTATGGGGCCGGATGCGATACATCCCAAAATATTAAAATAACTTAGAGAGGTGCTGGCAGCACCACTAACAGCCCTATGCAACAAATTGATAGAGACAGGGGTGGTTCCAGGGGACTGGAGGAGGGCAAATGTAGTCCCTCACCAAAAAAGTGGGAACAGGGAGGAGGCTGGCAACTACAGGCCAGTCAGCCTGACCTCAGAGGCAGGGAAATTAATGGAGTCACAGATAAAGGAAAGGATTGTGATATTTCTTGAATCCAGTGGAGCACAGGATTCATCACAGCATGGATTCACAGCAGGAAGGACTTGTCAAACAAAGCTGATGGATTTCTTTGACTGGGTGACCAGGGAAGTAAATTGGGGAGGAGCGGTTGATGTGGCCTACCTAAATTTCAGCAAGGCCTTTGACACCGTCCCATATAAGAGGTTGATAAATAAGTTGGGCAGCCTGGGACTGGGCCCCAAGGTGGTAAACTGGGTCAGATTCTGGTTGAGTGACAGGACACAGAGAGTGATGGTAAATGGCATTCATTCTGAGGAGAAAGGGGTGACCAGTGGGGTGCTGTAGGTATCCGTGCTGGGGCCAGTAAAAGAAACATAGACACATAGAATCTGTTGGCAGATAAGGACCACATGGCTCACCTAGTCTGCCCATTAGCCAACTCACTGCTGCAGCCCCAGATCCTATTTGACCTGCATCTGTCCTGCACAGCACATCTCTGTTGTACCCTTATGTCTGTCCCACGCACTCTTGAACCTCCAGATTGTTTTCACCCCCACCACTTCTGCTGGAAGGCTGTTCCACAGCTCTACCACTCTTTCAGTGAAAAAGTACTTCCTAGCATTACCCCTGAGCCTTTCACCCTTCAGCCTCATATTCTGCCCCCTTTTTGTTGTGCAGAGTTTTCTCCAAAATGTGCTTTCCACCTGTACCATGTTTACTCCCTTAAGGTACTTGAAAGTCTCTATCATATCTCCCCTCTCTCTCTTTTCTTTCCTCCAGTGAATATATATTAAGGTCCTTAAGTCTTTCCTCATAGGGCTTCTGGTGTAGTCCATGTACCATCTTCGTTGCCCTTCTCTGGACTGCCTCTATTTTGTCAATGTCCTTCTGGAGATGTGGTCTCCAGAGCTTGACATGGTACTCCAGCTGAGGCCTCACCAGTAGGCTGTACAGTGGCATCACCACCTCTTTTCTCCTGCTGGTTATGCCCCTCCCTATGCACCCCAACATTCTGTTTGCTATCACCACTGCCTTTTCACGCTGTTTGGTCACTTTCATGTTGTCAGATATGATAATCCCCAGGTCACTCTCCTGACTTGTGGTGGCCAAAATTTCCCCACCCACCCATCCTGTACTCCTCCCTTGGATTCCTGTGACCCAGGTGCATGATCTTGCCCTTTTTAGCACTGAAACTCAACTGCCAGACACCCGACCACTCCTGTAATAGGCTTAGGTCCTTTCTCATTTTTTCCACTTCCTCATGTGTTCACTCTGTTGCAGGTCTTGGTGTCATCTGTGAAAAGGCAGACCTTTCCCTCCAGATGCTCTGCAATGTCACTAATGAAGACATTGAATAGGACTGGCCCCAGCATGGACCCCTCACTGATCACCTCCCTCTCCTCAGATTTCATGCCATTTACCACCACCCACTGAGTCCTGTCCCTTAGCCAGTTCCCAACCTGCTTTACCACTGTAGGACCCTCTTCCAGGCTCCCCAATTTATTTAGCAATCTCTTGTGTGGGATGGTGCCAAAGGTCTCGCTGAAATCCAGGTAGGCCACATCCACTGCCCCTCCTTGATCTACCACCCTGGTTATCCAGTCAAAGAAATCTAGAAGATTCATCTGGCAGGACCTTTCCACTGAGAATCTATGCTGCCTTAGATCTTGTGCCCTGCTATCCTCCAGAAACTTCACAATCCTCTCCTTAAGTAAGGACTCTATTAGTTTCCCCACTACTGAGGACAGGTTTACAGGCCTGTAATTGTCTAACTCTTCTCTGCTTCCACTCTTGTGGAGAGGGACCACATCTGTCCTCCTCCAGTCCTCAGGTACCCCCCATCTCTAGTGATGCATTGAAAAAGGCATCCAGTGGTTCTGTCAGCAATTCCCTGAGTTCCTTTAGTACTCTGGGGTGGATCCCACCTGTCCTCATTGCCTTAGCTGCATTAATTTTCCTGAGTTCTTCTAGGACTCTTTCCACCATGAATGGGCTGGTGTCTACCTCCCTTCCCTGAATACCCCTCTTAATAAGTCTTGGTCCCTCACCCTCCCCTTCCCTGGTGAATACTGAAAAAAAGTACTTGTTCAGTATCTTAGCCTTTTCTGGGCTGTTCTCCACCCTTTCTCCTCCTTCCTTCTTCTGTCTAACAATCCCATTTCTGGTCTTTTTCCTCTGCCTAATGTATCTTAAGAAGGTCTTGTCACCTTTCTTAATAGCATGGGCTACACCTTCCTCTGTCTGTGCTTTACCTCTTCTAATTATTTTCCCAGATTCCCTCTGCTTCTCCAGATATTGTTCTCTGTCCTCATCCTTTTGCGTTTCCTTGTATTTTCTGAAGGCTCTTTTCTTTTCCCTTACTTTCTCGGCCACTACCTTTGAGAACCATAATGGCTTTTTCTTTCTTTTAGTCTTGCTATGCATTTTGACACAGTGATCTGTTGCTTCTGTTATGACTTTATTGAGTCTAAACCACTGTTTTTCCACATCTCCCCCTGTACCTTCCGCTGCTAGGGCTCTTTTGAGATGTCTACCCATCTCCTTAAAGTTTTCCTTCCTGAAATTGAAAACCTTTATCCTTGTATGGCTTGCCTCCTCCACTGTGGTTACCTTAAACCATACTGTCCTGTAGTCACTGGTACCAAGGGGACTGTCCACCTCCACATCTGTGATCCTGTCCCCGGTGGTCAGGACCAAATCCAGGATAGCCTCCTCATGGGTTGGTACTTCTACAAGCTGTCTTAAGTTTGCCCAATTCAGGGCAGTCATGAAGTCTCTGCCCCTTGTTGTACTCACAATCAGAGTGCTCCAATCAACCTCAGGCAGGTTGCAATCACCCATTAGCAGTAGTTCCATTTTGTGGATGGTTTCCACAAGAGCTTCATTTCATTCATCCACCTGTGCTGGAGGCCTGTAAATCACTCTAGTGCAAATGGCTGTCCCTTTTCCCATCTCCAGGGTGACCTACAATGACTCTGATCCTTCTTGCAACACTTAAGCCCCTGTTGCTTTAATCCCTTCCTTCACACACATGGATACCCCCTTCCCCTTCTCCCTTCCCTATCCTTCCTAAAAAGTGCATATCCTGGTATGGCTATATCTTAGTCATGGTTCCATGTGTACCATGTTTCTGTAATAGCTACTATGTCCAGGTTTGTATCTTCCATTAATGCCATTAGGTCTGGGATTTTGTTCCCCAGACTGTGGGCATTTGTGCACATTACTTTCCAGCTTGTGCACCCATCCTCCTTTTCCTCTTTTTTCAGCCCGGTGACATTTTTGGGGTTCCATCTTCTGTCCTCCCCACAATTGTATCTAATTTATCTATCAGGTTTGATAGTGCCCTTGTACTAACTGGATTCTCACTTCTTTCAGATATGTTATATGGGGGGGTACCTTTATCCGGATGGCTTTTGCCTCCCCCATTGGCAAATGTAAATGCTCATGGAGAAAGCATTTTAACTTTCTAGTGAGGATACCTTTACCTCCCCTGGATAGATGTAGGCTGTCTGGTGAATATAGTCCTTCATCCCTCCAGGTGAGATCTCAGTCCCCAATGAAGCAGTACCCTTCCCCTCCACACCATTTCTTCAGCCATGTGTTGAATTCCATGGTGTGGATGTCATGACCCTCCCCCTTGCCATGGACAGGTAAAACCCCTGAGAAGGTAACAGAGTGTACTACTTGACCAAGACACCATCCCAGTTCCCTAAATTCCTCCTGCACTTTTTCTACATCTGTCCCCTCACCTGCCAGGTCATTTGTCCCCATGTGGACAATGACATCCTGCTCCCACCTCCTTGCCACCACCCTAGCGATCCTTAGGATCCACCTACCCTCCCACCAAACTGTGCCACCAGGCAGTCACACCACCTCCCTCTCCCCATTGCTGCCCACTCCCAACTCTATCCCTCTAATGATGGCATCTCTGAACAGTATTTGCTTCCTTCTCCTCTGTGTTCTTCTTTCCTTTGCCCTCCAGACTCCATCATGGGTAACCCACTCATCCCTCTTAGTGTCCACTGATTGTCCTGCTCTGCTAAGATGGCATATCATTTTTGAAGTGGCACTGGCTGGTGGATGTGCCTCTGTCTCACCTCCCCTCACCCTCTCTGAGCCCACCATAGTCCATCCATCCCTCCTTACTGGCATCCTCTGAGGGAGTGATGGCAGACAAGAGAGTCCCTGTGTGGGGGGGAAGGTTATCCGGATCCTTGCTAACTCTGTTCAGAGTCCTGAAATCTCTGCCCTCAACAGAAAGATGTGTCTACAGATAGGGCAGCACCACAGTGCCCAGAGGTCCTCCTGAACACCACTGCCCAGCAACCACTGCATTGCATGATACCCATCATTTTCCTTAGCCTATACATTTCCTTACTTGTCTGCCTCCTTTTTTTCTTCCTTCTTATTCCCTGTTTACTTTACAGCTATGTACTGTCAGTAATCGTTAGTGGTAAAATGTATCAAGATATGTAGATTTATGTCTGAGTATGGTGTGTGGCTGTGTAGTGTACTGAAATATGATGGCTAACAGTATGTGTATGCAGTTAGCTTGTACCATATGATGTCACAGGCTATGGAAGGAAGGGATGCGCTAGGGGTGGGTGGGTGTGAGGAGGGTGGTTGGGCCCCTCTGGGCCACCAGAAACAATCAGTTACACCAGCAAAAAAAAAAATCAAAGCTGGTAGCTTTCCAAAAGCAGCCAAAAAGCAATCTGCTACCAAGTGAAATCAATGAAAAGCAGCAAAATAATCAATAAAATCAGCAATGAGCAGTTTCTTCCCTAAAATTAAACTGATTCCTTCCCCTTCCAGACTCTTATGATAAGCCAAGAAGCAACCTGCTACTACCAATCTGACTTAGCCTCACTTCCAGTTATCAAGTAGCTAAGGTCCCAGGCTAGACAATTATCACCCCTCCCCGAAACTATGGGGCTAGACAAAAGAAAAACAATTCCTTCACTATGTTAATGAAGTAAAGAAACAACAGATAAGCAGAACAGTAGCACAAGTGAAATCAGTAATAAGCAGTAAAAGAAGAAATAAAATCAACAATGAGCAGGTGCTGCAGTGAAATTAATCTGATTACTACCTCCACACCACCAGAAACAATCAGCTACACCAGCAAAAAAAAAAAAAAAAAAATCAGCTGCACCATCAAAAACCCTCAAGCAGATACTGAACCTTTCCAAATGAAGCCAAAAATCAATCTGCTGCCAAGTGAAATCAGCAATAAGCAGCTAAAGAAGCAATAAAATCTGCAATGAGCAGTTACTTCCCTGAAATGAAACTGATTCCTTCCCCTTCCAGTCTTCTTTAATGTCTTCATTAGAGATGCAGTGAAGTTTAAATTCGCTGGCATTGTGAATGCAAAGTGACCAATTTTGAGTTTGTGGATCACTATGCGTAATTCTCATAAAGAAGTCAAAATTCACCTTAATGTACCACATACAGTATACTCATGGATAAGCTGATCCGCGTATAAGCCAACCCCCCTAACTTGCGGCTTTTTTTTTAGTAAAATGTAGTAACTCATGTATAAGCCGAGACCATTTTTTATTATGGTACTACACTGTATATTTGGCATATAACAGAAGAATCAGTGAATGAGACAGCGAGACACCCCGTTCATGTCCGAGAGAGAGAGAGAGAGAGAGAAAGAGAGAGCAGGAAAAACAATGAACAAGACAGCGAGACACCCCGCTCAAGTCCTTGAGTGAGACTGAGAGATAGAGAGAGAGTGTTCAGCACTGCTATCTCTGAGTATTGCAATATCTGTAAGTACTTCAAAGGCACTTCAGTGTTTGAACAGCCCATAAGTAAAAAACAGTTTAAAATACCGAGTATTGACCAAGTTGTCAGGTTGCGAGAGAGGCAGAGAGAGGCAGCAAGCAGCGAGCATCAGACATTCCTTTGCAATGACAGGTATTATCGCCGAGTAATTCAAGAGCCCTCGCATCTTCACTCCCAGATTTTAAGGGACTCCATAACTAGCATTCTATTTATCAGCTTCGGACTACAAGGCAGCGAGCAGCAGACGTTCCCCCACAATGCGCAGTTAATGGCACACTCATTCTGGCTCACACAATAATTGCCATTCTCAAAGTGACCCTCATATAAGCCAAGACCCCTAATTCAGATACCACATTTTGGTATAAAATTCTCGGCTTATATGCGGGTATATACAGTACTTCGCGTTGGTCACTTTGTGTTCACTTCGAGTTGTAGTTGGAGAAGGCAAAGTTGATAAACAGGACACTGGTCACATGCCTGTCTGTCTCTGCAGGTCTGCAGGTCACATGATTCAGGAAGAAACTTAAATAGGCAGGAAGTGGGTGTTTTACTTTTACTTTATCTTGTAGAAAGAGTTGTGCACATCACTGATCTATTTAGAGCAGTTTGTGTGTGTGGGTTGTTGACGATTGCAGAATGCAAACCTTGCTTGATTTTGTGTCTCTCAGTTTAAACCTTTTCAGGGTTAGTTTGTTAATTAGTGTAGGAAGTTTAAGTTAATTTTACAGTCTTTTTTTGATTTAAAAAGGTTTTTTTGTGAGTACTTTGTGTTTGGTAGTTACTAGTACTTGTACTAGATTTTGTTTTGGTGATGGATTGTTGGCATGGCAGGAAAAGCAATGACCAGCAAAGGCCATGGATGCGGGATGGCCTTGTCCACCCAGTTATGTTAAACAGGGCCAGTTTTGTGCCCTCAAGTGCAGGCACAGCCTACAAAAAAAAAAACAACACAAAACACAACTGACAGCTTCAGCTTTTATTCAGGCACAGTTAAATATGGGTCCTTTAGAGGTATGAATATAATTTATGGAAATAGAGACATTACAAGCAGCTGCACATAATTAATCAGTTCCTGTCCCCTTTAATTTACTTTATGTCATATATGACTGATGGCATGCAAAATGGCGGATGCTGCATGCTTTCATTACAGGTGAAACTGTTGTGCCGTTATGCATGCTGCAATAAAAGTGTGTTGAAGACGGCTTTTGGCCTGCGCAACTGCAGCTTGGCTGAAAGCACGCATTGCCCACACAGCTGGCAACCACATGACTTATTATCACATAAAATTAAGTAATGATGAGTAACAAAAAAATATATTATTATTGCAGAAAGCATAATGGTGTGGGGTGGGTGAACATTTTGGGGAGGTGGTGAATTGCATTTACCATTATGAGGATAAAGAAGAATCAAGATCAAGAAAAACAAGATTAACACAATTCCCCACCCCAAACAAAAATCTGCTTTTATTATTTTCTTAAACCCTATTTATATGACATACTAGTATGACATTTATGTTCAGTTCATGTTTACTTTTTGATGTTAATTTTGTTAAGCCTGTATTTGTTTAGCCTCAGACTGGTAAATCTGATTCCCCACCTCCCACTAAGTCCCCCCCCAAGCCATTATTCTTTCAGCAATAATAATTTGTAAGTTCATACTCATTACTGTATTTTGTGTAGTAAGTCTTGCTGCTGCCAAGTTTGCGGACACACCGGACACTGCGTGCTTGCCTGTAATTAAATCTTGGGTTTCCAAAACGCTGTCTGCAAGACACTTGTATTGCAGTGTGCGTTACGGCCTGATGTATTCACCAGTAATGAAAGCACACAGAGTCCGCCATTTTCACGACCATCAGTCATGTAAAAAATAAAGTAAATTAAATAAGAACCATTAAAATACTTGTTCCTTTTCTGAATATGTAGTTAAAGCACCAGGGCAATATTCACAATACCAGAACACCACCTAGCATATCCCACAACAATGTGTTATTTTGTGTTTGAATGTCCCAGTTTTTTCATGAAAAGCCAAGATGAAAATGAATACCAGTCCAGAAATGCATCACAGTGTGTTAAATGACATCATTGCATTGTGACGATACTTTCTGCTGCTGCTGCTGGTTTTGGCCCTTTCTTTTCATTTTATGAAAAGTCCTGATGAAGAATAATCACACGAAAAACTGTTCAGAAAAGTCACAAGTATTTCTTGAAGTACTGCTAAAAGCATGAACCTAGAGCCAGAACTCTGCAGCATAAGTGTCCCAATCGAGAAAATGGCTTGCTGGCACCTGCTGTTGGTGCTGTTTAAATGTCATGAAATGTCCTGATGAAGAATAATCACATTAAAAACTGTTCAGAAAAGTCACAAGTACTTCTTGACGCACTGCTAAAAGCATGCACCTAGAGTCAGAACTCTGCATACTGTAAGTGTCCCACTCCCAAGTGAGAAAATGGCTTGCTGACACCTGCTGCTGTTGTTGTTCATCTGTTTTCTGCTGCTGCTAAAGTACAGTGTGTTGCTAAATGATAATAGGCACAGAATACCATGGGGTTGAACAATAATTTGATGTTCTGGGGAATTCTTCTGCTGAGGTGACTGAAACATGCTGCTCTATGTGTGTGTATTCATACCAACACTGGTAAGTTAGTGTACGTGTCACTGTCATGTTTTTCAGAGACACTGCCATTTAATTTGTATTGAATCTTGTTTTTTGTTGTATGCACTGAGCAGTCTGTAGTGTTGTTCCTTTGTAGGGATTCATCATCATCATACATATTGAATGTTTCCCCTTCACTGATGTGTTGGCCATGGTCACATTCACATGCCGACATACGTGCTGCCATGTAATGTGGCACTGTAAAATGTAAATTGTTTCCGGGGGGAGGGGGGGGTACTGCTGTGAGTGAGTGAATTCTAAGTATTTCTCATTACTGTTCTTTTATTTTACATTCTCAGGTTACAGCACACAGATTCAAGATCATAGTGATGAAACCATGTTGCCACTGCACACATGTTCCACATGTGTCTGATTGTTGACTTTGGCTGTATGAAGAATATCAATTCATTAAAGGTAAGCATTTTATTGGGGAGGGGAGGTTGCTTGGGTCATCTGGAAAACAATTTTCATCAATATTTTGGTCTTCTTTCCAGGTCTTCAGTGTATCCAAACTGTTGTCTGTCCTCAGATTGGAACATACCGCCAGTCCACAATACCTCAATGCTACCTGCAAACAGATGAAAAATAAATTATTCTGAGTTCATTCCAGTACCTCATTCAGCATCAGTACCCCTTGGAGCTGTTCCTGTCTTTTTTTATATCCATCATCTGGTCTGTGTGTCACCACTGTCAAATACCTTACACCAGGGGAAAACAAGGGAAACAACAAAAACACAGAAAAGCAGCCCTCTCCATCCTCAATGCCAGAGTTGTACCCACTTGGAAATTTTTCTTCCATGACTGCATCAGCAACCTCAATGGTACACTGTTTTACACTGCACCAGGATGGTCTGCTTCACCTGCATTATTCAGCACCACCATCATCGTGACTGGGTACAAACATAGATGTGATTGTCCTGCTTAGTATGTTGGACAAAAAAAAGTTAAAGTTGTGTGATTTGTGATTGCGAAGATGAAGATCATGATTTGTCTTGTGACTCATGAATCTGTGATCATGACATGACAATGAGTACAATGTTCAAAGTGAAATATGCTGCACACTGGTACTCTGAACACTACTTGAACATTCAAAGTCATCCTCCTCATGCTTGTGCAAACCTTCGGTGTTAATTTGCAACTTTTACCTACATGGCTACATGCTGTTACTTGAAGACTGGCTGGCAGATTTTATTTCAGACACACACACAGAATTTATTTCACACACCACCTACGCTAAGGTCTTGTGACTCGTGATCATTACATGACATGACTCAGTCATGATGCACTTCCCGGAACTGTACAATGTTCGCGCTGAGATAATATCTACTGAATTAAATAGGACCGGCTTCCGGTGAGGACACAGATTCGAGTAGGGCATTCTACATAATGTGAACACAAACAGAAGCATCATACTAGACCAAGGATCTTGAGTGACGTGACATGATAACTGGGTTTACCCCAGTCCTGACTCGTGATGAAACCGAAGAGTTAAAAAAAAAAACAGTGTTGGACCCAAAAAAGTTAAAGTTGTGTGATTCATGATCGTGAAGATGAAGAACGTGATTTGTCTCATGGCTCGTGATCGTGACATGACAATGAGTACAACATTCGAAGTGAAATATGCACCACACTGGTACTCTGAACACTAATTGAACATTCAAAGTCATCCTCCTCATGCCTGTGGCAAACCTCCGGCGTTAATTCGCAGCTTTTACCTACATGGCTACTTGCTGTTACTTGAGGACTGGCTGGCAGATTTTATTTCAAACACACACACACACACACACACACACACACACACACACACACACGCAATTTATTTCACAAACCACCTACATTAAGGGTGATGCTGCAGGCACTGTTGTTACCAACACAGATTCAGGGACCTTGCCTGGCCCTAACCCTCTCTGACACAGTACTTTTTCCCTTCAAAATTTTTTTCTTTTTTTATTTATTCCACATGATTTGACGGAATGCCCTGCCCACAGACCCAAAGCTTATACCTCACTGACTTATGTGGCTCATACGCCACAGTCAGAAACACCTTTGCCTAACCATGTCTTTGTGGGCATTTCTTTAGATTACACAGTCACCAAGAAAATAAATACATTTCTTGCAAAGTTATTTTTTTCTAATTTTGTGGGTTGCCAACACATTCAGCTTGGATGCTGTCCTGTGGAGAATATGTTCCAAGTCCACCCTCAGCCTCAGTATGATCTTCCACTATTTTTTCTTCAACATTTGAATCTTTGGATGGCCCAGGCATAACCTCAGCAGCACTGGAAACTTGAGATTGTGATGGTGAGTCATCATCAGGACCTGAATCATGTTCAACTACTGTGGGGACAGGGACGGGGAGTGTGACATCAGCTACACTCTAGGTGCCTTTACACACAGGTTTTTATAATGGAATGACTGTTACGGAAACAGTACTCTGTTATATCCCTTGTGTGTAAAGTACATCTGTTCCGTTCCCTTGGTGAATGTTCATGCAAACTGCAATCTCTCCTTTTTGCGGTTTGCACCGATGTGTTCCATTTCGTCTGGCTGTGTAAAATAGCCATTCCAGTAGCACTGCAGAAACAACCTATAGAGAGGCAAACTTTATGGGGGTGCCAAAACAAATGGAGGCAGGGGTTGCCGGAATACTAGCGGAGTGTAAAGGGAACACTGAACGCGACAGAGTACAATGGCACCACACAGGTAATGCTCATTCCGTTTCTAAACCCTGTGTGTAAAAGTGCCTTCTGACTCACATCTTTGGACTCCACAATATTTTGGCAACCTGTTAATTTGTCACAGGTTGAACTTGGGGCAATACTCATGCCATCACCAACTTCACTACCACCACCAGCAGGGACAACAGCATCTCCAGCCATCATTGAAGCAACTGATTGCACTGTGAAAAACACCATCGGAGAAATCCCTTTACTGCCATCAACTATGCCCTTATGCTGCATACTACCATGCACATGCCCACGGCCACTCTTGCCACTGACAGTAGTGCCATGGCCAGAAACATCTTTGTATGCACGTCTCTTTGCAGGCATTTTTGGGGATTACACAGAAAATTAAAAACACATTTAGATTTCTGAACTTTGGGGTGGATGGGAAGCCACAGAACAACTGTGGCTTACAGATGGAGACTGGGTCCTAAACAGATGCAGACACACAGATAGAAGGAGACTGAGCACTCAAGATGCAGCCATACTGGCATAACAACACCTTAACCAGTGGTCACAAATCCCAAATTGGAAAAATAATACTTTCTTTTGCGGGGGGGGGGACAGCTGCAATACCAATCTACTACCTAGACAGAAGGAAGCAGTAAAATATACCGCAGATGGATAAGAGATTCACAGTGCTGCGATTATGGTGTGGCGCAATAAAATGTATCTGACTTGATGACATGCACACACTAAAGGTAATGCACAGAAAGTTTTACAATTCAGTACACTACAACCAAATCTTTTAAACCGACTGAAAAAAGGTACAGCATCACAGCAAACAGCAAAGAGATTTGTGTAAACTTACTACAAGTATTACTGTGCGTACATGAACACACAAATACTAACACACTGGCTACCCAACAACAGTTAGAAAGACTGCCATTCTCACTGTGAATCTCCCTTCACCAAATATCTGCCCCTCCCCTGAAGCACACTTCTACAGTGTCTGCCAGTACACAGACTGAATGTTCTAAATTAACATTCAAAATGCACACAAAAACAATAAACAAGAGGGTTTTCTACAATCTATGTACTAAATTTGTACCAAAATAATTGGATTAAAAGTGATTTTTTAACGCTTTTTCGATGGTTTGATTCTCAGAGCTCTGAAAGCAAACTGTCTCCAGCTTTCCACTACACACACTACACAGAACTGAGGCTGTGCAAGACAATATAGAGCCCATGTGACCTGCCATCCCATGAATCAATGCAAAATTCACCTCACATAACAATAAACAAGTGAAGCAAAGCAAAATCCATTCAAATCAATGGCATTTCGTGTTAAGATTAAGGGGAAGGCTGTAACACGAGGCTAAGTATCATGAAGTCCATTAAAACAATGCACTTCACGTTCCCCATTATGAAGGCAGCGTAATTACAGAGCACTACACAGATTAAGGAACAATACGCAAAGTGCTCCGTGTAGCGAAGAGGGGGCACTTTGCCCACCTCTAGTCTTAATAAGCATCATTGCAAATGGGGCTGAAGGGGAAGGTGTGCCTCTTTGCAGATTGCATTAAGATCTACAACAGGGCCAGCACTCCGGTGGGTGGGTGTGAAAGGACCTAAACATGCTTGAGGAGTGGTCGAGAGTGTGGCAGTTAAGATTCAATGCAAAGAAGTGCAAAATCATACACTTGGGTGCAGAAATCCAAGGGAGGAGTACAAGATAGGGGAGGGGAGATACTGATGGCCACCAGTCAAGAAAGGGACCTTGGTGGGGGGGTAATCATATCTGATTACCTAAAGGTAACCAAACAATGTGAAAAGACTGTGGGGAGAGCCCGTAGGATGCTAGGGTGAATAGGAAGTGGTATCAGCAGAAGAAAAAAGGAGATGGTTATGCCACTGTACAAATCACTAGTGAGATCGCATCTGGAGTACTGTGTCCAGTTCTGGAGGCCACGTCTCCAGAAGGAATTGACAAAATAGAGGCAGTCCAGAGAAGGGCAACAAAAGTGGTGGAAGGACTGCACCAAAAGTCATATGCAGAAAGACTAGAGGACCTATTCCCTGGAGGAAAGGAGAGAGAGAGAGAGACAGGGAATATGAGAGAGACATTCAAGTACATCAGGGGTATAAACAAGATACAGGAGGGTAGCATCTTTTAGAAAAGAAGGTGTACAAGAACAAGGGAGCATGATATAAGGCTGGGGGGGTAGGCTCAAGGGCAATGTGAGGAAGTACTTTTTCACAGAAAGAGTAGTGGATGCTTGGACTAGCCTCCCTGTGAAGGTGTTGGGGGGCAAAAACAGTAGAGGAATCCAATAATGCATGGTATAGACATAAGAGTACTCTAGCAATAGGAAGGAAAGGGTAAGCCACAGATCAACTAGGGCCTACAGTAATGCATTAGGTAGGGAAATGGGGCAGGCTAGGCGGACCACACGGTCCTTATCTGCTGTCACCTTCTGTGCATCTATGTGTGTATCTGTATTAGTCATTGATAAAAACACACACTAGGCTTCACAGAAGTGCACAAGATCACTTCCTGCACTCTGTGCGCCGGACCGAGTGCGTCTGCTATTAAGGTGCCAATTTCCAGGGTTCGCTGCCCCTTCCCCGAGGTTAGCCTCCCTGGAGTTGGACTCTTTAGTTGTGGGGGCATGGGGAGTGCAGCCTTCAACACGGGGGTGTGGGGATACAGCCCCCAACAATAGAATGGGAATTTGCTGTGAATTCCCTGGCTCCCTGATGGCAGGAACAGTCGGGCTGGTGCAATAACCACCCGGAACTACACAAGATGCATAAGAATTACCCCACAAGGAAAAGTCAGTCATGTATGCTGCTTGGCATACAGATTCATGGGCTTCAAAGCCCAAACCCCATCCCAATTCAAAAGTCACCTGACACATTTCACTCAATATAACTTTATCAAAGGTAAATGTCATATACACCAGGTATCCCTCTTATGTGTCCAACTGCAAAAACAGCTCAACTGTTATAGTGGTGCGGACTAGATAACAATGTACTGCAAAAACAATAAATCGCACTGTTGCTGAAAGAGAACCCTGACTGGTTTTGTGCCTGCTAGCACGTCATCGGGGGAGGTGCCAAAAAAACGTACAAGGCTCTTTTAAATAGAAAGGAACTCTTAAAGACATAGTACACACATATCCCATACCATAACTAATGCTTTACAAAAAGCAAAGTGCTTAGTGCTTCAAAACAGAATAAAGTGCTATGTATTAGACAGCTAACATAATTACCCAAACCACAAGTGTGGGTACATACAAAATATTAAAACCCTGGTACTTGTGTAGTACAAATCATTATAGATCACTATATTTGCCACTACGCTGGTGCAGTACAGTAAATAGCCACATTGTTCCTGTCATACCCATAGTTCAAGATGAGGCAGCCCTAGGCCATCCCTCCTATACTGTAAAGCACAACAAAAAGGGGAACATTAATGACTAGTAAAGAAAGGAATATAAAGAACTGCTATATGAAATCCATATTAATATTATGCATCAAACAAAACTTTACATCCTTATCTATGTTTAATACAGGGCATCAAATCAATGTTGTCATTCAAACCAGGAGGATATAGAGCCACCAGTATGAAAATGCAAAAGGATTCCCTTTCTGTTAATTTCATGTTTATGTCACACCCCCGACCCATTTTAACTTCTTCAGTGCCACAGAATTTGAAAGCATGTATGTTATGATCCTGCCCATACATTTTTTGATGTCTAGAGAGGGCACTTCTGTCATCATGATTCTATATGGATCGGATGTGTTCCCCTAGTCTAACTTTAAGTGGTCTTGTAGATTTACCTATATAAAATGCACCTCACTGACATATAGCTAAGTACACAACATATTCAGTGGTGCAGTTTATAAAATCCCTGATCTCATACATTTTATTGTGTTGCTTGCATGCATGTGCAAGAAACACATTGCTTTTAGCAGTTATGAATGCCTAAATGTGTCAGGAAATTTGGCCCATGCCATCACACAATCAGCTGTTTTGGTGCATTACAAGCTACCAAAACAGCTGATTGGTGTCCCCATAGTGATGGCTTCTCTGTCGGCCTCTCACAGTCCCCAGGTAGCCAACGGAAAGCCACCGCCCACTGTTCAGTGGGCCTTCCTGGTGAAACATTTCAATAAACAAAAAACAAAGCTGATGGGGTGCCCAATCCCCCTGTCAGCATGACCCCCTCCCCAGTTAACTAGAATCTGCAGCTTATCCAATAGGTAGGGAAATGGGCAGACTGGGTGGCCCAAGCGGTCCTTATCTGCCATCAAAGTCTATGTTTCTATTTGCCGATGGGGTAGCTCAATCCCCATCAGGATAATGCACCTCCCCCCATTTGTTGTTTACCATGGGGGTGCCCAACCCCCCCTTGGCTCAGGCATCCCCCCAGCACACTGTATGGCCGATGGGAGTGCCCAGTTCCCAGTCGGCTCCACTGCCCTCCAAACAAACTTCCATCTGCCACATTGGGAGCCCACCCCAGTGTGGCAAAAGTCTCTTTGGCCAACGGGAGTGCCCAATCCCCTGTCGGCTTCACTGCCCCCCTCAAACAAACTGCCTGGTGCCATGCTGGGAGCCCACCCCAGCGTGGCAAAAGTCCCCAGTCTGTGTAAAAAAAAAAACCTAGAAGAAAAAAACAGTCCCTTGTTGATTGTCTTGCCCCCACACCCACCCTCTGCGTACCCCACCTTCTCACACCCCCCCTCACCCCACACTTACCTCCGGAGCCCAGTGCAATGATCTTTGGTAGACCGGGAACACGTCTGCACTCTTCAAAGATAACCGCGAACTGAAGAAATGCCGGTAAGCTGTAAAATGGCATAAATGGTTTTTTTTTCAACTTTGGTGCATACCTCGGCCATTTTTGGGAATTTTTTCACCAGATTTTCAACATGAGGTTCTTGGGACCCCACCTCATGAACTCGGTCACTGTCATTTTGTTATTCAGTCTCAAAAGGTGATTTTGCGGTCACTGTATGGAACCACCTTTCGGGACCAAGTAATGAAATGACAGTGACAGTTCATGAGGTAGGCCCCCAAAAACCCTATGTTGAAAATTTGGTGAAAAAATTCCCCCAAATGACTATTTTTATGAGTGTGCATTGAGCAGTTCCTATGCATGCTCGTAACTTCAAACAGTTTTTATATTTTCACTCCAGATTTTCAACATTGCCATTTTACCACACCTTCTTATGAACAGTACAGCTGTCATTTTTCACATCTTGCCTGAAATGTGTTTTCGCACACGTAGCACACAATGTCATGGTCAGTGTGCAAAATCAATGTTCAGGACAGAGTAAGAAAATCACAGTGACACTGTTCATGAGGTAGGCCCCCAAAAACCCTATGTTGAAAATTTGGTGAAAAAATTCCCAAAAACGATTGTTTTACGAGCATGCATTGCACAGTTCCTATGCATAACTTCGAGCATTTTTAATATTTTCACTCCAGATTTTCAATATAGCCATTTTACCACACCTCCTTATGAACAGTACAGCTGTCATTTTTCATATCTTGCCCAAAATGTGTTTTCGCACATGTAGTGCGGTCGGTGTGTGAAATCAATGTTCGGGACAGATTAAGAAAATCACAGTGACACTGTTCATGAGCAGAGGTCTTAATCTGGCTATGTTGAAAATTTGGTGACAAACATCCATAAAATGACAGTGTTACGAGCGTGCATTGTGCAATTTCCACGCACCCTCGTAAGTTCACGAAATTGTAATATTTTCAGTCCAGATTTTCAACATTGGCATTTTTCCACACCTCCTTATGAACAGTACAGCTGTCATTTTTCACACCCTGACTGAAATGTGTTTCACACTTCCGATGCAGAATAGTACGGTCGCTGTGAGAAGTCAGTGTTCAGGACAGATTAAGAAAATCACAGTGACAGTGTTCATGAGCGGAGGTCCCAAAATGCCTGTGTTGAAAATCTGCTGTAAAATATCCTCAAACTAATTACATTACAGGTATGCATTACACAGTTTCTATGCACACTCATGACTTCACCAGTTTTTTTTTTTATATTTTCACTCCAGATTTTCAACATTGCCATTTTTTACACCTCTTCATGAACAGTGTCATTTTTCACATCCTGTTCAAAATGTGTTTTCGTACCTGTGGTGCCAAGTGGCGCAGTTGCTGTGCAAAATCACCTTTCGGCTAACAAACTGATAGTGTTACTGTTCATGCAGTGGGGTCACAAAAAGCCCATGTTGAAAGCTTGGAGTAAAAATACCAAGAAATGCCTAGGGTGTTAGGGTTTTTGACCATAATGCCCTACCTTGTAGGGACTGACAGGAGTCAGAGGTGTGATTTGGGATTGTCGACAGTAATGCTCATGCCATTCAACCCCCACCCTGCAGCCAGTGGCAGGCATCGAGGTGCACCTTGGACCCTTTGGCCCAGAGTTCACTCCATTCTCCTATACTACACCCATTTCACCATATTTCCTTATGGAATGAGGTGGGTGTAAAGCCCAAAGCACACCTCGACACTTGTAAGTGTCTGCAGGGTAGGGTTAGGTGAAATGTCGTGACCGTTATGGGCGACCACCCAAAGGCACACCCTCATGCCTGTCCATCTCTGCAGGGTGTGGGTGGAGTTGGCATCAGTTCAATACTTCACTGCCATTTCTATACTGCATCTGTCTAACTCCTGCATTTCCACTGCTAATGACAGCAAGCAACACTTGGCATTGACAAATGCTTGTTGTTGTTACATGTTGTGAAATTTTTACACTGAATCATGTGGCAGCAAATTTTACAGTTACCACACTGAAACATCCCTTGCAGAAAAGCAATCCTCTCTAGACTAAATGATCTATCCATCTCATATCTTAATTGGTAACTGTTTGTGAGTTTATCCATCAAATTAGTGCCCCTTCTGAACACCATCCTGGGTTTTTCTTTTACAAATTCTGTGAGAGTGGGGTCTGATTCCAGTATATTCTACTTCCTCTCTAGGATCCTCTGTATTCCCTTAGCTTGTTTCAAAAAAGTAGTAACAAAATTTGTACGTCTATCCATGTCCTTGTTCTCCTGGGTGTCCCATTTAGTTATAGATTGGCCCTACCTATATTTTTGACCTCATTAAATGCTGCTTCTACAGCTTGCTGCCTGTAAGCACGTGCCAAGAACCTATCACACATCTCCTTACCATATTTCACAAAATCAGTTTCCTCACTACAATTACTTTGGACTCATAGTAACTGGGCTTTTGGGATGTTCTCAATCATATGGTGCGGGTGGCAACTGGAGGCTAGTAATAAAGAATTCCTATGCATCTCCTTTCTATAAAGGCTCGTTTGTAGTGTGCCATCTGGTTTCTTTGTAATTTGTCAATCCAAAAGGAGACCGAACATAAATCACTTTGTACCGTGAACCTCAAGTTCTCATTGTTATTCTCCAAATAGTTAACAAATTCATCTAGTTCCTCCAGTGTGCCATGCCACACCATAAATATGTCATCTATAAAATGATGCCAGAAATCAATTTGATCATAATACGGATTGTTCTGGCAGTCATAGACTGTTCTTTTCTCCCATTCAACCAGACAGAGGTTGGCATAATTGGGTGCAAAAGTCACTCCCGTGGCCGTCCCTTTATACTGTAAGTACCACTTGTCCTGAAAGAAAATAATTTTTAGTAAGGACATGTTCTGCACATTCCAGTATGAAACACTTTCTTCCATGATCCATTCTAGGATCCTGATCAAGCCAATGCCTCATAGCCTCTAAGCCACCCTCATGTGGAATGTTTGTATATAATGAGGTGATGTCCATTGACACCAAAAACCACAATTTTTCCAGCTGCATGTCCTCTACCACTTCAAGAATCTGCATAGTGTCACGAATATACAATCGCAACCCCACCACATATTGTTTTATGTGGTAATCCACAGACTGTGACAATGATTCCACCAGGGACCCTATGCCTACCACAACAGGTTGAACTGGTGGATCCTGCAGACTTTTGTGTATTTTTTGGAAGGACATAAATACATGCCCTAACTGGAAGTGCAACAGTTAGGAAAAGGAATTCCCATAACTAGGGCTGAAATTTTTTCACGGGGAAAAATGGTTGTTCCCCATGAAAATCACCAGTTGTCAATTGCCCTTATTTACTATAGTCTTGAGCTTTGTACAGTGTACAATTGCTTAAAAAACATGCATTTGTTCATTCTGCCTTCTGCCCCGCATGCTATCTTGGTACTGAAATGCTGACATGCAGGAGCAGAGCCTAACTAAAAAGCAGCAGCTCTCTCTGACCGAATCCCAGGAACCGCTAGCTTAAGCTGCATATAAAATATAAATTAGAAGTAAAGCTTGGTCGACTGTAAGTACCTTGCCTTAGCGACTAGCCTGTACGAGCAGTCCAGGGCTCCTACTCCTTCCATCCTGCAGCCAGCATGCTCTATTTTTCCCTTATCTGCATAGCTCCACTTAAGCTTAGCTGGCATTTTTGCATTCGTTCCACGAGGGATGTCTAAACTCCCCCACCACTATCTTGCTACTCAAATGCTGACATGCACGGGCAGAGACAAGCAAGCAGCAGCTCTCTCTCTGACCGAACACCCAGTAACCACCAGCTGAAGCTGCCTAAAAAATAAAGAAATACCTGAACTACGGGCATGAGGCATGAGCCGTGAAAATAGCATTTTTTTTACCATGCAGTAGCCGTGAAATACATATGTTTTTACCGTGAAAAATGTTCAGCCCTACTCTTAACTAATAATACCCTCACATTCTGAGTTGAAGAGGAAAGAATCTATTTCCCACTTAAAACTCACAGTAAGGTCTGAAAGTAGAGGATGTAAAACTCATTACATCTTAGTTGTTTCTCTATCTCCAGGATGTATTTACATGTAAACATTACCGCTATTGAGCCCCCTTATCCACCTGCTTTATAGTCAGTTCCTTGTTACTTTGCAATTCTTTCAGTGCCTTCACCTCCTCCCTAGTGATGTTAACACAGGAGGGTCTGGTGTCATGTTCAAAAAGTTGTTTGAACTGTAGTTCACCTGTTTTCTCAAATACTCTCACATTGTCACTATAGGGTGGCATAAAAGTCGATGATGGTTTGAAAGTTCTTACCTCACCATTCATCCCAGCAGTATGAACCAATTCAACAGTGTCTTGTGTTCCTTGTCCCATATTCTTTTTTTTCTCTGTTCTAGTAAAGAAGGCTTTCAAATTTAAATTCCTAGTGAAGCGATGTAAATCTATATACAGTTCGAATAGTCTACTGTCCTGTATTGGGATGAATGATAAACCTTTCTGTAGAATCCTCAATTTTGTTTGACTCAGTTCCACATGTGAGATAGTAATGACAATATTGTCCTCAATTATGGCTTCCCTCTCCTGCCTCTGCCTTTTCCAGTGTTTATTCCCTCCGTGTCTGATCTTCCTCTGTAGTTCCCCTGGTTGGGTAGTCCGTGCTGCTGACCCCTCAGTATCCTCTTGGAAAATTATGTCTGTTGAGACTGTTGTGGGATTTCCTCGAAACGGATTTGTGTAGTCCGATGTCTGTCCAATGTGTCCTGTACCCTCTCTAAAAAAGGATTTTCACCCTCCACTTCCAACTCACTATTAGATGTATAATGGGGAGTTACTCCAATTTTTAAGGATAGGACAGGGGTCATATCAATATTGTTACCCCCCCCCACCACCAGAACCATCTCTTCTCCTATTTTTTTGGCCTCTGTAGTTCCCATGATTCCAGGTAAATACACTATCTTAAAAAAAAAAAATGCGGCTACTGGCAAGCCCCAACTGGAGCCACGACAAACAGACCAACAGTTAGACAAGTGAACAGTCGTGCATCACAGAAAGGCAACTGAAAAAAAGACCTGTAAGCTAGGTCTCAATACAAAATGTATTTATTATGTTTCCAAACTAAAAGCAGCAGCCAGCACTCCGGCCCCGTATGCAGATAATCCTGGCAGTCTCTCTCTCTCTCTCCCACTTCTTAAACTTAGTGTTTTTAATTTTTTTCTTTGCCTTCTGTACATTCTCCTTCAACTTCTTTTCCAAATCAACAAAGTCTGCATGTTCTTTGAATGCTGCTACTGCCAGTTTCTTAGCTCTAATATCTGCCAGAACTTCCTCCTATTGTGCTTCGTAATCCTTAATAACAGTCCTAATTAATGCAGCTGTCCCAAGTTGTTGCAAGTTTTTCCAGTCACTCATAAAAACTGCTCTATCCCAACCTTATCCAGGGTTTCTAATGCAACGGAGTCCCCTAGGTGAGCGTCCCACCTGTAAATAGGCCTCCAGAGTGGTCTTCCCCCAGTAATGCTTTTGACCCCTCAGGATAGCTCATTCCAACTGAAGAACTCTGCTTTAATGTCCCCAGGTGCATCAGGTATTACCACCACACTAACACAGTGTTAGTGCTCAAGGTGATGTTTTCCATTCCACTCCACTGAACAATTACAAGTCGCACCTACCTCTTCAAGCACAAGAAATGCAGGCTGTTTCAAAAACTTCCAGTAAAACCCCTGCTTGTTGATTTTCACCACTGGAGAAAGGCTGTTCACAGGTGTGTGCAGTGTAGTATATGCGATCACTAGCTAGCATTCTTCAGCAGTCCAGAGAGCAAGTTATCAAATCGAAATGAGTCCAACTGCAAAAACAGCTCAACTGTTACTGTGGTGCAGAATAGATAACGTAGTGCAAAAACAATTCACCACACTCACCACTGCAGAAATATCAAATGCGTTATTAAATGCCTAAAAGAGCCACTACATAAAAAACACTGTTGCTGAAAGAGAACCCTGACTGGTTTCGTGCCTGCTAGCATGTCATCAGAGGAGGTATCAACAAACGTACCAGGATCTTTTAAATAGAAAGGAGCTCTTAAAGACATTGTACACACTTATATCCTATACCATAACTAATGCCTTACAAAAAGCAAAGTGCTTAGTGCTTCAAAACAGAATAAAGTGCTATGTATTAGACAGCTAACATAATTAACCAAACTACAAGTGTGGGTACATACAGAATATTAAAACCTTGATATTATGTTAGCTGTTTAATACATAGCACTTTATTCTGTTTTGAAGCACTATGCACTTTGCTTTTTGTAAAGAATTAGTTATGGTATAGGATATAAGTGTGTACTACCGGATGTCTTTAAGAGCACCTTTCTATTTAAAAGATCCTTTCATGTTTGTTGGTACCTCCACCTGATGATGTGCTAGCAGGCACGAAACCAGTTTGGATTCTCTTTCAGCAACAGTGTTTTTTTATGTAGCGGCACTTTTAGTTATTTAATAAAGTGTTTGATACTTCTGCAGTGGTGAGTGCGGTTTATTGTTTTTGCAATCCCTCTTAT
Source organism: Neoceratodus forsteri (assembly GCA_016271365.2). Lineage (NCBI taxonomy): Eukaryota > Metazoa > Chordata > Ceratodontiformes > Ceratodontidae > Neoceratodus > Neoceratodus forsteri. The sequence continues at coordinate 1,285,426,136 of CM057453.1, forward strand.
GTGCATGGATTTAAAGAGACAGTGCAACTACATACAGTACATTGAGTTTGCCAGTTCTCAGCATCATCACAATGAAACAAAAAAATAATAAATATCAAGGCATTTATCATCAAATGAATAAAACACACTTGTGCCACCCCAAAAAGAATTTGAAGAGGTACAGAGAACACTTAATCTTGATACACTTAATTAAAACAGAGTCAGCAAAAAACTGCTCAAGTGTTCAAACTGCAGTCGACTCACAAAAATTGTGGCAGTCAAGAAGTGCATATCTGAAAAAGGACACAAAAAACTGTTAGAGATATCCAAAAACAACATAATTACATAGGAAACCAACAAACAAAATATCAATCCACCCATCTGTATTAATTATCTATTTCCTTAAAAAATTGTCCAATTTTGTTAAGTATTTGGAATTTAGTAATATAAATTTGTAAAAAGCAGCTCAGATGTTACGGTGGTGTGGATTGGATAACAACGTAGTGCAAAAACAATAAACCACACTCACCACTGCAGAAGTATCAAACGCTTTATTAAATATCTAAGAGTGCCGCTGCATAAAAAACACTGTTGCTGAAAGAGAAACCCGTATTTCTTTCCTAGACCTGATCATCCAAAAAGATAGGAAGGGGGGGGAGTAACCACTGATTTCTACAGAAAGATGACTGATCGCAACACATTACTTCTAGCCAATAGCAGCCATCCAAGACATATTATCTCAGTGATACCGAAGGGTCATTTCATCAGGACTAAGAGAAACTGTGGGGATGGTAGTGATTACCAGGTCAGAGCAAATTAATTAGCCTATAGATTACAGAAAGGAGCTACAGTGGAACAATAATTGATAGGCGAGAAAGTGAATAAAATGCCTAGACGAGATCTACTTAAAGAAAGGACAAATAAAGAGTGTGACCCTCAGATCACTTTTATAACCACTATCCACAATCACAAAAAGTATTGATTTTAAAGAAGCACTGGTATCTTATTTATAAGGATCAGAAACTGAGGGATCTAAACATTGGGAGCCCCAGGATGGTTTTCTGCAGTGGGAAAAATGTCAGGAACATTGTTATACATTCTGTACAACCCTTGCCACACAAACCATGCACCTGGTTACCACAGAAGAGTGATGGGTGCCACACGTGTGGCAATTGCAAATACTTTTCCTTGGTTAATACAACAAAGCAATTCATGAACCCCATTACTGAAAGAGAATCAAGGGTAAGGGGATTCATTACCTGTATCATGTGTGGTATTATTTGTTTGGCAGTATGTAAGTGTGGTTGATCTTACATGGGCAAAACCAAAAGGTATTTTAAAACAAGAATCAGTGAACATGCACTGGCCATTGAGTGAGGGGACTCTACTAATGCTCTGGCAGTTCACGTTTGGAAATCAAGAAATTAAGGGGAGCATAGCTTCACCTTTACAGGTGTAGAGAAACCCATTATGCCTTGTGGGGGGAACTATGCTAACGAACTGTTATGTAAGGAAACATAGTGGATCTTCTTGCATTTAACAAGTTGACCCTTACTAAACAAAAAGGTGGTTCCTAACTTTGCTCTTTATTATATGGCCAGCCATATGAATGAATACTTTAGATGGATGATCTTTAATCCACCAGAACCTCACTATTATTCAATCTGGTTAGCAATTGAGCACTTGCTCCTAGAAAATTAGAATATATCCACCCATTCTATCCCTTATGTTAAGTTCCAAAGTCTAGTCTACCACTTGGGTTGAAAAAATTGTGTATTGGAACTTCACTTAAAGTCCATGAACAAATGAGTAACTATCTAAAATTGAATTTAGAGAAGGGTATTAATCAACCTTTTCTTAATAATTTCAACTTCAAAATGAAATGTAAGCACATACCCTACCCACTGGTTCCCCTTTCTTAAAGACTTAACAATTGACACTTTTCTCTTTAATGGTGCCATTTTACCACTGGAAGAATTAAGGTATAAGTTGGGGGTTGGTAAAGGTCACTATACAAAATTATTTATTTTAAAACAAGCAATATTAGCCCATTTTGGTCCACCTCCCTGGCTGAATAGTAATAAAATCTTTATATCTGAAACTACTGATAGAATCTCTAAACCCCATTCAGTTTTAAAGCTATATAAATTCCTTTTAGACGTCAAGTCTCCCAATCTACCTCTAATACATAAGGTGTGGCACAACGTGTCCAAAAAGACTAATTGGAGTACTATTTGGAAATATCTTTATGAATATATTTCTAGTGATAACTTAAAGATCATTGGCAGATATGTTAAATGAATTGTTGCAAAAATATGAGATTTAAAACTTTTACCAATGTTGTAAAGTGTGTATTTTACTCTGAATCAGTGATAGCCACTTTTAAAAAATACAGCTTGCATTTCTCATTTCCATTGCTGTGCCTGGCTTGTCTCCATGAACGCCAACCGCTTAGACGTCACAGCAGTCATGATGTGAACTGTCTTTTATTTATTTATTTTTTTAATGTCTCTATTGGCACAAGCAGTATGTAACAGTTCAGCAAGAGAGCACGTGCTTGAGTGAATCAATTGCCTGTAAGTGTTGTCATGCTCTCTTTCTCCCAACTGATTTTAAGCTGTCTGCAATCTTATCTACTGCACATTTATGTTACTTTAAAGGTTTATGCTTTGAAATTTAGTGAATGAAACTTCGTACCTGCAACTATTAGGTAAACTTCAGGCTGTGTTTGAATTAGATCGGAATGTCAGTAGCATCTCGATCATTGATGTAAAAAAATAGAGTAGCTTGTTTTCTATTTTTTATTTATTTAATTTTTATTTGTTGAATTCTCGGATTACAACCTTTGAGCTACAAGCTCATTTACAAAGGTTCCACGTCGGGAAGAAATGTGAACGTACAATATGAAGACACAGAGTTGCAATTTACATTAAACAAATGACAACAGTATAATGAATGACAAAGTACATGGTATAGGTTTGTGGCTCAGCATACAGGCTAAGTTGGTGCTTCAATAGTAACCAGAAAAAGAAAGGGAGCAGGAGGAGGCAAGGTAGTTCAAGAGAGAAGGGAGAGGGGGGATGGAGGAGGTGTTAGCTTGCGGTAACCTCTGACTAGGGATTGCCTTGTCAGAAAGGGTAGGGGAGTGGAAGGACAGAGGGTTCAGAAATTGGTAGGGGGGCTGTGAACCCCAGGGGAATAGAGAAGGGGTGGGACTGGAGCTGTGGGAGGGGGGAAGGGGTTGGTGGAGTAGGGTAGGAGGGGGGAAAGTAGCAGGTTGGATGTTGCATAAGTGCGTGGTAGGTGGGGTACAGTCCAAGCAAGATAATCATGTGTTAGGATGTGAAAATATATGATAATATCATTACCCATGCATGAGAAAATAAGGGCAGTGTATATGTGATGGAGTGTTTATGTATCCGGGCTATGTTATTTCTATTTTTATTTTTTTTCTTTGACAAAGTGATGCCATGCTGCCAAGTTACTGTAAAATCACCCCTTGCTGCACATGGCCATCAAAGATTTTGGGTATTTACATATGACCTACATGGACCCTGTCTTAAGTTTCTGGTCCCTTAGCACCACAACCTCCATCACCTCAATTACCACAGTAGTCCCACCATGACAAGCAGGCTTACTTGTACTCGATCAGATTTTTCAGTACCATCCACTCCGTGATGTGAAAAATCCAATAGTATACCATTGACTAACAGTTGCAGTGTGTTGGAAAATCGATCCTGCTTGGGGTAGTTTGGGGCCCCCAACCTGCTATCCCAAAAAATGAGGAATGCCAGTGGTGTTTGGATTTGGATGTTTGTGGGGTTGTTTGTGAGTGTTGGGTCATGTGGGTGGGAGTTCGATGTTTTGGGGTGTAAAATATGCTTCCTCCCTGTCTTTCTCTTACTTGTGGCATTCATAAAATCATAATGGGCAGACTGTGTGGGAGACTGAAATGAGGAGTCCCTGCTCCTTGGCTTGCGGGTATCCCCGAAGCCATCTCGAGAACAAGGACACTAGACAGAAAGAATGAAAATCTGCACAGTATCTTACCGGAGCATGCCATATGCCTCAAATGGATTGATGCACTGGAATTTCTTTGGGTACCCCCCCATTACATAATTTCAAACTGCAGGGTAAAGAACAGCCATTTGGAAAGCCACCACCACCAGAGAGAAAAGTGTGCTATGGAGCCAACTTTCTGATGTGCTGCCTGTCACCAAACTGTCAGACCGTGGGGGAGAAAGGGAGAAAGATGGTCATATACTGTTAACTGATGGTATCCTCCCCCCTCCAATAGTTGCTGACATACCTGATGACCTTTGAGCTTGGTGGCGCACTTTGCCACCTACGCCCAGGAACATTGACTTTGTGGCCGCTGCCTAACAGTAATATGCGGCAATGCTGAACAAGAGATATAGTGGCTGACGTCATTGAGGAGGTAATGCCGACTTTTTTCCCTTTTGATGTATGACCCTGATCTACAAATATCTCAAGGGGCTAAGGCTCACTGGGAAATAATATCAATCCCTCAGAGGGGAAGGTACAGGTATTAAGGGGCTATAGTGGTGATTGCAAGGAGTGGATCTACCAGAATGACTCTAAGGGAAATTACAGGGTAGAAGGGAGATAATCTGCATTTCACAATGGAGGCCCCAGCTCACGCCTAAAGCTGAAAAAGCACAGCACTAAGGGAAGGGGGGCTCAATCATTAATTAACCCAGTGTGCTCTAACTGAGGGGAAGGAAAGGGTGGGTAGAGGCTTACCTGAGAAATCATACAGCATGCAGCAGCAGCTGTTAATTCAGACAGGAGTCCTAAGTGGCGCTCTCTGGGAAATGGTAAGGAGGAGGTGAGGAATGCAGGTGTGGAGGGCTACTTTGGCCCCCCCCAGTTATCCCCAAAAATATGAGGAATGCTGGTGGTGTTTGAATTTGGATGTTTGTGGGGTTGTTTGTGAGTGTTGGGTAATGTGGGTGGGAGTTCGATGTTTTGGGGTGTAAAATATGCTTCCTCCCTGTCTTTCTCTTACTTATGGCATTCATAAAATCATAATGGGCAGACTGTGTGGGCGACTCAAATGAAGAGACCCTGCTCCTTGGCTTGCCGGCATCCCCGAAGCCATCTCAAGAACAAGGACAATAGGCAACAAGAATGAAAATCTGCACAGTATCTTACTGGAGCATGCCATATGCCTCAAATGGATTAATGCACTGGAATTTCTTTGGGTACCCCCCCTTACATAATTTCAAACTGCAGGGTAAAGAACTTTCTGATGTGCTGCCTGTCACCAAACTGTCAGACCGTGGGGGAGAAGGGGAGAAAGATGGTCATATACTGTTAACAGATGGTATCCTCCTCCTTCCAATGGTTGCTGACACACCTGATGACCTGTGAGATGACCTATGAGCTTGGTGGCACACTTTACCACATACACTCCAGAACATTGACTTTGTGGCCACTGCCTAACAGTAATATGCAGCAATGCTGATCAAGAGAGAGATAGTGGCTGATGTGATTAAGGAGGTAATGCCGACTTTTTTCCCTTTTTATGTATGACTCTGGTCTACAAATATCTCAAGGTGCTAAGGCTTACTGGGAAATAATATCAATCCCTCAGGGGGGAAGGTATTGGTATTAAGGGGCTATAGGGGTGATTGCAAAGCGGATCTACCAGAATGACTCTAAGGAATTATGGGGTGGAAGGAGATAATCTGCACATTGCAATGGAGGTCCAACTCATGCCTTAAGTTGAAAAGCACAGCACTAAGGGGAGGGGCTCAATCATTAATTGCAGTGTGCTGTAACTGGAGGGAAGGAAAGGGTGGGGAGAGACTTACCTGAGAAATCATACAGCATGCAACAGCAGCTGTTAATTCAGACAGGAGTCCTAAGTGACACACCTTGGGAAATGGGAAGGGAGGAGTGGAGGAATCCCAGGTGTAGAGGGGTAATTTGGGCCCCCCCCCGCTACCCCAAGAAAAATGAAAAATGCAGGTGGTGTTTGGATTTGGATATTTGTGGGGTCGTTTGTGAGTGTTAGGTGATGTGGGTGGGAGTTCTATGTTTTGGGGTGTAAAATACGCTTCCTCCCTGTCTTTCTCTTACTTGTGGCATTCATAAAATCGTAATGGGCAGACTGTGTTGGGAAATCAAATGAGGAGTCCCTGCTCCTTGGCTTGCGGGTATCCCCGAAGTCATCTCGAGAACAAGGACACTAGACAGAAAGAATGAAAATTTGCACAGCATCTTACTGGAGCATGCCATATGCCTCAAATGGATTGATGCACTGGAATTTCTTTGGGTACCCCCCCTTACATAATTTCAAACTGCAGGGTAAAGAACTTTCTGATGTGCTGCCTGTCACCAAACTGTCAGACCGTGGGGGAGAAGGGGAGAATGATGGTCATATACTGTTAACAGATGGTATCCTCCTCCCTCCAATGGTTGCTGACACACCTGATGACCTGTGAGATGACCTGTGAGCTTGGTGGCACACTTTACCACATACACTCCAGAACATTGACTTTGTGGCCACTGCCTAACAGTAATATGCAGCAATGCTGATCAAGAGAGAGATAGCGGCTGATGTGATTAAGGAGGTAATGCCGACTTTTTTCCCTTTTTATGTATGACCCTGGTCTACAAATATCTCAAGGTGCTAAGGCTTACTGGGAAATAATATCAATCCCTCAGGGGGGAAGGTATTGGTATTAAGGGGCTATAGGGGTGATTGCAAAGAGCGGATCTACCAGAATGACTCTAAGGGAAATTATGGGGTGGAAGGGAGATAATCTGCACATTGCAATGGAGGCCCCAACTCATGCCTTAAGTTGGAAAAGCACAGCACTAAGGGAAGGGGGGCTCAATCATTAATTTACCCAGTGTGCTGTAACTGAGGGGAAGGAAAGGGTGGGGAGAGACTTACCTGAGAAATCATACAGCATGCAACAGCAGCTGTTAATTCAGACAGGAGTCCTAAGTGACACACCTTGGGAAATGGGAAGGGAGGAGTGGAGGAATCCCAGGTGTAGAGGGGTAATTTGGGCCCCCCCCCGCTACCCCAAGAAAAATGAGAAATGCAGGTGGTGTTTGGATTTGGATGTTTGTGGGGTCGTTTGTGAGTGTTGGGGGATGTGGGTGGGAGTTTGATGTTTTGGGGTGTAAAATACGCTTCCTCCCTGTCTTTCTCTTACTTGTGGCATTCATAAAATCGTAATGGGCAGACTGTGTTGGGAAATCAAATGAGGAGTCCCTGCTCCTTGGCTTGCGGGTATCCCCGAAGTCATCTCGAGAACAAGGACACTAGACAGAAAGAATGAAAATTTGCACAGCATCTTACTGGAGCATGCCATATGCCTCAAATGGATTGATGCACTGGAATTTCTTTGGGTACCCCCCTTACATAATTTCAAACTGCAGGGTAAAGAACAGCCACTTGGAAAGCCACCACCACCACCAGAGAGAAAAGTGTGCTATGGAGCCAACTTTCTGATGTGCTGCCTGTCACCAAACTGTCAGACTGTGGGGGAGAAGGGGAGAAAGGCGGTCATATACTGTTAACTGATGGTATCCTCCCCCCTCCAATAGTTGCTGATACATCTGATGACCTGTGAGCTAGGTGACGCACTTTACCACCTACCCCCAGAACACTGACTTTGTGGCCGCGGCCTAACAAGTACAGCTACAAGTAGCTCTCTGCAGTTGAATTTGAAATGTTTGTTGAATCTGTTTATTTTTTCTTTTATTTTGTTCATTTTATTTTGCTTGTTTTATATTTGATCAGTCCTGCTACTACTACTGTTTGCTATCACTATCACTCAGATATAATATGAGGTTTAAACCTCTTGTTTCACATCGCATAGCATATGTCCTGCTACTACTACTGTTCTGCTATTGCTGCTGCTCAGAACAATACGAGGTTTAAACCTTTCGTCTAACATTGTATAGCATATGTCAGCGTGGATTGGAACTTATTGGATTTGAACTCACTACCTTTTGCTGCCTTTGCTGTTCGTTTATGTGACTGTGAACTTGAAGAGGGGATGGGATTCATTGGGAAGAAGCTATGTCTAGGAATGGGGTTTGTGGAGTGGAGTGGGGCTTGTCCATCGGAGGATCTCTTTATATTTGAAACCAGCTAAGGATGCAATTCTTGGGCTGTTTGTGAGCTCTAACCCGAATATTGGAGCAGGGCCTGAGTCGTGGGCTTTGAACTGGATTTTGATGTGGTCAGCTGTGGGATTGTGAGGGTGCCCGACATTGTCCGGTGGCTAATAGCCAGATTTGTGGCTACACGGGGGGACCAGGCTTTTGTTCAACTAAGGAGCAGGCTGACGAGCCCGTAATTCTCCTAGTTTCTCAGGGGTTGGCCATTGGGTGCCATCGCCCGGGAATCAAAGTGGGACTGTAAATATTTCTGACAGCAGCCTCTGTGGATGGCGTTTTGCAGGCCCCTGATTACCACTAATTGCTGATCCAGAATCTGGCAATTTTCAACTGAACTGTGCTCTCTGTTTGGATTATTTATTATCCTGAACTGGACAGCAAGAGTGTTTTGTCGATTTCCTCGTGGTGAGAGGACCTGGGTGTCCACATCTCATTCTTTTTGAAAGAAGGACTTTTAAAATTGTTTTATTCAATTTAATTTAATCTGATTAGATTTACTATTTATTCAGACTGCAAGTACTATGTATTACATTGATGTTTGAAGGAGGCAGTGAGAGGGCCTCGTTCTGCATAATAGCAAGGTGGATGGTGAGAGCTCCTCCTTTGCACTGCAAACACTTTCTGATTTTCTGGCAAATTTGTTTTTGTATTGAAACATTATAATTACATGGACAACAAATGACTGAAGATATTTGTTTGATTGGTTTGGGTTTAGTGAACTACTGATAAGTTATTAATGTGTTAATTTGATATTTTATTAATATTTTAGGGCCCATAAGTAAGAGTTGTGGTGTGGGAAGGGGTTTATTTTATTTTTGTGTGTAGATTGGCTACTGGGTAGTCACTGCCCTTGAATTGACATGGGGCTGTGTTTGTAGATTGTGATTAATGTGTTGGGAAGGCTTAAGGATGATCAGGCAGTATTCCCTTACTAGGTTCTGGGAGTTGTGTCCATTTAATTGCCCCTCTTTACCGGCAGAAACATATATGCGCTGTCAGTCTGTTGGAATTGCTAGGAGGAATGGGAAGAGGGGCAGGCCCAGGCCTGGTGGTGGAATACAGGAAAGGGGGGCCTATTGGTGTGGTGGGGACCAGGCGATGCCATGGGGTGAAATGGTGCCGAGACAGGGGTAATCCCTGTCTTGTTCCTATACCCAAGGGACAGGAGTCGAGCTCTTCTCCAGCATCTCATCCAACCCGGGCAGTGTTATGTAATGCTAGGTTTATCAAAAACAAAATGGCTATTATAGCTGATGTTGTTGAAATGGTAGACCTGATATGTATCACTGAGACCTGGCTGGATGATAATGCGGGCCCAGTATTGGCTTCTGCAGTTCCAGCTGGGTTTTCGGAGATTCACTGCCCGAGGTTGGATCATAGGAGTGGGTGTGTAGCCATCTTTTTTAAGACCGAACTGGGCCTTGTGGATGTTCCAGTGGGGACTACTAGGTCCTTTGAGTGTGTTATGGGTGAAGGTGTTGGTTGCAGGATACTCCTCATCTACCATCCACCAGGTGATGGGGGTGTATTCCTGCAGGAGATTGTGGACTTCATCATCAACATGGTGCTGGAATTACCCAGATGGATAATTCTGGGGGATTTCAATGCCTGGGTCGACGATGAACTCTTGCAATTTGGTCAAAATCTCCACCAGTTAATGACACTGGGCCTGACACAGGTTGTTACCTCCTCTACCCATATAGGAGGCCACTCATTGGATCTTCTATTCCTCCTGGGGATGGAGATCACTGATTTGGGGGTGGAACCAGTCAGTTGGTCTGACCATCACACCATAGGGTTCAGTTTTAGGGCTCCCCCAAATGGACCTACCTCTTTGGAGATGGTTCGGTACTGCCCATTGAGGAGAGTTACCCCAGATGGTCTATCAGCAGTGCTGGACCTATCGGGATTGCTGGATGAAAGCACAAGTCCTGGGGATCTAGTACTTCCTATAATAAGGTGGTGGGAGATGTCTTGGACTTGATTGCTCCTGTTCGTGTTCGACCACTCACTCTTCGTCCAAGGTCCCCTTGGTTCAATGGGTCCTTGAAGGAGTTGAGGCGAAGTGGTCAAAGGCTGGAGAGAGCATGGCGGATGTCCGGCCTGGATGCTGACAGGCTTAGATTGATGGAGCATTATTATGGCTATCAATCAGAAATCACCCGTAAGAAGGCAGAGTTCCTGTCTAGGGAGATTTCATCTGCGCAGAACCGACCAGCTCGTCTTTTTCATACTGTGGACAGATTGTGCAATCCAATCTGTCTGCAGTCTGGAAGAGTTTTTTCACAAGTTAAGTGTGATGAGCTAGCTCGGTTTTTCACAGATAAGGTTGCCAGCATCAGGTCTGGAATCGGCCCGGTTCCTTCCATGAGGGGTTGTGGAAGTCGATGGGAAGTGGTGAGCACCCGGTCTGTCTGGATGGATTTCGACCAACCGAAATTCATGGACACTGTGAAGATTGTCCAGACTTTGTGTCCAACCTGTTGTAGTTTGGATCCGGGCCCTACCCCCCCTTTGGTGGGATGTGTAGATGTTATCTGCCCAATCCTAGCTGAAATTGTATGGAGATCCTTGGAGAGGGGAACCTTTCCAGATCCCTTAAAGGAGACAGTCATTAGACCACTCCTGAAAAAGCCCTCCTTGGATCCTGTCGATTAAGCTAACTACCGACCTGTCTCTAACCTCCCTTTGTGGGGAAGGTTACTGAGAAGGTGGTTGCATTGCAACTTGATAATCACCTGTAAACTCATGGTGTCTATGAAGCTCTCCAGTTTGGATTTAGGAAGAGGCATGGCATGGAGACTGCCCTTGTCTGGATACTAAATGATCTCCTGATGGCGAGATTGAAAGGCTCATACCATCTTGGTCCTTCTCGATCTCTCTGTGGCTTTTGACACTGTGGACCATGTGGTCCTTTTGGAGACCCTGCGGGTACTTTGTGGCCTGTCAAGTACAGTCCTCAAATGGTTTCGATCTTTCCCAACAGGCAGGTCCCAGAGGGTGGTCACTGGAATTTATTCCTCTGATGCCCTCCCCCTGTCCTGTGGGGTACTGCAGGGCTCCATACTGGCTCCCATGTTGTTCGCAGTGTATATGCTGCCCTTAGGAGATATCATTAGGCAATATGGCTTGAGTTTTCACTGCTATGCAGATGATACTCAGCTGTATATGTCCTTTGTGCCTGGACAGGTTGATGCGGTTTCCGTGCTAAATAGCTGCCTTTCTGAGATCAAAGACTGGATGAGCTTGAGTTGGCTAAAATAAATCCGGATAAGACTGAAGTGCTGGTTGTGGAACTGGGTACCCCAGGGGCGGGTTTTGGTGCTTGGCACATGTCGGGCCTTTGGCTTAATGGTGTCCAGCTTATTACCTCAGATCGGGTGCATAACCTGGGTGTTGTTTTTGATGATGGTTTGACCTTGAAGTGTCAGGTGTCAGCTGTGGTCAAATCCTCATTCTACCATCTGAGGAACATTGCCCAGGTGAAACACTTGATTCCCCCAGGAGACCTTCCAACCTTAGTCCATGCCTTCATTACTACCCATCTATACTACTGCAATGCCCTCTACCTAGGGCTATCTGGGGTTGATATCCACTGCTTGCAGCTGGTGCAGAATGCTGCAGCCAGATTATTGGCTGATACTTCCAGGTCCAGTCATATTACTCCTGTTGTTCGCGAACTGCACTGGTTGCCGGTTCAGTGGCGTATCACCTATAAGGTAGGCTTGCTTACCTTTAAAGCCCTACATGAACAGGGACCCGACTACCTAAAAGATCTCCTGATTCCCTACTCCCCCAATCGCCCTCTCTGATCAGCCAATGAGGGATTGCTACAGATTCCCATGGTTTGCCTTAAAACATCTGGTGCGCGTGCTTTCTCATTTGCAGCACCGATCCTGTGGAATTCTCCACCTCGTCGGTTAAGAGAATGTCTGACCATTACAAGTTTTAAATCAATGTTGAAAACTTATTTTTTTCATTAGCCTTCCCTGATTAATTGAATTAGACCATGCTGCTTTTATTATTTTTATATTCTGTTTTAATGTATTTATAAATCTGTGAAGCACCTTGGTTTTGAAAGGCAGTATAAAAATGAAGACTGATTTGACTGATGATTTGATTTAACAGTCATATGCGGCAATGCTGATCAAGAGATATAGTGGCTGATATCATTGAGGAGTTAATGCCGACTTTTTTGCCTTTTAATGTACAACCCTGGTCTATAAATATCTCAAAGGGCTAAGGCTCAGTGGAGAATAATATCAATCCCTCAGAGGGGGGGAAGTACTGGTATTAAGGGGCTATAGGGGTGATTGCAAGGAGTGGAACTACCAGAATGTTTCTAAGGGAAATTACGGGGGTAAAAGGGAGATAATCTGCATGTCACAATGGAGGCCCCAGCTCATGCCTAAAGCTGGAAAAGCACAGCACTAAGGGGAGGGGGGCTCAATCATTAATTAACCCAGTATGCTGTAACTGAGAGAAAGGAAAGGGTGGGGAGAGACTTACCTGAGAAATCATACAGCATGCAGCGGCAGTTGTTAATTCAGACAGGAGTCCTAAGTGACGCATCTTGGGAAATGGGAAGGGAGGAGGGGAGGAATCCAGATGTGGACGGGTAATTTGAGGTCCCCCCTCCTGCTATCCCCCAAAAACATAGAATGCTGGTGGTGTTTGGATTTGGATGTTTGTGGGGTTGTTTGTGAGTGTTGGGTGATGTGGGTCGGAGTTCGATGTTTTGGGGTGTAAAATATGCTTCCTCCCTGTCTTTCTCTCACTTGTGGAATTTATGAAATTATAACTTTTTTAAGGGAAAAAAGAAATAATGTTTTTATATTCAAATTACTGTGTGAACTACAGTATAATTTACTGTTCTTCCCTCTTTAAATTTCCTTTTTTTTTTAACATTGGCACAAACATAAAAGAGAAGTTAATATTTAATATTATTTAAAATGTCACCAGTGTTTTATTATATCATGTCATATTATGTTATATAATACTGTTTTTGATTGTACTAGATGTAGTGGGCTGTCAGTATTGCCTAGAAATTACAGTAACGAGATATGAACGGGCATGGTACATCCACCATACTGGGGTTCAATTCCCACAATCTCCACTTGTATATTGTGTGACTAAGAATATTTGGAGGCAGTATAGTGCAGTGGTTTAAGGCTCTGAGCTGTAAATCTGGAGACCTGGGTTTGAATCCCACAACCCCCACGTGCATACTGCGTGACTCTGAGCAAGTCACTTAAATTCCCTGTGCTCTCAGGTCACACCAGTAAACAAACTTTATGCTTAGTTTGCCACTCCAGGTTAAATAATTGGTATATATAGCTACATCTAACTGAAGTTTCCCAAATGATTGACCATTAGGCATCACATTGTTAATTCTCACATCACAATTTTTTTTTATATAACATTTGACATCAACTTCTTCAACTAATCCAATTACTTGTTTATTACCTTATTGACTACATAGTGGCTAATGCCCAGACCACTCATATTGTTTATTTGCCTTTTGCGTTTCTGGCTGTGTTGACAGCCTTGCTGAAAATGAGGTGGCCGATGTCAAACACTTCTCCCTGATTTAATTCCTGGGCTTAAAAGCTGAATGCCCAGCGGCACTCCAGATCACATGACAAAGGAGCTGCTTTGGGAAGCTTGACCGCATCACAGTAGCATGGAGTCATTGCAGGGAGCTTGACTGCATTGGCAGCAGCTGAGAAAGAGTGCATGGAGCTTGTCTGCATCAGCGGCAGCTACCAGGGAGAGGACGGAGTTCAGCTACATGGCCGCCGTACAAGGAGTAGGCTCCTCTATTGGGAGCCAATAGAGAGAGAGAGAGAGAGAGAGAGACAGCACAACATTTTGTTCTAGTAACTAGACTTAAAACCTGAATACACAGCCGTGGTCCAGAGGATGGGTGCTCTATGGTGTACTGCCAGTTGGTACAGTTATATGAGGAGGTAAGAGTGAAAAAGATGACTCTTGAAGGGTGGGTGGAGAGAAAGGAGGCTGTCCTGGTATTGTTGGGGGGGCAGCAGGAGAAACTATGGTGCAGGCAAAATGGACGGTGTGAGAGTGGACCGTAGAAGAAGGAAGGGAACACCATGGGGTTGGGGGGGGGATCCTGAGCAAAGCAAGGGCCAGTGGTACTGGTAGGAGGTTAGGAGGAATAAGAAACAGGGGTCCTGACAAGAGGACAGGAGAAGGGCACCGGAGCATGGGCAAAAGAGAACGGATAGGTAGTGTGAGTCAGCAGAGGGAGACCAGACAAATGACATTGAATACAAGAACAGATTCACACCCCTAACTCGGACAAACGAGGAATGGGAGCATGGAGAGGGGGATGCTCCTCTGGAAGCAAGTAAGTGGGAGATGGTGATGGACACAGCAGGTAATGGAGAAGGATGATTTACTCCCTGGTGTTGAGCCTTGAGGGGTACAGAATGTGGAGGTGGCATGAGCACTGGCAGGAGAAATGAGAAACAGAGCACAGAGGGAAGGGAGTGGATGGCAAAGAAGATGAAACTCGGGGAGGAGGGGCGAGTAAAGGAAGCAGGTCTAATACGGGGGAACGAGGTTATGCAGTGAGGGGATGGGCCGGTAAGGAGGAGGAGGAGGGGCAGTGAATTACCTGGACAGGTGGGGGGTCCATGTTCCTAGGAGAAATACTGAGCTGGGTATGAGAGCACTAGGAGGAGGGAAGATGTGGTGGGGGAAAGGATGGAGTGTGAACAGGGATGGGGTAGTGGGGGGGGGGCTTTCTCCTTGGGTAGATACTGGGTTGGTTCTGGACATAGCTGGAAAAAGGAAAGAGGCTGCGGTGGACAGGTCAGTGAGGAAGCAGTCCTGGGGACAGGGAAAGGGGGCTTCTTGCCAAGGAGGACTGGTCAAAGTGAGATATGGGTTGGAGTTGGAGGAACGGGAGGGTTCTTGGCATGAGGGAGAGGGGGGAAGAGCATGGTAATGCTGGAGGAGGGGGGTAACTGGGATGGCCCTCAAGGCCCTAAGAGGAGAAAAAGCACCAGGCCCAGATGGGATCTATGCAAGGGTACTCAAGGAGCTGGCAGATACCCTGGCCACAACCCTGGTGAACCTTTATAACTTCTTCTTGCAGTCAGTGTGGTTGCCTCAGAACTGGAGGATGGCCCATATCATGCCTATACACAAGGGTGGCTCGTGAGAGAAGCCAGAAAACTATAGGCTAGCTAGCCTGATGTCAGTGGTGAGCAAAGTGATGGAGGGGCTTCTGATGACAAGGGGTCACCTAGACAATCACCAGCACGGCTTTGTTAAGGCCAGATCATGTTAGACCAATCTGGGGAAGGTTTATGAAAGGGTGATGAGTGCACTGGATCAGGGCAGGTCAGTCGATGTCTTCTTTCTGGACTTCAGCGGGGCATTTGACTTGGTGCCACGTCTGGGGCTACTGTGGAAGCAGGAGAATATGGGGAAGGGGGAGCAGTATGCCATCCAGATAGCCACCCTATAACCATCGTAGTTCATTATCATGCCTACCCTAGCACATCTGCTTCTCTCCTGCCCTTTGTACAAGTCACCCAATCCCTGCTGCCAACCCCACATCCGCTTCCTTTACCAGTCCTCCATACCCTGACACTTGCTCCTCCACTGAAGCACAGTCCCCTTCCCTCACATTCATCAGTTCTAACAACTGTATAATAAGTTAATTATCTGTTTCATTAATCAATTTATTTCACTTTTGTTTATATCAGAATTCTTGACTTATTTTACATTATGTCATGTTTTTAATTTGATGACCCATGGTAGAATGTCTTGTTTTAACAGAACATTTGGTTATACATAATCTTTTTTTATTGTGAATTGCCTATTAGAGAGACTGAAGAGTGGCTATTGAGAATTTTAACTTTCTAACTAAACAATGGCAGATGAGGAGAATATCCTTGATGGCACCCTGGTTGTCCCTTATGAGTAGCTCCATATTCGTTTGAGCCTCTAATTGATGAGAGCTCTAATGATTTGGCAGATACTGTTGTATCATCTGATGCATCAGATTCTGAAGATGAAACACAGTCACTAGTCAATTTGGAATGGCATGTTATACCTTGAATGTGACTGTTTAGTACAACTAATATTAATAATATTAATAAATTCTGTACGTAGTTTTGAAAACACATTTGCTCATCAAAGCCACATCATAGAGACATGGGGCCCGATTCTAGAAAGCATACGTCAACGTGCAACGCAGATGTGCCAACTGGAATGGCACAAGTCGCAAACACGTCCAGCAAATACACCAAATGCAATTCTACATTGTGAGATGCGCATTGACGCAATGCAGCACACCAATGGTGACTTACACCGCAGTTGCGACAAACCCGCAGGTACGCAAATGCGCAACTGAACATATGCCAAGAAAATGGAAAAGAAATGCCAGGGCAGGATTCTAGAAGCAGCAGTGCCACAACTTATACCAAGACCAGCAAGTGTAACATAAACCAGGTGAGAGCAGGTGTAACATACACAGCATAGAAAGGAGCAGGGACAGACAGGCCGGACACTCAGCAACACACCATGTGAGATAAGAGAGGGTGTCTGAGGAAGGCAGGCACACAGGGGCAGTGTGGCACAGGGTACAAAGGGTGCACAGAGGCCACTGGCACAATGCAGAGACGATGGTGCCACTAGGCACAATGCCTCTGTCATGGCCACTGATACATGGAAACAGTGCAACCACAACAGGGACACAGCACCGGGTGGCACAGACCAGTGGACAGTCGGTGGTGAGACACACCAACGTCCATGCTAGTGGTGCCACCTGCAGGGAACAATGGTACCCCGAGGCGGAAAGGTGCAGCACAGGCACCGTGCCACCACACAGCTGGGAGGTACATTGTGAGGTGGCATGGACACCATAACATGCATGGTGACCCACAGCATGTGGCCTGGGGACAGTGGTCCATGCTGTGAGCAGCACAAATGGCACACCAACCTGATGCACAGGGAGGGAACACTGGGGAGAGCAGGCACCAACACCAGTGTGCACCCATGCACATAGCGACAGACACACACACATACACACACACACACACACACACACACACACACACACACACACACACACACACACACACACACACACACACACATACACACACACACACACACACACACACACACACACACACACACACATACACACACACACACACACACATACACACACACACACACACACACACACACACACACACATACACACACACACACACACACACACACACACACACACACACACACACATACACACACACACACACACAGAGCCAAGCATGCCAGGAACAGACACAGAGTCAGTGTGTATGGCAAAAGGTTTAATGTACAAAATGGGACAGGGATACAGGGTAACAATGGAAGGGGGGTGGTGATATAAAACAGACAACAGCAACAAACAGTAAACCCAAACCCAAACAGCCACCCACAACAACCCCAAACACCAACCCACACCCACATACAACCCAACACAGGCCCAACAATCAAACACAATCCACCTACAAAACAAACAGCAAAATGCAGACCCGCCCACCCAATGACACCCACAACACCCATATGTACAGACCCACCAAAATCAATCACCCCTATATACAAGCCCACCCACACAGAAAGCCACACCCACATCCGGCAATAGATGACACATGGGACCTAGGTCCTCTAGAGCTCATTGAGGAGGGCACCCACCGACCCATGGAGGCACCCAATTTCCTGCAGGATGGCTGTCACCAGTTCCACAAGGTGCTCCAGGTCCAGGCCCCCACCCTGCACAGGATCAGTGGCAGGTCCCTCAGCTGCAACAGACAATGCCTCCCCCTGCTGCAACACCATCATGGCCACCCCCTGCTGTGGTCCAGTGTCTCCTTCTACAGGGATAGCAGCGCATGGCATCCTCGCCTGTCCTTGCTGCGATGTCCACAACAGCAGATCCAGTAGGTGGTGCAGCCATGTCCTTGTCTCCATTGGCTACGACTATGCACTCTGCATTCAGGCTGTGTGGCTGTGGCTGTTCCAGCGCATGTTGCCCACCATCAGTGGGGTCCCCCTGGTCTGGCTGTGTGTCCAATGGTGCTGGGTCCCCTTTGGATGCCACTACTGTGGAGGAGGTGCAGGAGGAGGAGGAGGTTGGTGGCAGCACCCCTGCCCTCCGCTGCCTGCACTGGCTGCGCAGCCGGTACTCTACTGCATCACAGGCCTTGACATCAGCCATAACCCACAGCAGGACCCTCTGCTGCTGTGGCAGCCTGCTATGGACACCTGTAGGGATGTAAAGGATGCAGTCAGTGCTGGGCCCAGACAGGGGTGCACACACATAGGCAAGCTATGTGAGGATGCAGCACGAGCCACAATGTGGCTGCCAGCCATGGTCATGGCACAAGGGGACCAAGGTATGTACTTATCTGACCGCCAGTGAAGCACCTCCTGCCTGCGTCCGGTGATGCAGCCCTGCTGCATGCCATGGGTCATGCCAGTGGAACCTGTGGGGTGAAGGGACAGGTGAGTATGTTGGAGGCACCACATGCCATGGCCTTCATGCCAGCAGTGCTGCAACAGACAAACAGCTGTAGGTATACATATCAACACCGGGGTTTTGTCCAGACCACATGACTGTGTCCCTGCGGTGGGCCATGCGCAGCATCTGCTGCAGGATCCCAGCCTCCCTCCGTGTCAGGTCCTGCCAGCGGTGGGTCAGCTGGCGGATGATCCGGCATGTCCCCGTCAGTCTCTGCCATGCGAGTGCAGATGGCTGTCCATGCCCACTCCTGCTCCCGCTCTGCAGCACTGCTCCTCCAGCTCCCAAGTGGCAGCAGCATCCTACCCCATTGCTGAATGTAGTTCACCAGCAGTGCTGTCTCATGCAGGCTAAAGTTTGGGGCACGCCCGCTCAGGCTCAGGGATGACCTGGATGACATACTGGCTGGTCGTCTGCATGGCACCTGTAACAGGGGAAGGAATGGCATATGCATCACTACAGAATGTCACTGTGGCTGTGCAGACCACCCCCATCCACCATGCGCAACACCGGACACCGGCAGTGGGACATGGGTCAGTGCCGGACCACAGGTCTGCAACTGTGGCCTACTGCCCCAGGTGGGTCCCCCGTGCCAATGCCATGCACAGCATGAGGTGTGTAAAGGCCGAGCTGTGCCATGCAGGGGCCAGGCACACAGTGCTGCATACAGTGACCACAGTGCACCAACATGGTGCCCGTCCCCTGCAGAGTCATGTCGCGGGCCAACCCTGCATGGTGTGGGTGTGGAGCTCCGCATGCAGCCCTGCAACACATCCGCACCCCCACCCCCACATGGAGCTGCATGCAGCCACTACCATCAGGTGCCCAAGGGGCAGACACAATGGCAGCCATGGGTGCCAGCATGGGGAATGACAGTTCCTTACCTGTATCGTGTACTGTGGTGTCCAGAGTGGGTGGCGCCGCTGGTTCTGGAGCACACCTGGATGGAGAAAGAGCAGGGCAACATAAGCCTGTGGCACAGCTGGTGACGCCCAGAGCAGCTGCGGTGTGGCAGTGTGTACCTACCTGGATCTGTGCGGTGGTGCTGATGCCTACATAAGGGGCAGAGAGCAACAATGTCAGGTACACGGTGCTGTACAGGCATCGGGAATGTGCACATTGAGCAATGTCAGATACTCACCGAAGACTGGTATGCATCTGCCTTGGAGCTAGGGAGGGAATGGACATGAGTTAGTACACAGCCATAAGTGCCCCCAAGGCCAGCTGCCTGTGGGTGCTGCAACCCCCCCCCACTGGTGCCATCCCACTGGCATGTACCCGCACATGGCCCAGGATGGCCCCCAGAACACCCCGCTGTGACCGACCCTGCACAGAGTGTCTGTGGCAGGTGCATACCCGACGGGCCTCACATGATGGGCATGGTACAGGGACAGTGGTACACAGCCAGCTGGGGAGGCGGCTGTGCACCTGTGTGTCTGGCACAGGCAATGACCTGTGTAGGCCCCCCTCGCACAGTCTGAGGTGAAGTCTGGTGGCATCCGACCCGTTCCATGCGAGACAGCTGGGACATGGGCCTCCACATGCTGCACACTGGCATGGATGGTGCCACAAGGCTGGCCATAGCAGAATGGCTGGATAAGGCACACAGGCCAGCATGTGGGCCAGTCCACCACTGCAGTGACACCCCCCCACCAAACAGACATGCATCCCTGTCGCAGCAGCACAATGACAGTGTGACAGGGCCATGGCACTGCCTGTGCGGTCTGTTAAGGGCACGTGTTGGCAGCCCAGCATGGCATCCCATGACCGGTCCCTGCCACACTGTGCACCCATGGTGTGCCTGCTGGCACACTGCCCGTGCATCTACGCCGACACCACCGGACTACTGTACCACATATACCATCTAGTCTGTGACATGCCCATATAACCCTGTTGTACAGCATGCCACCATGGTGTTGCAGAAATGGTCACCAGGGCATGTGTGGTGCTGGACACCGCCATGCCTCTGGTGGATGATGCACCCTGCCTACATCCTGTGCCCACACACCGGAGGCATGACAGTACACCTGCATGCCACCCACCATGGCAGTCAATAGTGGCCACCGCTAACACAATACCAACCTGTGCAGGTACAACCTTCCCTGGTGCCCACAGTGAGGGATGTACCCATGGTGGACCGTGTACTGCACACAGTGGCGTCGTGCCACACAGACAGGCCCAAACCCCCCACCCTCCCATGGCACATCCCAGGTCCAGGGTGGCTGACACCATGGTCCGAGCCACCAGACCGGTGTCAGCTGTGCCAGGGCCTGTGTACACCATGCCACTGGGTGTGCACTGCAACACCCTGTTGTAGCCTACACGGTCATGCCCAATGCTTGCATGGCGGTGTGGGTCCCAACCCACCCAACCGTGGCAGCTCACATGTGGGCCTCATGGGTGGCCACGACAGCAGCAGACACAGCCCTGTACTGCAGGGGCCATTGAGGGGTGTGGCCTGGGCCTGTGCCATGCAGGTATGCTGGCCTGTGCCATGGGCAGTACCACTGAGAGGCTCAGAGGTCTGGGGCATACCACTCAGGCACCCCCAGCATGTGGGCATTCCCACCCCATGCCCTGCCCCTGAGCCCTGGGCCATGGCCGCCCCACATGGGCAGTGTACCACTCACACAGCCACTGTGCAGTGCCTGCAGGCCGCTGGTCAGATGCCACGTAAGCTACACACCCAACACCACAGTACAAGGTGCATGACACACCACAATGGGGGCTACAGTGGTCTGAACATGTGCCCCACTGTGTGGAGCAGTGACCCCCAACCTGAAGGCCACTGTCCCACATAGTTCCCACAAGTGAGAGGGGGGCTCTCAGTGCCATCCAGCCGAAGACACATCCATAGGATGTCCGCCCCCACTGTAGGCATGGGGGCGGTCTTGCCTGGCCTAACCACATGGGTGAGTGATGGACCACACAGACAACATGTTACCACACACATGTGGCATGTCCAGTACACCACCTGCCACACAGTGGTGTGTGGCCGTACCATGCCCCCCATATCCCTGGGCACCCTTCCTCAGCACAGCCCCTGGTACTGACCACAGCCCTTGCACATATCGTATCGGATCCCCTGACTGTCCACCTTTGGAAGGGTCATGCCTGCAGCACCTCTCATCCATGCCACAGTACGTGGAACATTCCCCATTGTACCTCACTGAGGCTCCCTGTGACACATTGCGAGGACCAGGTTCCACAGTCATAGTCAACATATGTAAGCAACCCGCCTGTGTACATGTTGCATGCCACTGTATCAGTCACTTTGTGACAGACATTCTGAACATAAACAGGGGTGTAGCCAGATATTTCCTTTATGTACATGCAATCTCCAACACTTACACCACGCTTAGTAAATGTACACATCCCCTCCAAATGGTACCCCCTTCCAAACAAGTCTGAGACACTCCTCAGTGGTCTACATTAACCCATATACCATAGATTAGAATACCACTGTTACTGGAATGGCATATGGTTTATGACAGGCACTCAACAACACTGTACAAATATGTGTACAGTGAGTATGCCTGCCTACACCCTGGACTATTAATACAACAGTTCACCAGTGTTCTGAGCATCTAGGTACTGTTTGTTGCAGTGTTCCACATGCTGCCCATGAGTCCCACATTGTGACAGGCACTGTACCACATATGGGGGACAAAAGGCTGAGAGGTATGCATGCCTGTCCCTGTCCCTCAGGGCAGTAACAGATGGAATAGGGGTATGTAAGGGGAGAGGCCTGCTGTAGCCAAGTACTCACCAGTCTGCTGATTGTCTGTCCCTGTCCTGGTCTGGATGGCACTGTTCTGGTCCAGCTCTCTCCTACACCCAGGTCTGCAGCCCCTGTAACACTACACGGTGCTTGGGCCTAATGACTCACAACCAGACGCGCCGCACATGCATTTCAGACGCGGCATCGCACGCTTACTCCACATGCACACATGCGCATGCATGGTGGCAATTGGCGATCTGTTATAGCGATGTGCGGCATGGCATCTGTGATGTGGAGATGCAGCCTGCTTGTTCCACGCATTTGCATGTGACCCTGTGGATGCACCACATCTGCGGAATGGGTGTGGGTGCCCCTGCATGTGTAGCACATGTGCCTGCAGGGCTGTGTGTGTGTGTGTGTGTGTGTGTGTGTGTGTGTGTGTGTGTGCGTGAGCACATGCTCTGGGGAGGTCAGTGGCAGGCAGATGCTCACCGGCAGTGGCCCACACAGGGCATTGTTGTGACTGGGTGTTACGCCTTACCCAATATGTTTCCAGTAAGACCCTACCAATGCAATGATGACAAAAGGACAACACACCATAGGGATGAGGTGCAAAGAGGTTTATTGACATGGTGCTCTATACACACATGTGCCTAATGCACAATGCTCCCTGGTTCAACCCATCACACGTGACCCCACACACACCCATGCACACAGTCTTGCATATACACACACACCCCCATGTGAACACACGGTGCACCCCCCCATAGACATGTGCCCCCTGCCATACATATGGCCCCACCCCCCCATTGCAGCTCCACCCAACAATTCCCCTACTGCCCAGGTCACCTGGGCGTCTCACAGCCATCTGTCACACACACGCTGACCTTGCACCGACCACTCTGGTGCCGGGTGCTGTGCTGTGGGGGACCCTGCTGGTCTGGCGGGCTGTGCAGTGCCCTGGAAGACCACCCCTGGCATCACACCTTGTGGGCCTGTGTGTGCCCCCATAGGTGGGCTGCTGTGCCTCCACCCACACAAGCCTACTTGCCTCTGTGCCACGTGTGGCAGCGGCCATGCCAGGGCTGCATGGTGTGTTCCCCCATCATGTGCTGAGTGCCTCTGGCCCTGTGCAGCCTGTGGAGCACCCTCCTCGGTATGCCCACCCCCTGTGTGTGCCCTGTGCCTGTCCCTGGTCCTGTGGGACTGTGTGAGGGGCTTGGCCCGCCCTGCGCCTGTGTTGCTGGCATGCCTGTGTGCGCCACTGCGGTCGCATCTTGATGCTGTCCTATGCCTGGGTCAGTGTGGGTGGTGCCTGGCTGGGCGTGCGGCTCCAGCAGCATGACTGGCAGGTGGGTAGATACTGACACCTGGGTCGGGTGTGGGGAAGGGGGTTCCACTGGCTCCGGTGGCTGTGTCTGAGTGCTGGATTGAGCATTGGCCGGGGGTGCCATCCTCTGGGCCAGGCCTTGCAGGTGGTGCAGTGGCTGCAGTGCATGTGCTATTGCCTGCATGGCTGTGGCCATAGCTGTATCCAGGCACTGCTGGTGTGCCAGCATGTTCTCCAGGCCTGTGCTGAGGTGGTCCATGATGACCGTCTGGCATTTAGCATAGTGCCAGATGTCCTGTATGGCATCCCCCAGGCCAGCCATGCATGCTGATGTGTCCCTAGTGAATGCCTGCAGACTACCAGCAATGCTGGATAGCTGCAGCTCCATGCAGGTGTGGTGCTCCTGCATGCCCTGCCATAATGTTCCCCAGTTCCTGCCTGCAATCCCCCTGGCCAGCCAGCACTGACTGGCAGTAGTCCCCGATGTAGGCCGGTGGGGACAGCTGGTCCTGGAGCACCCGGACGGCCTAATCCAACTCGTCCTCCAGTCCAAGGGTGTTCAGTGAGCTGAGCAGCCCTATGGCAGTGGCCTCAGCTGCTGGCTGGTCTTGGTCCGACGCTTCCCGCTCGACCACGGGCTTCCTCACCGCCTCCACAGATGTAGCGGCACTGCTGGTGGTGTCCTCGGTGGTCTCCTGCTGCTCCCGTGGTGGTCCAGCTGCATCCTCCTCACTGCTGTCCACTGTCTCCACTACCATAGGGCTGTTGTCTTCCCCACTCCTCTCAGGCTCTGAAATCGGCTCTGGTGTTCCTGTCACAGGTGTACTGGTGGCAGGGCTGTCTCCAGTGTCCATTGGGCTGCTGCCATTGTCCGACACCATGCCAGTGGCCTGGGCCATGCTGGCACCATCCTGGCCCTGCTGCTGCTGCACCCGCCTTCCGGCTCCGTTGGGGCCACTTGCACCAGCTGCCACCGCACCTGTTGGATGGGAAATGTGTTAGTGTGCCCCCGCATCACAGTGTGCCCTCCCATGCCTGATCAGTGTTGCCCTCACAGGTCTGTTTCGGCGTTGTACTCTGGCATTGCACCCACCACACTTCTGTGCTGTCCCACCTTGTGTATACCACCACTGTACACGCATCCTGCAGCAATTGCATGGACCTCCACCATTGCTTCCCTTGCTGTGCTGTCCTTCCTGGTGCGGCAACTCCAGCTGTCACACGGCCACCCCGTACGGCTCCCCACTGTGCAGTGGAACCGTGCACGGCCACGCCCATGGGGCAACACTGTGCGGCAGGGCCTGCACCCCGGGAGACTATATTGTCCCTGCCAGCTATGCATGACCCCTGCAGCCCTCGCCCGCACTCTGCAGGCACTGGGACAGTGACCCATGCCCCCTCCCTACTGCCCAGCCCATGCCTGTGCACGGCCCTCCTCCAGCACACAGTGCATGTCACAGCATCCCCCAGTGCAGCCCAGGCCATACCTCAGCATGCCCCCCAACAGTACACAGTGCAGGACACAGCATTCCCCAGTGCAGCCCAGGCCTTACCTCAGCATGCCCCCCACAACAGTACACAGTGCAGGACACAGCATCCCCCAGTGCAGCCCAGACCTTACCTCAGCATGCCCCCCCCAACAGTACACAGTGCAGGACCCCCACAACAGTACACAGTGCAGTTCACAGCATCCCTCAGTGCTGCCCGGCCCTTTTCTGTGTACAGCCCCCCTCTCCTGTTTCTTGTGTCCATGCCAGCCCCTCCACAGTTGGCCATGGGTCATTCCTTTGCACTGCTGCACATGTCAGCTTCACACATGCCTGTTCCTGGCCTGCCCCTCGCCATTGTCTGGTTCCCTTGGTCCACTCTGGGGCCGGCTGTGGCCATGTGGCATTCCTGTGGCATGCCTCCCCACCATTACATCTGCCTACACATTGTCACTCCACCCACCCCATCTTTGCCATTGGCTTCAGTGCTGTTGCCATGTCTGGCCTGTCACATACATTGCTGGTTATTTGTCCCTACTTGTGGCCATCTGCTGTCTGAACGTGTCCAGCTGTGTTACTCCAGCAATGCTCTGCTGGCTGAGATGTGCCGCTATCCTCCTCTCGATGCTACTGAGTGGCTCCTGCTGGGTGGGTCCACCCCCTGTGCCCCGTGCACTGCGCCTGTTGCGCACCACCTCGCGCTTCACCAGGCGCTTGAGGTCATTCCACTTCTTTTGCACATCTCGGACTGTCCTGTGCTGTGCAGTGATGGCATTGACTGTGCATGCCACCCTGTCTCAAGCCCTCTTGTGTTTCTCCCTCCTCTTTGCATCCCCTCCGTGACTCATGAGGAGTGGATGGTGGCTGTCTATTTGCTCCACCAGGGTGTTAACCTCCTCATGGCCAAAATTCCTCTTCCTCATCTATCTTTCAGCTGCTGCTTCTGCTATTGCTGTGGCATATCTGCTGGTGTATGTTGGGCCGCCACTGCATGTTGCGCACTTTCATGTGGTATATCTGGTGTGTTGCGACATACGCAGTTATGTTTGGCGTATTCTCGCAGGTTCTAGAATAGCCTATAACTCGCATGTCGCAGTTGCTGTTGCATAAGATCAGCAACTGCATTGCTTGCATCTGGTGTAGTTTCCTTTCTAGAATTGGGCCCATAATGTCTTTTGTACTGGATGTAGTGTAATCTGGGTTACTACCCTATACACTGTACATACTGTAATGAAACCCTAACATATATTACATATACACACACAACACAAATTTGACCAAACACTATGATGAAAATGAAGTCTTGTCACCCCTGTTGACCTTTAAAAAAATCCAAATTGTAGGTTTGTGTAACTCTTGCATGTCATGTGGCAACACTACTACATCATACTGCATGAAACAGGGTGGTGAGAGAGGCAGCTTATAGCTGATGGCCTAGCTGACTCGATAGACCAACCGGCATGTTCCAATAGGTAATTTCATAGGTTCGTATGGAATTTTCTTATTTTTCTTGGGGGGAGTGTTGATTCTTGGATGACCGGGATAGTACCACAGACCTTGTAAGGAATGAATTGAAACACCTCTCATGGGACAACATGCACAAGCAGTCTAATGTCAGAACCATATATGTAATCCAGAATGCTTCTGTTTGAGGATGAGACAGCAGCCTGAGTGGTTCATTCCATGGCTCGCATACTGATTATGTCATGCACAAGAACTCTTGTTTTCCAATTTTACAAGTAATGCCAATAAAAATCACGGAATCCTGCCTTGTTTGTAGATTTTGAATGCTTGGGAACTCCTGTATGCCTGCCCCCATCCTGCCTTGGTTGTACCCACAGGCAGGGAAGGAGGGGACCCCAGGTCTTAGTGTGCATTGGGCAGCCCTGTCAATCTCCCTTGGAGTCTGTTATGAAGTCTGGGGCAGCCAGGTCTCTTCTACCAGTGGTCAATGGGGGGTGTTTGTTCTTTGTTTTCTGGTCCTGTCCTTGAGTGTACTGGCACTCAATAGGATGCAAGGAGTTTTGGCATGTAGAGACATGCCATCGATTCAGATCCTGGCTAGCGTCCTTCCCTTTCCTATCACCTGTCCTGTTGCACCACCACTCATGGTCACCCAGGTGGCAGTAAAGCAGCTTCAGTTGTACTACCGACGCTTCCCACCAACCTCTCCATCAATAGTCAGGGTACCTTGTAATTTACCTGAGATTTACTCAGGCTGCAATTATATGTTTCGGTAAAGACAGATGTTCAGATACATTACATGTGTTTTATAAGCCTGTTTTTAAACTTTAGTCAGGTTTGTATTGTATTCTTTGTATTATTTTTACACATTTCCCTGTACATGGGGAATCAGACTAGGCGGGGGGGGGGGATTTACAGTTTAAATGCTCCTGCATCCCAAAGCTTTGTATCAGCACACTTGGAGAATCAGGTGGGGGAATCAACCAATATGGCGGGGTGCTACAACTCGGTGTTGTCACACATTATCAAGGCAGCTCCCACAACAGGCTGAAATATGCCCCCCTCAGGTCAGCACGCAGTGCATCTGCATCACACTCTAAATCCCACCAGCCCAGGGCAGGGGAGTCTGGAGCAGATCAGCTCACAAACTCAAATCTCCCACTTGCTAGTGTTGCAAACCACAAGGCTCACCACAATTTTGTTGTTAGTTGTGTGCCCCTGAGTAAGGGTGCTCAGCTTTTGAGTACCACTGAACTTCTGCATGACTGGGTGCTCTTGTTACCCTACCTGCCTGAGCCTTACGCCATTGTGGGAGGGTGGGGGTGCTGCAGCAGCAACCAGGCCAGACTGTACACTCAGATGAGCAGAGAAGGTAAAGTGCCAAATACTGTGTGATGCCCATGGGCAAAGTGGGGCTGGTGCTGTTTGTTTCTTGTTTTCCCTAAATTACTTGGGGCTTATTATCTGTATGGTCTTGAATTTGCTTTATGGCCCAACTGCCGCTGACACTCTACCTGCCACTGTATAATAACTGCATATTTAAAATTAATTATATTTCATGTATTATTATTTTTATTTCGTAATAACCATACAGGTGTACATGTGAAAAATGTGCATCCATGCCAACCCATATAGAGGATCGTTGCTGTACATTCTAAGGCGTAGGATTTCAGAGTTTGAGAATATAAGATGCATAACTGAACATCAACGATTTATCAGTAACTGTCTCGACCAATATGTGATGGAATCATCTTTTAATCGGTATATACAGTACGAGGGCCCAGTTGGGGATGAGCATACAATAGAGGAGTAAGTTACATTGATTTAACTGTATGTTTAGTGGCATAAACGTAAATGTATATCAATACTTTTTCATGTATTCATTCAACAAAAACAATAATATATGTAACAGTATAAGAGGAATTATGTTGCCTTAAAAGAAGAGTAGGATAGAGTGTGTGCTGGTAAAAATAAAGTTTGAGTGGCCTTAGGAGTCGTGCAATGCATGCATGAAGCAGTACATAGCATTTGTAAAAGTAACAATAGAATTACTTGTGACACAACTATCAGCCTGATAAAAAAATGGATGAGTTATTCAAAAGGACAGGTGAGGGGGGAAATGTGGATCCCTCCAATGAAATTAATATGGATTCACAGATAGGAGGTCCAGTCAAACATATCTGATGGACTCCTTTGACTGGGTGACAAGTGTAGTGTGGTTGCTGGACTTAGCCTGTTTAGCATTTAGTAAGGCACATGACAAAGTCCCACACATGATGTTAGTAAAAAGATTTATAATCTTGGATTGTGACTTTATGTTCTAATCAGGACCCTGCTGACCAGCTATCATCTTTGTAGCCCTCCTCTGGACCTTCTCCAGTAAGTTAATGTCCTTTTTGAGCTGTGGGCACCATTACTGAACTCCATACTCTAGACGTGGCCTTACCAGTATAACCTACTCTACCCTAATACTGATTCCCCTAGCTATGCATCCAAGCATCTTGTTTGCTTTGCTGTTGCTTCCTTGCACTGCGTGAAGTGCTTCAGGTCACTAGTTATTATCACTGCCAGTACCGTCTCCTCATCTGATGCAGATACTTGGACTCCACCCGTGTAGTACTCTGTCATGAGATTCTTGGCTCCAATATGCATAACTTTTCATGTCTTGCATTGAAGCAAGAATGGGAGCTGATGGCATACATCCCATTGTTCTAAAGGAGCTGAGGGTGGAACTAGCAGAGCCATTATCATTACTGTTTACTGAGTCTCTGAGCACAGGAGAGGTCCCAGAAGACTGGAAAAGGGCTCATGTGATCCCACTTCACAAAAGTGGCAGTAGGGAGGAGACGGGGAAATACAGACCAGTCAGTCTTACCTCAGTCCTTCTCCCTGGTGAAGATGGAACAGAAGTATTTATTTAGTATTTCTGCTTTTGCCGCATTGTCCTTCACCAACTCCACCCTTTCTTAAGCCTAACAATCAGCACCCTGACCATTATTTCAGGTACATGATAAAACGGTTGATACATCTAATGTAATACTGTATTTCTGTTTACATAAATTCAGAGTGTACCGTCACTTGGCATATCGGAATTTTGTGTTCTGGTTGTTCGGAAGACTAGGCAGAGGAAACCGCTGGATAATTCTAGTGTGTGCTGTTATCAAGATTTGGGAAAAGTATCCATCGAATACCTACGCTGGATACAGAGAACTGTAATACCTTTGCATATTGGAATTAAATGTGAATATAAATAACATTTAAAACACTTATATTAGAATTCTGTGACAACAATCAACCAAAAAATGTATTGAATGTCACTTATATCATCTAAACCATTCTATCTCTTATGAATCTTATAAATGCTGTACTATTCTTCTAGTTACTCAAGGTTTACGTTCAGCTTCAATTGTATGATATGTCTCCCATTCTGTTCTTGAATTGCACAACGTCAGTTGTTGAATAAATTATGAATTTTCAAACTCAGGATTTTCCACTTTCTTCTATGATAAATATTCTCAATTTGATAATATCACTCCATAAAAGTCAATGCAAAAAATATAAATAGAATGTCCATGTTGCACTGTTAATTTGCACTGTCGCACATTGCACATTGGTTACTATATATTTGCTTACTCCTCCATAGAAATGAGAACTGTCTCTTTGTGTGATTCATTAGCATTATCTCTGTGGACACCAACAAATACATTTGTGTTATTTAGACAATGAGCTTTAATTACACATGAATGAATAACAGTTCAATGCCAGGAGTCACATGATGCAGGTGACCGGAGAGCAGCTGGAACTCAGAGCTCCCACCCTCAAACTGCCTTACTGCCTTTTAAAACCTGAATTTATCTTTTTCAACCTTTAATACCTGGACCAGGAAGAAGCATCTGCCTACTACATCTAATAAAACTCAAGATTGCATGGCTATTGGAGTTCTTCCCTTCGCGATAGATATAGATATGAGGCAGGCCCAGCTGAGACACACGCCTCCTCCCTTGCCTGAGAAAATGCCTAAAAAGTCAAAGGCCCAAAGCGGCTCATTGGGCAAGAGTGGCGCGGCACCAATCCAACCAACTCCTCTCACAGAACATTGTTTTTTACAGGAGTTGCTCCCGTTTAGAGAAACTCTCCTAGAGATCTCTACAGAAATCAAATCCATAAGAGGAGACATGACTGAGCTAAATAAGAGGATTGGTGATGAGGAAGCCAGATCGACATCATTGGAGAAATGGAGAGACAAGGTGGATACAGAGCTAGTTCACCTCCGACAACAAGTCCAAAAGCTGCAATTCAAAATGGAGGATTTAGAAGGGAGAGCCGTTGCAACAATATACTAATTATGAGCATACCAGAATTGGAGGAAGTCCCCAACACTACAGCATTTATTCAAAGATTCCTACTGAAGACCATGGGCCCCTCTCCTCTTAAAGCTAACTATCACATTGAAAAAGCCCACAGGTCACTGAGACCCAGAACTCAACCTGGTGCTCCCCCTCACCCAATGATCCTTAAATTTCTGAGTTACATTGAGAAACAAAATGTATTAGCCAAAGTCAGAGAAATACAATCACCTGGGAGGGATCCAAGATCAGAATAACACAGGATTTGCCCTTCGAAGTTCAACAAAAATGCACGGCCTTCCACCCTATAGTCAGCAAGCTAATTGCAGCTGGAATATCCTTCAGGATGAACTACCCAGCTAAATTACAAGTCTCCATAGCCAGCAACTGGGTCTCCTTCGATTCACCCTCATAAGCAGCAAGTGACCTAACAAGCAAGTTCCCAGACCTTTTTAAAACAGGCTGATCAACCCTAATATCTACATTGCTTATCTTAGTGGAGGTTTTACTCCTCTGACTAAGTCAGAATGTAAAAATTACATCAGATAATTTCTTATAGGGGGTACCTGGTCAAGTTCCACTTGCACAGTAAAGATAGGCCGAGAATTCCCAGGACATCACAGTCTTATAGTGCTCCGACATGACTGCTAGGGATTATGGTTCAAGTTTACTGCCTCAAATACTGAAGAGGAACTCTTCCTTCTGAAGACAGGACTCGGAGGGCTGAATTGGAAAGGACCAAATTTGGTCCAAGACTCTATCTTTTCCCCTGATAATTCCAGGGCCTACTACGCAGATACGATCTTAAACAGACTTTGATCAGGACATACAGTAATTAACCCTAATTTCCTTTTATTTGGCTGATGGTTACAATCGGGGCAGGATGATTATTTCAGTTGATTTATTAATGTGGGGTAGAAGAACCGTTGAAAATGATGTGGGTTTCTCAGACAGCTGTAGATGACAGGGGGTTGTATTATTACTTTAAGAGGGCCCAAATTTGGTAACTCCCAGGATATTAGGCTATACAGATTACAGGGCGAGTTACAAGGCATGGTTAGATATTAAGAAAACCCAAGAATAGCAGAAGGATCTTAAAAGATAACGATCAGGACATGGATTCATAGGCCAATAGGACTAGATGACTGTTAATATTCTGGAATGCCCTTGGTCATCTCTTTCTTTTTTTTTTAAATTAAGGCTGATAATTTAGGCAGGGCCGGGGGAAAGGTGGGGGCTCGGGACCAAGCAAGCCTGAGGGAGTTGCATAGCGTTCCAGGTAAGGGGGGGAACAGCTCCCTAATGCTCCATAAGAATTTTCTTTTTGGGTTTTCATACACTGGATCAGCCACAGGGGTTGGTTGAAATTTCAATCAGATTATGGGCACTCAACTTTAGACTCTGTGTTACTAGAGGAGCAATCGGGAGCTGCTGGGGAAAGGAATCACAGACATTTTTGGGTTCATAGATTAATACCAAAGTCCTTTGTACATAGTTGCTGGGGGGGAACACCTGACCAGTTTTATCACTAAGATGATCTTGAGATGTATGCAAAGCATGAGACTGGAAGAGGCAATGCAGACATGTGGTGAGAAGTATACTGAGGGACGAGAGGGTCAAAACACACATGGTGTTTCGTGGGGTAGAATGGTTATCTCTAAGGGTAGGGAATGGGAAGAAGTGTGCCAAATCGCTTATACAAGGTGGAAGGTACTAAAAGATAAATTTTATGTAATGTATGGTGCGCCCTTATTACCACTAAAAAGCGGCGAAATTATGTCTCGATAATCCCATCGCTATGACGTAAATGGTTATAAACCTTGCTTGAGTACGTCATAGCGATGGGATTACAAATGGAGCCCATCTGCGAGCGACATGCGCAGCATTATAGGATTCAGGCAACACGGTATCTCAAACCAGCGCAGTGGACAGAAATGGTTCCAGAACGCCCCTCGTGGGGCTAAAAGAGTTTTCATAGTAGTTTGTTTTGGTAGTTAATTGGGACCATACACTATAAAATATAATGCATGGTCCCTCTATCATTAACCGGTTTGGTTAACCTTCTCGAGGTTGCCATGGTGACATAAACCTCTCGAGCTTCGCTCTCGAGGTTTACATGGTCACCTTGGCAACCTCTCGACAGTTAACAAACCTGTTAACGATAGAGGATCATACATTATCTTCTATGTTATATGTAATGATAATGGCGAATGTAGAAATTAAAGTTATAACATGGAACATTAGGGGAATCAGAAACCCAGTGAAACGAATTCAGGTTCTGAAACACTGCAACTTGTTAAATGCCAGAATAATATTTCTACAAGAAATGCACTTGTTGTTGACTGAAGCCATGTGGCTAAGATGACAGGGGGTATTACAAGTTTTTTCCGCAGATGATTCACCTGCCAGTAGGGGTGTTGCTATTTTAATTAAGCGCAATATATAATTTCAACCAGAAACATGTATTGAGGATCCGAAGAGCAGATTTATTCTGGTTAAGGGTACACTGATGGGTAAAGAAGTTCTCCTGGGTTCTATATATGGCCCAGTAGGTGGAGATCCGGTATTCCTTATGGAACTAATTAACATGATTACACCCTTGTTACCTATCTCCCTGATTCTGGGAGGGGACTGGAACATACCCCCTACTCAAGACTTGGATAAATCATACCTGACTTTAAAACCTCCCTCTCCATCCCAAAGGGTGTTACAAGAACTCACAGACTTACTCAGACTCTGGGACCCGTGGCATACCCTCATCCTAATCGAAAACTATTGTCCTTTTTCTCGACTGTCCACCAAACATGGTCCAGATTAGATTACTTTCTCATCAGTCTCCCTCTCTTACAAGGACTACATCAAGTGGGCTTGGAACCTCTAGTTCTATCAGATCACTCCATTGCATGGGCATTATTAACCCTAGACCCCTTTAACCAGCAGGATACAATTTGGAAATTAAATACCCAAATTCTTAAAGACAAAACCGTAGTCACCAAGATAAGCTCACTAATTTCAATCCTTCACGGAGAATAACAGAGAATCAGTCCAAAGGGAAGATATGTTGTGGGGGGCTCTCAAGTGCTATCTTAGAGGGAATTTATTAAGATTGCATCATACAGGAAAAAAAGCAGGGAAGAGGAAGTCAGATCTCTTTTGGGCCAAATTAGGACAGCTGAAACCTCCCTTTCCATGTCCACCACATCGGACTCGCTTGCTGCCTTAGTGGTCCTTAGGAATAAATATGCTGAACTACTTCAGGAAAAGGTGGAATATGCAATCCTCAAGGCTAACTCTACATATGTAGACCAAGGGGAGAAAGCGGGGTGGCTTTTAGCCTTAAGAATGTGCAAATTGGAGAGTTCTAGGTTGATTCCTTCAGTTGTAACTCCCGACAGCACTATTAAAACTGCTCCAAGGGAAATATCTGACATTTTTGAGGATTTCTACCACTCCCTATATGGACATTGCTCTACTAAACCATCCCCCCAAGACACTGAAGATTATTTTGACTCTCTGAAACTCCCTTCCCTGTTGGTACAACAGCAATCCTCCCTAACGTCTCCCTTAACTTTGTCAGAAATAGAGGCTTCAATTAAGGACTTAGTCCTAGATAAATCCCCCACTCCAGATGGATTTCCCCCCAACTTTTATAAAACATTTTCTAAGGACTTAGCACCCATTTTACTTAGACTATTCAATTATATGTTGTCTGCCGACTCTCTTGACCCATCTCTTCTAGAAGCCACAATATTCTTACTTCTTAAACCCAAAAACGCACTCACAGCCCTCTAGCTACCAGCTGACCTCTCTTATGAATTATGATATCAGAATACTAACAAAATTACTCTCCTGGAGAATTAAAGCAATATGGACTGGTCTATTGAGCCAGGAGCAGGTCAGTTTTGTACTCGGACGCTCTTCTGCAGATCATCTCAGGAAACTGAGCCACATTTTTCAGACTGCCCAGTCATCCCAATCTCCCATGGCTTTAGTCCCATTAGATGCTGAAAAAGCATTCTACAGATTGGATCTGAAATTTCTGTGGATGACTTTGCAGAAAATGGGCGCCTCCAAATTTGTTCTCTGGCTTCAATCGTTATACTCCTCTCCCTCAGCTAGAATTTACTGCAATGGGGTGCTATCTTCCCACTTTCCTCTTTTTCAAGGTACTAGACAGGGATGCCCACTCTCCCCTTATCTCTTTAATCTTTACTTAGAACGTCTTCTCCGTAACATTAAATTGACACCTGAAATAAAGGGCATCTCCATTCTTAATCACATCCTAACCCTATCTGTCTATGCAGATGATATTCTCTTGCATATCGACTTCCAGCTTCCTCACTAGAGAGCACGTTACAAGTGATACAAAAATTTAGTAGGTTCTCCAACTACAAACGTAATCAATCTAAAACCGAAATTTTTCCCTTAATCATTTAACTCATAGCTCTTACTTTAAACAGTTCGGGATGAAATGGTCTCCACATGCCATTAAATATCTTGGCATATTTCTGGCATCAGAAGTCTCAAGGGTACGGAAACTTAACCTAGAAGACCTGGTGAGTACCATCCAACAGGATCTCTGTAGGTGGGAATCACTTCCATTATCCTTATGGGGTCGAATTAATATAATAAAAATGAACATACTCCCCAGGATATTTTACCCACTTAATATGTTAAGTATCTGGCTACCTGTGTCTTTCTTTCATCACTTACACTCCATTATCTCTAACTTTATCTGGTTAAACAAACACCCCAGACGCTCTTTCCAAAAGTTAAATTTACCTAAAGAATGTGGTGGTTTACGTCTTCCCAACTTTCTCCTCTACCATTGGGCCATTCATATGTCAAGGCTGGGCAGGTGGTTAGTCCCAACGGGGGATGGGTACATGTCCATTTGGCTTCAGAAAGAAAATCAGATATTAAGCTCGTGCAATTTAGAAGCTTCATTTATATTCTTCACTGCATTCAAAGCTCTCCCACGAGAGCTATATCACTCAGCAATTGGTATCTCATTCAGAGTCACCATCAGTGCTGTGCGTCACTCAGAATATCCCCTTCACAGGATCCAGCACAACCCATTACTCTTAATCCCAATATTAAATTAGGAGACCGTTGCATATCTAGGGGCTGGTTACCACAACTACAAGAGGCTAAAGTAGCTGACTTATATGTACAGGGCGTTCTTCTCTCGTCTAAAGACATTCTTGGAAAATACAAAGCTCCTGGTTCTTGTATTTTCAAGGTCTTCCAATGGAGACACCTAATAGCATGTCAGTTTTGTACTACACTCCAACCATCCAGGTTAAGCAACATACTAGAGCAGATGTGGAGTCTGGCCAATAAACCCCATGGTATATCCCAGATGTATGTGAGCCTCTTAACTATCAAGCACCCAGACCCTCTCCCAGGCTCTAAAATATGGCCCTCTCTTCTCCCAGAAACACAATTTAACTGGTCCCAAATCTGGAAAGATCTCTACCTTTATATTACCCAGGATAAACTTCAACTTACCCAATATCATTTACTTAACAACATGTACTATACCCCAGTTAAATTAGACCAGATCAGACACCTCTCTAGCCCCAACTGTTCTAGATGTGGCAAATTGGAGGGAGATCTTTTGCACATTTTTTGGTAATGTGAAAAAGTAGCACCACTATGGCACATGCTCCAAAGCAATCTAGACCTTCTTTTGGGTCTTGTGGAACTATTTACAGAAGAAATTTGAATTATGGGTATCCATAAGGATATAGGAGTCAAAGAGCGCAGATATCACATGGCTTTGGTCTCCATGGCAGTTTAAAAATTGGCACTCAAACATTGGCAGGATCAATTGCCCATATCATATAATGAATGGGTGAATGAGATCATAGTTTATCTACAAACTGAACGTTCCATTGCAGTTTCAGGAAATAAACTGCATCTTTTTGACAAAAAATGGGATAAGCTTTATGCCCTGTACATGCATTAGAATCCAATGTTATTAACGTTCCCCAACTGACTCAACTGATGTTATGGATAAGTCCTAATATGGACATTGTATTATTAGTGACACACTCCTTAGGGTGGAGGGGGTGGGGCTGGTGGGGGGAGATGGTGGGGTGGGGGTAATTTAGGGTTTGGTTTATCCAGATTGTGTTACTTGATAATGTACACTGTGGAATTGTGTTTTTGTATCAAGAAAAAACAATAAAACTTAAAAAAAAAGAAAAAATAGTTCAATGCCAAGAGTATGAAATCCTGATGAAAATCAAAAAGGTCTGACCCTGCATGTCACCCCCCCCAACCAGTACAAACTTATTGTACTGTGCCCGTATACTGTGTACATTTCTGATTCTTTTATGTTACTCCTTATTTATGTTTCTTCTTATCCACAAATGTCAAGTATTGCAATTGGTTCGTATAAACAAACATTTTTTTTCACAGAGCTATGTGTTGCCGTTGTCTATCTGTTGTGTGTGATAAGGGTTGGTGGCAGTTGCTTCTGCTTGGTGCAGCTCCCAGTGCCAGCATCAGTCTGAATAAGTATACAACAGTCATAGAAACAGTTTCATAAGCACATAACTTATAAGTATGTAACTTACATAAGTACAGGGAAAATGGTACATAAAGCTGTGATATAAATCTGGTCAGAGTCATGATGTGAATGGTGACCCCCCCCCAACTTCCCGGTCATTATATTACTGTTTTGGGCCCTGTTTACAAATGATTTCAGCCTGAAATTCACCGCTGCTAGTGACAAACAGGGCCTATAAGTCCAGAAATGTGTCCCAAAAAATATTACAGTAAATTCAGACCAACATCAGGTCTCAGCCATGTTGTCATGTGACACCCAAGCCATAACCCAAACCCAAAGACATGATGTTTGACCCACTGTTTACATTGATGACATGCTGAATCTTATTTCTGCGAGCACATAGCAGCCAGTATATTACCAGAAATGTTACAGGAAAAATGGTACATCAGAACTCAAGTTATATTGACTTGTTAATCAATGCCCAATCCACAATCTGCTTACGTCAAATATTATGCACAATCAACTTATTGCTTTGTATAGCAGTATCTATAAACTGGATATTATAATCACACAAAAAATCTAACTATTCCTAGTTAAAATAAAGCCATTTCCTGATTAAAACATTATAAAGTAAAAACTTAGTTTAAATTATGTTATTGTATTCTTCATTTATCAACAATTTTAACTAAATAAACTCAGAGATGCATTAATGACATATTTATTGAAAATAAATAGTAGACTCCTTCTCAGTACTCACCACATAGTTTCAGAATACACATCTTGTTGCCAAAACATTAAAAACATACTATTTCTTTTGCTCTATGCATATTATTTTATACATATAGTCCCTGATATTCAGAATTGCACCAGGCAATGGTGCATGAGGTGGAACAGTGCAACTGAGTTGTGCTGGTGCACCTAAGAGATGTATTCAAAAGACATGAGCCATGGCAAACCTCCTCTGAATATATCAGTTAATGCGCACTGAGCAAATACGATGTGCTGACTGCTTCCCCCCAAGACATGGCTGAATACCAGGAATGGGAACTGTGCACAAATCCCTTCTATTCAGTCAGCAGTATGCAAACACAGCCACAATACATGCAATGCACAGATGGGCACATTTGCATGTAATTATGGCCCCATTTACATGTGTTGTGCAGGACTGGCCAGCGAAGTGCACCAGGCACCCTGCACAGTATGTGCCAGGGACCGCAGTAGTACACCTTCCCTATCTCAAGCCACCAAGTGCCAAAAAGATACACATTTTCATGTTACTGGTAATGGTACCCCTTCCCCTCCTGACAACCCAATTGCCGTGATCATAGAAATTATGTTTCCCTGGTGGTCCAGTAGTTCCCCTATAAGGAAGGGGGAGGAGGCTTAACCAGTTTGGAAATTAACAGATATAAGAATATTATTAAATAACAATAATACATAATTACCTGAATGTTGTTGTGGTCTTATTGAATCTACTTTTGTCCCCTGAAGCCCTCCCAGGAATGATGGACACTACAACTTCTTTCCTTTTTGGTTGCTTGTTGGCAATGTATATTTTGGCACAAAGAATAATTACAATACCCATGTTAATACTTCAGTTTTCCATACATAAACAGTTCAATCAACATTTCTTGGTTCAGGCCTCTTCCTTCATCTGGTTGTTCATCTATCTTTCTTTCTTGGTCCGGACACTGTGAATCTGGCCCCCTCCTCCTCCACACCAGAACCAGGCCGGCACCGCCTACCTGGGCCTTCACCCTTCAGGCCCGGACACTTATGAATCTGGTGCCTGGACCTATCCCCCTCCCTGCTTTTACACCACGTCTGGGTTCCTTGTCCCCAGCCCGTGTACCCTCCCCCTTTCCCTCCCCCCGCTCCTCCTTTTCTTCTTCCGCATCATCTCCCACTTGTCATTGGGCCTGCTGCCCACAACTCCCCCGAGGAGGCTATGACCCAGCCCCTGGCCTATGGCTTCTTCCTGCAGCCACACTCACAGGCCCCATGCCCAGGGCCCCAGGCACAACACTCTGCCTGTCCATATTTCTGTGCCAAACCTTGACCTCTCATTGCCTTCCTTAATAAGGGTGGGTGGGTGGGAAAAATCCCAGCAAAAGAGGTCGTCCTGCAGGTGTCCTGGCCTGATATACTGCCACAGGACCCTGATCAGGACCCTGAGGCTCCACCCCAGCCAATCCCTGGGGCTCTGGCTTGCCTTGTCATGTTACCCTACCACCTGTCTTGGTGATGTCACTAGCCCCTCCCCTTCTACTTGATCCTTCCCTCCCCCCTCTTCCCCCCACCCCTCCCTCTTTCATGCTCATTCCTGGCAGGGGCCATTAGACAACCTGGCCTGCCTTTTATTGGCAAGCCCTATTGTCCCCTGAATCCCTCCCAGAAATGATGGACACTACAACTTCCTTCCTTTTTGGTTGCTCATTGGCAATGTTTATTTTGGCACAAAGAATATTTACAACACCCATGTTAATACTTCAGTTTTCCATACATAAACAGTTCAATCAACATTTCTTGGCTCCGGCCTCTTCCTTCTTCTGGTTGTTCATCCATCTTGCTTTCCTGGTCTGGACACTGTGAATCTGGCCCCCTCCTCCACACCAGAACCAGGCCGGCACCACCTACCTGGGCCTTCGCCCTCCAGGCCCTGACACTTCTGAATCTGGCAACTGGACCTATTCCCCTCCCAACTTTTACACCACGTCTGGTTTCCTTGTCCTCAGACCATGTATCCTACCCCCCTTTCCCTCCCTCCCACTCCTCCTTTTCTTCTTCCACTGCCCCTCCTCCAGTTTGCTATGGACAGAGGGCCCCCCCCCCTTGTGGGCTAGTACCTCAGGCCTTTCCCGGCTATTTCTCTCACTAGCTCCCCAGTTGGCCTCAGGAATAGGCACATGCTGAATTCTGACAGATGCACCCCATCAGACCTGTACACCACAGCCTGATCAAAGGAAATGTCCTTGTGCTGCAGGTGTACACACCCCATTTCAATTACTGCCCTTGCTACCCTCCTATTTAGACATTTTCTGACCTTCTCAATCAGCCAAACATCCTTGGCCCCCCTCCAGACCCATCGGGAAGTGATGTCGTACCAGTCGATTGTCACCCTCAGCCACCACCCTTTGACCTGTTCTAAATCGCCTAGGATGTTCTGCCCCAGCTCCCCCCATGGCAGGCCCCCTAAATCATTACCCCCCAAATGTATGATAACACAGTCTGGTGTGCCCCATTGGACCCTGAGCTCATCCAATAGTGGCAAAGCTGTGCCCATCTCATGCCCCAATGCCCTTCCATAGCACTCTTGTGTGTTCCATGTTGTAATGTAATTCTGCTCCTCTGGAAGTGGCCACTGAAAACCTTTCCACCCAATAGATGAAGGAGTTCCTCACTATCCAGACCGTCCTCTTGCAACCTGCCATGAAAACAAGAGAAACAGTGTGAGTTGCTGTTACATATACCTGACATATCTCTTGTAGCAGCTGGACTTCCAGCACCCAACCTTCTTTACCTCTTCCACTGCAGCCCCTTTCTCTGCTGCCTCCGTGGCTGCCCCAATCTGAAAGGAATGTGGGGTGAATTCAACAGGGTCCTCCCCAATGAAAGCCAGTGCCCTCTTGAGCACTGCCCCAACCTGAAAACCGGTGAGCGGGGAACCATCCTCATGTCAGAAAAAGGCCCCCCCAGGCCTCCCCCATTGGCTCATGTATGCCTCCAGTGCCCCCACTGTGCAGCTGGTAGACTGTGGTTGCCTCACCAATGACACTTTTGTACCCTTCCCTTTTTGGTCAGTTTTGGACCTGGCCAGGTGAATGCCCACTCCACCCTACCCCCACCATACGTCTTTGTGTTGCAACGCTTGCACTGTAGCCAATTTTCATGGGGCCACCACTTCCCTCACCCGGAAAGCCCCCGCTACCATGACCTCAAAAATTGCTCGGAACAGGACTGCTTCCTGGGCTGAGGAACACACCTGCTGCATTGTTCCCAGGACTCCTGCTAGCAGCCGCCCCCTTATGGGGTGCCTCCTATCTGACTTGGCTACCTGCCCCCTCTGCCAGCCTGCAACCATCCTCTTTACTTCCCTCTTGGCCGCTATATCAGGCCAAACCCTGTCCTGGCATACCCAACTGATGCCAGCCAGTTGCACCACCACTGTGGCATGTGCTAGCCCTTCCTTCCATTTTTCTATTATATGCCTCCTTACCTGCTCATCCTGGACTGGTTCTTCCCTGCCCCACCCATGCCTTCCTCTGAATTCCTGAAATCTCACCCATCCCACTTAAACCCTCAACGTGTTTGCTGACCAGGAACTCTGGTACAGCACCCTGGCTGTGTCCTTCCAGCCTCCCATAACTGATCTGGGATCCCGGTCCCATGCAACGCTGCTTGTGGCCTCAGCTCCTGAAACCTTCTGAGCTGCAAACGGGAAAAACTGTCAGCCACCTCATTCTTCAGACCCTAAATATGTTGTGCTTTAAAAGATAGATTCAGCTGCAGCCCCAGTAATACCATGCACCTGAGCAGCCTGCCCACCATTTCTGTCCTCCCCCTTGCCTATTAATAACCTCCACTACCCCTTTGTTGACGAACCAGAACATAATGCGCTTCCCCTTCATTCTAGTGCCTCATACTTCCATAGCCACCCATATTGAGAATATCTCCAGAAATGTGATGTACTTCAACACCCCCCACTCTTTTCACTGCTCCGGCCATGCTTCTGACATCCAGTCCCCCTGGAAGTATGCCCCCATCCCTAGGGCACCTGAGGCATTCGTGAATAACTCCAAGTCCATACTCCGCTCCCACTTATCCTGCCAGAACGTCACCTCATTATAGCTGTTGAGGAACTCCTCTCATACCTAGAAGTCCTCCCACACTCCTTTTGACATGTCTACCCAGTGGTGCGGCAGCTTCACCATCCCCATGGCCCTTCCCAGTCTCCTTGTAAATGCCCTGCCTGGACTGATAGCCTTGCAGGTGAAATTAAGGTGCCCTAGCAGTTGCTGCATTTGTACCAGTGGCACCCTCCCCCTCCCTGTCACCTGGGCCAGTAGGCCCTTGAGGCATGCCACTTGGTTCCTGGGGAGCCTGAAACAACCCCTTCCATGTCCACCTCCATGCCCAAGATCTCTAGTCTCTGGGCGGGGCCCTCAGTCTTGCCCTGTGCCAGCAGTCTCCGTATCCACTGGAACATCTCCTTGAAATCCCGCAGCATCCTCCACGCCTCTTCCCTTGACTACCCGATGAGGAGGAAATCATCCAAGTAATGCACTATTCTCCTGTGCCCATACCTGGCCACGTATACCCATTGCACCCAGGTGCTGAATGCCTCAAAAGTGGAGC
Organism: Neoceratodus forsteri; assembly: GCA_016271365.2. Classification (NCBI taxonomy): domain Eukaryota; kingdom Metazoa; phylum Chordata; order Ceratodontiformes; family Ceratodontidae; genus Neoceratodus; species Neoceratodus forsteri. The sequence goes on from CM057453.1 coordinate 1,285,469,050, forward strand.
ACGCCATCGAGCATCCCATTGACATGGCTTTGTCAGAATAGATGCCCCTTGGAATTGGAAATCCAATAGGTCCCAATCTGCTGACCTGACGGGCAAGAGTCAAAATGCCAACTTGATGTCCGTCTTCACCAACCATGTCCCTTCTATTGCGCTGATGAGTGTTATGGCCTGTTCAAGGGAGGCATATGACACTGTCCTCAGGTGTTCTGGTATGCCCTCATTCACTGATGAGCCTTCAGGGTAAGAGAGGTGGTGGATCAGGCAGAATTCCCCTTCCGCCTTCTTGGGTACAATGACCAATGGGGAAACTCAGAAATGCATGCACGGGGGGTCCACCAGTGGCCCATCTACCTGGCCCATCTTGATTTCCTTTTTAATCTTGGTCCCCACCATGTCCTCCTTCCCCTTCACCGACCCGAGATTCTTAGCCCACATCCCTGACCGGCCTCCTAGAAACCCCAGTGGAAAACCCATCTAAAAACCTTCCCTGAGCAGCTTCCCTGCTCCCTTATTCAGGTAGTCCATGGTCCACTCCTCTACCACAGCCAGTGAAATGGGTGTACGTGCCAGCGTGTACCCCCACCACCCTCCCCTTGGCACTTCCTTAATGCCAGCCTTTGGATGCAAAGTGCTGTCCCTGGTGGCTGTCCCCCACCCCCGGGCCCCCCCGAAAGGACTGGTCATGGAAATGTCCCCCGCTCATACCCCCTCTTTCGCCGCCTTGTTGGCAGCTGGAGGCCGGGTGCGACCTCCTGCATTTTGAACAGGCATGCCTGAACTTACAGCTTTTCCATGTGCAGCTGGCCTTGTTGAAAACCCAGCAGGTCTTGGCCCCACCGTGGATGGGTTCTTCCTAGTGCTGCCTCCAGTCCCACCCCTTCCCAGAGAGGGTCCTCACCCACAGAGTGGGTACAATCCCATCTCAGATCCCCTTTTGCAGCCATTCTCCTCTAAAAAGCCTCATCATATTTGAGCCACCTGTAACCTACCTTCACCTTGTACACATCCCTGATGATGGACATGTATGTCAGTAAAAGGATGGCTAGCTCTGGCTGCTTTTTCAGCACTAAAGCACTGTAAATGATGAAACCCCCTTGCCAATTATTGATGGTCTTTCCTTTATGCCTTGCCTCCTTGGCCTTGTGCCCTACCACTGCCAGAGCCACTGCCATCTCTGACTTCCCCAATAACTCCTTCTGTTCATATTTCTTGGCAGTGTCCTTGTCTACTAGCCCGAAGATGTCCACATACTCCCCCTTCCAAATTTTTTCTTTAATTGAGGCTGGAATGTGGTCCCCCATGGAGCAACCCAGACATACAAATTCTTGCCAGCCGACGTGGCACCACCCCCCGCCTTGTCTGCCCCAGCCCCTTTGCTTTTTAATGCCTGCATGGCCCGTTCCATCCTCTCAATCCCTGTGTTCCCCATGCTGCCCAGTAGCCCTTCCAAATAATCTTTCAACCTGTTCTCATCTGTGAGATCCACATCATTCTTACCACCATCCAGGTTCTCCCTGTCCAGCTCCAGTGCAGACAGAGGTGCTGGAATGGGTGCGGGGGGTGGCATCTCCCATCTGGGCCTTTTACCCCCTTTTCCCCTGCCTGGGCACTCCTCTTGCTCCTTCTGCTTTTTCCGTGCCACTTCCTCTGCCTCTCTCTGCTTTGCTGCTGCCACCAGCTCCGACATCTGCCCCATCAATTTTGCCACCTCCTGCATCATCTTTTCACTGTATATCGAGGTTTGCTTGGGTGCCATTATTGTACCTTTGGTCACTGCATGCAGATGGGCAAGAAATAAATGTTCAGACATGTGCACCAAATTGCCCTGCAGTCACGGTTGTAGGGCCTCAGAGTGCCCATCCCTTGTCCTCCCTGCCACCCTTTTTTTTTAGGTCCCTCAATGGCCCCATCAGCCTCATGACCCCCTGCCTACTGGGGCTACAGCACCTTTAATGCCTCTGTTTTCCCCCACTGCTGGCGTTCCTCCAGCAAGCCACTTGGCATTTTGCCCTTGTTGCCCCACTGTTACAGCATCAGAGAAATGGCCCATAGTAGGGCCTGACTCACTTCCATTCTGCCAGCCCTACAAAATGCCCTTCTTTTGAGTGCCCCCATCTTGCCCATACTAGGCACCAGCCAAAATCCCACAGACCACCGTCGCTATCCTCCGCACTTCCCTGAGAGGGTAGCTTCCCCACTGCAAATGCATCATTCCTTTCTTGATCATTATTCTGCATGCTGTCCTCTGCCCTCCAGAGAGCCTCCAGCCTCACAGTACCAAAAAGACACCCCCCACGCTTGCCCCCCACTATAGCTGGAGGTGCCAGTATTGTTATGCCAAAATACTGGGTTTTAAGAGCTACCCCGGTCTGATAAATGCCACCTGCTGCTCCCTCCAACGTCAGTGGCCACACTTCTGGCCCACTGGTCTGCTCCTGTTGGCCTGAGTGCTCAACCCACATGGCAGGCCTTGCCCCCTCTCTGCGGTCACCTTCCCCTTCAAATCTTGTTCATCCCCCTAGCCAACCTTCCTCTTCACTGCTGCATGGTTGCCAGGGTCACAAGCAGCACTTCCGGTTCACATCTTGGCCTTACCCGATGAAGGCCCAACCCTGGGCAGGGAGCGAGCTGCATCTCAATTTTAAGCCTTTTTTTTTTGTAAAAAAAAAACAAAACAGCGATTGTGTGCAAAATACCCTCCCTTGTCCCCAATCAAATTGCACAGTGAAAAGAAAGCAACCGTCACCAGCTAGGCCACACCAGACCACATGGCAGTAAGGACCTAGCTGCTAACAAGCCGGACCTTGAAGGGCCTCCCCCCACGCCACGTGGTTCTCCACCTTCACCACCAAAACCACCACAAAATCACACACTGGGAAATTATGCCGACTCCAGCATGCCTGGCAACCAGAAATCCTCACTTTTTCCCTCAAGGTGCACAGCAATGGTTGACAACAGAAAAGCTCCCCCAGGCATTCTGCCGCAAACCCCACACTGGTGAAACAAAGCTGGATATTCCCCAGTCGCACAACCTGCTTCTGTGCCTTGCTTCCCCCCCAATCCAAGCTTTCTGTAGGTACAAACTGCATGAGAAAAAACAAAGAAAATGCCCACGATGAGCTCTGTCTGCCCAGCGAGGTTTAAACAACTCAGGAAGCATTCTCCACTGCAGGAACATTGATTCTTTACTCAAGCTCCTTCCTGCCAGTCACCCATCACCAGACTTTCTGCTTTGCACAATGAAAAATGCACCACAAACCACACACGATGGGCTCTGTCTGCCTACACAGTTTTGGAAGCCTCAAAGAGTGTTTCGCCAGTGCAAGAGCCTTCATTTTGCCCAGACCATATACCCTCACCTTACAAATACCAGGGGCACATGCTTTATCCATTGCATCACACCTGCACTCTTCTAAAACCCAATGCTACAAACATCAGCTCTGTATTCCTAAACATAACTATAAACAACACAACTGGGAATGCAAACTAATGCTACTATTGGGATATGAACCCAGTACCCTTGGCTGCTAAGACACAAATCTATCTCTCTAAGCCACCAACTCCTTCTTATAGCAAAACATGTTAATTCTGCCCAGGCTTTCTAAAACTTTTTTTTTTCAACGCAATGAGAGAACGCACCAATCACATGAGCTAGCCCCTGGGCCACATGGCCTACAAGGCATAGAAAAACCCTTGAGCTCTCATTCAGGCTCACCCAAACCACACTTCAAACTAAATTAATGAGCATTACAAATAACATGTTATCCTATCTTATGCTATGCTTTCTATTAACTTTAAGCAATGAGAGGCAAACACACAAACTGCCCTGAGCACATCCACCTGGGCCACATGGCCTACAAGGCCTAGTTGCTTTTATGTGCCTGACCTGCTGCTTGCCAATGATGTGCTGAGTTCTCAGTCAAAAAATCCCAGCAAAAGAGGTCATCCTGCAGGTGTCCTGGCCTGATATTCTGCCACAGGACCCCGATCAGGACCCCTGAGGCTCCACCCCCAGCCAATCCCTGGGGCTCTGGCTTGCCTTGTCATGTTACCCTACCACCCATCTTGGTGATGTCACTAGCCCCCCTTCTATCTGATCCTTCCTTCCCCCTCCCCCTTCCCTCCATCCCTTCTCTCTTTCATGCTCATTCCTGGTAGGGGCCATTAGACAACCTGGCCTGCCTTTTATTGGCAAGCCCTATTGTGCAAGTTAACTAGAACATCTTTGTCTTTCTTTTCAAACTTTTCCGATAGTGGTAGTTGAGGTTCTGATTTGTTCCTACTAAGTAACGTTGTCTTGTAGCTTGGAAATGAAGTTCGAACTGCAAGCGCTTCATGCATAAGTTTACTAACATAATCTGTTGGTATACAAAAACTAAAAAAAACACAAAATCTGTTGGAATACAAAAATACTAACAAAAGATTATTGTGCGTAGTGTTTGACATTATTCTACAGTTATACCATTCATATATTGGCTTTTAAAACTTTCAAACACATAAATTCACACTGCACATGATGGCAATTCTAATAGAAACCCCTCCTCCCTTCTCCCTTGCACACATATAAACATTGGTCATTTAGTATAGGAAGTTGGAATAAATCCTACTATACTATGCTAACAGATGATAGTTACATAATTTTTGCAATCAGTTCTGTATTACTTGCCTCACCGGAAATATGTGAAATATGCAAGTATGTCAATTTAAAAAAAATAAATGTTTTACTATGTTAAGAAATTGTATGACCTTGTGTTATTCCATGGTTTGGTTCCTTTCCACTCTGCAATCCATGATGACTGAATGTTATATTTTTTAACCATCCTGCAAACCTGTGTTTTAAAAAAAAAAATTAAATTACATAAACAAAAAAAAAGTACATACCGTATGTGGCATGCACGTTAGCCTTCTTGACCACAGATTCACCAGTTCAAAACTTTGGAAATGAAACGGCCCATCTTTTCTTGCCATCCTTTGTCTCAGACTGTGAGCAGGCCAAATTCTCATTAAAGTGTAGCGCTGCAATGAGTAACCTAAATAATGCGATACGACAGTCTTATAGAATGGGTAATGTGAGTAAAGCTGTTAGAGTATCTGAAAACTAAGTTGAAAAAAAATACCTGGCATGCATAGATTCATAGAAGAAATGCACACTTTTAGGAGCAAAAAATTAAATTCTTTTATGATAGGACTCTAGCGCTGACGTTTGCTTAACTGGAGATAAATTCATGATACCATTACACAGGATCTTATTCGAAACTATAATTTCCATTTCGTTGTATGATTTGGTACCTGTGAATCAGAAAAGGTATTTTTAACCCAACCTGTGAATGTATAACATGAAACATAAAATAAAATTTGGATACAATCTACAGGAGGGTCAGGGAGGGTAGAAGAGGAGGAGGAGGAGGAGGAGGAGGAGGAGGAGCTCTATACATAAACGGAGGGATCATAGAAATAGAACTAAGGGTAAATGGGAAGTACTGCATAAGGAAACAAATAAACAGCAGAACAGAGAAGGTGGTCCTTACCTGATGTTAAAGTCTATGGCTTATAAATGCTCCCCGAGCAGTATTCAAAAGAGGGGATTGTGCAGCGCAATTCCCTGTGTGCCGGGGCTCAAAGATAATGTATGCATCACATTCCCAAGGGTATAGTATGGAGATTGTGGCTACAGGGGTGGATTTGGGGGAGTACCATGGGATATAAAAAATGCTAAATAATTGTTTTATTTATTTTGTTTATTATTTTGGGGACCCAGCATCACCCACATCCTGTGGTGGTTTATTGCTTTAAAACACTCACCCTTCACAATCCATTTCTTTTCATGTAATTCTTCATGTGCACATCTGTCAAATGGCTCCCCATGATTAATGTGCTGATTAGTTACATGATTGAGAATAGATTTTCACTTGGCCAATGCTAGGACACCATCACCCATGCTAGATGAACCACACCAGTAGACATGATTGCTAATTGACTTTGCCCAACATTTCAGAATCTTACAGTTCTCTCTTCAGGTTTTGTTATCTAGCTTCTTTCGTATTCCCATAGACACAAACAACATTTTAGTACTGAAAATGAATATATAAAGTTATTTCACATAACTATAATCACCTTTAGCAATGTGCCAAACATCAAACCAGAGTTTTACATCATGTTCTGATTCGCGTAGATATTTTTTGACACGTGTGTCTGTCTGTAGTAATACTTTGGATTTTGACACCATCTTCTCTGAGACTCCTGAAACCACATTTTAGGCCTTCTAACTCCATTGCATTCATTAGAGCTCTTCACTTCATTACTCTAGTAAATATCAAAAAAAAATTACATGATCTAAGAATAAGAGCTAATAAAAATCAAACAAGTGAATTATTGATTTAATATACCACTCACCTGAATAAGTTGAATATCCAACACATTAGAATACATAATATCCATTATTATATATGATCCATATATTGCGGTATGCCCTGGAGAGCAGTAACGGCCATCACCACCAAGTATTGCTCCTTCTTTCCCAATTACTGCAATCTAACTTTGTCTTTCTTTCTTCCACACAGTAACAACAGATGGAATGAGGTATGCCTTCTGCATCAAACTGTAAGTCCTCTGTGAAATGGTAGCAATATTTAATGATTTGAGGAAGTTAATCACTTTAACTGAACTGCTTCCTGTGAAGAAAATTCTACTTGCTAGCAGAAGATTACAGACAGGAAGAAATGAATTTCTAGGTTGATTTTCCCATTTCATTTGGTGATCATTGGGACACACTTGGAACATTGTAACTAAACTCCCAAACATCCTTTGAATTAAAACTTTACATTTTGCCCTGCACATAAAGCATTGCTGAAGTAGGATTAAAATAGAACTGGTAAACACGATTAATTTATTTTCTTGTACTGGGTCATCGGTATGATGCAATTCAAAGTATCTGTAATTGAAACATTCAAAACATTAAAAGCAATGGTTTATGTTCGGCACATCCAAAATGTGTTAATACTAACATTCTACTTTAGAGAACAGTAATGTCAACAATGAAATTAGTATACAGTAACTTACTTTGGTGAGTTATAATCATTTCTGACTTTTTTATTTCCTGTATGCCTGTCATTGACTTCCCAGTCTGGATCTAAAATGTCTTGTTCATCACTAGGATCCCCATCACTTTCATCTTCATCCGATACCATATGCTTATTGCCATCCAATGTACGTGAAACATCAAAAGGACACTGCACTCCAACTGATGATGTGTCCACGGTCACAGTTTCTGACTGTTTTCCTTTATTGACAGCATAATGAGTGGTCTGAGTATCTCTTGAAAATTTACTCTTGACACCATTCAGTGGGAATATATGTGGGGTCTGTGTTAATTTTGATTGCACAACCTAAGTATTACAGTCAATGGAACATAGAAATGAAAGTGTACTAATCAAGCAGTTTCATTAACATACAAACACTATTTATCATACAATATAAATGCAACAATTGAGAATGTGTCATTATGCTAATTCCTACAAAGGTAACGAATGAAATTCATACCGCATCATCAGTTTGTGTTGCAACACTACATAACATCTTAGAAGTAGATATGGTTGCTTCCTCATGAACATTTAGATTGGAGGCATGCTGATGATGATTAGTCACCAATTTTATCTTAAGTGCTTCATTTACTATCTGTGGAATAGAATTGTACTTTGTGTAAAGGCAACAAATTAATATCATAATGAAATCTTACACAATAAAATTGTATTTATTTTTTTAGTGATTCGGAAAGGACCTTTGAGCACAAGCTCTTTTACAAAGGTTCCACGTCATAGATTGCAAAACACAGTACAATAGGAGAAAGCAAAGGTACGTCATAATGAATGATATAGCTTGGATTCAGAACTTACAGAAGGTACAAGTTAAATAACTAGAAAAGCAATTTGTGTGAGTGGGAGGTGAATAAGCAGCCACAAAGTGCCTTGTCAGTAGTTCAGAGAGACGGGGATAGCTGGCAGTGGGGTGAAGAAAGGAAGTATGAGGTAGAGGTATGTACTGAGGTGGAGGTGAAGGGTGGGGGAAGAAGGGCAATAAGATATAGGGAGAAACAGTGGGGTGAGGGGAGGCTGAGCAGAGAGGACATGCTAGAGTAAAGTAGTGGGGTGTGAGGGGGCATGGTCAGGCAGCCTACATTAGTAGTGACTGTTAAGGAAACTCACAGGGCTGTGAGTAGGGAGAGGGGGTGGCATTTGATATATGCTATATCAAATGCAATCTAACTTTACTAGTACAAAATCATCCATTTCTGAAAGAATATTAAACAATTGCTATTGTATACAGTAAATAAATACTGATTAGAAAATTGGCTTTTTATTTTCTGGGCTCTGATTGGCTGGTACCCCTGCCAGGGGGTTACGTTAACTTTCAAAAGAGGCCCAGAAAATAAGAAGAACCAGACCAAACTGCCACTTTACACAGGCAGATATCATCATGCTCACCTTGCGTTGTCATTGGCCCAAAGTACCACACTATTTTGAAATCGCCGCCATTTCCTTTTCTGTCGCTTAGCGAGAGACACTGACTACCAAAGGCAAGTTGGGGGGAGGGGGGTATAACAAACTTAGCACAGTGGCAGAAGGGGAGAAGAAAAACACACAGAGAAACACAAAAAAACATAACAGCAAAAATTAAAAAAACAACATGTCTTTAAAGCCCAAAGAGTGAGTCTGGTATATGTGTGTGTTGGTGTGTGTGTGTGTGTGTGTGTGTGTGTGTGTGTGTGTGTTTGTGTAACCATGACAACCAGGTCAAAAACCTAAAAGTACAGAAGTTTTGGTAAGACAAAATTCCCTAGGCTTAATGAAAAACAGCATTCAAATGCAGGCGCAAGAACTATTTTATTACACAAATGTCAAACAACTGAGTGTATTTAGATTTTTAATTTTTTTTATGAACATACAATATTCAGTTGCCCATTTTCTAAACGCAATAATACCCAACAGGTTGGGCAGTATGGGCAATACTGGACCTTCCAATGGCTACAAGGCCCTCCACCTGCAGTGTCATGCCTAATTATGCCCCTGGGCGGTCCGGTATTGCCCAATACTGCCCATCCTGTCGGGTATTATTGATTGCTTAACACACTGAAGTAGCACAGTGCCCACCTTGCCCCTTAACTGATTAAAACACTTCATTTTCATTTGAAATTGTCACCATTTTTTACTGTCGTTTAGCAACAGCCTCCCCACATTCAGTCTGTTGATCTCCAAATGAACACGCTCCCTGAAGGCACCATTCTTTTGCACAACGTTAACACCACCAATGCAATGACCTTTCCTTTAGCGTAGCACTCCCCTCAGCTCTCTGTCTCTTTCAAAAATTAAAAAATGACTGTAAAGAAATGAAATCAATTCTGTGCAAGTAAATTCAATCTGCTGCCGACCGCGCTCACACTCTGTCTTTCCTTTTGGTTAGGATTGCTATGGAATTAGATAATGTGTCTCACACAACACACACACACACACACACACACACACAACACACTTTTATTACATGGGGGAGTAAATGAAATAAAAATTAAACACCACTTAGATTAAATTAATATGATTCTTTCTGTTTTCAGTAGTTATTCAGATTATCTTGATCATGTTAAATTCTCCATATACAAGACATAAAATAAAGATATTTCCATACAATAACATTCATAATTGACTGACTTCCTTTGGAGATCATAGTTCACTAATCTTTAAAATACATGTGCGAAAATGAAGGGATGGTTGATCTGCTTGCTGCCACAGCAAGTTTTTTTTTTCTATTTTATCCCTCACTATTGCTGTGGTGGAACACATTGACATGTGTATGTGTAGCTGTATGCATATATGGGGAGGGTGGGCTACGTTACCCACTCTTCTGTTGGCGCCACAGTCCTATCTTTCACTCATCCTGCTACATGGGGTAAGTCATGCAGAAGCCCCACTAAATCTCACCTGGATCTGTATTCAATTGAGTTTAGATGTTCAATAGGTGACCTATAGTATGTTGCATATATAATGCGATGCATTAAGCCCTCTTAATGAAGATAAGTGAGATTAGTGATAAATAATTTCACAGTTAATGTTAGAACCCATGGTCAAACACTATTATATTACAAACATAAAAAAATAGAAACATGGACTTTGATGTCAGATAAGGACCACTTGGTCCACCCTGTCTGCCCATTTCCCTACCTATTAGATAATCTGCAGAACCTAGTTAACCCACCGCCTACTTCTTCCTACCCCCCACCAGAAGTGCCTTACGTCTGTCCCATGTATTCTTGAATTTCCCCACTGTTTTTGACCCCACAACCTCCTCAGGAAGGCCGTTCCATGTGTCCACCGCCCTCTTTGTGAAAAAATACTTCCTCACATTATCCCTGAGCTATCCCCCCCCTCTATCTTCAAATTGTGTCCCTTTGTTCTTGCACATCTCTTTTTCTGGAAGATGCTACCCTCTTGGACCTTGTTGATTCCCTTGAGGGACTTAACATTTTCTATCATGACCCCCCTTCTCCCTCCTTTTCTCGAGGGTATACATATTAAGCTCTGTTAGTCTCTCCTCGGATGGCTTCTGTTGCAGAACCTGCACCATTTTAGTTGCCCTACTCTGGACTGCCACCATCCTGCCTATGTCCTTGCGGTGATGGGGTCTACAGAACTGGATACAATATTCTAGATGGGGTCTCACTAACTGTCTGTACAGAGGGATATTAACTTCTGTTTTCTACCCCACTTGTGTATCAATCCTGTTGCAGATCTTTGTGTCGTCTGCAAAGAGACATACTTTTCCTTCCAATCCCTCTGCATTAAAAAGGATTGGACCCAGTACTGAACCCTGCAGTACCCCAAATAGTAACCACCCTTTCTTCAGAGTGGAATTCATTTACTTTTACCTTCTTAAACCACCACTATTAAACCAAACTCACCTCTAGTTTTCATCTCTTCTCAACTGATTTGTTTATTGCATGTCTCTTAACAGCTATTCCTGGAACAATTGTATCTTCTTCTTGTTTATTTTCAGGTTGAATTAAAATTGATTCATATCCATTGACAGACTGTAATGTGAAATGACCTCCACAGAACACAGTTGGCTCAGCAATCATTTTGAGACATTTCTGTCCAGGCTGGAAACCAATACTATGTAATAGAAATGGATCCAGCAAGTACTGATCATCAGTAAAATGATCAGAGCAAAGAACACTGTGTTTTGTAGGCTGCCAGTTGTCTCTCTTCATTGCTAATACCCATTCCTGTCATCTACTTGGTTCCTTCGGAAATTTGTAAAAACTTCGACCAGAACCTACTCCATTCCTGCATCCTAATTTTGTGCAATATGACATGTTAATAATATTAGATTGTTTGAAAAGTGCCTACAAGACAAAATGTATGAAATAAAATTATGCAGTGTACCACAATGACAACAGAAATATGAAAAACGCATACAACAGTAGTATATCAATGTGTATGTTTTATAACAAGAATACAGTAACTATGTGATAGGATGACAAGCATGAAGAGGGATGTGAGCATGCCACTATAAAACACCATGCTCAGCCCACACCTGGACTAATGGGACCAAAATCTGGGGTCCATACTTGCAGGGGGGCAATGACAGGCTGTAAAGGGTCCAGACATGGGTAACCAAAATGTTGAATGGTCAGCAGGTGAAGTCATATGAAGAGAGACTGGGTGAGCTGGGTCTGTACACAAGGGAGGAGAGGACGGAAAGTATGTAAGGTTGAAACATTTTAATACTTGTAGGTCATAAACAGGGTAAGGGTTGACAAAATCTTCAGACTAAGTGAGAAAAATTCCACTATGTGGCATGCATGCAAAATGGAGATGGGCAATATTCAGATGTGACAGCAGAGGGAAATTCTGTATTGAGAGTGTAGTGGGTCCATGAAACATACTGCTTGGGATGGATGTTGAGGATATATACAGTGGATAACTACAAAATATATTTAGATATATACTAACATACTAAAATGCCAGCAGAATAGGCCTCATGGTCTATCAAGTTTGCTTAAGATTCAGCGCCCGTGTCTGGCACTGTTTACACCCTCCTCACCCCCCTCACCCAGGATCTCCCCCTCCCAAAGTCTCCCCCCACCCATGGTCAACATTACTCAGCTTTACCATTCCCCTGTACTTGCCCCAGCCTCTCTTGAAACCCTCCACATTAACCACCCCCACCAGCTCCTCAGGAAGTGCATTTCACGGTTCCACCACCCTCTTTATGAACTAATACATCCTTCTCTCCCATGAATCCCCCCACATCCAGCCTTCAACTGTGCCCCCTTTGAGACCCTCCCTCTTCCTGCAGAAAAATCCTATTTGGGCTTACCCTATTTGTAAGCAATAAGACATGGCTGGGTGTTGGCAGTACTGAGATACCCACACACTCAGAGGCGTAGTTGGGCATGAAACTGCAAGTTGAGTGCCTTCAGCCTCTGGGTGTGTGGGTATCTCAGTACTACCAACACCCAGCCATGTCTAATTGCTTATGTAGAATGCTCCACACACACACACACACACACACACACACTGGTGACATGGAACACATGAATTCAACATTCTTCAGAGCTCAACTGGCATACAAACACAGACACATACATAGGCCTGAAGTGGAGCCAGAATCTCAGTTTTATCTGTTGCCAGGTAAGGAGCAGGGAGTTCTCTGGCAAACTGGTTGAGGTAGGTGGGGGATTTTTCATGGTCATTAAAGAAACACCAGCAATGGAAACCGTGAATAGTACTTAATTTTTTAAATTTGTGTATGTGTGTGTGTGTGTGTGGGGGGTGCTCATGAGTGTAAATAACATTAAATAATTTACTTACTTTAATTTAATGGATTTTTATTTTTAGGGCCTAGTTGGAGTTTTTTTATATATGAGTAAAGGATATAGCCATGTTTGAGACAAAAACTAGGAACTAGGTAGCTTATGAATTCTGTGAGTCACCCTGGCTGGCAGGGACTTGCTTTAGCAAGTGGTGGTACTCTCTTACTGCAATGGCTAGAACCAAGTCTCAGCCAATCAGGACACAGGGATTTCTTTCACTATTTTATATACACATTTAAGATACTTGAAGACCTCTATCGTGTCCCCCGTCCATCCTCTCTTCCAGTGCATACTGGTTGAGCTCATCAAGCTTCTCCTCATATAACCCATCACCAAGCCCCCGTATCATTTAATTGCCCTCCTCTAAACCCTATCCAGGAGTGCAATGTCCTTTTTTAAGTGCGAACACCAAAACTACATGCAGTATTCAAGGTGTGGTCTGACCAGTCCATTATACAGGGGGAGAATCACTTCCCTTCTTATTGAGGTTATCCCCCAAGGGGATGCAATCCAGCATCTTATTTGCCCTGTGTCTGCTGCCACCCCCAGAACCTGCTCCCAACTCAAAAACTGCAGTATATCACCCTACCCAGGGTGTATACATGGCCTGGTTTCTTCAGCCCCAGATGAAGAGCCCTGCATTTCCCTGTGTTAACTTTTAGCCTCCTGTTATGGGCCCACCTCTCCAAATAAATGGCCATAACAAGCTGAGGTCAGGATGAGACTGGAGGGTGAAGGTCTTTTTGTGGGTAGGGTGGGTGGGTTCAGGCAGAAGAGATGGGCTGTGTTGTCCTTCTCAGTGGAAAATTCCAATTATTTCTAATAATCAGTAATTAAGTGTATTATCAGGACAGAAGTAAATGACTGGAAATGATACATCATATTATCATAATTAGGGACATGTCTGAAGCAACAAGTGAATGGGTGTGGTGGTTATCAGATGTTCCTATATATGAAATAAGAAATTAATGGATGGCATTTGAGGCATTTATCCTTGAGAGGTGGGAATATGCATCTAAAATTAAGAAAATACAACAATGTTATCTGACCGTGGTAACCAGATAAGAGCATAACTATAAATAGCATCAAAGCCTGAAATACATGAGAAAATTCATGCTATGTGAAATGGACTAAATGTATAGATTTTACCATTTTTATGTAATTGCGATCCTTGACATTCTGTCACAACAACACTGCCTATTGACTGTTATTCAAATCCAGTGTATAGCAAAACTTGAAGACTAAATGGGTAGGATGGACTTAAGAACCTACACAGAATGTAATGGCTTTTATCTCATGACTCTAAATGTAGCCGTTGTATCATGTATGCTGAAGGGTCAGGATCAATCAAATTTAAGGAGTCCACAACTGAAGTTTAAAACCATTTATAAAATCGGCTGTATTGCACATACATAGTTGCCCCAACATTTTTTTTATGAGAAATGTCAGCTACTGTAATAAATAAGAATGCATATTACATTTAATTGCCTTGAAACAGTACATAAATTAAAGGCAGGAACATTTTTGAAAGCAAGTGTTGTATACATCTTTAAACAAATAAAAAAATATGCATGAAAAATGTTTTGTAGTGTACATAAACAGGCATAATTTTTATGGTTCAATTACAACACAACTGTTTTAAAGTACAGAGTTGTCACACCTAATTTTATTTTAGGTTACAAAAAAATACGGGAGAGTGGAAGGGGAGGAGGGGTGTAAGGATCACCAAGTTTTAATGCTAATTGCAACACTCCCAAAAATACACCAGCACTAAATTCGGAACCTTATTAAATTACTGCCTTCTTCATTCAGTTGCTTAATCCCTCAATCACTCCCTTCACAAATCAATCACTGCATTGTTCACTTCATCAATCACTCACTTACTGCCTCACTCAGTCACTCCCTCAATCCGTCACCCCCCACTGCATCTACTGGCATCCATACAACATCACTTGCTCCCTCCATCCCTCAATCCTTCACTGTATCACTGACTCACCTCCATTCCTCATTTCCTTATAAGTTGAATCACTCGCTAACTCACTTACACCATTACCCAGTCACTTGATTATTCCCTCCCTATTAGTGGTGCTAGGTGTCTTATCTCTTGACTAGATAAGTAGATAGATTCTGTACGTGTCTGTGTGGCTGGAACTCAAACCCTGATCTTCCACATGGCAGCAAAACACGCTGACACCACAATGTTGGGTCAGTCCTAGCAACCAAATGTTTTAATTTCAACAAGAAGTTATGTTTTATATATTTACTTTACTTGGGATGATTGATTTGTAAAATGTGTGATACAGCTGCATGTGTACGTCTGGTTCCAAGACCCTGACTATGCAGCCAGGAGGAGACAAGTATCCCTTCACACTGGATCCTGATTATTTTAATTTGAATTCATTTACTGCCTTTCATAGCCTGCATTTTTGCTAGCATGGCATGCATGTTCATACATTTATCAGAGATTTATTTAGCTGTAAAGACAGATGGTATATTGGAGATTTAACTGGATATGAATGTCCCATTTTGTTCTGCCAAGAACCAGACATTGCAATTGCAGAGAGAGAGAGAGAGAGAGAGGGAGAGAGAGTGCTATATTAGTTCCACATGTGCAGGTTAGTGACCCCAGACCGCATCTGGGAATAGAAGGTTACAGTGCGACCAGCTTGGCTGATGCTTGCATTGCTGGCTTAGGATGACATCTATAGGTCAGAATGTACAACCAAACACAAGAGAAAATCCTGAAACATGCTGACTACATGGGACCAAGGATGCTCAAAATTACTTGAAGAGAAGCAGGTGTAATTTGGAATGCACCTGGGCTGCCAACCCCTTTTTGAGGTGCCATATTAAATTTGGGGGTGGGAGAGAGGTACAACTTGAAATGGCATGTTTTTTAATTTTACACTGTTTATGCAGTGAGCAGAAGGGCTTACTAATCTCGACTCCACTCTTCAGCACTATCACCAACATCTCTCAACTGTTCCTCATTTTCAGAGACATCTCTGATTTTGCCTCAAAAATGTCTACTGTTTGTCCTAAATTTGGCATTTCTGTCACTGAAGAGTAAGTAATTAAATAATAAAATAATATCAGCCATTGGGGTTAACAGTCCAGTTCTCATGAGAAAATGCTATTCAGACTAAAGATATTATGCACAGCTTAGGGAGCAGACATAACTATTTTGGATGGTCAACTGTCCCTGTATTTTTTTATAATTATTATTAACACCTTGTCCCTTACTTGTAAGGCAGGAGGTTGAGAGGTATGCCACTGCCCCCATTAGCAAGCAAACAAACATAAGTATTTTCTGGAAAAATTGTGTGTGTGGAGGGGGGGAGGGGGGCAGTGCAGTGCAGTGCTGATGCATCAAAAGTGCAACACTGCAGGTGACCCTGACTAGAGTGAGTGAGTGATCATGGGTCCTCCTGTTTCCAGGGTGGGTTAATGGTGAATGAATTACAAAGGTAAGGTATTGGCTGTCCAACAGCACACTGTTACACGGTACTGACTTGCAGCCATCCCAGAGAACAGGATTTGGCCTTCATTCTCAGCGGTTGGGAGTGAAGACCTCTAGGGCACACAGCTAGAAGGGGATCAGGTGGGGGGAGGAGGTCATATGGGTGAAACTGGGTAAGAAAAATAGAAATTAATGACAAGAAGCAACTAGGCAGCACTGTCATGAAACAGTTGGTCTGTCAGAACACTGTTTTGCAGTCTGAATGGCAAAAATATCTGCTTTTCGAGGAACTGTTAGCCTGATGATAGATTTATGTGGCCAGTGCTGGCTGACTGTATTCCTCATCACTCTGGCAACGAAAAAAAATAGAAATAACATAGCCTGGATACATAAACACTCCATCGCATAAACACTGCCCTTATTTTCTCATGCATGGGTAATGATATTATCATATATTTTCACATCCTAACACATGATCATTTTGCTCGGACTGTAACTAGAAAACCAGCCATTGTATTTTTTTACATCACTGATTGAGATGCTACTGACATTCTGATCTAATTCAAACACAGCCTGATGTTTACCTAAAAGTTGCAGGTACGATGTTTCATTCACTAAATTTCAAAGCGTGAACCATTAAAGTAACATAAATGTGCAGTAGAAAAGATCGCAGACAACGTAAAATCAGTTGGGAGAAAGACAGCGCAGCAACACTTATAGGCAATTGATTCACTCAAGCACGTGCTCTCTCACTGAACTGTTACATACTGCTTGTGCCAATAAAGACATTAAAAAAAAATAAAAAAAATTAAAGACAGTTCACGTAATGACTGCTGTGACATCTAAGTGGTCAGCGTTCATGGAGACAAGCCAGGCACAGTGATGGAAACGAGAAGTGCAAGCTGTATTTTTTAAAAGTGGCTACCACTGATTCAGTGTAAAATACACACTGGACAACATTGGTAACAGTTTAAAATTTCGATCTTTATTCAGGAAAACATAACATAACATATTTTAGCAACAATTCATTTAACATATTTGCCAATGATCTTTAAGATTGACTCAATTTAAAGTATTACATAATAGATATTTTACTCCAGCCAAACATTTTAAGTTTGGGTTGATTCTCTCTGGCGTCTGCAACAAATATGGACTAGGTGAAGGCACCCTCTTACATATGTTTTGGGAATGCCCACTCATCAAATCTTTCCAGTCTGTCATCAGGTCACATTTAGACAATTCACTGGATATTGGTCAGGGTTGGAAATTGGAGTGTTGTGTCCTGGGAGACTTTAGTGGATATCTCCATTATTGCTCTATCAGCCAAAAAAGTTATCCTAAAACACTGTAAAGATGAAGATATTTCCTCATTTATTGAATGGAGACATGGGGCCAGATATTCAAAACTTTGCCCCGGGGCCAAGTTAGCACTGCCCAGTAGGCAAACTTAGCCCAGAGCACAAAGCAAGCTATATTGAAAAGGAAATAGCCTAGTACAAAACCAGCTGAATATAGCAAGCAAAGGAAGCTGGGCAAACAGGGCCAGGAGTGCAGGGCAAAGATAGCCTGGGAATAAGACAGCACTGAATATAGCAACAGGGAAGTGTGCTACTGCAGCTCATTAGACCTTGGAGAAAGCCTGTGTTGCAGGTGGAGAACATTGTGTGTGATTGCACAGCGATGTCTCACATCTACTGCAAACAACAATGTAAGCCACACACTGCACAACTGTGCTATGCTGAAGTGAGGTTTGACCAGGGCTAACCTGATTGCACAGTGCTAACACATTAGCCCGGGGCAAACAGGTTAGCCCGGGGCAAACAGGAGCTATATTCAAAGCTCCCATGCAAATGAGCCTACTTAGGTAATCTGTGGGCAAACAGGTATATTTGCATCTCATTAACTGCTGCTTAGCATACATTACCATGCAGTTTGCTCAGTGCTACTGCATGGAGCACAAAACTCTCCCTTTTGATCGTAATGGAAGTACAGGCGGGACGCTGCAGGCCAAGGCATGCCCACAGCATCCCCTGTTGGTCAGAATGTAAGTACAGGCTGGAAGAAGCAGGAACTGTGTGCCAGCAGGCACAGTCAGTACATATAGTGCACCCATGCATCTGTGCAAGCATAACCTGTATATGTGTACACACATATACATATATATATATATATATATATATATATATACAAAAACTGCGTTAATGCATCATTTAAAGGTTAAAACTATTTAGGGTTGCCCTCCCCATGGACCACAATCATCCCAAGATTGACAGATGACAGGTGTGTCATTGGAGCTGTGAGGTCTAAATGTTGCCCCATTCCTTGTGTAATCATATTGAGAAGCAACAGTGAACAAGAATAGGGCAACAGTTAGGTCTCACAATCCCAATGACACACCCTGTAATCTGTCAATTTTGGGATGATTGTCGGGTCCATGAGGGGGGGACTTTTTGTGTTTTAACCCTAAATGATGCATTAATGCAGTTTTTTGCATAGAATTTCCTTACTTTTTGAGAAAGAATAGAAAACTAAGAACTTGCAGAAATTGGTGGGAGCATGGGCCCTTTGGGCCCTGTGCTCCAACCAACTTGTAAACATGTCTCTACCATCAACACCCTCCAAATTTCAATGTAAAAGACCAAACCGTGTTTGGGATATAACATGTTAAAGTTTGAGATTTTCATTCGTTGAAGTTGCAGAATTCCGCACCTGTTGACATTTTATAGACACAACGACTGAAAAGTACATCCATGACACTAAAGCTAGGTACCCTATCAATTTCAAGGCACCACCTCAATGCAATATACTATCTGCAAAATGTAAATTGTGTCATGCAATATCGCCGCACAAAATATTTTCTCTGACACGTAAACACCGTAATTCACATGTACAGGACAAGCCGACAACACTTTCTAAATTTCAAGTAAAAAAGACCAAACCGTTTCTGAGATATTTAAACTTTAAGATTGTGAAAATTGGCCTATCTATTCCATTATAAAATCTGGCCATCTTGTCCCTCCCTCATGGTCAAAGATGGCGATCAAAGAATCTCGCGATCAAAGAATTTGCAGGCTCGCAATCAAAGAATTTGCAGGCTCATGATCAAAGAATAAAAAAGGGTGAAACTCAACCCTTAGGCAGAATTACATGAAACTACTGCCATGCCTCAATAGAACAAAGCCCCCTGAGAAAAACCCACCCTCATTTGTGTTCCTAGGCCACCCCTGGGCTGAGAAATTTGAATTTTTCAAAGGGCCATCTCGTCCCTTGCTCATGATGCAAGATCGCAATCAAAGAATCTCGTGATAAAAACATTTGCAGGCTTGTGATCAAAGAACTTTCAGGCTCACGATCAAAAAATAAAAAATGATGAAACTCGCGTTTTGTGCAGCATTACATGAAACCACCACCATGCCTCAATAGAATGAAGCCTCCTGAGCAAAACCCACCCTCATTTGTGTTCCTAGGCCACCCCTGAGCTGAGAAAATTGTATTTTTACCTCATGATGCAAGATCGCGATCAAAGAATTTTCCGAACAAAGAATTTGCAGGCTCGCGAACAAAGATCGTTAGCGAGTCACGATCAAAGAATTTAAAACATTATAACTCTATTTTGTGACCATTTTAGGTGAAACCAAAGGCATGGGTCGATATATGGAAGCCCCCTGAGTAAAACCCATACAGGTTTTACTTCAGGAGTGACCCCTTAGCCGAGATATTTGATGTTTTGTGACGGAATTTAAAAAACAAGATAGTGGACCTCGCGATCAAAGAATTCTCAGGGACAAAGATTCTTTGACTGCAAGGCTGCAAATTCTTTGACCACCAGGTGGGTCGAGATGACCCAAACCCCATTCTTTGTTTGCAAAACAGCCATATAAATGTTCCCATTGACTTATAATGGGAGCTTAAAAGTGGCATAACTTTTGAATGCCTTAATATTTTTTCAACAAAAGAAAAGCGGCATATTTGGGCAGCCAAGCTCTTTCAGATGAGCTATTTCACAGAGGGGCACACCACACGATGGCCATGCAGGGCCATGGACAAAATCCCTAAAACTGCCTCCAAAACTGGATAATTTTGCATTTTTCAGCATTTTCGTGTGTAAAGACCGTAAGTCCGACCAAAACAAAATTTGGAAAATCAAAAGATTTACCATACCCCACTCCACATACCAAATTTCAGGCAAATCTGTTTGACGGGTCCAAAGTTATTAACATGCAAAATTTTGACTTTAATGTAGAAGTGCCTTCATAACCCTAAATATAGTGGTGCAACCCACCACTATAATATATATATATATATATATATATATATATATATATATATATATACTCACAAATAAATAGTTAAACACAAACACACTGCCTGTGGCCACTGTGGCCATACATGCCCTGGAGGATGCCTTCCCCTCCAACAACATAGGTGCCCCACTGCAGTAGTGGGTGAATTACAGTGGGGAACTCAATGCACGGGACATGCATAAGATGAACCTGGTGGGGTTGGGGGGCCATAGGCCATAGGTTTACTAGGAAATGCAGCATATCCATTAGATAGGGAACAGGGAAGATTGGCTGGGCTGGGCAATTCCTTCCCTGCCATTATGGTCCCTGTGCCCATGTGTGCCTGTTACACACCCTGGCATACCCCTCAGCTCTTGTGTCACTGAAAAGAGGGACATGGACATATTTAGACACTTAAGATGAGGGACAGGGTGGTTTCAAGGGGTAAAATGAGGGATGACCCTCATAAACAGGGATAGTTGAGTGGTATGCACCCTGGTAGGCTAGTGTCTCTACCCCACCCCCCCAGTACAGTCCACGCCCACCCGAGCATGGTCCCTGACCCCTGGTAGCCCCGACAATCAAAGAAATACCTGGTGATCTAGTGGTCCCCCCAACCCCCCAGCACAATCCTTGACCCCCAGAGCAAATAATAATTAAGATAATTTCCCTGGTAGTTTGGTGGTCCCCCCACACCCAAGCATGTATCCCAACCCCTGTTGCACATAATAAAATATTATTTTCCCTGGTAGTCTAGTGGTCCCCCCACCCCCAAGTTCATATCCCGACCCCGTTGCACATATAAAAACACTTATTTCCCTGGTAGTCCAGTGATCCCCCAATCCCCAAGCACGTATCCTGACCCCCGTTGCAAATAAATATAAAATCCTTTCCCTGGTAGTCTAGCAGTCCCCCCACCTGGAAGTGACAGCCCACTTATCCCAATAAAGTCCAAGAACAGAGCTGGCGACCGGCTCAGCCCTCCTCTCACCACCACAGCAGGCCGCCGACTGACATAGGAAGAAGTGCTCATTTTTTATAAAAGCTTGAAAAGCTGAAATTCAAGCCCCTGTGTCATGATTAGTGTTTCCTGAAAATTTCATGCTGTTTGGTTTTGTAGTTTTCTTTAAATCAGTATTTGTTAACTTGCTCTACAGTGGCTGAAAACAGTGAAGTTATTTGTGTCCTCTCAGTCAAACTTGGAGTGCGATGACATCATTTTGGAGTAGCTTGCTGTTTCCCAATCAGAGCAGTAGTTTGTAGAGTTAATGGTTTGCTGAGCTCTCCCAAGTTTCTTACAAACCCAGTCTCTGGCTTGTGTTTAGATAGATCAGCTTAAAATGTATCATTATCTTCTCATAAAAAAGCAATCATTTTAATTTCAATGCTGAATTAAAGTCGTGGAAATCTTTCTCTGTGAGAAATCAGCATCTCTGTATCACAGCTCTCAGTTCTTTCTAATCAAAACTCATATTTTTTTCTAACTATATAACACAGAGCTATTAAATGAATATAAAATAAATCTAAATTTTGTTTATTCACAGAAAGTTTGTCTTTGATGTAGCCTTCATAAATACATTCATGTAAGGTAATTTTTTTTCATGTCAGATTGACAAACAATACATGTGCTTGAAAAACTGTAGCAGAGTGTGACAGGCACCTGTCAGAACTTATAAATTTCAGTTCTTTGTTGGTTTCTGTGTGAAAATACATCATGTTAGGTATAACTAGAAACACTATGTGGCATCCTGATGCACTGTGTCTCTGCCCCACAGTTGAGGCAGCTGCATTCTATTGCCACTAGTCCCTGCCCCACACACCCCCTGCCTTCTGCTCCACATTTGAGGTTGCTGCATCCTGCTGCCCACCGTCTTCTCCCACACAGTCAAGAATTGTGCACCCTGCTACCTCCATCCCCTGCCTAAAGAATCAGGGCTGCTGTACCCTGCTGCCCCCTGCCCAAACAGTTGGGGTTGCTGCCTCCTGCTGCCCTCTGTCCCCCACACTCACAGTTAGGGAAGCTGCACCTGTTGCCCCTTGTTCCTGTCTCCACAGTCAGGGCTGCTGTGCTGTGCTAAGCCCTAGAGTGCCAGGTTTCCTGCCTCCACAGCTGGGGCTGCTGCACCATGCTGCCCTAGCACCAGAGGTGGGGCTTTTGCTGCATCCTGCTACCCACTTCCATTGCTCCAAATGGTCAGGGCTGCTGCACCATGTGTACCCCATCTCACAGTCAGGGCTGCTGTACCCAGATGCCCCATGTGTTCTACCCCACAGTTGAGGCTTCTGCACCATGCTGTCTTCTATCCCCTGTCACTACTGACAGGGCTACTGTACCCTGCTCCTTTCTACACAGTTGGGGTTGCTGTGGCCTGCTGTGCCCTAGAGCCCCATGCCTCTACAATTACGGCTGCTGCACCATGCTCCACTTGCCACAAGATTCAGGGCATTTGCTGAACCCTGTTGCATGCTCCCACAGTTGAGGCAGTTGCACCCTGCTGTTGCACCCTGCTGTCCCCCTGCCACCAGAGTCAATCAGGTGCAGCATCCCTAACTGTGAGGGTGGGGGGAGAGAGGGCAGCAGTGTGCAGTAACCTCAATTGTTTGGGCAGGGGGCAGCAGGGTGCAGTAGTCCTGATTCTTTAGGCAGAGGATAGAGGCAGCAGGGTGCATAATCCCTGACTGCATGGGACAAGACTGTGGGCAGGAGAGTGCAGCAGCCTCAAATGTGGATCAGAAGGCAGGGGGCTTGTGGGGCAGGGACTGGTAGCAGTAGACTGTAGCTGCCTCAACTGTGGGGCAGAGACATGGTGCATCGGGATGCCACATAGTGTTTTTAGTTATTCACGTACATGATGTATTTTCACACAGAAACCACAAAAGATCTGAAATGTGTGAGTTCTGACAGTACATGTGCTTGAAATACTGTAGCAGAGTGTGACAAGCACCTGTTTGTTAATCTGACATGAAAAAAAAATGCTCTTACATAATTGTATTTATGAAGGCTTCATCTAAGACAAACTTTCTGTGAATGAACAAAATTTAGATTTATTTTATATTCATTAAACAGCCCTGTATTATATAGTTAGAAAAAAATTAAGGTTTGATTAGAAAGAACAGTGCTGTGATACAGACAAGCTGATTTCTCATAGAAAAAGATTTCCAGTACTTCAATTCAGCATTGAAACTGAAATGATCAGGTTTTTAAAGGAAGAGAATAATATATTTTAAGTTGGTCTATCTAAACACAAATCAGAGACTGGGTTTGTAAGAAACCTGGAGAGCTCAGCAAACCATAAACTCTACAGAGTGCTGCTCTGATTGGGAATCAAACAGCAAGCTACTCCAAAATGATGTTATCACACTCTAAGCTTGACTGAGAGGACTGAAATCACTCCACTGTTTTCAGCCACTATAGAGCAAGTTAACAAATGCTGATTTAAAAGAAAACCACAAAACCAAACAGCATGACATTTTCAGGGAACTCTAATCATGACACAAGCACTTGAATTGCAACTTTTTAAGCTTTTAGTAAAAATATGTAAAAACCGTTTCACATCATCTCTAAGTGAAAGAGCAGGCAACCTATTGTGGTCCAAGGATAACAACTTTATCCAGTAATATACCTTTCTAGAGTATTCATAAGCTAGAGGTCCAACTAAACCAAATTTAGCATGTAAAAGCACAGCAGGTGTGGGATTGTTCAGGCCTAAAGTAACTCTGTATAACTTATTCAAGGGAGGTTTCTAAGACCTGAATATTATCATAGTCCCATATTTCTATATGCTGTAACATCTGAGCATAATATTTTGCCTTAACTGAAAGTTCCAATGCTTTTAAAACACTGTTAAAAAGTTATTTACACTCAACTGTTATTTGTAACTACACATAAAGTAATTTCATGGCATTATCAATCATAAACATATTATGCATTATGGATACAATATAATTTGCTGTTCACTGTAATGCTGTCAGATTGTTGATTTTTTTTATTTATGCCTGTTTTTTTCTTATTGTGTCATTAAATATTTGTATTGTCTTCCCAGGTCAAGCCTGTAAAAAGGCCATATGGACCAGTGCTTTTTTACATGGTCAACAAATGTTTAAATAATAAAAAAAAAATTATGTAATTTCCCCCAAACTTATAGTTGAATATTTTTGATGAGGTTGCAGTTTGTTTCAATTTTGGTAGCAATGTGCTGATATGCTTAAACCATTTCCCATTATTGGATAGGTGCAAACCTAAGTAGACATATGATTTGACAGTTCTAAGTCTTTTGGCTCCTACTTTCCAAGAAATGTTTATTTTATTTGATCCAAAGATCATAATCTGGCTCTTTGATTTGTTAATTGTAAGTTTGTACTTACTAGCATATTCATTTTGATGTCTAGCTTTCCTTGGAGACCTTTCTGTGATAATGAAAATAGTGCGATATCATCCACGTATGCTAGCACAGCACACAATTTATTTTTAATTTTGGGTGAGTCTGTTACAGAATGTTCAAGGGTGAGAAATAATTTATTGATATAAATGCAAAATAATGTAGGGGCCAAGATGCAGCCATGCCTTACACCATGATTTGTTTTAAAAGTGTCCGACAGTTGTCCAGAAATACCCAGTCTAATCTGAGCCCAAGTTTCAGAATATAGTTATTTGATAATCACAATAATATCTAAACCTGTACCCCAATCCCTCATCACCATCCATAATAAATTACATGAAATAGAAGCAAAAGCTGAACTAAAGTCTATAAATGCAGCATATAATTTTTGTTTACAAAGTCTGACATATTTTTCATAAAGATGAGTTAATATGAAACAATTATCCATGGTGCAATAGCCTAAATGAAAACTTGCTTGGTATTCCAATAAATTTCCTAGTATCTTTATCTGTTCAAATAATTTGTTTAATACTATTCTCGAATATACAGTATTTTACTACAATTATCAAGGAGGGAGATTGGAACGTACATACAGGGATCAAATTTATCACCTTTCTTATGAACTGATATTATTGTGGCACCTTTCCAGGATTTCAGGAAATCCAGTTTAGTCACATGATGATTAAGAATTAGTGTGAGAATTGTTGCCCAAAGGGAAGGAGAGACCTGGAACACTTCTGCAGGAATTGAATCAGGATCTGGCGCTTTGTTCTTTTTCATAGATACTATTGTCAGATAAACTTCTGCATGTGTGCAAAATATGGATTATGACATATCAAGTACTTGAAAGGGATAAATAAGGTTGATAAGGAGAATCTATTTAAACAGAGTGGCAACCATAACATGAGGGGCACAGTCTTAAGCTGGAGGGTGGGAGGTTTAGGAGGGAGGTCAGGAACCACTTCTTCACAGAGTGGGTGGTGAACACTTGGAATGTGCTACCAGAAGAGGTAATCTTGTTGAAGACAGTGGGAAGCTTTAAGAGAGGCTGGGATAGGCATAGGTGGAAGGTAAGGATCATGGGTAGGGAGGATGGGAGGAGTAAGGAGGGAGGAAGAGACATTAGCGCAAGCTGTGGACCCTGCAATATGAATAGATTTGATAGACCAAATGGCATTCTGCTGGCTCCTTCGTATGTTCGTATGTATGTTCGTATCAACAGCTATTGAAAACAAATCCATCTGGTCATTTAAATCAAAGAATATTTCAATATAATACAATATCCAGGTATCCACTGGGATAAAAGAATCAATACTATTTCTTTGATTATTAGTGCCTTTAGCTACCATCTGCCAATAGGTCTGACAATCTTTATTCCTAATAGCTGGCAGCATTCTTTCCCATTGGGCATGTCGAAATTTTATTTGTTTATTTGTAAGCAATTTTTTATAGTTCTCCCTCACATGAGTCTGTATCTTGTACTGCCCTTTTTGTTTGTTACTTCAAATTTTCCTAATTAGCTGATTTAATTCTCTTTTGGCCTGACAGCATTCTCTGTCAAACCAAGTATTAGAGTTTTTAAAAGGCCTAGAACTCTCTGTGAGAAGTTCTGTGGTGGCTACAAAACAAGCATCTAACTGCTTTATTAGCATTGCTCCATTTTGCTTGACACAATCAGAACTTGGAAACAGCTTTTTAGCAATAAGAATGACATCCTTGCTGTGTACATGTTTCCATTTAATCTTTACATTATTTCTTATCTCTACTTCATAGTATTGGTAGTCTGTCCATTTTGCATCCAGATCTTTATAAGCCAATGCCAATAGAAAATGATCACTATTGCTCCTGGGTATTACTACACACAATTCCCATATATCCATTGTATTATTCCAAAATAAATAATCTATTACGGAGGTGCCATAAAAAATATAATGAGTGCAATTACCTTCAATATCACCTGTAATTCTGCCATTAAGTGGGGCAAGATTATATGGCATTAAAATGTTAATTAGCCTATGACCCCTTTTGTTAGTTTTAGTGTCCAGCAAGATGCTGGTAAATTTATGTGCATTGTCATGTCAAACCTCCAATTTTGAATATCTACGTCTGAGAAATCATCATATGTGCCAACTCTTGCAGTAAAGTTTCCACACATCAGGATATTTTCACATGCAGTTATGGTCTATGCTTTGTGTATAACCTCTTCTAGATCATTCCAAATCTCAGGATAAAAATACCTTGAGTTGTGGGGTGGTATATAAACATTAGTAAGACAGAACTTTAAAGTACTTAATTTTATATAAAGAGCTTGAGAAAAAGAGTTTGCAAATAATATTTCAGCTGTAACATCCTTCACAATCTTGACCCATGTTACTAAACACCCCCGAGGGTCTACCAAGCTTGAGTTGTTTTTAACCCGGGCTCTGAAAAGTACAATAACCACTATGTGTGACATCCTTCTCTGTTAAATGCCATGTTTCCTGAAGACATACTGTATATATAAGGCTTGACTCAAAAACTCTATGCACTATTTTTTGGCAAATTTTGCAATTAACCCAGCTACATTCCAGGAAATTATTACTATATTGGAGTTTAATGCATTCACTCCATCCAAGGTGCCATGATCTGAAAGTCAATTTCATTGTGAGCTCAGTGGATCAAAGCAGTTTGATACAGGAATGTTATAGTTAGTTTCAATTCTTACTACATCTTTCACTCTGTTATCCTTCAAGTCACAACCAGCGATGTTATCACTCACATTTGTAAATAAAATGTTTTCAGTGTGAGAAGCAGAGGGGAGTATATAAAGCCCCACTGCATCTAACATGGTTAAATTATCTAGAATTTTGTTATATAGAATCTCATACTTTACTGTAATTTACATTTGATCAGTTTCCATATCTTTACCATATCTGTATACTTTAAATGCTTCAGGATCTTTGATCGAGATATTTAACAGTTGTTCTAGTAAATCTGTTACTATCAATTTAAGTTTGTTTTCATTTTCATTAGTAGTTCTGCTTAGACCATAAAGAAACATTGTTCGAGACACTTGGATCTCTTCAGTTGTTTTAATAGTGCACTTTTTTTTTGCACTAGGCGAGCTGAAAATATGGCTGTCCACAATATGTACACCTGCAGGATCCAGTAATGGAGCTGTCTGCAATATTTTATCTATGTCATCTTAATCACTTATTGCAATGTCAACTTGCCCTATGTTGTTTGATGTTTTTCACCTATAAATGTTGTTAATTGTAATTTCTGACGCTGTAATTTTAAGGGCATGTGTAAACAAATGCACAGTGTTACTTAGTTTACCTGGATTTTCATTTGGCATAGCTCGTAAGCCAAATATACTAATACATCTGTTGTTTTTTTTTTCCTTATTGTAGCTGATTCAGCTGCCTCCTATTTATAAAGTCAACTGCGTATCCAAGTACCTGTAGTGATCTATTATTCAAACAGATCTGATTTGCTATTCTGGAATTAGAGCAAAATATATAAACACACCTATGGGCATCACAGTCTTTGTCATCTCAGATTTGTACAACATCATTCTCTGTGATGTCAGCACCCATAGCTTCCCTTAAAAGGTGCACACTCTGCTTTTTATTTTGACATACAGAAATTACTTGATTCCACTGATAGCTATACAGACACAAGATGGTGCAATCCAATATATCCACCAAGTCCCTGTCAGCTTCTGGAATCTGGGGGTATTAGCAACTTCATTAATATTTATTTATTTATTTATTTTTTAATTAAACAAGTTTGTATTGAAATATAACAATTCAACAAAACCATGACATAACAAAAAACAAGATATATCCTGAAAGGGGTTGTTTACAGACAGAATAATGTAACAGAGAAAATAATAACTACAAACTACTTAGAAGATCCTATGTACCCTCCATTCCCTCCCCCAACCCGCCACCCCCCCGTGGTGCAAATATTCCATATCTGTAGCCGCAGACATTGTAAATAAGATAAAGTGGCTATCGGCTAGTCAAATTATATCTTAGAGGGAATTGAGGTGTTCATGAGTACCAAGACAATTTGATCAGGACAAGTAGAGGGCATACAATTTCCCCAATTTTTTGTTAAATGAGGATTTACAGTGACGTACATCTGCAATTAGTTGTTCTGCACGAAGGGCAAAGGATAATTCATGCAACCATTCTGCATAAGAAATAGGGGCTTGATTCATCCAATGTCTAAGCACTAATTTTTTGACTGCTAGTGAGATGAAAGCCATGTGATATCTTCTCTCTTTCACAAGAATGTTGGAGAGATCCCCCAAGATGCAAATGGTGGGGGGAAAAAGGCCTTGCAGACCTAGGAGTGGGTCCAATGTTGTTTCAATTTGTTTCCACAGGGGAGACACCTTCTCACAGGCCCAGAAGATGTGTAGTAATGAGTCTTCCTCCTTATTGCATTGGAGCATATATTGGAGGGAAGGCACCCCATTTTAACCAGTTTAATTGGAGTATAATACATGTTGTTTAAAATGCAATACTGAGTTAGTCTATACCAGTCTTGAGTGAGGTAAATGTATAGATCTTTCCATAGGTGTTGCCAGTTAATGTCTACGTCAGGGAAGAAATCATACCATATCTTTGAGCCCATTGGAAAAGGGGGTTGGGGGCTTTCGAGAAGGAGCTTATATAGTATGGAGATACCATAAGGTCTGCATGTTGGACCTGTAATCTGTTGTAGAAAGTCACTCAAGTAAGAGGATTGGGGTTTCAGACCAAACGTTTTACTCAGAAGATGCCTGAGCTGAAATATTTTGAAGATATATGTTGATGGTAACCTAAGTTTAGCCAGAATCTCTTGTGAGGTTAAAATAGAGCTATGGGAGTAGCAATCTGAGACGGTGAGTTCAGGGGATATTGGAAACCAGCTTCTGGATAGTGGGGTACCTCCAATCTTGATGTTTAGGTTAGAGAGAATTGGTTGGGAAAAATTGCGAGTTGGAGACACTTGCAGATATCTACACATTTGTGAGATTACTCTTAACAAGACTCTGATTGGAGAAGAGTGTAGTGACTTTGGTATACTCTTCATCGGAGTAAAAAAATAGAAGCTGGAGACTGTTTGTGAGAAGAAAATAAGTCGGATTCAATTTGTAACCATAATGGGATATAATCTTGTTGCAGGAGAAACTGAGATAGAGATAGCCATTTTCCACATTTATATAGGTGACTGGCCCAGTAATATAGTAAAAAGTTAGTCAATCATAACCCTCCTGATTCCTTGGGTTGGCTTAGTTTAGAGTAGGATCATCTGGCAGCTTTATCTAACCAAATGAATGAAGTGATGTCTGAGTGAACTCGTTTGAAAAAAGGATAGGGGTAGCCATATATTTAGCATATTAAGCAGGTAGAAAAGTCTAGGGAGAGTGTTCATCGTAATGATGTTGATTCTGCCCCATAATGAAAGTGGGAGATTTTTCCATCGTGCTAAGTCTTGTTGGATATTTTGCCATAAATCTGATAGATTTAGCTTCCATGATAATGAGAGGTTGGAAGTGATAAAAATGCCCAAGTATTTAATAAATTGGAGGGACCATTTCATTCTAAATTTACTGAAAGCTGAACTATATGTTAGGTGATTAAGGGGGTGAATTTCAATCTTGCTTAAGTTGAGCTTATAGTTCAAGTATTTTCCAAAAGTGTTAATAATATCCATTGCAGCTGGAAGAGAGAAGACCGGATTGGAGAGGTGAAGAAGTATGTCGTCCACATAGTCCAACAGCTGCGGGGCCATGTTACCCACTGAGATACCAGTGACACGGGGGGAGGACTTCAAGCACCAAATAAGGGTTCTAAATATAGATTAAAGAGGAAAGGAGAAAGTGGACATCCTTGACGTGTACCCATATAGAGTGAGAAATTATCTGAATAAACTCCATTGCAATGTATTTTGGCAGAGGGGAAGAAGTATAGGGATTGTATCCAGTGAATAAAATTTAAGGGAAAGACCATTAGTTGTAATGTTGTCCACAAGACGTCCCAGTCTACCCTATCAAAGGCCTTCTCTGCATCTAGCGAGATTAATGCCATTGATACGGGGGAGGTTTTTGCTGTCTGACTGAGATAAGAAAGTTTACGAAGATGGTCTGATGAGGATCTACTGGATACAAACCCTACCTGACTAAGAAGATGGGACCATATTTGTTCAATTCTGATGGCAAGAATTTTGGCTAGGATTTTAATGTCACAGTTTAGTAAGGAGATTGGGTGATAACTCGACAGGGAATGACGGGGTTTGTCTGGTTTAAGAAGAAGAATAATAGAGGCCTCTAATAAGGAGGGGTCTTGGATCCCTCCAGATATCATATATTGATAGAACCATAATAAGCTAGATGCAAGGTCTATAGCAAATACTTTATAGAAGTTCGAAAGTAGGCAATCAGGGCCCAGGGCCTTGTCCATTGCTAGATTATTGATAGCTGTCTCTGCTTCCTGCAGAGAAAGATAGGAGTGGATAAGAATGTCTGTTGTGGAAGTGAGAGAGATGGTAGTGAGATAGAGTTTAAATATTTTAATAATTCCTCTTTTGGGGGGATGAACGCTGACTGTAAAGAGAAGAATAGAATTGTTGGAAAATATTCACAATATCCCTGGGATGTGTTTTAATAGAGCCATCAGGGGCACTGATTGCGGAAACATTCCTGGGCATCTCAAGTTTCCTAAGACGGAGGGCTAGAAAGTGGCCTGCTTTTTCTCCAAGTTCTATATATTTCACCTGAGTCCTTAGTATTGCAAATTCTGCTTTGTCCTGTAACAGGGAAGAATATTGGTTTCTTAATAGAAGTAGCTTTCTCAGGGAGTCAGGAGAGGAAGAGGTAGAGAGAGTTTGTTCCAGTGATCAGATTTGAGTTAGTAAAGATAAAGCTTTAGCTTCTCTTTTCTGTTTATGCATGGAAGCAAGCCTGATAAATTCTCCTGTCAAGAAGCATTTCAGAGCACACCATTCATGGTCCACTCTCGAGACCGAATTGAGATTGTTGGTAACAAATGTTTGAATCAGGGCAGGAATTCTGGAGATGACATAGTCCTCCTTTAAAAGCTGTATATTCAAATGCCAGGAAGTTTCCCTTTGGAGATTGGTGTCAAGTATTAAAGTTGCCCAAGCCACTGCATGATCTAAGAGAACTATAGGCTCTATTGCCGTGTAACTGTGTAAGAGAGAACGACTGATTAAAATGTAATCCAAGCGGGAAGAAGAAGAGTGCACCGTGGAGTAGAAGGAGAAAGTACGTGATGTTGGATTCATTAATATCCATGGGTCACATAATCCTATAGAGTCAAGGAATTCGTTTAACGCTGTTTGGGCTATTGATAGAGGTCTAAGGGGACAGTTAGATCAATCCAGATCTTGGGTGGGTGTGAGATTCCAGTCTCCTCCCAATATTATTAGGAGAGACATAAAAGGTTGTAGTTTGTTTAGTAGGTCTTGGAAGAAATCGAGGTCTCTGCCCACTGGAACATAGACACTCCCCAATACTAATTCTGTACGATCCAATAACCCCTGAACCAGTATATATCTCCTCTATGTATCTGCAATGGTCACATTCACCTAAAAGGACACTGAATGGTTCACTAAGATAGCGGTCCCCTTACTAGCCATCAATATACCAGATGCAAAGACTTGGCCAATCTCCTGTCTAAGAAAGCCATTGGCATCCTTAGGGAGTAGATGAGTCTCTTGGAGGACAGAGATATTAGCACGTAGAAAGGAGATGTGTTTGAGAATTTGGTATCTTTTAGTAGGCTCTCAGGCACATCTGACATTCCAAGTCATAAAATTTGTTATAACACTAGCCATTATTGTAATAAGAAATCACACACAACCTATATTCTGTATTTATGAAGTGCACCTTGACCCTCCCTCCCTGAACTTTTCCCCAGTGAGTATTAATTTTTTTGCTCCACCATATCAACCAACTAAAAGATATTGTTAGATCAATCAAATAATCAAATAAAAGCAATAACATGTCCAGAATTGAAGTTTGCGGAGCAGTGATAGATTGAACACACTTATTCCCCAACCCCTTTCCTTTAAGTCCTTAACAAACCTATATACAAATACTTCTCTGCCATTTTACAGTTTCCCCTGAAATAGAATATCACAACTAATAGTTTGAAGTCCCTCATGAACCCTGGGAAGCCCTCCCCCCCTTGATGAGGGGTAGATATGTATGGTAAATTTTATATGTTCCACATATTAAATAACATAACAATATTCGATCCAACCGTATCTTCCCAGATTTAAAATACCTGAATAATCCCCACAATGTGAATGAAGTAGTAATAAAGCATAGAAACATATTCCAGAGGACAGCCAGGGTCCCCCCCACAAACCGATACATGAGGCTGGCCATCACTCTACTGCCACAACCCCTTCACTTCCCACCTCCCCCCCCAGCAATCCAGTATATAAAGAAATTGGTAAAAAAAATTACTAAGCATGATATGACTCTGATCCAACTATTAATATAAAATGGTTACTGACCTGTTTCCAGGGTGTTGTCTTAGGTAGTATATAGCCAGAGACTTCAGGTTGGAGTCAAAAGTAATAGAGGGATATGGAGAACTGCAGGATAGATCCCAACAATTGGGATGTCAATAAACAGGAAAAAAACTAGAGTAGTATGGAATGAGGAAATCAGGGAATTAGATCAATAGAAGCAGGAGGGGCATAATGGGGTAGAGAGAAAAAAAACGAGAGAGAGTCCTGACTGTTCACCCCCTTTAAACCTGCCCAAAGACCTCCATTATAATTCCCCTAGTAAGCTGAAACATCAATTAGCCACCAGTAAAATAACCAAATTAGAATCAAGAGTCCTCGGTGTCCAGACAAAAAGTGAAGCAGTTCGTTGGGGGAATGGTAAACCCGATGGATCCGAGTCACCCAAAATACAGTTCCAGGGGAAACAGCAACCTGGACACAAACAGTCCTTGCTACCGGTAAGCTGGCAATCAGCTGCTTGATGAGTTAGGCCACACTGAAAACATGCGAATCCAGGATTGGGTCGCAGCCAGGATCCCCCACCTCGAGGCGAGATCAGAGGCACTTTTCAAGCCGCTGAGCACCGGGCATCTAATTCTCACTCAAGGTAGGCATCTTAATCCGATCAGCAGAAATCAGGGCAAAAAGAAGGTTTATCTTGCTAGTTTCAGGGAGACTTGAATAAGGAAGGTAGTCTCCTTTCTAATTCCGCTTAAGCTTGTGGGGCAGAATCAAATGAGAACCATGCTCCATCTACCTGTACTTGTAGATGGGCTGGGTAAGCCATGCAAAACTTAATGCTGGCAGCGACCAGCTTACATACAATAGAGTGGAAGGTGGCTCTCTTCTGTCAAGTTTCTAGAGGTAGATCCTGGGTAATGTGTAATTTTTTATCCTCCCATTGTATGGTGTGTAGTTCCCTGGTTTTAGTTAGGACGTGCTGTTTTTCCAGGTAATTCAGCAATCTAATAATCATTGGCTTGGGAGGAGTAGAATCATCTGGTTTTGGTCTCAGAGATCTGTGAGCCCTTTCGATTAGGTAAGCAGGGTTGTGTGGGGATGAGCCGGTGATTTTAGCTAGGAGCTTTTGGGTGAAAATAACAGCTGAAGAACCCTCTTCATCTTCCAGCAAGCTGAAGATTAAAATATTATTCCTCTGACTATGCCCCTCTAAGTCCTCCATTTTTAGCTGCAGTTTTGATATTTGTTGCTTAAGTTTAGATATTTCTGATTCTGCCTTATCTCTCCAAGTTTCAAGTGAATGGGTACATGCTTCACTGTCTGAGATTAGCATTTTCAGATCACCCAACTCGCTACGTGCATTTTTAAGATCCGATGCTATATCTTGAAGCGTTTCTTTGAAGGGCATTAATTCTTGTAAGAATCTCTCTTCTGTTAACAGCATTAGACAGTTTAAGGTGCTCAGTTGTTTGGCGAAGGTCTGCTGATGGGGTTTAACTTTCTTGGCCTGTTTCTCAGGCGAGACTGGAGGTGTGTGTCTTGGGAGGGCCGCTTTCATCTCTGCCTCCATCGCGGCTAAGTATGCCAATTGCAATGTGAAAAAAAGGTTGTTGAGTCCTCTCAAACAGGCAAAGATTGTATTAGATAGCAAGGTATGAGAGAATCTTCCCATTGGAAGCTGATTAGAATGGATTCCTGAAGAGGTTAGTGGGAGCCCAAGGAAGTGCAGCTAGTGAGCCAAGCGCATCATGCGATCTAACTTCATTAATATTTAAAGTTTTTATTAGTAATGTTAGAGTGTTCTGAGTCTCACGTCTCCAAATTTTCCAGTCTTGTCTAAAGGCCATTAAATCATATTTGAATAAATTCAATTGTTGATTAATGCATTTCATGGGATTCATATATTCCTGGACATTAACCTCATTAGGTAAGCTTTGTTCATTCTGGGTATCATTATTTTGTTGATTACTATTCTGAGCCATGTTAGTCCCTTCATTATCATTAATTTCCATAATTGCAGACTTATTAATTTCTTGAGAGGCAACAATTAAATCTCTTATCCCAGCATTTTCTGTTTTTTGTTCCTTTCTGTTTGTTGTTGCCCTCACAGCATCTGTTTTTTGTTTTACTTTTTTCTTTTTATTTTGTTTCCTTGTTCTCCTATTTTTTATTATTGGAGAATCAGGGATACATACAGTATAGTAGAGAAATCTGGTCTAGGTTGGGAGGCAGCTTCCATAAGTATAGATTGGGAACCATTTGTGTGAACAATCTTGTCTAATTTATTAAGGACATTGTCCAATCTGCAGCCATTTATGGCTATATTGCCTTTTAGTGTTTCCAGTTCATTACACACACCTACTAACTGGTCAAGTATCATTAAATGTGCTGCAAATGGATTTCATGAATTTTTTCTGCTCCTCATCTAAGCTAAAAGGATAGGATGATACAGGGTCTTTGCTGTCATCAGTATGCACATGTTGATTAATATGCAAGCAAGAAGGTGATCTAATTTTACTTTTAGAATCCAATACTTTCAAACCATCTGTATCTTCCTGTATGCCCTCAATTATGTCCTTTAGCTCTGGATTCCAATTGTTATTACTCATACTACTTAGAGGTTCTGGAGAAAAATCTAAAGAATTTGAGATCTCAGAAAAGGAATCATAGTACAGGTCAATGGAAACCTCTTTTGGAGGGTTAATATAATCCTTGTTTTTTCCAACACTATTTATGCCTACATTCTTATTAACTGTTTCTACTGAGATGTGCGAGAAATTACTGTAGTCCTCGGATTGAAAGGAAAAATTATCCTCCCCAAAAATGTTAGGAGTTGATGAGAGTCTAGAGAAATCTTTACTAAAGTCAATATTCTCCTGCTGCTTTCCCTTCTTAACTGTTTCTTTTTTTCTCAATAAAAGTTTTTATTGGAAGAAAAATATACAATCATATAATATATGCAGTATGACACAAACAATACAAGTCTTGAAACATATCTCACACATAAACTTCTATGAATTAGCAATGCAAAGCTAATAAGGCTCTTGCAATAGTAGCACTATTTAAATTTTCATTGTCTTTCTCATGTTAAAACAAATTGCATTTCTTTTTCACTTATTAGACTGAAATGGAAATTAGAACGTGACTAAGAAAA
Source organism: Neoceratodus forsteri (assembly GCA_016271365.2). Lineage (NCBI taxonomy): Eukaryota > Metazoa > Chordata > Ceratodontiformes > Ceratodontidae > Neoceratodus > Neoceratodus forsteri. Next base: position 1,285,505,666 of record CM057453.1, read on the forward strand.
AGAACAGCAGAAGTGAAAGAAGTAGGAATAGAAGAGGAGGAAAAGAAGAAAGACAATAAGACCAAGAAATAACCACATCAAACTCAACCATCCACTAGTTGGCTGAAGAAATCTTTATACTTTTTACATATTGTTCCACTGAACCAAATCTGCTGTTATATTTATGAGAGAGACCATTCAAAATTAATGCTAATTTTCTGTTCTAAGATTTTCTAAAAAATGAGCTATACAGTACATTCTCTCAAAGACAGAATGGTCTCTTCAACCCAATATTTTAGTAAGGAACTTCTAACTGAACCACCTATTAATAGAATAGAGTATTTTTGTTCCTGAGTCCAACAATCTGCTATATCAAAGTGTCCAAAGATGCAGGTCTCTAATTTCATTTTGTCTTTTAAACAAGAGATTTCTTTAAAATACTCAGTTACTTCTTTCCATAAACCATGTACCTCAGGACAAGACCAGCACATATGAGCCAAAGATCCTTTCCCTTTCTTGTATTTATGACAAATAAAATCCCTTTGTAGCCCCATTTTATGCATATGTATTGGCGTGAAGTATAGATTATGTAAAGTCTTGAAGTACATGAGTCTAAGATTCAAAGTTTTAAAAGCCTTACCTGCAAAATTCCAGATTTTAGTCCAATTCCACTCTTCCCCAACACTGTCCAATTCTTGAGACCACCATCTGATTGGATCCATCAATACCCCTCTAGATATTTCTAGAAGAGAATTATAAACTAATGAGATGGAGGTAAAAATATGCAAGGCTGCGATGAAGGACTTAGTTTCCTGCGATTGTGTATTATTTGACTCTAAAAATATTTGTAATCTTTGAGTTAATGCTTCATGAAATACCCTACCTATTTCTGATCATTTATATTTTCTAGCTAGAGCTTCGTATGAAAGAATGGAATCCCCACCCGTAACATCCTGTATTTTGTTTATTCCCTTTCTAATCCATTCCTGTCTTACTAACAGTCCCAGATTTAATTTTAGATTAATATTATTCCAGATGGGTTGTAACTTTGAGAGTGACAGGCTAAGTTTAAATGAGTGAGAGATGTATCTTAGAATTCTGAATGAGTCAGACATAATTTTATTAAATGGGAACGAGTTTTTTTTAGTAAAGAACACTGAATGTAAGTTAGTTCCTTTTTCTATAGAGATTTTTTGCTCTATTTGTACCCACTCAGGTATGTACATTAACCTACCTGTGCTCTTAAGCCATTTAGATAACTGGGTTAATCTAGCTGTGAAATAATATAGGAAAATGTCCGGCAACTTTAAGCCACCTCTATTCTTGGTGCAAGTGAGTTTGTTGTAAGCTAATCTTATCTTTTTATACCCCCATATAAATTTAGAAAACTGCGAATTAATGCTCTCTAGCCATTTCTTATTTATGGCACATGGAAGCATAATAAGAACATAAAGAATTTTAGTTAAAAGCATAATTTTAATTGTCTCAATCCTTCCCCAGGTACCTAAAGGAAGCTTGTCTCATCTTAATAGTGAGGTTGTAATGGTCTCTTTAATGATAGTCAAGTTTTTAACCATAGTTTGGGATACATTTCTATATATTCTGATACTAAATAATCAATATATTCTGTCACCCAGGACAAACCTAAGTTAACAACCAGCTCTTTATCACAGTTATTGTAAAGAGGCAGAAAGTTAATTTTAGCGAAATTAAGCTTATAGCCTGAAAAGTCTCTGAATTCCTGTATTACCTTTAAAACTCTGGACACAGACTTTTCTATATCTGTTAGTGCAATTAAAAGATAATCTGCATAGTAAGGGGTACAGATATTGACCCCGGACACATTAACTTTAATAATGCCCTTATCTGAATTAATTTTCCTCATTAAAGGACCTATTGTCAAATTAAATAATAAAGGGGATAGTGGGCAACCTTGTCTAGTTCCTTTAGTAACCTCAAAGTAAGGGGACACCATACCATTCATGACAACCACAGATGTTGGGTTATTATATAATATTTTAATGAACCGTATAAATTTATCTGGAAGGCCATATTTAGGAAGAACATAAAAAATATATGGCCACAGGATTCTGTCAAATGCTTTTTCAGCATCTAAAGCCAGAAAACCACACAAATTATTTAACTTATTCGCAGTCCCAAATATATGAAAGATCTTCTTTATGTTATCCACTGATATTCTGCCTTTCATGAACCCTGTTTTTTGTGTTGATATCAGGAAAGGAGTAACAAGGCTTAGCCGATTCGCAAGTATATTGGCTAAAATTTTCATATCTGCAATAATTAGAGAGATGAACCTATAATTATTGCAATCCACTGGATCCTTACCTTGTTTTAAAATTAAAGTAATCAGGCATCGCATTTGATCACTTGAAAGTGAGCCTTTCTCTAAAGCCTCCATGTATACCTTTTGGAGTAAAGGAATTAATTATTTGGCAAAAGTGTGGTAGAAATTGGCTGAAAAGCCATCTAGGCCAGGGGTCTTATTTTTCTTAAGAAATTTAATAGCATTCAAAATTTCCTCAGTAGATATGTCTGCTTCCAACTCTTTGTTCTGAAACTCGGATATTTTAACATTTGGTATGTCTCTAAAAAAACTTGAATAGTTTTTATTAGTATTTAAATTCTCCAATTTGTATATATTTTTGTAAAATTTGTAAAATTCTGCATTTTTTTATAGTCTGTACATATGTCTTTATTACCTGTCAAAGGGCATATAGCTGTGATGGCCGTGGAATTGGCATTTTGTTTAAGCCTAATAGCCAATAGTTTTGAAGCACAAGACCCTGTATCCAAATAAGTTAGTTTAGCTTTCCTGACTGCAAATTTAGCTTCTAAACTGGCTAAATCATTATATTCAGTTTTAAGTTTTGTCCATTGTTCCCAGAGTTCTTTTGTATCTGTTTGCTCTAGTTTATTTTCTAGGTTCTTTAATTTCTCAAGAATTTCAGTTTGTATTTTCTCTCTCTGTTTTTTTTATATGAACATTTGCTTATCAATGTACCTCTTAAATAGCAGTTGAGGGCATCCCACACTATCCCTTTTTTAGTCCCTTCTAATTCATTTAATAACACAAAGTCAGAGATATAATGTTTAATATCTGTCACTAACTCTGCATTATTTAGTATTACATTATTAATCTTCCATCTTTTAGATTTATAAGTGCTTTGTAACACCGGAATATTCAACAAAACCAGTGTATGATCAGAAACAACCATAGGTGTAATGGTTGAATAGTTTACCCTTCCTGCCAACAATTTTTCAATTAAAAAGTAATCTATCATTGAATCCAAACCATGACATGCTAACCAGAATGTAAACTCTTTTGTGTTTTGATGTAACACTCTCCAGATGTCACTGAGATCATATGTCAAGATTAAATCAGCTAAATCCCGATCTGCTTTAGACCTACCTGTTCTGAACCTGGTTCTTTCAAGATTTGGGTCCAGAATGACATTCATATCTCCTGCCATAACAATATTTGTGTGCAGAAAGCTCATCAATCTGCCTTGAATGATACTAAAAACATCATGGTTTGCCGCTGTCAGCCCATAAATATTTACTAGAGTAAAACTTTCCCCTTTAATAAGGCCCTGTAGAATCAAAAAATGTCCCTTACTATCCGCTGTGTTAGCACTTTAAAATCTACATTCCTATTAACCAAAATTAAGACACCTGCTTTTTTAGAGCTGTTGCCTGCCCCAAACACTTACCCCACCCACTCTCTCCTTATTAGATTGTAATGCTCTGTCTTTAAGTGAGTTTGATGTAAGAAAGCAAATGAAGTACCTAATTTTTTAAGATGTCTGATGACTGAATATAATTTAAGCTTATGGTTCAAACCCTGCACATTCCATGTGACCAATGTGTAAGAGTTAGCTATAGCCATCACAAATAGTGTACCATCTATGTTGGAAATTCCATGTATTAAGCTGTAAAATATGAGTCCAGCATTTCCTTCTAGACATACAGCAGTTCATTTTGTGTAGGTTAAGTTTGATGCATGAGTCAGCATATAGGATAAGAGAGAAAGAAAAGCAGCAAGAAGAGAGAAATAGTAATAGAGTTAAAAATATAAAAACATAAACAGCTATCTTGAAACAAAATACATCGTGAACTACTGTAGTTGAAATAGTATAAAAGAGTCATTCCCCATTTACCACTGTTTGATGAACCAGATCTGATACAATCCCTTCCCAAGACATTCTCAAATGCCATAGAGCAGAGTTTTATCTTGAGCTCACTACCTCCCCATAACCAAAACACAACCTGCAGAATTCTAAAATCTCTAGGGTTGCAGTTCCCTATATCATTAAAGAACAATTATATGAGATAAATATGTATTCAATTGGAATTTGTTTCAACCCTTTCTTATTTTAAAAACTTGTAAAGGCCCTTACTGTGTCCTTCAGTACAGAAACCAAAGAGGAAACAGGAGCCTGAGATGACCCTTTGACCCTTACTGAATAATATAATCAGGTCTTCATTTCTACATTCTAACACTGTAAATTTTCATCAAGCATCTCACTTTGTTATCCATTTAAGAATAAAAAACATAACAGATCTACTAAAAGATAAGGCGCTTGTATAAATCGACTTATAATATACCTTTTGTTCTAATATGCAGCATAAACAGTAGCTGAAATCATAACCCAAAAAACATCCATTCTAGAAAGAAACAGTTTTTTGTAATTTACTCTCTATCCCTTTCACCAGCTACTATCAATGTCCAGGTCATGCACACAGCTACAAGTTTTTATTCAGAGGCAGATCAAGTCTGAGGTCCAGAAGCTGTATTCTGTTTCCTATCTGACTCATGTTTTCCCTGTGGCTGTGATAGCACTTTTACCTACTGCAGTCTGCCGTTTCTAGTTTTAGACATTTTCGATTGTGCTATGCAATATATCCTACTGCCTGAATATATTTTAATCTAAGGAGATGTCCAAATATCCGATCCTACCATTTTCTTTTCTTGTGCATGCAGAGATCTTTCCTGTTACCACGTGACTTCTCTTCCATTTTGCCCATAAATTACCCAGAGTCCTCCTTGTATGTGATGTGTAATACCACAACCACATGTGACAAGCAACAGCCTGCTCATGATTTGTACTGGACTGCTTCTGCTCGCGCTTCAGAATCTGGATAAAAGTTCGTTAAATTCAAATTTTTCGGCTCTGGACTAGGACTCAGGGATAAGATGAGCTGGTGAGCAAAAAAGAAAATGGTTCACATTCATATAACTGATATATGATGTTTCAATCATTTTTCTCTCCTACGTCTGAACACACCCGAATCCCACCACCATCCAAAGAAAAGCCTCATTTACCAATATTTAGTAGAAACCAGCAGAGAAGTTTAAATGTTCCCCATTATCAAATGCACATTATTATAATATATATTCTCCTGCTTTTAAGGGCCATAAAGTTATCCCTTCTAACATGAGTAACTAGAACAGATTGCCCCAGCATAGCCTAACCGGCGGAGCTGTAGCCCTTAATTAAACCTGAAAACTTACAAGTTATGACTGAAGTATCATCTGCTAATATGATTTCACTTCTAAGAAGACCCCTTTACCTGAAGGGTGACTCCCTTGTCATAAATTACTTGAAACAATTAAATAACGTGCATTTAACAATAGTTTTTCCCCTTCTAATAGTGTTTTACTTTAGCTCGCACTTTAAAGAGTAAGCGGTGAACTCAGGTGCCCACAGGCCCATGAGAGAAATCATGAAAAAAAAATAGTTTCTGTATTTTCATCCATCTACACCCCTAATATTCTTATCCATCCCACATTCTCCCACCCCATCCCATCACAGAGCCAAAAACAGAACATCGACCCATTATCAGTCACACTAACTCATATCATCTTTATTGTTGGAAATCAAAGTTGTCAGGAAAGTCTTTTTTAAGTCCTTGCTTCACTGTTTCCATCCCATTATATTCTCTGACCCCATCTGATGGCCAGATTTTAAGCTTAGTAGGATATAATAGACCATAATTTAGACCAGCCTCTCTAAAGCGTCTCTTAATAGGGTAAAAGGCATCCCTTCTGTGGATCACTTCTGGGAGGAGGTCATTAAATATTTTGATGTTATTTCCTTCAAAAGAGATAGAGACTGAATTTCTTAAAGCTCTCTGTATAAAGGTTTTTTGTTGAAAGTCAAGCAGCCAAAACACAAACAACCAGGGTCTCTCATTTTTATTAGGTTTGGGTTTTAAAGACCTGTGAGCTCTTTCAATAAAAAATCTTGCAGCACGCGGAGGGGGGCCTGCTATAGAGATCAGCATTCTGTTAATAAATTCAATGGGATCAGATCCCTCTACTCCTTCCTTGAGCCCAAACAGTCTCAAATTATTTCTCCAGCTTCTGCTCTCCAAGTCTTCCACTTTAGCTAATAAATCAGCTATCCATCTGTTGTTTGTCACTCTTGTAGTCTGATCTTCATTAGCTCTGTCTTCTAGGCTACTAACATGAACCTCGACATCTGATATTCTAATTTTTTGAAGTGCCAGCTCATTTTTTACTGATTTTATGTCCTCTGCCATAGTATTTAAAGTTAGATTAATGTTACTCATTTTCTGCATCAGAAAATCGAAATGTAAGACAGTCAGTCAAGGGTTGATCTGTGTTAAGTTTTTTTGCCTCTGGTGCCTGAGAACTGTCTAAAATATTGTCATCTTTTTCTAATGATCTTTTTTAATGTTTTTACTTTCTGTATCTGCTTCTAACCCTTCTGTCATAACCACCAAATTTTCATCCATCGTTGTATGGTATTGTATAGCTTTAAGATATAAACAGCTGTGTGTCCTGTCAACCATTCAGTTCTGAGGAGAATATTTAAGAAAATTACACTGTTTGACTAGTATAATGGATCAATTGAGCTTTCTGGTGAAAACAACCTTAAAATTTCAGTCAGTTTCTTTAAAGGCAAGTTTCAATGGAAATTTAAGCTAATATAAGCGTGATGACAGCCTTGAAGTAGCAAACGTCACCTCTCAGCTTAGAGGCAGTGTTTGGACCACGTCAGTTCATCTTCCTTCTGCTTAATCACAATATTGATTCATTTATGTGCTGCGCTTATATCAATTCAAGTATTTTATCATTTAAACTGCATTTAGAGTTGCTAAAAGAATATTCTACTATTTAAATTTACATGCCGGTTGCGGTTTTGGCCATCAGGAGGTAGGCCTTGTCGGAGCTCAAGCTTGCATGTCCACTCTGTACCACAGCATTCAATCAAATCCTTAGTAACTGTTTCTAAGGGAACAGCCATTTCCATCTGATTAGGACAGTCCAAAGACCTATTAGTAGAACTATTTTTTTGAGAACATATCACTAATTCTGGTTTGTTTAGATTTTTTATGTATTTTAGAATTTTTATCCTTTAGAACCTCTTTTTTTTGGAGAGTTTTTTTCTCCTTTTTTTGCATTTTTAACTGTTTTTTTAATAGCTCCTGACTTTAACAGGTAGTGGTTGATTTAGTGATTCTACTACATCATTTTTGCTGGACTATTTACTCTGGGCTATAACAGCTGAGTCAGAGATAATGATATATTCTTCATTGGTATTCTGTCTATTCAATGCAGCCCGGGTGGGGCTATTTTCTTGTAAATTTACCATACCAATTACACATTCTGCCACAGCAGCTTGTTTTCTAGTATGAACCATTGCAAAAATAGGCACAGAATTGAGCAATAAGGAAAAAAGCCAAAGAAAAACATGCTTATGGAATAAATTATGCTATTATCAATAAAACACACATGCATCAAAAGATCCTATTAGGCCCCAAAATCCATTAGTCCATTAGTCCAAGTTAATATAGCACTGTTTCACTATTGCACCCTTTCCTGAAATTGCACAAATGTTCTGAGAATCTGAGGAGTTGATCTCACTCTTTTAAAGGTACTCAGTGATTTGTTTCAAGCTTGTGGAAACAACCAATCCCATATAAATTCACAATAGAGGGAGCCTTGATAGCTTTCTTATTCCACCCCCCCGAGTTACTTCAGCACTCTGGATTATATTACACATGAATAATTTAAAGTTTTGTACTGGAGAGCATTGTGTCATGGTAGAGGCAGTTTTATGCTGATGTTTAATGTCCATCAACTTTTCTCCTTCTGCTGTATCCTGCAGTTCATACACTGTGATGTAGTATTACTAGAAAAAAGAAAGAGAACAAGATTTTAGCCCCTCTTAAAGTTTTAAACCATATGAATTTCTTATAGTGTATGTGTTAAATAGTTAATTTAATTACTAGTCTAGCTATGCAGTATTTACTAAAAAAAGTTTTAAACAATAAAAACAACACTCAGAGCAATCTTGGGTTACTCACTTCTGACTAAGAAGATTTGAATCTGCCAGATTCTTAAAACAGCTTTTAAAAGCTGCACGGCAATTCAAGTGACTGTTTGCAGCAAATAGCTGATTTCCCACAGCACGTCTCCACCTGGTGCTTTATTCACTTTTTTTCTATTTAAATTTAGTCAGCTTTGGTAATGCAGCAATCTGACCATATTGCAGTCAATAAAATGGCTACACCAAAACTTGTATGCAAGCTAAATTTTAACTTTAAAGCTTCCAGGAAACGACCTTCATAATTTTTCAGGAGCAGTACTGTTGTGCAGCACTGTCACAAAATGGAGCTTCTGTAGAGTCTGAATGCCCAAAGTGGTGCATGTGTAGTAAATACTCCCTGGTCACGTGACTACACAGTAGCTGAGTGGCACAAAAAATAATAGAAGTTTTAATGTGATAAAATCCAAAAAAGTAAAATTATAATCAACTGATCCATGGGCAGTATATCTTCTTTAATGGGGAAATCAAAGAAAAAGCAAAAAACAGTAAAGACTCCACTCAACACGGTTTGTTCTTACAAAGTATTCATGATGTGAGTAGACTAAATAAAAAGCTGAAAAAACTGAGTAAACTTATCACTTAGCAACAAACATTTCATCATTCCAAAATGAAAGTATTGATATACTCTCCTTTAGTTATAGTTATATTCTGCAAGCATCTCAATTTTCCAGCATCTCTGAGTTTTCTTTGCAGGTTGGTCAGTTTGTCCATAGAACAAACACCCTGTCCCAGCCACCTGACTGGCATTTTTCCCCCACTCCAATCAGGTCTGGCAAACCACCTTCTTGTGGTGTTCCTCCTAATCCGGGTAAAGAAAGGATAGGGGCAAAAAACTGACCCAACAGACACTGCGAACAATAAGATGTACTGGTAAGGCTGCACTTCTCAGGCAGTAGGTAGCATACAGTACCTTTTAAAAATATAAAACAAGCTGTACAGCTCTGCTACTTGCGTCATCTCCTCAAACACAAGCATGAGTAGTGATCTCCATCTCTGTTAGAGTAAATTTTTTGTCTCCTATCAATGATGTGATCTGTCAAGGATTGACAACAGTTTAAGCAGGCACATCTGCAGCAACTGTACATTTAATCCCTGTGTAATAAGCCTGTGTAGTCAGTGAAAATGCATTGCTATATACATATTTAATATTTTCACTGTATAGGTGATGAATTACTTATGGTATTAACTGTACATTTTAATCTGACTTGCACCTTATACACAATTCTTAGCTTTTGACCATATTCTTTCTCTATATGTAATTATGTGCTTTCAGGCTGCATTGGTGTGTAGTGTTCTGTATATTGTACTCGTTAACTTTTGTACCTGCAATCTCATCATCTTATTTATTCTTAGCATTATTGTATCTTGTTGTTTGTTCATTTTTTTTAACTTTGTACCCCTTGTTCCCTCCCCTCAAGTCACACCTGGAAGTGAGCTTTGGCTACGCGTACATTTCCTGGTTAGTAATTTTCAAATAAACTAAACTAGTATTTTTCATATTATTTTCCAAATATTTTTCACATGTTGCTTCCTGCCTTCACTGACAATCAGAGCTGCCCTGACCCTTCCATCTAGCTGGGGTAGGGTGAGGGTGGTAGGGGTGGCAGGAAAGTGATTGCTTTTGCATCTGCCATCAGTGACATTTTGTGATCTGTTGGCACACCCCCAGGGAGCCAAACAGTTCACCTCTGTGATGCACTCAATTCCTAGCTGTTCTAAGTGCAGAGTTCTGGGATTTTTTTCCCCCAAATTCTGCTCTCCCTGGTAGCAGTGTGATGCTTCACTGGTGCACCATAGCTCTTATGTTATTTTCAGAGAGACACCCAACCAGTTAGGTCTGTAATGTATTCACAACCATTGGTCCTAAAACATAAATACTTCTAATTGTGAATTTCTCTGAAACTGGTACTTCAAATCCATTTACCATCATATACCTCATCTCCTAGTTTTCTGACACAAGCCTGTCAGTTGTAGTAGTATCCTTTCTGATGATCAATCAGACTCCATGGTACATATCTCTGTGAAGATCACACCAAAATTCAGCACACTCAGACAAGCTTGATGCTCTGTTTTGCAAGCAAAATCATGCAGTATGTTAAGACACAAGGTCCCCTGATGAAGTTCTTGTGAAGGAAGCATGGGGAAACCTTCTCTGACTTCTCTCTGTGGATTATCTGAGATTGTCACCTGTGTCTTAATAAACTGCATGATTTTGCTTGCAAAACAGAGCATCAGAACCTTGTGACTGGACCACACCAGGCATGGGTAAATCCCAGCATAACCCACACCCTGTCATGGTTTATTGCTTAATTACTGTAACCACAGCTATAGGTGCAGACTTGTCACTGAACTTTTGTGTGTTCTTCAGAAATCTGAGTCTAGCAATGCCATGGTGGCACCAGATACCTGCATTGTTAAAGCAAGGGTACAACCTTCCCCCTGACACCATATCTCCGTGAAACCTTGGTGTTATCTGAGGAAAGACATGCATGCAATCCTCTTTATATTAAATATTCATTGCAAGAAACTTCATTAATGCACTAGTAAGGATTAAACCAACAAAAGTAGGGAAATGTGGCATTAGTGTTCCCAACCCTAATGCCCCACTCCCACCCTGCAAGCAGCGATGGGAAAAAACATTACTATCTGACCTCTCCTGTGTCTTCACAAATCAGGCATGGGGTGTGCCTTGGGACCGTGGGGTTATCAACCCTAACACTCACTTTATTCCATTCCATCAGTTCAGTTCTGGAGACCACATCTCTGGAAGGACATAGTAGATGGGATGGAGGCAGTCCAGAGGAGGGCAACTAAAATGGTGCAGGGTCTGCACCAGAAGCCATACAAAGAGAGACTAAATGAGCTTAATATGTATACTTATGAAGAAAGGGGGAGGACATGATAGAAACTTTCAAGAACCTCAAGGGAATCAACAAAGTCCAAGAGGGGAGCATCTTTCAAAAAAAGAGATGTGCAAGAACAAGGGTGTACAATTTGAAGATACAGGGGGGGGGACGGCTCAGGGACAATGTGAGGAAGTATTTTTTCATGGAGAGGGTGGTGGGTGCATGGAACAGCCTTCCTGAGGAGGTCATGGGGTCAAAAACAGTGGGGAAATTCAAAAATGCATGGGATAGACATAAGGCAATTATAGTGGGGGTAGGAGTAAGGAGGCTGTTAGTTAACTAGGATCTGCAGCTTGTCCAATAGATAGGGAAATGAGCAGGCTGAGTGGGCCAAGCAATCCTTATCTGCCGTCAAAGTCAAAGTCTATGTAAATAAGCTGAGATGTGTACAGTATATGAGAATGAGGTGAGCTACAGGGCTGACAATCCCAAAGCACACCCCACGCATGATTTGTGAAGATGCAGGAGAGGTCAAATAGTAACAGTGTTTTCCTAATGTCACATTTTCCTATGTTTGTTGGTTTCACCCAAACTAGTGCATTAACAATGCTTTTTGCAATGAATTTCCTTACTTTTTGAGGTAGTATAATTGTATCCTTATTTGCCTGTGGGAGCTCAGAGCCCTCGGGGCCCTGTGCTTCCATCCCTCCATAGATGCATAAATCTTATTGCTGTGGAAGTGCAGGACACAGATGGTCCTGCACTACCATTTCTGCCAAAACAGCAATCTCTTTCCTTTGTTGTATGGCTTGTTAAAGTTCCAATGTTATCACATGGGAATTAGCATTTTTAATTTTTTATGTTTTTTTTATATTGCTCTTAAATGTTGACAGGTGGGGTATGTGTTATTCTTGTTGTATTCATTATACCTTTGTTTTGACATATAGGTTGTCAGTTAAGTTCAAATATCAAGGGAGTTATCACTTGTTAAGGTTCCAATGTTATCCTTTTTCCTTTTTTTTTTTTTTGCAATTAAACAAATTTTACTAAAGTTTTATAAAGGGAAATAGATAATAACAACAACAACTACAACAGTCATGTACAATAAGCCCTGGCACAGTTACAAAAACTCAATTAAATAACAGAACAATAAGAAAAACAAAACAGAGAATTCCATAAAATAAACAACAGTAACATTTAAAAACAAGTACTACAACAATCTTAGCAACCAACTATCTCTCCCCAACCCATGCATAGCCCTAAAATGAATAATGAATACCAAAAAAGGAGTGAAAACATTGCTTTACAATGCTCAAAAGCACCTAAGGTGCAGAATTAGAGGGTACATCATACCAAGTTGCCTTAAAACAAAGAAGACTAAATGGATAGGAGACCCCCAGATTATCCATCTCTCACTAAAAGTAAATAAAGAGAAAACCAGCGGGCATTATATTTATGAAGAGCATAATGTGCAGGGACTATGGACCTCTCTGCATTTAAAGCATTAAGCATTTCCTTTATCCATTCGGTCCATGATGGAACCAATGTACTTTTTCAACAACGGAGAATAAGTTGCTTAACAACTGCCAACACTATAGCCATACATGCCTTATCTGTGCCAGACAGCAAAGAGTCATAGTCACCCAGTATAAAAATTTGCATAGTAAAATAATTCTGATGCCCAAAAAAAGGAACCAAAAATTGTTGGATTTAGTCCCAAAAATTATTAATTCATGGACAAGTCCATAGCGCATGCAGCAATGTGCCATCTTCTTAAGCACAATAAGAGGGGGTCACGTGATGGCAGCCTAGAGGAAAGCAGCCCTTTTGCTCGGCTCCGCTCCCAACCCAGTTTGTAACCCTCACTCTAAACAATTTCATCAATTCTGAGCTGGAATTTATTAAATAAGTTTTAGAGAAGTGTATTAGAGGCATAACTCCACTCAAAATGGAAGCATTTGTCAAGAAGCAGCCTTCTAAACACACTCCACCTCCTTCTCCGGAGAAGGAGCAGGCCGCAAAGTTCTCTTGGCAGGGTTCCAGCAAATCAACACCGGGGCCCTCCGTCTTAACGGAAGAACACTTCCTGGAAATAATAATGCCACTGCAAAGTTCGATGGAGGAGATCTCGTCTGAAATACGCAGCTTTAAATTGTCGTTGGAATCCTTAAGTACTAGAGTGGGAGACAATGAAGTTAGAATCAAATCCATGGAAACTAAACTGGATAAGCAAGATCTTGAATGTGTGTCTGTGAACAAGAGAATTAAAAAAGTCCAGGATAAACTGGAGGATCTGGAGGGGAGGAGCAAAAGAAGTAATTTAATTATAATTGGAATACCGGAGAGGGAAGAAGGTGCGTTACCCATTCAGTTTGTGCAAAAGCTGTTTAAAAAGCTAGCTGGCCCATCTCCAAATGGTACAAGTTACATTGTTGAGCGGGCGCACAGTTCCCCCCCCCCCGGTGCATAACCAAGACCAATTATATGCAAATTGTTAAATTACCTTGACAAGCAGCACATCTTGAGCAAAATTAGATCCTTGCAAGAAGTCTCATGGGAAGGCAAGCAGATCAGGATTACTCACGATTTGCCTCAACCCATTCTGCTTAAGTGCCAAGAATTTCACCCAGTAGTTTCCAAATTAATAGTGGCTGGAATACAGTACCGGGTTAAATACCCAGCCTTATTACAAGTGAAAATAAGTGACCAGTGGCATTCCTATGAAAGTGCGGAGATCGCATGGCAAGAGCTCAAGAAATCTCTGCCTGAGTTATTCAAATGATGCTTCAAGGTGATCGATAACATAGTTAAACAAGCTTAGTAGTAGTCACAAGAGGACCTGAATATGAAAAGCTAAGATGCTTTGCTGCCTGAGTACCCTTGGACTGCCTAAAATGGTCAACATGCAGAAGAGTCTCCGATGCTTCACCAAGAGAATTTCCCTAGGAGATCACTGTTCTCCTTTCCCCCTAAAGTAGCGCTAATCATGCCTCCCCCTTTTCAGTAAATCGGAATGCAATCTCCTCTTGTCCCGAGAATGTCAGCATCAATAGTAATCGCTGATCTGGAATCACCGTACTGAGAAAGCTTAAGTGATCTCTAGCTTAGACTGTGAGTGTTACATGCTGAACTCGTATTTTCTCTAAGTCAATTCACCTAAGTAATTTGAAGTTCACTCTGTCTAACTACTCCAGTGGATCCAATACCCATTTTGCGGCATGATTTCCATGCTTACATTCTCCTTACCCTGGGGCTGGTTTGTGATATTGAGATCAGCGAATCTTTCCCTAAAAAGAAATTCAATTGAGAATATGACTGATCTCCACATTTGGTAATAGTCTCCAGGTCCTTACTCCAGCGACTCTGTCAGCTCGGGGTGTACAAAGTAGCTACATCCACTGGTCGGCTCAGAATTGGAGCTTGCAGAGATAAGAACCAATATAAAATTCGGCCAGCAAATCTTTCAGCAACTAATATTTACCGTCGGGTTTGGTCAACATCGCATTCAAAACGGTGACCCGATGGGGGCGAACAGGATCACCTGAACAGTCTAACAGAAAAGAACTTTTGCAGAACTAACGATAGCCCATGGGAAAGTGACTGTGTCAGATATTATCTGATCGTCAGTGTTACGCCCCAGTAAGGGGCTGAGTAATTAAGGGGAACATTATTAAGTTCTCTTCTGCAGCAAATGCATGGAGCTTAGATGGGACAATTGTGCAATTCGGCTGGCTCTAGTAACATAATCCTATATGTTTTGTTGGTGGCTTTCTTCGTTGCTTGGATCCAGCATGCAATACATTCTTCTCCCCACTAAAGGGGAGCAGAAGCTAACAAACAGTTTTCCTTTTTCTCCTTCAGTTATAAACGGGTTATGCAATTAGGGAATATATACATAATGACTGGAGATCAGCGAACATTTTTGTTAAGAGAATGCTGCTTGAATTACTTCACAAATGGGGCTATTCAAGAAGGGGGAAAATGTACTAAGATTATCTAGCTAAGATAACTGTTCAGTCAAATTGTGTGAGGGACAAGATCATCACGGTGGGTGAAATCAACAAATACTGAGACTGGGACCTGGGAGCGGGTAGACTTTCAGCTGGGTTGGTAAGAGTATCACATGACGAT
Source organism: Neoceratodus forsteri (assembly GCA_016271365.2). Lineage (NCBI taxonomy): Eukaryota > Metazoa > Chordata > Ceratodontiformes > Ceratodontidae > Neoceratodus > Neoceratodus forsteri. The sequence continues at coordinate 1,285,521,000 of CM057453.1, forward strand.
TTGGTTTGGTAGTGCAGTTGTTAGAACTGGGAGTAGTAGCTTGACTTTATGGGGACCAAGGCAATGTATGGGGAGGGGACGGGGGGGGAGGCACAGCATTTACTTACTTTGTCATGGGAGAATAAGAGCCACTTCCGCGAGTATGGTTGATGGCATACGAATTAATATTCAGAAGGGAACCTATCAGTTTGGTCCAAATGGTGATATCAGGAGTTATTAATATATTAAGCTGGAATATTAAAGGTACTTTGGATAGATGCAAAAGGCAAATAGTGTTAAAGCATCTTTCTGCTCTAAATTGTGATGTGGTCTGCCTACAAGAAATTCATCTTAAAAGAGAGGATATTCATTTGTTCAAGAAATACTGGGTGGGTCAGGTATTTGGTGCAGGGGTCTCCTCAAATAAGGGTGGAGTTGCCATCTTATTTCACAAAAGAATACATGTTCAACTGGAAAAGGAAATATGGGATATACATGGTCGATATCTCCTTTGGATTGGAACTTTAGTGGCACAACAGGTTATTATAGGGTTGATCTATGGTCCTAATGCGGACTCCCCACAATTCTTCACACAGTTGTTAGATAAATTAAATACCTATTCATCCAGGACATTATTACTTGGGGGTGATTGGAATATAACACCACAATTGCAATTTGACAGATCAGACAACAGACGAGTGGAGTTATCCCCTGCCCAAAGAGCATTAAAAGAATTAATGGAGGGTTTAAATCTTGTGGATATCTGGAGACTTAACAATGTGGGGGTCAGGAAATATACCTTTTTCTCAATGCCGCATAAAACATGCTCCAGAATCGATTACTTGTTAGTTAGTATTAAATCACTTGCCTCTATCATAGATGCAAAGATACATACCAGGGTTATTTCGGATCACTCCTCAGTATCCATCCTATTTAAACCTAACCCTGGACTTAAGAGGGACCTCATGTGGAGATTTAATAATCAGCTATTACATGATTCCTTTACTTATGAACACCTGAAGGGTTTCATAGCCCACTTCCTTGATCAAAATGTAGGCTCAGTCTCTAACATTGATATTGTCTGGGTAGCCCTGAAGTGTGCTCTGAGGGGGGAATGTATCAGAATCACATCCACTAAAGTAAAACAAGACAGGTTACGGTTAAATGAGATTACTAATGCTATTAGGGCCACTGAGAATAGCATCACCAAATACTCAACTGAAGCAGATTGGGTTAGATTACATCAATTACAAACTCAATACTCCTCAATCATGTTGCAAAAAGCAGAACTCGCCCTCCAAAGAACTAAGATTAAGTATCTTGAATCTGGTGAAAGAGCAGTCAAACTCTTAGCCCTAAGGCTCAGACAGTTAGATTCAAACAGATTTATAGCAGCTTTGCAAAATAATCAGGGGGATGCTATTATTAATGACCCTAGAGAAATTGCTGTAACGTTCAGAGAATATTTCCACAAGGTATATTCCATCCCCGTGACAGACAGGGCGAAGTCAGAAGAGATTCATGACTTCCTAAACTCAGTAACCCTAACTAAGATTACTAATGTAGAGGCAGTTAAGTTGGAATTACCTATACAAGAATGGGAGGTGAAGCAGGCGGTTACTCAGCTCACCTCGGACAAATCCCCTAGACCTGATGGCCTTACTGCTAATATATATAAAGCTTTTGCAGAGGAATTTTGCCCCGTTCTGACCAAAGTATATAATTTTTGGTATTATGAGGGTCTTTCGGAAGAAAGTTTTTTAGAGGCCCTTATAACTCTTATCCCCAAGCCGGAGCAAGACAATGTTTTCCCTGGCAATTACCATCCGATATCACTGTTGAACGTGGATATTAAGATACTTGCAAAGGTTCTAGCCAACCAACTTAGCCCATTAATGAGTAAGATGGTAAGTGATGTGCAGGTTGGCTTCATGAATGGTAGAGCGTCTAGTGACCATATACGCAAACTCCATCACTTAATTGTACATGCACGTAATATACAGACCCCGGCAGCCCTGTTAGCATTGGATGCGGAAAAAGCATTCCACCGGGTCTCCTGGGATTTTCTTTTGCTGTTTTGTCCAGGTTTGGCTTACCAGATGGTTTTTTAAACTGGGTCCAATTATTATACAGATCTTCCAAGGCACGGGTGTGGTGTAACGATATACTGTCGGATCCTTTTCCTCTCTCCTGTGGCACAAGGCAGGGTTGTCCACTTTCCCCACTCCTGTTCAACTTATATCTAGAACCCCGATTCGTAGACTAATTGCAGCTCAGGAGATTAGGGGATTGCAAATAGGCAACAGGAGATATTTAATAACAGCTTATGCAGATGACCTGCTTTTGCACATGGAGGATCCAGAAACTTGTATACCAGTAATTTTGCAAGAAATTGCACAGTTTTCCAAAGTCTCTAATTATAAACATAATATTTCCAAGACAAAGCTTTTTCCGTTAAATACTAGATGTCTCCCGGACGTGGCAAAGGAATTGGGGTTTAGCTGGGAACCAAAAGTATTAATATATCTTGGAATCAAAATTACTAGGGAGATAACCACAATGATTAAGGAAAATCTCAATAATCAAGTTAAAATAATTAAGCAAGACTTGGCCAGATGGAGTTTATTGCCGCTGTCACTTTGGGCTAGAATAGAAACAGTGAAAATGAACATATTGCCAAGGATTTTTAACCCCTTAAACATGTTGGGGTCTTACTTACCGAAAACGTGGTTTGGCACCTTGCAAACATTACTTAATGATTTCATATGGAAGGGGAAAACTGTCAGAAGAGCATACTTGAAACTCACAGGTCCAAAGAAGCTAGGGGGCCTAGCGCTCCCTTCTTTCTTCAAGTATTACATAGCATCACATATCAGCAAATTAGTTCTTTGGAATCGGCTGATTCCCTTTGAGGACCCCAACCCTTATTTGCCTCCCTGTGTCCATATCAAGAGAGACCTGGTCCTCAATCACTCACTTACTTTAAACTCAATTCCTTATATTACTCTTAGACTCCTCCCTAAATCACTTAAAAATACGTCTATTGGATGGTCAATAAAAGCCCTGCATCAGGCACAGAAGGTCCTAAAGGTGAACTGGCAGAATTCACCGGAGCAACCTTTGACATACAACATACATTTCCAAATTCAACAAACCCCGATCCCTCTTATATTCTGGGAACCATTAGGCGGGTTATGTCTGGGCGATCTAGCCCCACAGGGGAAGTTATTGTCATACGAACAAGTTTGGTCTCGGATACCAGGAGTAAGGGGGAATATGTACAAATTCTGGCAAATCGGTGACTCAATAAAAGCCCATCTGCGAAAAATGAAAGTATGGGTTGAAAACAGGATTGAACTGTCCTCGTTGTTTAAGATAGCAGATCAGCGACACTCTGTTTCCAAATTATACCACGAATTACAGAGGATAGACAAAGTAATGCCCTCCAATGTCTGCCTCTACTGGAGGCAGAGACTAGAGATAGGTGCAGACAAAAGAGTATGGGAACAAATCTGGGAAAATAATCATAAATATATAAGACAGAACAGATACAAATTACAACAATTTAATATCACACACAACCTGTACTACACTCCTGCTAAGTTATATAGGATGGGTAAATTAACATCACCCAATTGTGGCAGATGTAAGGTTGGAGAAGGGGTCTTATATCACGTAATATGGGCATGCCCCAAGATTCAGCCATTTTGGAATGCAATTCGAGTTTCATTACAACCTATAGTTGGTCTAGAGCCTTTTTTCACACTGGAAGTTTGTTTGTTAAGTAACTTTCCCAGAGACATGAGTAAGCAAAAGAAGGCGTACGTGGCCATTATATCAGCTGATGCTAAGGCAGTTATCCTTAGACACTGGAGAGATGTGAAAACACCTTCAGTGATCGAATGGCATAAGGAGATTATCCTAGCATTACAGTTGGAACTGCATATAGCAAAAATGAATAACAGAGTACAATCTTATAGTGCTAAATGGGGCCTTTTAGATGTGGTTCTAGTCACCTGGAAAATGTAACTTCCTTAGGTTGTAGAGGTTGTCTCCTTTGTCTGAGGCATCTCCTGAGTCCTTGTTATAAGGAATTCTTGTGGTTTCTTTCTATAAGTAAATGCTGATGGGGATGGGGGTTTAGGGATGCATGGGGGGATTGGGTAAAAGGAGTTTGATGTCTAACATGATAATAGATTCTTGTTGAAACTGTCAACTTCTGTTGTTACTGCCTTATCAAACAGATGCTTATGTTAATTACCTGTTGACTTTCATGTACTGGCCTGGTCGGGCCACAATCTTCATGTAACACAGTAGTGTTAATAAAGTAAACTGAATAATAAAAAAAAAAAATAAGCACAATAAGAGCAAATAGGAGATGATAATTTGCCCATTTGAAAAAGCTTCTGAGGAGTATACTATAAATTGTGAAGAATATTAAATTATTCTAAACGTAGTCAGTTTCACTTGATAGGTGTATATATATATTCAGACCATATTTGAGACCAGTAACTAGGTGGTCAATCCAATTGTAAAACAGCAGCCCAATAAAACTCAGTCAGAGAAATTTCTGTCCAAATAAGTTGACATAACTCTTTATATACAGTAAGTGAGAGATTGATCGGGGTTGCTGAAAGAGGAAGGACAATTTGTCAAATAATTGGCCAGCTGTATCTAACTGGGGGTCCCCTAAGAAATGTTGTAAACAATGTTTAATTTGGCCATATTGCAAAAAAGAACCTGGAGAAAGACAAAAATTAGCTTGAAAATTAGAAAAAGAAACTATAGTATCATCACATATCATATCTGCTTTTCTCCCAAGTGGGGATCCTTTCCAAGCACATAGTAAGAAAGGCCTGTTACCAGTACATAGTTTCAGGTTATGAAATAAGGGCTGACTCAGGTATTTCTGGTAGGAAAGATGCAGAAATCTACAAAGTTGGGAATGGGCCTGAACTGACCAACCAACTAGTGTGAATTTTAAAGATCCTGGAAGACAAGTTAGTGGAGTATACAACAGGGAAGAAAGTGAGATATGATGGGCATTGGCAAGACCCCTCTCAATTTTTAACCATATCAGTAAATAGGCCCTTGCTTCTATTGAACAGCCCCATTGGAAGTATTTCAAACCATGTAGGGAAAAGTAATATCCCAACAGTAAAGGGAGTTAAAGACCACCCATCTGATGGGGATGACATAATTTGATAAAGGCTATTTGAGAAGTTTTAGCAAACCAGAGGAATCCAGTAAACAAGGGCTGCAATTTAGTAAACCAAACTTTGGGGAGGACAATATTTAACATACTGAGAGGGTATAGTAAATGGGGCAATACATTCATTCTTAAAATATTTGCTCTTCCCCGAAGTGAAAGAGATAAATGTCTCCATCATCCCAGATCCTGCTCAATTTGGATCGATATTGAGAGACCTCAGTAACTACATATCTCAGGAAACCTTAATGCCCAAATAAGTCGAAGCACAGGGTTCCCACTGCATGCCCAGTTTCACTATCTCCATCTGGGTAATATGGGATAACAGCGTGTACACCACCATTTTGTGAAGATTAGGTTTATAGCCAGAAAACACACCAAACATTTGTAAGGTGCCTAAAACAGCGGGTAGTGAGGTCTGCCAATCTAAGAGATGCAATAAAACACCATCAGCAAAAGATGATGGGCCTGATTCTATAAGCACTCCTACACATGTCGCAAGTTGTGACATGTGAGGGGGTGCAGGTGTGCCAAGGACCCTGTGCCTGATTCTATAAGGGGCAGGGTCCCGGCAGCTAAGTCCTGTGACTTGTGACAAACCCACAGGTATACCAAACAAAGGACATAATTGAAGGGTTTGCAGTAAGCCACAATCCTGGGAGCAAAGGGCCCCAATGCCCAGATCTCCCCATCTGTAAAGCCCTGCAGGTCTGGACAATGCCCCCAACCCCAGTACCCATTAAAGAGCCCCACAGGGCTGAAGACTGCCCCCAACCCCCAGTACCTGTTAAAAAGCCCCACAGGTCTACTGCATGCCCCCGACTCCCAGTAAATACAGGAAACTCCACACCCCATAAGGTGAGAAAATAAATCCCCCCTTATCCCTGATCCACACAAATGTGGCCATTCTCCAAGTCCTGAGTATCCCTGGTAGTCTAGTGGCCCACCCTCCCCCCAGCAGCACCCAACCACCTCACCCATCCCACAACCCATTTTAGGCCAGTGACTGACACAGCACACTGCTCATCACCATGGCCATCTGCTGACTGAACACTGCAGGAGCATGTGCTATACATATGCATGGTATGTACAGTACGTGTTCCTGTAGTGTTCATTTGTAACTAGGCCCGGTGCTGAGTGGTAGGCTGTGCCAGTCGCCGCCTAAAATGGGTCATAAAGGGGAGCAAGGTGGTCGGTGCTGCTGGGTGAGAGTGTCTAGACTACTCAGGATACTAGGACTTGAGATGGCTGCATTTGTGGGGATCGAGGATCAGGGATTTATGTGTCAGCTTGTGGGGTGGGGTTTCCATATTGTACTGGGGGTCAGAGCATGCAGTAGCCCTGTAGGGCTTTAACAGGTACTGAGAGGTCAGCATTCTCCAGCCCTGCAGGGCTATTTAATGGGTAATGGGGTATTTTCCAGCCCTGTGGGGCATTGTAGCATGGAGGGGCCACAGAGGTAGCCCTGTGGGGCAATCATGTGATGGGGTCAGGGCAGTGTTGGGGGAAGAGTGGCATGCCATGGGAGGGTTGGGTGGGCTGCACATTAACGCAAACCCAGGGGCATAAGTACAGTTATGCCAGCTATATGTTGATGTAACTTACATTGATGGTTATCCCTGGGGGTTATTGTAGAATAGCGCCCTGGGGGACTTTGTTGCTGCCCTTCCAGAACAGGCACAACTCTTGCCGTAAACCCCCTAGCACTATGTTGCAGGGGGTTTATGGCATAACTGGTGGCATATGTCCACTTTGGCCCAAACAGCCTGTGGCATGTTGCAGGCTGCTTTGCAGAATACCGTATGTTGCAACTGCTGGCATAACTTGCTACTTGCATCATTTTCTTTGGTGCAAGTCAAGTTATGCCAGGCATAACCTTTTGAGAATCAGGCCCAATATCTTTAACTCCTGCTGGCCCACTGAAATGCCTTTTAAAAGGGAAGGAGAAATTATTTTATGAGTCAAGGGCTCTAAATACAAATTAAAAAGAAAAGAGGATAGTGGACATCCCTGACTGATGCCTCGAGATAAAGAAAAAACAACTCTGAAATGTTGTTGTCACAAAATACTCTGGCAGATGGTTTAAGACAGAGAACTTGCACCCAATGTATGAAATCAATGGGAATGCCAAACCTGGGTAAAATAGAAAACAAATAGGACCAGGATACCAGGTCAAAAACTTTCTCTACAACCAGGAACACTGACATAATTTCCAGGTTGCGCCCTGAGACATGGAAAACAAATTGGTCTCCTAAAATGATCACTAGAATGCCTGCCTGCCACAAAGTCAGCTTGCTTAGGCTCAGTAAGGTCCATCCAAACTTTACTTAAGCAAGTAGCTAAAAGTTTTAATAAAATCTTGACATCATCATTAATAAGCAAAATTGGATGATACATTTCTGAACATGTTGGGTCTTCACCAAGCTTGGGAATTAAAACAATTCTTGCCGCAAAGAGAGACATTTCCACTAACTTATTATCATATAAATACTTAAACACCTGAGTTAAAATTGGGGTCAGTTCCTCTCTAAACGTTTATAAAACAGAGGAGAGAAGCCATCTGGCCCCAAAACTTTGTCCATTGAAAGTGCCAAAATAGCTTCTTTAACCTCCATTTCTTGAACAGGACCTGTAAGGAGTTTCTGCTGGGCCTCTGAAAGTTGGGGCAGATATACCCCTGTCAGAAAAGCATCAAGGGTAGAAGACAGGTCATTTAAACTATCAGGTTCAGAACATAACGCACGATAATACAGTACAAGTCACATTAAACTGTTCCTCCAACTCATTGGTTTAGCATTTTGCAATCAGTTGCTTAACATGTGCAATTTTCACTGCAAAGAATTAATAAAAGTTTCCTAATGGTTTGTTTTTAGCTGATATTCAGTTTCAGCTTACTTTGCAGCTCTCAAAAAACTGTTATCAATGCAGTACAGCACATTAAGCAACCCATAAAAAATACTAAACCACTGAGTTGGAACCCAATTTCACTACTGCAGTGTGCAGTACAACTTGATTGACATGTCATTCTACCCAGTCCCAGGAAGAAGCTCACACCCAATTCCAGCCAATAGCTATCCTGCATTTGAATGGAACATCCCGCCCCTGCCACCATGCTGTTTTCCCTGCTGATGAGGACTCCACTCTTGCCATGTTATTTCTGCCATTTTATTCTTTTATCTCCCCAAATACCACAGCTTCTGGCTCCAACTTTTCTGTAGCAGCTGAAGAAAACTGCTGCTGTTTGCTGAATTCAGGAACAGTGGAATTTCACACTCAAATGGCGGAAGTTTGCCACAAATGGTGGAATTTAGCCCACAAATGGCAGAATTTTGCCCATGAATGTCAGAATTTCACTGAGCAAAATCTCACCATTCCTGAATTCAGCAAACAGCAGCAGTTTCCTTCTGCTGTTACAGTTCCATGGCATTTGGGGGGATAAAAGAATAAAAAGGAACAAATATTATGGCACGAGTGGAGTCCTCATAAGCAGTGAAAACAAGATGGCAGCAGGGGTGGGATTTTCAATCCAAATGCAGGATTACTATTGGCTAGAATTGGGTGTGAGCTTCTTCCTTGGGTTGGGTGGAATGACATGTTAATCAAGTTGTACTTGGCTGAATGGAGTGAATGCCAGTAACTACTGCACTGCAAATGCATTGCATGAACATTGGATGGGAACTAAAAGGGGTGTACAGTGCCTGAAAGTGCATTGCATGTGGATTGCATGTAAGTTGATGATTAGTTAAATAAGAGTTTGTATTTTAAGCATTTAGAATTGCCTCTGCTTTGTCAGCACAAAAAATAATGAAAGAGCAGTGAGTTGAAGGAACAGTTTAAAGTGACTTGTATTGTAGTCTCAAAAAATAGCAGTCATCCACCTGGCTTCATATGTTAAATCCTGGGTATCTTGATCTAGAATGGCTGTGACCCAATGAGAAGTAGCCTGCTGCTTTAATCATAAAGCCAATAGTCTACCAGCCTTATCCCCTAACTTATATAAGTTGCATTGGTTCTTGTTAAAGCTTGATCCACCCACTTTAAAAGATAAGTTAAATATAGTGCCCCTAGATGGATCAAACTTAAACGGATGTCATCAGAAGAGTAAGGAGAAAGCTTCTTCTCCAATTCCCTAATATTATGTAACCAAGTTGCAACATGGAGTTCTTTTTTCCCTCTTCCAGACAGTGGTTAGGAGGGTGAGCTCCCCGCTCCCACCACTGAGCCTTCAGCGCCCCCCACAAGATAGCTAGAGCAGAAATAAAGCCAATGTTAGCTATCAGGAACTGAACTATAAAAGATATAAATGGGTGACAGTGGAGGCATCAGTTAACTGAATGTTTGATGACCAAGAATGAGCTCATTCTCAAAGTTGAGTAATGTCCACCTGCAAGGATTCAGGGGAATGGTTTGAGATGACTTAGGCTTCGAACTGACATGCATACACAAAAGGAAGAAATTGATAACTAATAAAAAATAATCCATTCTTAAATGGACATTATGAGGAGTAGAATAAAAGGTTAAATATTTCTTCCCAGGATAGAGAGTTCTCCAAGGATCTATCAGTCCCAATTGGTGGATACATTCTCTAAGAGCTCTCTGGACCGGAGAAAGGTCCACTTGCATTTTATAGGTACAGTCCAGATCATTGGAGAATACTAAATTCCAGTCCCTTCCAATGATTAAGGTCAAATGAGCATAAGGAGTCAGGGCAGAAGTGAGCATAGGAAAAAGGAAGGGACATCCAAGTTTGGACATTAAACAGAGCCCAGCAGGACCTCATCACAGCCCAACCTGGCATGAACAAAAATATATCTCCCTTCCAGGTCTCCAATCTCTGACAAAAAGACAAAGGGAGTTGACTTAGCAACCAAAATCGCAACACCCCACTAGCAGGGACTGTTACTGGCCAACCCATCCCCTATAGAGCCAATCTACTTGTTGAGCAGGTAAATGCATTTCCTGTAACAAAGCGAAGTGAAGAGGAAAACCCTGCAAGTCTCTTAGTACACAGTGATGCTTAATATTGCCCCTCCCTCCTTTAGTATTCCATGATACAAATTTCCAAGGGTTGGCCATAGAGTATAAAAAGAATAATAACCATAGCCAACCCCTGCACCTGAGGTGCAGGATTATGCACAGGCCATCCCCCTCCCACCCCCATCCCATCAAACAACATAACAACAATAGACAAAGAACAACTAATAAAATAATAAATATGCTAAAAAGATAAAATACCTCTGGGCTAATCAGACCTCTCCTCTCTGTGTGGCCTGTGAAGCGTTGGTAGGCAGTCAGCTCCTGCTGGTACCAACATAACAGGAACTAAAGGAACATTTAATGTTCATCTCCACCACCTAGAAAATAAAAACATATAATTTATACAAAGGCTCTCAGTTACAATCGAATTACCTGTAAACAGAACATTGTAAATGTGTTAATAGGATAGCACCCAAAAGTATCCCACAGTAAGAACCAACAAATCAGAAAAATACTAGAATAGAACATGGAGCTCCCTGGACAAATAACACAAAGTCATCCCATAACTAAATCCTAAAACAAAACAAAACCAACTAATAAGGGAAAAGAAATATACAGTATAAACAACAAAACTATCTGAGACATAGTCTCTCACTGGAAAAGAATATATGAGAAATAAAAGCAACCTACGACAGTTCAACAAATTAAAAAAAAGAAGCAACACAAGTATGAAAAAAATATTAACTAAAATGAAGGTTCCTTAAGATAATCACCACAAGAGCAGGATCATAAATGTGAAACAGCCACCTCCAAAAACTAAGGTTGGCAACAATATTGAAACAACAAAACAAGAGGAAATTTGAATACCATCCGCAACTCAGCTGTAATCCTATTAACCCGCTGGATATAGATATTTAAAACAGGAACCAAGCAGGTAAAAAATCTTCTTATGCAATACCTCTCCATGTGAAAATGATCTCTTAAAGCCCAGACATCTAACAAAGAGACAAAAAAAGAAGAAACAAAATCAATAACATGTAAGGCTGTCCCTGGTCTCTTAATACAATGAAATTAATCTGTTCAAGATACATGGAGGGCACCAGCAGAATGAAACAGTCATTATCTTAATTAAAACTGACTGAGCTAGAATTCCAAGGCAATAATCCTAGTTAATAAAGTCCTTAAGAATCAGAAAACAGAACTGCTGTCTGGAGAGAGAGACTCCATAATGTAAGTCATCTCAGGTAAAAACTGGAAGAAAACAGATCCAGGAATAATCAGGGAAGTTCTTTTGCTGCTTGTGCAGCACAGTCAAAACTCTGGATTCCACTAACATTGTCAACCTCCAAATGCACCTGGTAGAGCATCCTGTGTCTGATATGCAGAGCCCATAATTTAGATTGTAGTGGTCAATATGCCACCTGTTGCTGATGGACCTTATAAGTAAGGTCTTGCACCAGATATAATCGCTGGCCTTCCCATTGTAGCACTTCAGCAGTTCGCACTGCTCTTAAAATATGCTCTCAATCTAGATAATTTTGCCACCACTCTCCAAAGCACATGAATGCATAGTGGCTGACCAGCTGGTAGAATACCTTGTCAAATACTCAATCCAATGCCCAGAGCAGCATGGCTTCCATAAAGGGCATAGTACCTCCACGGCACTACTGGAACTCACTGGTTTTATTCACCGGTCTTTTGACCAAGGAACCCTAGCAGGGGCAGTATTCATTGACCTCTCAAAGGCCTTTGATACTGTCCACCACTCCCTCCTCCTAAACCAACTAACCTCCATAGGCCTCTCTGCAAATTCAACTCTCTGGTTCAAAAGCTACCTAGGACAACGTACACACAGAGTGAAAATCAACAACGTCCTCTCCAACCATCTGCTTGTAAGATCTGGTGTCCCCCAAGGCTCCATATTGGGACTGCTCCTTTTCAGCATCTTTCTCAACAATCTACCACTCTACTGCCCACAGCAGATGCTACTCTATGCGAGTGATGCAGTAATCTTCACAAACTGCCCAGACCCAGAGGAACTTGAGGGCAATCTGCAACATAGCTTTGGGATTATTGAGGAATGGTTCCAAAACCATAAACTAGTCCTAAACAGCAAACAAACCAAAACCATGATCTTCTGCAGCACTCAGAACAAGTACAAGCTCCACACTCTCAACATCAGTACCTGATCTGGAGCTCTACTCGAACACACCCAGCACTTTAAATATCTTGGGGGTCACAATTGACAGCAGCCTGGCCTATGACCAACACATCAGCAATGTTTCTAGGACTGTCAATCACAAAATCAATCTCCTCCACAGGCATAAGCACTGTCTCACTTCAGACACCCTTAGACTAGCCATCAAGAGCTCCATACTCTCTGTCATAGACTATGGCTTGGTTATCTATGGCGATGCTTGCCACACTGCCCTCCACAAACTATCGGTTGCACAGAACAAAGCCTGCAGACTGCTTACAGGAGCTGAATGTCTCACCCATATCTGTGACCTCTATGCTCAAATGGGCTGGCTCCAACTCAGTGGGAGGTTATACTATCAAACCTGTTTGCTGGCCAAAAAGACTCTACTTGGTATTCTTCCCCATGGTACAGCAAACCTACTTCAACCACGCTGCAACAACTCGCAATGGACAAGAAGTGCTGGCACACACCTCTTCCATGTTCCTTGTCTTCGAACAATGCAGGGTCAATTCTCCTTTGCCTACAGAGCACCCCTCTGGTTTAATGTCCTAAGCCAGGACATCTCCAACCACCCTACTCTGGGTTCATACAAGAGACTGTTACGCCAATATCTTTCCACATCCAGCACCTGTGACTGCTACCACTAGTTCCCCTTGCCAGTAGTCTCTGCCCTGCCTCTTAGTGGCTCCCTACATGGGCATGGGCCCTTGCCACCTCTACCCTCCCCTTACACTGCCTCCCTCACCCTACTACCATTCCATCTAGTGGCTTGCTGCTCTTGGCTCATCCACTTGCCACCTTACAACCTCCCCCTACTCCCCCCACACTCACTCCCTTGACAAAGTCCATGACTGCTGCAACTCCATGTCTCACCTCACCACTCTCTTTCACCTACTACCACCTTACCCCCCTCTCTAACCTCCTTGTTCCCTACCTCCAACTATTCTCTCTGTTAACTACTATATACGCAAACCGAGGGTATCTTACCCTCTATTGTTATGTCTTGTATGCACAAACCTGTTTCTATAAACTGCTGTAATTATTGTCCATGTTTTGTACTGTCTGTTGTCTAATCCTTTGTAATACTGTCTTCCCTCCCACTGATGTGGAACCTTTGTAAATGAGCTCCCAGCTCAAAGGTGTTAATCCTAGTTATCAATAAACAAATTAAAAAAAAAATTCAGCAGGTGAAGGATAAGGGGCTGAGGCTTTTCTCCTGGAGTTAGTTTCGGGTGCAACGCCCAATATGCCCTCTCTATAATGCAATTAGACCCATTAGGTGAGGGACCAGCAATCTTGAAACAAAACCATTGAAAGAACTCAATGATATTTGAACCTTCCTCCAATTTCACCCTTCAAGATCATCACGTTTTGACTCCAACTTAGAAATAGAATGATGCAATGCTACCACTTCAGGCTCCAAGTGTATCTGACTGTCCTCAACCAAGGAAATGCGAACCTCTCCATCAGTTACCCTCAGTGAGAGATCTTGTAACGCTGGTTTAAAGTCCTTGAAGTCAGTAATTAGGGAGAGAACCCCTTCTTTGATTGTATTAAGCTACAGAAAAAAACTTTTCCGTGGTTAATTCCATCGATGGGCAAGCAACTGGAGAGGGTGGTGAAGAGCTTTGGTGTAGCTTTTTTGGTTCCCGAGCGAAGACCTGCATCAACTCCAACTCCATAACTTGATGCTGTGACATCTATTCTTGAGGTTGGAGATCCATTATACCACCTTTCCAAGGCAGTATCCCAGCTGCTCAGATAATGAAATATGCCAGCAGTCAAGCAAAAACTATAAGGAAGATGAACTTTTTAGTCTTTAAACACAAATCCCGATGGAACTGAAGCCTTGAGCTGCTACTCCTGCCTGTGCATTATGTGATTTCAGAGTTTTCATTTTTTAATATTTATGTTTTTTTATGTGGGCCCTAATGTTTTAGGGGGATTATAAATTAATATTGTAGTACTCCTTAAGACCTTTATTTTGATATATAGATTGTCCATTAAGTCCAAATTGTGAGGGAGTTATTGCGTGTTGAAGTTGAAATGTGGAGAAAAAAAATAAGTCCAAAATCTGTGTTCATATGAGGGCATTCTTTTTTCATATGAATAAAAAAAGCATATAAATAAGGATGCCTTCATACAAAAAAAGAATTTGGACTTCAATGTTTTTTCTATTCCTTTTTCGTATGAAGACATCCTTTTTCATATGCTTTTTTCGTTCATACAAAAAAGAATGCCTTCATATGAAAAAAGAATCAGAAAAAAACTAAGTTCAAATTCTTTTGTTTTATGAAGCCATCCTTTTTTTTTGTATGCCCATATGAAAAAAGAAAATCAGCTCACGAAAAAGGATTTTTGAATGTTACAAAAATACATTTCTGGGCAATTCTTCCAGAAAATAAGTGCAGAATCCACCTAATGGGGTCCTGATTAGCAAGATACATTTGTTGATGTGTGTGTGTGTGTGTGTATGCAGGATGTCATTTCTGTGGGTTTTGCAACTTTTTGTTGTTGAAAAAAAAAACTGAAACAAGATGGTGGATATACGAAAAAAAGATTTTTCTTCATGGAAAAGGATTACCACTATACAAAAAAGGATCCTTTTTCATATGGACCAAATTCTTTTTTCATTCCAAGCAGCTATCTAAAAGACTGTACTGAGCATGCTCAGAACAGAAATGTCAAAATTAAATAACCTTAGAATGGATAAATATTTCTTCACCAACCAGCGCAAGACACATTTGGGGGCAAGGCCCCTTCTACCCTGAAAATGTTATACCAAAACTCCACACCATCTGGGTGCTGGGTGATGATAAAAAAACTGCAGAAATCCAGTGATTTTTTTTTGCTTACTTTTTCTCCCCCTGGCCCCTGGGTGACTCCTTCTTCTTGGCATTCTTCTACATCCTTCCACCATCCATCTTGCACCCGTCCTCCAACTTTGGGCCATCACCTTGCTACCCAAATGGCTTATCCCACCATGGCAGGGTGGTGGGGTGCCCCCTAACTCACTCACCAGCACCGGATCCAGTACAGGTGATGCTCTCTAGAGATGGTGCGATGTGTCAGATGGCAATCAAGCTGCTCGACCCAGGCACCACTTTTCCACAGTTTCCATTTTTGGCAGCGGAGCATGCAGTGCCAACAGTGGATGTGCCATGTGTGCCTCCACACACAGCACGCCTGCCAGCTGCTCCACCTCTGTGCCCCACACTGTACTGGGTTGGGGTGCCAACACATAGCCTCCACTAGGTGTCAGGCAAATGCCTGCCTCAGTTCCCCACCCTCCCCAGGAGAGAAGAGTTGTCCTACAGAAACTTAATCCTCTCCCACCCTGGCCAGCCCCCAATGACCCACCTGCACCATGAACATGGGTCACTGGTGTGGCAGGAGGTAAGGCATCACTGCCTCAGCCCTCTGCACCACAGGGCCAGCTAGAAATCCAGTGATTTTTTTAACTTTCTTCACTATCCACATCTTGGAACCTGCACATCTGACCAGAACCAATCTTGGCATGTCAAGAGATCTACACATGCAAAATTTTGTGCAAATCCATTGAATGGTTGCAAAGATATTAAAGTGCAAAGTTTGAGGTTTAACATAGAAACCCCTGCTCAACCTTAACTATAGTGGCTGTACTGCACCACTAAAATATATTATAGGGGTGTGGTAGCACCCCTATAGTTAGGGTTGAGTAGGGTGTTTAATGTTAATCCCCTAACTTATGACCTTAATAACTTTTCCCCTGCTCAACGAACGTGCACAAATTTTGCTTGTGCGGTGTAGTGGGAAAATCTAATTTTGGCAAGTTTTGTGATGCTCAGATGTCCAGATTCTGAGATCCGGATAGTGAAAAAGTGGAAAAATCAGGGGTTTTGTCTGCTTTTTTGCCCTCGCATACAGTGTAGATGGGTTGGAATTTTGTTTTGAAAGTTTCATGGTAGAAGGTACTTGCCCTAGAAAGGTGACATTTTTGGGATTGGTGAAAAAATATTAATACATTCCTGAGTTATAAGGATTTGAAATTTCAGCTCTGAGCATGCTCAGTAGGGTCTTTCATTCATGTTTGATACGAAAGAAGAATTCCAACTCATGAAAGCCAAAATTCTTCTTTGTATGGCAGCCATCTAGTTTTTTATTAAAGAAAATTTTGAGAACCCATAAAAATGATGCTATTGAGAAAAACAAGCACATGAATTCCAAATTATGGTTTTGGGACCTCCCTAATATCCTAGGTGAAACATTTAGTAAGGCTTCTTTCATTAGCTGCAAAAAAAAAAAAAAAGAAAAAGGAGAGGGTGTTTTTTTTCAGAGCTCTTTTGTGAGGTCATATAAAACACCTATTGTTCTTTCAGGAAATCTCACAAAATAAGTATGAGAAAAAAACTAAGTCAATGAGCAGGACTTAATTGACTTGTGAGGCTGCAGCTGGAGTTGTGCTGCTGGCTTAAATTGGAGCAGTGAGGTGGTGGGCTTAGCATGTGCTCATATGAAAGAACAATAAGCAAGAACTATGGTTCTTTCATATTGTTCTTCTGTGAGAGCAGTGGGAATTCCTTGATTATTGAAGCCACAGCTGGAGTCATGCTGTTGTCATCAACTGGTCCAGTTAGCTGCCGATCCCCTGATGTCTCTTTCTGTTTCTCTGTCTTGCTCTATCTATCTATCTATCTATCTATCTATCTATCTATCTATCTATCTATCTATCTATCTATCTATCGATCTATCTGTCTCTCTGTCTGCATGTCTATCTAAATACGTGTCTATCTTTTTCAAATGAAGTTTATTCTATTTTTTCAAATAGTCATATCACAAAGTACATACAATCTCAACATAAAATAAAAAATTCATAAAGACAGTCACAAACAGTAAACAAAAAAAAAATAGTGAAAAGAGAAATAAAAAGGACAGATAAACAACCACGGTGCCTGAAATTTGGTGTATTCCTACAGTATCTACAGTATCTAAATCTCCATATTACAGTTCATTTCATACCACATATGAATTTATATTGTACCATTGATACTTCTGGTAACAACCTCCTCCCCCTCCCAGCTGTACCAATAAGACAGAGCTGACATTAGGCCATACTGTATCCTTCTCTAACTTATTGCCCCTTGTGGCAACTGTGCTATTTGATCCAATATCAATAGATTAGTGGAGTTTTCTATATATGTAAAGTGAGGGAGCCATCACCCCAGATGCCTGAGCATGCACCAATCGTGGTTCAGCAACCCTGCAAGCTCACCCCCTCAGGGTGGGGCCATCCTGAAAAATGAATCTGACCACCATGGAGTGCCTGTAGTGGCCATGCCAGGCATTGGAGGGACCACTGATCCAAGAGGGCCAGTGCTTGGGGGGGGGTTTCTCACTTTCTCATTACACTCCCACTCCCCAAGGGTGACAGTGTGCAAGGGAGCACAAGGAATCATGACCACACAGAGATGTGCCACTGCTCCAGACTCCTGCCAATGCCCTCCCCTCTTACATGGTGCCCCTCAATGCACTGCCATCCATGGTCACCAAGTGGCAGTAAAGCGGTAGGTATGGCAACCCTCCCCCCATAGGAGGACAGCATCCTTTAGGATGCTCAAGCCACCTCCCTCTGGCCAGCCCTCTAGTGACCCAAGCTTATTCCCGAACCCAGGTCACTGGTATCGTGAGAGTTAGCGCTATCGCTGCACTGGCGGTCTGGCCTATCACTGTTGTATTTTCTCAGTGGTGTGTCTTAGTTGAGCTGACATCCATTCTATAAGAAGAATGGATCTGCAATTTTTCAGGCAGCATTGTTTTGTGGAAGGGCGTGCTGCTAGCCATTTTTGAGTAATTGTCTTAGTTGCAGCCACCACTAGCACTGCAAAAGAATTTTCCCTGTTCCTTCAGCCACTTCTGTCCAATAAGTGGCTAATTTGGGGCACTCCCAAAGCACATGCATATGATGTGCCCTTTGATGGCATGCCCTTCAACATTTGTCTGAGCATGAAGAACCAATGTGTGCTGTGATGGAGGGGGCATGGAAATACCTGCTGAGCTCCTTCCATCTATGTTCATGCCATCCAGTAGAGGCAGTGGTTATTTGTGCGTGTTGCCAACAGGATTTCCAATCCTTTGCATTCATCATGGTCCCTGCCTCTGCCTCCCCATTTATGTTGTATTTTATAATTAATTATGTCTGTTTCATTGGGACAAACCTTGTATATTATTGCTATTAAGTGTTTTTGAGTTGGTATGGTTTGAAAACCACTGATCAGCTGCCCTAGCCGCCCCAGCTGGTCCCTGAGTCCTAGTTTCATTGCACTGTTAGTAATGTAATGCTTGTATGTAGGTTACAATAAAAATTCCTATTTGGTAGATCAAATTCATTTTTGATCATTTTAAACATTTTAACTGTGCCCTCATGTAGTAACTGGTTGAGCTGGTACAATCCCCGTGGTTCCCATAGTTTATATGTAGGGTCCACCCTTCCTGGTGAAAACCATGCTGTGAGTCTGATCAGAGTTAGTGCACAGATCCCCAATGTAGTTCCTTCCAGCTGAAATCATTTCAGCCAAGCAAATAATGTGATTTGTGTCCA
The DNA here is from genome assembly GCA_016271365.2 of Neoceratodus forsteri. Lineage (NCBI taxonomy): Eukaryota > Metazoa > Chordata > Ceratodontiformes > Ceratodontidae > Neoceratodus > Neoceratodus forsteri. The sequence continues at coordinate 1,285,539,942 of CM057453.1, forward strand.
GGAGTTCTATATGTTTCAAAGTTCTACACTATCTAGTGTTTTAAAAAAAACAGACTTTTGATTACCTCCGATCCCTCAAGGGTCACCAATCCTGGTGTGTTTTCAAGTGTTAAGAATGTCTACAAGTGCTGCACCTGGCAGGCCCAGCAATACAGTGGAAACATAGAAGCACAGAAGGTGTCAGCAGATAAGGACCTCTTGGCCCACCTAGTCTGCCCTATTTTCCCAATGTACAGTGCTACAATAGACCCTACTCAGTCTAATCTCATGCTGTGTCCTCTTGTCCTGCTATTTTTCTTATATTTAAACATGTTAGACTCTTTCACCTTGTTAATGCCCTTAAGGTGTTTGAATGCCTCGATCATATCACCTCTCTCCCTCCTTTGCTCAAGGGTATACATATTGAGCTCTGTTAATCTGTCCTCATATGTCTTCTGATGCAGTCCCTGCACCATTTTGGTTGCCCTTCTCTGGACTGCCTCAATTTGGTTAATGTCCTTGTGAAGGTGTGGCCTCAATACTGCACAATACTCCAGATGGGGCCTAACCAGTGTCTTGTGAAGAGGGATTATTACCTCCCTCTTACAACTTGTGATACCCCTACTAATACACCCTAACACCCCCCTAGCCTTACCTACTTCTTTAGAGGTCTGCTTAGATGATTTCAGGTCATCAGTGATGATGATGCCCAAGTCTCTTTCTTCCTTTGTGACTGCTAGCAACTCCCCTCCCAGCCTATAGGTGGCTTCATGGTTTCTCTTCCCTATGTGCATGATCTTGAACTTCTTTGCATTAAATCCCAGTTGCCACTCTTCTGACCATTTTTCTAGTTTATCCAGATCTCTTCTCATTCTGCCCACTCCATCTGGATCATCTACTCTGTTGCAGATCTTGGTGTCATCTGCAAACAGACAAGCCTTACCCTCTAGTCCATCTGCAAGGTCACTAATGAAGATGTTGAAGAGGACTGGCCCCAGGACTGATCCCTGAGGTACCCCACTTGTGACTTGCATCTCTTCTGACTGTATACCATTTACCACCACTCTCTGTTTCCTGCCTGTCAACCAGTTTGCCACCCAGTTGACCAACTTCTGACCCACCCCGAGCCTACCCAGCTTATTTATCAATCTTCTATGTGGAACAGTGTCAAAAGCTTTGCTGAAGTCAAGGTAGGCAACATCAACTGCTCCCCCTTGGTCCACCACTCTGGTTACCCAGTCAAAGAAATCTATGAGATTAGTTTGACAGGACCTTCCTTTTGTAAACCCATGCTGTCTTGGATCTTGTGCCCCTATGGATTCCAGGTGTTGCACTATCCTTTCCTTAAGGAGTGCCTCCATAATCTTGCCCACTACTGAGGTAAGACCAGGGCCCCAATTTTTCTGCGGCACATCGGAGCAAAGTTCTGTGGCAGGGTTCTCATTTGCCACAGAACTTCTGCAGCACTCAACACCAATTTCTGCAATTCTGCGGCACATTTTACCTAATTTTTCCTTTTTGTTTTTTTGCCATATCTGACACAATGCACGCTCGTAACACAGTCATTTTATGGGTGTTTGTCACCAAATTTTCAACATAGCCAGTTTAAGACCTCTGCTCATGAACAGTATCACTGTGATTTTATTAATCTGTCCGGAACATTGATTTCGCACACCGACTGCGCCATTCTGCGCTACAAGGGTGGAAACACATTTTGGGTGAGATGTGAAAAATGACAGCTGTACTACTCATAAGACAGTGTGGTGAAATGGCAATGTTGAAACTCTGGAGTGAAAATATTGAAATTTCGCGAACTTACGAGCCTGCGTAGGAACTGCGCAACGCACGCTCGTTAAACAGTCATTTTTTGGAATTTTGGCACCAAATTTTCAACATGGGGGTTTTGGGCCCCCTTCTCATGAATGATGTCACTGTCATGGTGGTATTCGGTCCCGAAGGGTGATTTCGCAGTCACTGCGCGAAATCACCCTTCGAGCCCGAATAACGCCATGACAGTGACATCATTCATGAGAAGGGGTCCCAAAAACCCCATGTTGAAAATTTGGTGCAAAAATTCCCAAAAATGCCTGAGATATGCAATAAAGTTGAACCCCTCCTATCTAGCCCATTATACAGCTTACCGGCATTTCCTCAGTTCGCGGTCGTCTTTGAAGAGTGCAGACGTGTTCCCGGTCCACCGAAGATCGTCGCACCGGGTCGGAGGTAAGTATGGGGTGGGGGTGTGGGAGGCTGGGTGCGCAGTGGGTGGGTGCGGGATGTGGGAGGGGCTCGGAGGAGCGCCGTGGGACAGTTTTTGTTTACAGGAAAAAAAAGACGTCGTGGGATCGCTTGCCACACTGGTGTGGCTCCCAGCGTGGCACAATGACTTTGGGGGGCATTCGCCGATGAGGGATTGGGCACCCCGTCGGCAAAAACAACAATTGGCACGTTTGCCACGCTGGAGTGGGCTCCCAGCGTGCGCAGCTTTTACGGGGCATTCAGCCGACGGGGTTGGGCACCTCCGTCGGCAAAAAAATATAGACACGTTTGCGGCGCTGGGGTGGGCTCCCAGCATGGCATATAAGCATTTGGAGGGGACAGTGAAGCCGACGGGGGATTGGGCACCTCCGTCGGCAAATGAAGCGGACGTTTGTTCCGCGGGCGGCCGAATTCCGCGGGTGATGGCAAATTCTGTGGATATTTCTGCGGTTTGTCGCATCCGCGGAATCGCGGAAAACTCGGGGCTCTGGGTAAGACTGACTGGTCTGTAGTTCCCTGCCTCCTGCTTGCTATCACTCTTGTGGAGTGGGATCACATGAGCCCTTCTCCAGTCTTCTGGGACCTCTCCTGTGCTCAGAGACTCACTAAACAGTTCTGCTAATGGCTCTGCTAGTTCCACCTTTAACTCCTTGAGTACCCTGGGATGTATGCCATCAGGTCCCATTGCCTTATCCACCCTGAGCTTAGCAAGCTCTTGTAGGACCCTTTCTTTTGTGAAGGGAGTAGTGCTCACCTCCCTCCCCCCTGTGTCCATGGTGCTGAGCTGTGGGCCCTGCCCTACCTTCTCTTCAGTAAATACTGAGCAAAGTATCTATTTAGGATAGATGCTTTTACATGGTCCTCCTCCTCACATGCTCCTTTTCTCCATTAAGCTTAGCAATACCCCCTCTGGACTTTCTTCTTTCACTAATGTATCTATAGAAAGTCTTGTCACCTTCTTTTACTGTTCGTGCTAGTGTTTCCTCAGTTTGGGACTTTGCCTGCCTTACTGCCTTCCCTGCTTCCCTTAGGGCAGTTTGGTATGCCTCCCTAGCTTCATCCTGCTGTGTTCCCTGATATTTCCTGAAGGCCAGCCTTTTGGCTCTGACCTTTTCTGCTACTGTATTTGAGAACCAAAGTGGTTTCCTTCTTCTTTTGCACTTCCTTTTCTGTCTAACACAATGGGATGTTGCTTCAAGTATTGCATCCTTAATGCTTGCCCACTTTGCTTGTACCCCCTCACCTGTGTTTCTTTTTGCCAGGGCTAGCTTAACTCTGTTGGCCATCTTATCAAAGTCAGCTCCTCTGAAGTCCCATATTTTTGCCTTGGAATGGGATGATTTAGATGTAGTAGCCAAATTGAACCATACCATGTGATGGTCACTGGCCCCCAGGTGACCTTCTACCTGGAGATCTGTGATCCCTTCCCTGTTAGTCAGTACTAGATCTAGGATAGCCCTGTCTCTTGTGGGTTGTTGTACCAGTTGTTTGAGGCCCTCCCCCTGCAGGGAATCCACTATGTGTCTAGTTCTGGCAGATGTTCCTGCTGGTATTGACCAATCTGTATCCGGCATGTTGAAGTCTCCCATTATCAGAACCTCCCCTTTAGCTGTCATGTTTTGTATATCTTCTAACAGTAATGTGTCTATGTCCTCCCCCTGGTCTGGGGGCCGGTAGACAACCCCAGTTTTTATGGCTGTCCCATTTCCTGTTTCCAGGGTGACCCACAGTTCTTCTGGCTCCTTATGTGTATTCTGAATTTCTGTAGCTTTGATATTTTCATTGACATACAGGGCCACTCCTCCTCCCCATTTTGCACCTCGGTCTCTTCTGAACAATACATAGCCAGGTACTGAAGTCTCCCAAGTGTGGTTACTGGTAAACCATGTCTCACTAATTGCTACTATGTCCAGTTTAGCCTCTGACATTGTTGCCTGCAAATCTGGGATCTTATTTCCCAGGCTGTGAGCATTTGTGTACAAGATTTTCCATTGGCCAGATTTCAATGTGTTAGTTGTTGGGTGAGGTTTGGCATTACCCCTGTGCGTCGTATGGGGAGACAAACCTTTTTTCTTACCTGGTGATGCAAATGAACTGCAAACATGCTGAATCCCTGTTTGACCACTAGCTGAGGGGGAGGGGTGTTCTTCCCATTCGACGTATGGGGTGCTGCACCCTCCCATTTGCTAGTTTAAATATTCTGCAAAGGCATCAAACTTCTGCCCCAATGCACTGACTCCCTCCTTAGTCAGATGCAGTCCATCAAATTTAAAGAACCTTCGCTCCCAGAACTGTTGCCAGTTCCCTACAAATCTGTGTCCTTTTTCCTGGCACCAGCCCTTGAGCCATATGTTTAGCTCCCCTATATCCCCTTCTCTGACCTTTAGTCCATCTGTCCCCCTCTCCCAGACTGGCAGGATCTCAGAGAAGGAGATGCCAGATGAAATGGATGATAGTTTGTCACCCAGCCTGGTCAGGTGTTCCTTGGTCTCCACAACTGACTGGCTGGCGAGATCATTAGTCCTTATGTGTACTAGGACATCAATGTTTTCTCCTGCTTTGTGAACAATTTTAGCAATGTGGTCAGTGTCTCTCCATGCTGATGTACCTGGGAGACATCTGACCATTACCCCTGGCTGGAGATGGGTATCAACTCCCCGAATCATGGAGTCTCCTATGATCAGAAGTTTTTTGGATTTCCTTTTTGCTTTTTTTGTTTTGGTTCCTGATTTGGGTGAGTTTTGTTGTGCTAGCTCCTGTGCCACAGTGTCCTGCTCTGCAGTGTCTTCTGCCTCTTTGTTTGATTTCAGAGATAGAGGTAGATACCTGTTTGTAGTGTTTATATGGTTTTTGGAGGTAATATGTTGGAGAGCAGAGAGTGATGGGGCACCCGATTTTCCCCTCCTAACCACCTGCCAACCTCCTGGTCCCACTACCCTCTGCGGTCGAGGTTTTTCTGTTGGATGCTGGGGAAATGGCGGGTGGTTCTTATAATGTATTTCCACTTGAATATGAAATTTGAGGCGTGCAATCTCTGCCCATGCTGAGCCCTAAGATCTCCAATGGCCCAGCATGTAGGACAGTGTCCTAAATTCTGTAAGACTGTCCTACTGAAAATTGTTCCACAGTACCTGCAGTTAATGATATCCATTCAAGATAAGTTGCTGGGTTTATAACCTAGTCAGAGTAATTAGAAGGAAAAAAATGCAAGTAATGGTTTGATTGTGTTTTGTTTTTGTTTAACTTGTTATAACAAGTTAAATTACTAGTGCCCCTGTAAATAAGCTCACCTTGTGGATGCCCCACTGATCCGCCCCTTCCTGCTTTGCCACAGGAAATGTCACAACTGTGGTACCCTATAAAAGGAGGGTAGTGTGGGGTGGTTGGGGATGGGGGTGGGTGGCTGGGCCCTTCCCCTGCTGAAAAAGAAGAACCACAGATGAAAGAACAAGGAGGTAAGAGCAGAAACAATCAGTTAACAACAAATGCAGTAACCCTGAAAGCTCATCCTAATGTTAGATAAAACTGTAAAACCTGTAAAGCACCACCTGTAATAATTTCAGAGAAGATATACGCTGTAAGAAACACTTTGCTACAGAGAAAAATAAAGCAATGAAATGTTAGCAACAAACAGTAGCAATCCCTGTGAGTAAAAATTAAAAACAACACCACACAGTAAATCTGCTTAGCCAATAGAAGTCTTAATCATTTTCCCTTGCTCTGGTAAGGTTCTCTACTCTGCCTTTCAAGCAGCTTTTTTAGATCTTTCCTCATTCTTTCCACCTCCCCCCAGTGTGTCACCTGTGTTGTAGATTTTTATGTCATCCATGAACAGGCATGCCTTCCCTTCTAGTCCTTCTAAAATATCATTAATAAAGATATTGAAGAAGATTGGGCCTAGTACTGATCCTTGTGGCATCCCACTGGTCACTTTGCCTTCTCCAGAGTGGACTCCATTTACCACCACCCTCTGACTCTTATTGCTTAGCCAGCTCTCTACCCATCTTACTACTTTAGGACCCACTCCTAGGCTTCTCATCTTGCTCACCAGCCTTCTATGTGGATGGTGTCAAAGGCCTTACTAAAATTCAGGTTGGCCATGTCAACTGCTCCTTCCTGATGAACTTCATTGGTTACTCAATCAAAGAACTCTATCAGGTTTGTCTGGCAAAAACCTCTTCCCCAGTGAAACCATGTTGTCTCGGATCCTGTAGTCCACTAGTAACAAGGTATTCCCCAGTCCTTTCCTTCAGTAGTGTTTTCATTACTTTGCCCACTATCGAAATCAGGCTAACAGCCTATAGTTTCCTACCTCCTCTGTGTTACCACTTTTGTGGAGTGGGACTACATCAGCCCTTCTCAAGCCCTTCTCCAGTTTCCCAGTACCTCTCTTATTTCTAGTGACAGTTTGAACAGGGCTGTCAGAGGAGCAGCCAACTCCTCCTTGAGTTCCCTCAGTAACCTGGGGTGCACACTGCCTGGTACCACTGTCTAGTCTACTTTTAACTGTGACAGTTCCCTTAGGACTCTTTCCTCTGTAAAAGGGCTAGTGTCCACTTCCCATCCCTTAATGCCCTTGTTTTTTATGATAGGCCTGCTATCTACCCCCTCCTTCGTAAATACTGAACAGAAGTATTTGTTCAGTATGTTCACTTTTTTTAAGTCCTCTTCCACACAAGCCCTTCCTTCCTCTTTCAGCCTTACTATCCCTCCCTTGGTCTTTGTCTTTTTGCTTATGTATCTAAAAAATGTCTTGTCCCTTGTTTTTACTGATTTGGCAATATTCTCCTTTGCACTTTTGCTCTCTTTACAACCTTCCCTGCCTCCCTTTGTTTCTCCTTATAACTCTCACTATCCTCCTCTGTCTGTTTTTTTAATACTTCCTAAAAGCCAGTTTTTTTGCTGTTACTTTATCTGCTACCTCCCTAGATGAAGGTTTGCAACCCCCTAACACTCCAGCAGTTCTATCTGACAATAGTACCTTGCAGGGAATACGAGGTTTCCTGCCCGCCCTTAAGAATTTAGACAACTGTAATTTTTTTAAGTAGCCTCCAGGTATTTTCACTGGTTGATATAGCAAGTGATGTAAAAAAATACAGAAATCTTAGAAGCACATTCATGCACAGAACTTATAATCTGTCAGTAATAGACATAGGGAGTGCACCCCATCTGTTTAGAACTGTCCACGGGAGGGGTGCATAGTTGACCTTGAATAATTTCCACATTGGGTCGGTATCTGTATCAATAGATATTGGAACTGTGATTCCACTGAAATAGAAGGGCATACGTTCTGAAGTTCTATGTTTTTATTTACCATTAAGCAACATTACAGTATCTGTTTTATATTGGTTTGCTTTGAACCTGGTTACTTTTCCATAGTCCCTCAGTATCTGTAGAAGGTTCAGAATGCCCATGGTCAGATTATTTAAGGAAAATAAGTATATATTCTACACAGAGAGAAATTCTCACTTCCTCTCCATTTAATTTTATACCGTTAACTGCAGTAGAGGCTCTTATCATTGCTGCTAAGGATTCAGTACTGAGGGAAAAGAGGAGGAGTGACAGAAGGCAACCCTTGCCTCATTCCCCTTCTTATTTTGATCTACTTTGAGAACACTCCATTAACCCTCACCTGAGCTGTAGGTGATTCATAAAGTGCCACCACCCAGTTTTGGAATTCTATCTATCTCTTTTTCTATCTGTCTGTCTATCAGTCGGTCTTTCTGTCTGTCTGTCTGTCTTTCTGTCTTTCTGTCTGTCTGTCTGTCTGTCTGTCTGTCTGTCTATCTATCTATCTATCTATCTATCTATCTAATATTCCTTAAGTGGACCAGGATGCCATCCCTGGTACTGCTTCTTTCTCCCCCTCCCTTCCAGGTCGCCCACCCCCTCTTCCCAGTGTTCATTTTAAATTTGTTATTTTTATATTTTTTATAATAAGAAGATTGGGGTGCTCCCCTTGCCAACCGCTCCCTTCCAGGTCACCTGCCCCCTTACAATAATATATCTGGTGGCACTGGGGTATCCTGCCCAGGTACCACCGAAAATCATCCCAACAATAGGGTGGCCAATCCCCAGTGTCAGCTTGGGTCCCCCTAAAATAAAGAAAACTGTTCCTTGTAGATCTTTTTTTGTGGGGGATTTATCTGAATAAAAGAAAATGGTCCATTGGCAATCTGATCCCTCCAGACCCCAACTACCCCATCCCAATCCCCTACTCAACACCTAGCACCACACAGCCCCCACACACACCCTCACTCCCCTGAACATATCCCATGATGTAGATCCACACTCCTACGGAAGACAAATCTTGCTACTGGAACTGGAGACTGTGATATGAGAAAATAAGGTAAGTCCAGTTTAATGTATTTCAATGGGGTTTGAACTTTTAGTCATAATGTTGTCATTTTTTAAATATTTTTACATCAAATTTTCAACATGGCCTTTGTTCATAAGGTAGGGGTCATAAGAAAGCTATGTTAACCATTCGGGGTAAACATATTCAAAAACAACAAAGTTATGAGTGTACATTTAAAATGCTCAACCCTCAGTTATTACTTGGGTAATTTTCAATAATGTTGACCCCAGATTTTCATCATAGTCATTTTTTCACACTGCCTCATGAATGTGATGATTGGTGTTTTCAAATCCTGACCAAAATGTGTTTTCACACTTGTGGCATGAAATTATTGTTTTGGATGGGATTTCAAAATGTTCACCTACCAGGTTCATGAAGTGGAGTCATAAGAAGGCTACAGTATGTTGAAAGTTTTGGGTCAGAATATTACAAAACAGCAAAGTTATGAGTGTATGTTTACATTTTTCTATACTCAGTCATACTGTAAGTTTGGTCATTTTCAATATTTTTACCCCAAATTTTCAACATAGCCATTTTTCACACCACCTCATGAATGCAACAGCTGTTATTTTTCAAATCCAGGACAAAACGTGTTTTCATACATGTGGTGTAAAACAATGTTTTGGTGGGGATTTGAACATTTTCACCTACTGAGTTCATGAGGTAGGGTCATAATAAAAAAGTTATGTTGAATATTTGGTGTAAGAATAGGGTAAAATAACCAATGTATGAGTGAACATTGAAATGTTTTTGCACTTCTGCAGCTAGATGGACTTCTTACTTAGCAGAAAAGTGCAGGACCCACAGAACCCAATGTTTTCATGCACAGACAGACTCCTTACTTGGCATAGGACCGGAGGGCCCCTCGTGTTTGCATCTGTAGCCACTTAGAAGTGCAGGACCCAGAGGCATTTCTTCAGTCTGATGGACTCCACATTTGGCACAGGGATCTTTGGACCTTGCGGGCCCTGCACTTCCACAGCCAGATGAATACAATTCCAGTATCTCAAAAAGAAAAGAAATTCATTGCAAAAAGCTGCATTAATTCACAGTTAGGGTTTAACTTAAAGCAACACACGTAGAGAAAAGGATTTCCAACCCTAACTCCCTACCCCTTCAAGCAGCAAAAAGACAAGCCCACGTGAGCAACCACAGACTGCCATCAACAGGTAAGACAAACCAAATACAACTGTTTCCAGATTATACAAATCCAGTAGTACTGATGTGCTACCTTCATGGATTTGTATCTGAGGCATGCACACTGCAAGATGTACACACTCATTTGTCCCTGCAGATAGAAATCCAGGATCCTCAAAAAATCATAACACTGCTTCTGTGTGCAGAAGCACAGGCCCCTGCAGCCAGCAATATAAATCCATGATACCTAAATTACAAGAGTTATTTTGTCTGCAGAAGTGCAGGCCCATAAGGGATCATCACTTCTGTAACCTCATGTACTCATGCACACTGTAAGACATACACATACTTGTAATATGAATGTGAGTGCTATTAGAGATACCCCCTTCTCCCCCCAAATACCTACTCCAATTGAATGCTAGTGAAGGAACAAGGGTCAATAAATTGTAGAATCTTAAGTATTATAATCTTAAACCACATGTCTCTTTTAACATATTATTGTTGTGTTTATATGTATCATGCATTAAGTGTGACTCTTATTTGAAATGTACAGTGTGACTGTTATGTGAAATGTACAGAAGTATGTTGAAAATAAGGTTTTACCTTAACATATAATACCCTGCATAAAATTAAACATTTTATCATCATCACATACTTGACAGGCCTGCACTTCTGCAGCCACAGGTGTAATACATACATCACCTCTGGCTGCAGAACTGTTGGAGCAACAAAATCCATGATAACAAAACTGCAACAGTATTTCTCTCTGCAGAAGCAAAGGTCACTGAGGGGCCTGCACCTCTTCAGCCACAGGTGTAAGACATACACACCAACTTCTGGTTCCAGAAGAGCTAGCCCCTGTGGGGCCTGCCATTGCAAAGATAGAAGTACTGTTGCAAAGTGGGTATCATGGTTTCAGCAGTGTATCTAGAAATTGTTCAAGGGGGTAGTAGGTTTTCAGATACCAAAACTGCGAGATTACTTCTGTCTAGAGATGTGCAGGCCCTTGGGGGCCATAGGTATAAAACATATACACTGACTTCTGGCTACTGATGGACTGGACCCTCTGGGGCCTGCCACTATGCAGACAGAAGTACTGTTGCAATGTGGGTATCATGGTTTCAGCAGCTGATCTAGAAGCTGTTCAAGGGGGTAGCAGGTTTTCAGTTATGTAGCTGCATATAGAAAAACATGCAGTAGCGCATCATGCTATCTAGTAAGGTACCTTGTACAGCATGCATGACTATCTCTGTCCGTAGAAGTGCAGGCCCCATGGGGCCTTCTGTCTGAAGAACATGCTGTATGATACACACACACAGGTGTGATTGTATGAGCACATGCCCCTGTGGGGCATGCGCTTATCCAGACACAGATACAAATCCACAAAGTTAACACATCAGTCTTTATAATTCATAATATTATAATATTAGTATTATGTTCTGAAATGTTATGTTTACACTAAAATGTACTGTTACACTTCTACCCCCAGGTCACACCTGGAAATGAGCCTTGGCTCAGTGTGCCTATCCTGGTTATCAAGATTTTAAATAAAGAAAGAAAATATGTGTAATCTGGAAACAGTTGTATGTTGTTTGTCTTACCTTGTGATGGCTCTCTGTGGTTGCTTGTGTGGGCCTGTAGTTTTGCTGCTTGGAGGGAAGGGAGTTAGGGTTGGAAACACTAAAGTCACATTTCCCTACTTTTGTTGCCTTATGTTGATGCTGAACTAGTGCATTAATGCAGTTTTTTTGCAATGACTATCTATCTATCTATCTATCTCTCTATCTATCTATCTCTATATCTAGCTATCTCTATATATCTATAGTATCTATCTATCTATCTATCTATCTATCTATCTATCTATCTATCTATCTATCTATCTCATTGCAAAAAACTTTGTTAATGTACCAGTTAGGGTTAAACCAACAAAACTAGGGAAATGTGGTAGGGTTTCCAACTCTAACACCCCACCCCATCCTGCAAGCTGCAAAAAGAAAACAGCGTTATGGTTTTTGCTGTTCTGAGTCTTGGCAAATCAGACCTGAGGTCTTCCTTGGGGTTATCATTCCTAATGCTCTCCACATTCTATCAGCAAATAAGCTCAGATGAGAAGACTATATGATCAAGGAACATCTCCACTGAGGAGCTAGGGTCCCTCATCCTTTCATTCTGAATGCATTTTCCTCCCTACACCCAATTTTCCATTGCTTATATGAGCCTGTGCTACATCATGCTTGGGTATATAGGGTTATACCTCCAGTTCCTCCAAGAGTGGCCATAGGTACCACCAGTCCAAGTAGTTGTTGGGAGATACCTACTAATGTGTCCCAGACAGAAGCTGTGCAGGTCATCAGTGTTTCCCATTTCATGTTTGTTTTGATTTATACATTTTATTCCCTGTGTTCTGTTGAAAAATCACACAAGGGATGTCACTGAGCTAAGCAGAACCTTCTAACTATGCATTTTAATACTATAAAAATGCACATTAAGGTATACTTCAGGGCCCCCAATGACTTGTTTGGTTGTACAACACTAATGAGAGGAAAAGGCTTTGCTGGCTGAATCACGTGAATAAAGTTGCCCTTCAGTTTAGTTACAATTGTGAGTGTGGCTCTAGCCTGGAGTACCGCAGTGCTGCAGAATTTTATAGTGAGGTTGTTTGGTAGCTTGTCTAATGTGAAAGCATGAAAGATAAAGACATTTATGGCATTTATCCATTCATCCATCTGCCATAGCCATCTGTCTCTGATGTGAACAGTTTTAGTCCCATAGCCTTTTGTAGGAGATTCTTCACTTAGTGTGACGCTGGAGATCCAGAGATTAACTACTTGTAGTCAAACTGAAATAAATGTGAAATGCTTCATGAAGGACAAAGCTAGTTATAACTAATTTTATAGCCATGTCCATGGGTGCATTTAAGCAACACAGCATGTCTGTCATCTACAAGGATTTCTGTATTTTACTGGGAAATGGAGCCATCTACAGGGGAATTGCTTCCATAGACTTACACTGGTAATATGGGAACACAACGCAATTCAGCTTCCATAGGAAAATATGTAATCTACAGGAAAGCACAGGAAAATTGCTCTAGAGTTGCAGGGAAAAAGAGAAATCAGTAATGTGTGCACTGTGTTTTCTTCTGGTTGATTTTGTGATCATTAGGCATCATTTAGTCCTTCTAGAAAAGGGGGGAGCAGACTTTTTGCTGTCATAAGCAAACCAACTAAAAAAGACCAACACAAGCAATAAAACAAATGCAGTGGTCAGTAGAAGAACAACTGAATCTATATATTATTTCAAAATTATTGGGATTTGTGCACCTTCACACCCTAAAACTGGCCATGGTCTGATCAGCAGGGCAGAAGGCAAGACAGAGCCATACCTCTCAACTGTCACTGATTTTCAGGGACGTCCCTTATTTTGCCTCAGGATTTTCCTCTGTCATTTGTAAAATTTGTGTTTTTGTGACAGAACAGTGGGGACTGTAAGCATAAAATAATGTCAAACATTAGAATTACAGGCTTGTTCTTCTTCAGAACATGCATCTTACACTAATCCCCCTTATTCTGTCAGCTTTCTGAATGAATAGTACCAATTTTTAGGATGTGTCCCTGATTTGGGGTCTATGTTCCTGATTTTTTTAAGCATTGTCCCAGATTTATGAGGAAAGAGGTTGAGAGGTATGGACAGAGCAAGAGTGAGTAGTGGGAGAGAGAGAGAGAGACTTAAAAGATCGTGTGTGAGACAGAGAGAGAGTGAGAGAGACAGAGAGACTGAAAGAGCATGAGAGAGACAGAGAGAGAAAGAGTGAGAGATAGGGAAAGAAAGATACAGAAAAACTGAGAGACAGACAGAGAGCAGGGAGTTTAAGAGAACTAATTCACTGAAGAACAAAGTTAAAATAAATCAAGTTCCTTTAAGGGTCACATAGTGATTTTTTTAAAAGAAGGCATTAAAAATTGTATTTTTTCTCTACTCCACCAGTATGTTTTCCTCCCTGATGGTCATGGCTGCCAGTGCCCATCTTCCACCTAGGAGGGGGGGCAAAGAATTCTCTTCACAACCAAAGCAAATGCTGCTCCTCAGACATTTGGTAGAGGATGCACAAATGCTAGGGCTCCATATTCTTCCTCCTCGGGAGTCAAATGCCTCTCCTTTAAAGTGTAATTGACCTACAGCTGACCCCAGTTTTTAATTCTTGGTAAAGGAGCTTTTTTTACATATATATGGTTGCCATATTAGCTGAATACCAAGCACATGAAATACAGTTTCTTTCTTTCTGAGAAAGAAATGCAGCCAAACTTGGATTTGAACCCAGACCCCCTGAATTCAGCTCAGATGCTGTTAAACAACTGAATTACAAGGCCAGTTGGCTAACCTAGGGTTTGAATGGTTTCTGTACTGCATCAGCCACAGACTTGATATGTAATTTTTTTGTTATTACCAGCCAGTCTTTTTAAAACAATTCATTTACAAATAGAAAATATTCATCACTTGAAACTAGGAACTGGAGCATTTGAATGAATTTAAAATTGGTTTCCAGTTCTGATTTCATTACAGTAGTTTGGTGCACCATCTCTCTACCACAAGTGTAAGTTAGAAGTAGCCCTCTAAGTTGTAAGTAAAACCATACTAGACAGACTATATTTCTCTTTATGGAAACTAGCAGGGCACTTTACATTTAACTTTTTAATTTTTTTTTATTTATTGACTTACGAATTTTGATAAGTTTAAATCGGTTCATTGCGACTAGGGAGAGACCTGACTCGAGGCATGAGAGAATGCAGAAATAACCAAGCAGCAGAAGCAGCAATGAATAGATGAATACAAGAGATGATTACAAACCATGTTTAAATTGGTTTAATCAGGCAGTATTGCACATTTATTTGAAGCCGTCACAAACCATATTCCTGGACAAATGTTCTTTGAGTTTCACTTTGAACTCAACATGCATGTTGATGGCCCTCCCCATCACTGCCTACAAATATGAAAACAAGTTAATACCAGTGGTACAGGATTCTCATTTTATATTTCAACAGTGCTGCCCTTCTTGTCAGTGTAACTTTGATAGTATATTTATTTATTTATTTAAACAGTTGGTAACCAGGAAAGGCACACTGAGCCGAGGCTCGATTCCAAGTGCGACCCAGGGGCAGGGGGGTATCTGGATTGCATACAAATTTGCGTAAGGTGCACACACTTAGAAAATAGACATAGTTTCTGTGGGTTGTGGTAGCAGATGGTACAATAGTACAGTTTGGTTATTCAGTAATACAGCTGTAAAAAGACAGTACAGTGGGATATACAGTAAAAACAGTGATGATTTGGCAGCTCAGTCATGGGTCATAAGCTCAGTTTAGGTCAGATGAGAAAATGCTTGGTGAGGTATCTACAAGAAGTAAGTGCATCTAGAAAGGAGGGTAGAGAGAGTACATAGGTGAGGAAGTCGTGAGAGCCAGAAGATAGTAGAGTTAGTCACCTGGAGCACAGGCATACACTGATAGTTTTCAAACAGCACCAGGGAAGCCTCTGAAGCTGTTGTGCTGATACATTGGATTCTGGTTGAACCCAGTGCAAATCTGTTGCTGTAGAACTCTTCATGCAATAGACCTCTCAATGCAGAAAATCACCAGTAGTCTCAAGGAAAGAGGAGTTGCTGTAGTAACTAAGGGTAAATTAGTTAGTTGTTTCAGTCTTAGTTCCCCTTTGATAGCTTGAACACTGTGAGTCAAGTAAGTGGTGATGCTGCTATGCTAGGCTCAATATTATGGAAACCTACTTGGCAAACCTTCTTTAGTTAGCCAAAGTCACTTCTCACATCTAGGTTTGAGACCAAATCACAGCATTTCACAAAATAAACCAAATCAAAACAATTGGTTTAAGGTGGCCTAGTCCGATTTGCTAGTACTGCAGGTTCACATTCTTTATTAAGTAAGAGCTCTGAGTCAGGCAGGGTTCCCTGAAATTTCAGCATCATGCGAGTACATGTTTTTTGTCACATTTCTACCTGTCATGTTCATTACTTGCTGTGGGGAAATGCACAGTTTGGTGTGACTAACTGTACCACTGAGATCCAGCAAGCACAAGTCTTTAGATTAATGGCTGCATTTAATAAAGGATGTGGACCTCCTAGCAAATCAAGGTAGGCCACTTTAACCAAAGCATTTTGATTTTGATGTTTTTCTGAAGTGCTATGATTTGACCTCACACTGCAGTGTTAAAAGCAACTTGGCTACAGTATCTTGCTTTTTAAAGTGCAATGAGTTAGAAGCTTAGCTGAGAGCAGAGCACTGGACTTGTTTGTGCTTTGAAACCTTCATTTCTTGCCCAAAACAAAGAGCCTTATGCACTCCTACTCTGGTCTGAAGACCAGAAAAAATTGGGAGGCCTGCCTCTGTACTAAAGTTTCTTGGATAGTGCATTTGCCACAGTATTCACACTCTGGTGGATAACATAGTTATCTAGTGGTCAACCTTCTCTGCGGTAGAGATCCACTTTGGGGCTAATTTTCCAGATAAATGTGGGTCCATCCAGAATAAATTATCAGTTAGCCCAGTTTTATCTGTGACAGACATATGGGTACACATCAGCTAAACTGATTAGCATGGAGTTGAATTCAGTGATGTAACACATATGCAATTCTTTTTATTATCTATTTTCTCTGTAAAATAAGTTAGCAGGTTTGGGTTTTATGGGGAGTAGGTAGGTAGAGGTAGGTAGGTAGATAAAAATGTTATTGTTCAACATAAGTCTTTGCAATCCATAAAAATTATGGGGAGTACTGAAAACTGCATTCTCCTATTGCAGTCCAGGCTTGAGGGTGTTCAGTTAGAAGGGCATTTCTTTTAGCATTCCTGTGCTCTCACAGAGGGGAAGCAGGCTGGGTGTGGATAGTTACCTGCTCTAAAAGACTCTGGTCCAGATTCACAAAGCAATTTGGGACTATGTCCCACTTCACAACTCCAGTTGTGGACCAAAATCTCTGTGGGCTGTGGAGATTAGTATTCACAGTCCTCCACAGCTGCAGAGATGTTACACCAGGTCCCCCTGGCCATAACAGTTTTCTGCAGCTGTGGGGACATACATGGCAACACCACCCATAAGCTGCCATAAATCATGGACCCGGTTGTAAACTGGCTTCACCCTTGTGAATACCACAACTGTGGGAAAAACTGCAGATCTGCAAGTGGCAACCCACTTGCGCCAGGTTTTTCTCACAGCTGTGGGAATTTCATGAGCTTTGTGAATCCGGCCCTCTATGTTTTGGGTATCAACAAATGACTGAGCCCCTTTGATCTAAACATGGCTATTTGTGTGCTGTCAACAAATGGCTGGCCAAGCAAGATGCACCCTGTGGAGCCTGGTGCTGTATACCACAATAGAAACTACTCCAAATCCACATAACCAATTCGGACCCATTCTGTCTTGGAGGTGGGCTCAAACATCAAAAGGCACATCCAAGGTATGATGTCAGTTAGGTAGGGCAGGTGATGTGTGTGAAGAGGCCAGTCTGGCATGGATGTTTCTGTAGCTCAATTGCTTATGAAAGTCAATCATATTCAGTCATATTTTGGGACTGGAACCAAACATCTTTGGCCAGTCTGTTATTGCTCAAGAGATCTCAGTTGGGGATAAGCTTAAACTATCTACTTATCATCTAGTTAGGACTAGTAAGTGCTATTCTGCACTAATTCTATCTGTTCAAATCTTTTGTTTTCTATTTCTGTATTGTACAGTATTCCTTATACACTGTACTTCATGCTGTCAATGACTGTGTTTCAAAGTGTACATAACCTGCAGTAATTGGTAAATCCATTTCCAAAGAGACAGGCTACTAAACTGTCCAAAGAACACCTGTGCCTAGAACATGGCAGGTGACAGAGTGGTCCCAGCTGTGACAAAAAGGGTGGGTCAGTTTCCATTGAAAAAGGTCACTGTACTGTGTAAGCAGTGACTGTGACAGGATACTGACCTAAAGATACCCTGAGTGAGAGTCAAACTGGGTGGTGGCAGCATATTGAGGTGACCATTCAGGCATCTTAAGAGTCATGAGAATGGTAGCACAGTGTGCACTGAATTCTGGGAGGACCAGTCTGTGACAGGTGCTAAAGTACCATCAGGGACTGTACCTGTTGTCATACAAGTAAATTATTTTGATATAGTATTATGTGTTCACACAATTGTTGTTACACAGACCAAAGGCAGCAGGCAGGCAGGCTATCTTGAAAGTACCAGTGGTGGCACAGTATTCATAGCAGCATTAGAATGTAACTTGTCTGTGTAGTTACTAGTAGACAGATGGAATAGTCTGAAAGTAGAACAACAGAGGAGTCAGCCACAATGCAATGCAAGTGCTTGCAGTAAATAATATGTCACAAAATATTGCATGGCAAAAGGGCTTAAATGCAATTGATTTACACTGTTCCCTGCAGCATTCTGCATCCCTCAGTAATAATACTGCAACATACTGCATTACACTCTGACTGGCGTGGCTGTAATTGAGTTCTCATGAAGGAAGATGGGGCATGTTTTTAACTGGGCATGGATGGTGGTGCTCAGTAGTCATCTTCTCAATGACCTTACTGAAGCTAAGAATGAGAAGATTGTCAAAAACATTATGAATCATCTGAGATTTCATGTTCAGTGGAACTGCTGATGCTATTACAGAAACTAAAGCGCTACAGTACCTCATGAATATATATATATATATATATATATATATATATATATATATGTATATATATATATAAAAGCATTTTGTCTGAAATATTAAATAAGTCAAAGTGGAAGCCAGAACTAGGATAATTTTTTGTGCCATTTTAGTGACGAATGCAGTTAGTTAGTATAAAATGAAACAATTACATTTATATTAACTGCCAATATGATAGTCTTGGGATTTAGAAACTGCAAAAGCTAATGATATATATGCCAAAGTATTACGCAGTCAGGTGAGTCAAACTCAATATCAGTCATAGTTTTTGAGCTAGTCCCAGGCTACATGACATTTCAAATACCTTGACTTTAGGAAAGCCTAGAGTCAAGGAGCAGTGTTACAAATGGATAACACCAGAGCTCAAGACCCTTATGGCACAGAGGGATAAGGCATGGGTGAACTACAAGAAATCTGGCATATCCTCCAACAGTGTAGCCTATAGGGTGCTGAGAAATAAAAGTAAAAAATGGGCAAAAACTGCAAAAAGTGACTATGTTAGAAACCTCCAGCAGGACTGCTTAACTGACCCCAAGTGTTTCTGCCAACAAATAAATGGTCTTATGAAAGGCAAGCACAAACTCCTGCAGGGTCCAATTGTAACAAATGATCAAATCATGTTGGTGCCACAGTCCCCCTCCTATGGCCTTCATTCTAATAAACTTTCACTTCTTTGCACCCGAGGTGTAGAACACAGAAAGGAACCCTTGCTTTCTCTAGCATGGCACCAAAATACTGGAACTCCCTGCCTGTTGAAGTTTGCTCTGCACTCACTCATGCTGCCTTCAAAAGATTGCATTATAACTGTCTCATAAATCGTACCCAATTTACCTGCCTTCACCCCCTTAGATCACCCACTACCCCGCTTGTTACTTGCTCTTTCTTAATCTGAAGCTATTTATCCACTGCGACACTTATTGTTAGACTGCAATGTTGAAAAATTTTCACTACTGCCATATGAATTTGTATTTTTATGCCTACATGTATCTGAATTGTATGAGCTCACTACCTGATTGTACTTGCTCTTGATTTTTGTGTACATGCTTTTTCTCTTATCACCTGTAACACATGTTTCCCTTAAGTTACTTGTCACATTTGTATTTCCCTGATCTGTATAACAAATGTCTTATTGTTTGTAACCTTCCGGGTTGCACCTGAAAATAATTGCACTGTGGATATGGCACCTACCGAGTTAACAAAAATGAAATAAATAAAATAAGTGACCACCAAGAGGCATGAAATGCCTTCAATAGGTTATTTACTGACCTAGATAAGTACACTGCCAACTTCCTGCCTCAAGCTGCTGACCATGCTTTCCCCCAGCGACCTGTATTGCAGCACCCTGAATTCCACCTAAAAGAGGTAAAGAGGGCAGATGTGCTACCTCTTCTTAAGAAAATAAAGATCAGAGGTACTGTAGGGCCAGATGGTTTGGTCCCCAGGTTGTTAAAAGAGGCTGCCTCTGCCATAGACTCTCCAGTCACATAACTAATAAATAGATCCCTAGTTGAAGGTGTCATACCAGCAAAGTGGAAAGTAGCCTATGTAGTTCTGATCCATGGGGGGGGGGGTCCCAAGGAACCAATTGGAAACTATAGGCCAATCTCTCTCTCCTTTGCACCCTGGCAATGATACAGGAGAAGCTGGTCTATAACCAGCTCTAAAACTACCTAGAGGCTAATCAACTTCTAGTACTCAATCAGCATAGTTTCAGACAAAACCATGGAATTGACAAGGCTCTAATCAAATTTACTGCTTACATCCTTAAGGCCCTAGACAAAGGCACCTCCACTGGGGCCATATCATAGACCTGACCAAGGCCTTCATGGTGGTCAATCATAATCTACTATTTGACAAACTGAAACTTGCAGGCCTTGACCACCACTCCTTAAAATGGTTTGAGAGCTATCTGTCCAATTGCTCCCAACAGATCAAATGGAAAGGGGCCATATCAAGTCAATTGCCGATCAAGTAGGGAGTACCCCAAAGTTCCATCTTTGGGCCCCTCCTTTTTTCCCTGTTCATAAACGACCTCAGAAGCAATTGTGGTAGCAGCTCAGTAATACAGTATGTTGACGATGCTGTCTTATACAGATCCTCAAATAGCAAAACTGCCCTTGGGCCACAGCTGCAGGAGGACTTCACAACCCTGAAAAGCTGGCTACAGGCCAATAGGCTGCTGTTGAACAGCAACAAAAATTATGTCATGTTGTTTGATCCAAGAACTCTGGGATCAGACAGAACCCTACTACTCCCCCTAGTATCTTCATCCAGTACGCCCATAGAAGTTGTGAGCTCCTTCAGGTACCTGGGCCTAATCACTGACCAAGGTCTCACATGCAAATGCCATGTGGACCAGGTCACCTGAATATTACATCAAAAGTTGGGTCTTCTATACAGACTAAACTCACAACTTATACCGGAAACCAGGATAGCAATTGCTAACAGCATTCTCCTTCCCCACCTCACCTATGCTGCTCCTGTCTTGCAGTCTTCTGCCAGATGGGAAATGGGTAGGATGCAAATAATGTACAATAAGATAGCCTGGTTTGCTACCAAATCCCACCTGAGGTGCCACCTCTGTAAGGTACTGGCCACCCTAAATTGGCCCTCTCTCTCCCAACAGCTTCAATACCCTCTCCTGTGCACCACTTACAAAATAATAAATGGCTCACACTTAACAAGCCTAGCTGGGTTGTTGGTTCCTAAGTAACCAAGTAGATTGCTCCATACCTCTGCTCTGAGGCTCCTGCAGGTGCCTAGGACTAGGAGGGCAGCAGGCAACAAGTCCTTTTCCCATGCAACTCTGGCCCTTTGGAACAATCTCCTGGACCATCTGCAAACTGCCGGCTTGCTGACCACCTTCAGAAAAGGACGCAGAGCTCATCAACTGGAAAACAACCAATGCACATGCTTGGGATAAATACCTTGGGGAAATTTCCTGGGAATAGGCCCTTAGTAACCTACCCTTCAGTTTGGTAACATGCCCTAGCATTTTGAGAGCACTACCACACAAACTAAGCAGTGTGATAAATGGACAGTGATGTTTAATGTCTTTTTCCTGTTGAAATGTAACTTGTAAAATTGTAACCTGTACTAACTTACTCTGTCCCTGTTGCTGTTTCCTCCTTCCTGCAGGAGTGTGTGCTGAAATGTCTTGGAGTGTAGTCACTTGTGTCTAGACCCTTGGATTCACCATGATGGTATCTAAAACCTGTCTTGTAGTCACAAGTGTTTAGACCCCTGGATTCTCCATGACTGTACCCCAAACTTGTCTTGTACCACAAAATGCCCTGCACCTTGAATGTACCCAAAACTTGCCGTGAATCACATAAATGTTATGTACCCAATTTGATTCTATGTAACTAATTCCAGGTTGTCACTGAAAAAGGGACCTTTTGGGCCCAGTGGGCTTACCCAGTTAACAAAATAAAATAAATAAATACTTGTCAGCATTCCTTGGGTCATGGTTTTTTAAGGTCAGCTCCATGAACCACTAAGGGCCTGCTTTTGTGTTACACACAAAAAGTCAGTGTTGAATTGTAAACGTGGTTATTGTTTGGTTATAGAGGCTGAGGACTGGGATGAGTCAACAGGGTTGGGGAGTGGCCAAAAAGAATGAGATGAATTGATTTCAAGCACTGAACCTATAGCCATCACTTGCAGAATAGTAGCAACCCACCTGTCAGAAGGCAACATGAGTCAGATCATGAAGCAACCTCCAGAAACGGAGACAGGACTGGCACCTCCCAACCAGTGTTCTCTGAGTGGTCACAGAGTCTTAGAGAGAGTGTCAGTAGCACAATGTGGGTGGACATGACAGAGACATTGGCATGCAGATAGAATATAAACCATACAGATAAGGACTAAGATGCCAATGGCTTGATATGCCTGAAGAAATATTAATAAGGAGGAGGTTGTCTATGCAGGAGAAAGTCCAATAGAAACTAATAATGAAGGTTCAACTCCTAGAGTGTCCCACACTGAACCAGACAGGTTTGATAACTGCCAGTCACATGCAAGTTTGCCGGAGTTCCCTAACACCTTCTCTGTAAAACCACACCACCACCACAAGATTCCACTGAGCATGTAATGTAAAATAAAAAGCAGAAACAAAGAAATATAAATAAAAGAAATACAGAGAGGTACATTTATGTATTGGTGACAGTTTGGCTGTAATTTTCAGTGTATTTGTGCTGGTGATGGTGGGTTATGGATGGTGTGAGTATGACAGTCATGGAGGCTGAGATCAAGAAATCAGGAGCACATCATTCAGCAGTCAGGGACTACATGGTGGACAGTTGCCCTAAAAAATAACCTGATCCAGTCAGGTTTCCTTTCTTGTGTGTGTGTCTGTGTGTGTGCATGCATGCATGTGTGTGTGGTGGTGGTGGTGGTGTGGGGGCGTTGACTGAGTTCAACTCAGTGGAGCAGTAGCCAGTGGGTGAGGTGAGGGTATACACATGCACACTGTGGGACATTACTGAATTGCTGCTGTTAGTACTAACTCAGCAAGTCTTGGAATTAGGATTAGAAAATTAGCAGGTTGACAAAGTAAACTAATCTAGTCAGGTTTCCCTTTAAGACAGAAGTGTGTGTGTGTGTGTGTGTGTGTGTGTGTGGAGGGGCAACAGGTAGGAGATTTAATTCAGATCACAGGCAGTAGCACTCAGAATTTCAACAAGTAGGAATTCTGTTTTGGACCGGTAAAGGCAGTAAATGAACTGAATGAAATTAATGAAAACATTTCACTGCAAAACTATTTTCAGGGAAAGCACCCCATCCACAAATATAACAAAAAGATTTTTGCAGTAAAAATGTCCATTTCTACTGTATATTCTGTATGGTATCCAGAAATGACCAAAATTGCTATTTTTTACCATCAGAACTGGTCACTTTATTGCCTGACAATTCATGTCATTGCCACTTCCTCAGATTGGTGATCTGTAACTTTATCTTATTCTAATTCACTGGAAAACTCCAGCAAATAACTTCTATGGTATACCAGCTTACTTGACTTCCTGGGTGACTCATGTAGTATCCTGAGACCAGCCATCTTCCTGCAGATAGGATATAGACAAAGTCACTACATGTACCTTTCTCTTACCCCAGAAGTGGGCAAGAGAAAGATACACATAGTGGGGACTAAATAGTGAAGGGCAAGTGTCAGCCCACTGATGCAAATGTTAGCACTACCTCTTGCACTGCCGACGACCCAAGTTTGGGAATGAGCCAGGAGCTCTGGAGGGTCTGCTGGGAGGGAGAAGGATTGAACATCTAGTGGACAGCTTTCCTCTGGGGGGTGGTGTGTTCTGGCACTCAACAGTAGGGTGACCCCTAGTATTAACTGGGCGGGAGAGGTTCCAGAATCTGCAGGAACAAGAGAACTGGAGAAGAGGTGGACACTGGTGTGTCAGGCATGGGAGCACATCTGACATCATCAGGATATCACTGCATGTCCTCTCCTACAGGGCAGAAAATCAGGGTGGAAAATGGCTGTTGGATAAGATGGTATCACTGCTTCTGCCCACTACATTCTCTGCCAGATCTGATCTGCTTTGGGCTGGCTGCCTGATCTTCAACTCCACCTGTGGCCAAACTGGATTTATGGGAGTGTTAGCCAAGGAGCTGAAGGCAATCCAACCTTTAGGGGAAAGTTGAGGAGTCTGGCCACCATGTGTGTCTTCCATGAGCTGGGGGTTCTTGGACAGATGAGATAAGGGCACTGGAGATGGTTAAAAGAGGTCTCATCCACTGGTATGAGAAAGGATAAACAGAACTGGAAAAAAGTGAAGAACACTGGAAGAGACCTGGGTCTCACCCCCAATGGTAAAGTGGTGGTCTGCTGTTATCCTGGGGTGACAGCAGACAGATGTATTGCCAGGGTGATGGAATTCATGGGAGAGAGGGTGGTAAGTCCAGATCTGACTGTGCATGTGTGCACAAATGATCTGAGCAAACAGAGCATGTAACATTTGAAGGCAAACTTCTGTGCTCAAGGAAAAGTAGTGAAGGAGAGAGCAGGTGTGATAACCTTCTCTGAGGTAATACCACAGCCATACCTGAACCAAAGGTAACAGTTCCACATGTTCCAGTTTAATGCATGGCTGAAGAGTTGATGCAGGAAAGAAGGATTTCAGTTCTTTGGGGAATAGATCCCAACTTGGAGGGGTTGAAGGTTGTTTAAAAGGAATGGCTTGCACCCCAATGAGGAGGGCAGAAAGTTTCTGGGAGAAAGGTGGGTACAGCACATAGCTCATTTAAACTAGTAAGGGGGGTCAAAGTGGCTAGGCACACACAAAATGACACAGACAAGGGGGCCTTGCTTACCTCCTCCCAACTGAACTCAGCAGCAAACACAAGGTACAGGTTAAAGGTACGGGGGTTAGGAGGAAATCTTGTAAAATGGTATGTACCAACACTAGGAGTCAGGGCAACCAAATGCCAGACCTTCAGGCACTGGCCACAGAGGGGGTATAACCTACTGTCAGTAACAGAGATGTGGACATCCTCGAACCATGACTGGGACATGGCCATACTAGCCTACACATTATTCAGAAAGGATAAGGCAAAGACCAGGGGGGATGGGGTAACAGTGTATGTTAAGGAGGGGAGTAAAGCAATAGTAAAAGATGGCCTAAGGGAGTCAGATGAACTGGAAACCCTGTAGGTATTATCAGCAACAGGGAAGGGGAAAACAAATCTGGATCAGGGTAGTCTACAGGCCACCAAGCCAGGATCAAGGGAGAGACATGGAAATGGGAGTGACACTTAAGAAGACAGCCAGTCTAGGGGAAGTGGTGGTACCGCAGTAAGGGATTTCAACAATTTAGACATGGACTGGAAAGTTCCTATAGTGGCTAGTACTAGGAACTGGATTGTGGTGGATACCCACTTGGAGGCACTCTTAGAAAAATTAGTTTAGAGCCCAAGAAGGGAGAAGGTCGTCCTGGATCTGGTCATCACTAACAGTGGGAAGATTTGGAATGTAGCAGTCCTGGATCTACTTCCTTCCAGCGAACACAGGAGAGTAGCACTGGAGGTCCAGGTTGGAACAGGCAAGGGGCAAAAGGTATGAGGGTATGGGACTTCAAAAAAGTGTACTTCAGCAAAATGAGGGATACACTGGAGATACTGTAAGCATGATGGAAATAGTGATGGTAGGAGGCACAGAAGAAATGTGGCAAGCATTTAAAAAGGTGAAGGCAGAAGAGTCAAATAGCTCAATTCTACAGGTATCCAAAAGATACAGCCGATGTAAGGGTGGCAGAAAAAACAAAATGAGTGAATTTTTTCCAAGTATAAGGGAATTGAAAATGTGGAAGACAGGGTGAAGTACTTGAAAACAACAAAAGAAACCACCAGAAAGGTGAAGGAGGCCAATGAGGAGACAGTGCTTCTGTTGGCAATAGGGGTGAAAAATGGGGATAAGACATTCTTCTGGTACATCAGAGAGAAGCATTAGGTCACAGGGGGTATAGTGAGACTCAAGGACAAGAAGGGTTGGGAGGAGGGGGACAAGGGAAAGGCAAAGATACTGAGCAAATACATTTGCTCAGTATTTACTAAGGAGAAGGATGGGCAAATGCCAGACTGTGGGGTCAGGAAGGGGGTACAAAGATGCTTGGGGAAGGTCCAGATAACAGAGAAAAGGGTGCTGGAAAAGCTAGCAGGATTGAAAGCATATAGATATATGGGATCTGCCAGCTTACACTTCAGGATGTTACATGAAGTGGGAGGGGTTATAACATGGCACTTATAAACATTTTTAATTGCTCTCTAAATGCAGGGGTGGTCCCTAGAGACTGGACTGCAGATGTTATACAGTTATGCAAGAGTGGGAAGATGGATGAGCCAGGTAACTATAGGTGAGTAAGTTTGATGTCTATAATGGGAAAGGTCATGGGATCTGGTGGACTTTCTAGAAGGGAAAGCCTGCAGGGCCACAGACAGCATTGGTTCATGAGGGGAAGTTCTTGCCAGACTAATCTGGTTGAATTCTTCAACTGGGTGACCACAGCAGCAAAGAAGCAAGCAATTGTTTTAGTATACCTTGACTTCAGCAAAACCTGTGACTCATACAGGAGGCGGGCAAGAAGATTAGGGACCTATGAGTAGAAGACATGATCACAAACTAGGTAGAGAGGTAGTTGGGGGGGGTAGAACACAGAGGATGGTAGTCAATGGGGAGTTTTCAAAGGTGAAGAAAGTGGCCAATGGGGTACATCCGGGGTCAGTAGTCAGACTGATTCTCTTCAGTATTTTCATTTGTGGCATTGGTAAAGGTATCATGGGCAAGATCTCCTCTTTGCAGAAAACACAAAGATCTGCATAAGGATAGACATGGAAGAAGGAAGAGTAGATCTAAGGGAGGATCTGGGTGAGTTGGAGGGTTGGTCTACAATTTGGCAGCTGAACTTTAATTTTAATGCTAAAACATGTAACGTAATTCATATGGCAGGGCTTTTGAACCTGCCTGGTGAAGAGTGGATTAGTAGTAAGCAGCACCATCATGGCAAGGCTCCCCTTAATGGTGCCAAAGTAGAGGCTTAACACAAATAAATAAATGAGAAACCAAGGCAAAGAAAATAAATGCTTAAAAACTAAAGATAGTCTGTTGCACAACAGCATCTATCTTTCTGCCTGTTCTGTACTTCTCTTTACTTCTGTCAAGATGGTCACCTTGGGGAGTGCCCTTCCCCCCATTCTGCGCTCTCTTCCCTTTTTCAGCCTTTTCATTTCTTTGTTTATAGTGCATTGGATAAATAGGGTAGACTATAAGAAACTATTCTCCTTGAGTTCAGACAGTTTAAACACTCCATTAGTGTGTGGTAACAGGCTTAATATAGCTCAGAGTCAGTCATGCACTATTTTTGGATCAGCATTACAGCTTGTGCTGCTAGCAGCCAGCTCTGAATATGGTGGTGCATGTACCTTCTATGTATCTATGTATGTAAAACTACTTATTACCATAAGAACAAAAACAGGGGCATGCATTAGCACATTGGCTACAAACAGAATAAAAAAGTTAGTATATATGCACACTGAAAATAGAAACTGACGTTTGAGTTGACAGTCACCATTATTCCTTCTTCAGAAGTTACCTGTATAAGTAGTCAATCTGTGGTTGGGAAAGAGAACAGGATCTCTTGGATCTTTTTTCCAAAGTTACCCATACAATCCTGAGAGTGAAGATGATGGTATCATGATTCCCAAATATATAAATCACAATGTTCAGATAAATGTGCTGCTTTGTTCAACTGTTGCTCATGCAGTATGTGTATGAGATTTATTCTTCATCCAGCACGGTATGTAAGTATATAGGGGAGGCCCACAACTTGATAAATAACTGGCACTCACAAATGTTTTCAGACAAAGTCTTTGTGACTGAACATCAGCTTATGAAAAGCAATTGTATTTCTTTGATGTGAAATGTGCAGCACAAAGTGCTGCAAAAAAGCAGCCAGGAACGAATCAGGTACAAAACTTAGAATGTTGTGTACAAATATGCATTAAATGTATGATAAAGTCACTCTTGCTGCTACTCCTATGCCCTGTGGCTATGGTTGCTGCTGGTGAAGGTGTGATAATGTCACAGTACTTGTCAAGTGATCGCAACTTCCTTAGCACTTGTAAGTTTTGCACAGGATAACTTTTTGACTACTCATGACACCAGACTTTGGACATCAAAGAAATAAAGCTGCTTTTGTTACGCTTATGTTAAGTCATCAAGATTTTTTTGTAACTTGATTTTGTTGAGAAGTGACCAATGAACATCACAGTAGTATGCAATGTACAACAGTATGAATACAGCATTAAATGGTACTTGCAAGTACTGCTCACATAGAGGACAAACTGGTAAGGGCCTGTGGCATACAAGTTGCTGATAGCTAACACTAAGGTTTCCAGTCCACTGATAGTCCAAAGGATCCCTCTTCTAAGAGGGGTACCAAAGTTCATGCCAAAGGTATGCTGTGCCTTCCTCAATAAAAACCAAAGATAAGAAAACAATATGTTTATATTCTGTAAACAATGCAACAGGCAAATAATAAACAGTCTAACAAATGTAACTGCATCTGTCATTGTGTCATTGAAATAATTCTTTACTAAATATCCCCATGGTCTATACACATGCATTTTAAACACTGGGTTCACACTATTTTCTCTTCCTCCTAATGAGGGTTGTGATAAATCTCACACTTTTTCCACTTGCCAATACATTTCTCCCTAGTGAGTCTAAGATCTGCTATTATTTTTTATGTTTGCTTGCACAAATGTGCAAGAAACATAGTGCCACCATACAAATTTTCAGAGGTGTGCCACCCCACTTCCAATGCTCTGCTTCTTCTTGCAGGCATGACCTCATCCCACCAATAAATGTCTGAGCTGTCTATGACAGCAGTTCAGATGCAGTGGCGTACAGTTCAAAGCAAAAGACCACTACAATGAGCGGTGGTAACGTGTAGGCTATTTGCATACCGCCGTGGGCAGGCAGTTTACGTACTGCCATTGGCAGTATGCAATGTGCCTACATGCCAGCACTGCATCTGAACAGCTGTTATAGACAGCTCTGTTTGTTTCTTGGATTCCCCCCACCCAACAAACACCCAAGTAGCATGCTGGGAGCCCACCCCAGCATGTTCATGCGCTCCCCCAACCCCCGCACACTGTATGGCTTATGTTGATGCCCAATCCCCCATGGGCTCTACTGTAACCCCCAAACACAGACTTCCAGGTGCCATGCTGGGAGCCCACCCCAGCATGGCAAAAGTCCATATGGCTGACAGGGGTGCCCAATCCCCCATCGGCTCCACTGTAACCCCCCCAAAAAACAGACTTCCAGGTACTACACTAGGAGCCCACCCCAGCATAGCAAAAGTCCATATGGCCAATGGGGGTGCACAATCCCCTGTCAGCTCCACTGCCTTCCCAAAAAAAACTTCCAGCTGCCACACTGGGAGCCAACCCCAGCATGGCAAAAGTCCCATGTCATCTTTCTACAAAAAAAAAATACCTATAAGAAAAAATGGTCCCTCATTGACTCTCTCGGCCTTCCCCCAACCCGCATCCACTCTCTGCATATCCCACTTCCCCACACCCCCCCATACTTACCTCCAGATGCCTGCACGACGATCTTCAGTGGACTGGGAACACGTCTGAACTCTTCAAAGCCAACTGCGAACTGAAAAATTGCTGGTAAGCTGTATAATGGCATAAATGGGTTTTTTTCAACTTTGGTGCATACCTTGGCCATTTTTGGGACTTTTTTCATCAACTTTTCAAAATGGGGTTCTTGGGACCCCACCTCATGAACTCAGTCACTATAATTTTATTATTTGATCCCAAAAGGTGATTTTGTAGTCACTGCACAGAATCACCTTTTGGGACTGATTAACAAAATGACAGTGTCACTGTTCATGAGGTAGGCCCCCAAAAATCCTATGTTGAAAATGTGGTGAAAAAATTCCCCAAAATGACTGTTTTATGAGCGTGTGTTGTGCAGTTCCTATGCATGCTCATAACTTTAATCATTTTAAAAATTTTTAAACCAGATTTTCAACATTGCCATTCTACCACACCTCCTTATGAACAGTATAGCTGTCATTTTTCACATTTCACCCAAAATGTGTTTTCGCACATGTAGCACACATTGGCGTGGTTGGTGTGCGAAATCAATGTTCGGGACACATCAAGAAAATCACAGTGATACTGTCCATGAGCAGAGGTGTTAAAATGGCTATGTTGAAAATCTGGTGACAAAAGTCCATAAAATGACTGTGTTACGAGTATGCATTGAGCAATTTCCATGCACCCAAGTAAGTTCACAAATTTGTAATATTTTCAGTTCAGATTTTAAACATTGAACTTTTTTTCCACACCACCTTATGAACAGTACAGCTGTCATTTTTCACACCCTGGCTGAAATGTGTTTTCATACTGCCGGCGCAGAATAGCGCAGTCACTGTGGGAAATTAGTGTTTGGGACAGATTTAGAGAATCACAGTGACACTGTTCATGAGCGGAGGTCCCAAAATTCCTGTGTTGAAAATCTGCTGTAAAAATCCCCAGACTAATTACATTACGGGTATACATTGTGCAGTTTCTACGTACGCTCATGACTTCACCAGTTTTTGTATATTTTCACTCCAGATTTTCAACAATGCCATTTTCAACAACACCTCCTCATAAACAGTACACCTCTCACTTTTCACATCCTGTTTGAAATGTGTTTTTGCACCTGTGGTGCCAAATGGCGCAGTCACTGTGCAAAATCACCTTTTGCCTAAGGAACTGATAGTGTCACTGTTCATGCAGTGGGGTCACAAAAAGCCCATGTGGAAAACTTGGAGTAAAAATTCCAAGAAACGTCCAGGGCATTAGGGTTTTTGATCATAACACCCTACCCTGTTGGGACTGACAGGTGTCAGGGGTGTGACTTGGGATTGTCGACAGTAACTTGGTAACTTGGTATGTCTAGACAAAGTAGGCCTAGGCCCATTTAATTGTTTCCCACTCCTAGTGGGCTTATCTATTGATATATTTTTTACTCTTTGTGAACAGAAATTTATCTAACTCATTTTTAAAAGAGTTAAATGATGTTGCTTCCACTACTTTTTTTGCTAAGTAATTCCATATTGAGGGAGTCCCTATATGATAAAAATTTAAATGCCTATTAGTTATTGCTCTATTTATAAAAATTTGTTTATCATGTGATCTTAAATTTAAAGTTTTGTGGTTCCTTGTTATGTTACATTGTGATATTAATGTTTTATCTTCCAAAATGCGGTATAAAAATAGTAAATCACCCCTAATTCATCTTATTTCCAGGGGATACAGATTAAGCTCTAATAATCAGTCTGCATATTCCTTATTCTGTAGACCTTTTATTGATTTTGTCAGGTGTCTTTGGACTTTTTCAACCCTAAGTTTATCCCTCTTTAAATATGGACTCCATATAGGTGATCCACAGTCAAAGTGTGGGAGTACATAAGTCCTGTACAGTTTAAGGACACACTCTCTATTCCTAGATATAAATGTTTTTTTAATAGAATAGATGATACTATTACATTTTCGTATTGTTTTAAGAATATGCGTGTTTGAAGATAATCTAGAATCTATCCAAATACCCAAATCCTTCTCACTATTACTGTTGTTTATTATCTTATTATTTAGAAAATATGGGTATTTATGGTTATTTTTCCCAAAATGAATTACCGCACATTTGTTTTCATACCATTTTGATCTCCCCAATCTTCTATTATACTTAAACTATCTCCTAATTCTTTATAATCACTTAATGTCGAAACTTCCCCCCCAATTTGGTGTCATCACCAAATTTAGTTATATGGGATTTAACCCATTCACTCATATCACTGATGAATAGTCCAAACAGTAGTGGGCCCAATACCGACCCCTGGGGAACCCTGCTGGTAACCCTCCCCTCATCTGAAAGAACAGTATTGATACACACTTTCTGTGTCCAGTCTGACAACCAATTTCCAATCCACCTCATAATATTTATATTTAAACCAAATTTTATTAATTTATTAATCAATTTATAATGAGGGACCGTGTCGAATGCCTTTCCTAAATCCAAGAAAATTACATCCACTGGTTTACCCCTATCCAGTTTGAGACTAACATGGTTATAAAAGGCTAATAAATTTGTATTACAGGAAAGCCCTCTCCTAAAGCCATGTTGCGAAATATCCTGCAGTCCTAACCTTATTATGTCCTTTTCAATACTATATTTAATTAATCTCTCCAGTATCTTACAACAAACTGATGTCAGGCTGATTGGTCTATAATTTTTCAAACTTAATTTGTTTCCCTTTTTTTGAATTGTCACTACTATAGCCTTTTTTCCAATCCAATGGTACCTCACCAGTTGCAAGTGATTTGTTAAATAATTTTGTCAATGGATCCACTAATACATCTGAAAGATTTTTCCATACGTTTGTATCAATATTGTCAGAGCCTGAGGAAGAAGATGACTTTATTTTTAATAGTTCCTGTTTCACTGTGTTATGACTAATACTAAAAGGTTCTTCATTAATTAGCCCTGTAACATTTGTATTGATATTATGACCCTGATATGTAGTTACAAAATAATTATTAAAACTATCAGCTATTTCTTTATTGTTCACTATAGTTTCTCCATTTACTGATACAGAAGTAATCTTTTTACATCTTTGTTTATTACTGTTTATATATGCATAAAAAGCCTTTTGATTTTTACTTGTTGCTAGTTTATTTTCAGTTTTAATCTTACCTTTTTTAATACTAGTTTTGAGCAATCTCTGCTGTTTTTTATAGTTATTGTGATTAATTTCAGTTTGATTATTTTATACTTCTTAAATGCTTTATTTTTCCTTCTAATTTGTTTCTTTATATCTTTATTGAACCAGTATGGAATATAACCTTTATTATTGCTAATTTTACGCTTTGGAATAAAATTGACTATTATTTCTTGAATTTTGTTCTTTAAATTTTCCCACATATAGTTGGCTCCTAGCTTACAATATGCTTCCCCCAATCCAGTTTTTTAAATACTTCATTAATTTTATTCCAGTCTGCTTTTTTATAATCTAGGGATAGTGTATAATTACTAAATTTGGGTTTACTAATGTTGATTATACATTCACCAATATTATGATCACTGTTTCCTAAATGGGGCAGAGTATCTACTTTATCAATTTTATCAATACTGTTAGTGATAACTAGGTCTAATATGTTTTTACCCCTGGTCGGAACTTCAACCAGTTGGTAATAACCCTGTGAAGTTATAGTATCAATAAGTGTTTTTTCAAAGGCAGTATTTCCTATCCGTTCTTCCCACTAAATACCTGGAGAGTTGAAATCACCCAGAATCATAATATCCCTTAGATTGGAAACTTTAGTCATCTCCTCTATTAAATTGTTGTTATAAACACTATTGCTATTAGGGGGTCTGTAGCAAATGCCTAGATTTATTTTAGACAAGTGAGGGAAAATTATGCTTATCCATAGGGTTTCAGGAATATTATCCATATGGTTACTTATTTTAAATTCCTGACTCTGTAATAACTCTGATACATAGCAACATACTCCCCCACCCCTTCTTTCTATATGGTTATTGGTAAAAAGTTTATAACCTTCAACATTATTCAACCAATTATTGCTTTCATCCCACCAAGTTTCTGTCATGCATATAATATCTATTTTATGTTTCTTAATTCTTAATTTCAGTTCACTTAGTTTATTATTATTTAAACTTTGTGCATTAATATTCCAGATTTTCAATTTTTTAATACTTTGGTTATTTGATTTTGAAGTTATTTTTGATTTAGTGACACATTTTGAATTAAGTTTGGTGCCCTCATCCCCCTTTTTTTCTAGTTTAAATTTTTTTGCATAATATTCTCAAATGTCCTACCCAATTTATAAGCTCCTTGTTTACTCAAATGTAATCCATCCCAGCTGAATAATGAAGGTGTGTTATTAAAGTTTTTCCAGTGAGGTATGGATTTATAGCCTACACTAAGTGTCCATTTTCTTATCCATTCATTTATTGATTTAATCTTACATGTAGTATGGTAGTTTGCTCTAGGGATGGGTAGTATTTCTGAAAACCATATTTCACATTGGAATTTGTCCAGAGTTTTACCAATGTCTATGTAATCCTGCTTAATTTCATCAATCGAAAGTGTGTTTACATCGTTTGTACCCACATGTATAATAACCAATGGATTATGGCCAGATTCAAGTAGAATATCCGGACACATTTTGTTTATATCTTTAATACCAGCTCCCTGAAATGAAGAACATGCTATGTTGTGCTTATCCATTCTACATACTGTTTTGTCCATGTATTTTATTATTGAATCTCCCAAAACAAAGAATTGTCTACTTAAACTGCCTGCTGTTGTTGTACCCATGGTAATATTGTCCTTAACTGAATTTGGTTGAACTACATCACTTTCATGATTCTGATTATCTGCATTAGTAGAATCAGTTATTGATCCTTGTACTTGCACACTAGTCTCATTTATTATTATATTTAACATGGAATCATTTACACCGATTGTTGAGGTTTGCTTGTGAAGAAGATCTTCTTGACCCCTCTCTACTAATGGATCTACCATTTCCAGATCAATTAGTGGGTCAAATCTATTGGATAAACTAATGTTGTTACAAATTGCCCTTCGTCTAGATTTGGATTTGTGACCTATGGTTACTGTAGTCCATTCTTCAGCCTCACTGTTTATGCTGCTATCGTTAGACTCTCTTCTCTTCCTCTTCTCATGTGCTCCTGTTTCTTTAAAAGGCTCAGTAACACATGCCCCATTGTTGGATTCCACATTTTCCTTGGTACTGTTATAAGTAAAGTTTCCTGAGGTTCTGCTTTGATTTTCCTGGTAATGTTCGATTACAGATAATCTTTTGCAAAAATTATCTATGTCTTCCCTCAAGACACTATTGTTTATACATTTGTCACATATGTAGAAGGGAGTCTGGGGCAGGGAAAACAAATAATGCATACATAAAACAGGTATTGCATTTTAGGCCTGTTTCTCCATCTAAAGTTATGATAACATCTCTCTTGGTGGCATTATCTATTATTTTTTGTTTGTCACAAACATCTGATGCAGTCTTTAAAATGATTAAATCAGCCATGGTCTTAATTATTGTTAACCTAGTTAAGTAAATTCAAAAGCTTAGATTGACTTACTAGCTGGACTTCTTTTTATGTGGCATTCACTCTTTCACTCTTGACACGAGTGACACGCGATGCACGTGTCTTAGTGCGCATCTTCACATGCGCAAGCACGCGCTCACCCTACTCATGCTCACCCTGCTTGCTGCAGGGCTGTTTAAATAGTGAGTGATACCCAGAAGTGCTACATAATTCCTGGGTATCCACTCGCTACTCCAGGGCTTCCAAATTTAAAATTCTGGTAAAGCAGTGATTTGGACTGAATATTAGCCCCCCTAGCAGTGGTTCTGCCTAAAAAAAGGGCTTTTCTGCTGATTTGTAGTCCGGAACTAAGGCTTCTCTGACTACTCTCCTCTTCCTAGCACAGCTAGGGCTCCAAACCTCACGGGATTATGAGGTATACAATGTTACACAATTCACAATAATAAAATGGTTTAAAACACAGATTTTACATCAAGTTACATCAGAATCTCAGTAGCCACACTTTATATTAGCCAGGTGCACTGACTAATGCCATTCTACCCCCACCCTGCAGCCAGTGACAGGCATTGAGGTGTGCCTTGGACCTTTGGCCCCCAGAGTTCACCCCATTCTCCTATACTGAATCCATTTCAGCATATTTCCTTATGGAATGAGGTGAATGTGAAGCCCAAACACCCCAAGGCACACCTCGACACTTGTCAGTGTCTGAAGGGTAGGGTGAGGTGAAATGTGACTGTCATGGGCGATGACCCAAAGGCACACCACAATGCCTGTCCATCTCTGCAGGTTGAGGGTAGAGTTGGTGTCAGTTCAGTACTTCAATGCCATTCCTAAACTGTATCTGTCTAACTCCTGCACTTCCACTTCTAATGCCAGCAAGCAAACATTCGGCATTGACCAATACTTGTCTTCATATTTGCTATTTGTTGAACACCCCCTACCACTAAGCTATGGTTGGTATCCCTGGAGACAGTGGCAAGTGAGGCTCTTAACTCATTGAGGCCTCAGGAGCTCTTTGAGAATTCCACCACTTGTGTCCTGTATACTCTTAACATTGCATCCTGGGCCTTTCTAAGCAAAATCAACCTACAATCAGCATACAACAAACAAATGCAAATACCTCATGAACCGTAAGTGTTACTCACAAAGTA
Source organism: Neoceratodus forsteri (assembly GCA_016271365.2). Taxonomy (NCBI): domain Eukaryota; kingdom Metazoa; phylum Chordata; order Ceratodontiformes; family Ceratodontidae; genus Neoceratodus; species Neoceratodus forsteri. The sequence goes on from CM057453.1 coordinate 1,285,576,214, forward strand.
CGAGTGGCAAAGTTGTTCAGCACAAAATTACCTTTCTAATGGTGCTATACAATCAATTGTAATCAATTTGTTTTTTATTTTATACTAGCTGAAATAACAAAAAAACTGTGTGTGTTTTTCAGATTTATTCAAGGTGCTTAGGTGAGGCTTGAGAGACAAATGTCAGCCATGCACACCATACCATAAACAAATGTGAATAACTCCTAAAGTATATGTGATAGACACACAGTATCAGTGACAAAGTTGTTTAGTACAAAATTACCTTTCTAACAGTGCTATGCAATCAATTCTAAGCAATTTGGTTTGTTTTTAATATTTAGGTAAAAACTGTTGCCTTCTTCAGATGTTTCCAGGCCTCAGTGAAAGCCATCTAAATCTCTACAGTCATTATTGTTCTCAGTTGCTATGCTCTCAGATGCCATCTACTGGCATATCCAGGCCTCAGTGAGTTAACTGTTTAGGCAGAATATATTCAACAATTCTCTTTGCTGCTGTCTTTTAATACTTTGGGGTGCTAACCCCAGCACAAGGGTCTCAAAGATGAAATGTTTTGGGAAACCCCACATGGTTTAAAGTTCAGTATGCACTGACTGCCAGTATTCACACACTTTTGGTGTAATCCCCAAAAATATGGCAATGGGAGCCTTGGTTTTAGGCAGCCTGTCCAACAAAAAGTGGAGTTGCCTAATGCAAAATGTGTTGTGGTGGTTGGGTGTGGTAAAACTGCATTGACACCTTCCATCAATATTCCCTCCACCCTGGGGATGATGTAACTTCCCAACCTTTTTCCAAAATCTGCTTCTTCTAGGCATCCTGAATCACTTGGCCAGATGCATTTTCCCATTTTGTTTTAATATATTCCAAACTGTGGCCCTGTGCATTCCTCAGGACATTGTACATAATGGAGTTTGACCTGTGTTTATCTGTGAGCCTGATCACCCAGTAAAAGTGTTCCTCTAACTTGGATAAATCCCTGGGTACCTAAATGAAGATCTCCCCATTTAGCACATAATGTTGGACCAGTAGAAACCTGTAGTGGTCACTGTTTGGAATATTGAACTGTATTTAGACTTTGGGTCCACAAATGAAAAACATGCTCCCTTGAGAAAAAACTGTGCATAGGTCATCGGGCCCATCCAGTTCCATCTACGGAACCCTGGGTCTACATTGTTCAATGGGAAATTTGAATCTCCTATTATTACTATGAGAGGACTGATCCCTTTCCCCGTGTGCAAGACTTCTGAAATACTTGTATGGAGGCCCTTCCCCAGGGATTTTCTGGGTGTCTGACTCTAAAGGCAGTCTGGAATATAAAAGGCAAAGTGTAGAGGAGCCCTGGTAACATCCTCCAGTTTTCTAATGCATACCATCCTGAGTCCATGTATTGTTTCACCATTGCTATCAATTGTGCTGATTGGGCAGCTAAGTAGTACCCTCAGAGTTAGGGAATCCCAACCCCACCATAAGAGTGTTCAGTCCAACACTTATCCTGTGGCCCTGCCATAGAAATTTCAGTACTAGTTTCCAGATTTGGCCACAAAAGGACTTGGGTATTATTACTGGCAGCACCTGGAAGTAAAATAATAATCAGGGATCACATTAATGTTTAATGTGGCCACTTGACCCCCAGGGACAAAGATAACAGTGTCCAGGTGTTAATGTCTCATGTAATCTCATGAAGTAGTCTAAAGAGGTTCAGCCTACATAATTTAGATAGTTGTGTGGCCACCTGAATCCCTCGGTACCTGATTGTCTTCTGAGGAGCCTATTTAAAAGGGAAGCAATTGTTGAACTACAGTATGGTGGTTGGTGGACAGACACCAGTATTTCCTTTGATTTGTGATAATTCAGTTTATAACCCGAGATCATCCTGAACGATTGTGCAGGGTCCCTCAGGAAGAAGATGGACTCATCCACATAGAGGGACACTTTTTTTTCTGCCTCTCCCACCCTGATTCCATTGATGGTACCATTTTGTCACACTACTACTGCAAGTAGTTCAACATAGAGGGCAAAAAGCGGGGGGGGGTGGAGAGAACAACTCTGTCTAGTATCCCTTTGCAGTGGAAACTGAGGGGAGAGAATCAAATTAACAGGTACTGCCACCTCCAAGCTGTCATACAAAGTGCCTATGCACTGTCTAAAAAGTGGCCAAAGCCCCAAAGCAGAAAGCATGTGTTGTAGGAAGACTCAGCCAACCAGGCAAAAGCCTTTTTGGCATCCATAGAGATCGCCACCTGAATGTGTGGGTTACCTTTTTGGGACAAAAGGGTGTTAAGGAGGCACTGTATATTATCATGAAGGTTTTTTCCAATAATAAATCATGTTTGATTGAACTAGCCCCACCCCAAACACACTGCAGCCTCCTCTCCGAGGTGGATGTAAACATTTTAAGGTCTACTGGTAATAAGGAAATTGTGAGGTAAGTATTACAGTGGGTGGGTCTTTTTCTGGTTTAAATAAGATGCAAATCTGTGCCCTCTGCCAAGTCCTGGGTGCACTAAAATTTGGCAGTAAAGCCATCCATACCTGGGGACGTTCTCTTTTTCTGGTCTTTAAGTACACCCTCCAACTCCTCCCCTGTGATGGGCTCCTCCCGTAGGTCCATATCCTACTGGGAAAGTTGAGGTAACACGATTTTGCTGAAATAATTCTCTGTCAGAGCAACATGGTTTGGCTGACATTCCTGAGCATACAGGGACTGATAATAGTAGCAAAGGTGTCAGCTATCTTGGCTGGGTGAGATGCCATCTGACTTTGCCCTCCTCTCTCCTGTAAGCACCACTCTGCTTAGTTGCTGTTTCTTTTTTTTTATTAATTTGTCTTACTTTTGGCCCCTTGTCTGCTGTACGTCAGATTTCCACACTGATCACGGTGCTCCCGAGACTCCACCACCTTATAAGCCCTTCGCTGCCCCGGTCATTCCTGGCATACCCCCCAGGAAGTGGGGCACGGCACCGTAGAGGGCACCAGTGCCATGAATCTGTATCTGGTTGGGGGAGCACTTGGCCAGGTGGCTCATTGTGTCCGGAGGAAGGGCATCATAGAGATGCATTACAGAGAGGGTTTTGATCCCTATAGACTGGGGTGAAGACATGCAATGACGCCAGCATCTGTCCTGCCCCAGATTCCCCTTGACTGTGCATCTGTGCCTCGGGCGATATACCCAGCTGCTGCTAGGTGCCACTCACGCACCAACTGCAGGAACCCCCACCCCCCCAGAGAAGGAGAGCAGTCCTTAGGATGCTTAATCCTTCTCCTTCCAGACAGCCCTCCAACGACCTGGGCTTGTTCCCGAATGCTTAGTTTCTGTTTCTAATACACAAGACTAAGAGCCTGTCCGCCCTGTTGAAAGTCTCATAAAATCTCTGTGTGGTGAATCTCAGCTGCCCTTCTATCGTTTGTTCTAAATAACTTTGTAGTTTAAGCTTGCATTCTTTAATTTTAGGGAGTAAAGTATCATTCATATTTTTTTTTTTGTGTGCGTGGCACCAGTATCAAATAATGCCTATTCTAGCTCCAGTTGTTTCCTAGCTATATCCTCTTTCCTAATTGGGGAAGCATACTGACTGGTGTCTTCTGTCAGAGAGGCCCATCCTATGGATCAGCTAAAGAAGTCTCCTCCTCCTGTTGATGAATCAAATATTCATTAACTTTCTCTTTTAGCATAGTCATGAACTTTGAGTTATTCAATATGGAGTGGTTTAAATGCCATACAGAACACTACCAGACAGTTTTGATTAGGAAGCCCACTTGGACTGCTGCACGGTCTGACATGGTAATGCTAGCTATAGAGACTTCCTGGGCAGCATGCAGACACTCTCTAGATACGAATATCATATCAAGTCAAGAAGAGGAGTTGGGGAAGGGGCAGAATAAAATGAGAAATCCCAATATCTGGGTGTAGAATCTGCCAGGCATCCTCTAGGCCCAGTTCCTTGAAGAAATCTTTCAAAATTGTACTACTTGTATTGGAGCTTTGGGATCCTGCATCCTGTGCCTTCCTCTCTAGTGGCGGGTTTAAGACTGTGTTGAAGTCACCCCCAGGATATAACATTTCCCAGTATCTGGGGGAAACCTCACAAAGGTGTTTTTATAGAATACCACCCTCTCCTGAACTGAGCAGGGGGCATAAACATTTATTATACAATGGCAAGAAAGAATTCTGGTCTCTGATTGGTCAGTCTGGGACTGGACCCATGATGTTACCCCAGTACAATATCACGGATCTAGTCTCAGCCTCACTGTGAACCTGTAGATGATTGTTTGGAGCTAGATATCTTTTTGTGCATCTTCTCTTAAGAAACAAAAATATTCTTCCACACTAACAAAAACCTTTTTTAAAATGCTTTTTGTTTATTCTGTATTGCAACAAGCCATTTTATAATAGCAATAATGCCTTCCAGGGTGTGTGTTGTGCTGAGATAACATCACTCTTCAGGTATTGGATACACTCAGCCTGTGGCCTCATGCCCAACCACCTGAGGTGTGACATTATCCCAGCACAACACACACCCTGTCGGGCATTATTGCTTAAGTAAGGCAAATGGGGTGGCCCTACATGTGCCCTCTATATAGATATATTGCCCATGGATATCCTGCTTCATCATAGTGATCCATAGGAGGAGGCCTCTCCCAGGAAGTATTGCTACCCCATGCCTGTGCGGATGTTGTTAGTAGGAGGATGAATAACACCCTCTTACCCTGGTCCTTTCTAATTTTTTGTGCTCCTACTATGTGAAATGTGTCTCCTGCAGTAGGGTCACTGAAGCTTTTTTATGCTGGAGATTCTGGAGAAGCTTGCTTCATTTAATTGGATTGGCTGGTCTCTTTATGTTGTAAGTTACTACATTTGAGTCAGTCATCATCCTAGCCATGGACACCTATAAGGGTTAGTGCGTAAAGATGACCTAGTATGTAGGCTTGGATTTCTGTGACAGAGTGTAGAACGAACATATGAACTAACAGATAACTTACATACATGAACTGTTACAACTTCAAGGTGAAAAGGCATTAGCTGCATAGGAGTTACCAATGCATGGTGCTGTCATGCCTTAGGTTTAACTCTTGTAGTACAGTGCCACAGTACTAAATTAACTCGGCTCTCCCTCTCCCCATCCTCAGCCAGTTCTTAAGTACATAATTGTAAATAAAACACATTTCATTGAACAGTACCTCATCTGAAACCCTCCTGAGGTGGCAATCACACTGAGTACACATCAGTGCATATGAATATCAGGTTCAAGTACAGCACCAGGGATGGGAGCCCTCCTGCTCATCCCTAAATCATGCCACTGGGCTGATTGAGCTGCCTGGGTAGTGGTGAGACATGCATGGCCAGTCCAGAACTGTCACCACCCTCACTCAAGAAGGACAGCATCTCTGTTTGGTGGCATGGTCTCATAATGTTGCAAGACATTATACAGCAGCAATATGCAGTACTGCCAATACAGTGGAATATATTACCAGTGGCATAAGTCTTTTTTTGCAGGGGGGGCTACACCCCCCAAACTTCTCCTAACTAAAAATAACTAACCTAGGGGGTTAACAGTTAAAATAATACAAAGTGCAAAAAATGAAAAAAATCCATACGTCTGGGAATCAAACCCGGTCCCAAATGCACTGCTTGCCTCCCTTGCTGCCAGTGGTTCATCCCATCAAGCAACAGCAGCTACTCTCTTGACCTTGTCCCAGTAGAGGTCGTGTCCTCTGCCTCAGAGAGCGAGAGGGTGCACTAGCATGCATACACCCTTTTGCGGTTTTCAACCCTTTCAGTCTTCCCTACTGCTCTGTTCCTGTTGCCCGGTTTTGTTTTACGCTGCAGAGCATATGACAAAGGGACCTTGTAGGCTGTTGGGCCAATCTTAACAGCTACTGGTAATAACCATAGTCAGATATCTGGTGTGATCCATGAAGCCAGGCAGAGGCATGAGGTCCCCTAAATGATGCTCTTTGTAAGAGCACTACAAACAGTGCTTGGAGTCCTAGTGGGCTTAATGTTCTATCCATCTTGCCAATCTCGGGGCAGTGGTAGCCAAAGCAAATTTTTCCCACCCTCCAGTAGTTGAATGGGCACTGGTCAGAACACCTTACAGACAGGGCCCCCCAAAAGAGAGCTTACCAACTTGAGCCCTACATGCATGCTTTCATGTGTCCCTTCCTAGGCCTGCTAATGCTGCTCTTTGGGATATACTGTAGCAGCCCTTAGCCCAAGCCAGAGACCCCACCATGCTTTTGGTGCAGCTATTCCAGGGATCATTGCAGTTTAATTTATAGTCTGTTGTCCCTTTTGCTGTGTTTAGATGGGGATTGTTAAGGATTTTGATGTGTCCTAGCTTTGAGCTCTGCCTTGCTGCTGCTACATTGGTGATGACATCACTGAAAGTCAAGTCATTGAGATTTTGGTTGACGATGATTGTGGGTGCCAGTTATTTCTCATTTTGTGGATCCCCGGTGCCTGCTATATGTTTGCAATTTTCAGTCTGCTGTGTTTGCCTTTTCCATACTATGCACCATTATCTTTTTAGTGCCCTGCGAGTGATAGAAATTATGTAAGTATTTCTTGTCTTCACTGTTCTGTGGTCTTCTACTTTAGTACCTCTTTTACCTTAGTTTTTTCAGATAACTAATGTTCTTTTACAGTTTTAATTACCCAAAATAACCTGGCTGAGACACATCTTATTTTCTTTTGGGTCCTGCTTCTTTTTGTTGTTTTTTTAAACTTGGTAAACATTGTTTTATATATATATATATTCTTTGCAAAAACCTGCATTAGTGCAACAGTTAGTTTTTTTTTTTACAATGACAAAAGTGAGGAAATTCTCCTTTAGGGTTACCATCCCTTGTACCCCATGACCACCCTGCCCCCACCAACAGGCATTGGGATGTGTGCTTAAGACATTAAAACTCCATTTTTTGACACAATTACATTAAACCACAGGCATGGCTCGATAAAGGGAAGCCCCCTGAGCAAAACCCATCCTAGTTTTACTTCACAAGTCACCCTGGGCTGAGATATTTTTTTTTTTCCAACCCAAAAATCTGGCCATCTCGTCCCTCCCTCACGAACAAAGATTGCGATCAAAGAATCTTGCTATCAAAGAATTTGCAGGCTCATGATCAAAGATCATTAGCGAGTCACGATCAAAGAATTTAACATTTTAAAACTCCATTTTTTGTCACAACTACATTAAACCACAGGCATGACTCAATAGAGGGAAGCCCCCCGAGCAAAACCCATCCAAGTTTTACTTCAGAAGTCACCCCTGGGCTGAGATATTTGTTTTTTTCCAACCCCAAACTGAAAACAAGATAGCGGCCATCATGATCAATAAATTTCTCATGATCAAAGAATCTTTGATTACGAGCCAGCAAATTCTTTGATCATGAGGAGAGACCAGATGGCCAAAACTCCATTCTTCTTTTGCAAAACAACCATATAAATATTTCCATAGACTTATAATGGGAGTTAAAAAGTTTAATAAGTTTTAAATTGATTTAATTTTTTTCACCAAACAAAAAGTGGCATGTTCCTTGACCCAAGGTCTTTCTATGTGCCAAGTTTCAGACTAGCACATCACATGGTGGCCGTGCAACATCATGGACAAAATCCCCAAAACTGCCTTCAAAACTGGCGAAAAGTGCATTTTTAAGCAATTTACTACGCAAAAACTGTAAGTCCGGCCAAGACGCAATTTGGCAAATCAAGAGATCTACCATGCCCCACTGTGCATACCACATTTCTTGCAAATCTGTTGAACAGTTCCAAAGTTATTAATGCACAAAATTTCAAGTTTACCATTAAAAAGCCTTCATAACCCTAACTATAGGAGTGTGACCGCACCCTTATAATACATAAACCAAACAGATAAGCCATACATACTTGTTGCTCACTCTATCAACATTCAGGAGTTCATGACTCATGCTTTGTCTGGTAACAAATATATGTAACCCCCTTGTTCCCCAGGGTTACTAGAATCCGACTTAGAACCAGTGGCAGGCAGGGAAAGGCAGCCTGTGGGATACCAGTTAAATGGGTTTCACACTGTCTCACTCTGTCTTCAGTTTCAGCTGAGCTGGAGTGATGATGTCATCATAGAATTCTTGCAGCAGCATAAGCCACATTGGAATACTAGAAGCAGGGGTTAGCTATAGAAAGTTAGGGAATTCAAGTCAGTCTGTGGTGGGTACTTGAGAGAGGAAGAGATGTGCTGCAGTTGATAGCCCCTCAGAGCCTAGCTGTGATTTAGGGCTACATCAGACAAGTGGGTTATGTTTTCTCACCCTCGAGAGGAACACAGAAGAGACCAGGAGGAAGTGGTAGAGACAGTTCTTAGTGTTGTTCCAGTGCCCCATCCCCAGAAGGATGGGGGGAATTCCAGCATTTCAGAGGCAATCCCCTGGTCCTGCCTGGAAAGGGAAAGCTGCCTGAGAGAGAAGTTCGTACTGAAAGTACCAGAAAATCTGAGTTTGTGGGTACCTGCATACCATGGTGAGTTCTGCTCTGATATAGAGACTATGTTCACCAAGACAGAGATTTGTGTAAAAGTATCTGCCTACTGTGGGGTCAGGAGAAGACTTGCCAAGTACAGAGCTTTTAATTTGTGTATGGCTTGGAAGAATCTGAAACAGTGGGTGTCTAGGGTATGGATATAACCACTTACAGAACTTTTTAAGTCAGGACACCGCCTGAGTACAGTGTAGAATGTTAAATGTGCTAAACATTTCTAGAGAGTATCTACAACCAGAGATTTGAAGAAAGGTGTTGTATCCAAATGAATGGCCGAGTATAGATTTGAGAGCAAGAGGTGGAAGACTCCCCAGCTGGAGTAATCAGGTTTACCTCTCCGGGTTCAGTTTGAGCACCTATGGCTTTCTCCCAGGCACTTGGCCAGTGTTTGCAGAAAACACCCAGATGTGGGATTGTGTAGTTTCTTCCCTTTAGAGCTAGAAAGTGCTCATGGGTGGTTTAGGGAGCCACCATCAACCTCCATGCCATATGGAAGTGTTGTAGTACTAGCCGGGGTGCCATGTCAAGGAATCAAAGAGAAGTGTACCAGTTTGGGCAGTGTGAGCCCAGATTCATTCAGAACCTGAGGGCTTTGTATAGTGAAGAAGTGTGCTCTGTACCTCTGTAAATCTACATTACCAGTGAGTGTAGCCCTGTGGTGGTCCATCTTTGCTTTGTTATTCTCTGTGTTTGTGTGATTAAAAGCTCTAGAATCCCAACTCCTGGTTTGGACATTTCAGTTATTGCTTCCAGAGTCTGGATTTACTTGGGTGCCCCTGTCCAGAAGTACAAACCTAGCATAATGCTGAGAAAATGTTTTCCCCCACTGAGTTTCCTATTTACTTCAATGGTTAGTAGGGTGCACTCAGTTGCGGTAACCTGTTATATGGGTGACTCAAATTGAGCGACTCAATTTGAGTGCCTGTGTTGATAGCAAGTGGGAGAGTACAGTGGGGAGAAATGACAGTGAGTTGAAAAAAGGGCTAGAGACTGTGTCGCGAGAGAGAGAGAGAGAGCTAGTGGGAGATAGACATAGGGGTTTGTTTGGGAGGGTCAATTCGAGCTGGCCTTCTGGTATGGTGGTAAAGGGGATGGTCTATGGTGTCAGTGGTTCTGGGTTCAGGACTGGTGTGGGGTTTATTTGTTTTTTCATTGCCGATGTGTCTTATAATTTTTTATTTTCATTTTTAATGACCCCGGACTATGTTTGCCACCAGCCTGCAGGTTGACCCTCCTCAATGTTCTCCCCTGCAGACTGCTGCTCTACAGACTAGCCCCCTCCTGTGTTTGCCTCTTTCCCCAGTGTCCACCCCCCACCCGGAGTTAGTTATTTATAGATGTGGGATATGGGGGGCTTGCCCCCTGCATAAATAGTGAGTTTTCAATAGTGCTTCTGTAGTTTTACTGTTTTTCTGTTGCCTTTTAGTTCAGCCGCTGTAGTGCTGATCCCCGATTTTGAGTTTGGTGATTAGCACTCACTGTTTTGCTAGTAGCTATTAAACTATAGCAGTTATTACATGGTACCCTCAGTAGCCACATTAAGAGTCCAAGAGTAATAACATATATAGCTTCTTCCATCATTTATGGTACCTTTTAAGGGCATACCTAAGGCTCACAGTTGCCTTCTCCACTTATAGTATTTCCAAAATGTTGTGATGTGGTGCCATCATTTGTAAGATGGATTTGGCTAGCAGCACCTTTGGTGAGACTGTTTAACCTGTCCTTGGAAATGGAGTGGGTGCCTAAGGACTGGAAGAGGGCAGATGTGGTGCTGCTCCATAAGAGTGGCAGCAAGGAGGAGGCAGAAAACTACCGTCCATTCAGCCTCACCTCAGTGGTGAGTTAGGTGATGGAGGTGCTCTTGAAGGAAAGGGTGGTCAGTTACTTTGCAGTCAGTGGACTGCAGGATGACAGGCAGCATGACTTTACTAAAGGGAGATTGTGCCAGATTAACCTCATCAAATTCTTTGATTAGGTGACCAGGGAGGTGGATTGGGGTGGGGGGGTAGGTGTCAATGGCCTATCTGGACTTCAGGAAGGCCTTCAACTCATCCAACACAGAAGGCTGGTAAGTAAGTTGGGAAACTTAGGGGTGGGACCAAAAATAACAAGGTGGGTGGAGAACTGGCTGAGGGACAGAAGTCAGAGGGTGGTGGTAAATGGGATGCATTCCAGGGAGGAAAGGGTGATGAATGGTGTGCCCCAGGGGACAGTGTTGAGGCCCATCCTTTTTAACATTTATATCGGTGATATAGCGAAGGGACTGGAGGGGAAGGTGTATCTGTTTGCAGATGATAAGATTATGAAACAGGGTGGACACTCTGGGAGGGGTAGAGGTTATGAGGGAGGACCTAAAGATCCTTGAGAGTGGTCAGACACATAGCAGCTGAAGTTTAATGCAAAAAAGTGTATGGTAATGCACGTGGGGCATAAGAGCCCAAAGCCAGTTACGCATTGGGAGGGGAGGAATTAAAGGCATAGAGCAGGAGAGGGATTTGGGGACTATAATTTCAGATAACCTTAAGGTGGGGAAGCAATGCAGCAAAGTAGTTGGCAAAGCAAATGGAATGTTGGCATGCGTAGTGAGGGGTATAACAAATAGGAGGAGGGAGGTGCTAATGCCCCTTTATAAGTCCATGGTGAGACCTCACCTGGAGTATTGTGTCCAGTCTTTGAGTCCTCACCTACGGAAGGATATAGACGGGATGGAGAGGGTATGGAGAAGGGCAACTAAGATGGTACATGACATGCATCGGAAACCCTATGAGAAAAGGTTGAGGGAGCTGGACCTATACCCACTGGAGAATAGGAGGGAGTGGGGGGACGTAATAGAGATGTTTAAGTACGTGAAAGGGATAAATAAGGTGGGAAAGTGGAGCTTATTCACAAGGAAACTATGCGATAGAACATGTGGTCATAGACAGAGATTAGAAGGAGGAAGATTTAGGAGCAATGTGAGAGGGCGCTACATTACTGAGAGGGTGGTGGACCCCTGAAACAGACTGCTGGAGGAGGTGGTGGGAGCCAAAACTGTGGAGGGCTTCAAGTGGGCATGGGACAGATATAAAGGGTTGGACAGGGGGTAGCAGAGGAGTTATCTGGACTTGGGGGGCTAGTAAAGAGGGGAGGATTAAGGGACAGACTTGATGAGCCAGTAGGGTCATTTTCTGCTGACAGATTTCTATGATTCTATGATTCTATGATTTGTGTCATCTAGCCATTGTCTTAGGATTGTTTTATATCTGTCTTAATTGCAGCAGCTTTTAAAGCCATGTGGTACTGTTCTGCACCTGTTAGTGTGTCTAATCCAAGGCCAATTAGACATCACTGGGGTGTGACTGCATCCTGCAAACCTAGTAATGGATCCAGTTTCCTCTTTACCTCCTCCTACAGGGGTTTAACTTTACAGCAATCCCACAAAATGTGCTTAAACATCCCTTTGTGTTCCTGACATCTGAAGCAGAGCTGTGTCCAGCTTTCTCATTTTGAATAGTTTAACTGGTGTATAGAACATGTTTGTAATTATCTTGTACTGCCTTTGTCTTAAGGTATAGAACCTAAGGTAGTTGTGCATAGTCTGCCACATTTTATCTCTACACTCAGCTTCTGATAGTTCGCAGACTGCCAGTAGTCTATCTTGAGATTATGTCTGTGTGCTGCCAAATCATTCAGTTTTTTTTTTTACAGCAGTGATATTGTATGTCACTGTTAGACCAGTGCTGCTAACTCATCCCAGACCAGGAAGGTGTTTGCCAGAAATTTTGCCCCAGAGTCTTATGAAACGTGCTGGAGAGTTGCATGAATGAAATTGTTCTCCAGGATGTTGCACCTCTGGAAGGTTACAAAGGGGATTATGGTTTCTCTGTTTATCAGGTGCTCTAATGTATTCAGATTGACTGAGGATAGAAATGATCCAAGGAAGATCTTTCCATCCAGTTTGAAATTAGGATTTTGACAAACTGGTTGCTTAGAGTCATACTGCGACCAAGTGCCAAGGAATGTATGTAGCTGATTATACAATGGACATCGAGAATCCCACATTTTGATTGGCTGACTAGCCCTTTTAGCCATGGGTAAATCCTATGATAACTCACGCAAAAAAGTGACAGTCAGCCCATCTGGAATCACCCCTTATTAAATCCATCCGACCCCAAAAACAGAAATACAAATCCACCATATTGATTCCCCATTAAGTGCTCCACAACAGTCAAAAGTCTCAAGCCTGATTAGAAAAAAAAAATTACACTCGCATCCCGAAACGCTGACACCTCCGACACTATCACAGACTCCCTCCAGGCTCTCTTCTAGCAACCACTAACTTCCTGGTCCGATCAACATTTTTAAAAGGACCTGAAGAGCACAGGCAGCTGCCATTAGATTACGCCTCCACAAAAGCATGGCAGCTAGCTCATGTAAGCTTCCTACAATCCCCAATCAACGTTCAAATAACTGAGCCATGATACTGGGCATGCAGCTATAGGCGCGTGCCCAGTATCACAGCTCATTTTTTCGGCCATGATTTCTACAACTTTTAGCCTTCAGTTTTCACTAATAAATGCCTTCTCCTGTTAAACAGTCCACAAAGACTTAAAATATCTCTTTAGCTCAATGGGAATGGTAGGAAGCCTGACATTGCCTCTCAGTTTTAAAATTGCCACTCCTCCTGAACATCACTCACGCTATCACTGTGCCTAAGAGCAAGAAGCAGATGCAAGTTTTTCCTAAGAAGCCTCTCGCTGTGCGTACCAGTAATCCTACCTCACATTGACTGCCTCTTGCTCTCCCAGCAGCACTGATCTCATGAAACACTCTGAAGTGTTGCATTCTGACATAATCTGCCTCCCTCTTCAGCTCAGTTCACATTGCTGAAGGACAGCTTCTCTGAAGCAGCACAAAAAAAATCTTGATGCCTGCCTGCCAAAGGGGAGCTCCCTAGCAACACAGAACTATTTTTTCTGAGGGAGAAATACATTTTATAAAAATGATTTAAAATACAAAAAAATTCTCTTTTTATTTTTTTGTCACCAAAAAATAGGGGAACTTTGTATAATTGCATTAAACCACTCCAGGGTGTGGGTTATGCTGGTATTTACCCCTCTTCTGGTGTGGATTTAGTCACTCAGCATGCAGCCTCGTGACCAAACCACACCAGGCATGGGTAAATCCCAGCATAACCTACACCTTGGAGTGGTTTATTGCCTAATTAATGTCAGTAGGGCTCTGCTGGAGTCTGGGTGGTAGTTTCTTACATGCACAACATGGAGAAGTTCAAGGGTTAATGTGTTGCAGCTGAGATCAGCTCATTTTCCATTGTGAGTTGTATTTTAGTGGGTCCTCAGTGTGGAACTCATTTCTACAGCACGGAAGATAGCTAGCCCATATTGACATGTAGTAGAATTAAAAATCTGATAGCTGCAATCCCTACTGTAGTTTCCAAAGGGTAAGCTTGTTACACGCTTATCTATAGATGCTTCAATCCCACAGGAATGTGGTCACCATTCCCTTGATTGAGTTAACCCAGATCAGGGTAAATGGGGGCAGGTCACACTCGGGGGATATAGTAATTGGGTAGAATATTCATTTTATGTTAATTTCTGCCCAAAGGGATGGGGGCAGGGCTCTCCAACAGTGTAAATCCTGCATAAAGGAGGTCATAAGTTAACTGTGATGAACTGTTCTACAGAAATAGCAAATCTAGGACAAAGGGACATGAGTAGGAGCTGGCAGGAAGGAAATTCAAGAGGGATGTGAGGAAGTTATTTTTTATGGATAGAATGGCTGACCATGGTACAGCCTGTAGGTTGAGGGGGGTGGGCATCAAAACCATTAATGACATCAGACATGACTGGAACAGAGTTAAAGGCGTATTAGTCACCCAGGGGTGGGTAGTAACAAGGTATGGGATATGGGGGCAGGTAGCATGGATATAACCCCAAACAGACACTAGGTCTCAGTGGTAGGATAGGGTATTAAGGGCAGACTAGATGGACCAATGGTCTTATTCTGCCCTCAGACTCTATATTTCTGTTTATTTAGGTTGTTATGTATGTAACCCCCGGTGTGGGGCGCCAGTCTGTTTACAGGTCATACACTGTATGGATTTAGTTGGGATATCCAAGCCCAGACCCACAAAGGATTAATATTTTGTCACCCTGGGGGACTGCCGTGGTGCAGGACTACCTTGGGGGGGTGGCTTCTCCAAGGAGAGATGAAGGTAGTAGTGCCCACTTGTGGGTGCAGCAGCTGTTTTTTTGGGAAAGGGTGTGAGAGAGATTTGGCTCATGACATGACAGCGGCCCTCTCAAGTGGTCCCCCATGAGTAGTGAGCCTAAATTCATAGGTGCAAGGTAAAGTCGAAGGTGAGAAAACTGTATGTATACAGTGACCACAAAGGCGAGTTTGAGCTGGAATTTCCTTGGGGACGTGTCACCCATAGTTCCAGGGTACAATCACCCCCAGGGAATCCAAGGGATTAAAGCCTCAGTGAGAAGGAGAACTCAGCTGCTCCAAGTTGGGAGGTGAGCAAGTGCCGAGGGACAAGTAGTGGTGGGTCTTGTGAGGGCTACAGGAAGAGGTAGTCCACGGAAATAGTGTTGATACTGCTGAATGTTTTAGCTGCTGCTTGGAATCCAAAGGGGTCACCAGGATCACACCCCTCAGTGTGGATTATAACTGAATGTGGACAATATTTGGACTCATGAATTAAGGTGACCATAGCAGTCTGTATTTGACATGTCCACCGCTGAACTGTATCAGCTCATCTAGAGAGAGGTAAAGTCAAAGGTGCGAGAACTGTATGGATATAATGGCCACAAAGGAGAGTCTGAGCTGGAGTTTCCTTGAGGTTGTGTCCCAGATAGTTCCAGGGTACAATCACCCCAAGGAAATCCATGGGAATCCCCAAGGGAATCCCAAGGGAATCCATGGGGAAATGATGGAATCACTTCTGAAAGAAAGAATTATTGAGTACGTAGAGGCCAGTGGGGCACAGGACCCAAGACAGCATGGATTCACAGTGGGAAGGTCATGTCAGACAAATCTAATAGATTTCTTTGACTGGGTGACCAAAGAAGTAGTAGACCAGGTAGGGGCTGTGGACATGGCCTACCTAGAATTTAGCAAGGCATTTGACACAGTCCCACATAAAAGATTAATAAACAAGTTAGACAGCCTGGGAGTGGGTCCCAAGGTGGTAGCCTGGGTAAAAAACTGGCTAGACACCAGGATGAGAGGGTAATAATATACAGAGTCCACTCCAAAGAAAGGGGAGCTACTAGAAGGGTACCGCACGGTTCAGTATTGCGGCTGGTACTCTTTAATGTCTTTATAAGTGTCATTGCAGAGAGACTGGAAACAAAAGTATGCCTCTTTGCAGATGAAACAAAGATCTGCAACAGGGTTGATATATAAGGGGGGGGTGGAAAGGATGAGAAGGGAATTGGCAAGGTTATAGGAATGGTCAGACGTATGGCAGCTTAGATTCAATGCAAAGAAGTGCAAAGTAATGCACCTGGGAAACAAAAACCAAAGGGAAGAGTACACATTGGGGGGAGGAGGTACTAACAATAACAAACATGGAAAGGGACCTGGCGGTAGTCATATTAGATGACCTAAAGGTGGGCAGGCAATGTGAGAAGGCAGTAAGGAGGACTGGGGGGATACTGGGATGCATAGGGAGAGGCAACACCAGTAGAAAACAGGAACTTGTCATCCCTCAGTACAGACAGTTGGTGACTCCCCATCTGGAGTACTGTGTGCAGTTCTGGAGACCCCATCTCCTCAAAGACATAGACAGGATGGAGGCAGTCCAGAGGAGGGCAATTAAAATTGTGCAGGGTCTGCACCAGAAACCATATGAAGAGAGATTAAAGAAGCTTAATATGTATACTTTCGAGGAAAGGAGGGAGAGGGGGGACATGATAGAAACGTTCAAGTACCTCAAGGGAATCAACAAAGTCCAAGAGGGTAGCATCTTTCAGAAAAAGAGATGTGCAAGAAAAATGGGGCATAGTTTAAAGATAGAAGGGGTATGGCTCAGGGGCAACGTGAGGAAGTTTTTTTCACAGATAAGGTGGTGGATGCATGGAACGGCCTTCCTGAGGAGGTCATGGGGTCAGAAACAGTGGGGGAATTCAAGAATGCATGGGACAGACATTAAGCAATTACACTGGTGTATAGGAGGAAGTAGGCTGTTGGTTAACTAGAATCTATGCCCATAGAGTTATGCACAAGGATGTGGTGCTAGGAAACAACCATAGAAATTATAAACAAAAATGTTTCCTGCACACACTAACCTGAGAAACAGGGATGCCGCACCAAAATCTAAAGTGCAAAACTCATATTTATTTTGAAGTGCACACCCATTCCAAAATACAGCTTGACATTTTTTGGACCCTGAGGTCCTTTCTCAAAAGCTAAAATTGCAAACCAGCAGATCATGTTATATGGCAAATACAAAACATGTGATCAATACACCTCACAGTAAAACGCTCTCTGATAGGTTTTAAATAAGTAACCCCCTATTGCATAACCTCATTAAAAACATTTGAATTCATACCACAATATGGTTAAAGAACAACATATCCATACAAGGTAAATCAAATAATAGAAATAACCACAGGGGAGAAAAACAATGAAAATAAAAAGGAGAAAAACAAGAGGGGGGAGGAGGGAAAGGCACGAAAAAAAAGTGAAGAAAAGGGGGAACCAAAACCAAACAAAATAAAACTTAAAGGGAAAGGAAAGAAAAAGTTTATTAAGGGGAATGAAATATAATAAAGACCTCAAATGGTCATTAATAGCATATGAAAACGTTATACAAATCATCTAGTTAACTACCTAAAACAGTGGAAAAGACTTACTTTAATGTCATATAATATTAATAACAGAGGCTGAATTTAGAAAAAGCATGATATTCCATGAAAACATAATTATATTAAATATCTGCTACAAAAATAAGGCATCTACTACATCGAAACTCTTAGAGCAGAAGGGAAGACATATATATAAGACAAGTATTGAAACAACAAATGCAGCTAAAAATAGGACCATTGATAAACATCCAGTTAATGTAGCAACATGCTTTCATAACTTATTATTCTTAGTTTTTCTCTGTAAATATGGGCATATCTCGAGGTGTGCATTCAAACCTGGTTTTCTGATTGCATTGAGTGTTATCATCCAGAAACTTTCTCAGATTAACCTCAGATTCTCACAGTCTCCCCCTTGGGTTCCTACACACTTTATCAATCGCTACAAAACTAAACTGGTGTTGTTCCTGAGCAGGAAACCTACAATATGTTGGGCTGTAGCCTGCAATATGTCTTTCTTTTCTGTGGCCGTGACATGTTCATTAACCCTCATTTTGAAACATCTTCTAATTTTGCCTACGTAGAAGGCATTACAGTTACAAACTGCCAAATATATAACACCTTCAGTGTTACAGGTTATACACTGTTTGATATGAAATACTCTTTCAGCTTAAAGCACCCCACTGGTTGTTGCAGCCAATTGTTAATAGTTTTGGTTTCAGTAAAATGGCTGCGCACCAAAATGTCTCTTAAAGTGGGTGCTTTTCTATAGCACATCCTGACTGGTTAATCTGGGACAGCTCATGAACCCCACCCAACTCGAGCAGGGTTATGCAACACCAGATCTATTAAGAACAAAACTGCTATTATTGCAGATCTTGTTGAAACAACTGATCTGGCTTGCATCACTGAGACCTGACTGGATGATAATGCTGGCCCTATCCGGGGAGACAGCAATTCCAGTCGGGTACTTGGTGATACACCACCCGAGATTGGACTGCCAGGGGGGTAGCGGTCTGTTTTAAGACCGAGTTGGGCCTTACAGGTGTACCAGTAGAGGAGGTTGAATCCTTTGAGTGTACTGAGGTAGCTGGTGTGGGCTGCAGGATAGCCCTTGTCTATCATCCACCCAGGGACGAAAGGGGATTCCTGCAGGAAGTGGTGGATTTTGCTGCCGACATGGTATTGAGGTCGCTCAGACTGATGATTCTGGGCGACTTCAATGCCTGGGTCAACGACGAACTTCGTCCAGTTGATGACATCACTGGGCTTTACACAGATTGTTTCCTCAGCTACCCATAATCATGGTCACTCTCTGGATTTGGTTTTCCTCCTGAGGATTGAGGCCTCTGACTTGGGGGTGTAACCTGTCAGTTGGTCCAACCAGTGTGCCGTGAGGTTCAACTTTTGTGCTCCTCTTCATAGGTCTGCCCCTGTGGAGATGGTCAGTTACCGCGCTTTACAGGATGTGTGCCCCGAAGACCTGGCAGCGGTGATTGACCTCTCGGTGTTTCCTGATGCCTGCTCAAGTCCGGAGTTATTGGTTCTGGCCTATAATAAGGCCATTTCCTTGGCTCTAGACTTAATAGCTCCTGTCCATGTTTGTCCCCCTCCCTCTCCACCCTCTGATGTTAATCAGAGAAAATTTCTGGATGATAACACTCAATGCAAGCAGATAACCAGGTCTGAATGCACACCTCGAGATACGTCCCTATTTACAGAGAAAAACTAAGAATAATAAGTGTGTGCAGGAAACTTTTTGGTTTTTGTTAACTAGAATCTGCAGCTTATCTGCCATCAAAGTCTATGTTTCTATCTGCTCCATGGAGTTGCGTCATGTTTACTAAATGGGATCCCACTGTTTACATAAAATGAAGTGTTGCCTCTGTTCTTTGAAAGATTGTTTTTGCCACTTACAAAACATTTTTTCCTAGCCCAGCACCCGAGTCAGTCACTGGCACCTGTCACCCAGGAACCTGGTAAGTGAAGGCCATCTGGTTGCAGCTTCTACTGTGGTCTACTCTCCACATGTACAGTTATCATCAACAAACCACTAGACATCAGGGAGAGGGTGGGCTACATGTAGCATTTTTTTTTGCTGCGACCCACCAGTATGCAGAGGTATGGGATGACATGAGGCATCCAAGCCCCCTCTTTGCATGACTTCAGTTTTCAGGGTATGTCCGTTTAGGGGCAAACAGGTTCGATCTGACCCTCAGATCTGGTAAACTGCAATCAAAAGCCGAAGTCCTGGATTTTAAAAGATCACACTTCAATGGGTTGAGGGAGCTGGTCAAGAAGGCCAAGAAAAGTAGAGTGAGGATTAACGGGGAGAGTATTTGCTGAAAAATGGGGAGACAAAAGGGCAGTTAGGGAGGCTAAAGCAAACACAGAGCTGTGTATTGTGGAGGGGCAAGAGTGACAAGAAACAGTTCTTTAGATACACGGTATTAGGGAAAAAAGGAGGGGGAATCATAAGGCTAGCTATGGGGCAGGGTGAATAGAGGAGGATGGGCTAAAAGCCACCATCCTTAATGAGTACTTTTTCTCAGTTTTCACTAGGAAGGAGAGCTGGGACTTTACCAGAGAGTGGCATGAAAGTGTCCACTAAGGGGGTCCCAGAGATGAGGCAGCAAATATTTACTAGAGAAAGGGTTCTGAAAGGGCTGGCAGCCATAAAGATTGCTAAGACTCCAGAACCAGATGGGTAGCATCTGAGGAAACTCAGTGGAGTGGCAGTGGAACTGACTGAATCCCTGGGAGGTCTATTCAACAGTTCATCAAGCATAGGAGTAGTTCTGAAAGACTGGAGGGTGGCAGACATAGTTCTGCTCCATGGTTGGGGCAAGGAACAAGAAGGGAACTACAAACCTGTCAGTCTTACCTGTATTGTAGAGTAGCTGATGGAGTAACTAGTCAAGGAGGACCTCATAGACTTCTTGGAGAGCAACTGTTTCCAAGATAGTAAACAACACTGATTCATGGGAATAAGGTCTTGTCAGACTAAGCTGATAGTTTTCTTTGTCTGGGTGATGACAGAATTAGATAGGCACCATGTTGTGGATTTGATCTACTTCGATTTCAGCAAGGCTTTCGACGCAATGCCTCACAGATGCTTGCTGTAGAAGATGAAGGATCTGGGAGCACCTAAAGTCAATTTAAACTGGGTAGGTAACTGGCTAAAGGGGAGGCAGCAGAGGGTTGTAGTCAATGAGATTAAATCAGAAGAGAGGGAGGTCATGAGTCGGGTACCACAGGGATCTGTCCTGAGTCCAGTCCTCTTCAACATGTTCATCAGTGACATTGGTGAGGGAAACAATGGCAGGTTATGTCTCTTCACAGATGACGCTAAGCTCTGTGGAAAGGTGGATAGTGATGAGGGATTAGAGGAAATGCAGAGAGATGTACAGTGGCTGGTGGGTCTAGGGTTTGGCTGTTGAAATTCAATGCCAAAAAGTGCAAGGTAATGCAGCTAGGGAACAAGAACCCCAGGACAGAGTACTGGATGGCAGGTGTGAAACTTAGTACTATGACTGAGGAATGAGACCTTAGAGTTATCATCAGTAACACCCTGAAGCATTCAAGTCAGATCAATAAGACATATAGCGAGGCAAGTAGGATGCTGGGATGTATTGGAAAGGTTATTGACAGCAGAAGAAAAGAGGTAATACTTCCCATTTGTAGATCCTTGTTGAGGCCACACCTGGAGAATTGCATCCAGTTCTGGAATCCTCACTTCAGGAATGATAGGGATAGGATGGAGACGGTGCAGCGCAGGGTAACAAAAATGATTCAGGGCCAACAGTTCAGGTCCTATGAGGAGTGCTTCAAGGCACTGAACATGTACTCACTGGAGATCAGAATGGAGAGGGGAGATATGATAGAGACCATTAAGTTCGTAAAAAGAATTAACAAGGTGAACTGCAGGGAACTATTTAGCTCGAATACTGGCTGATAGTCATGTGGACATGATTAGAAACTATCAGGAGGGATATTCCAGAGGCACATGAGGAAGTGCTATTTTACAGAGAGGGTGGTGGAGCCATGGAACAGTTTGCCAGCTGAGGTGGTGGGTATGAAACCCATTAATGGTTTCAAGCATAGTTGGGACAGAATGAGGAGTGTGGTGGTTGCTTTGGCCAGCAGTATTAGGGTGGAGAATTAGGGGGTGGGTGGAAAGCACTAAGACACTGGAGGGAGAGTAGGTCCGAGGGCTAAATAGGAAACTTGGACAGATTGGATGGACCATTGGTCATTTTCTGCTGTCATAGTCTTCGTTTCTATTTTTCTATGTCTATGACCCTTTCAGTCAAGTTCCAAAGCAGAATACGGATGCGTTGTGGGAAAGTGTACTGTGTAAGCTTAACAAGGACATAAACTATATCATGCAGTTCTGAAATGGTCCTTACCACCTGGACATAAATTAATACCCATCACCCAACTTAATTTACTTAAAGTCAGTGAAGATGACGCAAGAGGAGATGGGAAACCAGGTTGAAACATGGCTTCCAGAGAAAGTAGAGGCTTGCAGTTACAGTTCTCCATTAAGAATACAGCAAATTCCTCTCCTCAGGGTTTCTTCAAAATGGAACTGTTCCTAAAGGCTAATTTTTTCACCATATTACAACCCACTTTATTTTTAGTCTGCACACATGCAAGTGGTAGGAGCAACAACAGCAGCAGAGGTGCAGCAGTCTGTCTTATTCATTCTCTAGTGAGCTCAGCTGCTCTTAAAACCTTTGAGGTTCAGACATGGGGAGAAAAATGTGTTGCTATTGTATAAGGCTTATTAATATGCAAATGGTTACTTATCACCTCATTAACTTCTGGATTTGCTTTGGAATTGTCCTTGAGAACGTTGATATCATCATGCTGTCTTTTCTTGTTTTAACTTTTACTTTCTAGTTTCCATTATTTTACAGCATTTCTGCATTTTAATTTTTATTTTTGGCACTGTGCATGCTGCAGTGAAATAATTTTTCCATGGTTCTCTGGATTCCATGTCTTTCTGATTTCAGAAACAACTGATTCTTCAGCTACAGTTATAGGGTTTCCCCATCTTTAAAAGCTTTATAAAAAAAGAGACACGAGAGAGAGAGAGAGAGAGCCAGCAGGGTGTGTGTGTGTGTGTGTGTGTGTGTGTGTTTGTGCGCACGTGTATGTGTTATATGTATTTTCTGTTTCAGGATGACCTAATCTTTTTTCTTTCTGAGCCCTTTTACTTTTCTTTTCCTGTAAGTCTTGCCTTTGGATTTTTCCTTCATGCACCCTCTAATACTGCAACAGCACTGGAGATTAGGGGCCTGATTTTTAAACATTTAGCAGGAATGAAATGGATGTTTTGTACACTAACTGACCCTGCATGAACAATCTATAATTAAATGCATTTCTACAGTCCTTCTCCCAACTTCTGCAACAAGGGACATTTTCGCTTGGTGGGCATGGTCCCATGCACAGAGCACATGCCCAAAACTACTGTGTAACCTGGGAGGGGGGCATGCACAATGGATATTCACTGCTCCCTCACAGCCACTAGTTCATATTTATTATACTGTATAATTTTATTTTATTTATTTCAAAAGTTTCACTAGGGAAGACATACTGATGTTTCATGTATGCTTTTACATTTTAAAAACTAAAAGTTTAAAACATCTAATGCAAAATGCTACACATCAAAATAAATAAAATTTGTGAAAAAACACAGGCATAATATAGCAGCAAAATGTCAATGATAAAAGTTTAGGGACACAATAACAGTTCAATTTCAAAAAAGAAAAAATATCCACTTCAAGTCTACTATGACCTCTTTTGAATCTCAGTAATCCTATGTGCAACAATCACAATGGCTGGGTTATTACAGTATGGTAGTTCCTTAGCAATAGGTGACAGACTAATTAATCTGGATTTAGATAAGCTTTTGTCAAGATGTCCCCCAAGGAAAGTTTTCCTGTAGATGAGTAAAGGGAGCATACATCTTCCATCAAAAGACCTAGTGCTCTCGTCTCTTTCTCCCCTACCTCCAACCAGACATCCACTCATTCTCCAACTGGTAATTTCAGTCCTTTCACAATTCCAGCTGCTGTCATCCTTACAGAACTAGACACTGTAAACATCTTCTCCAGCTGTGGGGGATGGTATATCTCCTACATGTTTTAGCCCTAGAATCCCCAGCCCTTGTCTTCCTCACTGTTCACATTTTCAATAATTTCCTAACCACTGACTCCTTTCCTTCCAGCAGGAATCATGCCTTTATAGTTCTATTACATAAGGGTGGCCCTACCAACATACTTACTAACTACTGCCTGATACATAGAAACATAGACTTTGACTGCAGATAAGGACCGCTTAGCCCACCTAGTCTGCTCATTTCCCTACCTCCAGGATAAGCTGCAGATCCTAGTTAACCAACAGCTATTTCTTCCTACCCCCCCCCACAAAAATTGCCTTATGTCTGTCCCATGCATTCTTGAATTTTCCCACAGTTTTAGACCCCTCAACCTCCTCAGGAAGGCTGTTCCATGTGTCCACCATCCTCTCTGTGAAAAAATACTTCCTCACATTACCCCTGAGCCGTCCCCCCGATCTTCAAATCGTGTCCCCTTGTTCTTGCACATCTCTTTTTCTGAAAAGATGCTACCCTCTTGGACTTTGTTGATTCCACTGAGGTACTTAAAAGTTTCTATCATGTCCCCCCACTCCCTCCTTTCCTCAAGGGTATACATATTAAGCTCCTTTAGTCTCTCCTCATATGGCTTCTCTTGCAGAACCTGCACCATTTTAGTTGCCTTCCTCTGGACTTCCTCTATCCTGTCTATGTCCTTGTGGATATGGGGTCTCCAAATCTGGACACAGTACTCCAGATGTGGTCTCACCATCTGATATGATAACCTCCAGGTCCCTTTCCATTTTTGTTGTTGTTACTACCCCTTCCCACTGTGTAATCTTCCCCTGGGTTTTTGTTTCCCATGTGCATTATTTTGCACTTCTTTGCATTGAATCCAAGCTGCCATAATTCTGACCATTCCTCCAACCTTGCCAAGTCCCTTCTCATCCTTTCCATGCCTCCTTGTATATCAACCCTGTTGCAGATCTTTGTGCCATCTACAAAGAGGCATATTTTTCCTTCCAATCCCTCTGCAATGTCACTTATAAAGACATTAAAAAGGACTGGACCCAGTACTGAACCCTGCTGTACCCCACTAGTAACCCCTCTTTCTTCAGAGTGGACTCCATTTAAAATTACCTTCTGTGTTCTGTTGTCCAGCCAATGTTTTACCCAGGCTTCCACCCTGGGACCCACTCCCAGGCTGGTTAATTTGACTATTAATCTTTTGTGCGGGACTGTGTCAAATGCCTTGCTAAAGTCTAGGTAGGCCATGTCCACAGCCCCTCCCTGGTCTACTACTTTGGTTACCCAGTCAAAGAAATCAATTAGATTCATCTGACATGACCTTCCTGCTGTGAGCCCATGCTGCCTTGGGTCCTGTGCTCCACTGGCCTCTAAGAACTCAACAATTGTTCCTTCAGAAGTGATTCCATCACTTTCCCTACCACAGAGGTCAAACTGACAGGTCTGTAGTTTCCTGCCTCTGTCTTGGTCCCACTTTTGTGAAGGGGAATCACATTCACCTTCCTCCAGTCCTCAGGTACCACACCATCCTCCCATTATTTGTTAAAAAGGGTAGTCAGTGGTTTCACTAGTTCTCCCCTTAATTCTTTTAGAATTCTGGGGTGAATTCTGTCAGGCCCCATTGCTTTGTCCACCTTCAGTTTCAGAACCCTTTCTTCTGTGAAAGGACTGGGATCGACCCCCCGATCCAGAGTGCTTCTGTTAATTGGATTAGTCACCTCCCCCTCCTCCTCTTTTGTGAATACTGAGCAGAAATATTCATTCAGTATCCCTGCTTTTTCACTGTCCCGCTCTGCCCACCCACAGTCCATTCTATTCAGCCTCACTATCCCTCCCTTTATCTTTCTACACTCCCTGATGTACATATAAAAGGTTTTATCCCCCTTCTTAACTGAGTTGGCTATCTTTTCCTCAGTTTGGGCCTTTGCTATTCTAACTTCCCTCCCTGCTTCCTTCTGCCTTAACTGGTACAGCTATCTGTCCTGCTCCTTCTGTGTTTCCTTATACTTCCTGAATGCTATCTTTTTTCTCTCTGACCTTCTCGCCACCTCTTTTGAGAACCGTAGTGGCTTTTTCTTTCATTTTGATTTGTTTATTTGCTTCACACAAAGGCTTGTTGACTCTGTGCTGGCAGTTTTGATGTTTCCCCATTGTTGCTCCACCCCTCATTCTAGCCTGTTTGCTAGTGTTTTGCTAAGGCACTCCTCCATCTTGCCAAAGTCTGCCCTCCTGAAGTCCAGTACCCTCACTTTTGTATGGCTTGACTCTGTAGCTGAGTTTATCATGAACCACACTGTTTGGTGGTCACTTGTTCCCTGATGGCTACCCACTTCTAGATCTGAGATCCTGTCACTGTCCCCATTTGAGAGTATGAGGTCTAAGATTGCACCCTCATGAGTGGGTTCCAAAACTAGCTGTCTGAGGTATGCCACCTGTAGGGCATCGAGAATGGTCCTGCTCTTGAATGTGGCTGCAGCAAATGTGCTCCAGTTTACATCTGGCATATTCAGGTCTCCCATCAACAGTATATCCCCTTTCTCTGCCATTCTAAGAATGCCATCTATCATATCCTTATCCATTCCCTCCCCCTGACATGGGGGTCTGTATACAACCCCTGTGCAGATTGTGGTGCTATTTCCAGTCTCTAAGGTGACCCAGAGTGCCTCCTCTTCTCCCTGTTTACTCTTTTGTTCAGTTGCTTTTATCCCTTCCCTTACATGGAGAGCTACTCCTCCCCCTCTTCTCCCCTCCCTGTCTCTCCTGTAGGTTGTGTATCCTGGTATGTTAACATCCCAGTCATGATTCTCTGTGTACCATGTTTCTGTGACTACTTCAATAGCCAGACATCCCTCTTCCATCAAGGCCACCAGTTCAGGGAGCTTGTTGCCAAGCCTATGGGCATTGGTACTCATTACCCTCCATTTTCTTATGGTCTTACCCCTTTTTGCCCCATCCCTGTCCTTATTGCCTTTGTCACTTTCTCCAGTTACCCCTGCCCTTCTCCCTATTGACATCTCTATCTTGGTGTTTACCTCATTTACCACCCTGATTTTTTGGAGGGGTTAGGAGTTCCCTGCTCCTTTCCAGTGCCTTCCCCCATTGGTTAGTTTAAATGCTTGCCAATGAAGCATTTAAACCTTTCACCTAGAATCCTGCTTCCCCTCCTGGACAGATGCAGGCCATCATGCCAGTATAGGCCTGCATCACTCCAGGTAGACCCCCAGTCCCCAATGAAGCCAAATCCCTGAGCTCTGCACCAGTTTTTCAACCACTGATTGAATCCCATGGTGTGGAGTACCCTAGCCTCACCAACACCATAGACAGGCAGCACCTCGAGAAGGTTACCGTGCGTGCTACTTGTCTAAAGCCCCTTCCCAGCTCCACAAACTCTTCCTGCACTGCTCTGATTCCTTTCTTAGCCAGGTCATTTGTCCTTAGGTGGACAATTACATCCAGCTCCCTCCCCTGTGCAGCTGTTCCATCGATCCTGAGGATTAGCTCCCTGTTCCTCCAAGCCATGGTGCCAGGCAGGTGCCTTACCTCCTTCTCCCCTTCATCCCCCAGTTCTACCTTCCTAACAATGGACTCCCCCACCAGGAGTTGTTTCCTTCCCCTGTGGTGTCCCATGCCACTCTCCTGTGGGTCTCCTTTGTGGAGGTTTCCAGCATCCTCCTTGGTCTCCACTGCGGGTGCCTCCATAGAGGAACCACACTTTGCCAGAATGGCATATGAATTGTGGAGAGGTACTACTGGAGGGATGCACCTCTGTTCCACCACCCTCACCCTCCCTGAGCCCACTGCGGTCCAACTGCTCCTCTTTCTTGGCAACCTCTCAGGCAACATCAGTGGTCCGTGGATGGGAGAGGAGGTCCCAGAAATCCTGGCCAACTCAGCCTGGAGATGAGAAACCTCCTCCCTCAGCTCAGAGAGGTGCCTGCAGATGGGACAACACCGCATCCTCCAGAACATCTCCCGGAAGACTGCTGCTCCACAGCCACTGCACTACACCATTCCCATCATGTCTTATTTCTGGCCCCTTCACTGTTGTTTGGAATACTTACTCTTTCCTCTGTTTATTTATTTGTTTTCCCTACTTACTTACTGCCTCTGTGCCCTTTAAGCTCCTGATCTTCCTGTTTTGAGACAATAAGATCCTATATTTCTCAGCAGTCTCCTTACTTGATCAGAGGCAGACCTCTAGGAGCTTGGGGGGGGGGACAGAGAGCTACTCTTGTCCTTCTAGGATGGTGAGTCTTTGGCTGCTCTGTGATCACTCACTTCCTGCTCCCAAACAGGACGTTCCTGCTGTCAGTCAAATCCTGTGCCTATAAAAGTAGAACTGGCTTTGGGTGGGGGAGGTGGAGGGGAGGGAAGGAGGGCAATATAGTCCCAGTAGAGAAGTCTAGTCACAACAGCAGCTCCTTCATCCTGGTGTTATCTGCCAGTTCTCTGGCAGAAGCTATCTAGGGCAGTGTTTAAAAATGGCTTTAACCTGGCTTCCCTCTAGCTAAGCAACCCCCTACTTAATAGATCTTTCTACACTTAGTTAAATTGCACTGATAAAAATCCCCTTCAGCCAACTGAGACTAACACCTAGATAACTGCACATATAACAATTCACTTCAACCAACTCAGACAAACACACTAACTTTTTTTTACCCTAAATTGAAGGTCCCAGTAGTAGAGTTCTGCTTCTTTAGTCCCAGTAGAGAAGTCCAGTCACAACAGCAGCTCCTTCATCCTGGTGTTCTCTGCAAGTTCTCTGGCAGAAGCTATCTAGGGCAGTTTTTAAATCTGGCTTTAACTTGACTTCCTTCTAGCTAAGCCACTCCCCCTACTTAATAGATCTTTCTACAATTAATTAAATTGCACAGATAACAATCCCCTTCAGCCACCTGAGACTAGCACCTAGATAACTGCACAGATAAGAATTCACTTCAGCCAACTCAGACAAACACACAAACTTTTTTCTTTTACCCTAAATTGAAGGTCTCAGTAGTAGAGTTCTGCTTCTTTAGTCCCAGTAGAGAAGTCCAGTCACAACAGCAGCTCCTTCGTCTTGGTGTTCTCTGTCGGTTCTCTGGCAGATGCTATCTAGGGCAGTTTTTAAATCTGACTTTAACCTGGCTTCCTTCTAGCTAAGCCACTCCCCCTACTTAACAGATCTTTCTACACTTAGTTAAATTGCACAGATAACAATCCCATTCAGCCTTCTGAGACTAACACCTAGATAACTGCACAGATAACAATTCACTTCAGCCAACACAGACAAACACACTAACTTTTTTTTACCCTAAATTGAAGGTCCCAGTAGTAGAGTTCTACTTCTTTAGTCCCAGTAGAGAAGTCCAGTCACAACAGCAGCTCCTTCGTCTTGGTGTTCTCTGTCGGTTCTCTGGCAGATGCTATCTAGGGTAGTGTTTAAATCTGGCTTTAACCTGTCTTCCTTCTAGCTAAGCGACTCCCCCTACTTAACACATCTTTCTACACTTAGTTCAATTGCACAGATACAATCCCCTTCAGCCACCACCTGAGACTAACACCTAGATAACTACACAGATAACAATTCACTTCAGCCAACTCAGACAAACACACTAACTTTTTTTTACCCTAAATTGAAGGACCCAGTAGTAGAGTTCTACTCCTTTAGTCCCAGTAGAGAAGTCCAGTCACAACAGCAGCTCCTTCATCCTGGTGTTCTCTGCCAGTTCTCCTATCCAACATGCTCGAGAGACTGGTTGGGTAATTCTTTAATTTTCACACCAGTTCAGGTTTTCTGACTCATTATCAATCTAACTTTCATCCAAACCACTCAACCTCCACATCCTTTCTTCGAATAACTTTGATGTGCGAATGGGCACAGGGGCTGTTCCCACTAAGGACTCTGATACTGTAAATCACTGCCTGCTCTTACATATCACAAGTTAACTTCCTCAGGTTTCTCTCCATCTACCTTCTAATGGTTTCATCCTACCTGTTGTATTGAACCCAATTATTATAAACTATTCCCTCGCTGCCACCCTTGAGGTCCCCCAAGAATTGGTCCTGGTCCCTCTTCTACTCTCAGTATTTATTAGTGTCAGTTTCAGTGCTCTTTCTATTTACAATATTTACATGTATGTAGAAGATACTATTATCTACTCCTCAGGCACTAACCCCTCCATTGAACAGGTCCTTCAGTTTGATTTTACCATGGTACAGAAATGGTTCCAAGTTACAGTTCCACCCATTCAAAGCACTGGCATTAGTATTCCCAATCATCAGGACACCAAGTTGGGATTTCATTGACTCCTGTTTTTGTGGGGGCTGTGTCCTCCACACCCCCCACATCCCTACTTAATTAATATTCTAACTCTGAGGGGGGTCACACCTTAGGGAGGAGGCGCAAATCCCAAAATTGGCACCCCGATGTGCTGGCACACTAATGCCAGTGCTCTAATGGCCAGAAAGACCAAGTTACTAAGGTGCATTCTAAGGCTATAGAAGCTAAAAGGTGATCTGCCCATTATTGCTCCTGTCTTTCACCCACAATATGATAGAATGTGTCCCTGTAATATGTGTGCATCTAACCTACACTTAAATTCTTGTTAGCAGTTATCTACAAACCAAAAGAAACTGGTCTCTGTACTGTTAGACTCCAAGCCTTGGCTGAGCTCTTAACCTCCCTCCATGAAGATATGCTCTCCCCCAGGAGCCACCCTTGACTCAGTAATGTCCTACAAACATAGAGGCCTCTGCCTTGACCAATATCTTGTTTTCTCTGATGACATTTCTTGCACCATGCCCAAGTGTTTTGCCAAGCTTGGATTCCTAGATGGAGTGAATAGCTGTCTCTCCCTTAACATTAGAAAACACGCAGTTGAACATATTATCTTCCTGCTGCTAGACGATGGCAATGTAGTTTGGTCTGGAACCTTCATGCCTCCCTATCCAAACTTTCTCCACTGTTTAATGCCCTTTATAGATTTGCCCTGGTTTGTCCACCCCATGCCCACCATTGTACCCTTTAGAATGTGTTAGGCTGGGCCCTTCCCACTCTGAGACACTCTCTCCACATCACCCTGGTTGGCACCAAATACTGGTCAGACAAACCACCAAGTTACCTCAGTGACCTTTTTACCTCCTTCTGCAATCTATCATACTCCTTAAGCCTGAGAAAGTCTACAGGTACTAAATCCTGCGCTGTAGGTGTAACATTGGGCAAGCATCTTTCAAGCATAAACTCCCTAATAACTGTCACAATTTTCCTTCAAAGTAAACTACCTCTTCAACTTATAATCTGCCAAGTCCCTGATCAATGCACCGATGCATAGTATAATGCCCCAACTGCCCCTAGAGTGACACTTCATCCCTACTTAAATGGAAAACTATGGGTTGTCAGTGGCTTAGGCCAAAGTGAGTTGGTCTTGGACTAGGAGGTTATCTGTATCCTGAAAACAGCAGCATTCTAAGTTGCTGTGCTGCAGTAACAACATCACTACTGCAGCACAAGAACATATTGATGTCACTACTGCAGCACAATAATCATATTTTAGGCATGGATTTCCATGCAGAACAGTATTCCACCATACACTATAATATTATCTTGCTATGCTGGGCCATTGTGACATACTCTACTTTGGCTCAAGATAACACTTTTTATCTTACCTATTTATTAATACACATGTGTTGTATAAATAAGGGATATGTGGGGGGCACCTGTTGGATACCGAAGTTATTTGTACAGTAGCCTGTGACCTCGAGTAACCTCATGAGTGGCAAAGACATGAATGAGGTTTATGGGTGACAATTACTGTACACAACTTTGGTATCCAACAGGCTACCAAGATATTAAATTTATGCAACAGACATTTTTATGTTGTTTGTGTGTGTGCGTGAGGATATTTTTGTGTTAGTTTTATGTGGCACTCTTTAATTTTCTGGTAATTTTCTTCTGCGGTGCTTTAGTTTCTGAACAGGATGGTGAGCTGATGTTTCAGTTGGTTGGCTCAGTTTGTGTATTTGTATTGGTTACTACCATGTGGTAGTAGCAGCTGATTGGTGTAGGGTTTCAGTTCAGTATTTCATTGGCTGCGAATTTGTGTGGGGGCAGGTTGAACAGCTTCTAAAACATGATGGTGAATGTGTTCAGTTGGTGGTGAATTGCAGGTCCATGATTTTATTTTTTATTTTGGCCCGTCATTGCTAAAAGTGTGAGGAGGATGTGATGTGCGGGTGTGTTAGTAGCTGTGGACTGGGGAGAAGAGCAATCATCTCTCTCAGTGGTTTGCGCCTAGTAACAATGGGTCTGAGGAAATTATGGAGATGGGAGGAAGACTGTAGAGCAAGTGAGTTCTGCTGCAGCATGACTTTGGACGAAGAAGTGAAAGAGGTACTAAAAAATATAACAAGGATAGAAAAATTTAATTAAACGAAGTGCTATGTAGCGAGGTGGTAGGGTTATGAAAGACAGGTGGGAGGGGAGAAGGTGAAACTAAAGTAAGGACCAGCATGTACTGCTTGTAGGAATGTAGTGCCATCAAGTGGAGGAAGGAGGGTGATCTATGACATAGTCACTGTACAGATAATGGTTAAAGGATCACTAAGGTAATAACTCCAAGTTATTCCCATAGTGATTATGTCATGGTCATTTATCTGTGCAGTGTATTAAACAAATGCCTTTATGCAGCACAACTTATCCTGACGCCTGTTGCATAAATACTATTATTAACACATGTGCTCCATCAAGCTTCCCACTGGCTCCATGTTCACTGATCTGTGCTTTTATTAAGCACTCAACTCTGGACATGTGTGTTTGGTGGCATTATGCTCAATCAGTTGATGCCCAATATGTTGTGTAGCCCACCCAGTGAGCTACTGGAAACGTAGCACCATTCAGGATTTCAAAACAGCACTAGACAGATTTATGAGAAAGAATACTACTGAGAGCTACATGAGTAGAATAAGTGCAACATTCCTGCATTTGAAGAGCCTCTGTTATTGCATGGTGACATTTAAAAAAACATAATTTTTGAAAAAAAGGTTTCAGAAAATGTCAGCTTATATTTAGATTTTCTGTGTTTAACTGCCTCTTTATCTTTATCCCTCTGCACAATGACAAGAAAACAGGACTGCTGTCTGCTTATCTTCATTCAGTCTGGCTGTTTGTCTACAGGTACTTGATTAAGCAAAGTCCTGCTCAGGGGCGGTGGTGCTCCAGACTATAACAGAACCATATATCACTAATAAAAGTCAAGCACTCACAACCTTCAAATTACAGGGACACCAGGGCCCGTTAAAATTAAAAAAATATTTTATTAGAGAACACACAGACAAACCTGCCTGATGGATTTTGGATCACAATGAGCCTTTGATAAAGGATCATTGTGATGCAAAACACATCAGGCAGGCTTGTCTGTGTTGGGAGGTCTAAACCTCACTTTCAGATTCTTGACGATATTGGGAATGCAAGCAATCACAGACACGTTGCATTAGAGAAATAAACAAGTTTATTACTACCAAGGGATAAATCACAGTAGCCCTAAGCAGTTCTTACCAGTACAAACTGGGAGCCAGTGCTAAGCATTCCCTACACCTCGAGGTTTTTCTGTTGTCTCTTGGGGTCTCTCAGGTCTCCGAGGTGTAAGGCTTGTGCATTACATTATATACCTATGATAATTACTATGGTTACCAAAAGATAGAAACATTTCTAGTTACAGAGATGAGCCCTATTGGCTAAATTAGAGGTGGCTCCACAGTCCAAGATAACATTATACAATTCTGTAAAGTCATCAGTTTGAGAACAAAAGAGTTCTTATACAGAGTCTTACATAACTCAGTGTAGTGATACAAATCACCAAAAGGTGGCAATGCCATCTTACATATTATAATTACTCCAAGGACACAGATGTCCTGGCATCTTACAAGTGAGAAGTACACAGAAAATACATAGCAGAATATATGTATTAGCAAGCAAAGTGTATTACAACAATATGCATTCATATCCTGACATCTACTCTTATACGGTAGATGCCCTTAGCCCTAAATATTAGTATAACATATACCTAAATGCTAGCTGTCTACGGTGTACCTCTGAGGGTACCAATTAGGGTGCAGGGACCTCATGTAACATCTGTTTGTGTACACCAGACATCACAATATGCTGCCTGAGACATCAAAATCTGTTGCTGTAGAAATTAGAATTCTAAGATGAACACAGGATTTGGATGTCAGGTGTAGATGAGCAGCCAGAGTAGATGAAATGTAGGAGGCTGTTATCCTGGTTTCGTGTTAAAGTGCAATGGTTTTAAAGACAATGGGGAAGCTAAAGTGCAATACAATAGTATTAAAGATAATGGGGATGTTAAATACTGAAAGTATATGAAATGCATTGAAAGATTATACTTTTTAAAGGTTCTGCAGTGATATCAGGGGCTCCATAAGTGTGGATGTGCTTCAGTACTCAGACTGGGGAATAGTCACTCTAGGGCATCAACAGAGGTGAACAAGATGGATGATAAGACCTTCTTTTACCACAATACAGTACTATTGCTACAGTGGTAGCCATCACCATTTTCGCAGATTTTTTACCATGGCTCTGGCACTGAAACCCATAGTGTGACTTTTTTCTTTGCTGTGTTGCAAAATTTGGAATTTTTCAGACACGGAAGTTCCCATGGTGGCCTGCAAGTGTCACTATTTAGCATTTATACTGCACGTGCATCACCCTTGAACATGGTCTAAGGACAGTAGTTCAGAGGAGCAGTAACTAATAGGAGTCTAGGGCAAGAAACACTCTATTACACACTTTGTAACACTTTGGAATACCTGGAGGGATTGTGTAGTGCCATTTGCCAATACTCCATGCCATTCTCACTTGAACACTAATTATTCAGCAGCCCAGGGGATAAAGCTTTGACTGAGGAGAGATGCATACCGTACCTTTCAACCTTTTAGGTTCCCAGTTGAGGAGAGGGCCCATTGGACAACACTGTGTCATGTTCTCAGTTTAGGAGATGGGGCACTTGGAAATACTATGTGACTTTCTCAGCTTAGAAGATGGTGCCCTTGAAAACATTGTCACATTCTCAGGTTAGGAGAGGGTGCCCTTATAAACACTCTTTCACATTCTCAGTTTAGAATAGGGTGCACCTAGAAACACTATGTGACTGTCTCAATTTAGGAGATGGGTCCCTTGGAAACAGTCTGTCACATTCTCAGTTTAGGAGAGGGGGACCTTGGAAACACTGTGTCACATTCTTAGCTTAGGAAAAGATGCCCCTGGAAACACTATGTGACATTCTCAATTTAGTAGAGAGGGCCCTTGTGAGCACTCTGTCACATTCTCAGTTTAGGAGGGAGATCCTTGGAAACACTCTGTCATATTCTCAGTTTAGGACAGGAGGCCAATGGAAATACTATGTGACATTCTCAGTTTAGGAGAGTGGTGCCCCTGTGAACACTCTTTCACATTTTCAGTCTAGGAGAGGGTGTCCCTGAATACACTAAATTATATTCTTAGTTTAGCAGAGGGGTCCTTTGGAAACACTCTATTGCATTCTCAGTTTATGCGAGGGGCCTTTGTGAACACTATGTGACATTCTTAGTTTAGTAGAGGGGCCCTTGGAAGCACTCCCTCACATTCTCAGTTAAGGAGAAGGGACCCTTGAAAACAGTATGTGACATTCTTAGTTTAGGAGGGGGGGGGCCTCTTGGAAATACTCTGTCACATTCTCAATTTACAAAAGACCTGGCAGATGGCATGTTATCGCCTGTTGCAATAAAAACAAGCCAAAAGTAGTAAAATACTGCATATAAATATTTATTTAATGCCTATTTTATTATAAAACAAACTAAAAGTATCCCATTAACAGTCAGAAAAAAAATCAGCTGGATAAAAGGGTCCTAGTCCTCCTACTCTTCCTGGGAATCCTAACTTGATCCTTTGAGGGTTGGGTGTGCACCTCATCTCCATCAGCACCATCCTGCTAAGCAGCCTATGATAGGACTGAAACAAGCAGAACACAAACGAGTCATGAGGTGGCTGTACATGCAAGCCTGAAGCTGTATACAGCTGGCACACAGTGCCCCCCACTACACCCATACTTCTGATCACTCCTCCGGGGCCCACAACTGCCCAGCATCATCTTTATAGTGGGCATCCTGGCTGCCCATCCTCCAGGGCAGAAAGTCCAGGATGCAGAGTGACCACAGCCATCAGTGCCTCAGAACCACTACCACTGAGTCAGCCTTGTCGGATTGATCCCCCTCTTCAGGACTATACATATTGGACGTCCATGGAAATTCTATGCAGACATACAAATGCAAACAATATCAGTGACAATGTACACATACAGAAAAAGGATAAACATGCATTATCAAGCCGTTAAAGCTGTGTACTGTATTTACCTCTGCAGGCTTGGTCACTTGCCAGATGCCCCCCCCTTCAGGGAGCTCTGATATGTAAAAAGAGACACCATCCAAAACTTTTGGGGTATACCCCAAGCCTCCTTACACTAAGTGCCAACCCACCATGCATGTGCATAGCCATTCTGATGCAAAGTACTGGATCAAACAGGGACAGCATGCTAAATGTCAAAGGTCATGCAGGTGAGATGTTCTGGGGAAGTCATATTGTGGTGGTGACATATTGGGGAAAATGGTTTTATCAAAGTTAAACACAAGCATCCAACAGACTATCACAATATAGGAGCAGTTCAATACCTTTACCTCTATTGCAGTGACCATACAAATGTTAGCACTTGTCCCAGCATTGCCTCTCCCAAAATACAGTGGGTGGAACTTGCTTCAGCATCAGCAGCCAACAGATACTATAGTATATCACTGGGTGAGGAGGTGCATGATTGCATGGTGTGCAAATGTAGGACACTGCTTCTACATCACAGTCATAGTTACAGCATACCTGGGGCTGGATTCAGAGATTACTCATGACCTTGTGTATGTCAAGCAGATTGCTCTGTGTTTGCATAGTACATTTAGGTGCTGTACACTGCCCTGCATTCCCCATTTAATTAGGCATTTAGATGATAAATGCATAGAATTTCAGAGTTTAAATGAGTTGAAATTAATGCCACAGCTTTCATAGCAGAAATTTGTAAATTACAGTAACTGCATTTTTCATTGAGGACCCCCCAGCAACCATAGACAGGATTCACAAAACTGAAATCACACCTCAGGATGCTGCTTGGCTAGGTGTTAGAACTTGACACCACAGCACAGTCTGGGTTACTATTCTATTGTTCTTCTGAATTTGAGAACTGTTTATCAAAGAATGGCATACCTTCCAAGTCTCCCTATTTTCAGGTATTTTCCCTGATATTGCCATTTTTGGACATTCCTCCTGCTTTTTATAGCATCAGTCCATTTCCCTAAAACCATTAGAATTAAAGAACAAACTGTTTTCTCTGTGTTTAAATAACATTAGGAAAGCATTTCTAGTACCTTACATTCAGTTAGGAATATTCATTAGGGTCCTATGTATCTCCCTGTATATGTGATAACTTTTAGAAACAAGATGTTGGATAAAAGGTGCCCTGTACCTGTCCATCTTTACCACCTTATACGTTACTGTAGAAATACAGAAATAGCAAAAGCAGAGGTGGGATATCATGGGCTAATAAAAATTAAAGAGCATGTGTTTACTTCTAATAAATAGACCACTGACTATTTTATTATATTTTGATGAGTGTGGAGTTACTTTTTTACATGTTACAATACAACAATTGATAGTACATTGACTTACTGTCCGTTATTTTATGCTGATGATTCTAGGAACTTGGGCATATTTCTGGCTGGACTTTAATTTCTCAGTCTACAGCCATCCTCAGAATGATTCCTAAAATCTTTGTTTTCCCCAACCCCCAGTAAGGATTGACAAACCTGAATTCAAACCTCTGGATGATGCCCTGCTAGGTGTTGAAACACTGCCTACCAAGTGGTTTTGCAGAGTTTTTGACACCCATCCCCCACAACTGTGATTTGCAGTCTGACATAGTGCCTCATGATGCTGCAAGGCCAGGTTTTTGGCTAGAGTAGGTGTTACATACTGACTCACAACAAGATGTGAGATATAAAAAAAGCAAAACACTGCTAGAAAAAACAAAGTTCAATTTTATTATCATTATTTTTACACTGTAGTGGCACAGCTGTTGGCATGAACAATGGTTGGCATCACTTTTTCCATGTGATCCATATATTTATTACAGTCTTCAGCTGTCAGCAGTCTCTTCCAAAAGTGTCTTATGCCCCATATTAGCTGAGCATGGTTACTTGGCCTAACACAGCTCCAAATGTAGTCCTTCGTTTGATGTCACATTATCTCTGTTGGGTTCAGGTCTGATGATTCTGGTGGTATCCTGACCCAATTCACTCCCTGGTCCTTTATGTGCACCCCAGACACTGCATGCTTTGGGTCATTATCTGTACAAGAGAAGGAACACACGTATAAGTAAACACATAGAACACTGTGCTGTATATCCCCCTCATGAACACAGAGAAACTGTAATTGCAAATTGCTCAGTCTTGAACCTTGGAAAAGCAGATGCCCATCTGCAAAAACTCCTTCAATAAAGGGCATCAGTTTATTGGGTACTCTCTCTTCTCTGAAGAAATCTCCCTTCATGAAGCCACTGAATAGTAGTATCATTCTTGGCCCACAGAGTGAGATGGCACACCAGATGTGTATTTTCAGAAGGTTTTTGGGCTATGGTTTCAGCACAAGAAATCCTTTTTGCGGAAAAGCCATGGGGCAAAAAGACTGCATCACTATGGTAGTTTCATCAGTAAAAAGAATGTCCATAAACTGTTAACTTTCTTCCATCCACACCTTAGCCTGTTCCAGCTGTTTATGTTTGTTGGCTTCACAAATGAGAGGGCATATACTGTTGGGGGGATAAAAGGTCCATCAGTATTTTGCTGTTTTGAAGTACTGTGAGGTACACTGACTGCAGTGCCTATAGTGTAACACATAGATTCATACATAGTTGGTCAGTACATTAGCAAAAGATGAGGAGCTTACAGAAATGGACTGGCTTTAAATTGTTGTTTTTTTTGGGGGGGGTTTGGCATACACTGTTCAGAAAAATCAGTTACATATGTACATGCAGTGGCCACAGCACTGTTCTTACCATGCTCTGCCAAGACTCCATCCATTTTGGTGTCCAATTCATCTTCCTGATGATTAAGATACCGAGTACCCCCATTCTGCCAATTTCTGACAGGCCTCTGCTGCACTGCTGTCTTCATCCTCCACAGTTAGCTGGTCCACAATTTGGCAGGGAGCTGGGGAGGCTGAGGAGGGAGGAAGGGGAGGGTTGTGTTGGTTGAAGGGCTGACATCTGAGAGTATCGGGGGGGCACCACAGAGAAGGAACAGTGGGTCAAGGGAGGGGTCAGGGGGAGGGGACAAACTAGACAGGAAGCCAGTTGATGAAGGGTGGACTCTAGTAGGGCCTAACAAAAGAGGAGCATCAGTAGGCAGGAGGGAGGAGAAAACACATAGTAATGCAAAGAGGGTAGGGAACATGTTTGCTGTACTAACAACATATGGGTAAGAGAAGGACACAGGAGTAGATTGCACAAGGGATAGTACTCATGAAGAGGAGGGAGTGAGGGGCATTACTGATGGAGAGATTGAGCATGGTGTGGTAGGGGGAGGGATAATACTCAGAGATGTGAGGAGGGGGAGAGAGAGGTTGGCAGTCAAACAGGAGGAGGGAGAAGGTCTCAATTGAAAGGGGCAGGGGGAAAGACACTGGGGCAAATGGTAAAAGCACCATCTTGAGTGGCCCCAGGAATGAGAGAACCTGGTTGGGGGGGTGGCGATGGGCACAAGGAAAGAGGAGGGGGATGTACTGGTGTTGGGTGACTCTGTACTCAAGGGGATCAGATGGGGCAGCAAGGGGGAGAGGCACAGTTGGATATGGGTGGAGTCCATACCAGTATTAAAGGCAGACAAGGCAGGACAGGCAATCCTAAGGTGCACAAGGAGGGGTAAGGAGGAAACCGCACATTGTTGTACATGTGGGGACAAACAACCTGCTGGGGGAAATGGTGGAGGTAACAAGAGAGAGGTTTGAGGAAGTGGGAAAGTTGTGCGAGGAGACTGGGGAGTCTGTGGTCTTCTCAGAGGTGCTCCTACTACCCTGCACAAGCACAGTGAGAAAGAAGAGGATTGGGGACTTGAACACATGGTTGGTAGAATGGTGTCGAACTAAGGGGTATGAGGTTGTGGGTGGCTGGGTCAGTACCTGGGATAATAACAATCTGTTTGCAAGTGATAGGCCTCACCTGAGTGGGAAGGGGAAGGAGGTATTAAAGCAAAGAATGGGAGGTATATTGCGACAAAGGTGGATTTAAACTAGTTAGTGGTGTGGCAAGTGGACAGCAGGTAGGAAAGGATCCGACAAGGCAGAGTCACAGTCTTTCCCCTCAGGCAAGCAGGGAAGGATTTGGGTGGCTGAAAAGGGTGGGAGTAGAAGGGAGGAGATGGAGGGTGATAAAGGGAAGGGACAGGATAGAGGGTGGTCTTGCTGAATAATAATAATAATTAATAATAATAATAACTTTATTTTTATAGCGCCTTTCAAAAACCACGGTGCCTAACAGAGTTAAAATCACATAATCACAATATTTCACAAAAACATAAACAACAGAACATTTCAACAACAAATAATATAATCATAAAATCCTAAACTCTATCCATCAGTTAAATACCATAGGCTTGACTCCATCATCAGGTTTTCAGTGCTTGTTTGAAGCCCTCCATGGCCATGTGCTCATGTAACCGACGGGGTAGAGAATTCCAGAGGGTAGGGGCAGCATACATAAATGTTCTAGCCCCAGATTTCAAATGAATGTGAGAAGCTAAGGCAGCAAATCAGC
The DNA here is from genome assembly GCA_016271365.2 of Neoceratodus forsteri. NCBI lineage: Eukaryota > Metazoa > Chordata > Ceratodontiformes > Ceratodontidae > Neoceratodus > Neoceratodus forsteri. The sequence goes on from CM057453.1 coordinate 1,285,616,543, forward strand.
TGAGCTACAGGCCCTCTTGGCTGTGTGGAGGGCGGATATTGCGGCTGTCATGGAAACATGGGCAACCGAGCTCCGGGACTGGGATCTGGCAATCCCAAGGTACAAAATATACAGGAAGGACCATGAGGAGGGAGGGGTGGGTGGCAGTCTATGTGAGGGACATGATCAAATGCACAAGGGACAAGGGGGAGGAAAGGAGAACAGAGGCAATCTGGCTGCAGCTCCTAGACTCAAGGAGTAGGAAACTGAGGTTTGGGGTGGTATACAGGCCACCGTCCCAGTCCGAGGAGCTTGACAGGGAATTAGCAGGACAAATCAGAAAGGTATATAGAAAAGGGAAGGTGGTCATCGTGGGGGATGTCAACTTGCCGGGGGTTGACTGGAGCATTCCGGTCGCCTCCAGTGCTAGGGAGCAAGTGCTCCTGGATGCGATCCAGGAGGGTCTCCTGACACAGTTGGTCAGTGGACCTACTAGGCTAAAGAACACTTTAGATCTGGTATTGTCAAATGGGGAGGCAGTAAGGGAAATAAAGGTGGAGGACCCACTAACCGACAGTGATCAGCAAATGGTGTGGTTTAATATCATAATGTGCAGGGAGCCAGAGAACTCAGTGACTCAGTTGGTAAACTTCAGGGGAGGCAGACTTTGGGAGGATGTGGGAAGTACTGAAAGGGAAACTGGAGGGCATAAGACAGGAGATGGACGCATAGCAGAAATGGGATATTATTAAGCAGGGGATTACAGAGGCAATAGAGGCCTGCACCAAGACACAGAGTAAGAGGAGCAGAGCAAGGAAAAAATGCTGGTTGAACAGCAAGGTAGTGGAGGTGGTGAGGGCAATACGAGAGGTGCACCAGAGATATAGGAGAATGGGGAAGGAAGGAGACAGTGAGGAGTATTCAAGATTGTCCAGGGAGGTGACCAGAAAAGTGAGAGAGGCCAAGGCCCAGAGGGAGCTGAGATTAGGGAATTAAGGGGGGCGGGCTTTTTCAGATACATCAGGGACAAAAGGAAGTGCAAGGAGACAACAGTGAGGACAAAAAAGGGTGGGGATTGGACGGAAAAGGAGGAGGAACAGGCGGAAGCACTGAATGAATACTTTTGTTCAGTGTTCATGGAAGAAAGGGGAACGCTATCACCATGGGCTGGGAGGGTGGGAATGGGGGAGAGGATGCGACAGATGGAAGGACCGAGGGAGGTAGAGCCCTAGAGAGACTGAGGGCACTGAGAATAGACAAGGCACCAGGACTGGATGGTATTCACCTCAGGGTGCTGAGGGAGATGGCAGAGGTTTTGACGGAGCCGCTGGCGGATCTGTACAGCACCTCAATGGAGTCGGGATGTGTGCCACTGGACTGGAGGATGGCGCATGTAGTGCTGTTACACAAGAGCGGACCAAGGGATGAACTGGGTAATTATCAACCCGTAAGTCTCACCTCCATAGTACACAAACTCATGGAAATGATACTAAAGGAAAGACTGGTGTGGTACTTGGAGGACAACAGCCTTCAGGATGTGAGGCAGCATGGGTTCATTTCAAGGAAGTCCTTTCAAACCAACCTGATAGAATATTATGACTGGGTGACAGGTGAGCTGGATAAGGGTCCTGCAGTGGATGTTCTTTACTTGGACTTCAGCAAGGCCTTCCCTTCAGTGCCTCATGGGCAGCTTGGGGGAAAGCTAATTGGTGTAGGGGTAGGGGCAAAAATGACGAACTGGATTACAACCTGGTTGAGAGGGAGGCTACAACAGGTGGTGGTGGTGGTGGTGGCAGGGGAGCTCTCAACTCTGAAGCCGGTGATGAGTGGGGTGCCACAGCGCTCTGTGCTGGGGCCAGAATTATTTGGCCTCTTCATATCAGACATTGCACACGGGGTGGTGAGCAAAGTAAGTCTGTTCGCAGACGACATCAAACTGAGAGCAGTGGTGGATGGAGAGGAGGAATGGAAGCAGCTACAGGGGGACCTAAGCAAGCTAGAAGAGTGGTCAGAGAGGTGGCAGCTGGGGTTCAATGCAAAGAAGTGTAAGGTTATGCATTTCGGGGTGAAGAACCCAAGGAGAGAATACTGGCTGGGGGGTTAACCTGGGGATCACTGAGGAGGAGAAGGACCTAGGGCTAATGGTAACAGGGACCATGAACAATACTGCCCAGTGCAGGAGAGTGGCTGCAAAAGTGAACAAAATGCTGGGGTACATAGAGAGGGAGTTTTGGTCCAGGCGAAGAGAGGTGATCTTGCCCCACTACAGGTCACTGGTAAGGCCGCACTTGGAGTATTGTGTGCAGTTTTGGAGGCCATACCTAAAGTGTGATATCAGGCTATTGGAGGGGGTGCAGAGGAGGGCAACAAAGATGATATGCGGAATGGAGGAAAGAGACTATGAGAGCAGGCTGGAAGAGCGGAATATTTAGACCCTGGAGGACTGAAGGGACAGGGGGGACATGATAGAGACATTCAAGTATCTGTAGGGAATCAATAAGGATGGGGAAGATGGGGTCTTTACGCTAAGAAGGGGGAGGGACAACAGGGGCATGGGCTAAGAATATAGGGGGAAGATTTAGGAGGGAAATGAAGAGATGCTATTTCACAGAGAGGATGATAGCAAAATGGAATGCACTACCAGAATGGGTGGTATCATGTAAATTTGTGAAAAGCTTTAAAAGGACATGGGACAGGAAGCAGGGGAGAGTGAGGGTAGAGGAGATGGTGGGCAGCAGTGGGATGATGGAGTGGGGTGGGGAGGCTGCAAACTAGGGGTGCTTGTTGTACACTCGAGCAGATGTAGATAGACCAGGTGGTCTGTTTCTGCTGGCACATTTGTATGTTCATATGGGAAATCTCACTGCAAAAGACAACAATGCACATTAGTTAGTGACACTCAAGGTTACAGAGGCAGCCCCAGAACATTTATCTGCCTTGTGGTGTACTGGGGCTTGCTTAAGGCCACAGAGGCAGCCCAGGAACATTTCACTGCCTAGCAGTGTACTGTGACTTCACAATGTCAGATAGGCACTCTCAGAATATTTCATTGCCTTGTAGTGTACTGTGGCTTGCTCAAGGCCACAGAAGCAGCCCTGGAATTATGACATCATAAACAGTTTTAGCCAATCAGCTCCAAAGTGATGGCTGTCTTCAAGTTGGGGAATAGTATATAATGGGGGCTTTGCTGAGCTTGAAAATGTATATCTGGCTGAGAGGCAATACTCTGTATCACTGCACTGTATATTGGACTAAAGGTGGCTACCAGATTCGGAACTGCAAACTTTTATAGGATACCAAATGTAAGAAGACCTGCCAGGACTAGAAGAGTGGTAATGCAACTGAACAGCAGCACACCTGTGAGCGGAAAGGGAGGGGAAAAGGAAAATGCCACACCACCAGTAAAATGAAGGATTTTCAGAAAGAAGCCCAAGAAATACACAGTAAGACAATATTGTTTTGTATGACTGTTTTGACTATTAGGTATTCAAATAGCTCTCAACGGCAAAGATTTTCAGATAGTGCCACTGATGTGTATTATAATCAAAGCCACTGTTTCTCCGTGATTTTGTGAATATGGATGAAATCACAGAATTCCTATTGGCTGGTGGAATTTTAAACATCCCACTGGTGACTCATGGAACTCATGCTGCTAGCGTGAGCATTCAGGAGTTCAAGTGTATATAAGCTGGCATGTAGTCAGCCAACCTCCCGTATTCACCAGCAACCTGGAAGAAGAGAGAACATGCTTTAGATAGAGGGGATGCCATTCTGCAGCAAAGAGGATGCCACTGGAGACTCCCAGAGACCACGTTAGTTTGCTTTGCTACAGAGACCACGCTAGTTGGTGCTGCTTCAACCCGCTACTCTCGGCCCGCTGCTCTTGACCCACTGCTCCTCTACCCCTGCATATTAAAAACTTTAAAAAAACATTTCTTAAAAAAACCAAAACAAGTATTTACTGCTACCACAAATAACGCTGCAACAACCACCAGAAGGATGCCAGGAACCCCACCTTGCCTTTCTTGCTACCTACCCTGAGACCTTCAGGTACCTTTATACATTAAAAAAAAACAATTTGTTATTTATACAATCTATGCAGTAGGGACAGTCAATCCACAAACAGGTGCTGTGAGTTACAAATGTGTGGGTATAGCTACAAGGCCGGCCAGTCCAGCTTCACAAGCAGAGTCCAAGAGTAGCACACCCCCCTACAAAAAACTCCATGGACTGACTTGAGTTGAGGCTCAGACTTTTTATTCCATATCATAAATTCACTCACAAAGCCTCTAACAATGCAGTCCACACTTGAAGTAAAAACTTACTCTGAGGCACACAGAAATCCACAAAGCTCTTCAGACTTTGCAGGTGGGGGGGGGGGCAAGTCTGAGGAGCCTTGAGCAAGTTCTTTTTGCCTTTTTTTTGTTCCCAAGAGCAAGTTATTGTGGGGTGGGGTCATCAAGAGCAAATCTTTGATTTTTTGCAATAGAGATTTTTTTATTAATTTTTCAGATGAAACATTCACATAAACAGCAACCTATTAAATCTGTAAGTGAACAATCATACAAAACTTGCTATCTCTACTAAGGAATAAGAAGACATTAAGATATATAAATCAGTAAATAGGTCAGTTCTACAACAACATGAGCCACTCAAAAATAAGCAATATTTTATATATGTAAGAAACAAAAGAGGGTAGAATACATAACAACACAAATCAATGTACACCTTAACGTCAAAAATATCCAATATCTTAGGGTTTCCATAGAGCAAGAGCATCTAGAGCTGGAAATGATTAATGAAAAAGTAAGATAAAAGGGGAGGGGAGTGTTGTAAAGTACAAGATGAAGAATTTGAGTAGCGAGGAGGTGTACCAGGGCTTGAAGGGAGGGGAAAATGAGTGGTGATCCACTCCCATGGAGGGGGAGAGCCTAATAAATTTGAGCAATAGGAGGCACGTAAAGGGCCCATTCAACCATTGGGCTGTCTCAAGAGATGGGGCCTGGGAAATTTAGTAAGAAAAGGTAGCCAAATCTGGTCAAACAGGTGAAGTTTACCCAGGAGTTGGTGGGAGGTCCTTTCGTAATGGGCAATCAAAGATAGCAAGATAAACCATTCACCGTAGGAAGGGATGTTCGAAGAATGCCAGTGCCACATGTATGACTCTCTTGGCTGCTGTGCATGCACAATTAACCCAGAAAAGCTGAAATTTAGACAAAGCTGAGTTATACTAGGGCAAGCCTAAGAAGGCCAACCGGGGTTCCCGGACTCCCAGAGAATGGTCAGTCGAGGAACAGGCTGCTCAGACTTTGGACCAGTAGGAGTCAAGGCTTGGGCATGACCAGAGAACATGAGTAAGGAATGCCTGTGGGTAGCTGCATCACCAACAGTCACTGCTTGCAGTAAGCCCTGCCTTATATAACCATTGGGGAGTTTGGTAAGCCATATGGAGAATCTTATACTGAATAGACCTAGCTTGCAAGTCTCGAGTAGAGTAGAATAGAATGAGTTAATCTACATCTGCTCCCATTGTAAAGTGGTGATATCAATTCCAATTTCTAATTCCTATTTCTCCTTAGGGCCAACAATAGAAGGGTATGGGGAGACTTTGTTCCAGTAGATTTTCAATTTCGCTGTCAGGTGGTGGGGTCCAGAAAGTTTGGTTAACCATGTTTCAAAGGGTAATTCATGTGGGATGGTTAGGTTAGAGGAAACTTTCTGCTTGAAAAGGTTTCGCATCTGCAAATATCTCCAAAAGCAGGACGGGGAGATTAAACTTGGATTGAAGCTCTGCAAAAGTAAGGAAAAGTCCTGTAGAAGGTTCAATTAAATTTCAGACAGAGGTTATACCTCATAGTGCCCACTCCCTCCAATAAAGTGGCTTATCACCGATAGCCAGGCTGGAGTTATGCCACAAGGGCCTGTTAGGTAATGTTTGGGGACACCACCCTAGGCAAGGGGCATAGCGGCTCCAGAGAAATCTTGTATAGTGAGCACACAGAAAAATAGGAGAGTGGAGAGACCAATCTGGAAAAAGAAAGGCACACTCAACTGGAAAGTGCCCCTGGGACAATTCAAGTGCAAGCCATCCCGGTATAGCCTGAATCAAACTTGGGACATAACACAGCACAGCCTGATGTAGGACTGTGAAATCGTGAAACAGTTTCATATCTGGTAAGCCCAAACCCCCTTCTGTCCAGGGCCTCTGTAGTGTACGACAGCTAATCTTAGATGCTTTACCGTTCCAAATAAATGAGGACATTTTGGAAGTAAGTCATTGGAAAAAGGGACTCGGGAGAGCCAGGGGGAAATTAGTCAAAATATATTGGACTTTTGGAAGGGCAACCAGTTTTAACGCATTGACCTTACCCCAAAGAGATGAGATCAATGCTTTCCATTGGGAAAGGTCTACTTTGAGTAAGTCTAGTATCTTCTGGACATTGACTTCTATGATGCCTGGAACTGTAGATTTTAAGATGATTCCAAGGCAAGTAACACCCTCTGGAGACCACTAGAAAGGGTATGAGGCAAACAAATTAGCTGTGCAAGAGGAATTCGGGGGGACATGGGATTTACTTTCATTCAACTTATAACCTGACAAGGTGGAAAATGAGGTAATAATATCCTGAAGGGCCAGTAATGAGGACTCAGGATTGGAGACAAAGAGGGTAATGTCATCCACCAATAAAACAATCTTATGTGTAGTAGTACCCACCGTGAAACAAGAAAATGTATCCTCTGCTCTGATTTTGGCTGGAAAGGGCTCGATAGCTAGGAGGAAAAGAAAAGGTGAAAGAGGACATCCTTGGCAGGTGCCTCTGCTAGGAGTAAACCAAAGGGAGAGGATCGAATTGGTAAGGACTGCCACTTTTGGAGATGAGTAAAAAATCTGGATCAAGGAAACAAACTGGGAGGGGAACCAAATCTTCGCAGAGCTTCAAATAAAAAGACCCATTCCACTCTGTCAAATGCCTTTTCGGCATCTAATGACAGGGTGGCAAAGGTTTGGGAGCAAGAACGTGCTTCCCAAAGCAGACCTACTATTCTACAAATATTATCAGATCCCAGACAATCCGGAACCAAACCCACCTGGTCCATATGAATTAGTAAGGGCATGATAGGCTCCACCCTCTTCTCAATCACCTTAACGAAGATTTTAACATCAGTATTTAGGAGCGAGATTGGCTGAAACTGGGAACAAGAGAGGCCGTTTTTGCCTTTTTTAGCTATTAAGGTAATGATAACTTCAATGAAAGTTGGGGGAAGCTTCCCTGTCTTCCAGGCTTCATTAAAAACTTTTGTAAGTCCAGGTGCCAATTGGTCTATAAAAGTGATATAGAACTGTGACGGAAAGCCATCAGGGCCAGGAGACTTGCCTTGTGACATACTTCAAATTGCTTGGGTCACCTCTGTGAGATGAATTGAGGTCACCAGAGAAGGAAGGTAGTTCTCCGGAATGTTTGGGAGTGACATGCCAGAAAAGAAAGAAGACAAGTGGTCCGGAGAGGGACTTACCTCTGAAGAGTAAAGTTTCCGATAATAGAGGAGAAAAGCACTACTAATGTCTCCAGAGGAAGTTAGACATGTCCCTACCTCATCTACTATTTTCGGAATATATTTCTCTTTGACCTGTATACGAAGCCTGGAGGCGAGAAGCTTACCTGAGCATTCCCCAGACTACCAATACTTTTGGTTAAGCTCGTATAGGGATAATTCAGTATAATAATGTAAAATATCTTCTATCTCAGTTTTAAGAGTCATGAGTTTACATCTATGGGCAGGATCATCACCAAAGCCCTGGGCCACCGTATTTTCCATGGACTTCAATTCAGTTTCAAGACACTTCAAGATCGATTCCCTCTGTTGTTTAAGCCTAGAGGAGTAGACAATCAGCTGACCTCTCAACACAGCCTTGAGGGCCTCCCATAGGGTGGCTTGTGAACAGTCTGAGGGATCATTTAATGAGAAATACTCTTGTATGGCCTGTGCTATCTGGGAACGGGTCTCCTCCTGATGTAATAAAGAAGTGTTAAGTTTCCAAGTATTACGTTTACCCATGGAAGGGGCCCAGGAGAAAGACAGCATCATCGGGGCATGGTCTGAAATAAGAATATTGCCTAGGGAGGTCCCCCAGGTCTGCGACAGCAGATGTTAGAATTACATCAATCTGACTATAGGATTTGTGAGATGCAGAGAAACAGGTAAAGTCAACTTTCCCAGGGTGAGTCACTCGCCAAATATCAAGCAGACCTGCATCTCACAAGAGTGCTGATACTTGTGGTCCCAAGGCGGGTTCATAAGTAGGTCCCCGGCCCATCCTATCCAAAAGGGGATCCAGGGCTAAGTTCATACCCCCCCCAAAGACAATAGTGGAAGGGGACTGCAGGATTCTGGTTAGCACATCTTGATAGAATTGGGAGTCCGGGATGTATGGGGCATAGAAGTTACCCAATGTAATAGGAGCTCCCAAATCAGTTCCAGCTATCATGATCCAACAACCATCAGGGTTTTTAGACTCCCAGGAAATACCCAATGGAAGATGTTTTTTATACAGGATAGCAATGCCCTACTGATGAGTTGAGAATGAACTATAAAAATATTGGTCCACTCACATTTGACCAAGACATTTAGAATCCTCCTCCTGGAGATGAGTCTCTTGGATTAAAGCAATGTCACAACTGGCATCTCATAAATATTGTAACAAAGTCTGACATTTCTTAGGATCATTTAGTCCTCTGATCTTCCAAGAGATCACTTTTAGACTATTAACAGTAGACATTGTTTTGGTGTAATTAGGTAAAGGACCAATAGCAAAATTACGAAAGACACAAAACGCAGCAATTTGAATATCAAAGGTGGTGGCCTGGATGATGAACGAGATTGCACCTGGTGAATGCGATGTGCACATTCAATTTTGAATATAAACTTTTCAGAAGGTAGCTGAAGCCAATCTGGTAAGTGGTCCTGAAGGTAGGCCACTGGATTCTTCCCCTCGAGCCCTTCAGGGAGGCTGATGATGTGGAAGTTTTTCCACTGTCCCCTACCCTCAAGGGCTTCTAACTTGGCTGACAGCCACACAACCTGTTTCTCCACCATTTCATTTTATTCAATCAAAGCGATCCATCGAATAATACTGTAGGTTCCCTATTAATCAATCTGTCGCCTTGATTCAATAAAATCCCAACACCAAAGAGTATAAAACTATTACAAAATATTGGTCCCATAGAAGTAAATGGTGTGAGCTCATGCAGCCTTTGTTTTGTGACATCACAAAACAGGGCTGCGTGGGCTGACGTGGGGGCGTGTTTTCAGGACAGTGAAGTGGGTCGTGTTTTGGCCCAGGCTGCATATTTCAGTTTTATGAGGGATGGATATTTTAAAACCAAAGGATGCCACATTTGGGAACAGTGCTACTGAGGACATACTTGTAAGTCATCGATTAGGCTGGGGAGAGCAGCACCATGCAGGGTAGGAACCTGCTCTTTAAATACACTTGGAATTTTGTTATTTTGTCCTTTTAATAAGCAATTAATTGTCCTCCAAAAGTCTTTTGGTTGATGGGCACATTTATCAGTCAATAGACGAGTATAATGCTTTTGTTTTGCATTCCTTACTTCCTTTAGGTATAGATTTCTAACTGTTTCATAGTTATACCAATCTAATTTATTGCTCTATTTTTTGGCCCTGACCCATGCCTTATCCCTAACAGACTTTTGTTTTCTTAACTCATTGGAATACCAAAGGGCATTATTTTGCTTCAGGCACTTAGATTTTTTAGGGACATGCTTATTACAAATTGTTATGAATTCAGAATGGAAGTAATCCCAAGCTTCATCTACAACTGATATCAATGATATCCTATCCAAGTCTATATTACCAACTTCCAACATAAAATTAATATAATCAAAATGTTTAGAACTAATTTATTACAGGCCAGTTTACCAATTTTCTTTCTGATACAAAATGTAAACTGGTGGTCACATATGGAATTGGGCACAACACCACTTACTGATATAAGATCTGGAGAGTTTGTAAAAATCAGATTCAGAATTGTAGGCAGTGATCACTAGTTGCAGCCATCTTGGAGTCTGGAAGCTGGCTCCGAGGGGAGATTTGTCAATGGACTTCTTTCATTTCTGGAGTGATTGCTGATCCAAATTAAGGTTTCTCCAAGATTCATAGTGGTAACGCTCCTCAACTTAGCAGTTGCAAGCTAGTACAAGGCACAAATCACTCTAAGGAGTGAGGAAACACAGAGGAACAGAGTGCAGCTAAAGGCTTATGCTGCCATCTCTTCCATAAGCTCACGTGACCTCCATCAAGAGCAAATTTGTGGAGGGGAGGTTAGTGTTATACTCAGACTGACTGTGTTACACATGTATAAAGCCTTTGCCTTCAAACCTGCTCTGAGGCACACAGAAATCCATACAGCCCTTCAGACTTTGCAGGTGGGGGGGCAAGTCTGAGGAGCCTTGAGCAAGTTATTTTTGCCTTTTGTGTTCCCCAGAGCAAGTTGCTGTGGGGTGGAGTCACCAAAAGCAAGTTTGGGGAGGGGGGTTAGTGTTATACACAGACTCTGTTACACATGTATAAAGTCCTTGCCTGTAAACTTGCTCTGAGGCACACAGAAATCCACACAACCCTTCAGACTTTGCAAGTGGGGAGCAAGTCCGAGGAGCCCTGAGCAAGTTCTTTCTGCATTTTGTGTACCTCAGAGCAAGTTGTTGTGGGGTAGGGGTTATCAAGGGCTGTGTTCATTCTGTGTGAAAGGCAAGCTCATTCCCCTCAATCTAATATGGGGCATACAGCAAACAACACAGCCCCTCAGACATCAGAGGTGGGGGCTTGCACACTGTGTCCCTGAGCAAGTACGAGGGGCTGTGTTGCTTGCTGTGCTGAGTTAATGTTACCCACCCCTTGCTCTTGGGCACACAGATCTAGACAACACCTCAGACTTGGCACAAAGATACACCAATGCAAACTTTCCTGCCAACTTGCCCCTAATCAGTGTGTAACACAACCCCCCTCAACTGGTTCTGTGGGATACAAAAAGCATCACAGCCCCTCAGACTTTTCAGGAGGGGGGATCTTGAAAAATATATGTCCCTGAGCAAATCCAAGGATCTCTTTTATTTATTTATTTGGTTTTTGTTTACCGGGTAGGTGAGATAGCCATAAAGATGACTATTTACAGTCACGACCTGGGAGGATTACAACAAGAGAAAGGAAAAAAAACAAAACATCATTACAAGTACTGTGTGGACAATATAGGAGAAATACATGAGAAAAAAATAAGTTGATTACAAATTTGCAAAGAAAGTATACATGGTAAAGATAAGAGCAACATGAAGGGCAGGGTAAACAAGATAAAACCATGAACAACTATCTAACATAAAGGAGAACTGGGTAACAGTTACAGTAATCTAGTGAGTACATAGTAAGTGCAATGTTTAAACTAATACAGTTTATTGTGCATTACAAGAGAGGCAGGAAAAACAGTCAAATTTTATGAGGCATATTGTAGTGGAAAAAAATGCCGCCATCCCATAAGAGAAAAAGGGGTAAGGCATTTCACTGGACATATCAATAGGAAGTGATATGGGTAGGGAATGAGAAAGCAACCAGTCGTGTCAGTGGAGGAGGAAAGAGACAGATCAGTCGTTAAGGAACACAGCAGGCATAGGATGTAGGCAGAGAGAGAGAGAGAGATATCAAGGGGGCTTAAACAGGTGCAGGGGTTTGAGGCAAATAGGCAGGCACAGAGCTCTTTTTTAAGGAGTGCATGGGACGGTGCATGATGAAGAGCTAATGGTAGGGCATTCCATTGCTGTGGGGCAAGTGGGAGAAAGTTTGGGAGCCTTTTAAGGTTTTACACCTTAGCACCTGCAGCAGGGACCTATCAGTCGAGCGTAGACCATAAGAAGGTATTTGAGGGGACAGTAGCCTAGCAAGACTATCAGGAGATTGAGCCCTAATAACATTGTCAACTAGGGAGCCAACTTAGTAGAGTTGCAGTGCCACAGGTGCCAGCCATTTAAGGCCTGAATAGAGTTTGCAGTGATGTTCAAGCCTAGGGGGAGGAGGAGGCATAACGACAAATATTATTGTAGGTGGTGTCCCATACACACAGTGATGACTTAGGTATGGCCGCATATATGACGACTCCATAGGTCAGGTCTGGTAAGAGGATGCTGTGGGCAACAGCCAGCCTGGCAGATGGGGTAAATGTGTAGCTAGCTCTATAGGTGATGCTACTTTTTACACACAGAAGAGCAAGTTAGGGAGGGTTAGTGTTACACACTTACCCTGTTATTTAGTGTGTAAAGCCCTGCCTCCACACTGGTATCCTGTGATATGGGGCACTAGCAAGTGGGTGCCTGCCGAAACAGCTACCCACTTTCAGCTAGTGCACCGACGGCAGGGGTGTGGGGTCGGCAACTGGATGACATGGATTGCAAAAAGGTGACAGAATGTCGCACGCGTATACGTGCATGGGGCAGTGGGAGCGAGCCCGACAAACATGGGACGGGAGGGTATGTGAGGGGTGGTGCCACAGGGTTCTGGCGAGCTGGCATAGTGTTGTGGTGGGCTATGTGCCAGCTTGGGGTGGTGGGGATGCAGGGTTTGGGACTTTGCGCTGGTAGTTTTTGTTGTGCCCGGCCTGAGACAGTGTTTTTATTTTTTTTTAGGACATACTCTCCCCCGACATACACTCCCCAGGAGTTGAGAATCCTAATTTAGGGGAGTGTGGGGGGTGCAGCCCCCTGTGGTGGGGGTGCAGAGGGTGCAGCCCCCCACATAAAACAACAAAAAGTTTTTTTGCACCCGCGTTTACTGTCGCTGGAATCCCATATCACCGAAATTCAATTTTGGCGATGAGGGGTTGCCATAAGGGTGTGTGGCATGCCGAATTTGCCCTTATGACATAGAACCCCCCCACACCATTACAAACATTCTGTGGAGCACACCAAAATCAACACAGCCCCTAGGACTTGGCACAAGGACACACACAGATGCTAACTTTCCTCCCAACTTGCCTCCAATCAGTGTATAATTCAAACTTCACCCCATTTGCTGTGTGGGACACAGAAAGAAACACAGCCCCTGAGATTTTGCGGGAGGGGAGCCTTACATACTGCGTGTCCTTGAACAAGTACAAAGATCTCTTGATTTTTGCATAAGAAGAGCAAGTTGGGGGTGGGGGCTCGCATGATACACTAACCAAGGGCAAGATGGAGGGAGATGGCTTCTATTGCTTGTAGCATGCTCCAGACCAAGTTGTGGGGTATGGGGAGTTACGTTATATACTGCCTACATTGTGCAGTGTGTGGCCCCTGTAAATTTGTTCTGTAGAAGCAGCTAGAGACCCTCACACTTGCTTAGGAACACATTCATGCGACCTCAACTAACTTGTTCTGGGGCAAGCATTGAAGACCCTCAGACTTACTCAGGGAAACAGAATGTAAGAGTAGACTTGCTTTGGGGATGCAGTCCTGTCTGTTCACCCCAAGCACAAGTTTGCAGGTGGTGGTGGTGGGGGGCAAGTCTTATGATCTCTGAGCAAGTCTGAAGGTATCTTTTCTGCTTTGGGTGTCCCAGACCAAGTTGTTGGGGAAGGGGGTTAGTCACTGATTCCATTACACAATGTGTAATAACACCCCACCCTTGCAAACCAGCTCTGGGTCACACCTAAATCAATAAAGCCCTTCAGATTTGCTCATGGACACACCAATGCCAGTTGCACCTCCCCCCACCTTGCGCCAATTCAGTACATAATGTGAGCCCCCTCTGCCCAAATTTCTCTGGGGCACACAGCAAATACAGCCCCTCTGTGTTTCCCTAAACAGGTCCGAGGGGACTATGTTGCATTTAACGTGCCCCAGAGCAAGTTGGGGGAGGTTTGCATGACACACTAACATTTTATGCTAGATCATTTTGTTTTCTCCCCAAGGTAATTGGGGGACAAGCAGTGAGGTACATTCAACACTGTGGTGCTCCAAATGGTGGTGCATTCCTGGCAAGTCCAAGCATGTGTGTTGAAACTTACTCTGAAGCAACAGAGGACACACTGATGCAGATGCCTCCAAATGTTTAAGGCCCTCCAGCAAACTTTGCTTTGTGGCCCCAAACAAGTCTGAGGGTCTCTTGTTGCTCATAACATGCTCCAGAGCAAGTTGTGGGGTGATGGGCGGTTCATGTTACTCACTGCTCATACTGCACAGTATATGACCCCCACCTGTAAACTTGCCTCTGATCAGTTTATGTTGATTTTTGCATACTCTAGAGCAAGGTAGGGTGGTGGAAGTTGGCATTGGTGCATCTCTGAGAATATTTGAGGGCTATGTTGATTTCTGTGTGCCTCAAAGCAAGTCTGGGGGTTACTGTTACATACTGACCTTGTTATACATGTATAAAGCCCCTGCAGTCTTGTTCTGGAGCATACAGAAATTGACACAGCCACTTGGATGTGCTCAGAGATACACCAATGCCAACTCCAGCCTACACAAAATATGCCCTGGTCAGTTTATATTGCTTTTTGTGTGCCCCAGAGAAAGTTGGGGGGTGCACACTAACAAGGGGCAAGTTACGGGTGGAAGTTGGCATTGATGCTTCTCTGAGCACATCTAAGAGGGGGGAACTCTAGAGACTGGAGATCCCCCCTCTTTGATTCAGTTTCCCTTTTGCACACATTGTTTCTTTATTTTTTTTGCAAAGGCTTCTGTGAGTCCTGAGTCTAAATGTGTGTATTTATGGTTGGGGTGATGACTAGTTTTTCTACACTGTGTGCCCCCAGTGGCAGTAGGGATCCAATGGATGGTGTGCTTCTGAGCAAACCTGAGTTTTAGGGGTGAGCTGCAAGTGACAGACTCTCAGACTTGCTCAGAACATAAAGTGTGTAAGGACCCCTCTCTGTAAACTTGCTTTGGGGGAGCTTTGATTTCTGTATGGCCCAGAGCAAGTTTGCATGGGGGGAGGGGCTTACACAAGTTTAAGGTTGTCTGTCCCTTGCAGCACATGCCAGAACAAGTTGTTGAGGGGGGATATGTTAACTGTTGCCCACATTGCACAATGTCACCTGCAAACATGTTCTGGGCAAGCAACAAGTGACAGAGACTCACAGACATGCTCAGTAACACACCTATGCCACCTGCCTTCTTGAGCAAGCAATAGAGACCCTCAGACTTGCTCAGGGACATGCAGCATATAAGTCCTCCCACCTACAAACTTTCTCTGGGGCTGCAGTGCTTTCTGTGCACCCAGAGCAACATTTCAAGGGGGCAGACCATACACACTGTCCCGGTGTAACTCTGTGAGTCACAAAGTCCCAGGATCCCTGGATGGGGGCAGTACACTGCTGCTGCCATTATACCTAGAGGATGGGCTTCATAGAAGGGTGCTGCTGCTGCTGTCATACATTGGGGATGGGAGTTGTAGACCACTGCTACCATCTCACCTAGTGAATGGTGGTTGTAGGCTGCTGCTGTTGTTGCACCTGGAGGATGAGAGTCACAGACTGCTGCTGCCATCTCACCTGGAGAATGGGAGTTGTAGACTGCTGCTGCTATTACACTTGAAGGATGGGAGTTGTAGACCACTGCTGCTATCTCACCTACTGAATGGTGGTCGTATGTTGCTGCTGCCATTGTACCTGGAGGATGGGGATCATAGACTGCTGCTGCCATCATACCTGGAGGATGGGGGTCATAGACTGCTGCTTTCATTGTACCTAGCAGATGGGAGCTGTAGGCTGCAGCTGCTATCACACATGGAGGATGGAAGTCACAGGCTGCTGCTGCTGTTGCACATGGACGATGGGCATTGTAGGCTGCTGCTGCTATCTCACCTAGTATGCAGTTGTCAAAGGTTGCTGCTGTTATTGTACCTGGAGGATGGGATCATAGACTGCTGCTGTTGTCATACCTGGAGTGTGGGAGTTGTAGACCACTGCTGCTGTCATACCTGGAGGATGGGAGTCATAGACTGCTGCTACTTCCGTCGTACCTGGACAATGGGAGTCATAGACTACTGCTGCCATTGTACCTGGAGGATGGGGGTCATAGGCTGCTGCTGCCATCACACCTGGAGGATGGGAGTTGTAGACTGCCACTGCCATCTCACCTAGTGAATGGTGGTCATGGGCTGCTGCTGCTATTATACCTGGAGGATGGGAGTCATATGCTGCTTCCCTCATTGTACCTGGAAGATGTGGGTTGTAAAATGCTGCTGCTGTTGTACACAGAGGATGGGGGTCATAGACTGCTGCTGTAGTTGTACCTAGAGGATGAGAGTCATAGCTGCTGTGGCTGTTGCACATGGAGGACAGAAAGTTGTGGCTACTGGAGGATGGGAGTTGTAGACTGATGCTGCTGTCTCACCTAGTGAATGGTGGTCATAGTCTGCTGCTGCCATTGTACCTAGAGGATGGGGGTCATAGACTGCTGCTGTTGTCGTATCTGGACAATGGGAGTCATAGACTACTGCTGCCATTGTACCTAGAGGGTAGTAGTTGTTTACCGCCGGTGACATCTCACCTAGTGAATGGTGGTTGTAGGCTGCTGCTGCCATCATACCTGGAGGATGGGGTTGTAGAATGCTGCTGCTGTTGTACCCAAAGGATGGGGGGTTGTACACTACTGCTGTCATCATACCTGGAGGATGGGAGTTGTAGGCTTCTGCTGCTGTTGCACCTGAGGGAATGGAGTCGTAGGCTGCTGCTGCTGCAACACCTGGAGGATGGGAGTTGCAGACTGCTGCTGCCATCTCACCTAGTGAATGGTGGCTGTAGGCTGTTGCTGCCATCATCCCTGGAGGATGGGAGTGGTAGGCTGCTGCTGTTGTCATTCTTGGAGGATGGGAGTTGTGTACCACTGCTGCCATCTCACCTGGTGGATGGGAGCTGTAGACTGCTGCCGTCGTATCTTGGGGATGGGAGTTGTAGGCTGCTGCTGCCATCTCACCTAGTTAATGGTGGTCATAGGCTGCTGCTGCCATCGTACCTGGAGGATGGGAGTCATAGGCTGATGCTGTCATCATTCCTGGAGGATGAGAGTTGTAGACTGCCACTGCCATCTCACCTAGTGAATGGAGGTCGTAGGCTACTGCTGCCATGTTACATGGAGAATGGGAGTCATAGGCTGTTACTGTCATAGTACCTCAATGATTGGGGTTGTAGAATGCTGCTGTCATCGTACTTGGAGGATGGGAGTTGTAGACTGCTGCTGCCATCTCACTTAGTGAATGGTGGTCATCATAGGCTGCTGCTGCTGTTGCACCTGGAGGATGGGAGTTGTAGGCTGCTGCTTTCTTAGTACCTAGAGGATGGGAGTTGTAGAGCACTGATGCTATCTTACCTGGAAGATGGGAATTGTAGGTTACTGCTGCCATCGCACCTGGAGGATGGGAGTCATCAGCTGTTGTTGCCATCATACCTGCGTGATGAGATTTGTAGACTGCTACTGCCTTCTCACCTTGTGAATGGTGATCATAGGCTGTTGCTGCTGTCACACCTGGAGGATGAGAGTTGTAGGTTGTTGCTTTCTTCGTACCCGAGGATGGGAATTGTAGACCATTGCTGCTATCTCACCTGGAGAATGGGAGTTGTAGGTTGCTGCTGTCATCACACCTGGAGGATGGGAGCTGTAGACTGCTGCTGCCATTGTACCTGGAGGATGGGAGTCATCAGCTGCTGTTGCCATCATACCTGGAGAATGGGAGTTGTAGACTGCTGCTGCCATCTCATCTAGTGAATGATGATTGCAGACTGCTGCTGCCATCGTTCCTGGAGGTTGGCTGCTGTCATGCTTCGAGGATGGGAGTTGTAGACCACCGCTGCCATCTAACCTAGAGAATGATTTGTTTGGGTTCCATGTCATAATATTGATTGCAAAACAGCGATTGCTATTATGGTGAGTGTATATCACTGAAAAGCAAATCAGCGATATACACATGCCAGCGACCAAACATCTGGCAACTAGACAAAGTGTTTATGCCCCACGGGGGGATTTCCCCCCACATCCCCCTGCATAAGGATTACTAACTCCAGGGGGAGTGCATGTCAGGGAGGGGGTGACACTCCAGATTGCCATAAAAAAAAAAAATAAGGCAGCGGCAGCCAGTGGTAAATGTTTTCCCCCTCCTAGTCCCCATCCCCAAACCCAGTACCTGCTGTGTCAGAGCTAGCCACCCTCACCACCACACCTCATGGTTGGCTTAGCTGCAGCAGGCATACTACCCCCTCAGAAACCCTTTTCCCTATCCTGACACCCCCTGAGGAAAGCCTGACCGCTGAAGTGCTGGGGTTAGTAAGGTGTAGCTCTGGCTTGCTCTTTATTGAATAAATCACTGCATTTGCTCTGAAACTTCTGTGATGAGGAGCATTATTTCTGCTTGAGTGCTTGCATTCTGGTGTTGTTCACATTTACTGGGCTAGCTGCCAACAGATTTAGCATCCACTCCTTGGAGCTGCACAGCAGGTTTTGGAGCATCAGGATGGTAAAGGCAGTCTCAGATCTCACCTGAAATGCTGACAATGCTGCTGAATTCTCCATCAGGTGGCACAGGTTTTTATGACAGTAGGCTTGCCCCCCCCAAAATGCTGTACCATGAATGGCCCGCCGCCAAGCCCCCTCAACACACATGGACAGCACAGAAACTGAATGAATACATAGTCACAAATGTAGATGCAATTTTAGAAAGCCATACAACAGTTTCTGGCAGCAGATGTAGATGTTTAAAGCTGCAGCACACAGTCTCGAGAAACACAGCAGGCTGAGGATGGTAAAGACAGTCTCAGCTCTCACCTGAAATGCTGACAATGCTGCTGGTGATCTTAGACTGCTACTGCTATCATACCTAGAGGATGGGGGGCATAGGCTGATGCTGTCATCATACCTTGAGGATGGGGGTTGTAGACCACTGCTGCCATTGTACATGGAGGATGGGAGTCATAGGCTGCTGCTGTCATCATATCTGGAGGATGGAGGTCATAGACTGCTGCTGCCATATCACTTGGTGGATGGGAGGTGTAGGCTACTGCTGCCACCATATCTGGAGGATGAGAGTGGTAGACTGCTGCTGTCATTGTACCTGGTGGATGGGGGCCACAGGCAGCAGCTGCTTCCTTCATACCCAGAGCTTAAAAGTCATGGACTGGCATACCTGGGGGATCTCAGTCCCCCATTTTGTTACTTGATTTATCTCATCAGGAGGATTGGTGGGACAGACTAATAATTTTGTTTCCCTTTTGGTTGTGATTTCAGTAGTCAGACATTGTGCCTGCATGATGCCTTCCAAACCACTTAATAAAAAAGCCAAGCCCTGCCACACCTCGGCTAAGGAGTGAGCCCTTCAGTTCAAATTTGAAGGCCTCTACAAGGATGGAGGAACACATTTCTGTCCATACTGCAACCATGTCCTGGATCATACAAGAAAGGATACAGTGAAGGATCATTTGATCAGCAAGAAACACACTAGGAATAAGGAATGAGCTGCTAGGGAAGGAAGACAAGCAAGGCAGGTGACCCTAACCAGCAGTTTCAAAGCTGTAACAGAATCATCCATTGCAAGAAATGGACACAGTGAAGGCATGGGGTCCGGCAAATATCCCACTGGAGAAGTTGAATCATCCACAGCTGAGGGAATGGATGTGCAAGTATGTGAAGGGGATTGGAGCACTGCTGAAAGCAGACACCCTGAGGCAGATCTACATACCCATGCTAAGAGAGAAACTTGATGCAGACCTTAATATAGCTCTGATGGGAAAAGCATTGTTGTATGTGATGAGAGCACAGATGCACAGTCACGGTGTATTCTTAATATCATATTTGTGTTGGAAGGGGCAAGATATTCTTTGGCAACAATACAGAACTAGAAGCTGTAAACCATTCAACAGTGGCTCAAACTGTCCTGAAGACTCTGCAAAGTTATAATATTGACTTTACGAATGTAGTGTCATTCGTCAGTGACAATGCTCATTATATGGTTAAATGTTTTAATTATGCACTTTGTGGGGTTATTGGGGATCATTTTGTGCATGTTTGGTGCTGGGCACATGCCTTGTTCCTTGTTGGGGATACATGGCTGCACCATTTCAAAAATGTAAATGGACTGGTTTCATTGATAAAATATGCCTTTCCTCAATTGCCAAAACATAAGAGAGAATTCATTACATTTCTGGAGGATCTGGAAGTTCCAAGGGACTTGATTGCTTTGCTGCCAGTTCCAGTTCTAACAAGATGGAGCACATGGTTTGCAGCTGTGGCATACCATTCAACACACCTGCAATACCTGAGGGACTTTTTCAGGGAGGATGCTAGTGATGCCACTTCAGTAAACAATCTAAGGGCATTATTGGAGGAATGGTATGAAGAGCTACAAGCACAACTGGTATTCATTGCAGAGAATTCAGCCGATATTACTGCTGTAATAGAACTTCTGCAATCGTAGGAGAAACCTCTTGCGGCATCTACATATGAAACTCTTATGTCAATTAACAACCAGTTTAAGTCTGGAACTACTAAATATGATGGCTTTGGTGAGAGGACACAACTGTACCTTTTTCAACTGAGGAATAAAGTAAGGGATGAGAACATTAAAATCAAAAAATGCTTTCAAGGTCAGTTTGGAGAAACTGTCCAAACACCTGGACTCAAACCCATCTTGACCATTTTTTGAGGCCTGTCAAATTCTTAACCCACAGAACCTCCCCAAACTCAATAAGGACTTTCAATTGTACTTGCCCTGTATCCCAATTTTCACTGTATATAAGATTGCCCTTTTGAAGGACTGAGAGATCTACATATGGTAGGACGTATGGGAACTAGCAGAGATGGGATCTTTTGATGTTCACCAGTACTGGATTTCAATGTCCTCACACAGGTACCGTCTCTAGCTAAGGCATCCCTTCAGGACATCTGGGTCCCATTTTCCAGTGCGGATGTAAAGCAGCCATTTTCTGCACATGGACAAACCTTAACCGACCAATGGAGAAGCCTGACTGTGGACAACTTAAAATTATTTTTCATGCTGCTATTTAATAAGCAGACCCAGAATCTCCTAACCTTATTTGTGTGATTGTAGCTCTGGTGCAACATTGTAAAAAAATGTGCTCCACTGTGCAATAAAGTATAGATTTTAGATGCAATATGTAATATATCTTTGCATTATATACTGTAGCTATGTGTTAGATTCCGGTTTTGCCATTTAACCTGTATGTTCTTTTAGTTTATGTAAAATCTCCCAGCCTTGTTTGTGTGATTGCAGTTCTGGTGCAATATTGTAAAAAAAAATGGTGCTCCACTGTGCAGAATTATGATTATTTCACCTCAGACCCCTCATGGGCAGCCAAGGGTGCAGTTAGTCATTCATCAGATTTATCTTACTAGTTAGTTGTTAGGATTTGTTATGGTTGGTGCCTTGCATCAGCTCAACCCAGCAATAACAAGGAAAGATATGGATTGAGATTTTATGGTCCTAAACACAAATGGGGGAAGGGGGTTAAGCCCTACTTACAATGGTTCAAAGAACAAAGGATATAATCAGTTTAAAAAGTTTGAGGTTGGGGGGCACTACTTGAGTTAATTGCTGTGTTATGCATTGTTAGGGATGCTTTTATTGGGGGTGTTACAGTCAAAGATGTGAGAACTAAATGAATCCGATCTTCATGCTACAGTTGCAATACATGGTTTACTCAACCCAGAGCTGGGAGTATATGGGATGATGGTTGGAGGGGAGAACAGGGTTAATCAAGAATAATAAGAGAAAACAAGAAAAGTTAGAAGATTTTAAAATGGTTAATACATGCAAAGTAACATTACGGTACCTAATCAAAAGGAAATGTATGCATATTATGAAAAAAGATGGTTATGATGGTGGATAATTTAAATATAGCCACTTGGAATGTCAATGGCTTACAACATTTGGTAAAGAGGAAGAAAATACAGGGCAGAGCCAAAAAATTAAAAACAGATATCTTGTTAATGCAAGAGACACACATGGCACCAATAAAAGCAGATCGAACCTGCAGTGCTTGGAAGGACCTTGTATCACCTCATGTTTTAAATCTAAAACAAGAGGTGTGCCTTTCTGACTGCAACTAGGCTTCCTGGGGTGATGCTATGCTCTATTACAGACCCTTCGGGTCAGTATGTGCTAGCCCAGATAGGCATGAATGATGGAACCCTCTTCACAGTGGGGCATTATATGGCTCAAACATTGAGCATGGGTCCTTCTTCCAAAAGGTGGCTCTAGACATGACACAGTTTAGTGGGCCATGGCTGCTTGGGGGAGACATGAAATGTGTACTTGACACTGTACTGGATAGATGAAATACAACTTCCGTCCCTCTCTCTAAGAATGCAAAAGGATTGTGAGACCTCATGCAGACCTCTCTGTAGTCCATGCTTGGCATTTGAGACATCCTTCTGGCAGGGAGTACAGCTTTTACTCCCATTCACACAGATCCTGTGCTAGACTTCCTACTCTGCTCTGTGGAGCTGTTGACAAGAGTGCATACTGTAAAAAACATATCAGTAATTCAGTCTGACCACTCTCCTCTGCACATGCAAATTGATATGCTGAGGATGACATACTCACTATGGGCCTGGAAGTTAGATCCAGTGCTTTTAAAAGACCCCACAGTTTCTAAAGTCATGGCTAACTCTATCTGAGAATATGTAACCCATAACTGGAGCAGGACACCTCCCACTCCACAAGATGGGAAGCCCTGAAAGCATATTTAAGGGGCCAAGCCATTGCCTACTTCTCATACAAAAGAAAGGAGGAAGCCTGTGACATTGACAAGCCAGAGAGAAAGATTAAGAAAGTAGAAAGCCTACATATGGCCAAACCTACTCCTACACTATTCCACTTGCTAAAGAAACTTACATGGTGGGCTAACACATCAAGCTCAATAGCAATAGAGAGAAATATTCTTCTTAGCCAGGCCGGACAATATTTTTATGGCAACAGGGTTGGGAGTCTCTTGTCATGGCAGTTAAAACATAGGGAGAGTGAAAGGAACATATCCCTTATTCAGCACCTAGTGCTAGGGGAGTTAAGTGACTGCACCAACATTGGAGATGTGTGCAACAGATTCTACAATACTCTGTACTCATCTGAGACTTCCCCTACCCCTGCACAGTATCAAAACATCTTTGAAAAAAACAACCTTACCCTTATTTATGTCTTAGAACATAATGGGTTAGAGCAACCTCTATCTAAACAAGAAGTCTGGGACACAATCAGAGATTTACAGGGGAGGGCACTGGGACCAGACAGCCTACCTATTGATTTTATTAAACAATTTAAGGAACTTTTAGAGAACCCCTTGTATGACATAATTGAGGAGAGTTTCAGGGTAGGAGCATTGCTGCTCTTGGCTCAGTCTGCTAGCATAACAGTGTTGCCCAAGCCTCGCAAGGATGCTACTCAGTGTTTCTCCTACAGACCTATCTCCTTGTTAATGGCAGACTACAAAATAGCAGCAAAAATAATAGCCCCGAGATTGGAAAAAATGCTGCCACAATGCATCCACCTGGATCAGGCCAGCTTTGTTAAAGGGCGACAGGGAAAGCATACAATTAGGCAAACTCTTAAGTTTATCAACCATTGGGCCAAACATCCTGAGAGACACGGGGCTCTGGTGCTTGCTCTGGATGCTGAAAAGGCCTTTGACCTGTCGAGTGGAGGTATATGTTTTGGGTCCTTCTGGAATTTGGCTTTGGAGATTAGATTATAAATTGGATAGGTGCCCTGTATACAAAACCCTATAAGAATACATATCAACGGCAGGCTGACAGAAGAGTTCAGACTGACCAGAGGCATGCAGCAAGGCTGCCAATTGTCTTCCTTGCTGTACATGCTATCACTGGAGCCCTTAGCGACTGCCATATGACAGCATCAAGGAATTCAGGGATGTAGGGTGGGGAGTAAGGAGCATAAAGTTTCACTGTTTGCTGATGATCTTTGTCTGCAAAGCCTCAAAGAGAGACTCCCATGTCTTCATTCCCTGCTCTTGGAAATCAGCACCCTCTCTGGTCGCAAAATCAATTGGACTAAGAATGAGATTTTGCCAATCAGTAGAGTACATAGAGAAGCTGTGATGGACAACAACATGGGTCTCAAACCTGTCAATGCCCTGAAATACTTTGGGGTAAATATTCCGGTGAAATGGTCCAAACTATATAGGCTTAACTACCCTCCCTCAGTGACTGATATAAAAGAGCTCTGTGAGAGATGGACCACATTACCACTTTCTGTGATAGGCAGAATCAGTGCCCTTAACATGTGCATTCTTCCCAAGTGCCTCTATCTTTTCCAGTCCTTCCTGGTTTTGCTACCACTAAGGTTTTTCTCTCAGGACAACTCCATTATACACAAATTCCTGCATTGGGGTATGTCAGGAGAGACATATCACAACAAACAGTGAAGGATGGGTGGTGTGGGTTACCAGACTTCAAGAAGTATTACTGGTCTGTCCAACTTAGTTACATTCCCATGGGGCATATAAACACTAAGCCAGCCTGGTTAGACATAGAGGAAGAGTATCTGGGAGTAGATCTCAGGCATGGACTTTTGTCAGCAGCACTAGAACACATGAGGGCTCCTCAGCTCTCTAACCCTTTCACAAAACCATTATTGGCAGTTTGATTGGCATCCTACAAGTATGTCAAATGGCAGCTGGGCCTGTCAGAGAACACACAAATTTGAGTGGCATTGAAGGACAAGACCCTGTATAACATCAACCTCCGCCAAACTATTTTGAAATGGGAAGAACAAGGTCTGACCCATCTAACTCAGTTACTGCAAAAAGGTTTCTTTAGTGAATTTGCCCAGCTGTGAGGGGAGTACAGACTCAAAGTCAGTGATCTTTTTGCCTACTTACGCATAAGACATTTGCTAATGCCACAGCATTGGACCGCAGGGAGCACAGTTCTCACTATTTAGGCTCCAGCATCCACTTTTGAGGAAGAGTTACACCACCTGCAGCCAGGCAGTAAACCATTATCAATGTACTACAACATATTAAGAGTTTATAAGAGACCCCCAGCATGCAACATCCGCAAGTAATGGGAGGAGGACTTGGGCATACCCATCACTGATGAAATATGGAGGAAGGGGAGTGGAAAGGATGAGGGCTGATCTTCAAAGACTAGAAAGGTGGACAAAAGCTTGGCAATTAAATTTCAATACCAAAAAGTGAAAAGTCATGCACCTAGGGAGGAAAAATCCTTGTGAGGAATACCTCCTGTGTGGAGTGAAATTGGAGGCCACAAAGCAGGAAAGGGATCTGGGGTGATTATAACAGACAACCTGAAAACATCCAAGCAGTGTGAAAAAGCAGCATTAAAGGAGAACAATAAGTTAAGCAGCGTAGGAAGAGGAATTACAAGTAGAAAGAGGGAAGTGATTATGTCACTGTACAGATCAATGGTAAGGCCTCACCTGGAGTACAGTGTGCAGTTCTGGAGACCACACCTCAGAAAGGACATAGACAGACTGGAGACAGTGCAAAGGAGATCTACAAAAATGATACTTGGACTCCACAACAAGACATATGAGGAATGTCTGCATGACCTAAACATGTACTCCCTGGAACAACACAGAGAAAGGGGGGACATGATAGAAACCTTCAAGTACTTGAATGGAACAAACAAGGTCCAGGTTCAGGAACTATCTCAGATCAAGAATCATGCAAGAATGAGGGGGCATGGCATAAAGCTGGAAGAAGGCAAGTTCAAGAGTAACACAAGAAAGTTCTTTAATGAGAGGGTGATGGATACTTGGAATGGCCTTCCATCAGAGGTTGTGGAGACTAGGTCAGTCGGATCATTCAAGAAGGCATGGGATAGGCACAAAGGTATTATGACACTGCATAGCAGTTAAGGGAGGAGGGCTAGGCTTATGGGCAGACTAGATGGACCACGTGGTCCCCTTCTGAAATCATTTTCTATGTTTCTATGTTTCTGTGTTAAGGCCTCATCCTAATAAGCCTTCTGCTCCAGAAGTAATACATTAAGGCAAATGCAACTTAATTACGTGTATCGGGCTTATTTCATGCCTGTCCAGAGCCATCAAAGAAACTCTGAAATATCTTCAATCTGCCCTAAATAGCAAAGTACATGAGGGCATCTTTATGCCTATGACCCTCACTTGCCCAAAAAATATACCTTTCTTGGGAGCCATTCACAGCATAATGGAACATACTTCAAACATACCCCTACCTCAATCCTCTCTTGAACTGCTCAAAGGTGTAGAACTATCTCAGATGCCTAAGGGCCCTCCAGTAGTGTTGTGTTCTATAGCCTTAATCAATGCATGCAAGATCATTACACAACAATGAATCAGTGAACACACTTCAACAATGGCTCAATGGTCCAACAATATGGATCTGTGCCTTCATATGGAGAAGGCTCAGTTACATGCCAATGGCCACTCTGATACAGTTACTAAGATATAAAACCCCATGTTGGCTGCCATTGAATCTGGATTGTGGAATCACTAGCAGCATAAATATGATAGTGAATGATTGGCGTAATATTACTGTTAGTATTACTAATCAGCATTATGTGCTTGAGTACATTGTGATGTAGATAAAGAGTATCAAATATCTACATATCTTAATGATCATTTCATTATGTAACTAACTGGCTGATTCATTGCCTGTTTAGCTGACTGTTAATTAACTGCCAGTGGCATGTAATTGATCTTTCTGTGGCTTTGCATACAGGTCATATAGCGCCCCTATAGTTTGGGTTGGTACAGCCTTTCAATGTTAAATCTCAATTTTTGCACCTTGATAATTTTGTCATCTTTCAACAAAATAACACAAAAATTGGTATGTGCTGTTGTGTTGTCAGTGTCACAAGATGCTGAACGTTTCATGATGGCAGCTTTTATGGTTTCAGAGATATAAAGTGGTCAAAAATACAAAAAGGAACTTTTTCCATAGGATAACATGGTATTTTTTACTTTCATGTACAGCACACATGGAATTAAGCTTGCCTCTGATACTTTCAGGGTTGATGTGGTGTATGCCAGGGGTGTGTCTTTGGATGATTTGTTGAAAACATATATAACCATTTTTGAATTATAACATTTTTTGTGATAGATGCAAGACAGGCAGTGCGCAGAGTAAATTGCATTTACCATTCGAACAGTAATTTGCAAATGGTAAATGTAATTTACCATTCACAAATTACTGTTTGAATGGTACAGTGGTAGCCATGATATGGTCAGATATTTCCAGAAATTTCACAAAACATCTAAAGAGATTCTCTCTGGTGATCTATAGTGGTAATGCAGGCATGCAAGAAATTTCCAGATATTTCACAGACATTTCAAGAAATATCTGACCATGTCTATGGCTGCCACTGTAAATGTGCAAAAGGTAAATGCCATTTACCCTTCGAACAGTAAATATGCGAAAGGTAAAAGGCATTTACCAGTCACACTTTACTAGTCGCAGTTCAGGTTTCTGTTAGAATTTTACGCCATCTTGATTAGTTTTTTTGCAAGGCTTTTAACAGTTTTAACATTTTTAAAATACAGCCCCTTGGTAAACACTAACAGTTGTGTTTACCTAATGGTGGCCCAAGGAACATGTTCCTTACATTGTTTTTAACCCCCCCAAGCCCGTTGCTTTTTACCCTGACATCGGGATGCCCAATCCCTAAGTTGGGTTGTGTCACCCTCCTCCTTTCTGGTGTGGCACACTGGGAGCCCACCCCAGTGTGCTGAAACAAGGTAAAATACAGTATAACCTGTGAAAAGGAAAACTGTCCCCTGACATGTTTCCCTTGATGCAGAATGCTGCATTGAAATGTTTGATGCAGGATCCTGCATCGATGCAACTTGTTCCTCAAGTGTTTTTTTCAGGCATCAGGGTGCCCAATCCCCATGCCGGCATGTTTCCCCATCCTACTAACCTGGCACACTGGAAGCCCACCCCAGTGTGCCCTAATTGCATTAAATTATTTCTGACACTGGGATGCCCCCCCGTGTCAAATGCCCTCCCTCAAAGGCCGTTATTTTTTTCCCCGACATTGGGGTGCCCAATCCCTGAGTTGAGTCATATACCCCCCCACTAGTGTGGTACACTGGGTGCCCACCCCAGTGTGCCAAATGTTTTTTTTATTTCTTATTTTGCTGTAAAATAAAAAAACAGTGTCCTGAAGTCCTTTTTTTTAAATGAAACCTGCAAAAAGGAAACCATCCCTTGTCATCTCCCCAGTCCCCCCTGCCCCATACCCACCCTCCTGCTGAGCATCCACCTCCCTGCACCCCCTCACCCATACTTACCCTCCGGAGGTCAGGATTGGTGATCTTCTCTGGACTGGGACATGTCTGTACTCTTCAAAGCCGAACTACGAGCTGAGGAATCAAGGTAAGCTGTATAATGGGAATCAATGGGGGGAGGTTTCAACTTCTGTTGATATCTCAGATCCATTTTGGGGAATTTGGAGACCAAATTTTCAACATGGGGTTTTTGGGGCCCCACCTCATGAACAATGCAACTGTCATCTCATTTCTCAGTCCCAAAAGGTGTTTTTGCAGTCACTGTGCAGAATCACCTTTCAGGACACACTAACAAAATGACAGTGTCACTGTTCATGAGGTGAGTTCCCAAAAACCCCATGTTGTGAATCAGATGAAAAAATTCCAAAAAATGACTGCGTTATGAGTGTGTGTTACATAGTTTCTAGGCACACTCATAACTGTGCAAATTTTTAATATTTTCACTCCAGAATTTTAATATTGCCATTTATTTAGACCTCCTCATGAACAGTACAGCTGTCATTTTGCACATCCTGCTCAGAACATGTTTTTTACCTGTGGTGCAGAATGGCTCGGTCGCTGTGTGAAATCAACATTCAGGATGGATTAACAAAATCACAGTACCACTGTTCATAAGGTGGGGTCCCACAAAGCCCATGTTGTGAATTGGGTGAAAACATTCCAAAAAATGACTGCATTACGAGCGTGCGTTGCGTAGTTTCTATGCACGCTCGTAACTCTGCCAATTTTTAATATTTTCAGTCCAGATTTTTAACATTGCCTTTTTCAGACATCCTCATGAACAGTACAACTGTCATTTTGCACATCCTGCCCAGAACATGTTTTCACACCTGTTGCACAGAATGGCATGGTCGCTGTGCAAAATCAATCGCTAGCTGACAAAATCCCCATTCGCAAGCTGTCAAAATCACCTTTCACGGGCCAATCCCTTTTCATGAGCTGACAAAATCCTTGATCATGACTTCCAGACCAGATGGCCAAAATCTGATTATCAAGGATTCCTAACAGGGATTTTGACAGCTTGCAAATGGGGATTGATTTCACAAACGGGCATTTTGCCACCTCATGAACTAGGATTTTAAAAACTTTGCCAGTGCACTGTAAATACACGATTTGGTCTTTTGGCTTGAAATTTGCAGGGTATAAAGGGGATATCCCAGAGATGTGAATTATGCTGTTTAGGTCTAAACAAGTTAATCAGTTTCATAGATATGTCATCACAAAATTGAGATTTTCCCCATAAGATAACATTGCGGCACCCACAGCAATATTTGGTGCCTGTATCGCAGAAACAATGAGAGATACAGATTTTTTTGCTACCCACAGCCTTTAGGTGGACTAAGCATGTGTGGAGGTTTTGAAGTCATAATTACAACTGCAGTGGAATTTTTTTTCATAGCTTGTATGGTAACTGAGATATTGGCAAATTAGTGTTACAAGGGTTCCTTTTCAACCCTATAGGGCTACCGTATGGCTCCATTGTTATGTGTAAGTGGGAGGATAGTGCCCAGAGGACCCATGCTTCTACACATGCATATTGTTATGTGCAAATGAGCAGATGAGCCCCGAGCTCCCACCAACACATACCAGTTACGAGGTACATTACACTTTCAAAAAAAAAACCTTTTTAAAAACTTTGCCAGTGCAATATAAATAAACAGTTTGGTCTTTTCACTTGAAAACTGCAAGGTGTAAAGGGGGTGTCCCAGAGATGTGAATCATGCTATTTAGGTGTAAAAAAAATGATCAGTTCCATAGATATGCTATTATAAAGTTGAGAATTTTCCCATAGGATAAAACTGCAGCTCCCACAGTGCTTGTTCTGTACCTGTATCTCAGAAATGATGCAAGATGCAGATTTAGTTCACTTATCATGCTTGGAAGTTTCAAAGTCATGATTACAGCTGCAGTGGAATTTTTTTCATAGCTGCTACGGTTACTGAGATATTGGCAAATTAGTGTTAGAAGGGTTTCTTTTAAGCCCTATAGAGACTGCTGTATGACTCAATAGTTATGTGTAAGTGGGAGTGCAGGCCCAGAGGGCTGCACCTGGGCTGCAGACACACACAGTTATGCAAATGGCAGCTAGTGAGCGCTGGCTCAGAGGCCAGCGCCCCACCAACACATACTAGTTACCAGTTACATTAAACTTTCTCAAAAAGTAAGGAAATTCATTTCAAAAACATCATTAATGTATCAGTTAGGGTTGAAGTGACAAAGTATGGAAATGAGACGTTAGAGTTGAGCCCCAACTCCTCACTCACTATATCAAGATTTCATCTCTTTCATACACCAACAGGCATTGAGGTGTGTCATGGGGCTGTTAGGCCTAACTCTTAGCCCATTCTCCTATGCTGTACCATGCCAGCCTGTTTACACATAGAATGAGGTGAGAGTTGGGCCTAATGACCCCATGGCATGCCCCGATGCCTGTTGGTGTGTGGAGGATGGGGGATGGGGTGGTAGGGTTAGGTCTCAACCCTAACATCTCATTTCTATACTTTTGTCACTTCAACCCTAATTGATGAATTAACAAAGTAATAATGCAGCCGTGGGGCAAGCTAAAACATTTTGTTCGGGGAAAAATGAAAACAAGATGGTGGCTCGTGTAAGGTGAAGTTTTCCTCATGAATGGGGATTTTATAAATCCCTTTTTGCGAGGTTACAAAATCCTTGATCATGAGTCCAGTCCCCTTTCGCAAAACATACATATATATTTTGGAGTGAACTGAGCATGATCATAACCCCAAAAAATTAGAAATTAAATAACTTTGGAATGGATTAATAATTTTTCACCAAATCAATGCTGGATTATTCTTTGGCTAAGCCTCTTTCTACCCTGAGACTTTCAGACCAAAATATCAAATGGTGTGGCTGCAGCGCGATGGGCAAAATCAGCAAAAAAGTGTAAAAAAAAAAAGGGCAAAAAATGCGTTTTCAGTGCTTCGCTGCACGTAAACCAAAAGTCTGACCAAAACACAACTTGGCAAATTAAGAGATCTGCCATATGAGACTGCACTTTCCAAATTCATGTAAATCCATTGAATGGTTACAAAGTTATTAAGGTGCAAAATTTTGGGTTTAACATTAAACTACTTACTCAACTCTAATCATACTGGCACGACTGCACCAGTATTATATATATACACATACACTGCCACATGACAGTGTAAAAATATTACCAACTTTAAAATATTTAAAAGCTGAATTAGATAGGCTCCTACTGGGATAGTTTTTACAATTAATCCTACATGTGTAGGGAAAGTGGTCTCAATGGGCCTAGTGCCACCTTTATACAACCAAGTAATACCGAGTAAAATTACCAATGTTATAGAGTGGATTGAAAAATTTCAATGCACTTTCATAACTTAAGTTTTTTAAAATATTTATACCTAAAATTTTCAACATAGCCTTGTTATGATCCCACTTCATGAACAAGGTTGGAGAAAATGTTCAAATCCTGCCTGAAAAGTGATTTCACACCACAAGTGGGAGAAAACCTTTTTTGGCAAGGATTTCAAAAAATGAAAGCTGCTGCATTCATGAGGTGGTGTAAAAATATGGCTATATCAAAAATTTGGGTTGAAAATATTGAAAATTACCAAATTTACACGCATTTGTTGAAAAATTTTAATGTATACTCAGAACTTTGTTGCCTTCTTATGGCCCCACCTCATGAACAAGGCTGGAGAAAATTTTCAAATGCTGTCTGAAAGGTGATTTTGCACAGCGACTGTGAAATCACATTTTGGGAGGAATTTGGATAAGTTCACTGCCATTGTTCATGAGATGGGGTGCCAAAAAGGCCATGTTGAAAATTTTGGGAAAAACATTAAAAAATGACCAAGTTATGAGGATAAGTTCAAATCCCTTTGCAGTGCATTGAACCGCATACCTGATTTCCTCAGTTCCTTTTCTGCCATTGAAGAGTGAAGATGTGATTCAGGTCCAGAGAAGATGACCTCTTTGGACTTCCAGTAGGTAAGTATGGGGTGAGGGGGGTGGTGGGTGCTGAGTGGGAGGTGAGTGTGGGAGAAGGGTAATAGTGGCAGCAACGGACATCGATGGATGATTTTATTTTACAGGGTGTATAGAAATAAAAATGTCTACGAGGAATAATTTTCTTTATTTCAGGTATTGACACTGGGGATTTGACACCCCAGTGTTGGTGTTATGTTTGGCAGCACCCAGGGTGGACTCCTCTGTGTCACACAACAAAAATGGGAAGAGCGAAGGGTAGTATCCAGTACCAGGGATTGGGCATGCCAGTGTTGGAAAATTAACAAGGAAGGATGGGAGGAATTGAGGGATGGTTTTCTTATGTTTGATGGCACCAGGAGTGGGCTTTCTGATATCACACAGTAAAAGGGAGAGTCAGGTGGGGGGAGAGTAATGGCAGCAGAAACAGACATCAGTGGATGTTTTTCTTTTTTACAGTGTGTATAAAAACTAAAAAAAAAGCTACAAGGGACATTTTCTTTAATTTCAGGTACTGACACTAGGGATTGGGCACCTTAGTACTGGTGCTATGTTTTGTGGCCCCGGGTGTGGGCTACCCAGTATCATACAATGAAAGTGGGCAGGGTGGGAGGTATTAGTCGGGATTGGATATTGGACATCCCTGTGTCAGAAACTTAACAAGAAAGGGGTGGGAGGGAATGGATCTATGACAGTCGGTCAACAATTTCATTTTCAACTGACATTACAGCGACTCCTTTATGTCGACCGAATTTGCGGTTGATATAAAGGGAGTCGCATCTAACTGTGTTTTCTTCAGGGGACTTTGTCCACAAACCTTCCATGTGGGGGGCTCTGCACCCTGCACCCCCTGCTACCTAAATAATCAACTCCAAGTCAGAGTTGTTTCGGGGAGGAGGAGGTGCAATACCCCCAGAAGACAGTGCCAGGGTCCTGCTCAGACACTACCACAACTTGGCTCTATTGTCACTATAGTGTCAGTTGTGGTAAAGTTGTTGAGGAAGTATTAGTAAATGGGAGGGAATGAGGGACAATTTTCTTACATTTGGCAGCACTGGGGATGGGCTCTGTGTGTCACACAGTGAAAGCAGGTGGGGTGCGAGTAGTAGCCAGCACTGGGGATTGGGCACCCTGGTGTCAGAAAATTAAGAAGGAGTGGGAGGGATTGAGGGATGGTTTTCTTTATCACAGAATATGTTGGGGGGGACTTCAGCAGGCTGAGCAGGATGCTGATCAGCTCTGCTTGCTGGGTGGTATTATGTAGATCAAAGGAAAGAGTCATCCTATGTGTGGGCTGGCTCTTCCCTTTGAACTACACAAAGTTTCTGCTCTGCAAGAGAAGAGCAGTGTCATGACCAGCATGGCTGTTGATTGGTCTGTCACTGATGAGCACCTTGCAGATTTCCCTGCATTGGACTGATAGTGACACGGTTCCATGTTATAACAGCGATCACAAAATAACGATCACTATTATGGTGAGTGTATATCTCCGAAAAGCAAATTGGCGATATACACTCCAGGGCAACATGACATCTGGACAAGTAAACAAGTGTTTACCCCCTGCACCCCCCGGAAAAAATGATTCTCAACTCCAGGGGGGTGCATGTCAGGGAATGGGCAATATCCCTGCATTGGGATAAAATTAAGTGCTGCAGCAAGCGACAAATAATTTGAGTCACCATTTTGACGGCCCATCATATTCAGTCACCATCCTCACTGGATACCCAGTGACACACCTCTCAAAACTCAGTCTCATACCGAAATGTTTGCCGTTTTGTGCAAGCACAAGGGCAAACATAAAAAGAGTTACATGCAAACTGTGAAAAAAATATTGCTTAAGTTGGTTCCATTTCAAAAGAATGCCTACAAAATGGTGCAGACAAAAAAAAAGCAAAGAAATAACAGCCACAACCAAAATGGCGAAGAACACTACAACACACTTCAGAACAGTAAACAGCCCCACACCCCCCCCAATTAAAATAACTATCACTGGGGGGCACAGTTCAGGGACGGGGAAAAACTTGGGAAAGGGGATACTCTCTAGGGAGATGCAAGTCTGGGAGGGGGAGAAAGTTGAAGGGGCAATCAAATATTCATACCCTGGGGGGTGAAGCCAACTCAGGGACACAGGCAAATGTGAGGGGGGCAATAAAATATTCCCATGCCAGGGGTGAAGGGGAACAAAGTTGGGAGGGTGGGCAGAACAAGAAAAAAAAAGTCTTGAACCTGAGTCTGCCAGTCATACAGGCAGTGACTGTAACCACTATGCTACATGACCAGCACAGATCTGACCATCCAAACAACTGCCTACATCTTTGAAAAATGAACTTCCTATATTGCTGACTGCTGAAACTACAGCACTGAACTTAACATGCTCTCTTAATACAAACTAACCTATTTAACATACATTATTTTGTACTCGCCCAAACTGACGCACTCAAATTAAGTTGCTCTTTTAATAGGATAGCCCAAAGAGCAGCTGACACCTTCAGTATAACTTAAACAAAAGATAATATTTACAAACAGTTCAGTTGATATTTCACATTTGTTCTGTATTTTTCTTCCCCATTATTTTAATACTGAGACCAGTTGCATGAAAACAGGATCTCTGCTCCTGAAGAGTTCATCTAGTTCTGTTGCCTTCTCCCCACCTGAGGTAATAATGCACTTGCTTGTGACATCACAGTTACTCCCATGGCAACAGATTGTGATGTCACAACAGAGGATTATGACATGAAGTAGGGAGTAAACTAGGCAGATGAACTCTAGGGGATAAAGATCATGGATTCATGCAAATTCCCTCTGTAATAAAAGATGGAGAGGAGAAATCTACAGAATATATTTGAAATGCAAGCTGAATTGTTCCTACTTATTATGTTTTTCAAAGTTTTCTTTGAGGCGTTAGCAACTCTCTAAAGTTTAGATAAAGAATGACTGGGTTTAACAATGACTGTCATATCATGTGATACATCATTCCATTTTTTGTACCACTGAATACAAATTACCTTTGTCAAGTGTAAGCCTTCTTGTCACACATGTACAGTTTTCCACTTTTGAAAAATCCAGCCCCAGAACTGTACTCTGTACTCAAAGAGGGTCTCTCTGGACCAAGGTATAGTATAACATTCAAAGATTTATTTATCAAGTGTCTGTTCATGCATATCCTGATTTTGTTTGCCTTGCTACTGTATCTGCTGCCTCACACTGCTGCTACCATTTAAAGTTGCTGCTGATCAGTACTCTCAAGTCATTTTCCAACTTGATTTCAATAATCTCCAGGCCATTCCACTTTCATTAGCCCAATCTGCAAAGTCCCTTAAGCACCTCTAGAGTGTGAACAGTTACTTTATGAGAAAGGAGAGTTGTGGTCAAAATTACAGTAAGCACAGTACACCACACACTTGTTCACCTACAGTACTGTCTTTGAGAAATTGTTTTAGGAATCATTTGATAGCTGCTCCATGCCCAGAATATTTTTTTTTCTTGGAGAGTTATATCCCAGATCTTTTCTGGGTTAAATAAATCAGAGTTACACATTTCAATACTCACTTAAATGGATCTTTTTTAATTTACCAGAGCTGTGACTGTTATTTATGAAACATTAAAGAGTTTGTGGTTGAAGAAATAAATTTATTAAACATTAAAACTGTAAAAAAAAAGCAATAGCAGAAGTTTTACTGTTTTTCCCTAAACGTTGGAGTTTATTAGACATTATTTTTAAATCCTTCATGTTAAATGCCAGTTTGAAGGGCATTAGTAATTGTCAGGGATTGGAGTTTATAAACATTTGACTTGTATTTTCTTTGGTAGAAATTTAGCAAGCTGCTTCCTTTGTGTGTAAAACCTTAGGAAAATGCTTTTGTGTGACCATTTTCTGAATAGTTATTGTTTTGAAACTGTTACTGTTTAAAAGCTACTTTTAGTCTATAGTTTTCAAAATTAAAAGGCTTTAACAAATGTTTGGGTAGACCAGTTTACCAATGCGACATACATGGTATTATAGTATATGGTTAGCCCTTATTGTGTATTGATTTCCATACACTGCATTTTCTTCATGTAGTACAGTTCAAAGGTCATGAAAAGTTGTTACAGTAGTGTCTGATGTCACAATGATACTGCAACATCTCTCCATTGGACTAAGTGGGTAATCTGTCTGCTCATGCTGAAACTGCATCACACAGACTTTCAGTTCATCTGCTCAATCAACTGTCCATTTTACTCACATCTTCCCCAGCTTCTTCTGCTCAAACTGCAGTCACAAGTTACAAAAGTTTCACTTGGCCACATGTCATCTCTGCCATAATTCTATACTCTGCTCCTGCTTCTCTGGCTTACAGTACATTTAGACCCACACTTAATTATTTCTATTTTTTCCCCTCCCCACTCCCACACTACACTGTGCTCCCTCCCTGATAACTGTCCTTTCTAGATGGCTTTCATTCTCTGTATTGGCAAACAGAGATTATGGCTTGTGCTGGCCTTCTATTTCTAGTGTCTCTGTAGCACTTGGCTACAAAGGAAATGTAAAAAACAAAACATGCACTATAAAAAATAATGTATGGCAACCATACACAAAAGACTTGTGTTTCAGTCTCAGCATATGAGATGACATCATGGGAACACACACAATGTCAGCGGAAGAGATCATTGGTTCATTCAGTCTGCCCAGTTTTCCCTGCATTGCCCCATTACCAATTGATCAGATGGGGGGGGGTTGCCTGCAACTATTCCTCTGACTCCCCACCTTACTGCTACCCTCCTGAATAACTATTTAGCCATTTACCCTGTCCTATCCATGCTTAAGCTCATTAATTGTTGTTGTGCCAACCACCTCAGCTGACAGGCTGTTCCACAGCTAAGTCACTTTCTCCTTAAAGTAAAACTTTCTTGAATTCCTCATGAATCCTCCACATCAGCTTCCACTCATGTTTCCCTTGATTTCAACCTACTAATCCTGTTGAATAATTATTTGCGGTTTATCTTATTTCTTTCTTTCAGGTATTTGAAAGTTTCTGTCATGTCATCCCTCTGGACTTCAGTGTGTACCTGTTCAGTCTCCTGAGCAGATCCTCATAGGATCTGCCCTGTTGGCCCTTGATCTTTTTGGTTAATCTACACTGAACCATCTACAGCCTGTCTCTGTCTCAGGTGGGACTCCATAACTGTGCATAGTATTAAAGATGGGGTCTCACTAGAGATCTATAAAAAGGTAGTATTACCTCGTTCCAATTACTAGCAAAACACCTTTCCAATACACCCCATCATTTTGATTTCCTTGCTGTATTATATTGGCTAGTTTGCTTAAGGGAATCACTTATGATGAATCCCAGGTCTGGAAGTAGTGTCCAGCTTAACTCGGTTCTTATTCCATATGTGCATCACCTTACACTTTCTGCTATTGAATTTTCAGTGCCAAATGTTTGACCACGTCTCCAAATTTGAAAGTCTTTTTGCAACTCCCTTTCACCTTTCTTGCTGTCTACCTCACCACAGAGCTCTGTGTAATCTGCAAAGAGACAATCTTTGCCCTATATTCCTTCACCCATGTTGTTGATGAACATGTTGAAAAGGACTGGTCCCAGGACAGACCCATTCTGTATCCCACTTGTGACTTGCCTATCCCCTGATTTGACCCAGTTTAGAGCCATCCTCCGTTGTCTCTCCCTAACCAACTACCACCCATCTAACTAGGTATTTTACTGTTACGAGATTCTCTAATTTCTTCAGCAACCTTCTGTGAGGTACTGAGTCAAATGCATTGCTGAAGTCAAAGTAGATGCACTCTACTGCTTGCCCCTTATACAGAGCCCTTGTAACCCAATCTAAAAATATTAACAGGTTGGTCTGACAAGATCCCTCCTGCCAGAAGCCCATGCTGCTTACAATCCTGGACCCCATTTCTCTCCAAGTAGTCCACTAGTTCCTCTTTGACTAGTGTCTCCACTAGTTTACCTTTGATGGAGGTAAGGGCAAT
Organism: Neoceratodus forsteri; assembly: GCA_016271365.2. Taxonomy (NCBI): domain Eukaryota; kingdom Metazoa; phylum Chordata; order Ceratodontiformes; family Ceratodontidae; genus Neoceratodus; species Neoceratodus forsteri. The sequence continues at coordinate 1,285,654,770 of CM057453.1, forward strand.
GTGCCTGTAGTTTCTCCTCCATTATGGAGTGGCACCATGTCCACTGTCCTCCAATCTCTTGGAACCACCTGAGTGTCTTGAGTTATTGACTAGCTCAGCTAAGGGATCAGTCAGTTCTGAAGTCAATTCCCTGAGCATCATCAGGTGCATCCCATCCAAACCCAGAGTTTTTTCTATTTTCATGGCTTTTGTGACCCTGTCTCTTGTAACTGCCACCTGCCCCATTATTGGGATTCTCCTTGCATCAGTTTTTATGCTGTTGTACAGCAGAGGCCCACTGTTCTGTAGTGTGAATACTGAGCAGAAGTAGTTATTAAAAAATGGCTTCCTTCTGCTCATCCTCAATTACCCGGCCAACCTCTGTTAGCCTATCAGTCCCCCCTTTTTTGCCAGATACACCTGACAAACTGAGTTTCCCCTCTCTTGGCCCATTCCACAGTATGAAGTTCAAAGTGTGCTTTTCTGTCTGTGACTGCCTTCTTGGCCTCTTTCACCTTTACCTGGTCTTTTCTCCATTCCTGGTCACCCAATTTCTCCTTGTAGCTAAGGAAGGCCCTTTTTTCTCTCTCACATCCTCCATGACCATCTTGGAGAATCAGATTGTGCCTGTTACCCTTGATAACAGTTCTCAGGCATGATATAATTGCTTCAAGATGGCCAGTTTCATTTCTCTCCATCTCTCCTCCACCTCTCTGATTATGTCCACCACAACCAACTTATCTGTAATTTTTTTTAACTATGAAAGGAACACTGAGCTATGATAGCGTGTTGCCAGGTACATCCTGACAGGTGGGTTGCATGGACCTATGTTATTAACAGGGGGGTATATTGACCATGGCACCTAGGAAACTCCCTTATACCTTTAGGGTTACCAGGTAACAGTGTGGAACTTTTCTAAAAATAAAAACATTGGAAAATAAAGATGGTTGATGTTACTAGTATGAGCAGAAATCAGGTTTATAGCCATATTCTGGAGCAGCATTTCTTCTCAGAGCTGGGTTTCAGTTGTCCACCCAGGATTTGAAACATGTTAGATCTCAGAAAGGTTCCAGTCTGGAACATAACGGAAAAATTATCATGGCACACAACAAAGCAGGCAACACATTGCTGTCTACAATGTCAGCATCTAAAAACATCGCAGACCCAAACCCCATTGACATTGCACAGGAAGAATACTCCTGGTGACTACTGAGTCTCCATCCCATCGAATTTTGGCCCCAGGAAAAGTAACAGCAGCCAGCCACAATGTGATGACCGGTCCTCCCCAACCCACCGCCACCACTAACTGCTTACCTGTGTCCTGTCAGAACAGCTCATGGAATCCAGGATACCACAGAAAATGTGGGACACACTGTGGCTCTGTTGCTATGGTTAACTAAACTGAGGAAGAACTAAATGTGAGGAAGAATCATCATCATAAGAGCATCCAGGAAAGTTTTTGTTTGAGACCAGAGTGTGGTTTGTTTCTGGACTGCACATACATAAAATATTTCTGGCCTTTCATATCCACAAGGTGGAGGGAACCTTGCATTTTCTTCTGTCATACGATGTTCTGTTTTTTGGTGATTTGGGTGTGTGTGGAACAAATACCATGCAAGGACCCTACACCTTCTATTTGCTATTTTGAAGTGGTCTGTTTGGCAGGTGAGGTGCCAGTAAGTTTTGCAGCAGAAACACATTACATTACAGAGTCTAATTGAAAAAACGGAATGGGTAATTTTTATGATATATAACAAGGAAAGAAGCTTTCTTCCAGGTCCAATTTTTGAAGATTATTGATGGTTTCTGTAAATAAAAATTCCCCTACACCTTTACAGCATCTTTTTTTATTCTTGTGAGGTATCAGGTTGAATCCTGTTTAAAAGAATGCAATGTATTTGACTACCCTGTATTTCGGGGGGGGGGGGGTGCTTAACCCAGTGGTTTTCTTGTATTCATTATTTTTCTTAGCTAATTTTAGACCTGTTTATTTGGAGAAATACTGGATTTCAAGTCCATAGGCTAGGGAATGGTTGTCTTTGTTTACTCCCTTTTGGGAAGATGGTAATTTTAAATTGCCAATGAAAACAGCAGTACCAGATGTTCCTGATTATATTCTTCTGGGCTTTTGGAAAATGAAGGCATGGAGGTTAGATTAAAAAAAGTCTTTGCAACCTACGGAGGAAACAATTATGTCACCCTGGTGTTCTTACAGCTATAGCACAAGTTATAGATGTTCAGATCCCTAGGTATATGAAAGATATTATATGGATAGCTTGCCATGGTTATCTGTAAACATAAGAGTGCAGAGGAGAGAGTCTGCCCCCGACCTTCCTGTACTCATATCTTAGAAACACAGAAACATTTTACTAGGACTTGCCTCCTTTGGGCAGAAGTTACAGTAGCTGTTAGATGGGCTGAACCTCTATTTTCTGCCTTCACTTATGAAAATTTGGTATTGGGATTACATTTGCAAAATTGGAATAAGTATAATCAAAGCATTATGTTTTTGATACTTGCTGTTTTGAAACATCACTTGTGGGTGAACAGGAATAAACTAATTTTGCAACAGCAACAGGTAGTTCAGGGCATTTTAATAAACATAATCACAGCATTAAGTATAATTTATGTATCCGAGGCTAGTTCTCAGCATTGGAAACAACACCTTTGGATTTTTGTGACATGGTTGTAAAATGTAATCTGCTGAGTTTCCCCTTGTATTGCTTTTTTGCTATGATTTGATGGAATTTACCCTGTAGTAAGCATTTTTATATTGTATTTGGTTTTTATCTTTTTGTTGTTTAAATAAAAAATTCTCATACACTTGGAAGGGGGCACTGTTGGTCCATTTTCCAAGATGGAGAATCCTGGTGGTGGTGTATAGGAGGATGGAGCAGAGCAGCAGGCTGGGAGTTGATTTTCATGCTTGGCCAGTGTACAGCTAGCAGACAACCTGGACAGGTCTGTTTGTAATAAGAAAGATGGTTCTATGTGATACCTACAGGCGATCACCATTATATAGAAGTCAAGAGTGCCGAAATAAATTCTTGGCACTCTGATAGACACCCCGGCGCACATCAAAAGGTTGCAGTGGACTTAATTTTTAATGTTTTATGCAGGGGGCCGCTCACACCCGAGGGGTCTTCACCCCACACCCTCCACTTAACGATCTCTCAGCTCCAGGGGTATGGTGGGGGGGGTGAAAACATTAAAAAAAGGTTCAGGCTGGGCGTAACAAAAATGCACTGGCACCCGGACCATAACCCAGTACCCTGGCTACCAATGCCATGAACCCACCCACCACACCACAGGGTTGGCTCAGCAACCCACTGTGGCACCACCCCCTCACATACCCTTCTGACCCTTGCTGTGCATGCCCACTCCCCCCATGTATAGCGATATCCTGTCGCTATATTCACCCACCCCCCCATCTGGCCACCCTATCCTCCTGTAGCTGTCCCTGAAATGCACTGGGGAGAGTGGGTCGCTGTTATTGTAGGTGCCCACTACCCAGCGCTAATATCACGGGATACCAGAAAGACAGTAATGAAGTACAGAATATGGAGGAGAAGTCTGCAGAAAATGCTATACCCGAAATGGTGCAGAGTCCAGAAGAAATCAGAACAGCAGAGCAACAACTGGAGGCTGAACTTTCAGAAAGAAAGCAGCATTTACTGAGAATGAAGGCTGAAGATGAAAAGAGTGTTATAAAACTGAAGCATACTTTAAAACAATGTAGCTCCTTATCTGGCAGCCATTACATTCTCAGCTGTTCAGCACTTGACAGCACAAGAGACAGCATAGACACTCAGCTGAGTACAGGAGAGGAAAGAGAACTGTTAAGCCTGGAGGTTTTTGGTTTCAGTGTTTCATGTCATTGAGACAGAGGGATGGCATAAAGACTGGTCCCATAAGAAAGCCATTATCAGTGCTGAATGGATTTGGAAACAGGATGAGATATGGGTCCCAGATCTGAGTCAGAAGAGTACTGGAGGGTGGGAAAATGGTGCCAAGTCAGGCAAGATTTTCAAGAACCACACCCATTGCCAGACCATGATAATTTGAAACAGGAGGAGCAGCAGATGCAATATGAACAGGAGAACATGATATGGCAATCCAGGCTGGAACAGAAGAATAATTTCCAGCTGTTCCTGATAGCGCTGTCATTTTGGAACAGGAAAACGGAGCAGGTATGACATCCACTAATACTGATGCTGTAGTGGGAGATCCATACCATAGTTCAGAGCAGTAGGGCAGAGGTGAAGGGTAACACTGGTAGAGATGAGGTTTGTCAGCAAGCAGCTTTGAAAAATGGGTAGGGTAATACTCTCAGACACAAATGTTGCACTAAGAGAAGCCAACTCTGTATCAAATGTCACAGACACCATACAATTCCTTAAAGGGAGCAAATATAATCCTCTTCCATCAGTGATACAAATGAGAACCCCACAGGATGATATTATGAAACCCCACTCAGCCTCTCCTCAGCCTGGCACTCCATCTGAATAACAGTCAGAGGTTCTGAAGGGAGTCAAATATAGGGACTCTGAACCAGAAACAGATGCTACTCTGCAGGAAGAAATAAAGCAGAGGCCTCCCCAGACACAAATTCAGGAACACATGGAAACTGCAGGAGACAGAAATGATGGTACTGAACCAGTCACAATCCCCACTGAGACACACAGCCACAACAGAACCCAGGAAAGAAGGAAACAGGCTACTGAGGTTGCAAATGCTCCAAATAGGGTGGGGGTGACCTGTTTTCTCAGGATGCTTATTCAGGGGTATTTCAGGGCCCAGCAGAGCTGAAAATTCAGAACCAGGAACCATGATGATTAAGGACTCAGAACCCATACCCAGTAATAGCTTGGCTAGTGCAGGTAGACCAAATATGCACATATAAAGATCTTTTTCAGAGGAGACTGGAACCAGCACTGTATAGGAATTCTGCAAGACAGGATTTCTCAAATGGTGAGGCCAGCCTCCCTAGGGAGGCCCCAACCTGTTCCAGGGGAGGCTCAAGCAAGTCTAAAAAAGTAGTATATTTAAAGTGCTGCTGACACCTTAAAAATACTTTGAAAAACATAATAATTAGGTACAATTCAGCTTCCATTCCATATATATTCTGAAGAGTCCACCTCCACAGTATTTATTACTAAGGGCATTTGCATGACTGCATGAACTTTATCCCTCAGGGTTCATCTACCTCTGCACCTGACTTCCTACTTAAAGTCACAATCCTCTGTTGTGACATCACTGTCTGTTGCCATGGGAGTAACCGTGATGTCACAAGCACTGCTTTATGACCTGAGGTAGGGAGGAAGCAACAGGAATATATGAACTCTTTAGGAGTAAAGATCCTGTTTTCATGCAAATGACCTCAGTAATAAATAATGGGGAGGAGGAATACAGAACTAATGTGAAATACAAGCTGGACTGTATCTAAATATTATGTTTTGGTAAAGTTCTCCTGAAGGCATCAGCTGCTCTTTAATTTTAGAGTTTTAGATATGTTGTGTGAAGGGATGAGACAACTGAAAGAGGGTAACAGTAGATGAATCTATGCATTTGTTTACAAATCGGTAGCCAAGAAAGGAACACTGAGCCAAGACTCATTTTGGGTGTACCCAATGAAGGGTAGGGAGTGAATACAGTCCAAAATGTAACTGTAAAACAGTCAAGCAATACAAAATGAGCAGTAGTGCAAACAAATAGGAACAATGAACAAATAATGAGAGGTACAATTAACCAATTAGACTGGTGACAGAACAGCCCAAATAGAAAAGTTAAGCAGAGAGGTACTAGGAGCAAAGGCAGAAGGGAGCAAAGGGGCCCTGAGAAGTTGCTTAAGAGCAGGGTAAGAGGGTGAGAGGTACAGTGGTAATTATTCAAAAGGTGCACGGTACCGAGGTATACCTCGGTAGATGAGGTACACTGAGCAGTACTAGTTAATGCGGTACTGTGGTAGTGCAGTATGTGGTAACGTGGTAAGGCTTAATTAATTAAATGCCCCATATCATCTGTTGAAATCTGTTGAAATGTGCCAGGTGGCTCTGTTCACAGTTACATTTTATTACTGGACTTTCAATTTTCTGATAGGTGTCCCAACAGCCCACGTCTTTTTTCCAACCTGTGAATGGAGAGAGTGTGGGTGCTCATCTTATTGATACTGTCTCCAATAATGTACTTATATGTTGCCGCAGCTAACAGCAAAAGTATGACAAAAGGCTGGCAGAATTACACTGACATTTATCAAAGCACTGTGTTCATAAAGTATTAGTGCCATTCCTTTGGTGTTGGTATGTCTTTCACTAAGCACAGTGATCTACAGTGCTCATAATTTCTGGTAAGCGAAAAGACATTCCACACATCGTGGCAGCCTTGTATACAAACTTGTAAACAGTACTGCAACTGTAGGCATCAGCACCTACTGACTGCTTGCACAGGCACTTAAGGGTGCTATCTATTGTCTGTATATCCTAATTTCAGTGTAAACATAGCCCTAGTCTCTCTGCCTTTCCACTCTGCTTAAGTATTACTATTACATTATTATGCTCCATATGTACACCCCTCTCATCATGTCTTGCTTCATTTACATTGCCTACTTGCCATAGTATTCCATTCAAGGTGTTTCACCTTTGTGACCTCACATTGGAGGTAGCAAACTGTGTGGCCATATTTAATCTAATTTGAAATATGTTATTGTAGATAACATTGAGACTACTGCTGAATTGAAATAAATTAATTTGAGGTTATTTTTCCCATACATGATCTGTGCCTATGAGTTGCCGATTCACCTCTGTTAGTTTCAGTTGTGATCCCAAGCTACAGTAGATGGTGACATTCTACATAGTATATTAAAATTTATGGGACCAGGTAATACTAAAATGTGATTTAATTGTCTAATCGATTTGATCTGGGAAGAAATCCCTATATGCCGTTGAGAAGTAATTCATTGTGAAGTGACACAAGTGAGGGATTGATATTTTGACACAGGCAGGGGGAGACATAAGAGTGTAATAAGAAATCAAATACAGCAATGAAAAGGTACTTAGATTATGAGAGCTTAATGGATGTATAGGCTTATATCCTTTTGGAACCACTGCAGAAGTGTGCAGATAGCAACATTTGTTGTGGAAGGGCTAATTGATGTGTATAATATGCTATAGATATCTTAGGGTGCAATGAACAATGACACTACTGGCTGATCTGTTTACAGTGAAAAAGTACAAGTTACGTTTGTTTCCCCATATTGTGGCACCACTGCTTTACAGAAGTTACACTATATATGGACAAACAAAATTTACAGAGTCAACCAAATAACATCGCACAGAGGAAAGCTAGTGGAACCCTAACAATGTGTGGTCAGTCTTCTTGAGCCCTGGGTCCAGAGTATTCCAAGCCACATTTTTTACTAAATTGTGATGATCAGAATGCTAGCAGAGACTCCTATGGAAAGTGCCTTGTTTTTGTGCAATGTTTAGAAAGTGGACATGGACATAGTACATACATGCATCCCTTATAAGGAGGGCTTGTGTGCACTTTCTAGTTTTTCTGGAATTGTGACAGTACAAGACATCAATGCCACTTTGAAAATACTGTACTTCACTGATTATCAGAGACTGACAGTTACACTGACTGTTAATTATCAGACTACAATTTTTGGACTTGACTTTATGTAGTGTGAATAAGAAAAATGAGATTGTATAGTGGTAATAATGTTATATAAGCCAAAAAAAAAGGAAAAAATTGCAAACTGACATGTTCAGAATAACAAGACAATCTGCCAGCTATGTGACAACCCCTTTAAAATATGTATCTGATGTATCCACCCCCCCACACACATACTGAACATATGCACACTCACTAAAACCATGACTACAGTCTGATCGATATTAAAAAAAAGGGGGGCACTCAGATTCAAGTCATCAATGAAGGCAGGCATAAGTGACACAGGTAGTACAAGTGCTAAAAATGGGGAGACTGGGGAGACATGTGCACACATTCTAAAATAAATCTGATTTTCCAACACAAATTTGTGTAATTATCACTATTCTTTCTTGACTGGTGCATTGACCAAAAATTCTATACACATTGCATTGCTACTATACTAAATAAAGAAGACTTTATATTGCATGCTTGTTCTAAGAGGTTTTTGCTGTACCCCCTTGATACAAATTTCTATGTGAAATACTCTGTATTAGCTTGTTTACCCATAACCCCATTTTTGGCAGTCATCATGCCTATGTCACTAATGTCTGCTTTCATTGATGACTTGAATCTTAATGTTTTCCCCCTTTTTAAATTAATGAGACTCAAGTTATTTTTCAAAGTGACTGTGCATCTGTTCAGAATGGGGCGAGGGTGGGGGATTACCCATATCAGATACAGTACATATTTTAAAAGGGGTTGCAAAATAGCTGGCAGCTTGTCTTATTACAAGGAACATGTCAGGTTACATTTTCTTCCTTTTTTTTTGCACATTTAACATCATTACCACTATGCATTCTTAGTTTTCTTATTCACACTGCAAAACATCAAGTCCAAAATTTGCAGCCTGATAATTCTGAGAATTAATGCTAAGATCATTCCCGGCTTGTTTTGACAAAAAACAGAGCTAGAGCTCCTTTCAATCTGCAGTCTATAGTCAGCAATGATAAATCCTCAAAATGAACTTCTGCCTTACAGCTTCAGTTTTGGTGTATATTTTATGGTGTGTGCTTGTATCTCCCCATTTTATCTTGGCACTCATATCACCTGCAAAAATGCACAATCCACCCACCACAATATACAGTATGTACAGTAGCTGGGTTGCTATCAGGGTACAAGAAACATTTTTCATTTAATTAATAATTACGTATTTGACCCTTTGGTACCCTTGTGCTCACCCAGGTTGGAATGGGAGCAAAGACCATTTGTAAATTGGATTAGCAGTAATCCCTGTACATATATTTCTTATAGCCATGCAATCTTGTAACTGATTGGTGTCTGCGGAAGCACAGTACTAGAATGTTGATTGATAATTTAATTTGTGGTGATCATGCTTGTACGGATTCTGTAGCAGACTACTAGGGCACTCATATCCATGGACATTGTCCAGATCTGTCCTTCCCTGTTAAAAAAAAATACAATAAAACCAGACCCGGCTTGACAGAGAGATGCAGGCAGCCCACCAATCCCCCCCCAAGGACTGGAGGTCATTTTTCTCACCCAGCTGCTATGGCTTGTTTGCAGACAGGTATGTAGCAGTCAATGCCCACCTCCACCCACCCCACCAGTCCTCAGGAGGGAGAATAGAAGGAAAGAAGAGAAGTAGAGAAGGGTCCAAGCTCATTTCTTTGCACAGCTGTAAGTGAGACTGCTTTTATATGCTCCCTGAGGATCAACCCCTCACACCACCCAAAGAGTACAATGAATGCCTATGACTTGAAAACCCACTGATCGATTCAAATCCCACATTAACCAGAGGTACTGGAGCTGCAGATGATGGCATGCAAGAATCACAACATAGCTGCATTTCAGAAACTAACAAGGCTGATCAGTCCATGCTTCCAAAATTCAAAAAGTTATTGTAGAAAAAGCATCCCATAGAGTGGATCAAAGGCCAGTTGTCTAGGTGAAAACAAACACTCCCAGCACTTCCCTTTAAAGGCTTTGCCAGGCTATGAGTAAAAGCAGACCTGGCCACCCTTAAATAGTCTCCACTTAATAACATACTGTACATAAACCAATGCCATAATCATTACACATAATTCGAAACATAGGACTGTCATAAAGTAAATTAGGATCCCCTGGCAAATTAGTTACATGTTAAGAAGCTTATTAAAAGGCAAGGCTATTTTTCTAAGTAACATCAACACACTATTAAAAGTATGAAACTTCTATTAATCACTAAGGGAACCCTTTGCAATTAAGGAGCAGGCTGTGTACCCCAGGAAGTATATGGGTAGGAAGTCCCCTAAAAATCAATATTTGTGACCTCTGACTTTTATTGTCCAGTCCAATGCTATTTTCTCAACCCCACCCTACCCCAACAAGGGATTGTTCAGGCAATAATAACATGGCGTTTAGCATAAAAAGGCTATCTGTCTCTAATATGTAATTGTATTTGTGCATCACCTCAAATGTCATCCATACTGTATGTTCTCTCAGTTCTCTTGTCATTTCAAACACATTTGTATCAATGAGCAGAGATGGTGATACGTTTGTGGTGCACTTCTAACCACTGCAAGATTAATGAAAATATCTGTTTATCTTCACATGTTTCACTGATGCCTTTTGGTTCATAGAGCTAGACTTCACAACATCCTTTTAATACCTTTTTTAATTACCAGACAAATTAATTGGGATTTAAAACCCCATTTTCTAGCATGGTCTGAAATAAGTACAAGAGGCAGGCAAACCTGTTTCAAATAACACAAATTACATAAAAACATAAAACTACTTATACAAACATTGCCAGGAAAAACTTCTACCACATACATTTATGTAAATTATTTTATATTTTTTCATCTACAAGCTTATAACAGTTGCAATTTGTCATTTTACACATTTTTTTAAAACAGCAAGAGAAATGATATAAAAATCACCAAAAGCTGGACTGCAGAGAGTTGCTTCATTTTCACAGAAAATCTTGTTTATCTGTGTCTTTATTCCTCATGAATGAACTGGTGTGACACTGTCACAAGAACAAGTAGCTTCTCACTAGTTGTACATTGCCATTCCACACGCAAGTTGGGAAATGTCGCAACCTCTGATATGTACAGTATAATATGGTTATAGATTTAACTACCATTGGGCATTGTCTACTCCCTCCTGTGTTTCCCTGTTTTCTCATTAAATGTTGGATTTTTCATAATCCATAGGGACCTGTTTTCCTTCACTGCAGGGGGATCTTGGTGCTTCCGTTGTGATAAATCACTGAATGACATCAAAGACACATGACTAGTGCTTGTAACAATAAACTATCGGTTGTCATCTTGTGGGTTATAGGGACCAACAACGTCCTGGTTTATCTTCACTGTCTGCATCAATTGTTATATTTACAGTACAATAACAGGTGGAATTACAATCGCAACCATCAGTGATGGAACATATAAACAAAAAGCATATTTTTTCAATAAGAAAGACATTGCTTGAGCCACTTGTCTCTGCAGTAGGCTGTATAAGGTTTTGATCAATTTTGCTTTTGGATTCTCTACAGTATAAGGTTTTGACTAAGTTTGCTTTGGGAGGGTATGAAGCCATGAATATAAACCACAGTACTTTGCTGCATGGAGCTTGTCGGGGTCCTGTACCAATCATGCAATATTTGTTATGTACTGTTGTCATAGTGTTTGTTTGCTTTTTCAACAAAAAATATTAACAGCAAAAATCAAACAAACCATAAAGGAAAAGTGTAATTTACACTGCTAGCATACAGTCTCTCTCACTGAAACAGTGAGACAGACTTTGCTACTGCAGCTGTTTATCCGTCAGTGGCAATGATCAATCCAAAATGTTATCTTGATGTCAAAAAGTACAAAGGAGTTCTGATTTTGTAGACAAATCGCCTTCACAGTGTTCATTGCTGATGACAGCAATAAGACAGAAATACTACCATTCACATCCTGTAATTTTATGTTGTGTGCCACTGTGAAGGCAATTTGTCAACAAAATCAAAACTCTTTTGTACTGTCTGTTAGCAAGATAACATTTTGAATTATGCTTTCTTTATTTAATGTAAAGGAAGCTCATATTGGATGCGATTCTCCAAGGTGCAGGAAAAATGCACCAGAGGCAGATATCCCACCAGTGTAGTTCCACTGCCTCAGACATGCACAGGGTGTGCAGTATTCACTACCGCATGTACCCATGGGGCACCTGTCCACAGCCACCCCATGCACAGGACCATGTAGGGCAGCTGGGGAGCAGCATACTGGACCCAGGCAGTCATATATCCAGGGTCCCACAGTGGATCACTCACACTGCAGGGCATGGGTCCAGGTGCATGAATGCCAACCACAGGCACCCAGACCCATGTAGACTGATTCCATCATCCAGTGTGCCCCCGACCATGCCCATGCACATGAGCACCCACATGGCACATGGATGTTCTTGGCAATAGGACCCCTACATGGTAAGCCACCTCCCCACACAGCGGCTCCACACCCCTGACCCAGTGGTACCCCCCACACACAGTCAAGCCTGATTTTCAAGGTAGGCTACCTCCCATAACAGCCTCATCATGCATGAACAGGCACTGTCTGGAATGTCCCTACCCTCACCTCTCCTGCTACCAGTACCCCTGGCCCCTATCTGTGTTCTGTGCTCCCCCCACAGCACCAACATCACACTCCCCTGACCCCCGTACCTACCCATCAGTGCTGGGCATGGGACAGTCTGTGGCACAGCCCTCCTCACACCTCCTCAGCTGCTGGCCACCCATGTGATGCAGGAAGCACACTGTCTTAATATAGCAGCATGATCTCAGCATCACTAGGACAGCCGGTGGCTGAGGAGGTGTGAGGAGGGCTGTACCACTGGCAGTCCTATGCCAGGCACAGATAGGCAGGTATGGGGGTTGGGGGGTTGGTGGTGTTGATGGTGCAGTGGGGGGGCACTGCACACTGATGTATGGCTGGGATGGTCATGACAGGGGGTCAGGGGATTGTCTGGTGGTGCTGCACGGGTCATGTGCACACAGATCTGTGCATTGGGCATAGGTGTGTTGGGGATGATGTGGAGACTGCATTCATGGAGATGGGGCACAGTTGTGTGATGGGGTGTGTGACACTGGGAGGCCATTTGGGATGGGTGGGTTAAGGGGGCTATCCACCCTCACAGTGGTCCCGTTGGGCTGGGGCTTTAAGGTGGCGGGTCCCAATGGTGTGTGCCACCACTGGCTGTGTCATGTTGGGGGGGCATGAAGTGGCTATGACTGCCTCAGGAATGCGTAGCCTGTCCCCCCCTCACCTGGCACTCTACACTTCTGAGAATAGCATGGAGTGTGGGCACACCCACACCTCGGATCACCCCCAAATGGAAATTACTGATGAGCCAGGGGATCCAGAGCATAACAGCCCCACGCCTCTTTGGTGAATTGGGTGCAGTGGCCATGAAGTGTCTATGCATGGCAGATACATGGCACGTAGCCACTCCACACCTTGAAGAATAGCCCCCATTGTGACTTAGTGGCTGTCGCCACTGACTTTCACATGTTCTGTTCAGCCCCATTTGCACCAATGTTTCTGTCACCACCGATCTGATCACATAAGCAGTGAGCTGATTTCTATTTATCTGATCCACACTTCAAACTGTATGATTGTTTAGCCATATCTTTATTCTAGCATATGATTTCTCCTTCCAAAAATAAATCAAAAAAGGGGGTTTTAATTCACAGCCAGATGAGGCTATAATTGTGCACAAGTTTAATATATTTCACATAGTGCAGGGCATAATTAAACACACAAATACAAGATATATTATTGAAAGGCTTTATTACAGGGAAAAAATCCGGAAAAAAACATTGGTTCCTATAAAGATTTTTGGGCAAGGTAATATTGTACATTGCAGCAAATGGTTCTCTGTTGAAACAGTAAACATTTTTAGATACAAACTTACAAATCTTAGATACATTATTGCATAGTGTTTTCTTCTCAAACAGAACTGTTTGCTACAATGTACACTATTACCTTTCTGTGCCTGATCACTTGTATTTTTGTTTTTTTGTGTGTTCTTTTTACCCTCATGCAAGAGGCAGCTTGTTACGCCTTTCAAACTCACTGGTTCAAGAAACACAATGAGTTGGGGGAGGGATGGACTAATCCCTTCACACCTATTGTCTTGTCCTTAATAGCAGTAAGTGTGTTTGAGAAAGGGCTATCAGTCATCATGATAACAGGAGCTCCTGGTATGTGCTGAGTGGGGGAGGGGTCGCTTTGTGGTTGGCAGTTAGCACCAACTTCCCTACAACCCCCTTCCTCACAGAACCCACAGAAATAAAGGCTATCCCATTCTGGACTGAGGTCCTGTGATGGAGCAGCGTGCTCTTCTTTGGTCATAAAGAGTATGAATGAAATAATGCTGTGATCCTATGGTGACACAGGGCTGTCGAACAAGCAGCCAATGAGGTCACTATAGAAGCACTTCATAATTTCATTCATACCTCTTGTGAATGACTAGTGTGAGGAATTTTGCATTATGGTGACTAGCTAACAGAAATTGAGATGGAACATTAGAACACTTTCTTTCTTTGTAATTTTAAATCCCACCACAACCACTGCACTCAATATCAATGACACTTTTTTTAATGTATCATCATTCAGCCACCCAGTCCATCTCACACTATTTCAGCACTGCTGTTTTGTCAGACATGTTTTAAACTCTGTGTAAATGAAAAACATTGCTGAAGAAACATATCTGTTTGTAAATATTATATTACATTGTTAAGCAGCTTTTTTTCCAGTAGCAAGTGTTCTATTTGTATTTGTCTTACTAATTTATTATGGCAATATTTAGTAGAAGGTAAAAACTAAACCATAATATATAGAATAATGCACGGGGAGGAGTGTATAATGAGAATTTTATGCCCATCCGAGGTGTGGGATGCTACATGTAACCCCTAGGTGGTGCTATCCCAAGGGCTACTAGCCCTGCCTTCTTGGCTAGTAGCAGGTTAAGGGGCCTGAGTTCTGAAATGGGTGCCTCCACCCGGAGGTCAGGGTTGGTAGTGGTCAAGCTAACCTGGGCACAGCCCTCTGGGACACTGTAACCTCCCTCTTTCCTTACTAGTGGCCAGAATAATACACAATAATCACTTTCACAATACCCCTGATACACCACACAAGTACCAACACTGTTTGCACTTACCACCAGGGCTTTCCTCTGGCCCAGCCCTGGAGATCCCTTGTAAAACAAGGTTATATGCAGCAAATAATGGCAGTACAGTACTCTTGCACAAACTGGAACCACAGTCAGGGTAAATGCAAAAAAGAGTTGGATCATATCTGTAAAGAAAGTTAGATCTGATTTATTTAAGGGACTTGAACAAGGAAGGGGTGTAATCAGGTTAATTTGCTTAAAGGCTCTATCAATCAAACAGTTCTGCATGCACTTCAGGGTCCATAAACAGTCACACACTCTGAGTACCCAGACGGAGAATGGTGAGCTAGCCAGGAATGTTGCAGCTGGTTGGGGCCCTGTGATGGAAAAAACAGCATGTACAACACACACTATTTGTAATCCGGAGCCGGAGGGCTCAGTTCATGAAAAGAAAACAACAAGACAATCAGATGACACACTTTTAGATTAGGCTGTTGTTGCAGGGAGCTACCCTGATGATTACTCATGATACCCAAAACTGGACACAGGCCGGACAAAAATCGAGACAGCATGTGGTTAATCTGGAGTGCCAGGAGAAGCAGGGCCCACAAGATTTGCCGAGGCATTGTTCCGGTTCACTCATGGAGCAAGGGGATGATCCTCAGGCAGGTCTGTCATCGATGGCTTTCTCTGTGCAGTGGGGTAGTCTGGCAGGGCTAGTATGGAATGGCCCAGGCTGAATGGAGATGAACACGGATTCAGTCCGATTAGGCTGGATAAAGCTTCCAGCAAGCAGAACACAGGTCACACAGTGGGGAACCAAATCACGACTCATTTTCAATACACAGCACATTTACATGTAAAGGATTCTACGGTACCAGCAAGCAGAACACAGTTCACACAGTGGGGAATCAAATCACAACCCACTCTCAATACACAGCATATTTACATGTAAGGAAATTCTACTGTACCAGGCAAACTGCTCTCCGGTCATGATCACAAATTCTCTGCACAAACCAGGGATTTAAAAGCAGCTGGAAATCATGACAGGCCGATCGAGTTCAGCAAAATCTTTGGTCTTCTTTAGGTATGAGCCTGGTAAAAAAATCAGTGGCTTACTTCTTTCTCACAAACTTGGATTTAGTTCGAAATAATTTTCTTCTCTTCCTCTCAGGGCAGCAGGCAGACATGCAGGCCACAACTCAGGCCTTTCCGCAGTTCTCCCGTGTGAAACTACTCAGATGGCTGATTGACTGTCTCAAGCTTTTGCTTCTTCAGCTCCCAACCGTGATCTGACTCAACTGCCAGCAAAACAGGGGCTTTCCCCAGAATCCAAAAGGTTTGGTTGGCTGTCTGTCTGTCAGTCACAACAAAGGCTCCCCGTTCAGGTGCAAAAAGGTGCCAAAAGCCAAAAACTACAGTTCCTACAGATTTTAACTCTAGACTGCTCCTGTAATCCATCTCCATTTTAAGTCCTACCAGCACTGATTGGTCCAATCCGCAGTCCAGGACCAAGATAGTGGAGATAAATAAAACAGTCCTTGCTGTAAAGAAGATATGTTAGACAAACTACATTATCGTTATCACTCTAAATGATTTTCAGCAAATAGTTACATCTTTCAACAGAGCTCCCTCTCAGATTACTTATGACTGCAATCCAGGCAGCTGTTAAAAAGACAATAGATAGAGGTTGTACAGGCACTCTCTGGCAATCACATTTAAACTGCTAAAATGTAGGACACCAGCCTGGCAGTGAGCATTTTAGGCAAGCTCAAGGAAGACTTTTTTGGAACCCCCATTTGTAGGGGGGTTACATACATAAATCCCAAGGGCAAAGCCCAAGAGGGTTTATCAAAGCATCCCACACTGAGGGCTGGCATAAAATTCTCCTTATACACTTCTCCCCATGCATTTTTTTATGTAATTGCTGAGGACTGTTATTTTTGCAGCTGCAATAGTTTAAATAAAGTAGAGAAGAAACAAAAATATGTGTCTTAATTTTTTTTATTCATAAAGTAAATATTCACAAGGATCACTAAACCTGTGGAACTATGGTAGTTAGTCTGAAAAAAAAAACTCATCAAAATCTTTAATTTTTGTTTCACTCTGGTCCAAGGTTGCCATGGAGATATTTTAGTTAACAGTTCAAAGGTCGTCAGACTTCACTTGAAACCCTGCTGCTTTGTTTAAATTTTTTTCTAGTCTACTCTGGGACTGGAGGTGACTAGAAGACTGACCAGGTGAGGTTTTTTTTTTTTAAAGTAAAGATGCATACACTCATTTTGATTACTTAAATGCTACTAGTGGACCCTGCCATGTGGCTGAGGCAGTGTGAACTGTGGAGCAGAGAAGTAGGCCCATGTTCACCATTATAACCCACAGGTTATAACAGCGAATTATAACCCACTATTCCAATGTAAAAAAACAGTCCCCAGTTATTACAAAATAATAATACAAATGCAAACAGAGCACTTGAGTTGCCATGACACTTCAATCAGGCCAGCATGACAAATCCTTTTGCATGTTGCTTATGCTTTTCCAAATTCATGATCAAGCTTAAGAAGATGTATGGAGACTGCTGTTGTTAAAAAGAAAATACTCAAGAATGAACAATTATATTTACAGATATGATTATTCAACAATGTTCCTTCATTTACACAGAGTTCATAACATGTATGACAAAACCCAAATGCTGGGACTGTTTTATTTTAATAAGAAGTAATTACTCTAACAGTAAAATTTACTTTATGTTAATATAATGCACTGAATATACTTGCAAAACCAAATGTGAGGCAATGTTGGTCTCCATCTTGCCACCTGTACTGCTGGAAGTTTTATCTGCTTTTGACATAAATATACAATCTAAGTGACTAAGTGTACTGTCTAAGTGATAAAGTGACTATTGGCCTCGAAAGTAAAGGTGCATTATTTTTCAACACCATATCAGTTTGAAGAATTTTCCAATTTTTGGGGCAAGTAATGGCAGCTTTCTCATCTGAAAATCTATTATATTCTGATACAAAAATGTTATGTTCATTTTTTGGTTTTTTCTAGCTATAGGTATACAAAGTTTATTTCTGTCAGTGGATTCTGCTCTTATGAAAACTTTCATCAAAAGGTTCATAGAATAACCTCTAGCTTGGAAATCTTCACACATCTGTTTTGACTGTGATCAAACTATCTCAAAATTTCAGCAATTTCACTGAAGGTGAAGAAATTGTCCAAATAGCATCCCTTCTTCCTGACTATGTGGATGTGTGCTCACTGGATGAAGCAGTGTTTTTCCTACTTTCAGAACCTTTCTATTCCAATTTGATCACCAACAGTAAATAAGTTATATAGCACTAGAGGTGGTAAGATGGAGACCAACATTATCTCTGATTTGGAATGGATTTACAAGTATATTCATTATATTAGAGTAACTTAAAGTAAATGTTGCTGTTTGAGGAAATGTTTGTTATCATAATAAAATGTTGCATAACATTGCCTTGAGATAGAATAGAACACAAATGCACAAAAGACTTGTTAAAAACATTTTGGGAGAATTATGAAAAAGTTTCTTTGATCTACCAAAGCAATTTCAGATTTTTTGAGATTCTGTTATTACTCAACCACTGCCTAAGGGGCCTTCTTGCTGTGGGGGTGTTTTGCTTGCAAGTATGCTGCTATAGTTAGTAGAGTACCAGTCCCTCACCCCCAGTTTCTTTTTAATTCCCCCTCCTTTTTATGGATGCATAGGCAGAGCCTGCAGCAGCTATTTTGCGACAGCTCAGAAAAATGAGCTACCAGAACAGGCTTTGGAATGCTTCCCTTTTGGAGTTTTGGAATGATCCATCCGAAACTGCAAAAGGGTTGGTAGCAGTCCACCACGGCCGCTCATGCTGCTGCTCTGGTTGAAATGGTCGATCTCACAACAGCTTCCATTGGACTTTTGGAAGCCTCCTTCCTAAAGTCTAATGGAGCATAACCCCTCTGCTGCCATGATGGGCATACAGAATAACAGCCACACTATTTCGGCTGTTACTTCTGCATTCCAATGCGTGATTTACACAAACTTATTCAAAACAGCCAGTTTACACAAAAGAAAAAAATGTTTAATCCATGTTCTTTCAAGAATGGAAAACCAATAATAACTAGCTGAAACATATCTTCCAACAGCTTTTTAAAAATAAATAAAAAAAACTACGATCCTGGACAATGTTTGGGTAGCAACACAATGCTATCCTAAATGAAATGGGAACAGCAGCTGCTCTAAATGCACTAAGCCCACTAAGCATCAGGTCCTTATAAGCATTTTGGTTTTTGAACCACCAAGTTTTCATATTAATTTCATACTTAGGCAGTGTTTGTTATGCAGCTAGGTGTGTCATGCATCCCTCGAACATTTTAATATTTGTTAGATGTGCTGACTTGCGTTTCACCCCTTGCCCAAGCTCTCCCACTTGCAGTTTGTATAATATGCTCACATAGCTGCCTTGGTCATACTGCATTTTGCCCAAGTCATTACATTCGAGAAAAATGTTGAGGCACCCTTCCCCACATTATGCATGCCATCAGGGTGCCCAATCCCCATGTCAGGATCCTGTGCAACCCCCTTCCCTATTCATGTGGCACACTGGGAGCCCACCTCAGTGTGCCAAAATGTTTATTTTTTCCTCAAAATTAGAAAATGGTCCCTCATAGTTCCCATTCATGTGGCACACTGGGAGCCCTCCCCAGTGTGCCAAAATGTGTTGTATTTGTTTATCTCCTGTAAATTAGAAAATGGTTTCTTGCTGCGTTATGTTTCTTCCCTGTAAACCTGAAAATGGTCCCTTGTCATGGCTGCCATCCCCCTCCCTCCTCCCCACTGTCCCATTGAGCACCCACCTCCATATACACCCCACCCTTACCCCATACTTACCTCCAGAGGTAGGCACTGTCATCTTCTCTGGACCGGGACACGTCTGCACTCTTCAAAGCCCAACCATGAATGGAAGAATTAAAGGTAAGCATGCTATACAGCCATTCAATGGGATTTTCAACTTATGCTGATATCTCAGCCATTTTTTTAAATTTGTGGCCCAGATTTCAACATGCGGTTCTTGGGACCACAAATTTCGAGAAGCTGTCACTGTCATTTTGTTACTCAGTCCTGAAAGATGATTTTGCAGTCACTGCATGGAATCACCTTTCAGGACCTAGTCAAAATGACGCTGCCACTGTTCATGAGGTGGGTCCCAAAAAGCCCATGTTGTAAATTTGGTGACAAAATTCCAACAATTGACTACGTTATGAGCATGCATTGTGCAGTTTCTATGCACACTCCTAACACCACCACTTTTTAATATTTTCACTCCACATTTGTGCCACTGCCATTTTTGCACACCTCATTCAAACCAGTACAGCTGTCATTTTCCACAACCTGCTCAAAATGTGTTTTGGCCCCTGTGTCACAGAATAGCGCATTTGCTCAGCGCAATCACCTTTTGAGACAATTGAACAAAATGACACTGGCACTGTTCATGAGGAGGGGTGAATTTGGTGAAAAAATTCCAAAAAATAACTGCACACTTTCGGTGCATGCTCCTAACATTACTTATATTTAATTTTTTCACTTCACATTTTTAACATCGCCATTTCTGTATACCTCCTTCATAACAGTACAGCTGTCATTTTTCACAACCTGCCCAAAATGTGTTTTCGTAACTATGGCACAGAATGACGTGTTTGGTCTGTGCAATCACTTTTTGGGTCAATTGAGCAAAATGACACTGGCACTGGTCATGAGGTGGGGTCCAAAAAAGGCCATGTTGAAAATTTGGTGCAACACCTCCCAAACATATGGCCAAGTTACACCTGGGCATTGAATTATTTCTATGCACATGTGTAACTTACGTCACTTGGTAGCGCTTCACAGCCCTATTGGATCTGGACAGCCAACAGCCAGTGGTCATGAGGGCCATCAAGTGTCCTGCCCTCCCCCAAATTAGGACTGGATTCCAGATGACAGAGACCACAGCAGCCAGCAGCCGGTGGTCATGAGGGCTATCGAGTGTCCTGCCCTCCTCTGAATTAGGACCAGATTCCAGATGACGGAGACCACAGCAGCCAGCAGCCGGTGGTCATGAGGGCCATCGAGTGTCCTGCCCTCCCCCAAATTAGGACCGGATTCCAGATGATGGAGACCACAGCAGTCAGCAGTTGGTGGTCATGAGGGCCATCGAGTGTCCCGGGCGTCTGTCTCCTGAAAGTTCCAGCCGCTTGGGTTGGACAAAGGACTAGATGCTTTTGGCACCTTTTTTCAAACACCCTTGGTCGGCAGATGAATGGAGATAGTTTTTTTCTACTGAAACTGTGTTACAGAAAGCTGTGCTTTTTACCTTTCCTCAGTGTTACCTTTGTTTGCTAACTCAGTACAGCTGTGTTTCACCCTGCCTTAGTGCTTTACCTTAATTCTAATCTTGTGGGTTTAGTCTACTTCCTCAAACCAAATTTGGTTGCTTTAGTCTGCTTCCAAGCACCAAATTACTTGTGACTGAGCCTTTTTCACTGGGGCTTCCTTAATTATAGACTCTGGCAGGCACAGAGCTTCTCCCCCCACAGAGGAGCACCCAAGAAATGAGCCCCTGTATTCAGGAGGTGAACAGCTGCTATAAAAGTTAAGAATTTCCTAAAGCTACAGTACGGAGAATTCACTCCCATTATAACAGCTCCTGCAAACTATGTTCAACGAAACTGTGACAGCGGTCATTATAACAGCTCCAGCATTTTATGTTCACTTATTGTGATAGCGTTCTACTTGATAGATAAGTTAAGCTTAGACACAGGAAACAGCACGATAATTAACAGCCCAGTATATATCAGTTGCTAATTATTATACAGCTTTTGTGTTTGGGGGTCAACTAATTATGAAAGGTGGTTTGAGACAGGAAAGTACCCCTTGTTTAACCACACAGCAGAGCCTGGTACTACCTAATGTGTGCTAGCTGAATCCTTGTGCACCAGTAGCATTCTAAATTCCACAGCTCTGCACAATGCTGCTACCCCCAAATAGTTTAACGCTTCTATCCCTGAAAAGATTAAGCCAGCCCCCTCCCCCTCCCCCTAATCCTTGGCAAATCCAAACCAGAGAGTGTGTATATGCTAAGTCAGCCCCGCCTCCTCATACCTGTTTATAATTGCAACATTTTGTCTCCTCTTCACAGCCAGCAGCCGGTGGTCATGAGGGCCATCAAGTGTCCTGACCTCCCCTGAATTAGGACCAGATTCTGGAAGACGGAGACCACAGCAGGTACGAAAAAGAAGTGTTACTGAGCCTGAGCGGCCGTCTCCTGAAAGCTCCAGCTGTGTGTGTTGGTCCCCGCTGGCGCTGCGTGCCGACTGCCCCACCACCCCCACCACCACTCTTGGTGAGCACCACCTTTTATAGGCTGGGTCCAGTGTTTTTTTTAGCCAATCAGCTCAGTTTCTCATTAGCAGGTTATACCAACCTGACACTAGTGGCTGCCCCATCATTCTCCCATCTACCTTAACCCAGAGTTCTCATCATTCTGCCTCTGTACTTAACTTTATTGTGTCTACTCCTCCCCCTAACATCCCTCCCTCCTGCCACCTTCCCTGAATCTCCTTCTTCCTTCACTACAGGCTGAACCTGGGCAAAACCTCCCCCCATCACACTACCACCCACATCCCTGGCCCATTCCAACCTGCCATGCAAAGTAATTGGAAAGTAGGCGCTACCGTACTGCCAGCTTCCTTCCATGCTGGGCTGACAGTACTGCACCCGACGACTTCTAAAAACTTTCCATCACTCCCACAACATTTACTTACCCCACTCAAGGTGAAATGGGTGATGTTCATAGTAAAGCAGGTCATTCCACTACTGCTACTCCTGGCAGGGGATGTTGAACCTAATCCAGGGCCACCTGCCCCCCCACAACAACAACACCTCCCCCATTCTCCAACTCTCACGTGGACTTAAAATCATGAACCTCAACATTTGCAGCCTCCTGAACAAAATCACCCCCTACAACCACACATCCTCTACCTGCGCCCAGACATCCTTATTATCATGGAAACTTGGCTGAAATCCCATAACTTGGACTCAGAAATATCCATCCCTGGCTATTCCCTCACTTGACTTGACCGCCCAGGGAAAAAGAAGGGTGGGGGCATTGCCATGTTTATCTCCACCAAGCTACAATTCCCACCAGTCCAACTTTCCAACCCAACACACCCCATAGAAGCCCTCTTACTCAAAATATCACTCCCTCACCCTATCCCACTGTATATAGCGGGATCCTATTGTGCCCCGGACACCCCCCAGCACACCATCCTAGAACACCTATACACCCTAAAATCGTTCACCTCGGGGGGAGAGCTATACAGTCTTGGGGATTTCAACATCAACTGGCTTGCTACCCCAAACACCAAGTTCAAAAACCAGGTGACTGCACTAAACCAGTCCTAACAAATATCTGAACCAACCCAATTAAATCACAAATCCTTTAACCACTCTCTCCTGGATTGGGCCCTCACCACACACCCCCATTGGGTCATAGAAGCAGGTATACTGCCCGACTCCCTAAGTGACCACTGCATGAATTATGTAGTGAGGAAAGTATTCAAGCCCCAGATGCCACCCCCTCGAATACTACTCACCAGATCTTTCAAATCCCTACACCTTGCTGCACTCCTAACCAACCTATCCACCACTGATTGGTCATGCATTCAACATGCCTCCTCCATCGACTTGGCCTTGGAATTTTTCACTTCCAAATTTCTGGCAATCTGGGACCACTGCGCACCACTCATAAGAGCCCATGTAAGGGGTGCCCACCTACCCTGGGTTAACACAAATATTATCGACCAACTCCATGCCAGGGACATAGCCTGGAAATCCCACAAGGTTACTGGTACCCAGGCAGCCCTCCAACACTACCACACACTTCATAATGTATGCACTAGACTAATTTGTCAGGCAAAAGCAAACTACTTTAAGGTCTCTCTCCAATCAAACTTCAACCACCCAGCAAAATTCTGGAAATCAATGAAATCACTGCTTTCTCCCCCTTCTCAGCCACCCAACCTGGCCCTAAATATAAAAGGCTCCATTGTCACTGACTCAGGTGAGGTGGCCGCTGCTTTCAACACATTTTTTTACTAACTGTGCCTCCTCCCTTCTATCCAATAACAAGCACCCCCCCACAATCCCAGCACTACCCTTGCCACCCCTGCTCCTGTCCTCCCACTTCTCATTTCACCTGGTCTCCCCAGCCGAAGTTCTAACAACCCTACATTCACTCAGTCCTTCCAAAGGTAAATGCCCCACTGGCCTTGACTCCAGGATGCTTTACCTTTCTCCCCAGCCATTGCCACCCCACTGGCCTCCCTCTACAACCTCTCTTTCTCTGTTGAAAAAATTCCAGCTAAATGGAAACAAGCCACAGTCATCCCTCTCCCTAAAGGTGGTGACCCCTCCTCACCAGGCAATTACTGACCTATCTCCCTTCTCCCTGTTCTAGCCAAAGTTCAGGAACAACTTGCTCTCTCCCAACTATCTTCCTTCCATGACTCCTCCTCCTTTCTCTCACACTATCAGTCTGGCTTCTGGAAATTGCACTCCACTATCACCTCCCTTCTAAGGCTAACCAACGACATCCTCTCCGGCATGGACAAAGGGCACGTCACTGCAGCGATCTTCATTGACCTAGCTAAAGCTTTCGACACGGTCTCCCACTCACTCCTGTTAACTAAACTCACCCTCGTCAGCCTCTCTGGTGAGGCTACCAGCTGGTTCCAATCTTACCTGGATGGGAGGCAACAAGCAGTATGAATTGGTTCACACACCTCTGTCCCTCTTCCTGTCTCTATAGGGGTGCATCAAGGCTCGGTCTTTAACTGTCTCACTCACTTTTGGGTCCAGGAAAAGTCTCTCCCGCCTCCCCACAACCCCCACCTTCCACACTTTTGATGGATCCCTCCTGGAGACCTGCACCTCGTTCAGATACCTCGGGGTCTGGCTCGACCAACACCTCAACTTCTCAGCACACATTGATGCTATCCACAAAAAACTGCACCTGAAACTGGGTGCCCTTTACCGGAACAGCGGTTTCATTTCCCTGGCAACCCGCAAAGAAATTGTGCGGAAAAAGATACTCCCACACTTTGACTATGGGGATGTTGCATACAGCGCAGCCCCTAAGTCCTCCCTTGCCAGGCTGGACCCTCTCTTCCATTCATTCTGCTGCTTTGCACTGAACCACCCACCCACAATGCACCACTGTGACCTTTACAAATCTTTAGATCTCCCTTCCGTACAGGACCATAGAAAGGCACATTGCACTAGGCTAACAGCAAAATTCTGGACCCAGTGCCTCCCCCCGTACCTCGCAATCTCCCTTGTTCCCCAAACACCTTCTACTTATGCCCTCTGGCACACTGACTCCAGGCTACTCTCCCTTCCAAGGATGTCCTCCGCCAAAGGCCAGCTTGCCTTCATGAACAGGATGCCTTACGTATGGAACTCCCTTCCTGCTGAGCTCAGACACTCCACCTCCACTCTGCAGCTCTACCATTGCCTCAAACAGCATTTCACCACCGCCTGCACATGCAGCTAGCCCCTTAGCCCAATGCTGTACGTCCATATCTTAGCTTGCACATTT
Organism: Neoceratodus forsteri; assembly: GCA_016271365.2. Taxonomy (NCBI): domain Eukaryota; kingdom Metazoa; phylum Chordata; order Ceratodontiformes; family Ceratodontidae; genus Neoceratodus; species Neoceratodus forsteri. Next base: position 1,285,680,197 of record CM057453.1, read on the forward strand.
ATTCCTACCGCTAACAAGCCTCTACTGCTGCAGCACTTAACCTCACAGTGGGCGCTATCCCCTAGAGGTGCTAATGTCTACTTTGCCTGCCACGAGGTAAGTGTATCTTGTAAAATGTGTCTTCTACTCAATCATGTATTGTATCATGTCATGTTACTATAATGCCAGATACAGATTGGTCAATACCAGCAGGAACATCTGCCAGAACTAGACTCATAGTGGATTCCCTGCAGGGGGAGGGCCTCAAACAACTGGTACAGCAACCCACAAGAGACAGGGCTATCCTAGATCTAGTACTGACTAACAAAGAAGGGATCACAGATCTCCAGGTAGAAGGTCACCTGGGGCCAGTGACCATCACATGGTATGGTTCAATTTGGCTACTACATCTAAATCATCCCATTCCAAGGCAAAAATATGGGACTTCAGAGGAGCTGACTTTGATAAGATGGTCAACAGAGTTAAGCTAGCCCTGGCAAAAGAAACACAGGTGAGGAGGTACAGGCAAAGTGGGCAAGCATTAAGGATACAATACTGAAGCAACATCCCATTGTGTTAGACAGAAAACAAGTGCAAAAGAAGACGGAAACCACTTTGGTTCTCAAATACAGCAGAAAAGGTCAGAGCCAAAAGGCTGGCCTTCAGAAAAATATAAGGAACACAGCGGGATGAAGATAGGAGGCATACCAAACTGCTCTAAGGGAAGCAGGTAAGGCAGTAAGGCAGGCAAAGTCCCAAACTGAGGAAACACTAGCACGAACAGTAAAAGAAGGTGACAAGACTTTCTATAGATACATCAGTGAAAGGAGAAAGTCCAGAGGGGTATTGCTAAGTTTAATGGAGAAAAGGAGCATGTGAGGAGGAGGACCCTGTAAAGGCATCTATCCTAAATAGATACTTTGCTCAGTATTTACTGAAGAGAAGGTAGGGCAGGCCCACAGCTCAGCATCATGGACACAGGGGAGGAGGTGAGCACTACTCCCTTCACAAAGAAAGGGTCCTACAAGAGCTTGCTAAGCTCAGGGTGGATAAGGCAATGGGACCTGATGGCATACATCCCAGGGTACTTAAGGAGCTAAAGGAGGAACTAGCAGAGCCATTAGCAGAATTGTTTAGTGAGTCTCTGAGCACAGGAGAGGTCCCAGAAGACTGGAGAAGGGCTCATGTGATCCCACTCCACAAGAGTGGTAGCAGGAGGGAGGCGGGAACTACAGACCGTCAGTCTTACCTCAGTAGTGGGCAAGATTATGGAGGCACTCTTAAGGAAAGGATAGTGCAACACCTGGAATCCATAGGGCACAGGATCCAAGACAGCATGGGTTTACAAAGGAAGGTCCTGTCAAACTAATCTCATAGATTTCTTTGACTGGGTAACCAGAGTGGTGGACCAGGGGGAGCAGTTGATGTCGCCTACCTTGACTTCAGCAAAGCTTTGACACTGTTCCACATAGAAGATTGATAAATAAGCTAGGTAGGCTCGGGTGGGTCAGAAGTTGGTCAACTGGGTGGCAAACTGGTTGACTGGCAGAAACAGAGAGTGGTAGTAAATGGTATACAGTCAGAAGAGATGCAAGTCACAAGTGGGTACTCAGGATCAGTCCTGGGGCAGTCCTATTCAACATCTTCATTAGTGACCTCGCAGATGGACTAGAGGTAAGGCTTGTCTCTTTGCAGATGACACCAAGATCTGCAACAGAGTAGATGATCCAGATGGGTGGGCAGAATGAGAAGAGATCTGGATAACTAGCAGAATGGTCAGAAGAGTGGCAACTGGGATTTAATGCAAAGAAGTGCAAAATCATGCACATAGGGAAGAGAAACCTGAAGCCACTTATAGGCTGGCAGGGAGTTGCTAGCAGTCACAAAGGAAGAAAGAGACTTGGGCATCATCATCACTGATGACCTAAAATCATCCAAGCAGACCTCTAAAGCAGTAGGTAAGGCTAGGGGGTGTTAGTGTATTAGTAGGGTATCATAGTCGTGAAGAGGGAGGGGTAATAATCCTCTGTACAAGACATTGGTTAGGCCCCATCTGAGTAATATGCGCGCAGTATTGGAGGCCACACCTTCACAAGGACATTAACCAAATTGAGGCAGTCCAGAGAAGGGCAACCAAAATGGTGCAGGGACTGCATCAGAAGACATATGAGGACAGATTAACGGAGCTCAATATGTATACCCTTGAGCAAAGGAGGGAGAGAGGTATGATCGAGACATTTAAACACCTTAAGGGCATAAACAAAGTGAAAGAGTCTAACATGTTTAAATATAAGAAAATAGCAGGACAAGAGGACACAGCATGAGATTAGAGGAGGCCGATTAAGGGGAATGTGAGGAAATTCTTTTTCACAGAAAGGGTGGTAGATGCATGGAATGGCTTACCACAAGAAGTGGTGGCTATGAATACAGTGCAGGGCTTCAAACAGGCATGGGATAGGCATAAGGGAGCAATACAAATGACTATGAATAGATAGGTCACTGACAGAGCAAAGGCCGATGGCACATTTATAAGGTAGAAAAAGAAATGGGCAGACTGGATGGGCCTTGCGGTCCTTATCTGCCGTCAACTTCTATGTTTCTATGTTTCTATAATCATGCTACTGTAATCACACTGTATCACTACATGTTACTGTCTATCCAAACTTCCCCTTCCCCCAGGACGCATCTGGAATCGAGTGTACTCCACTCAGCATGTCCTCCTGGTAAAACTTTTAAATAAATAAATATTGCATCTGACATTCACACGCATTCAGCGGCACTTGTTCCCCCGTGGCAGTGGCGCTCCTACAAGCTCACCACAGCTGTATCGGCTCTGACTAGAACTTGTTTGTTTTTTACTGCAAGTGAGTATTCCAAGAAGTTTCACAAATATTTTTCATGGTCAGAAGAAATGCAGTGGGTGACCAGTTTAATATGTATTTCCATTTCTGGTTCAAAATCACAGACTTATAAAATTATACATTTGGCTACAGTAAGCTGCAATTAGCAGTTAGCTAGATCAGCAGCCTAACAAGGTCCAAATACTGTTGCTGGTAGTATGTTTTTTTCTCCACTCATTCACTGTACAGTGTACTCACACCATGCTACTATTGCATTGCATGCACAGAGAGCATTACTGGAGTAACACTTGTCTTATTGCTACTTCCCAGAAAACATTGTTGACATATTTTGTTTTACAGCTCCCAGATCCTTCAGGAACTGAGCATGAATGAAACTGGCATACCCTTACTTATTTCTAGGCATGGGGAAAATGCCACCTGTAATGCATACATTGCAGTTTTTCAGCAACCTGTTGCTTTAGCTTCTTTAGTCGGGATTAGGGAGCCAAATTTGGGGCAACAAAAATCGAAGGATGAACAGCACCATAGTTTGTTACTGAGTTCAAGTCATCAGCAATGTTTTTCTCAGAGTAATAAATCATTGGGCCTTTTATGTCAATGAATGACATTCTATGTATAAGGAGCATTTTGTATTTTTTGTTTGTTTGGACAGCCATGTGGAGTAGGGGAATGGAAGGAAATGAAATGAAATGTAAAACAGATGGTGAATCAGATAAAATAGGGCTACAATCCTAATGTATTCAATTCATCAAACCTCTGAAAGGGTCTCCACTGACAACTCTCTCTAACTAATAGGTACTCATAGAATTATATACACACATGTATAGCACAAGGTGGTTTGCAAATGTATCAGTAAAGAAATTATGCATAAATAAATACATGCATCCAGTTATCCACTAAGAAAGAGATACTGTATAGTACTGGTCATGATGAACCAGGACAGCCGCTACGGCTATATACTGTGTATATGGGGTGTGTTAGATGGTTGGCTTGCTGCCTTTCTTAGCAGTGTCATGTTGTTCATCAGGCAGCAAAAACCATTGGCATACAGTATGGCCATCTTCCACTCCACATAAACAAATGAAGGCCATCCTCTCTACTTCCAGCACAGCAAACCTTCCTTGCCAGATCCCTGTTTTTTTAATTAAACTACTCTCCATGCTCACAGCTCTGCAAACCCTTCTAGTCTGATTCCCATTTTGCCAACCCACTGAGTGGGCTCTCAAGTGCCAACCATGGCAACTCACTACTCTGACCACTGAGTGGGCTCTCATTTGCCACACTGCAGCACTTTCTCTATCCTCAGCAGCACTTTCTCTCCTGCTTCCCACCAAGCCACCTAACACCAGCAGTGCCAGTAAAAGTTAAAGCTGTTCTGTAGCACTTTTTTACTTCTGCTCTACACTGCCCAGCCCTTGACCACCAGCAATGCCAGTAAGGGTAAAACCACTATGTAGCACTTCTGTCTCCAACTCCCCCAACACCAAATACCAATAATGCAGGTGAAAGTTAAAGCCACTCTACAATACTTTCTCTGTCTTCCACTCCACCAACCACAGAACACTGGCAGTGCTAGTAAATTTTAAAGCCACTAAGCATTACTTTCTCTCTCTCACTCACCCTCCTCAACCCCCACTCAGTGACACATCAGCAGGTAGGTAGCAGGAAAGAACTAGTTGAGAAAAGAGCTGGAGAGGCAAGATCTGGTGCTAGGTCAGCAATAAGCAGCCAGGAAACCAGAAGGGAGTGACAAAGCATTAGCTTAATCACACAAATAAACCCCACATGCTGTCAGTAGTCCCATCTGCCTCCCAACTAGTCCCACCAGCACAGCCACACAAAAGATCCTGTGTTCTTTTGCTAAATCAGCATAGCACCAGCATAAGTAAGAAACCAAGAAAACCAACACTGCCACATCACCACCCACAATGGATTTAATGAATGGTCCTATTATTGAATAACAAAACTGGGTAGAGGAGCCACAGAGACCAGTCTATGGAGCAAATAAATCAAGGCAGTGCTCATAGCTAAGAATGGGTGCTTACAAATGCAAGCAATCCTGCCAGCTTGCTGGCACATTGGTTGGGGTTCCGCTTGCGATGCTGGTGAAGCGGGTTCGAGAACGAGCCCAGGTCATCAGAGGGCTGGCTGGGGGAGAAGGATGGAGCATCCCAAGGACTGCTCTCCTTCTCCAGGGGGGTGGGGGGTTCTTTGTGCTTGGTGTGAGGGTGACACCAAGTGGAAGCTGGGTGTATAACCCTGAACACTGACACATAGTCGAAGAGGGAAGGTACTGGGGCAGGACAGATGCTGGCATCATTGCACATCTCTGCCCCAGCCAATAGGGGACAAAAATCCCTCCTCACTAGACATCTCTATGATGCCCTGATCCCGGCTTCAATTTGCCACCTGGCCACATACTCCCCAACCAGTTACTAATATACGGCACCAATTCCTGCCACGGCATGATGCTCCACCTCCTGGGGGGCAAGCCAGGAGTAATTAGGGAGAATGAGTGGCTAATTGGGTGGTGGAAGCCTCGGGGGCACCGTGACTAGGGCTGACCCTTGACAGAAGGTGAGGGGGTTAAAAAGAGGGAAAAATATAAAAAAAAACAACAACAAAAAAAACCAAAACAAATGCAAGCACTCAGCAACACAGAAAGAGCAAACACTCCTGCTAACACAGAGTAATTTTTTATTTAATTGCTGAAGTGCATAGTGCATCAAAATAACAATAGTGGCTAGACCAACATACATACTCTGTTATGTCAACCAGCAATTTAATGTTGTTTTCATAGCATGCAAATGAGCATAATGAACCACTTGGAAAAGCTGCGTGTAACACTTAAAACAATTTTGTATCAGGGAGGATGACCAGCCCCCCAAAAAGGCTTCTATTTATAATGGAGACAAAAGTGGGAAAGTTATGCCACGTGCCAAAACAGTGTATATTAAAAAGGAGTACCGATGAACTGGCAGGGTCAAAACCTACCTCAATACAGAAAGATCATAAGGACAATGTCTTGAAAAAGAATGTACCATATGTACTTATCATTTAAATGTGCAGTAACTCTATGGAAATACATTACACAACTGGTGATATATTGTTTGGGGGAGTGCAATAACTCAAAAAATAATATTAATCAATAAATAATGGAAGAGCCTGGATAGGAGGAGAAGGAAGGGGAAGAGAGGGGAAAGCAAGGCCAGGAGGGAATGTGTGCTCAAAGGAGCCTGAGGAAGCACTATAAAATTCAGAAATACTAAGAGGTTACGAATAAACCAAGATATACAAAAGATGTATAATTACAATTAAAATGGCAGTTTAAGTTAAAAAGTGTAAGGAGTGTATAGGTGATGAATAATAATCATGAGAATAATAAACGTGAATGTTACAGGTATAACAAGTGTATGAAGGTAAAAAGGAATAATATTCAAAAATAAATTATGAAAGAAATATGAAGATCAAAAAGAGTGATAATAATAAAATATGACTGGAAAAAATAATGTAACCCAAGCAGATAATAACCACTGAAACAGTGAATGATTGGGTAAAAAACGCTGCCTGTTCTACAAAATGTATCATTACAAATCAGTTCAAAAATATTACTAAATATATTTAGAAAACAGGTGCTGATTAGAAACAGTTATTCTAGAATTATAATTTCTGAACAGGAGAAGGTGATGCGATTTGACATATAACTGATTTGAAAGACATAAGGAGGAAAAGAAGATAATATAAGGGGTTTGGAAGGGGAGTAGACAATAATGGCAGTAAAGGCCATAGCAAAACACAGGGGCAATTACAATAGTCAATGAAACAGCAAACTTTCATCTTAAAGAAATGGCTCCCAGTCCATGAAGTTGTTAAACCCATGCAGTTTCAACATCTTCAATTTAAACATCCACACTGATTCTTTCTGAAGAAGAAGACTGAGCTTGTCACCACCCCAGGGATTGTTAGAAATTGCTTTGATGTCCATGTAGTGGACAGTACTGCAGTTCTGATTGGGAGCCGTGACCAAATGATGCACCACTGGATGATCAAGACTGCCTTTGTTTAATGTCCTGTAGTGCTCCTGTATTCATTCCTTAAGCAGAACTGTTCTACCAATGTAGGTTTCACCACAGGAACACCACAGGGCATAAACTACAAATAGTGTGGTACAAGTAATGAACTGTCTAATCTGAATTGCTCTAATGCCCATTTGAGAACAGTTTACAAATTCATTACCCTGTACAGAATATTCCCACATATTACATTACATGCATGGGTGAAACCCCATTGGTTTATGTAGTCATCAAAGGGGTCACAGTCTTGTTGGGTAAACCTACTGTATACCAGAAGGTTGCCAATTCTTTTGGCTTTACAAAAAGTTCCTCAGGGGCTCACCTCACATGTCCTGGCTAGGTCCTTGTCTAAACTAGGAAATTGCCAATTTTTAAGACGGTAGCACATACTGTATGTATTAGTGTTTGATGCATTTTGTTTCTCTACTTAAAAATAAAGTGCCTGTGTATCCTGCATCCTGGTATCCTTAAAATATTTATAGAACATAATTTTTACATGCAGGACCCAAATAATCTCTTATTACAGGCTGCAGTCAGAACACAGCACAAGATAATGGAATACAGGATACACAGTGACAGGCATTTTATTTTTAAGTAGAGAAATGCATCAAAAACCAAAACATATGTATTGACACCAGATATTTCTTGATGTCTAGATTGCCATATTTAAGTTCATTGGCTGCCAGAATTGACTGTAACTGAACTGCCATATTAGTATCTGAACTATTATGTCCATTTACTCCGTAATAGATTTTCAAAATTATCATGCATTGTACTTTATGCTCTGTAAATCCTTTATTAGTTAGCTTTATAAATTCAGTGTCCCTCCCTCTCACCTCCACTTGATCAACCACCCCAATTGTACAAAGAAAATATCCATGGGGCTAGTTTTTTCTCCCCCTCCCTCATTCACCCCCACCAGATGACAACAGATTCCCTGGTGGCAAGTGGTCCCCAGCAAAAGTCTTTTTTTTCTAATTCAACTTTCTGGGTTATATCTTTGAAAACCTTCCAACATGCAGACTACTGTATGTGCTGTTGTTGTACTGTATGTAGTGCTGCTTCTCTGGTGTTCTTGATTTGTACTAGAACTAATACAATTAATGGCAGTGCTTCACTTAGAACCACAGAAGTAAAATAAATAAATAAATAAAAAAAAGCAGTGTTGCACTTGTAGTCACATTTCCATTGAGCTAAGGGGTTTGGGAAAAGAAATTGGACAGTGGGACTGTAAATTAAAAATTCAAACAGTTATGAATAAAACAGTTTCATTAATTTAATTATTTGTACTACACATCATGAACAGTGGAGAACCAACACAGTGTGTTTGATAGAGTGCACTGAAACAGTCTTCAGTCCAGAATGGGATAGTCTACATTTCTGGAGGATCTAATTTGAACCAGATGTTTTGCATTGTGCAGATCACTCAACACATTGACCTTTGGTGACCTCTCATGTTTGTTGGAGCCTAAATAACACCCGGTTTTCACATGATTTGTGTGTTTGCCATGGTAAACATTGGAATGTCACGGAATGTATGCATGAGCATATCTTTACACTGGTTTACCCCTAGTGACCTTCCAATTCTCCATTTCTTAATGTGTCTGAATTAATCCTATAACACAAAGCCGATGTTGTCATCATTAGAAATTGTGCAATGTGATACAGTATATATTTTGCTTTTTAAAGTTTTACTATCAATTCATTTATATCTTGAAATTTGGTTAATCAGTTTCTTACTGCATCATGCAAGCCAGGCAGCATTCTGCATTTCAATACATGCATGGTAAAACTTCACAATATAATGCAACTTTTTTTTTACATGTAATAATCAGTGCACAATGTGGTATATGAACTGAAATACCTAATCGCTTATTTTAGTATCAGTAAAATTAGGTTCACATTATGTGATTAAAAAAACCTGAAAAAATGGCTTATATTGTGTTTTTACTCCCCATTAAGCATTCAAATTTGAAACACAGTATGCAGTACAATCTGGCGCTGCTGTCTTTGTGGTCCATCCAAGAATGATGTTAATAGCATTCATTGTTTGGCAAAATCAGAAAAAAAAAACCAACAATGGAGCAGCTGTCATTTTATCTATGCTACCTACAAGCAGCAACTTGTGTATACTGTACTACTGAAAATCAAAAAACAACCTGGACACACTGATTAGTTGGTTTTAGAAGACACACTTTATTAAACACCCACAAAAGAAAGTTGAAACAGGCATATTTAATTAACATAGCTGTCACTGATCTTTAAAATGCTCAAAGGCAGCTACAGTATGTTGATTTAAAATGGACATTTCAGTTTTTGTTGGTCAGTGTGTAATAGCGTGTGTCTTGTAAAACAGATTGCTCATTGTGTCCTGTGTGTGTTTTGATTTTCAGTAGTGTATAGTACACACATTGCCATTTGTAGCCCAGATATACTGATAAATCGACAGCTGCTGTTTTTTTTTTTTTTTTTTTTCTGATTTTGACTGAATACTGGCTGCTGTGCTACTTACAGTACACAGACCAAGAGACTTTAGATTTAGTTACAGGAGAGTTTTAATACAGAACATGATAAAATGACTGATGATATTGCTTGCATGTTCCTGAAACTCTGTGAACAGTTTGCTACCAGAGGCAACGTACGTGGCTGTACCTAGCATAGAAAGACTGCTAATTAAGTAATGCAATACAGTATGTTCTGTTCTTTGCTGAGAGAAATACAGTACACCCATCTGCTAACAATACCATCTGCTGGTGAATCATACTCTGGGACAGCAATCAGTCAGAATGAGCCGTGATTGCCACTTTGTGACCAATTAAGGAATCACAAGCACCTTCTATACTGCAGCTTTTAACACTGCATTACTTCTCCACCACCTGAATACTTAAGTATAGTACTCTAATTTGTTTAATTGTCCAATGCAATATTCACTGTTGTAAATGATACTCTGTTCTTTTTTTTCATATACTTTGTGTAACCCCCCTGTTACCCAGGGTTACTAGAATCCCAGTAAGACCTAGTGGTAGGCAGGGAAGGCAGCTTGTGAAACTCCAGTTAAATGGATTTCACACTGTCTCACTCTGTTCTTAGTCTCAGCTGAGACTGAGGGATGACATCAAGATAGAACTTTCGCAGCTGCATAAGCCACACTGGAATGTTGCAGTTGGAGGTTAATGTAGAACATTGGGGATTTTGAATTCAGTCTGTGTGCAGTCTGAGTTAGAGATAGTAGTACAGCTGAGTGTGTGCAGATTCTCAGAGCTTTAAGCTCTGTTTTAGAGCTACTTTTGGAAGGTGTGTGTTTCCACCTGAAGAAGAACACATGAACTGGTAATTGAAATGTTGGAGACCGGTTTCAATGGTTCAAGATTCCCATCCCTGAGGGGATGGGGGAAGGTTTTTGCCTGTTTTCCAGGGACAACCCTCCTGGGTCCAGCTAAGGGAAAGAAGCTCCCTATTCAAGTTATGCTGAGGCACCAGAAGCTCTGAGAGAGAAATTCCTTGTGAAGGAAGCGCCTGTGGGGCACCTGCAACCAAAGGGTGAGTTCACTCTGAAAAAGGGCCAAGTGTTTTTCACCTGAACAGAAGGAAACTAAAAGGACTATTACTGTGGGGTCAGGAAAAGAAAGCCAAGTACAGTTGGAAAGTGGGGACTGGACTGCTTAATCAGCGGGGGGGTATAGAGTAATGGACTATGCCACTTAAAAGTATGTTCAAGTCCAGCACAAATGGGAAGCAAGACAAGTAGATGGAATGTGAAATACATTTAGCAAGAATCTACATTGCAAGGCTTTACAGGATGAGGTGTTTACTGTCCAGAGAAATGGCCAGGTATGAATTGTGGGAGCGAGAGGTGGGAGACCCCCCCCATCAGTAGTAACCAAATTCACCTCTATGGATTTGCTCTGAGACACCTTTTACTTTCTCTCAGGTAGTTGGCCAGTGCCTGAGGAAAGTATCCAGATGTGGGATTGAAAGGAAGAATTCCCTGATGGAGCTGAGGTGCTCTTAGGTGGTTTAGGGAGCCACCAGAAAATGTTTCCATGAAGTATGGAAGGTGTCCAAGTGGCTGGCAAGGGAGCCGAGCCAGGGAAAACCCAGAACAGTGTACAAGTTTGGGCTGTGTAATCCAAAGGAGCATGCAAGTCCGTGCTGTGTGCCCAGTGGGTTCAGAGCCTGAGGGCTAAAGTGTTGTGGAAGTGTTCTTGTTTCTTTTAATCTGCATTACCAGGAGTGTAGCCCCGTAGGGGTCCATCTATGCTTTGTTTATTCTGTTTGGATGTGAATAAAAAAACCACACTTTAGAATCCCACTTCTGGTATTGGACATTACAGTTATTGCTTCCTGTGTTCAGAATTACTTGGGTGCCCCTATGCAGAGTAGTCAAACCTAGCCTTTGTGCCGAGTGACCTATTCCTCCCCGAACCCAGCCCACCTGGTATTGCTGTCAGATTCAAATGGCATGCCACCTGGGTTACATTTGTATTTATTGAGTATGTTAAGAACATTACTTGGCTTCATGATATAGAAAGGTATGAAATACATGTCTTCTACAGAGGATATTCAACATGTCTCCCTTTGGTACAACATCATTTGGGTTATCTAAAAGATATAGTTGTTTACATTTGAAATAATTACTTCCAGAAAAAAGACACTTAAGTCGCTAAATGAGCCAAGGCCGTGGACTATTTCCTATAAACCTGTCCCAAAAAGTCCATGAGTAAAACACTCAAGATGTGGTCTCAAGTTAAAGTTTGAACACTTAATGTTTGTACATGGACTAAAGATAGGTCTTTTTGACCAATGATACTCTGTTCTATGCTATGGCAGTTATTTCTAGTGCTCCATTTATTGTAATTACCTGATTCCATGTGTTTGCCTATTGTGTCCTTTTGTATGTATACTCTCTGTACCCCTTCCTCCCAGGTAGCACTGGGAGACGAGCAACTTGTTGTTCAGTGTGCCTTCCTGGTGAAACATTACAATAAATAAATAAAATAAATACTGGTCATCATACTTGGATACTGCCTAAATAACAACTGTCATACAGGGGTACCCAAAACCTTTTTTATAACTACCACTGTAGAGGTGGGTAGGAAGGGCATTCCAGATAGAGGGTAAACAGACACAGAAAGCAGTCTGACCCATGAAGGTATTGCAACAAGGGGTAACAATGGTTCAAGAGTCAAAATAGTGGAACAAGTAGACTTCCATGGGGAGGGGAGTTACAAGGGGCGGTTGCAATAAGCTGAATGAAATGAGAGCGCTATGCAAAGGAGTTTCAATTTATTCCTGATGGACTGTGCACACTACGTTATTTTTCTATGAAGGGTTCAAGATTTATTTCAATATTTAGGGGCTGCTCAAGGTTTTTTCCGTAGCTTAGGGGAGGCTCACTATGACAAAGTCTGAGAACTAATGCTGTAAGGCTTCCATAAAAGGGAGGCCTCCCTGAGCATATGAACAGACTATATGTCATCAGCACACTTTTAAAAGAATTAATGACTTTTTTTGCATTTGAACTGTACACTCTGATACACATTTCAGGTGAACATATTTTTGATAGAAGACTCAAGATGCAGAAATCCCTTAAAAGATTTTGATTGCAGTACCAAAAAATGAAATATACTCCACTTTGGGCTCCATTTATAGCAATCCTCCCAATAAAGCCAACAATTAAAACTGTGACTATCCTATTTTGTAATGAAAAGGTCTGTGTAGGAGATATTACTTTCTGGTTAAAGCAAAGATGTGAGGTTATGGGTCATCCCAAATGAATAATGGATACTGAACATGTATGGATGGGGGCATGGAGGTTCAAACTGAAAGTGAACAAGATGGAACCTGATGAGTTATATCTACAAAATAGTTTCTTCCTGAGGAGAGAAAGAGGAGTCTGTTTTTATGTGGGACAGCCAAAAGCATGTTAGAAGTGTGGTGCTTGGGAGGATCACGTGATGCAGAGTGCTGAGTAGATGCTCCTCCGCTAAGCTCCTGCCTCCCGAATATAAAATCGTCATTTAATATTGTTAAACTTCATCTAACTCCTCTGCCTAAGAGCTTTCCTTGTCTCTGAACAGCGTGTGCTCCTGTTTTGGGTTCCTGGGTGGTAAATGGAGGCTTACATGAAGAAAGCCCTGCCGAAACATACCCCCTCGTCACCCTTGAGAAGGCCTCAAAGAAATCCCGAGCCTCGAGTGGCCCAGACAAACCGGAATCTGTGTGTCAAGCTGGGGACCAAGAACCCCTAACACTTAATAGATTCCTAGAGGAATTTAAGCCATTCCGGGAACAGATGAAAGACATGGCAATCGACCTGAAATCCCTCTCTAGAAAGATAGAGGAAGTCTCCACGACAGTATTGGATAACACTGCCCGAATATTTTCGATCGAGAGAAAATTGGAAAGCCTAGATCCAGAGCTCCTATTAATGAAACAAAGGCTGTCTCAACTAGAAGCAAAACTCAAAGATCTGGAAGACCGTAGCCGGAGAAATAATGTGGTAATTCTCAGGCTCCCCAAAGGGGAAGAAGGCCAGAATACCGTAGTCTTTATCCAGAAGTTGGCAGAAAAAGTCGCTGGTCCCTCTCCCTTTGGCCCAAACTATATAATAGAATGGGCCCATCGATCTTTATGACCAAAACCCCCATCCGATGCACCACCTCGCCCCATCATTTGCCGCTTTCTGAACTATCTGGAAAGGCAACACTTCCTACAGAAAGTCAAGGCCCTGCCAGAAGTCAGATGGGAGAAGCTGAAGCTGAGAATTGCTCAGGATATCCCTGGCTCAGTTCGATTGAAACGGAAAGCCTTCCACCCTATTGTGTACAAGATAATAGCGGCGGGATTAAAGTTCAGGATGGGGTACCCAGCGAAATTACAAGTCTCTGTAAATGGCTCATGGCTCAATTTCGAGGATCCTGAAGCTGCTTTACTAAGCCTTAAGTCGGCGTTGCCAGATTTGTTTCAGACGACCTGAGAGGACCTCCTGATCTTCGGGAATCACTGGGAACTTCAGAACGAACTGTTGTTTGAATCTTTGTGCGGACAGTGCTCTTTCTAAAGATGGATTTCACTCGAGCTTATGCTGTCTAATAGAACTGGGCTACTAGCAGAGGCTCAACTTTACTTTATCAGGCCCCGGCCTGTTGGTGGGAATAGTTTGCAGGGAGAGTCCTGGGGGGGCTCCTGTAGGGTTTGTTTAGGACTGCATCAGATATAATATCACTTACTTGGTTTCCAGGGGGAACATACAGGGCTAGGTCTTGGGTTATGCCTCCTGTTTAGACTTTATAGGATGGAAATTCAGATTTCCGAGTGATCCCGGGCTTTCAGGGTGCCTTGACTTGTGGGCTGGATCAGGTTATGACCACAAGAGGGCGCAGCTCGCCCATTTAATCCAGGTCTGGTCATCCAGCGATGAGAGGGACTGCTTTCCTTTATTATGTCATCCTGGTTTTGTAGGGGGGGGGGCTTCTCAGACCTAGGGGTCTGCAACCCCTAGGTAGTTACTCCCATGGGTTTCCCATCTCTGGATTTTGTTTCACTTCTCATCTGGATCTGTTTTTCCATGTTCTCATCTCGATGATGAGCTCACCCCTCCAAGTTAATTCTCGCTCTGGTTTTGGTTCACGAGGTAGTTCCCTATGGGGAACCAACATTTTTCAACTCCCTCCCAAGACTCGCGTGACATTTTTTCACATTCACATTTATGGCATTTGGTTCTGTTTTTCTCTCTCGTTCATTGGTGGATTCACCAACAGATGTTCACAGGCCCTGGAAGCCCGAGACCGCTCGTTGACACTAAGCCCTCATTAATGCAGCCTATTGATTGCCTTGTATTTTGAGCTATGATCATTTGCAGGGATACGCCTGGGGTGGGGGAGGAGAAGATCCAGTGCTGTGCTAAGCATTGCTTATGCGCAGTGTGGGGGCTGGGGGAGGGTTACGTGGTTTTGTTGGGGGATGGGGTGTGCTGGTGGGTTTAAATTGGGGCTTCTTATGGGAGGGCTGGGAGGTGGGAGGGCCTTACAGCAGCAACGGGGATTAGATTACTTGTGTTAACACCCAGAGTGCAAGGCTGAATCTAGCACCCTTAGAAGTCTTTAGCAGATGGCCAAGGAGGTGACCTTTGCAACATAGAACGTCAAGGGGATCAGGAAAAAATCTAAACAATACCAGGTTCTCAAACACTTAAGTCTTTTATGTACTCAGGTTACTTTTCTACAGGAATCACACCTACTAGAAACAGAAGCCTCACAAGTGAGGAGGCAACAAGTGGGGATGGTGTATGAGGTGCAAGGCTCCTCAAATAGTTGTGGGGTTATGATCATTATTAACAAGGGCATTCCCTTCATCCCAACTCACACTATTAGGGATCCCGAGGGTAGGTTTGTTTTAGTTATAGGTACTCTTTGGTCAATACCCCTGCTATTGGGAAGTATATATGGTCCCAATGCTGATGATCCCGCTTACTTCATGAGACTCATAAATTTAATCCTGCCTTTCCTTCCCATAAGGATTATCCTGGGGGGTGACTTCAACCAAGTTGCAGATTCAAACCTTGACAAGTCGGGAGGTGCATTGGGGGGGATCTCCCCAGGTCAGAGGTCTTTCAGAGAATTATTGGATCAATGCGGGCTCTGCGATGTCTGGCGTGTCCTAAATCCTGATTCTAAGGAGTTCACATTCAGGTCCTTGGCACATGGTTCACAGTCCTGTACTGACTACATATTCATTTCTCAGACTCTTCTGCCCGGGGTTAGGTCCTCATCGATACAGCCTGGCCCTGTCTCCAGATCACTCTCTGGTGCTGTGTGATCTCTCAATTCAGGATGTGTCAAAGAGAGAAACACGATGGAAGTTTAATGATCAACTGCTTAAAGATTCTAATTATTGCAATACCATAAGGGAGCACATTGAGGCCTTTTTTCTGTCCAACCCTTTAAACAGTGAAAAACCAGATATTATATGGGGGGCCTTCAAGGCTTACATGAGAGTAATTCTCATTGGCCGCTCGGTGGCTAGGAAAAGAGTTAGGGGGAGAGAATTACTGTCCTTGTTATCCCAAATTTGGGTTCTGGAGTCCAATGTCTCGGTTAACTCCTCAGAAGAGGACAAGGTGAGGCTCCTAGGGTTGAGAGACAAATATTTAGAACTACTCCGGGAAAAGGCAGAGCTCACTATCATACACACCAAAGCTAGTTATACTGACCAAGGTGAGAAGGCAGGGCACCCTTCGGCACTTCGCATCGAACAACAAGAATCAGCGAGATTTATCCCCTCAATCAAGGCTTCGGTAGATGGGTCACTGAAAACATCCCCCACTGATATAGTTCAAGAGTTTGCAGCATACTACAAATCACTTTACGGGGACATGTAGCACCCTCCCAGCCCAGTAAGCGTGGAGAAGTATCTGATGAACTCACACTTACCCTCCCTCCCAGTACATTATATAGACTCCCTGGTCTCTCCCATAACTCAAGGGGAAATCTCTGAGGTTATTAATGGTTTACCCTCAGATAAAACTCCAGGACCTGATGGATTTTCCTCCTTTTTTTATAAAACATTTCGGGAACATCTATTGCCAATACTTAATAGTTTATTTCAGCACATCTTATCTGGGACAGAGGTTGATTGCCATCTCTTTGAAGCCTTGATAGTGCTCCTCCCTAAGCCAGATAAAGACCCTGAGCTCGTCCAGAGCTACAGGCCTATATCCCTCTTAAATCAGGATATCAAGATCCTCTCAATGATTTTAGCTAACAGGTTATCCGTGGTGCTCCCCGAGTTGATAGGTATGAATCAGGTAGGTTTCATGAAGGGACGCTCTTCAGCGGATCATTTGCATATGTTATCCCATGTCTTCTTGGCTTCCAGAGATGCTGACTTCCCAGCAGGCTTGGTCTCTTTGGACGCCGAGAAGGCGTTTGACCTGGTAAATTGGAGTTTTCTCTTCAAGGTATTGAGTGCCTTTAAATTTCCTCTGGTATTCATTTCATGGGTTGCTGCATTATATAAATCCCCTACAGCAAGAATCTCAGCTAATGGAGCCTTCTCAAACTACTTCTCACTCCATTCAGGCACTAGGCAGGGTTTCCCCCTATCGCCTCTCTTGTTTAACCTATATTTGGAACCTCTCATCCAAAACATTCTCCAAAATATCTCTATACAAGGTATCAGAGTTAATCATGAATCAAACTCACTGCGTACGAGATGATTTGCTGATATATCTCTCCCATCCGGTTTCTTCAATACCACCCTTACTGAACGAAATAGCCAGGTTCAGTGTGCTATCCAGCTACAAGTTGAATGCTAGTAAATCCTTATTTTTCCCATTAAACCACAAGGTATTTAAGGATGAAATTTGTCCCCTAAGTTTAGGTTGGACTCCTAGAGTAATCAAATATCTGGGCATAAAGCTATCCCATAACCCCTTAATGCGGGTCAAAGACAATCTGGATTCTCTTTTACACGTTATTATTCAAGACCTTGACAGATGGTCTAAACTTCCTATATCACTATGGGGCAGGATTAACATTATTAAGATGAATGTATTTCCTAGAATTTATTACCCCTTATCCCTTCTCAACTCTTTTATTCCCATACGCTGGCTTAAGAAACTGCACATATATTTACCAGATTTATCTGGGCAGATAAACATCCTCGGTTGGCCTATCATAAACTAGCTGCCCCAAAACCTGAGGGGGGGCTGAGGATTCCCCATATGGCACTATACTACTGGGCTAGTCATCTAACATACTGTCTGAGATGGATCTCCCCAGGACCTGAAAAGGCACAACCAGTGTGGCTTAAGATTGAGTTAGACGTAATTAAAACTAAATGTCTGGATCCCTCAAACTTATTTTACCTCAAATTGTCTCATGTAAAGATGGCTGACTGCACCACAATAAGAACCTCTTTAAGAGTTTATACACAGTTATGTTTATTTCTTCACTATTCCCCTCTGACTGATTTAGCTCAGTCTATTTGGAATTCCCCATCTTTCACTTTTAGTGGGAGATGGATTCCTTCTAACTGGTTGCCTCAACTAGACGATGGAAAACTGCTTTCCCTGGTAGATGGGGAAGGGCACTGGTTGTTCTCATGTGGAATCATTGACAAGTTCCTTATTCCGGTCTCATCTCATTTTAAAGCTATGCAGTTAAGACACCTTCTCACTGTAGTCCTGGGGAATTCTCCCCCCTTCCAGAAGGTATCAGCTCTGATTCCTGAAATCTCCCTGTTGTCTGGATCTTCAGGCATAGTATCTAAGCTATATAGGGTGTTGTACTATAAAAAATACGGGGACACCTTTGGACCTACTAGTTTCTGGAACTCACTCCTCCCTCAATACCAGTTGGACTGGCATTCCCTATGGAGATCCTGTCATAAGTATGTTTCCCAAGATAGGCTGCATCTCATGCAATACCACATTCTACATAACATGTATTGTACCCTAACTAAATTAAAAAAAATAGGGCTTCTTGAACTCCAGTGCATGTACTAAGTGCCTGCAAGAAGAGGGTACTCTCTTGCACATGTTCTGGTCTTGTCCCAAAGTTTCTTCCTTATGGAACTCAATTAAGATGTCTCTTGATCCCCTACTGGGCCTACAGGAGTATTTCATTCTGGAGGTGTGTCTTCTAGGGGATATGTCCCTGGTCAGTGCTAGAATTAGGAAATACCACATTTCTATGGTTGTGCTCTCAGTTAAGAAACTTATACTACGTCATTGGAAGGAACAATCGGCTCCTTCCTTCCAGGAATGGTTACACAAAATCATTGCTAACCTTCGAACAGAGAAGGCAATTGCAAGTCTTCGTAACAGACTAGAGGCATACAGTAGGATATGGGACCCCCTTCATTCCTTACTCTTGTTACCTCACTGAAGTTATTTCACATTCTGGTTCTACCCATATGTACCATTGAATCACGCACTGCACATTATGGCGAGTAGATTTTGTTGCTGCTGTAAGGAGGGATGGGGTGGGAGGGTGGGCGGGCAGTTCTTACTGTTCAAGTGTATTGTCATATCCCGACTTGCTGTAACTGCCCTTTATAATGGAAATGTATTAATAAAGTTTGAATTGAAATAAAAAAAAGAAGTGTGGTGCTTGAAGTCATGTGGGCAATGCTTGTGATCAGCTCTGGTGTGGTCTGTGTGGGGAGTTCAGCCTTGTAAGTCTTACCTGCCAAAACATATACAGCTGTAATTTGTGTGACAAAAAAGGCCATACCTATCATCATTGTCCCAGAGCAGCCAGAAAAGGGTAAGATGGGGAAGATCTGCAGCAGGATTATATATTGAACATTGCACAAAAACACATGGTTGAAGGACAGATAAGAGATACTGTATCTCACAGAATGGAGTCAAGGGAAATTAATAGACATTCCCCTCTGTCTCAAGGGTACCTACTTTAACCATAATGCAGTGCTGCCTGCTTATTACTTCTTTATTTATTTATTAAATTCTCAGATTACATACCTATGAGTAAGAGACTCTTTTACATAGGTTCCATGTCAAAAACAGTGTTACAGTAAGTACAGAGAGAAACAAAAGAGTCAGAGACTCATTGAAAACAGGTAGTACACAACATCAGATATAATCAGAAACAACGTGAGGGCAGGAGAAGAATATACAGTGACTAAGGTGACACTAGTCGAGTTGAAGAAGGGGAGATTGATAGTTATAGTAGAGTCACTGTTGCAGTCCTGGTCCAGAATAGCAGGGTAGTTGGTGGTGAAGGCAGCCAGAGGTTGGTTCTGTCTTATGGTATAAGCAGACAGAGGTTGGATTGGTTGAGGGGCAGTCAGTCATAGACTTAGGCTGGTAGGTGGAAGATGAATGTGTAACAGCCTGGTATAGGGATAGAGGAGGGTAGGATAAGCTAAGGGAGAAAAGTGGAAGTGGGGGAAACAAATAGTGCTACAGGTAGCTAAACTGAGCAGTCACAGCTGCTGCATGAGACCAGGTGCTGTTTGAGGAGATGCTTGAACATACCAAGCTTAGGAACCCTGACTATGTCAATAGGGAGATCATTAAGCCAGAAAGGGGCCTAGTAGCTGAAGGAACATTGAGCTAGGGTGGTGCAACAGAAAGGGACTTGGAAATTCAGCCTGGTGGTACTCCTGGTGTGTAGTGAGTGTGGAGCATGAGTGATGAGGCACTGGGAGTTTGGGGGAGTTAGGCCCATATTGATTTTCTTTGCATATAAACAGGTGTGGTATTGGATTCTGTCCTTATGGTTCAGCCAATTCATTCCAGTGTAAAGGTTGCAAGTATGTATGCGGTGATGGGCACTCATTACCAGGTGACAGGCCTTGTTAAGGGCAGTGCTAATTCTTTTGAGGGATGACTCTGTGGCAGTGCCATAAATAACTAGGCCATAGTCTACAATTAACAGTATGGAGCTGGTAACAGCTGTCATGAGTGCTTCTTTGGTCATATTATTTATATTCCTGTAAAGGATGTCTAACCTACAGCTTACCGCTTTTGAAACAACGTTGATGTGTTCTTTGAAAGAAAAGGAACTGTCGAATGTAATTCTGAGCTATTTAAATGATTGAACTTCTTCAATTGGGGCATTGAGGCTGTTTAGGATGGTAAATGGGGTGGATTGTAGCTTATTATGGGTGCTAGAAAACATGGACTTAGTCTTTTTATAGTTCATGATAAGTTTGTGGGTTGTGAACCAGTCTTCAACTGCTGAGAAGTTGTGTTGTAAGTCAGAGGCAAGAGTGTGTGTGGGTTAGGGTGGCTAGTGAAGAGTACCGTGTCATCCATATAAAGGCCTGGGTGCAGGAGTTTCTGGCAATTCTGTACTGCTGCCAGCAGGGTTGTTTGCCTGTTGCCTGGGCTTTGTGCCACAGGTGGTCTCTGTCAGCCATTTGGGATAGAAGTGAGGGAGAGATCCAAGGGTTTGAAACTGCTTTAGGCCTCAGCATTTTTAAGGGAGCATAGATGTTGCAAGCTGCGTTGAAGCTGGTTATGAAGTGGTCCAGGGCCAGATCAACACTGGGAGCATGATCCAGGATCAACCAGTCCAGGTTGTGAAGATGGTCTTGGGACTGTTTAAGCTCACCTTTCTTAAGGATGCATTGGTGTGTGGATTTTTTAGTTAGTTTGGGGGACATATTGGACCACAAGCACACGATAAGTGAGTGGACATTAATGGCATCTGGGAGAACCTCAGAACTGGTTATTCTGTCAGGTTTATTGATGAAAATGAGGTCCAGCAAGGTACAGTTGCCAGTCTTAGGGTTGTGTCTGGTTGGGGAGCTTACTACTTGGGTCCGATTATTAGCGGTGGTAGTGTCTTTGTAGATGTCAGCCTCGGGTGCTAACCAGTTTAAGTTGAAGTCCCCAAGGAGCACTACTTCAGTGCTGGGGGGAAGTTTGAAGAGATAGTCACTTATTGCAGTGAAACCATTGGATTGGTCATGGGGTGGGAAGTAGCCAGTGATGATAGTTAGCAATTTTTCATGATGTCCCAGATGCAGTTTAAATGCAAGGGCTTGGGAGCTTCCACCGGTAACTATCTTGGGGAGAGCGTGTCCTTGGAGGGAGGCTTTAAAGTAAATTGCGCAGCCTACTCCCCTTCTACCAATCCAGTCATCTCCGAAAAATGTGTAGCCATCCAGTTGTATGGCGCTGTCAGGAACCTTGGGGGACACCCACATTTCAACAACCGTTAGAATGTCAGGCTAGTGTTGGGACAACCACACCTGAAGTAGATCGATTTTTTGGTGGAGACTTCTGATGTTTAAGGATGCCAGTTTTATGGTGCCAAATATGGTACTTTGTGCCTTGGGGAGCTGCATTGGTCCAGGGTTCAGGTGGATATTTCCCAACAATAGTAGCAGTAGCAGGAAATTCTGCATTGTGATGTATTTAAGTGCCTTGACGATGGATAGAGGTTTGTGGTTTCTGGGTTTACATGCTAATGTGAGTGTAGTCAGATGAGAGTGGTGAGGGAGCATAAGAAGAGAGAGGGGGGAGATTTTAGCAGTGTACGACAAAGGACTAGTTGGGGAGATGGGGTGTGGTGTGTGGCACTATTTGGTTGTGGAAGCAGTAGGGATACCCCATTCAAGGGGTGGATTGTATGTCTCAGACAATGGTTTGGTAGCTAGGCATTGCAGGGAAAAACCTGCTAAGAGGAGAGCTAGAATTACTAGATGACTAAGCAGGACCATCCTGCCTGGTAGGGAACAGAGATGATACATTAGTTCCCTGTAGCCACATATTGAGAGGAAAATAGAACAACTGACTGGCATTGGTGCAAATGCTTTTTTCCAGATGTTAGAAATCACAGCCATTATTGTCAGTGGTTGAAAGGATATTCAGCTGTGTGTACCCCTTTAAGGGTTGGAAAGGGGACATGTCAGGTAGTGTATTTAGTAAAGGATGGGGCAGGGTGGGGGTGGGCAAAAATTCAAGTTGGGAGTCAGTCACAAGCAGCACAGGCTCTGGAGCCGAAAATTAAAACTTTGGGCAGAACTCCAGAAAATGGCTTTTTTTTCCCTTTCACTACGAGTGTCACTCACTGCTGCAAATTAAGTGAAAGCAGGCAGAGATCTCAGCTCCGGGGATTAATCTTAGTCTTTGGCTCTCTGCTGTGGGTAAATTTAAATGAAAGCAGGAAAGAAATTCAGCTGAAGGGTTTGCAGAGAGCTACAGATGATTTGCTGCACCAGTGGTGAGGAAGGCGCCAACTTTAAACAGCGGTCCAGTCATTGGCTCATACCTGTAGTCAGGAGGGAAGCAGGTGGGTGGCACAGCCAGCAGGGTTTGAACCACAATCGTGGTTTGATTTGAGGAGGAGTTCAGTCTGTTCAGGCTCGGCTGATCACCTGGGGAAAAGAAAAAGAAGCCAAATTAATAGTCAAGCCGGGGGGGGGGGGGTTGCCAGAGTTTTCAAAGGAACAAAGACAGGGGAGGGCAATAGACAAGCAGGGGAATGTCTTCAGAAGGGGGTGGTGATGAGGAAGGAACAGGAGAGGTACCCAACTTAAATGGTGGAATGGGGGAGAACAGCTACGGGAGAAGGGCAGGTAGAGTCCAAAGTTGACCAGGAGCAGACAAGTCAATTAAGGTGAGTCAGTAAAAATTACCTAACCAATATTCTCAAAGTAGGAGATCTAGCTTAACACTTGAACAGTAGGAAAGCTTATCTTAAAAACTAAAAAAACTGTAGCAGGTCAGGATTAAAGCTCTAAATATAGGAGGTTTGGGCTTAAAACAGAGCAATTTGAGAACTGATGTTAAAAGTCAAAATCTGTAGCAGGTTTTAACTTAAGCTTTAAAAACTGTAGGTGACTAGCTTAACAGTACTAAAAAGTGGCAGGAAAAAAGAGTAAAGGTTCTGTAAAGTAACAGGAAAAAAAAGTCAAAAATATTTCAACAGTTGCTCTAGTAGAATGGGCTTTATGAGTCCATGAAAATTCAAGTTGGGAGCACAGGCTCAGGAGTGAAAATGCAAACTTTGGACAGAACTCCAGAAAATGGCCTTTTTTACCCTTTCAGAAAAAAGAAGCCAAATTAATAGTCAATAGCTTCATATGAAGTCTGAACCTTCCACTGCTTAACCTGACACAAAATGGCCATCCAGGACAGAATGAGTTAAGTGCACACCTAGGGATAAGACCATTTTGTGCACTTAAGTGGGCTGTGCACGTATCCAGATTTTCATTGCTTTCATTGTTTGCAGTTTGAATTTTATAGAGTAAAGAAGTGATGCTTAAAGTTGTAATTATTGCTTTATCCAGTGAATGCTATTTACTACTTGATACTAGAAAGTCATCACTCAGGTAAAAATAAGAAAAAATGAAGAAATAAACATTAAAAACCAAAAAAGTATTTTTTGTGGTTTCAGTGTATTTGGGAACCCTGTCAGCAGCAATTCAGCAAATCACTCTTCACTACCTTCAGCACTACATCACGTTAATCGAAGTGAAAGGTGTTTCACCCTTTATCTCACCCCAGATTTTAGCTTCATTTATGGGTCCAACAGTGGGAGCATTTTTGTCAGTTACTGTGTAAGATGTAAAATCACTTGGCGACATATCCACTGGCAGCAAGGGAATAGCTAGGTACTACTCTGCACTCTCCACTTCTGTCACATCGGAGGCCTCTGCTGATATCATTCATGATGCAAATCCTGCCTTCCTGTAACAATTCTCAAAAAATAAGACAGAACATCCTATCTTTCAGTCTCAGATGTCTTTAATTAAAGGGAGGATGACACAAAATATAAAAAAGAATCTCTGAATTGTGCCCTTAAGTGAGCCACAAAACTTGTTTTATCATGGGAAGTGCACTAAAAAATGTGCATTAAACTAAAATGTGCACTTAGATGTTGTGCAGTTCAGTAAGCAATAAGATATAATGGGGTGTGCATTACGGTGTGATAACCACACACCTGGGGTGTAGTTAGGCACAAGGCCAAAGGCTGAGTGCCAGTCATCCCTAGGAGTGTGGTTATCACACCATAATGCCCAACCCCTGAGTGTCTTATTGTGCTTATAAAATGGCCCTTTAATTTTAGAAGCAGTTTTTTTATTTTGAAACACATTTTTAAATAAGTAAAAATGTAAGTGAATCTGTGCTTTTAACATAAAATAGTCCTTCAGCCTATTTGTGCTAGATTAAAGTAGTGTTATACAGTGTGTGCCTCCCAGCCCACATATTCCCCTGCCAGCCAGAACAATTCACAAATGCTGTTTTCCTCATTCTAAGTATGACACATAACCCCCTTACTTTATTTCATTCTCCTCACTCTGTAGACAAAACTAAAAGGAAGCCATAACAGAGGCTTCTCAGTTTCCTGATGCTGCAAGCATGAGCGTGGTTTAAAACTGCCACACTCACTGACAGCATCATGAACTGCTCACTCTGTCCTAAAAGATGAACAGCAGGGTGGGTCATTTACCACCTTTTCTCTTTGTTTATGTAGTATTATTGCTTACTTTCTTAATTCTGTTTTTTGTTCTCTGTGTTTCCCCACATTCAAGAAATGGAATGTTTAACATGGAATGTTTACCATGGATTAAAGGGATTCAAAATTCTGCTCAGTTCTACTAGCAGAATGTTCCTCTACTAACATACTGTACACACACAACAAAGGCCTGTTTTAGAGCCAGAGACTCAATTTTCTACCTGTCAGGGCAAGCAGAAGAGATTTCCCTGATGAGCAGGTAAAGATAGAAGGGGGATTTTTCACTGTTAGCAAAGAAACAGTTGTAATGAAAACTATAAATAATACTTAATATTTCTAATTTGTTTATGTGTGTAAGGAGAGTGTGATGATCTGGTAAACAACATTTAATTAATTTGTTTTATTTTATATTTAAGGTAGTTTTATTTTTAGGGCCCAGAAGAAGGTTTCTAAAGTGTAAAGGTAACAGCCATATTTGTGGTGAAAGATCAGTTCTGGTTGTAGGGAGATTGATGGAAGACACTTCTGGTTGTAGGAGGACTGATTTGCTCATTGTGTGATGTGGTTTAGGATCAGGATGATGGTGTGTATATAGAGATTTAATGTACGGCCAGCGGATCTCTCTTGGCCAATGAGATTTCTAGATTTTTTTCTTGCCATTTTATAACAGGAAAATTTAATATGGGGTATAGAGAAAATTCAAGATATTGCAGACGTGTGCACTTAAGTGGATTATGCACTTATCTGATATGCACTTAAGTGGGGCTGCACTGTAGTTCCAGCACAACCCTAATCCTTGCCACTTTCCAACTTCTCCCCCCCCCAGGCTACTGAAAACCAGATATATGTGGTACAACCTGTGGTACAACCTGCAACAGAACTAAATCAACCCAGAGAACATAACCACATACAAATAAATGTTACCTCTTTAGACAGTTAGGCAATCAGGGAAATAACAGTGGACCAGTGTGATGAAAGCCAGCAGGTTCACCATGCATCTAAACTGACTTCTCTAGAAGATAATTCCATGGGTGGGGTGCCATCAAGGACTATGGGTCCAAAGGCAAGCTTTCCTAACCAGCAAGAGGATCCTCTGGCAAACTCACAAGATGGAATAGGAACACCAATGGAAGGACAAAGAGATCAAAATGTAATGCCACCTCTAGATGGAATGAAGGTGGTCACTAGATCAGTCATGGCAAGTACATTAAAGAAAGAAACACATTTAAACACATAGTAAAATAAATATCAGTAAATGCTACATATGCAACATCAGAAGTCTCAACAATAAAAGGGAGAAATCTGAAGCAATACTTAGTACAGAGGATAACATAGATGTAGCTTACTAGATGTGGCATTTATAATTGAAACATGGTGGTCAGTTGAAGATACCTAGGGAAAGGAGCTAAGAGGATATTAACTATTTAGAATGGACAAAGAGGAAAAAAAGGTTGGGGGTATTGCAATTGATATCTCTGACAAAATACCTGTCACAAACATCTCAGAGAAAATTAGAAGGGGCATAGCATCACAGAAACAATATGTCTGAAGCTAATCAATAATTCTACCAAGATATAAAATCATAGGCTTATGTTATTAGCCCCCAAATGTGAATAATCACATTCATGAAGCCATTAACCAAAAACTAGAGCAGGCCTGTGATCTCAGGGATGTAATATATTTAGGTGACCTAAACTATGGGGACATTTGTTGGGAAAGAAAAAGTGCAACTCACCATCATAACAAAGAGTTTATCAGGGTAACCAATCAGCTTAACTTATCACAACATATACAATTTTGAGTTTATAATCAACCAGCTTAACTCATCACAACATATAAAATTCCCTACTAGAGGACAGAATATATTAGACATAGTATTAAGCACTGATGACATCAATATTACAAACTGTTCTGCAGGAATGCCCCTAGAAGCAAGTGACCATAATAGTATCACTTTCTGCATCAGTGACTCATATTCTAGAATAAGAGGCTGTAGGGAGATTTATTTATATCAGACTGCTAACACTGAGGCAATCCCTAAAGACCTAAATGACATTAATTGGGGAAATTGTATTGAAAAGTAAATCAGCTGAGGAAATATGGTCTATAATTAAAAAAAAAATCTTATCTATATGTAACACACATATTAAATAATAAAAAAAAAATACAACAAAAATTTACTAAGTGTACCTCAAACACAAAACTGAAGAAACTTGGAATAATTACAAAACTATATTAAAACAATACAAAAATAAAATCAAGAAATAAAATTGTAATTTCAAATTCAAAATGGCAACTAACTCAAAACATAACATGAAAGTATTCTATAATTATATTAACTCCTTTAAGAGCTACTGACGCCTCAAAGAAAACTTTAAAAAATAAAATAATTAGGTACAATTCTGCTTGCATTCCATGTATATTTAATATATTTCTCCTCCCCATTATTTATTATCGAGGAAAATTTGCATGAATACATTACTTTTAGCCCTTAGAGTTCCTTTAGAGTTCATCTGCCTCTATCGCTTACACCTCACTGCATGTCATAATCCTCTGTTGTGACATCACAATCTGTTGCCATGGGAGTAACTGTGATGTCACAAACAGTGCATCATGACCTCAAGTAGGAAGAAGGCAACAGGAACAGATGAACTCTTCAGGAGCAAAGAACTTGTTTTCATGCAAATGACCTCAATAATAAATAATGGGGAGGAGAGATACACAGAACTAATGTGAAATATAAGCTTAACTGTCTCTAATTATTATGTTTGGTAAAACTTCTCCTGAAGGTGTCAGATGCTCTTTAAAAATCTCTGGCACCAAACTGGGCTCAATTATGGAAAATAATACAACAAAAGAGGATCCAAATGATATAGTGGATGTTTTCAATTAGTATTTCTGTTCTGTTTTCTCAAAACCTGCTTCATACAATGGAAATTTCTCATAGGATTCATGTCACCAGAGATATCTGAGAAAGTTTTAATTAATAAGGTCCACAATCTGAAAAATCACAGTTCTGCTGGATTGGACAACATTTTGGCAAAGATACAAAAAATATTTTCATCCATTGTCACAAGACCACTCAAATATCTTTTTTTGGGATCCATTACAAATGGCAAGGTCCCAATGGACTGGCAGACTGCTACTATGGAACCCATTTATAAAAAGGGAAATAAAAATGAATGATTAACTATTGGCCAATAAGTCTAACATCAGTGCCTAGCAAGCTGCTGGAATCTACAGGTATTATTAAAGAAAATATAATAAACAAATGACAGCAATACTCAAGTTGATATGGAACAACATGGCTTCACCACTGGGAGATCTTGTATTACCAACTTGCTTTGCTTTTATGAAAAAAAAAAATCCTTGTATTTACTTGGATTTTGCCAAGGCTTTTGACAGTTATTCAGACACACTCTAGCCAGAGTCGATATGGTTGTGGGGAGCGTGAAGAAGTTTCAAGTAATGAGCTCCATGAGCGCCGCTGAATGACATCCTGCATACACCATGGAAGGAAACCTCCAGCATTGACAAATGCTTATTTTTTTATTATCTTTGCATGGCTTCCAGCAGTCTAATTGAGATGAAGACATGGGGCCCAATTCCAGGAGGGGATATGCTGGCATAATGCGAGATACACCGAACCCCATGGCATATCTCGCTATTTACGCCAGGTGATATGCCAGCCCCTATTCCAAGTTGCAAGATGCACCATGGTGGCTGCGGGCTATGACATTCATGGGTTATGCCACCCACTATTCAGCAGCCCACAACACTTGATGCATGTGTGGGTTACAACAGCAACATAGCCCAATTCTAGGAGGGCGGCTGTCATAACCCACAGTTGCAATTTCAAGTCACACAGTGGTGTACCGGAACTACGACAGCTTGGAGCTGTCCTAAGTGTCATCCGATGGCTGGCACCATTGGATGCCACCATACAGCACTGCAGCAATGGTGCCATGATGTGCTGCTATCCCCCTCAAGCACACCCCTGCCCCAACCCCCTGATCATCTTGGAGCCTCAGGGGTCCATTTCTGGTGCATCCCCAGATGCCTGTGCCATGTGTGCTGCTCCCCCATGCCCTCTGGTGTGTGCCAAGGTGATCCAGGGCTGGGGGGGCTTCAGGGGGTCACCTGCCACCTGCCATGAGTTGCAACATGTGGCTGTGAAATGCCATGCATATGGCGGTAGCCCACGCATGGTGTATCCCACATGTCACAAGTACCAGGACCCTGCCACTCTTGGAATGCAGCGTAGGGTCCCTGGCTTAATGGTGAATGGCGTACCTCACAACTGCATGCAAGTTACGCCATTCATCTTAGAATTGGCCCCTAATCTCTGATTGTACACTCTAGTCATTAAACATTTTAGTATAATTCATCTTGCTGTGTGCTGTATATTAGAATGTAATCCAGTCTACCCATTGCTGACCAGGGAAATTCTAAGTTGGAAGAGCATCTCTGACAGATAGCAATGCTTTCAGACAGGGGTGCCAGAAGATTGAAATAGATGGGGGTGCTGAAAATTGGAAGGGCATTTGTTAGGGTATAAAGAGCATTTTTTACAAACCATTTTTTGATACACACCATAATACAACAGTATAAAATACTGTCAACCACAGAGATTATGTTTTGCCAGAGGCAGCCATTCTAATATTTCGAACCATTAATGGCAAATACTGTATAGTTATAAAATCTGCTTTTAAGTATGTGAGATAGTTAGAAATATACTGATTATGAAAGCAATGCATCTTTTGCTAAAAAATAAAACTGATGTTGATTAACACATACTGCTGCTTTAAGTGAACAAACTCCTAACATAATTTCATGGAAAAAAATATGCAGAAATGAGAAGTACCAGATTTTAAAAGTGTGAAATTATTACCATTCATGTGTGATTCAGACTTTATAACATAAGAAGCATTATTCCACTGAAAACAGGGTGGTGCATCTCAACTGGGCAATCTATTTGTCTGTCTGTACACACACACCCACAGACACATACACACACACAGACACGTGTTTAGTAAATATGAGCTATGCTTTGAACTTTTTACTCTGAGGTGTGAAATGGTCATGGTGCCCCTAGTCCAGTAACACATAACAACTTAGTGAAAATTAATACAGTAGGCTATCTTAAATCTTACCAGCAATCGCACAACATGACATTGCTGGAGGGGCATGTTTACATCATTGCATTACTTTTGTTATAACAAATGTGACTTCTTTTAGATTTAGACAGAAAGACTGTATTTTTCTTACTAGGAGGCAGTATAGCATAGTAATTAAGAGCACTGATCTACAAAGCTAGAAACCTGGGTTTGAATCCCATCAGCTCCCACTTGCATACTGTGTGACCGTGAGCAAGTCATGTAACTTCCTTGTGCTCCCAGGTCACATCTGCAAACAAGATCTGGATTAGTGCACCTTTCCTGGTTAAACAAGTTCCACCCCCCCTTTACTGTACACTGGCTTGCTAAATGAAGTTTGGCTATAAATAAGAACTCTTGCTTGTACATTCAGGACTTAATGCAGTGTAATAGTGTAATGAAGAAAAAAAATGTTTTGCAAGAGAAATGCTGCATGTAGTAGATACATGTCTGAACCAAAACAGAAAATGTATATTGTCTATTCAAGTAGGCAGTACAGTGGTTAAGAGCACCGAGCTGCAAGTGTGACCCTGAGAAAGTCACTTAACTTTCCTGTGCTCTCAGGTCACAACTGGTGATGATTTGCTTGTTTCACAAAGGCATTTTTTACATCTATATCAAAATTAAACCATCACTGGATCTCATTTTCAGTACCAATCATATGGCTTTTTAATACAGCAGACATCATGGTGCTGCTTTAAGTGAACAAACCCCTAACATAATTTCACGGAAAAAAATATGCAGAAATGGGAAGTACCAGATTTTAAAAGTGTGAAATTATTACCATTCATGTGTGATTCAGACTCTATAACATAAGAAGCATTACTCCACTGAAAACAGGGCAGTGCATCTCAACTGGACAGTCTAGCTGTCTGTCTACACACACACACACACACACACACACACAGGTTTAGCAAATATGAACTATGCTTTGAACTTTTACTGTGAGGTGTGAAATGGTTATGGTGTCCCTAGTCCAGTAACTCATGAAGAAAATTAATACAGTAGGCTATCCTAAATCTTACCAACAATCGCACAACATGACATTGCTGGAGGGGCATGTTTACATCAATTGTGCTACTTTAGTTATAACAAATGTGACTTCTTTTAGATTTAGACAGAAAGACTGTATTTTTCTTACTAGGAGGCAATAAAGTGTAGTGGTTAAGAGCACTGATCTACAAAGCTAGAGACCTGGGTTTGAATCCCATCAGCTTCCACTTGCATACTGTGTGACCCTGAGCAAGTCATGTAACTTCCTTGTGCTCATAGGTCATACCTGGAAACATGCTGTGGATTAATGTGCCTTTCCAGTTTAAACAAGTTGCACCCCCCCCTTACTATACATTGGCTTGCTAAATAAAGTTTGGCTATAAATAAGAGCTCTTGCTTGGACATTTAGGACTTAATGTAGTGCAATGAAGAAAAAAAAACACTTTTTGAAAGAGAAATGCTGCATGTGGTGGATGCATGTCTGAACCAAAACAGAAAATGTATATTGTCTATTCAAGTAGGCAGTATAGTGTTGTGGTTAAGAGCACTGAGCTGCAAACCTGGAGAGTTGGGTTTGAATCCCATCAGCCTCCACTTGCATACTGTGTGACCCTAAGCAAGTCACTTAACTTCCCTGTACTCTCAGGTCACACCTGGAAACAAGCTCTGGCTTAGTGTGCTTTTCCTGGTTAAACAATTTCCCCTTTTCCTTTCCATATATCTGCCGGGCTTATATCAGGAAGTTGATATGCATAAAAAAGATGGCAAATAAAGTGATATTGAAGGCAGCCATATTTGAATGAAAATAAGTGCATCGGATTGTGTATAACATTAAATGTTGCAAATACAGTTTTGTTTGTCATTCATGCTAACAAAAGATTAAAGTGATTGCAAGGTCTTATAAAGGTGATGATTTCCCTGTTTCACAAAGACATTTGTTTACATCTATATCAAAATTAAACCATCACTGGATCTCATTTTCAGTACCAACCATATGGCTTTTTAGTACAACAAAAATCATGGTGTAGGTGTCAGAAAAATACCCTTTCAGTAAGTGTATTTATTTAATAATGCACCATTCATGGTTGCATTTGTTGGGTTTTGATTCATTCAACTTTAGAAAAACATATTGCTTCAGGAGAAATCTTTATTTAAAAAGAAACACGGGTTAACAGTTGAGAAAGCAAATGAAAGTCACCTGTTAATGTGCTGGACTGCTTTTAAGGCTATTAAGAAGAACTAGCAACTGACTGATTAATTACAGTCATAAAACTCTCAGTCAGCCAACTTCAAAGGTATAACTCAGGATCTGCTGTTAAATGAGGCACGACAAGATATAAACCATATGTTGGTCTCAACGTAGTAATTTTTTCACAAAGCAGGCTGTTTGAAATGCAATATAAGTTAAGCAGAAAGAAGGGAGTATTTCTTTAACTGCCTTAGAGATCTGCAGAATGGAAGGTTACACTGAAAACTCCTAAAAGATGTGTTCCACGGAAACACCTTTTTCAAGGGAAAGCAGGATGTCTGTATGCTCTGCCCGCAGCCATAAAACTGGCTAAACTGAACATAAAGAGCTACATCATAAAACAGATAAGCAATGGCTCAGTAATAGAAGCCAAACAGCCTGCAACAATGGCTACTACTCTACTGTTGGTAGCATCACAAGTGGAGCACCCCAGAGCTCAGTATTGGAGCCAGTACTGCTCCAAATCTTTATTTCTGACATGTGTCAACATATAGTAAATGGGACTAGTAAATATGCTGATGATTCCAAATTAGCTGGCTCAGTATGTTCAATAAAAGATGTAGAGTCCATCCAAGTTGACCAAGATACCATTCAGAAATGGGTAGACACATGAGGAATGAAATTCAGTATTGATAAATGCAGTGTTTTACACTTAGGTAACCAAACCATCAAATACACTTATAAACTTGGGAGTACAATATTAAAGAGGTTGTAAACAAACAGGACCTGGCTGTTATAAATAATAAAGTGAACACATTCGACCAGTGTACTATACCAATTGCAAAAGCTAATAGATGTCTATGGACAATTAAACAACATTTTACTAGCAGAGGGGCTAAGGTCATTATTCCCTTTTATAGGGCATACATCAGGCCTATTTTATATTATGGCAGCCAAGTATGGTGCCCAATCAACAAGGGAAGGTTGAGTGAGTGAACAGAATACAACACTGTTGTAAGGAAGGTTTGTCTTGTGTGTGTCTGCAGTGCACCATTCACAAATAACTACACATGACACAAGTAATTGGGATAATACTTCCTTATTTGCAGTTTGCACACAACTAGCACTACAAAGTATGGTACAATATCTCATGCAGACATTGTGTAGCAGTTAGCACACAGAGGAAACTAAAACAGGCCAAAAATTACCCTCTCTGGTTGATGAGGCACAAGTGGAGTTCTTCTTCAAGATGGATTCCTCACAACAATCTACGCTAGCCTCTCAGACACATACTTATACAGGAACTTAAATAGCGGTGCATGATTAATTACATATCCTCCAGAGAAACCTGTCTACAATACATCATAGATTCCTGTCTTACATCAGATATTCTTTGGCTATCTGTATCCCCTTACACAAGATCTCTTCCCTCCTAGTAGATGCATGATCTCATGTTGCGACCCTGGGGTCACAAAGCTAACATTATTCTTATTAGGAATGCACAGACTTTCTGGCTTTCCCTTATTAGGAGAAGCAGAGAAAACAATTTGGAATTGGCCTCATGGTACAGCCTGTTACCGTTATCAGTGCAGCTGGTAACTTAGACTCTCAAAATATATATGTGTGTGTGTGTGTGTGTGTTTGTATGTAAGCTGGACTAATGAAGAACACACTGTTTTGTGAGCTTAGCAGGCTGCTACATCCACTGATTCCTGTACAACAAAAGGGGCCCTTGGCTTATAGATAGTACAATTACTAATAACACAGTACACACTTCTTATGCTGAGTGGCAATGCTTAACTAGTAACAATATTGCAGTATTCTACAAATAATATGCTCACGGTTGTAAAAAGATAATAACTACATAAGCATGTATAAGCAGTAATGACAATAACAAACATTTGTCTACAATTCTCCCTTTGAGGCTATGTAGCAGAATGCAAAATAGCCTCCCACAGAAAGGAAAAGGTTTGTCACTTTAAGTGGAAAACATTGGCATATTTCAGCATACTAATTTCTTTATAATGTTTGCATAATAAGCAGCAAAGGTAACAGAGCATAGTAAATACAATGAGTAGTAAAACAACTTGAAGCATAATTATCAGTTTAAAAGTGATCTCTATCCATGTGTTTGAGATTAAAAGATCAATATCATCACCATGTAATAAGGAATCTAAAGCTTGCTGAACAAGTTGTATATCATTGCCTGTTCTAATTTACCATTCGTCTTTGTAGTTTAGCAAAAGTTTTAAGTCTAGGGAAAGTGGTGAAATATGCACAGTAAAGTTTGGGATGTAACTGATGATGTCATTTTGACAGCCCGATTCAGTGAAGATATATTCCTTCAGCTGAACTGGAACTGGTAAGGTAACTGTTTGCCCAATGACAGTGTGTGCAGCTGGTGTAAAACAGAAGTTGGGATTAGTTACTGAACAGGTGAGTGTCCCATATGTAAAGGATAGGTGATTAGTAATGACTCAGTACTGACCAGCCATATTGTAGGAAGCTTTGACCATAGGAAGGTACCATTTTGTGAGCTTAACAAGGTAAGAGGCAGTCGTGTTGATTTTCATTTGGCTGGATAGCTCAGTGTGTGTGTTTGGCACCTGTGAGGGGTACTCTTCTGTGGTATAGCCACACACAAGGGTGGTCAAACCAAACATATCACATCTGCAGAGATATCTATATCCTTTTACAGAGCAGCAGACAGTATGTGGCACCTGCCACATGGCTGTGATGGGGTTGTACACTATCAAGGAAGGGGTGTCTATCCTTTCCTTATAAATGTCACCTTCCAAGTAACCCACAGAATGGACTGTAGCCAATTTGTCAAAAAGTGCCTCAGCAGGGTCAAGATTGGCAATGACACTGTAAAGGAAATGTACAAGGTGTCCTGCCTAGAACAGGACCTACTGGTGTAGCACTTGCCCTGATTGAGATGCAGGGTCACATATCCTAAGTTTCTGGCTGTCATGAAGGAAAACTGCTGACAGGCCTGAAGACATCCTGTATGCACCTCCTTGGCCTGGTTACACAGGCTGGGCAATACCACTTGGCCAAATAGTTATCAGAGATGAGATCTGGGAAGCACTCTGATGCCACATTTCTGAGCAAATGCAAGATATTTGTCAAAACATAATTACTATAAGTTGTGCATATTGTTTCATTTCCCATAAACCTATATTGAGCTTCTCTATTAGTAAGCAATAAGACATGACAGGGTGTACATGTAACATATTTTACCACATGGCCAGGTGCGTAATAAGGCACGAGGCCTTGGCCGAGTGCCTTAAGCCTCTGGCGTATGGTAAAACATGTTCCATGCACAACCAGGAGTATCTTATTGTGTTTATAAAATGGTCAACTATTTTTATTTTACTTTTTACAGTTAGAAAATAATGATTATATGGAGAAATAACATTTTGTTCTGCAAATCTATGATAAAATAGTCCTTCCGCCTAGATTTTGGGTTAATATTCAGTAGCTGATTTGCATGGGGGAGGGGTACACTAGTGGACAGAGAAAAGCTGGAGAGAGAAGGTGATGGACAAGTACTTAACTGTGACAGAGACACAAATGGGTTGCTGAAACAAGAGCCACACATGGGAACGCTGGGACCAAATGCTGTGCAACGGGGATCCTACACGGCAAATAAGTGACAGAGCAGGCAAGCAAGGCAACATGGATCACATCACCCCCCTCCCCCTGCACGTAAATCACAAACTCCATTTCCCTGGTGCTTATACAGCAGATAAGTGACAGCACAGGCAAGCAATGTAGCATGGATCACATCAACATCAATAAATCATGGGAGGATGGTGTGGTACCCGAGGACTGGAGGAAGGCGGATGTGATTCCCCTTCACAAAAGTGGGACCAAGACAGAGGCAGGAAACTACAGACCTGTCAGTCTGACCTCTGTGGTAGGGAAAGTGATGGAGTCACTTCTGAAGGAAAGAATAGTTGAGTACCTAGAGGTCAGTGGAGCACAGGATCCAAGGCAGCATGGGTTCACAGCGGGAAGGTCATGTCAGACGAATCTAATAGATTTCTTTGACTGGGTGACCAAAGTAGTAGACCAGGGAGGGGCTGTGGACATGGCCTACCTAGACTTTAGCAAGGCATTTGACACAGTCCCACACAAAAGATTATTAGTCAAATTAACCAGCCTGGGAGTGGGTCCCAGGGTGGTAGCCTGGGTAAAACATTGGCTGGACAACAGGACACAGAAGGTAATTGTAAATGGAGTCCACTCTGAAGAAAGGGCGGTTACTAGTGGGGTACCACAGGGTTCAGTATTGGGTCCAGTCCTTTTTAATGTCTTCATCAGTGGCATTGCAGAGGGACTGGAAGGAAAAGTATGCCTTTTTGCAGATGACACAAAGATCTGCAACAGGGTTGATACACAAGGAGGCGTGGAAAGGATGAAAAGGGACTTGGCAAGGTTGGAGGAATGGTCTGACGTATGGCAGCTAGGATTCAATGCAAAAAAGTGCAAAATAATGCACCTGGGAAACAAGAACCCAGGGGAAGAATACACAATGGGTGGGGAGGTAGTAACAACAACAAAACAGGAAAGGGACCTGGGGGTAATCATATCAGATGACCTTAAGGTTAGCAAGCAATGTGAGAAGGCAGTAGGGAGGGCCGGGGTATACTGGGATGTATAGGAGAGGCATCAGCAGCAGAAACAGGAAGTTGTTATCCCTCTGTACAGACAGTTGGTGAGACCCCATCTGGAATACTGTGTCCAGTTCTGGAGACCCCATCTCCGCAAGGACATAGACAGGATAGAGGCAGTCCAGAGGAGGGCAACTAAAATGGTGCAGGGTCTGCAAGAGAAGCCGTATGAGGAGAGACTAAAGGAGCTTAATATGTATACCTTTGAGGAAAGAAGGGAGAGGGGGGACATGATAGAAACTTTCAAGTACCTCAAGGGAATCAACAAAGTCCAAGAGGGTAGCATCTTTCAGAAAAAGAGACTTGCAAGAACAAGGGGACACAATTTAAAGATAGAAGGCGGGCGGTTTAGGGGCAATGTGAGGAAGTATTATTTCACAGAGAGGGTAGTGGATGCATGGAGCAGCCTTCCTGAGGAAGTCGTGGAGTCTAAAACTGTGGGAGAATTCAAGAATGCATGGGACAGACATAAGGCAATTCTTGTGGGGGGCAGGAAGATATAGGCTGTTGGTTAAATAGGATCTGCAGCCTATCCTGTAGGTAGGGAAATGGGCAGACTAGATGGGCCTAGCGGTCCTTATCTGCCGTCAAAGTCTATGTTTCTATGTTTCTATGTTTCAACCCCCCCCCCCTGCAAATCACAAACTAATTTCCTTGGCACTGTTCACCCGGTACAAATGCAGAGCGAGACAGAAAGAAACAGAGGCAAGATTTTTTAGTTCCATTTTACGGGCATGTGAAATAAACATTGTGAGTGATTAGCTGAGTCCCCAGGCAGCAGAAAGTGATGCAACTGATGAACCTGTACATAGCAGGAAGCACATATAGTTCTGTGGCAGGAAGTAATATTTGTAGTGGGTTCCATCTTTTTATTAATGGTTGTGTGTAGTAGGGTCCAAGAAGTGCTCCTGATTCAGTGACAGCCATCCCTACAGAGGACAAGAAAGATGCTTTGCTTGCATTGTACTCAAGAGAAGATCTGCTCCAATCTAAGGTAACCTAAGCGGATATATTTCTAAAGCCATGCCACTGTATCTAGGAATGGTTTCACACCAGAATGGCTGTATCTGCAGATCGTGTTGGTCTGTTCCACTGATAGTTTCACAGTTCTGTTGCCACAAAATCAAAACTGAACTTAAAGTAACTACAGTATTTTTGTTTCTAGGCGTTGTTGTCAGCTACATACTGTCCCGAACTCTTAGAGAGGAAAAAAACATTGGTGGCGTTTTTAAATGCGAACATTCTAACGCTTCTTGATATTTGCCTTTTCTACTGCCATCCTTTTTTTTTAGCCACACATGGAACATATTTCATGCATGATGAACTAGGTCACTGATTGGCTGGTTTAGCCTACCCATTTTATAATTTGCATTAATCAAGTCATTAATCTTTGACTGTGTTTCAGAAAACAAACGTATGATTTCATGCATATCATAAACCATGTAATGTTCCTCTGTAGTGAGACCTTCAATGCCCTGCAAAGCAGCAGGGTGCAAAACAGCTTCACCAGCCTGATACTCAAAGTAACTAATGTGTCTTTTAATAGTTTCAAGGTCTGCCCTATTCCAGACTGACATCCCTGAACCAAATAAACCTGAAACTGTTCCCCACCAAATCATCTAAGCTGTGACACCATCTGGAGTGGTGTGTCTCATTCCCCATAGAAAATGACTGATACGTAACTGGATCTTGAGCATTAGCCTGATGAGTGGCAATAATATCTAACAAAAAAAAAAGCATTTGTCAATGCCGAATGTTTGCTTGCTGGTATTGGCATTGGTACTGCATGCATTAGAGAGATGCTTAATAGGAATGGCAGTGAAGTATTGAACTAGCACCAACCCCCGCCCCATCCTGCAGAGACTAACAGGTGTTGGGATGTTCTTTTGGGTTATCAGCCATAACGTTCATGCCATTCCACCTCACCCCACCCTGCAGACACTGACAGGTGTCACGGTGTGCCTTTGGGTCTTCGGCCCTTACGTTCACCCCTTTCCATAAGGAAATAAGCCAAGATGGGTGCAGTATAGGAGAATGGGGTGAACGTTAGGGCCGAAGACCCCAAGGCACACCTCGATGCCTGTCAGTGGCTGCAGAGTGGGGATGGGGATGGAATGACATGAGTATTATAGCTGATGACCCCAAGCCATACCCCGATGCCTGTCAGTCTATACAGGGTGGAGCGTTACGGTTGGAAACCTTAATGCCTCAGGTGTTTGTTGGTATTTTCACTCCAAAGTTTCAACATGGACTTTTTGGGATGCCACCTCATGAACAGTGGCACTATCATTTGTTACTCAATCCTGAAAGGTGATTTTGCACAGCAGATGCACCATTCATTGCAATAGCTGTGAAAAGACATTTTGGGCAGAAAGTGAAAAATGACATCTGTACTGTTCATGAGGAGGTGTGAAAAAATGGTAATGCTGAAAATCTGGAGTGAAAATATGAAAAAGTGGCAGTTATGAGCATGCATAGAAATTGCGTAATGCATGCATGTAATGCAGTCATTTTTTTTAATTTGTTCACCAAATTTTCAACATGACTTTTTTGGGACCTCCTCTCATGAATAGTGGCACTGTGATTTCATTAATCTGTCCAAAAAGTTGATTTCAAACAGCGACTGCACCATTCTGCACCACAAGTGCAAAAACATGTTTCAGGCAGGTTGCAAAAAATTACAGCTGTACTATTCATAAGGAGGTGGGAAAAAATGGCAATGTTGGAAATTTGGGTGAAAATATTAAAAATTGGTGAATTACAAGTAAGCGCACAAACTGTGCAATGCACGCTTGTAACACAGTCATTTTTGGGATTTTTTTCACCAATCTTGCAACATGGGCTTTTTGGGACCCCACCTCATGAACAGTGGCACTGTCATTTCATTAATCAGTCCTGAAAGGTGATTCTGCACAGTGAGAGCGAAATCACCTTTCGGGACTGAAAAATGAAATGACTGTCAGTGGTCATGAGGTGGGGTCGCAAGAACCCCATGTTGAAAATTTGGGGCCAAAACTCCAAAACATGGCTGAGATATCAACCTAAGTTGAAACCCCTCATTGATTGCTATTATAGGACTTATCGTAATTTTCTTCAGTTTTCGGTCGGCTTTTGAAGAGTGCAGACATGTTCCCGGTCCACAGAAGATCACAGCGCTGGACCTACAGAGGTAAGTATGAGTTAGGGGGGTGTAGGGAGGTGGAGTGCACAGAGGAAGGATGTGGGTTGGTGGAGTGGGCTGGCGAGAACAACGAGGGACTGTTTTCTTTTTTTTCAGGTTTAAAAAACAAAATACATCATGGGACTGTTTTCTTTTTTACAGGTGAAAACAAAATGGATTTTGGCACACTGGTGTGAGCTCCCAGTGTGCCATACTAGTGGGGGAGGGTCAATGCCAACCTGGGGATTGGGCACCCCAAGGTCAGCTGACAAAAAGGTGGTGTGTGTGGGGTGTGTCTGACACCAGGAGTGGGCATCCCAGTGTCAGAAAAACATAAGAGGTACTTTGACACACTGGAGTGGGTTCCCAGTGTGCCATTAATAGTGGGGAGGCATGCTCACACAGAGATTGGGCACTCCATTGTTGGCAAAATATATGTTAGGGCTTGGGGGGGCATGCTGATGTGGGGATTGGGCACCCTGATGTTGGCTTTGGGGACAGTGTGTGGTGGACTGCAGGAGCCGCCAATTGAGCATGGTGGAGCCCATTTATTTCACCAGGAAAGGCACACTGAGTAAACAAGTTGGTCATAAGTCCAGCCTATGTGTATTACTGTGCACTGTAATGTGCATGGCTGGAATTTGCCTGGTTGGGGGGGGAGAGATCTGCCGCTGCAATGAAGAAACTATCCGTGATTGGAGTGGGAGATTTCTTTCAAGTCCAGTGCTCGCTCTGAAACTGCCATCATCGGCAGCTTCCCTGTTGATTGGTAGCAGAGGGATGAGCCCCTGAAAGCATTGGCTGGATTGGCCATACACTGCCACACCTCTGCAATACTCTACTCTCCTCAAAATGTTTCTTGTGTGCTGTGCACACAAGGAAACATAATGAGCATAAAGCATTGAAACGTTATTCCCCACACAGGGGCTATACTCCATCATGCCCCAATGTGACAGGTTAAATACAACAGGTATGTGCATAAATTGAACATTATTAAGTAAAGTCCCTGGAACAGAGGTGGTAGTTAGTCCAGTGCGTGGCCCTGGTGTTAACCGGGGGTACCCCTTGGTCTCTGTGGGTTCTTGTGGCATGGGTGGTGAGGTGTTATTGGAAAGTTCAGGAGTTTGTTGTAAAAATTTTTTTTTGTATTATCTTTTTATCCACTTGCCAACCCAGCTGCACACTCCCTTGAGTGGCCAGCTCACACCCTACCGCACTCCCCATTCTGCCGTACACTGCTCCCTCATCTGCTGTCTGACTGTCCTGACCTATCCCTTCATCGGGGAACCCCCCTCCCCATGGGGACACCAGGAGGGGAGATTGAGGGCTCTGTAGGCTCTTCCTTGCATTTGCATCGGTGGCAAGGGGTGGCTCAGGAGCTTCCCAGCTTCACAGCAGGGGGAGGCAGGGAAGCCATCATCCGGCTGACATGGGGGGCCATTTTCTTGATGTTGCTCTCCCTTCCCCTTTAGGATGCATGCTGCAGTCTCCTGACACATCGCGCATACTGTGTGTGGTCACTCACACTGCAAAGCGAGATGCCAAGCCCAGCCATGAGGAGCTGCCAAAGGGTGCTGCATCCATGATTTACCCCAGGGAGGAGAGTGTCCAGAGGACACTGTGAAGCCCTCCTTGCCAGCCACTGCTCCTGACATCCAGGGCTCGGGCACTAAACCGGGTCACCGGCATGCCAGGCAATCCCCTATCACCTGGCACCATGGGGCCGGCTGTTGTAAAACTTTTAACATTACATTTTTTACCACCTTAATACCAAGCATCTGTTTACCATGTTTGTATAGGTTTTCTATTGGCAGTTTGTAAAAGCCTGTATCTGAGTGTTTCACTGGATCAATTACCAAGGAGGCATTATCTGGGAAAATCTGCACTCTGTCCTTATACAATTGTCCGGTATAATCAGAAACAAATCTGTCCACTCATGTGCCCTGACCAAGTGGGCCAGAGGTGATGCTACATTCCTTGAAAGGGAAGTCTCTATCAAGGCCTTTCAAATCAGTTTTGATAAGTCCAGCACAGAGTTTGAACAACATGATGACATCACGATTATCAGAAAATCTTTGCTATTGTAGTAGCTATGAGGAAAAAGAGGAATTATAGGTGAATGGAACCTTGACTGCCTCTCCTTCTTAAACAGTCACCACATTTTTGAGTGCAGTCACTTGAAGTCCTGTAGCCAGTTGCTACAGGGCAGTTAGGATCAACATAAACAAAAACTTCATAGCTGGAATGTTAAAGACAAAAGAAAACAAAGACGAGAGATTCAACTCCCTCACTAGTTAGTGTATTGGGTTTTACCTTTGTACAGTTTCAACTGGTTGACATGGAATCATTTTTCTCTGTGCTTTTTCTTGCTGCCCCCTGTAATTCTGACTTTGTACACAGTGGGGCTGCACCGATCAATATTAATGTATGGGCCCCCCAAGTCTTGACGAAGGGTCCCTCTTGATCATATAGCCTGATCAATACCATGGGCCAGATTTTCAAACCTTCGGGAATGCCGCAAGCCCCCGGTACACCAAGCACATGATGCACATGGCTTGCAGCATTCCTCTTACAGTGACTGGGAGATTCCAACCCTTGCACTGATCGCCACTCCTTAGATCACAGTTTTGTCATCTAGCATGTGCCACCCCTGGGAGTCTCAGTACCAGTGCTTGCACCAGAACATTGGCACAAGCAGCTGTAAACCATGGAAACTATTGCAACTGTACTTGAGAATGGAATGTTGGCACAGTTGTGGCAAAGGGGGTTGGCACACCATGGAATTCAGAGTCTCATGGTGCAGGGCTGGATGCAAGCCCTGCGCCCCTTTGGAAAATCCTGCCACATGTTTCCTTCCTCTGATTGCATTTCATGGCATTGTTTGTCTGTGTCCATTTTATTTACACATTGAGTGACCCCAATGTTAGTAGCAGCAGACAAAATAAACGTCTTTCAAAGTTTTCAGCAATCTATTTACATAGTTCTCTACACAGGCACCATCCAGTTGTGGTGTAGACAAGCCGTCCATCCACAAATGTTTGGGTAGTTTCATTTCGGTCTGGTCATTACTTCATGAAGAGAGAAACCAGTGCTTTTTGAAGGAGTTGCTCTGATACATATAAGAGGTGACAAAGAATCCCAGTCTTTGCAGCTTTCAAACACAAATTTCTTTAGCATTGTTTTGATGCTTCTGTTAGTTCTTTCCACCTGCCCAGAGGATTGTGGTCTGTGAGCAATGTGGTAGTCATGTTTAACTCCAGGCACCTGCATGACCTGCTGCATCACATTCCCTGTGAACTGTATTCCCCTATCAGATTCTATTGTGACAGGTAATCCCCACCTGGTAAAAACATGTTCCAACAGCATCTTGGCCATGCCCTGGGAGGTGGCATTGCATACTGGGAATGATTCAACTTATTTTGAAAACATGTCATAAATAACCAATACTTACTTGTGCTTCTTTGTTGTAGGTAAGGGTCCTACATAGTCAACCTGGATTGAGGTCCATGAGCCACCCACTGCTCTTGTGTGGCCCAATTTACTTTTAAGATTGGTCTTCTCAGGGTTAACTTAGGCACAAACAATGCAATTGTCATAATACTGAGAAACATCTTTTCCCATATCAGGCTACCAGCCCATAAACTGTACTCTGTTCAGTGTGGCTAGTTTACCAAGGTGTCCTCCCACTACAGTATCATGTGCAGCATACAAAAGATCCCCTCTTAACAGTTGCAGCACCAGCTATACTCTCTCATCTGGTAAACCATGAAAAAGTAAGCTTTCTACCAGTGTGAGTTAATTTTTGCATGAGCGATACACATCTGCCACCATATCTAATATGTTATTCTGAATTGCACAGACAGTTTGTCTGATTTCAGGGTCTTGGTCTTGTGCTGCCTTAACAACCACTGGAATGGTCACAATCATCTTATCTGTTTCTACTTTTGCACCTTTGCTGGTAAATTTCCCCCTGTTTCTAAACCCTTCTTTGCAAACCTTTCTGCTTGTTAGTTACCTGCAGTATGCTCCCTGTTTTTTGTATGAGCCTTAACTTTAACAATAGCCAAGGTTCAGAAGTAGTGAGTTGCAAGATAAGTAACATATCAGAGGAGGGATGCATGAGTGAGAGACTTGCCATCAGCCGAAACAAAGCCCTGTGTTTCCCCAAATGGGTAAAAACTCAGTGGGATTGTTGCAAACCCAAGTGGAGTCTGAGTACATGTTAATGTCATTGTAGTCTTGGAAGAATTCCTACACATAAGCTGTGGCTGAGAGCTCCTCTGCTTCTAAAGAGTGTATGGTGAGTTTGCAGGCTGCTTTAATGTCAAGACCTGGACTAAAAATACCAATCCCAATACACTTCTGGCCATCCTTGTAAAAATATGATCCATAATCAAATCAAATCAAATCAAATCTTTATTTATTCAAGTGAACATCATTGAGCATAGCTCATTTACAAGATGGACCTGATTGGTCATAAACAACAAAATGGTTTAAACTCACAAATATACAAATATAGAATGAGTACAGTAACAAAGACTTTTTAAGAATAA
This sequence comes from Neoceratodus forsteri, assembly GCA_016271365.2. Taxonomy (NCBI): domain Eukaryota; kingdom Metazoa; phylum Chordata; order Ceratodontiformes; family Ceratodontidae; genus Neoceratodus; species Neoceratodus forsteri. The sequence continues at coordinate 1,285,724,779 of CM057453.1, forward strand.
GCAACAAAGAATGAGCAGATGCAATAATATACACATATATACAAGGCAAGTAAACAGTGGTATTGGGCACCAGAGCAAAAATAGAAAAAAAAAGTAATAAGTAGGGGTTTAGGAGGTAGATAATATAGAATGCATGAACAGATAAGGAAGGGGGAATCTAATGGGGGCAGGGGTGAAAAGGGGTCTGAAGAGGCTAGGAATTGTGGAAGCAGTTGCATATCTCTGGGAAAAGATTTAGGTACAGCTTTTTGAAGGAGACTACAGGAATGAAAGTGTTCAGCTTCAGGGTCTTTTGTAGAGAGTTCCAGATGTGTGCTAGAAAGTAGTTTATTGCAGCCCTTCCATGTCGGGTACATGCCTTAGGTAGATTCAGCAAGATGAGGTTATTGCTTAGGCATATGGCCCTTGGAGTAACAAGAGAGAAGCAATCAGAAATGTAGGATGGTAGTTTATTTGTCAGAGCTTTGTATATCCAAAGAGCAGCATTTTTGTTCCTTCTGTGATGTAGGGATGTCCAGCCAACTGCAGCATAGAGAGAACAGTGGTGGGTACTGAAAGGAAGGTCAGTGATGAACCTTAGAGCTCTATGGTACGGGGTATCCAGTTTATTTAGGTAGAACAGGGAGCAGTGGCCATATAGGAAGTCTGCGTAATCAAGGAGGGATATAAATGAAGCCTGGATTAATCTCTGCTTAGATTCTCTGTTTAGAAAATGTTTGATCCTGAAGAATAGGCCAAGCCTTTGCCTTAGTTTTTTCAGGAGCTCTTCAATGTGCTGGGTGAAATCAAGCCTGTTGTCAATCCAGACCCCCAGATATTTGAATTTATCTACATAATCAAGGCTCTCACCAAGGACGGTAGAAAGTTGGGGAAGAATGTTCGGTGAGTAGGTATTGGTGGAGATGAACATAGATTTAGTCTTCTTGGCATTTAATAGAAGCTTCTTTTCAAGTAATTTATGTTGCAGTAAGGAGAAGTCAGCTTGTAGTAGATCATAGGCATTTTTTGGTGATGGATTGCTTACATAAAGGACAGTGTCATCTGCAAAAAGGTGAACATTAGAATTTGTGAGGCCTGAGTCAATGTTATTGATGTAGATGGCAAGAGGATAGGGCCCAAGATGGAGCCTTGAGGAACTCCTCTTAAGAGTGGTTTTGAGGAAGAAAGGTTGCCTTCACTTTTTACCTGCTGCACCCTACCAGAGAGGTAGCATTTGAACCATTTAAGAGAGATAGGGTCTAGGCCTAGGGAGTGCAGTGAGGAGATTAGAAGATCATGATCCACAGTATCGAATGCTTTACTTAAATCCAGAAATACAGCACAGATATTATTTTTTTTATCTAGTTCAGTCTGCCAGTCATTTGTAACTTTTGCTAAGGCAGAAATGGTGCTGTGCATGGCTCTGAACCCAGATTGAGCAGGGTTAAGGAGGTTGTTAGCATTGAGGTAGTCATTTAGTTGGATGCTTACCAGTTTCTCTAACATCTTGGACAGCACTGGAAGGATGGAAATAGGCCTGTAGTTGTTGAGATCCATTGGGTCACCTGCTTTAAGGAGGGGAGGAAATACTTGTGCTGTCTTCCACAAAGAAGGAATAGAGCCAGTAGATAAGGACATGTTGAAGAGGTGAGTTGGGGGGCTGCAATGGCATGCAGTGCAATTTTTAAAAAGAAAGGGTCCAGAGAGTCTGCACCAGCGCTTTTAGTTGTATCCAGGTGGAGCAGTAGGTCTTCTACTTGTTTTAATAAAATTGGCTTGAAAGAAAATGTAGAGGTAGCATTCTGAGCTTCAGTGGGCTGCACCTACAGCACCTCTGTACAACCTCCTGAAAAAGGGGAGTGCCATGACAATGGACCCCCAAACATACAGAGGCAGTTACAAAGCTGTAAGAGGCACTGCAGTAAACCTCTGAGCTCTTGAATCCAGATCCCTCCCTCCCATAAATGTCTGCAGTAACACCCGCAGGAGTAGGATGGCCAAGAAAAGGTCCCTGTGGTGGGCTATAAAGGATCGCAGCATGTTCGTGTGCTGAACCAGAGTACAGTAAATTAACAGCAAGGGTGGAATGCCCCCAATGAGGGGTAACATCAATATCATGATCCTGGAGAAGCAGGGTCCAGTGTGCCAGGCATGTATTGGATACATTTCCATCCTTGAATCTTCTCTGCAACAGCAGAAAGGTCAGTGTGTGTTCTGTGTGCAAGATTAATTTAATTAGCCCTGTAATGTATGAAAAATACTGGACAGCCCAAAAGCTGGCTAACAAATTATGCTCACAGACATTGAAAGTGGCTTCCACAGGAGATAGGACCTTGGAGCCATAGGTCATTGGCCAAAGAACTCCATGCCTTTCCTGTAAGAGTACAGTTGAGAGGGCTTCTGGGGTAGCAGCAACCTCAAGGTGAAATGGGAGGGAGGGATCTGGATTCAAGAGCTCAGAGGTTTACTGCAGTGCCTCTTACAGCTTTGTAACTGCCTCTGTATGTTTGGGGGTCCATTGTCATGGCACTCCCTTTTTCAGGAGGTTGTACAGAGGTGCTATAATCTCTGAAAATCCCTCAACAAAATCCCTAAGGTACCTCGCAAAGCCCAAGAAGGAACAGAGTGCCTGCTCAGATGTGGGGAGTGGTAATAGCCTTATGGTGTCTACTTTGTAGCTGTCTGGGGTTCTACCTTCTTGTCCTACGTGCATGCCTAAGAAATCATCTTCTTGCTGACAAAGTCGTGCTTTTTTCGGATTACCCTGAAGTCCTGCATGCATCAACTAAAGCAATTCTGTAAGCAGTTCCAAATGTTCATCTCTGTCAGCAGTAAACAGTAACAAATCATCCACATACTGAATCAAGCATTCAGGTCTAGAAAAGGCAGCCAGGGCATTTGCCATATGCAAATGAAAAATGCTAGGCAAGTCATGAAAGCCCTGAGGTAGTAACACCCAAGTATATTGCTGTGATACCAACATAAATGCAAATTTGTACTGACAGTCATAAGCAAGTGGAATAGATCAAACCCCACTAGAAATGTCTAGTACTGAGAGCCATTTGGCAGCAGGTGAGAGGCAAGGCATTGTATCCGAGGCAGAAGTCGCCATAGCAGTACATGCTGGCATTGTCTCATTGAGTTTTCTGTAATCAACTGTAAGCCTCCAGGACCCATCTGGCTTCCGGACTGGCCAGATAAGGGGTAGTTATTTCTAGAAGCACATTTTTGAAGTATTCTCTGTGCCAGCAGGGAGTCAGTTGTTTGCTGAATTGGATCTACTTTCTCAGCTGGATATCAGTACTGTTTTTACTCTGGTGGATCTATCCCCAGTATTTTAACACATACATCCATTCGACCACAATCATGCTTACACTTAGCAAATACTGCCACATGGATGTATACAATTTCTGCTACATCTGATGGACTATTTGCAAACAGTTGTGTAAGATTATATGGTCCCTTAATTAATAATTTATTTATTGAATTTTGTTGACCAGATAGGCCCACTGAGAAAAGAAATGCCCTTTTCAGGGGTGACCGGGGGGGGAGGAGTACAGACGATAACCAGCTGAAACTGAACCAGATTAAGCTGTTCTTCTTGCCTTAAGTGCAAAAACATCATGGATATTAGACACAACAGGAACACAGGCAGTTTCAGTATCATCAGTTTTTAGAATGCATTTGTTTATTTATTTATTTTATTTATTTGCTTTTGTTTACTGGGTAAGTCACACTAGACAACCAAGTGCCTATTTTCAGGTGCGACCCGGGAGAGTTACAAACTTGAATATATAGGTACAGTGACAAATCAACTTTTACATACAATCAATAGGTAACCTTGCTGTTTCACATAATCTGATCCTAATATGCAAGTGTTTTCATGTATATCTGCTAGACATGGGCTCCATGTACCCTTGTAATTTACAATAGTAATAGTCAAAGGCACAGATTTATAACTAATAACTGATGACCCTTCAAATGCTGCTAATTCAACAGCCTTGCCTGACTAATGTGATGACTGGGTGGGTCACTTTTCACAGAGGATAATAAGGGATGCACCTGTGTCAATCAAAAATGTACACTGGCAGACTCCGACCAGTGCTTCTACAGTTGAGTGCCCCCAATTATCCAACCGCAGAACAGCAACAAGCTCTACAGAGGACTATAATTACTATGCTTCATCTCCAGAATCCCTGGAGGGATTTTCAGCAGCATATTGTTTCCCCATTTTCAAAATTTCCCTAAATCCTTTTGCCAGTTCTATGAGGGCATCATTGTCCTTTTTGTTTAAATTCTTATTTCCCAGAATTCTTTATTGCCCTCTTTTTCTGCCGGGTCCTCTGTTGGGGCTTCACTCTTTCCTTTGTTTCCAATTAGAATTGTAATTCCTCCCTTGCTTTTGATTTCCCCTGTAATCAGTTGCAACTTCGTTATTCCAGGTTGTTTGCGTGTCATTTTTGTCTTGGATGGCAGCAATCTTAGATTGCTTTTTATCCTCTCCTAGGTTTTTCCAAGTTAACACTGTCTTGTTAAAAACCTGTTCTAGTTTGTGGTCTCCCTGCACCAACCATGCTTTTTTGGGATCTGCTAGCTGTTTTTGACACCCATCTACGAACAGTGTAATGATCAGTATGCCTATCTGATAAGCATCCTGATTTAATTTGCCCTCCACCATGACTTCATTGAAAATAGCCCATTTTGTCTGATGGTAAGCTTGTGGGTGTTCTTGTGGGTTTTGGGTACAGTTAGGTACAGTTAGATAGTCTTGTCAGAGCATTGTCTGACTTACTGTATATCCCATAACTTTGAGAAAATCATCTTTGGATGCCTGACATTCATTTGTACCAATTTTAGTTTTGGGGTCCAGGCCATTATAAGCAAAGGGGTCCAAGGAGGCAAGGAGAAGATTAACCTTTTGCTTGTCATCCAAATTATTAAATTATGCCATCTGTTTTACCAATAAGAGGTGCTGCAGTGGCTCAGTACCGGTTTGGTATTTGATGGATTGTGCAATCTTGTGTATCTCCTGGGGGAGGTATTGACGAGACTGCTCTGATGTCTGCAGAGCTTGATCTCCTTCCCTTTTTAGGGCTACAGTGGGTGGAGCTCTGCAGACCTCTTGCTATGATAAGAAGAACTCCTGCATTCCTTGCAAATGAACAACACATTGGAGTGACAAAAAAAGTCACCTCTGCGTGCAACACTCCGCGCTTGCACAAGTTTTAAATTTTTTTTATTTTTGGCTGTCCGTGGCCATTGAAATACATAACACCCCACCTGATCTTCTCTCTTAGCATCCACCACTCCACCCCCAGAAACATAATAGTGACACTGGGGGGTGCCCAATCCCCCAGTGTCTCGACCATGAAATCCTCCTTCACTACCGTGCATATGCGGTTGCACTTTTTTTGTTTTTGAACATAAATTTTTATAGTGTTCCCCCACTGACTCTCCCTGTCAGCACCTCCCATCAGAAATGTAGCAGTGGCACTGGGGGATTCCCAATCCTTCAGTGCAGGAATCCCCACCCCCTCCAGTACCACGCATGCACGGTTATTTTTTTTCTTTTTTTTTTACTTTCCTCCTCCCACCCGATGCTCCCTCTCAGCACCTACTACCCCCCCATTGAAACATAACAGTGACACTGGGGGTGCCCAATCCCCAAGTGTCATGATTGGCATCTCAGTACAGTTTTCTTTTTTTTGTTTGTTTTAACCTGTAGCAAGAAAACTGTCCATCAATCTCTTTTGCGTTGTTTCAGACACCCCACCTGACCCTCCCATTCAGCACCCACCACCCTACACACACCCCAAGCCCTTATTTACCCATTGGGGGTCCAATGCCGTAATCCTCTCCAGACTACAGATACTTCTTTGCTCTTCAAAGTTGGACCCAAACTGAAGAAACAGGTATGCTGTTTGATGTATTTCAATGGGGTTTTGAACTTAGAGGCATAACTTGGCCATTTGTGCACATTTTTGCAGAACAATTTCAACATGCCTTCTCTGGCACCCCACCTCATGAACAATGTCACTATCATTAGGCAAATCTTTCCTGAAAGGTGATTTTGTGGTCCCTTCACAAAATCACCTTTCACGTAGGAGTTGAAAATTTTCTCTGTACCCTGCTCATTAGGTGGGATCATAAGAAGCCTATGTTCAAAATTGGGTGTAAAAATATTAAAAAACAATACATTGAATTTTGTGAATGCAGCCTCATTACGTTGGTAATTGTCAATGTTTTAATCCCAAATTTACAACATAGCCATATTGTATCTTTACAACACCTCATGAATGTAACAGCAGTCATTTTTCAAATCCTGGCCAAAATGTTGGTTTTTTTTTTCATCCCAAAGGGTTATTTCATGGTCCCTGTGCAAAATCACCTTTAGGGCAGGAGTTAACAATTTTCTCTGCCCTTGTTCATGAAGTGGTGTCATGAGAAGGCTATGTTGAAAATTTGGTGTAAAAATATTAAAAAAAAACAACAGTTATAAACCTATGTTGAATTTTGCAAGTGCAGCCTCACAACTTTGGTAATTTTCAATACTTTTATCCCAAATTTACAACAATAGCCATATCTTTCCAGCACCTCATGAATGTGGCAGCTGTCATTTTTCAAATCCTGCCCCAACTAATTTTTACATACTGAAAGGTGATTTTGTGGTCCCTGTGCAAATTCACCTTTCAGGCAGGAGTTTAAAGTTTTCTCTGCCCTTGCTAATGAGGTGGGATCATGAAAAGGCTATGTTGGAAATTTGGTGTACAAATATTAAACTCAACAATGTTATGAGCCTGCATTAAATTTTGCAAATGTATGCTTGTGTCAATGTTTTAACCCTAAATTTACAACATAGCTATATCTTTACAACACCTCATGAATGTGATAGCTGTTGTTTTTCAAATCCTAGCCAACATGTTTTTTTTTATCCCAAAGGGTGATTTTGTAGTCCCTGTGCAAAATCACCTTTAGGGTTGGAGTTAACAATTTTCTCTGCCCTTGTGCATGAGGTGGTGTCATAAGAAGGCCATGTTGAAAATTTGGTGTACAAATATTAAAAATCAACAAAGTTATAAACCTATGTTGAATTTTGTGAGCACAGCCTCATAACTTTGGTCATCTTCAATATTTTTACCACAAATTTACAGCATAGCCATATCTTTCCGGCACCTCATGAATGTGGCAGCTGTCATTTTTCAAATCCTGGCAAAATGTTTTAGTTTTTTACATCCTGAAATGTGATTTCATTGTCCCTGCACAAAATAACCTTTCAGGCAATAGATGAACATTTTCTCTGCCCTTGTTTATGAGGTTGGGTCCTAATTTGGTGTAAAAATATTAAAACTCTACAACATTATGAGCCTATATTGAATTTTGTGAATGCAGGATTGTACTTCTGGCAATATTCAATATTTTTACCCCACATTTTCAACATAGCCATTTCTTTACAGCACCTCATGAAAGTGACAGCTGTCATTTTTTGGCTCCTGCCCAAATTGTGTTTTAGCATCCCAAAAGTTGTTTTTGCAGCCCCTGCCCAAAATCACCTTTAAGCCAGGAGTTGAACATTTTCTCTGCCTGTCTTCATGAGACAGGGTCATAACAAGACTATGTTGAAATTTGGTGTAAAAATATTAAAAAAACAAATGTACAATATTTTTACCCCAAATTCCTCAGCTGCAGCACTATCAGCTCTGCAAGAGTTTGCTGTCATTATGATCACACCAGGCATCACAGGGTTTGGTATGGCTTGGTTTTCCTCCAGGAGTGCTGGAGATGGTGATGGGACTGCGTTTGTTTGCAAGGATGCCAGGTTGGAGTACAATTGGTTGACCACAGAATCCTGAATTTCATTGTCAAATATACCAAACCCTGAATCCTCAGAATTGTAAGGCTCAGATGCCTGAGAGGTATTTAGCTGAGGGCTGGGATGTCTATGCTTATGATTTTGCTTTTTGGTCCCAGCAGGCTCTTTACATTCCACCAGGTATGGTGGTATTCCTCTATGCTTCCCCCCACACACACACACACACACACACACACACACACACACACACATTGTCTTGGTGTTAACATCTCAGTGTACAGAGTTCACTGCCCTATGCATGTGACACAAGATTTCCTAACCCTCAGGTGAGAGTGTGGAGTATGATCTCTCCCACCCTTTCCCTCTGCTGGGGCCGAGAGGCACTTTCATCCTCCACTGACTTGCTATCACTGTCTTCTTGCTGACATCTAACTGGTATCTCATACTTTCTTTGTTCATTTTTCTTAGCTTCCCATTGTAAAAATCTCCAGTCTACATCATCCTCACTGTCTGATTCTGGGGTGCATGGCCAACAGCAGCAATAGCACCCTTCTGTCTCTCTAAAATGTGTTTACTCTTTCTGTTGCTTCATGGAAGTGGTCATGCTACGCAGGAGTTCCCATCTTAAGCTTTGTCATTTGTTTGCTCTGATGTCTACAGGCTATCTTAATTTCTTCTAGCTGGGTATGTGGATTGTTAGCATATATAGCCAATTCCTTATTTTCTAACTCACTTGGCTTAACAATTCTGCCTGCTGGTCTAATTGTAAACAAAGCATAGCTCTGCTGCTTTTAAAATCATCTGCCAAGTCATCATTTTGCTTTCTGAGAGACTCATTTTCCAGTTCAAGCTTAGTACACATTTCATTAACTGAGTCAAGGTTAGTTTGCAAAGCAGACTTTGTTAAACACAATGGGTGCTATGTATGAACCCAGCGCACTGCATGTAAGCCTGCTCAGCGTGTGATATGACACCTGGCCACACAGGCAGATGCAGTGTGGTATGCATAAAGTGCACACAGAAACATAGAAACATAGACTTTGACAGCAGATAAGGACCACTTGGCCCACCCAGTCTGCCCATTTCCCTACCTACTGGATAAGCTGCAGATTCTAGTTAACCAACAGCCTACTTCCTGGAACCCCCAATATAATTGCCTTATGTCTGTCCCATGCATGTTTGAATTCCTCCACTGTTTTAGACCCAACGATCTCCCCAGGAAGGCAGTTCCATGTATCCACCACTTTCTCCGTGAAAAAAAAATTCCTCACATTACCCCTGAGCCGTCCCCCTCTATCTTTAAATTGTGCCCCCTTGTTCTTACACATCTCTTTTTCTGAAAGATGCTACCCTCCTGGACTTTATTAATTCCCTTGAGGTACATGAAAGTTTCTATCATGTCCCCCGTCCCTCCTTTTATCAAGGGTATACATATTAAGCTCTCTCAGTCTCTCTTCATATGGTTTCTGATGCAGACCCTGCACCATTTTAGTTGCACCATTCTGCTTCCATCCTATCTATGTCCTTGTGTAGATGAGGTCTCCAAAACTGCACACAGTACTCCAGATGGGGTCTCACTAACTGTCTGTATAGAGGGATAACCACTTCCCTTTTTCTACTTGTGATGCCCCTTCCTGTGCATCCCAGTATCCCCCTGGTTCTCCTTACTGACTTCTCATATTGCTTACCCCCCTTTAGGTCATCTGATATGACTACCCCCAGGTCCCTTCCCATTTTTGTTGTTGTTAGTACCTACCCTGCTATTGTGTACTCTTCTTCTGGGTTTTTGTTTCCCAGGTGCATTACTTTGCAATACTTTGCCATGAATCTAAGTTGCCATATGTCTGACCATTCCACCAACCTTGCCAAGTCCCTTCTCATCTTTTCTACCCCCTCTTGTGCATCAACTCTGTTACAGATCTTTGTGTCATCTGCAAAGAGGCATACCTTTCCCTCCTGACCCTCTACAATGTCACCTATAAAGATGTTAAAGAGGACTGGACCCAGTACTGTGCCCTGAGGTACTCCACTAGTAACTCCCCTTTCTTCAGAATGTGTTCCATTATCTATTACCTTCTGTGTCTGTTATGCAGCCAGTTTGCTACCCAGGCTACCACTCTGGGACCCACTCCCAGGCTGGCTAACTTGATTATTAATCTTTTGTGTAGGACTGTGTCATATTCCTTGCTAAAGTCTAGGTAGGCCATATTCACAGCCCCTCCCTGGTCTATTACTTTGGTCACCCAGTCAAAAAAATCAAATAGATTTGTCTGATATGACCTTCTTGCTGTAAATCCATGCTGCTTTGGGTCCTGTGCCCCACTGGCCACTAAGTACTCAACAATTCTTTCTTTCAGAAGTGATTCTGTCATTTTCCCTACCACTGAGGTGAAATTTATGGGCCTGTAGTTTCCTGCTTCTGCCTTGATCCCACTTTTGTGAAGGGGAATCACATCTGCCCTCCTCCCGTCCTCAGGTACCACCCCATCCTGCCATGATTTGTTAAAAAGCATGGTCAGTGGTGTCACTAGGTCCTCCCTTAGTTCTTTTAGGATTCTGGGGTGAATCCCATCAGGCCCCATTGCTTTGTCCACCTTGAGTTTTAGGAGTTATTTTAGGACTCTTTCTTCTGTAAATGGACTGGTGTCAACCCCCTACCCAGAGTGCTTCTATTGTCTGGTTTAGGTAACTCCTTCTCATCTTCTTTTGGGAATACTGAGCAAAAGAATTCATTCAGTATCTCTGCCTTTTCACTGTCTCCCTCTGCCCACCTCCCCTCTCCTTTATTAATCTTCACTATGCCTCCTTTAACCTTTCTATGCTCCCTAATGTACCTATAATAGATTTTATCCCCCTTCTTAACTGAGTTGGCTATTTTTTCCTCGGTTTGGGCCTTTGCTATTCTGACTGCCTTCCCACTTCTTTCTGCTTTAATTGATACAGTTCCCTGTCATGCTCCTTCTGTGATTCCTTATACTTTTTGAATGCAGCCTTTTTCTCCTTAACCTTCCCTGCCACCTCTTTTGAGAACTATAGTGGTTTTTTACTCCACTTTGTTTTCTTTATTTGTTTCACACAAAGGCTTGTTGCCCCTATGATGGCAGTTTTGATTTTTCTCCATTGTTCTTCCACCCCTCCTTTTTGGCCATTTGCTAGTGCATTCTTCAGGTATTCACCCATTTTGCCAAAGTCAGCCCTTCTAAAGTCCAGTATTCTTGTCTTTGTATGGCTTATCTCCATGGTCATGCTCATGGTGAAGCACACTGTGCAGTGGTTGCTTGTTCCCAGATGTCTACTGCCTTCTAAATGTGTGACCCTCTCTCCATTTGAGAGTACCAGGTTTAGCATTGCCCCCTCCTGAGTGGGTTCCAACACTAGCTGTCTAAGGCCTGCCCCTTGCAGGACATCGAGAATGACCCTGCTCTTGTATGTGGCTGCAGTGCATGTCATCCAGTTAACATCTGGCATATTCAGGTCCCCCATCAACAGTATCTCCCCTTTTTCAGCCATTTTGAGAATGTCCTCTATCATTTTCTTGTCCATTTCCTCCCCTTGAGATGGGGGTCCGTATACAATCCCTGTGCAGATTGTGATGCCATTCCCTGTCTCCAAAGTGACCCAGAGTGCCTCTTGTCCTCCCCTTTACTTTTTAGTTCTGTAGCTTTGATCCCTTCCCTTATGTATAGAGCTACTCCACCTCCTCTTTTACCTTCCCTGTCCCTTCTATAGATTGTGTACCCTGGTATGTTGACATCCCAGTCATGGTTCTCCGTGTACCATGTTTCAGTGACTGCTACAATATCCAATTGTTCATCTTCCATCAGGGCTACTAGCTCAGGAAGCTTGTTTCCCAGACTATGGGCATTGGTACTCATTGCCCTCCATTTAATGTTGGCTTTATCCTTTTTTCCCCATTTCTGCTCTTATTGCCCTTGTCTATTTTTCCATTTACCCCATCTTGCCCTGTGTTGAGCTCTGTACCTCAGTGTTTACCTTACTACCTGCCATGTTTTGTGGGGGAGGCTTGAAATTTCCTGTCTCTTATCAGTACCTCCCCCCTTGGCTAGTTTAAAAGCTTGCCAAGGAAGCATTTAAACCTGTCACCTAGGAGCTTGGTTCCCTTCATGGACAGATGCAGACCATCGTGTCAGTATAGATCTTTATCTCTCCAGGTGGACCCCTAATCCCCAATGAAGCCAAAGTCCTGTGCTCTGCACCAGTTTTGCAACCATTCATTAAACTGTGTGGTGTGCAGTACCCTAGCCTCACCCCTGCCAAGGACTGGCAGCACCTCTGAGAAGGTTACCATGCTTGCTACCCATCTGAGGCCCCTCCCCAACTCCACAAATTCATTCTGCACTGCACTGATCCCATGCCTAGCTAGGTCATGTGTCCCTAGGTGGACAATGATATCTAGTTCCCTCTCCAGTGATGCTGCTTCTGCAATTCTGAGGATTCGCTTCCTGTCCCTCCAAGCCATGGCACCAGGCAGGCACCTTACTTACTTCTCCTCTCCCTTCCCCAGTTTTACCTCCCTAACAATTGAGTCCCCTATCAGAAGCTGTTTCCTTCCCCTGTGGTGTCCCTTGCCACCCTTTTGTGGGTCTCCCTTGTGGATGTCCTCAGTATTCTTCTTGGTCTCCACTGAGGGTGCCATCATAGAGGACTCTTGCTCTGCCAGAATGGCATATGATTTGTCTAGAGGTACAACTAGGGGGTTTCGCCTCTGTTCCACCATCCGCACCCTCCCAAAACCCACTGTGGTCCCACTGTTCTTCATACTTGGCAACCTCTGAGGCAGTGGTTGTGGCAGTTGTGCTCTTTGGGTGGGGAGAGGCCTCCTTAGTCCTTGCTACAGCAGAGACATGCACAGTCATGCACAGGGTAACCATGGAGTCATACTGCGGGGGCATGCCTGCAGAAAAGAGTGCACAATGGGACCTGCATGCATGCACTACAAGTACAACATGCATGCATTCAGGTCCAGGGGCACACAAGTATGCGAGGGTAGAGGCTGCCACAAGGACATGTGCACAGGACAGCACAAGCCAGTATGGAACTGCACACCCTCAGGGAGCACCCCACCCAGGCCCTGCCACACCACTGCATGCCTGTATAGGAGGTGGCCAGCACCACTGAGCAGGGCAGGTATGATGGTCCAGCTTCCACTGTAGTGTGGCCCAGCCTGTCAGAGCAACCCCATGGGCATGGCACAGCATGCATATGTGCCATACAGCATGTCCCCATCCACAGGGCACACCGCATGGCATGTTGTCATATACAGGGCATGCTGTAAGGCATATCGCCATACACAGGACATGCCATACGGGCATGGGACAACCACATGGGTGACTGTCACCCATGTGCCCCATGTGTATGCCACACATGGCTGCAGGGCACAGCACATGGTGAACGTGGCACCGAATGGGACAGGCATGGGTATGGTAGCTACCTTATGGTCATTGCACATGTGCACACCACACAGCATGCACATGCACAGACACCCTGCAGCATTGCTCTGGATATGCAGGCCCCCCCAGTGCACCGGCCAATGATGGCAAATGGCAGCACTGCCCTTACTGGCTCACCCCCAGAGTCAGTGATCACACACATGGCATGTTAAATGGTTTATTAACAACACAGCAGTCAACACTACACTGAGTGCATGTCTCCCCCCAAGCAGTTCAGCAAGGACAGCTCACCCCAAGGTCCAACAGCTGATACCCCCAGCCCCATGATAACAGAGGGACCTGGCCACACACCCAACACCCCAGCAACAAGGCTGAACAGCTCCCCACCCCAGACAGTGTCCCCAGTGCACATCGGAGAACACATGGCATCATTGAGAGGACAATTAGACTGCTGAAGATGCACTTTTTGTGCCTCGACCACTCTTAGGGGAACAGTCTTGCTGTCACCTGTTAAGGCGTGCAGGGTGTTTGCTGTCTGCTGCATGTTGCACAACCAGACCAAGCTTGAGGACATGCCACTGCTAATGGTGCCCCCTCTGGACCCCATGAATGGTGATGATGTTGATCATGGCAATGGTGGTGTTGCTGTGTACCCCAGGGAGCATGGCACAGCCAGCGGACATGCTGCATGTCATGCACTCGTGGTGGGGACATTAACACACTGATGGTGCTACATGTCATGTAATGAGCTGCACACACCTTTCAGTCACAGCAGGGGCATAACACAGCCACGGTCTGTGTGTTACATGCAGTGCGTTGGCCGGTAACATTGTTGGGACTGTGTTACGATGATGATGTATATTATGTTGGTGTCCCTTTGGGGGGCTGGGGGTGAGTTGGGGGGTCAGTGCCATGTGTCAGTGTGCAAATGTGTGCTGTGCCATTTCATTCACAGCCCTGTTCCATCAGGTTGAGGCCAAAGCCACGATGATGCCTGTGTGCCCTGGTGCCTGAGTGCTGCAGGTGCATGTGGCCCCCTGTAACCCCTGTGCCCAACATGGCCCTGGGTGTCAGCACTGCACAGTGGTGTAGTGATGTCCGGTGTGTCCTGGCTGTCACCACCCTCCTCATTCGCTCCCTCTGTGCATGTTGGTAGGGCCTGTACAGCAGCGCATGTGCCTGGCAGGGGTGGCATGTCACTGCACATGCCCTGCTCCCATCTGGGGTCTGTGTTTGTGGCTTGGGTGGATACCATACAGGTGTGTGGATGTTGCTCAGGGGTGTTCCTGCAGGGGGTGCTGCAGGCATGGACTGTAGGTGCTTCAGGATCAGCTCCTGTGCCTTGGCAGCTAGTGTGATGCCATCACAGATGGCCCTTGTGACCTTGGACAGGGTGGCAATGGCAGATGTGGTGTTCCATTGTTTGGCAAGATGGTCCCTCTCCTTCTGCTGGAGCACGTGGTACTGTTCCTTCTGGCATGGGTTGTGTCAGGGTTAAGTCCATGTCTGGCTGTGCCTGTGGATTTTCCCTTGTCACCACTGTTGGCAGGGTCCCTGGCTCTGTTGGCACCCATTGGTGCTGTGGGTAGCAAGGTACCAGGAGCTGCACCAGTGCCCCTGCTTGAGGTGGGTGGCAGTGCCTTACAGAGCAGGTGCAGACCACTGGCACAGCCATCTGTGTCCCCCTCATCCTGATGGCTGTCACTCCAGGTGGTGCTGTCCATATCTTCAGTGTGGGTGACGGTCAGCTCAACATTGCTGTCACTGTCCAGATGGGTCTTGGTGTCCATCTCTGTCCCTGTGGAGACAACATCGGAATGCGTGAGTACAACATTCATTCCCACATACCAGATGGAGCCTTGCACACCCGTGGACACTGATACTTACCCAACGGTGCCTCACATTGCAAAGTGCTGCTCAGTGCTGGCTCTGGAATGGTGGCACATGTTGCCAGCATCCTGCTGGTTGCTGTATTCTGTGGTGCACGGCCACATTTGGGGGGGAGAGAGCGACGCTGTAGTGATGGCATTGCATTTCCATGCTGCCCACCACCCTGTCACAACCACATCATCTGCACCTACCTGCCAGTGTGTGTCCACTCCTCTGTCCTCACCATGGACAGCCACCTCTGAGAGGGTCTCAGCCACCAGTCTCTCAATGGGTGCCAGCTGTGTTTTTCCTGTGCCAGAGACCCACCGCCTGTGCCTTGCCACTCCAGTGCACCGGCAGCAAGCTTCTTTTTGACTGTCACATGGAGGTCACACCACTTACATTTAATCACAGTCAGTGTATGTGCCTCTGCACCAGCAGCATTGATGCTGGCCTGAATGTCCAGCCAGATATGGGCCTTCACCTCTGGGGTTGTGGTGAGTGCCAGGGCCCTGTACAGTTGGGTATAGTTGAGCTGGATTTCCATGACCATTCCCACGACTTGCCCACTGCTGACATTTGTGGAGCGTGTCCTTGTTCCACCTCAATGTTGTCTACTTCTCACTCCTCTACCTCTACTGCTACCTTCTCCATCCACCTCTGGAGGCACTTCCACGTCCTCTTGTTGTTCTGCCATGACTCGTCTGCACTGCTGCTGTGCAGCATTCATAGTCATGTTGCTGTGTAGTGCAGTCTGTGCCGCCTTATATGGTGGGGTCAAGGGGCAGTTCCATGTATCTTGGCCACGCCCACTTGCTGTGCATGCATTGCTCCATGTGGTCCTGGCTCATGCCCCCTCTGTTTGCGCACCATGTGTGTGTGGTCGTGTATGCAGCCTGTCTGCCTTGCCCTGCACACTGCATAAGGGCATGCAGGGTTTACTACCACTAGGGATATTTTGCGGGGCCCTTCATGCATATCGCCCAGTGCTTGTACACACATTGCCTTCTGCATTTTCTGATTTGCTTTTTTATCTGTTTTCCAGTGATAAAATTGTTCTTTACAATACTCACAGGGATCTGCTTCCCGTGGCGCATCTTTGCAGAAGCCATCTAACTTATGTTTGGCTAAAAGTTCAGCAATTACAGCCTCAATCTTGCTTTCACTTACTGGGTCCTTGTCGAACCATGAATTAGACACCCTAAATCTTGGGCTATGCCTAACTCTTCCCCTAGCGGCAATTACAAGGTTGCAAACCTTTAAAATGAGTGCCCCCCCTTTGTACAGCTAGTGGCACAACTGCACTAGGATGTGAATTCCCCCTTTTTTGTATTTTCCAGGGAGACCACTGTGGAGTCCCCATTTCATGAGAAAGGTTTGTTTTGTGTGTATCTGTGGTGCACCAATTACAAATAACTACACAGGACACAAGTAATTGGAATAAAACTTCCTTATTTGCCGTTTGCACAAAACTAGCACTACAAAGTATGGTACAATATCTCATGCAGGCACTGCATAGCAGTTAGTACACAGAGAAAGATAAAACAGGCCAAGGATTACCCTCTCTAGTTAACAAGGCACAAGTGGAGGTCTTCTTCAAGATGGATTCCTCACAACAATCTATGCTAACCTCTCAGACACATACTTACACAGGAACACAAATAGTGGTGCATGATTATTACATATCCTCCAGAGAAACCAGTCTACAATACATCATAGATTTCTGTATTACATCAGACATTCTTTGACTATCTGTATCCTCCCTAAACAAGGTCTCTTCCCTCCTAACAGATACATTATCTCATGCTTTTTTTTTCAACTTTCTTTATTCACCTATCTAAATGGGACATCTCTCGGAGATCCATGCTCTGCTCATTGGCTCAACCACCCATCTGAACTGCACTCCCGTCAGTCAGGACCCCAGGCTCTCTGGCCCCATGGAGAAGTCCACAAGTCTCCAAGGGAGAGTTTGAGAGTTGCGGCTGACATTGGGTGTGTGGCCAGGGCAACTGATGGTCCCGTTACCTCACCCGGCGGTAGGGTTTATTTAATTTTTTTCTTCTATTTTTTCCCGTTATTGGCTGGGAAGTGCAATGCACTCCAGTGTGTTGCATGCTCGCTCCTGAACATGCCCACAGGAGTGACACCCAGCCAATCCCCTCTCTTTCTGGCTCACAACTGCTATGGCCCCAGATGCCACCAGAGGCCACTAGACTGTGGGAGCGTATGACCCCCCCCAGGGAGGGTGAGAGGGAGAGCTGTCCTTCGGACACTCAATCCCTACCCTCTCCTGCCAACCCCCAGCATCCTGGGCTCATTCCTGAACCCGAGTCACTGGCACGGTGTCAGGTGTGGCGTCCAGCGCCTCAACCCTCAGTGCCACCGGGCCGCGTCACATTATCTCATGTTGCGACTTTGTGGTCACAGAGCTAACATTATTCTTATCAGGAATGTACAGACTTTCTGGCTTTCCCTTATTAGGAGAAGCTGAGAAAATAATTTAGAATTGGTCTCATGGTACAGCCTGTTACAGTTATCAGTGCAGCTGGTAACTTAGACTCTCAAAATATGTGAGTGTGTGTGTGTGTGTGTGTGTGTGTGTGTTAGGAGGACTAATGTGTGACATCTCTGTTTTGTGATCTGCTACATCCACTGATCCCTGTACAACCAAAGGTGCCCTTGGCTTATAGATAGTACAATTACTAATAACACAGTAAATTCTTCTTATCCTTAGTGGCTATGCCTAACTAATAACAATATTGCAGTATCATACAAATAATATGTTCACAGCATATTAAACTACATTAATTAAAAACTACATAAGCTTGTATAAGCAGTAATAGCAATAATAAACATTTGTCCACACCATGCCACAAAATGATCCTTAGTATTACTAATTGCAATTACACTAGCTGTCTTAGACTCCTTAATTTAATGTCATTAGAAACTAAAAGGAAAAGATGTGACCTGCAGATGTGTAGAGATGTGCAAAATTGGAAAATTTCTTTATGCTAAATATTTTGTGTAATTCAGCCGTTTCACAAAATTTTTCATGGATGTGAAATGAAGAATTTTGCCCACGGATTGAGAAATTTCCCCCACAGAGTGCAAATGTTTGCCCACAAAATGGCAAAATTCATCACTTGCAGCCAAAATTTCACAATTTTTGGGTGAAATTTCCTATTTCGTGGGTGAAATTTCACAGCTTCGCACCCCACAAAATATATTGCATAATGGCTGAATTATGTGAAATATCTTGCACAGCAAAATTGCTGGTTTTGTGGGAATTTCGCCTGTGAAATTTAATTTTGCAACATTTCTACTGTTGTGTTATGATATTATGCAAGATGATTATTTAATTAATGAGATAGGTTTGCATGTAAAAATAATTTAGGTGCCAGGGGTCACCTTCTACAACTGAAACCTCAAAAATTTTGCACAAACAGAGGGAAGTGTTTTTACACACAGCATATAGTAAACACCTGGAACAAACTACCAATCGAGCTAATCATTAGCAAAGATAAAATAGAATTTAAATCAGAATTAGACAGATATATACTTTAAGGACACAACCTACCATACTACAGCTGAATGATGGGAGCTCATATGGGCAAACTGCATTCTATGCTCCTTACCTTTTAGTATGACTTTAGTATGATTAGAAGAAGAGGCTTGTGAGGCAAGCAACCCTGCAGTAAAATGAACAAACACCTGGAGGACACAGTACTTTTGGAGAATAGATTTAATCCTCTGCATGATATGAAAGATTGGGGAGAATCAGATGGTGGCATGGATTCACATGCATCATCCTGAAGTCTTTAAAATCCTCTAAAATATTTTTCTCCTCTGAGACAGAAGACTTGTGTCCTGTAAGAGAGAACAGGAAGAGAAAGACCAGAACAATGGCAAGATGGTAGGGAGGAAAGAAAAGAGGACCATTTTCTAAAGTATCAATGTGTGCCAGGTTCCCACCACTCCTTTGAATATCGCCTCTTTGTCTGTTGTCTAAAGTATCCACAAAGGAGGGAGGTGACACTAACTTTCCTGGAACAGGTTCAATACAGATTATTTTTTTCTGCAACTGACTTGTTTATCATGTACTTTTGAAATATTACAAACACAAAAGCAGGGGTATGGGGTCATCTTATTGGGCATTTGGGAATGACAGAAATGTTGAGTTAGACATTTTGTTTAAATGGTTAAAGTTCTCTTTAGAATGATTGGTAGACATTAGCCAGGATAGAGCCTTGCTCCTAGACAAATTTCTTAATGGGGACAGGTATCAATTAATTAATGTATCCCTCCCAGGTAAAGTCCAGTCAGGTTGGACTCTTTAAAGCATTCAACCTTTTTTGCACACTTCAAAACTATTGATATTGGAGGGGGGGGGGCTTCAAATGTTCTATTATGGGGTTCCTGGGGCTGTCTTAGGGAAAGACATTTACTGCAGTTCACATTTTATGAAACAAATGTTGATGGGCTGCCATAATAGATAAGCGTGAAGCTACTTATGGCACAGGAGGAGCTACTTATTTTAGGGGTAACTTGTCTACTAAGATAGGCTTCCTCTGTCTATCTGATTCATCTTCAGTATTAGGTATAGGCTTAATACCATGTAAATTCTCTGTAACATCAGATCTCTTAGGAATAAAACAGCCATAGTGGAGGCGTTCATTGCAGATTCCTCTGCAGATCTGGTATGTATCTTGGAGGCCTCACTGGATGATGACTCAGCTCCTGTGCTTTATACATCTGTCCCACCAGGTTTGTCTGTTGTGCAGTGCCCTAGGCAGGAGTGCAGGTGGGTGGGGGTAGCCATCTGTTTTAGACTCACCTTAGGATTCATGGCATACCCCTTGGGAGAAACCAAATTGTTTGAATGCATGACTGTAAAGGGTGGACTGGCTACAAGTTGCACGATCATGCTCATATGCCATCCTCTGGGATATGGGCATGAATTCCTGCATGAACTTGAGACTTTTATGGTTGATCTCATGTTTAAAAGTCACCCAGACATTTAGTACTGGGTGACTTCAATGCTTGGGTCAATGATGAAACATCTCTTTTTGAAATGCAGTTCCTCCAGGTGATGTCTTCCCTGGGCTTCATGCAGGTGGTTGCCACTGGTACCCACCAGCATGGCCATGTCTTGAATTTGGTTTCTCATTGGGTGTTGATTTAGCACTAATACATAGGTCACATAGGTCATTTATGAGCTAGATAAGGCCAAAGACCCATTTGAGGCTCACCCTTTATACAAGGGAATATCCTGTTATACCATGTTTCAAACAGTAGTTCTCTAGTTTTACTTTAAACTCAGACATTGTTTTACTGTCTACCACCTCCAAAGGAAGGGCATTCCATGCTTTTATCACCCTCTGATTGAACCAGAAAGACCTTCACTTAGTTGCACATGTCTCCCCCTTGAGCTGTAGATCATGAGATATTGTATTATATAACTGGTCTTTGAACTCCAATCCCAAACAGTCCCAGAGATCATCATTTATTAG
This sequence comes from Neoceratodus forsteri, assembly GCA_016271365.2. Lineage (NCBI taxonomy): Eukaryota > Metazoa > Chordata > Ceratodontiformes > Ceratodontidae > Neoceratodus > Neoceratodus forsteri. The sequence goes on from CM057453.1 coordinate 1,285,745,358, forward strand.
GGATCCATAGGGTAGGCAGCGGTTCCCCCCCACAACCTTCCATATTCCAGCATATACAATCCCAAAGACTGTAATCTATCCTCTTAGTTTAGGTTTTAAGACATATCACCATCCTAGTAGCTCTGTGTTGAACCCCTTTCAAGACCTTAACCTCCCCTTTTATGCATGGTGACCATAACTGGGCACAATAGTCCAAGTGCTGTCCCACAAGACAGACATACAGAGGAATCATCCATCATTTCTCTATCCCTGTTATCAATATGTCTCTTAATGCAGCTCAAAATGCTATTTGCCTTTTTAGCGCTCCACTGACGTTGTTAACACTCCCTAGTCCCATTCCTCAGATGTTTCTTTTTAGAAATTGTCCATTTAATAACTACTGAGCCTTCTAGTTTGATCTTCCTAAATGCATAACACAGCATTTCTCCACATTGAACTTGAGCTTGTATGACATTGCCCATTGCATCAGTCTAACTAACTCCTGCTGCAATTTCTCCACCTCCCTGGAGCTATGTACCACAGAGTCAATTTTAGCATCATTTGTGAATTTGGATAGCAATACCCCCACTTTGCATTTCATTGATGCCACATTTATAGTAAACAAATTTGGTTCCAATACAGATCCCTGCAGCACCCTAATAGTGACACTAGCCCATTCAGATGAAACACCTCAGGTACAAACCTGTTGCTTTCTATCTGTTAACCAAGATTTGATCCAGGCCAGTAATTTGATGTCAATCCTTGAATCCTTTAGGACTTCAACCAGTTTGTGATGCCATACTGTGTTGAAAGCCCTACTTTAATCCAAAATTATTACGTCCACTGGATACACTTTGTCCAGTGCTTTGATGAACATCTCAAAAAATTTTAATAAATTGGTTTGGCATGACTTCCCATTGGTAAAACCATGTTAGGTAATATTGGCTTTATTCGTTTCTGAATAAAATGTATCCATTTCTTCTTTAATTACATTTTCCAGCACCTTACCCAACACCAATGTCTGATTCACTGGGCAATAGTTTTGCTTTCCTTCCTGCTACCTTTCTTACATATTGGAATAACAGTTGCTCTTCTCCAGCTGTCCACAACACATCCATTATTCAATGATGTCAGAAACTGCATTGTAATTGGTCCTGCTAATTCCTTAATAACTCTAGGGTGCACCCCATCTGGTCTTAGTGCTTTATTTGAGTTCAATTGATTTAGCCTGATTCTAATGTCATTTTCTGCCAGCTCAACCATCTGACGCTCCCTATATGGGACAACTGGTGTTGTACAATCTGTTTTGACATTAAACACAGAGCAGAAATATTTATTCAGCATTTGAACCATATGCTTCTCATCTGTAACTAATTTTCCCATGTCATCTTCAAGTGGTCCTATCTGTACATTACCACCCTGGTTTATAGTTAATGTCATTGCAAAATGTTTTATCATTCTTCCTTATGTTTTGCCTTTTCAATATTCTTTTTACAGACCTTAACTGATTTCTTAAAGACCATCCACTCTTCTGGTGAATTGATTTGTTTTCCCTATTATACGCCTTTCTTTTCCTCCTTATTAGCCTCCTAACATTCTTATCCAACCATTGTGGTATCCTTCCAGCCCTGTTATATTTAGCTTTTCCTGGTACATATTTCTCAACAAGATGATCTAATTTATTTATTAATATATCTCACATTCTATTCTGGTTTTGGTTTTTAAAATCTTCCTACCAGTCCCAGATGCTTATTTCACACTTCATCGTCTCAAAATCTGCTCTTCCAAAACATTAAATTTTGGTTATCACATTTAGTTTACTAAAACCATCCATAACCTCAAACATAACCATTTCATGGTCCAAAGGTGCAAGTGTATGGCGCTTCATTTTATCTTCCTCTATATGACTCAATACCAGACCAAGAATATTGTCTCCTCTTGTGCCTGGTTTTACATATTGGTCAAGGCCAATTTTGTTTATTATGCCCAGAAATCCCTGTTCTGACTGTGTCTTTCCTTCTATTCTATCCCAGTTTATGCCAGGCATGTTAATGACTCCCACTAGAATAGTTTTGTTGTCAGGATTTTATTTATCCCAAAAATTTTACAATTTCTGATTTAGCTCTTTATCTTACTTGCAAACATATGAACATATGAAAATGCCAGCAGATACAGGCCAAGTGGTCTATTGTGTCTGCTCGATTGTGCAGCACACAGGTTAGAATCCTGCTGCTGCCCCCCCACCTCTTGCTGCTCTCCCTTCCCCCCTCAACTTCCCTTCAGCTAGTACCTTGCTCTTGACCCTATCCCACCCCTTTAAAGCTCCCCACTGTTTTAAGAGATGTCACTTCTTCAGGAAGTGCATTCTATCCCCCACCACCCTCTACATGAAGTAATGCCTCCACATTTCTCTCCTGAAACTACCCCCCTTCAACTTCAGGCTGTCCCCCCTAGTACTCCCATCTCCCATTAATCAAAACATGCCCTCTGTACTAACCCTGTTGAGGCATTTTAAGTACTTGAAGGTTTTGATAATATCACTCCTTTCCCTTCTCTCCACTAGTGAGTACATGTTGAGGTACCTCAACCTATCCTCATAAGGTTTCCCCTCCATTCTTCTGATCATCTTAGTCACCCTCTGCTGGACCCCACTCCAATAACCTGATGTCCTTCTTTAAGTATCAGATCCAGAACTGTACAAAATACTCCAAGTGCAACCTCACCAGTGATCTGTACAGTGGCAGAATACATCTATCCTTCCTAGAGGTGATTCCTGTAGCATTGCACCCCAGCATTCTATTGACTTTTGCCACTGCTTTCCTATATTGAGATGAGAGGTTTATATTTCTTGTGACTATTACCCCCAAATCCTTTTCATCCTCAGAGAGAGATAGCTGTACTCCTCCCAGATGGTAACTGTAGCCTGGATTCCTGGCTCTGAAGTGCATGATCTTGCACTTCTTAGCACTGATGCCCATCTGTTAAGTGTCTGACCACTGCCCAAGTCTTCCAAATGTTCCTGGAGGCCTTCCTCCCTCTACCCCATCCACCATTGCACCCATCTTGGTGTCGTCAGTGAATAGACTGATTCTGCTTTTAACCTCAACCACTATATCAACTATAAAGATGTTAAACAGCACCAGCCTCAGCACTGGACCCTGTGGGACCCCACTGGTGATTGCCCTGGGAGTTGAGAGTTCTTTTTCTACAACCACCCTCTGATGTCTAACCCCCAACCAGTTACCAACCCACTTAACCAGTTTCTCCCTGTTCCCAGGTTCCTCAATTTACTGCCATATGGTACAGAGTCAAAGGCCTTGCTGAAGTCCAGATACAGGACATCAACTGCCTGACCACTATCGAGTGGCTTTGTCACCCAGTCAAAAAAGTGAATGAGGTTTGTTTGACATGATCTTCTGGAGATGAACCCATGCTGTTTGTCATCCATAAGACTGTTCACCTTCGAGAAGGTCACCAACCTTTCCTTTCGGGTAGTCTCCATGAGCTTATCCACAATGGACATAAGACTGACTGGTCCATAGTTACCAGGCTTGTCCTTGGGACTACTGTTATGCAGGGGTACCACATGTGCCATCCTACAGTTCTGAGGCATGTACCCAGTCTGCAGGGAGGTATTGAACAAGTCTGCCAGTGGTGCCACCAGGACCTCAGCCAACTCCCTCAGGACTCTAGGGTGCAGCCCATCTGGCCCTGGTGTCTTGTCCATCTTCAATGACTAAAGGCCCTCAAGCACTCTGCTCATAGGGATTTCCACAACCATTATCCTTTCTCCTCCCTCGCCTGCTTTGCCTTGCCCCTGCTGTATTGGCCCATCTGTCTCCCCAGTAAAAACTAAACAGAAGTACTCCTTGAGCACCTCTGCCTGTTAATTCCCCTTCTCTACCCAGGTTCCACCCTTCCTGATCCTGGTGATTTGCTCCTTGCAGCTCCTCTTCCCTTTTATGTACTTGAAGAAGGCATTGTTCCCCTCCTTTATCCCCTGTGCAAACCTTAGCTTCTTTGAGGCCTTTGCTGCCCTCACAACCCTGCTCACCTCCCTGGTTTTCCTTGCATACTTCTCCCTGTCCACTTCTCTTTTGGACTCCTTCCATCTTCTGAAGGCAGTATTTTTCTCCCTCACTCTTATCTGCACACCCTTTGACCACCAGCTTAGCTTGGTCTTTATCCCTGCCTTCTTACTGCATTTATTTGTGCAGGTGTCTGTGGCTACTAGGAGACCTGCCTTCAGGGTGGCCCATTTCTAGATGGTACTCATGTCTGTGGTGATTCTAGTCAAATGCCCCCTGAGGATGTCAGCCATCCTGTAGAAGTCAGCCCTTTTGAAGTCCACTGTCTTGTTTTTTTTTTTTTTTTACATCCCATCCCTACCCATATCCAGGGAGAACCATACTGTTCAGAGACCATTACCTGCTAGCGGGTCCTTAGTACCTATGCCCTGCATGTGGTCTCCGTCAGTTAGCACAAGATCTCAAATGTTCCCCACCCTTGTCGGTTTCTCCACCTCTTCTGACAGGAATACATCCTGGAAGGCATCCAGAATGACCTGTTCCCTAGTGCTCATGGTAGACATGGGTCTCCAATCCACCCCTGTTAGACTGGAATCCCCAAACACCACAGTGCCACCACTTCTACAGTGTTTCTGTAACTGATCCGCCAGTTCTCTGTCGATGTCTCCCAACTTGGAAAGATGGCCTACAAACTATAGATAGGATAATTTTTCTGCCAGAGTTTGGGTAAGTTTTTACCCATTCATGTTCTAAGTTATTTCCCCCTCTATATCCATCAACTCAGCTTTTATAGTGTCCAACTCATATAGCGCCACTCCCCCTCTGCCTCTATTTGATCTTTCTTTGCTGAACAGTCTATAGCCCATGATATCCCTTCCTCACAAATATTCTTTGTGTTACCAGGTCTCAGTGATGGCTCATATTTGGATTTCCTCCATTACTAATATGTGTTCTAGCTATTCCTTCTTTCTAATCAGACTTCTGGCATTTACAAGCAGGAATCTCCAGCCCCAACATTTTTATTTTATTTTTTTATTTATTTAAATCTAAGATTTCAAGTACCTTTGAGCCAGGGCTCTTTTACAAAGGTTCCGCATCAATTAGCATTTTGAATACAGTAAGACAAAATGACAACAGTATTAGCAAAGCAGGAACAATAAACTGAAAACATGAAATTTCAAGGAATATAAAAAAAAAACACGGTGAAATACCAGGTGAAAGAGGTGTGAAGAGGTAAAGGGGCACAAAGGGAAAAAGTAGGAGGGGAAGGGAGGGAGGGACAGAGAGAGAGGGGAGGGGAACAAATGTGGAGTCAGAGCAGCTGGGGGCTTTGTCAAGACAAACAGGGGAAGTGCAGGTTGTGGGGAGGGCATGTAGGGGGCAAGTACTAAGGAGGAGAGAGAAATGAATGGTGCTACAGCAATATTCAAGGGGGTCAGCTAGCTGAGACAGTCAAAGGAGCTGGGGGCAATGAGAGAGAGGCAGAGCCTTGATTTAAATGTACCAAGTGAAGGAGTGGAGGAGATGTCACTGCAGAGTCCATTTAGCCAGCTAGGTGCCCTATAAGCCAAAGCTCTTTGGCCTTGAGTTGTGCAACAGTGGGGAACTTGCAGGAGCTGTGGTTTAGACCCCCTGGTAATGCAGGGGTTATTTCTAGTGTGTAGAAGAGCACAGACTCCAGTGGGTGTAAGTCTCATATGAGGTTTATATTATGATTGTTTTATAACCCTGGATATCATAACCTCTCCCCCTTCCCCTCTCCTTTCAGTTTAAACATCTTGCTATGCTATTGTTTATCCTGTTGCCAATAGTCATGAGCCATATTGGTTTAAATGTAATCCACCTTTTCCATATAGTCTCATGTCGCCAAACCTTTCCCAGTTTCTCATGAACACAAAACCTTCCCTTACACACCACCTCTTAAGCCAGCAGTCTAACTGAATTATATCGCTGGTTTTGACCTTACTAGCCCTTGGTACTGGGAGTATTTTAGAGAGTATGATACTACACCTCTTATTCTTTAAAAGCCTTCTCACCTCCTCAAAATCCCTTTGGATGTCCAATTCATGTCATCTACCTAGATCATTAGGACCAATATGCAAAACTGTAGTTGGGTTTTCGGTACCCTTTAAAAGCCCATCTAAATTATTCCTAACATCCAGAATTTTTGTATCTGAAAGAGAAGCCATCGTGGTGTGTTCTTTCCTTCTCATACATATCACTGAGCCAGTATATTTCAGCATTGAATCTCCCAGGACCACTATATCCCTGTTTGATTGCATTCCTTCTCCACAACCCCCTCAACTCGATGATGGTGTGTTTGAATGAGACTCATGAGTTAAAATATTATTGCTACTTTCTGCTTCTTTCACTACTGACTGGACTGTCCTAGCTTTAATAGGTGGGTCTACACTTGCCAGTGCTCTCTTCTCCTCAGTTCCTTTAAGCACTGCAAATCTGTTTTGTAAATTAATAGGTACATCCCTGGTAGTTAGTCTCTTTTTCCTCTTTGTACCACTCTACACTTTGCTCCATTCTTCTTCCACTTTATCTGAATCACTGCTAAGATCTTCTTCAATATTTCTTTTCCTTTTGTCCACAATACATGAAAAGTATCACAAAGTGAGGCTGTTTTGTTAATGGGTTCATACTCTCCATCTTGCAATCTCAACACCGAGTTACCTATAAATTGTTCAAGTCTGAAGATCTCATTTTGCACTTATAGTTATTTGGTTAACCTTGTAATTTCCTCCTGCAAATCATTAATGAGAATGCATTTGCCACATGTAAAATTTTCAGTGGCCTCCTCTTTTTAGACATATTACAGGACACACAGTTGATAATTTCACCTTCCATAGTTAGAAACGCCTCACTAGCCACCTGCTTAAGACAGCAAATATTATTGTACACTACTCAGGGTGTCTATTACCAGGAACAATACTTCCTCACCTCACAGTGCTGAGAAGCAAAATACAATGTATTGTTCCGATGTTAAGGGATCAAATGGGGTGGCCACCTCCCTTGCTTCCCTCGGCAGACGCAGGCAGATGTGCTTGCTTCTGCCTGCACATTGCCTCTGTCCTGCGCTCACCTCCACTCACAAAGGCACACCTTATATCTCTTCTGGAGTGGAAGTAGCTCACCTATATTTCCAGTTTTGGTCCACAGCTTAAAATAAAAAATTTTAAAAATGCAGTGGGTATAATCTGCCATTAAAACAACAAATTAGAGCCACCAGAGTACTCAAAATGGCTCTCCATGTGGAGAAAGTTCACAGCAGCAGTCCCTTCACCCCTCACTATGGGGGTCAAAGGTCAAGATCCAATCTTTGCCTCTGTCACCATGAGGCACCTTTTTCACTCCTCCTGGCTTCCTTTACAGCTCACAGAGGCATGCCTTATACCTTGTTCACACTGTAGGTAGCTTACCTACACTTCTGGTTTTGGTTTGGAGCATAAAACACAATTTTTAAAAATGCAGTGGGTGTAATCTGCTGTTTAAACAACTAATTAGAGCCATCAGAGTGCTCAAAAAGGCTCTCCAATTGCAGATAGCCCACAGCAGCAGTTCCTTTGCCCCTCACTATGGGGGATGAAAGGCCAAGGTCTGATTTTTGCCTCTGTCACCACAAGGCACTGTTTCACTCCTCTTGGCTTCCTTTACAGCAAGTAACCCAGCACACTCTTACCAGGGCTCCACAGCTAAAATTAGGCAGTCCTCTGTCTTTTGCTTGCAGCGGCAAGCCTTACACCACTTCCCTCAAGAGCTGGTCATTTGGTTGGATCATCAAGTTGTGCAGTACCTCTGTGGTGCTCTTTGTTTAACCTCCCATATGGAGATGGTCAGATACTGCTGTTTTAGACATCTGGAGCCTCAGAGTCTCCTGACTGTACTGCACATCTCGGGCATGAAGACAGCCTGTGCAATGGGAGCCAAGGTAGCCGTAGAAGGTTATAATCTGGCCCTTATGACTACTGTCAGCTTCCTAGCACCATTCCATATCCAACCTTTGATTTCCCACCACAGATCACTATGGTATGATTTTTTTTTATATATTTATTCAAATTTTAGAATTACAATCCTTTGAGTCGATGACTCCTTTGCAAAGGCTCCACATCAGTACATACATACATAGCTTAAAGACAATTTGTACATTGCTTACTAGGCAAACATTACACTGACATATTAAAGACAAATTGTATATTGCTTACTAGGCAAATATTACATTAAGACAAATTATTCATGGTTACTCTGTACAGGTTAAGTTTCAAGGCTAGTATTACATTGCTTTGTTAGGTTCTCTAGGGTTGTTTATGGACCCTGGGTCATTGCAGGGGAGAGGGACTGGGTCCCAAGTTTGAGGCCATCTTCAATACGGGAGTATGGGTTTATCGGCATCGTTAGGACTTTTTGTTGGTCTTGGTATGGAGCTCAGGGAAATGCTAGCTTTCCGACACCTGCCATGTTTGTGTGGACTGGTTGTTATAGCCACAGATTGCCGAGTCAATGAGAAATCTCTTGATACCATTTTTGAATGGGCCAATGCTAGGGGCCTGGGAGATGGTGGAGGGAAGTTTATTTAGCCAGAGTGGAGCACAATATCATAAAGACCTTTGCCCTATGGCAGTCCTGCAGTGAGGGACTAGGAGCGGGGTGTTGGCCTGGTGCCTAGGGGTGCTCCTGTGGGGGGTAGGTTGGGTGAGGTGGTGGAGGCCCTTAGGAGCAAGATTCATTTGGATCTTTTTTGCTAGGAGGCAAGTGTGGTACATTAGTCTGCCTTCAAAGGTCAGCCAGTCTGCTCACTTATAGAGCTCACATGTATGGGTTAATCTATCGCTGCTTGTAACCAGTCTGCAGGCTTTATTGAGAGCTATTTTGATGCTGTTTAGGGCTGTGTTGTCATCCGTGCCATAGATTATTATCCCATAAATCGAGCACGGATAGGACTGAGCTGGTTATCACCAGCCTTAGTGCCTGGGGGGAAGCAGTGTTTGTGTCTGTATAATATCCCGAGCCGGATGATTGCAGAGGTGGAGAGGTACTTAATGTGTATGTGGTAAGTTAGTGATGTGTCCAGAGTGATGCCCAGGTATTTAAAGTTAGGGACTTGTTCTATGCAGGTGCCCTGAGAAGTTAAGATTGATAGCAGGTGTGATTGCAAATTCTCTCACTGTAAGTATTTACCTGAGCAACCACTCCCGTCGTCACGGGCCAAAAACCACACCACTGGGTTTTGTCTTAACGTCGCTTTATTTGATCAAACACACATGCATGTGGGACTTCTACAACGGAGAAGTTCTCCGATTACAATTTACAGCAGCTTTTTATAAGCTAGATTTTGCACTTCTTATCTTGAAAATACCAACATTTCAGTATCAGCCAATCATAAGACAGCATAACAAGTTTTCAGCAATGTAACGAAAAAAAGAAAAACAAGTTTATGTATGAGGTACTTTTCCACTACTTATTCCATTTCTTTCCCAACACTGCTTGATACATATGCCTGGGTCAAGCTGACCTGAGAGAGACAATGAGTTTTACTCACACCATAGCAACGTACAGCTTGCCTTCAATGCCACTACGTGCTGTTATTTTTATATTTTGCCCAGGCATGCTCTTATCTTTATATTTTGTCCAAGCACATTATTTAGGCTGGTACAACCAGTTCTGCTCAGTTTTATCTATGTTTCTGTTTTTACAAATGTACCTCAAGTAACCTTAGCACAAATTCTATAACCCTTAAAAAAAGAAAACATGAACTCAGAATTTCTACTACATTCATTATGACTTTGTTACAGCATGGCTTTCAAAGCAAAGAATAGCTTCAAGGCATTTAATAGCAAATATAGCTTTAGGATATATAAAAATTCCCTCACCTCTCCCCTTTTTGATACTATGTATCAACTAACCCATTCCTTTGCTTTTCTCACTTTATATTTGGCCACAATTTGGCTCGTTTTGTAATGGAAACACCCCTCAGTTTAATGGGGTCCTTTTGTTCGGGTTGTAGCAAGGGCAGGTGGGTGGTGTCCCGTGTGACACCATTGTTGCACAGGCATTGTGGGAGAAGTTTGATTAGGACAGTCAGTAGCCAGAGTGCCAATATGACCACTTACAAGTACTGTCACCCAATGGAGAAGAGTAGCACCCCAGTCACCAACTTCGCTTGTAAGCCATGACCATGGGTCCCATATTTATGTGTAGTAAGCTTAGAAAAAAATACAAGGCTGGAATTTGTGCATATCCTGCACGCCTCATTTTATGCTTTCAGCTATTTTTTTTTCATTGTATAGAATTTTACAATTAACCCTTTTAAAGTCTTACACGACACATATTAAGTGACATAGTGATATTTTCCACTTGCAGCCTTTTGCTACTAGATATACTAATTTACATGTTGGCATCATTTAGTCATTTACTAACCATTTTTACCTCTTACTAGCCCTTTAGCAATTTACACTAGCCATTTTACACCTTTTATTTCCTCAGTTTTATGGTTAGCCAACTACACATTGTTGATAAAAGTTTGGTCACTGATTACTAAAACCTTGGCTCAGACCACTGTTAATAATTTTCACCCTGAAGATAGGAAGCCCTGAGGGACTCGAACATTCACAAAATTGAACATAAATGTAAAGATATTAGTTAATAACTGAAGGTTAAAAAAAAACTAAACATTTCTACTTTTAGACTGTTAGACTAGGTGAATAGGTATATGATTTAAAACTGGTTGCCAGCATACAGATAGTCAAGGCATTTATAAAAGCATCCTGTTCTGGAGTAGGTACAGGGTGGTTACAGACAGAACACAAATCGTGAGTTTGTAAAACATAATACAGAATTGAGGGATGTCAACACCACAATTGAAATATGTGAAAAATGCTAACATGTGACACCACATATAACACAATATAACATAACAATTTTGTTGATGAAAAGAGTTCATGGAATTCACTTTGAGAGTGAATAAGGTAGATGCTACCTTGTGTTGAGGTGTGGCACACCCTGGGAGCTTGATTGAAGAATCTGTTGATAATGTCTCTTGACAGATAAGTCCTTATAAAACATAACAGTCCATGAAATGAACAGTTCATAAGTTCATATAAGTATCCACAGGTTGATGTAGTTACAGTACAGATGAAATGTCATTTGCAGAATGGTGGTAACCCCACAAGGCATATGGGGCAATGCAGACAGTAATTTAAAAACAAAACACCAGCATAGTAGAAAAGTCAGTGTTCATTTTGCTGGCTGGCTGATTAGTAGACACACTGGCCAGGGGTGCATTGAGTCCTTTTAATGGAGTAGTCACACACACACTGGCATGGCATTTGTTTTGTCGTAGTTGATTACACCCAGCATAAAGATTAACAGTCCATAAAAGGTAACAATTGACAATAAACCATTAAGAACACAGTCCATAACAGAGCAATAGGGTTGTAGAAAGTACCAGCCATGTTTGGAACAAGCGGCAGTGAAGAAAATGGATGTATTGCTTGAAGGTCAATTGAAGCAGAATCTTCTCGCTGGAGTTAGGGGTGCCCTTCCCAGACTTAACTTCATAGTAAGCAGAAAACAATAAGCTTGATTGCAGAGTCTGAACTGACTGGACCTTCTTCAGTTGATTTAAAGTTCTACAAATAGGTGTAATTTAGCTGAAAACATTACACTTGCAGAGGTTACTGCTGTTGAACGTGGAGATCTTATGTGTGCCACACCATGGAAACCTGCAAACTTGCAAAGTGTGTTAGACACTGAGTTAAAAACACATAAATAACAATCTTTTAAACCATTTACTTCTTGTTTTGTAAAGAGTGGTGTGACAGAGCCTAAATTCTGGCAATTAGAAAAATAAAAAATAAAAATGGGACATTAACCTGGGGGTGCAGGCCGAGGTTCAATTATACCATTTGACCATCTGTAAATCATGACAATGTTATGGTTACCTCCTGCTTTTAAATCACAGAAGCAGTTATGACAGTGATGAACATTATTTCCCTTTCTGTTGCAAGCAGGCCTGACTGAGACCTGAGTTATAAAATCTTGTAATGTTACAATACATAGATACATAGATGCAAAGACAGTGTCGGCAGCTAAGGGCCTATGGCCCACCCAGTCTGCCCATTTGAGCTTGTAAGTTCAGTTTGTTTTCCTAGAAGTCTGTTTCCCCTTACCCCTGACTTCTAGAATTCCTTTATGTCTATCCCATGCATTCCTAAATCCGTGATTGTTTCAGCCCCCACCACTTCCTCCGGCAGGGTGCTCCACCAATCCACCACCACCTGTTCCATGAAGAAATTCCCTCTCACGTTCCTCTGAATCGTCCTCCCTCCAACTTCATCCCATGCCCTCTAGTCCTGGAACATCTTTTTGCTTAAAAATAGTGTTTTCCTGCACTCTGTTTCTCCCTGTAAGATACTTGTATGTCTCTTATCATATCCCCTCTCTCCCTCCTCTCCTCCAGGGAGTACATGTTCAGTTCCTTCAACTTGTCTTCATAGGACTTGTGATGCAATCCATTTCTGCACCATTCTCATCCCTTGTACTCCCTTCAGACCCATTACCCCCCTCTTCCTCAGTAAAGACTGAGCAGAAATACCTGTTCAATATGTCAGCTTTACTGTTGTCATCCTCCACGCGTGTCCCATCCTCCCCCTTTCAGTCTCACTATCCCTCCCTTTGTCTTTCTTTTTTCACTTATGTACCTGTAAAAGGTTTTGTCCCCTTTAACCACTGATTTTGCAATGTGTTCTTCTGTCTGAGCTTCGGCTTCCCTTACTGACTTCCCTGCCACCCTTTGTTTCTCCTGGTACTTCTCCCTATCCCCTTCTGCCTGTGTCTTTTTGTATTGCCTGAATGCTATCTTTTTGGCTTCCACTTTCTTTGCTACCTCTTTGGAAAACCATAATGGTCTCCTCTTCCTTTTCCTCTTGCTAACCTGCTTAATGCAGTTACATGCTTTAAACATATTGTTCATAACAATATGCCTTTTACACAATGCAATTAGTGGGACAAATACATATGTTGTTGGCCTATGCCAATTTAATAACAGTGCCTATTGCACCTGTGACAAGTGAAAGATCTACCTTCTTTACCCTGTAGTGAAATACTCCAAAGTACTGAGGGGTAAGGCTTGAAGCATAGGTTTGGAGTACAATCTAAATTCTGCATATTATAATTGTTAAAATTTAAAATGACAAAACCTGCATAGAGTACACTCATTCTTTCGGGTACCTGTGAGTAATAAGATAAACAGATCATTAATTTTACTTTTGGTTTTGCTTTGGAACATATTGTAGGGGTGGGTCAGCAATGCTGGTCCCAGTATTTAGGTTTGGTTATGAGCATTAAAAACGTTATACATGTGGAGCACTTTTCTGAATACACACATGATACAGTGTAGCAAGATGTATATCAAAACATTATAACATAAACATGAAACATAAGCATGTTTGTAATAGAACAATTTCAATATTGAGCATAATGCATAATGCATAAAATACATTTTAAACAACACATATAGACTGTAAACTTAGCTTAGAGTCCAGAAATGTTAGAGTACTGTGAATTTACTGGTTGAAAAATGCATTCATTAATTGCTGTAAGGCAATGACAAAAGTTGTTTGCATTTGTTTTAACAGGATAAGAAAGCTGAAAAGACAATCAAAAGAATGAATATGTGTGGACATACATACACAACTTCACCCTCCAGCGTAACTGATTACTTGCTGAGGGCAGAAACCCTGTACCAATAATAGGTGTGAGATTTAACTGTTTGCACTAGAAAAAACAGAAGGGCTTGAGCTGGGTTATGCTGTTAAAATACCTTGGTCTTTTTTAAAACCTGTAAATAAGAAACAATTATTGGCAAATATACATTTTCTTTATTTACCCCTTTGGGGGAAGAGTGATGTACCTTGCAACCTTTGTGGGTACTACACTGGAAGGGATAGAGGAAGAGTAGCTTACCCCTTCCCCCCAAGCTCCTACTGGTGGAAGAGACAGCTCGAAGTGAAAGAGACAGCTCGAATACTGTAGCAATAAAAAGGTTAGCTGTGGATGGTGACATGATCCCCACCTACTACACTTTAAATTATAACAAGATAATATTACAATTAGTTTAGTAAGTTTCATACCTTACTATAAAGATGGGGAACTTCTTTTTCTAGAAGAAAGAGAAGAAACACAGACAAACAACAAAACAAACACACACCAGTTTAAAAATAAAACAAGATTATTTCCATAGGATAAAAAGAAATAGCGTCCCTGGGTTCCCTTATCCTAAGCATGACAAAATGTCAGCTGAGTTTATAAAAATCCAGATTGATGGTAATACCCATCGTTCGTATCTCTTAGAATGCATTTCAAAAGACAAAAAATGATTACACCATGGTCACACATAAAACAAAAGCCATTGTTTTTAACTGTAGATGGTAAACTCTCAAAAACAGCTATAATAGTCCTTTTTCAAAAGCGTACTATATATATATATAATAAAAATATGGGAGATGATAAATAATTCTCCTTTCAGCTGGAGTATTGCCTGTGTTGGCTGCAAGTCAGAAGCAGTGAGATGAGAAGAAAAGTGTTCCTCTTCACTTAGAATACTAGTTTTGCAATAAAAGTCAAATTACATGGTTCACTCTTTTGTAGCTTTCATGAAAACATACATTTTGTGTGAAAAGTTGTGCTTTAGGTATGGAATATACATCAAGTTTGAACTGGTAGTAACATAAAATGTTGAAACACAAGAAGGTCAAATAACGTGCAAAAGGTCACAGTGTGCGTGCAAGGGTCGTTCAAACCCAGTTATTTGTTTTTTTTTTTTTTTTTTTTTAGTGTCCTTGAACACTACTGATATTAAATATCTTTAAAGCATAGAATAAAACTGCTGGCCAAGACAGTACACACACATACATACACAAAAGAAATACTTAACACAAAATAAGACTGACATTGTTACACCAATTTGCTGAGGTAATGCCCATAGTTTCATTAGAAAACCGTGACGTGTTTTAGATATATGTGCTGCCTCCCTGTCTTGTAACACTGACAATTTTAAATCAACACATTTATACATATCGCCATGCCAAATCTTTCCAGAACAAAACACTTTTTAAACACATTTTAACTCGCTTAAAACGCAGCACAACATATCATCTGTAAGTGAACACATCTTGTATAACATGGTTACACCTTTTGGCACATAGCCAAAATATGGCACCCTGCCATTTGCAAAAATTTTAGTTATAACTAGAAGTATGATAAAGCCATTTATAGCTGTTAACACATTACATTTTCACCTAGCAGTGGCTTGGCACATTGCTTGCAAACTACAAATCTTTCTGCACATTGCAATCTATATGACGTCATAACTCTTCACCATCAACACTACCTGCTCCAATCCAACAACTACAAACAAAAGTTCTTCACTGACCCTATCTAGGCAGCACAAATGTTCCATTAAAATAAAGCCAATTAAAACAGTCAGCTATGAGGCAAAGAAGCTTCTTCTTTCTTTTTTTTACTGTAACATGTTGTGCACTGAAGCAGTCAGTCCTATCTCACAACCTTGACAACAGAACATAATTACAGAACACAGATATAAGCTAGAAAATATGCATGAGAAAGACGGAGCATTACCTTGTTTAGAAAATGTATTACAGAAATAAAACAGACAGACATAAAACAACTTTGAATAAAAAAAATTCAGACTTACCCGGTGCCAAGGTATTTTTTTTCTTCTTCTTTCCGATACACTAGTCTGAGTAAGAAAACTGACTGCAGGACCTCATGATAATTTCCAAACACTGCAGCTATTAACCCTTTCAAAGGTTTTCTTTTGGCCATTTTAGTAACCTGCCAAACCAAGTCTTTTTCCAGAGCTCTGGTTTGCAGTTTAAAAACAAAACAAAAAAAGTACTAGGTTGAGATCCATCTGGTAGAGGTCCCCAGTACTTGGGTTTGTGATCAAATGTTTTAGCCTCTATAGGAGGCAAGGGAACTTGAAATTGATACAGAAAAACTTGAAGCTACACAGATAGGCAACATGGGGGGGGAAGGATTTTCAAATCATCCCGTCTGTAGTCACCTACTGTGCGTACATCCACAGTAGTTTATTTTTCTTTCTCTAGATGTTGCTTATCTAACTTTACTTAATCAGCCGCTGTTTTCTCCTAAAGGCAGCCTGAACTGTGAAAGCCATCATTGGCTCTAACAGTATATACTTGCAGCAAGCACAAATTACAAGTACAAAGGGCAGTGCAGTTGCCCTTGTAATTTGTTTGGTCAAACTTGTCAAACATACATTTTGCCGGTCCAGATAATACTAACTCTGGACCCAGCTATTTTTTCCCTTGTTTCCCATATTATTTAGGCCTGTCCTTTATAGTGCACACTCACTCCAAGGTATTCTTGTACTTACAGTGATGATGAGTGTCGCCGTCCCCTAGGCGTCACGTCCTGATGGGGTTCCACAAAAATGTCCTTCTTTTTGTCCAAGGGAAACAACCCAATCATGAGGTGACACGGACCGAAGAACTCATCCTGCCGACTACGCCAAAACTGTGATCGCATATGCCTGGGTCAAGCTGACCTGAGAGAGACAATGAGTTTTACTCACACCATAGCAACGTACAGCTTGCCTTCAATGCCACTACATGCTGTTATTTTTATATTTTGCCCAAGCATGCTCTTATCTTTATATTTTGTCCAAGCCCATTATTTAGGCTGGTACAACCAGTTCTGCTCAGTTTTATCTATTTTTCTGTTTTTACAAATGTACCTCAAGTAACCTTAGTACAAATTCTATAACCCTTAAAAAAAGAAAACATGAACTCAGAAATTTCTACTACATTCATTATGACTTTGTTACAGCATGGCTTTCAAAGCAAGCATAGCTTCAAGGCATTTAATAGCAAATATAGCTTTAGGATATATAAAAATTCCCTCACACAGGACATTACTGTTAGGGTTTTGACGGTGTGCAAAGATCATAGATTTGGTCTTGTTGTAGTTAACAAGTAATCAATGATCAGAGAACCAGGATTCTAGTTTTGTAAAGCTACCTTGCAGGAAATTTTGTAGAGTTTGAATTGGGGTGTTTCCAGTATACTACTGCATCGTCAGCATTGAGCAATAGTTAACCACTGCAGGCCAGCGGGAGGGAGTTTAGATAGAGAGTGACTAGTAGAGGGCCTAATATCGACCCTTGGGGGACTCCTGCATGCACAGGTGGCATAGCTGAGAAGGTGTTGATTTTGACTTGTTGTGTCTGGTCAGTGAGATAGTTTTTGAACCAGGAGATTTTTTCTTGGGCGAGATGGAAGGAGGGGAGAGAGTGGATAAGGAGTGAGTGGCTGACCTGAGGAGGTTGAAGACTAAAGGGTGGAAGTGGGAGCATTGTTGGTGGTGGTCCCACACAGAGGAGGATAAATTGGTGCTGAGAGCTCACTACAGTGAGTATCAGTGGGTGATCACTTTGAAAAAGTCAGCGTTACTGTCATGAATGATTGCCGCTAGAAGGAACTGGCCTGCTTAGCTCTTCAAGAGTTTTAGAGTTCTAGAGTTAATTTATTTGTTTGTGTATCCTTCCCCTGAGGTGAAGGGTGCCATGACAATAAAATACCACTTAGACATAAAATACACATAACAAACAAATAATAATCAATGTACAAACTAAATAGTACAGTACAAATCAAATAAAACTATATCAATTGCCACTAACACCAATCTCATAAAATAACATAAATACTAAAAATTCATTTGATAAGACCATATGTGGATGTGCTGCAGAATTTAAATTGTTTCCCCAAAAGCCTGCTGAACAAAATACATTTTTAGCTCCTTTCTAAAAATGTCCAGTGAGGGGGCCTCCCTCAAGGTCCTGAGTAGAGTTCCATATTGCCGGGCCCACGATTTCAAAGGCCTGATCATCTGAGGTTTTTAATCCAGCCTTCAGGACTGTCAGGAGGCCCTCCTCAGAGGAACAGGGTGGGCAAATTGGGGTGTATGGGTGCAGCAGCTCATTTAAATAGGCTGGGCCCAGTCCATGCAAGGCTTTATAGGTTAATAAACCTATTTTAAATGAGATACACCACTTTACTGACAGCTGGTGCAGATCACACAGTGCCGGAGTGACATAGCAAGATCTTGACAAGCCCTTGAGTAACCAGGCA
Source organism: Neoceratodus forsteri (assembly GCA_016271365.2). Lineage (NCBI taxonomy): Eukaryota > Metazoa > Chordata > Ceratodontiformes > Ceratodontidae > Neoceratodus > Neoceratodus forsteri. Next base: position 1,285,763,542 of record CM057453.1, read on the forward strand.
GCTGTGTTCTGCAACAGCTACAGGCTTCATAGCATACCCTAGTAATCCTGAGGTATAAATCATTACAATAGTCTAGCCTCGGGGTCACAAACACATGTATCAGTGTGGCCAGATCTTGGGGAGATAATAAGGGATCTGATCTGGTGGATGATCCTGAAAAAGAAAAAGCCATTCCAGACTACGGACAACACCTGGGCCTCCACTGTCTGGGCTTCTTCCACAATGACTCCCAGATTCTTCACCCTAGGGTAAGCTAGCAAGCTAGAATAACCTAGCTGAAGTCTAGTTGCTCCATTGCACTTCACCAATCACCCATTTTTGCAAGGCTCGACCACTGATACCTCAGTCTTCTTGGGGTTCAGTCTCAGCCAGCTGAAAGTCATCCAGTTCTGGATCTCAGCTAAGCATTTATTGAACATGTCAACAGCAACCTGAGTCCTGGGTGCAAAAGGCAGATAGAGCTGGGCATCATAAGCATAGCAGTGAAACCTCAAACTGTCTAAGGACCATGCCCAGGGGCTGCATGTACACCATGAACATTATTCACAAAAGGACCGAGCCCAGGGGCATGTCACAGGGCAGAACCTTTGGGCTTAAGGAATAATTCCCCAATACTATCCTTTGAGTTCTATCCCATAAAAAAGACTTGAACCAGCAGATCATGGTGCCGGTGAGTCCAACATACTCCCTGAGCCTGTCCAAAAGTATGCTAAGGTCCATGGTGTCAAATGCCACAGAGAGATTGAGGAGGACAAGAATAGATCACTCTCCTCTATCTCTCACCATGAACACATCATTAAGAACCCTAACCAGGGCCGTCTCCTGCTGTGCCTAGCTCTGAAACCCAACTGAAATGGCTCATAGATGCCAGAGGCCTCCAAGTGTTCCCCTAGCTGCAGCACAACCACTTTCTTAATAACCCTCCCTAGAAAGGGAAGGTTAGAGACTGGATAGTAGCTGGTCAAAACATTCAGGTTCAAAGATATTTTTTCCAGCAGGGGCCTTACCAGTGCACACTTACTGTACATGCCACTGGAATGAGCCTGTTCTGTGGAGAACACCTGACAGTTTCGGCGAACACAGGACGCTACACTACACTGTGGACAGAGTAATAAAAATCTGTCTTCAGTACTGCAGAACCTTTTCTCTCAATAAATGCATGGAGTTTAACCAGTTCTTTCTAGACAAGGTGTCTGCCATCTGGGCTGTGATATCTTCTAGCAGTCTGTCACAGGCTGACAGTGTTCTAGCATCGATGGACAGAAGCACTCCATTTTTATGGTCTGATTTTGAACTGGCATTGGTGGATGACATGTTCTGGGTAGTTTCTGGACTGCATTCCACCTTCTGTGCTTTCGACCCTGGGTCATCCCAGCTTGTTCTAGAGTGCTGTAATTTGCTTGGTCTGATCATGGTGGGAATTGTTAGGCATTCCCTTGGTGAGGGGGTATTCCCATCTTTCCTTAAAAAGGCAGTGGTGAGGCTCCTCCTCAAGAAACTTTCCTTGAATCCTGACAATCTCTCCAATTACAGGCCCATCTTGAACCTTCCCTTTCTAGGGAAGTTGATAGAGAAGTTGGTGGTGGTGCCGCTGGAACAACACCTGGAAAATATGACATCTATTAGCTGTTCCAGTACAGTTTCCAGCCTCTTCATGATATGAAGATTGCTCTAGTCAGGGTGCACCATGATCTCCTCCTAGCGAGAAATAGTGGATGATGCTATATTCTGGTCCTGCTAGACCTCTCTTTGGCTTTTGATGTAGTGGATCATGGGGTACTGTTGGCTCATGTGAGGCACTGTGTAGGACTTTCAGGAATTGTGTTGCAGTAGTTTAAGTCCTACCTGTCCATCAGAGTGCAACAGGTGACACTTAGTTCTTTTACATCAAATTGTGCTGCACTGTGTTATGGTGTGTCTCAGGGGTTGATTCTAGCCCCTGTGTTGTTCACCATGCACATGTTGCCACTGGGGGAGATCATAAGACATGATAGTTTAGGTTTTCATTGCTATGCTGATGATACCAAGCTGTATGTGACTCGTGCCCCTGAGAATGTTGTGGCTGTTTAAGAACTTAGCGAGTGCCTTAAGGAAATCTAGGATTGGATGGCATCCAGCTGGCTTAAGCTAAATCATCTGAAGACAGAAGTGTTATTGGTGATGCTAGGTTGGTTGGGTTCAGCAGTAACAAGTAGTAGCACTGTCCTTCCTTTTTTGGACAGCGTGGCTCTTTGAGTTGCAGATATGGTGAGGAATCTAGGGGTCATTGTGGACTCCAAGTTGACCTTAGAATATCAAGTGCCATCTGTTGTCTGCAGTGGCTTCAATCATCTGAAAAACATCAACCGGATCAAGCCCTGTCTTGAACTGATCAATTTGGCAACACTGGTGCAAGCCTTAGTCATGTTTGGTTTGGATTGCTGTAACAGTCTTTACCTTGGGTCATCCATAAAGCTGATGCTCCATTTGCAGCTAGTCCAGAAGGTGACAACACAGCTGCTTGCCAGAACCTCCCAGTACAAGCATATTACACCAGTTTTCCACACTCTTCACTGGCTGCCAGTGTGGTGGCAGATCAGTTTCAAGGTGTGTTTGTTGACATACAAGGCTGTGCACGGTTTGGGTCCAAGCTACCTGAAAGACATCCTGGTGCCATATACTCCTGATTGTGCCCTGTGGCCAGTGGAGGCAGATCTCTTATCATTGCTGAGATCACATTTAAAGTCAACAGGGAATTGGGCGCTTTGGTGCGGTGACCCTGATTCTTCAGAATGCCCTTCCCCCGGAGAAGAGAGATGCTCCTTCGCTGACTCTTTTTAAAAAATCCTTAAAACCCCATTTTTTTTTTTCTTTATGTTTTGGCCTAGCTTTGTGATGTACTCTTTTACTGTTAGTATTTATTGATCTTATATTGTTTATTTTGTATTTATTGTGAGGCTCCTGGAGCCTTTCAGATTGGGCACCATATAATTAAAATTGCCTTGCCTTGCTATGAATTCCCATATCACTTAGTTATTGAAGGCACATTGCAAATGGACTACTCCTCCGTCTAAAACACACACATAGATGAAAATTGAAGTTTGCTCTGTAGGAGCAAGAAAGTGTTCAAATAGCTATTAAAAATAGAATAATACATGGAGTACTGTGAATAACAAGAGTTTTACCACACCTGAGGTGTTGGATGCTACATAAGTCCCAACAGCGAAGCCCAAGGAGTTTATACACACATCCAACTCTGGGGGTCTGTGTAAAATTTGAGTATTCACACAACCCCATGTCTTATTTTATGTAATTGCTGGGTAGCATTTTCTCACCTTGAGAACAAGTGGTTCCAGTAGTGCAATTGGGCTGGAGCTTGGTTTCATTTTTACTTTTTTTTCTTTACTTTTTGTGAAATTGCCCGAAAGCTTGACATAAGGGAACTGAACAGCAACTATATTTTTGAAGGAGCTTATTGTGAAAACACTTATTGTGAGTCTATTTACTATGAGCCAATTGAAATGTGTGCACCACTGAAGCAGTATGCAAATGAGTGGAGCGAGGGAAACCCGGTTTGTGTTTGCAGTTATATTCAACTGGTTATAATGGTGAATTATAACTGGTTTCTGTATGGGAGGAAAATGCTCCCCAGTTATTATAGAACTGTTATAAGCAAGCAAGTCTATTTTTTTCTGGCAATGATCCTCCATTTGAATGGTGAGAAGACACAAAAACAGTTTGTAGCAAACCTTTAGACAAATGGGAGTAACAAAAGAAAGGGAAAAAAATATGGTACTTAGATCTTAGAACACAGTTATATAAAGTGTTATCACTTGCAGCAGATTGGAAAAGTAACTACACCTCACAAATTCAAAACTTAAAACAAGAAATGAGAGAATTTCAGAATTATAGGGCAGCCTCTCTTACAGTGGAACAAAACTTTGGAAGAACAGTAAAGACATCCTATGGAGATCCTTTTGAAGCATGTAAAGCTCAACTACAGACCAATAGAGTGGCCAGCATAGTTACAAATTTAGGTAACAGAATTATAGATACACAGGATTTGTTGCAGGAGGTAGAACACTATTTAACATAGTCTTTGAAACTAGAACATCGTTATACAGCAACAGTAAATTCGTTTTTGGACTCTTGTCATTGATACTCTGCTCAGTGAGCTCTGTGTAACAAGGGATAAAAAAGTTTGTCCCAATATTTCAGCCTAAACCTCATTTTGGTCTAAAACATAATGTATCTGTGTAACAAATATTGACCTCTGAAGCTGGATCATATAAAACTTGTAAAGCCACAAGACAAACTAAGCCACAAGTTGCAATATTAAGGTGCCTTTTGATATTTGTGTTGACCATGTGAGTAATATCAAACAGTTGCTTTATGTGTCTGCAAAGCAGAAATATAGGATAGTGTTCAAATTACCCTTTGACTATCTTTAGTGTTTATTATCAGGACAGACCAAAATGCTTGTATGCACATTCTTAAGTCCAAACCTATTTCTTCCTCCTAGACCTTGGTAACTGATAGTGATAGTTGTTACTAGCCATATATAATAATAGAACGTACACTATCTATACATTTGTGCTGACCAGGGATGAGCTCATGTATATACTAAAAGGAGAATTGCCTTTTAAGTTGATGTTTGTACTTGTTATGAACCAATCATAGACAACCATAAGAAATAATGATGCTGTCTTCCACTATATAAGCAAGCCAGCCTACACTGTTAGTTTGAAGAATGAAGGATGTACTACTTGTAATCTCTCGCTGTGATTATTGTTATAATCATTAAATTCTTCCGCCATCAGCCTCGTCTCCGTTCGTCTCATTTGTAATTGATAATTTAAGTACAATAACACAACGCCTACACTCTGTGGGGTATTACTTTCTCCAATATAGAAAGAAGTATGAAGTGTTATAAACATTTTAGGTAATCTGTCAACCCCTGGTGCAGACAAACTCCCTGATGAATTTTATTTTTCATTTTTAAACATTCTGTATGGATTTCTAGCTATTGTTTTTCAATTTATTTTTGACACAGGACAGAAAAGTTCCAACTTCATTGATATATTTTTATTTAGAAAAGGAGATAAAGAATTACTCATGAATGGGTGGCCTACTAGCCTCCTAAATTCCAATTTCAGAATATTATCTAACTTACTGTGCAGACGGTTGTAGTCTATAGCCCAACATCTAATCAAGCCATCCCAAATGTGTTCCATCATTGAAAGATCTATTTATGAGAATATGTACTTATTAACAGGATCTAGTAGAGCTGGGGAGATAAATGAAAATCTCTGTGTGGATTCTGCCACTGGACCAATAAAAGGCTGTTGACAGAATATCTCACAACTATCTGTTTATGGAACTTTCAACATATGGGGCCCAATTCACAAAGGTCTGCGCAAGCTGCCCAAATGCAGGTGTGCCAGGGACTCTGCACCTGATCCACTATTGGGTAGGGACCCAGCAGTAATGTCCCACAGCTTTTGCCAAACAGAGGCACATCTGGAAGGTGTGCCACAAGCCACAGGGTGGCTCTGCAGCAATAGCACCATGGACAGCAGTCCCTGGTGGGTAGTGCCACCTCCATCCTTACCCCCACTGTAGGAATAAAGGCACTTTCCTGGTGGTCTAGTGGACCCCCAGCTCCGATCCCTTTTACTAAAAAAAAAGAAAATACTGTCCCTGGTGATCTAGTGGACCCCACCAGCCCCAATCCCCTTTTAGTAAAACAACAACAATGTCTCTGGTGGTCTAGCAGACCACTCCCTATCCCCGATCTGCCCATAATATTTACAGAGATCTTACTCTGGTTGTCTAGAGGAACCCCCCACCCCAGCAGGCAGCATCCCACCACCCCACTCCCCCATCTCATCCCAGAGCTGGCACCTGGAACAGCACTCTGCTCTCCACCACAGCTGGGCACCAACTGAACTGTCAAGGAGTGTACTGTATACAGTACATGTGAGCTGTCGATAAAGCTTGTACTATACAAATTATGCTTCTTGACAGCTCAGTTGGTGCCCAGCCATGGTGAAGAGTGCAGGGCTGTGCCGGGTGCCAGCTCTGGGATGGGACGGGGGTAGCAGGGTGGGACACTGCCTGCAGGGGTGGAATGTCCACTAGACCACCAGGGACGTGACTTTATTCCTACAATGGGGTTCAGGATGGGGGGACTGTGGCACATTGGAGCATGATTCGCAACCCTCCCAGAGGACATTTCTAAGTACCTTAGACCAGCCCTGGCTGGTCTAATGGTACTTAGAAATTAGCCCTCTGGGAGGGTTTTGTGAATCTCAGTTTAGGGGACATGGTAGTCTGCATCTGCAGCAAGCCCCCTAGCACCATGTCACAGTCCATTTTGTGCCACAAGGATGGTGCAAGCCCCCCATTGGTGCATGGAAGTTTGATGCAAGATGCTTTTTTGAATTGCTCAGGGTGCATTTTTGGTGCATACCACACCTTGCACCAGTCCTTGTGGTGCAAGCCCCATGCACCATTCAGGGGGGCTTTGTGAATTGGGCCCATAGTATTCTGAACAGATTTATTGAATTGATTAAAATCTTGTACACAAAAGTAATCACCATACCTGTAATTCCTCTGTAACTTCCCCATCTCCAGCTTCATTTCATGCTCCCTGGTCTTGGTGCTCCTTGTCATTTGAAAGAAACTTCCCTCTTGCACAATGTTCACCATAGTGAGGTACTTGTAGGTCTCTAGCATGTCACCTTACTCTCCCTTCTGCTCCAAGGTGCAGTTTTAGAGATCCATCAGTCTCTGCTCTTAGGCTTTCTCATGTACCCCAAACACCAGCTTAGCACAGTAGCTCTCTCCTGGACTGCCTCTACCCTGCCTATGCCCTTTCTGAGGTGCAGCCTGCAAAACTGGACACAGTACTCCAGATGGGACCTCACCAGCAAGCAATATAGTGGCAACACAACCTCCCTCCTCCTGCTGGATATATGCCTCCCTAGGCAACCCAGCATCCCAATAGATATACCCAATGCTTTGTCACACTGCACTGCCACCTTGTAGTCATCAGGCATGATAACCCCAATGTCCTGTTTCTGTTTAGTGACAATCAGTACTGCCTGTCATGAACCCACTCCTGAGGGTCAGGTTAACTGAGCTCATAGTACCCACCCATAAGTGCAATCCATGACAGGGAGGGGGAGAGCAGGGATATCCTCCTCATGTCCTTCTGGAGTGTTAGCAGGGTTTACAACTGAACACTCACCACCAGGTACCAGGGCACACTCTTTACTTTGGATCAGGGCACAATACCAGTCTCAAGTCTTGTGGCCAAATATGAACCCTTTTCTTGGCTATTACACAAAGGCAGAAGACCCAGGCATTACACTCTAATTGCGGTAGCAGCATAATACTTGATTTGGCCTTCACCGTACAGGACAAGCAACAGCCTAGTTCACAATGTCTGCAGATTCATATGAGACTCTGGTATTCTCCCTATCCTTCCAGATTTCCTTTCTCAGACCCTTTTCCAATGTGGTTGCTATATGGGTGACACCCCTAAGCATTTAACAGTTGTCATAGATTTTTAGTAAACCTTTTACAGTCACACATACAATATAAGGAAACTCAAACAGGCAGAATTTATTTAGAAAAGCAAACATTTTTACTAAAATAATTCAATAAATGCAGTTACAACTAAAAGAGGACACATACTAATTTAGGTTACAGTGTAAGAAACAGAAGGGAAAACACAAAAAATGCATTAAAACATGTGAGCTAAGTCTACATTGGGTATGAAGATTTCAAAGTCCAGAGACTCGCTGGTTTGCAAAATACTACAGATTTTCTGTAGCAGCCTTGTGGTCAGGGAAAGACTCCAGACAGACTGGCTTATGTGTGTCAGGTGGAGTCCAGATGAAAAGTGTATGTAAATGCCCTGAGCTGGGGGGTTTAAGTACTCTTCTGTAATCTTGCTGTGTCATCAATTTCCAGCTCAGAGCAAGTACTCTGGCCAGGAGATGGCACTATTACACTGTTTCCAAAAATCAAATCCTGGCATTTAAAGTCTAAGCCTTTGAAGACCCCTGTAGAAAGTTGGCACCCATAAGATAAAATCCACACTGCCCTGTTAGAATGGTTATCTGCTGATCAAATCCTTGCTAAAACATCTTGGACTTTTTGAACTGGCTTGTTACCAGGAAGACCATGTAAGATTTATGACTATACAGATGATTTTTTTACTTCTGGTTCCCTTGGTCAGTTCCTATTGGAAATACCCCTTTGATTATGCATCCCCAAAGCCTTTGACAAGAACTTGTCAGATTACTGCAAGCAAGGCTGGCCTTATAGGTCAGAGGAAGGTCAAAACCCTTTTAAACAAATTCCAGTCTTTTTCCTATGGGCCTTGAATTAACAGTGGCATTTCTTGTGCATGTACATATACAATAGAATTACATTTAGAAAAACGTATATATACAACAGAATAATGTCTACAAATAAGGGCTAGCAGTGGAGGTAGCTAGCCACACTGCCTTCCATGCTATACTCAGTGCCTGGGTTCCTATGCCTTATTTGTAGGATTTTGTACTTTTTGGCATTGGTAAGTAATATTTTATTTGTTGAGTGCCCATTCCCTGGGGCTCAGGGTTCCGTGCAAGGGTCAGGACAATACATACATAAAAACATTTCTAGATATAAAAACTCCTGAATAATTATCAAGGAATAATAAATAAAATAGATAGAAATAAAATAAATTAAATAATCAGATAAATAATTTGAAGTCTGAATAGCAGCCGATGTGTCTGGTCCCTTGCCTGTGCTTCAAAGTCCCTTCTAAATAGGTACGATTTTAGACCCCTCATAAGGGCCTTCAACAAGGAGGCCTACCACAAGGATCTTGGAAGTGAGTTCCACAGGTCTGGTCTGGCATTGAACCCTAACTACGATGCTTTAGACCACTCCTTGAGTTGCTCCAGATCCTTACTCATTCTGTCTCCCTCCTGAGTGTCCACCCTATTGCAGAGTTCGGTATCATTTTAAAAAAGGCATACCTTACCTTCCAGTTTTTCAGCAATACTACTTGTGAAGACATTAAAGAGGACTAATCCCACTTCTGAGCCCTGTGGCACCTGGATGGTCATCCCTCCATTATTCCAGTGAGTGCCATTTACCACCACCTTCTTCCTCCCATCCGTTAACCAGTTTCTAACCCAATGCACCACTTTGAACCCATCTGCAAGCCACTCAGTTTCTGTATCAGCTTCCTGTGTGCCACAGTGTTGAAGGCCTTACTGAAGTGCAGATAAGCCATGTCCACTGCCTTTCCTTTTCCTATTTTCCTGGTCACTCAGTCAAAGTAATCCACAAGATACAATTTTCATGACCGTCCCCTGTGGATCCATACTGCCTGTGGTTTTGCAGCCATTAGGATTCAAGATACACTACCAGTCTTTCCATTAGCAGGGTTTCCATTAATTTCCCCAGCACTGATGTAAGACTGACCAGCCGATAGTTGCTAGCCTCCAACCTTTTACCACTGTTATGTACAAGGACCATGTCAGTTCTTCTCTAGTCCTATGCAAGCATGCCTGTTTCCAGTAAGCTGTTGAACACGGCTGTCGGTGGGGCAGCTAGCACCTCCATGAGTTCCTTTAAAACCCTTGGATGTAAATTGTTTGGTTCCACAGCTTTGTCCACTTTCAGAGCTGCAAGTCCCTTCCAGATTCTTCTTCTTCTGAAAATTGATTTTTGTCCACCTCCCCCACATTTTTGCTACTCCCTGATGATCAGCATCCTCCTCCATTGTGAAGACTGAGCAGAAGTACTGTACCTGTTCAGGATGTCTGCTTTTTCTTGGTTCTCTTCTGTGCAGTTTCCCCCCTCCACACTTTTAATCATCACTACCTTCCCCTTGCTTTCCTTTTCTCACTAATGTATCTGAAGAACGTCTTAATTCCCTTAGTGACCCTTCTGGCAGTTCTTTCCTCTGTCTACACCATTGCTCCTCTCACTGCCTTGTCTGCTTCCCTCTGCTTTACTAGATATTGGTACTCACTCAGGAGGGAGCAATATTAGACCTGGTACTGTCAAACAGGGATGGAGAAAGAAATTTGGATTTAGACGTGAGTAGCCATCTGGGAACAAGCGACCACCAAACAGTGTGGTTCATGATAAACACAGCCATAGAGTAAAGCCATACAAAAGCAAGAGTATTAGACTTCAGGAGGGCTGACTTTGGAAAAATGAGAGAGTGCCTCAGAAAAGCACTAGCAAACAGGCAAGAAGGAGGGGTGGAGGACCAATGGGGAGTAATCAAAACAGCCATCACAGAGGCAATGAGAGTTTGAGTGAAGCAAATCAACAAAACACAACAAAGGAAAAAAAATGCTATGGTTCTCAAAAGAGGTGACAGGGAAAGTTAAGGAGAAAATGATATCATTCAGGAAATATAAGGAAACACAGAAGTAGCAGGACAGAGAACTTTATCAGTTTAAGCAGAAAGAGGCAGGGAAGGCAGTCAGACTAGCAAAGGCCCAAACTGAGGAAAGGATAGCCAACTCTGTTAAAAAGGGGGATAAGAATTTTTATCTGTACATTAGGGAGCAAAGAAAGACTAAGGGAGGGATACTGAGGCTTAATAAAGGGGAGGGAATGTGGGCAGAGGTTGACAGTAAAAAAGCAGGGATTCTGAATGAATATTTCTGCTCAGTATTCACAAAAGAAGAGGAAGGAGAGGTACCTAAACCAAACAAGAGAAACACTCTGGATAGGGGGGTTGATACCAGTCTATTCACAGAAGAAAGGGTTCTGAAAGAACTAGTAAAACTGAAGATGGACAAAGCAATGGGGCCTGATGGGATTCACCAAGAATTCTAAAAGAACTAAGGGTAGAACTAGTGACACCACTGACTACTCTCTTTAACAAATCATGGGAGGATGGGGTGGTACCTGAGGACTGGAGGAGGGTGGATGTGATTCCTCTTCACAAAAGTGGGAGCAGGGCAGAGACAGGAAACTACAGACCAGCTAGTTTGACCTCAGTGGTAGGGAAAATGATGGAACCACTTCTGAAGGAAAGAATTTTTGAGTACCTAGAGGCCAGTGGGGCACAGGACCCAAGGCAGCATGGATTCATAGTGGGAAGGTCGTGTCAGACAAATCTAATAGATTTCATTGACTGGGTGACCAAAGTAGTAGACCAGGGAGGGGCTGTGGACATGGCCTACCTAGATTTTACTTCCTGGTATTTTTTGTGGGAAATTAATATCTTGATTGCAGCTTTCTTCAGCTCCCTAATGTGCCAAAATGATTCCAACCATATATTTATAAAAAGGGAGCTCTTTCCATATAGTTATAAACATACATGATACGTTTTCAGTTCAAGTCTCATTTATTTTCCCCTACGTTGCGCTCCTAGATTTTAGCAAGGCATTTGACACAGCCCCACACAAAAGATTAATATATACTGTAAGTTAGCCAGCCTTGGAGTGGGTCCCAAGGTGGTAGCCTGGATAAAAAATTGGTTGGACAACAGGATGCAAAGGGTAATAGTAAACGGAGTCCACAATGAAGAAGGGAGGGTTGTTAGCGAGGTACCACAGGGTTCAGTACTGGGACTAGTCCTTTTTAATGTCATTCTAAGTGACATTGCAGAACAACTGGAAGGTATAGTATGTCTTTTTGCAGATGACACAAAGATCTGCAACAGGGTTGATACACAAGATGGAGTGAAAAGGATGAGAAGGGACTTGGCAAGGTTGGAGGAATGGTCAAAACATATGGCAGCTTAGATTCAATGCAAAGAAGTGCAAGATAACGCACCTGGGAAACAAAAACCCAGGGGAAGAATACACAATGGGTGGTTAGATACTGTCAGCAACAAAAATGGAAAGGGACCTGGGGGTAATTATATCAGATGACCTAAAGGTGGGTCAGCAATGTGAAAAGGCAGTAAGGAGGGCTGGGGGGATACTGGGATGCATAGGGAGAGGCATCAACAGTAGAAAACAGGAAGTTATTTTCCCTCTGTACAGACAGTTGGTGAGATCCCATCTGGAGTACTGTGTGCAGTTCTGGAGAACCATCTCCACAAAGACATAGACAGAGTAGAGGCTGTCCAGAGGAGGGCAACTGAAATGGTGCAGGGTCTGCTCCAGAAGACATACGAAGAGAGACTAAAGGAGCTTAATATGTATACCCTTGAGGAAAGAAGGGAGAGGGGGAACATGATAGAAACTTTCAAGTACCTCAAGGGAATCAACAAAGTCCAAGAGAATAGTATCTTTCAGAAAAAAAGATGTGCAAGAACAAGGGGGCACAATGTGAAGATAGAGGGGGGACGGCTCAGAGGTAATGTCAGAATTTCTTTTTTTTTTACGGAGAGGGTTATGGATGCATGGAACAGCCCTCCTGAGGAGGTAGTGGAGTCAAGAACAGTGGGGGAATTCAAGAATGCATGGCACAGACATAAGGCAGATCTAGTGGGGGGTAGGAGGAAGTAGGCTGTTGATTAACTAGGATCTGCAGCTTATCCATCATGTAGGAAAATGGGCAGACTAGGTGGGCCAAGTGGTCCTTATCTGCAGTCAGATTCTATGTTTCTATGTTTCTATATACCTCCCTGTCCTCCTCTCTCTGTGTTTCCTTATACCTCCTGAATGCCACCCTTTCTTCTTCAGCACCTTTGTCACTTCCTTGGAGAACCAGAACAGTTGCTTTTTCCTTCTGCTTTTATTCTCTTCCTTCATGCAGAGTTACTTGTTTTAGTTACACCCTCCCTCATTTTTTCCCCACTGTGCCTCCACCCCACCCTGACGATCCTCCTTTTTTGACAGTTTCTGAGACAGTGCCACATTTCTTTAAAATCTGCCCTCCTAAAATCTAGTACCTTCAACCTTGTGTAGTTATTATCTGTTCCTATCTTAATGTAAAACCACACTGTATGGGGATCACTGGTACCCAGGGGACTGCCCACTGTGACTTCTGCAATACTGTCCCCGTTTGTAATCACCAGGTCCAGCATTGCTTCACACCTAGGGGGTTCCTTGACTAGCTGCTTAAGAAAAGTCCCTTGTAAGGAGTCAGGGGTGGCCCTACTCCTTATGGAAGCTGCAGTTGGAAGACTCCACTCCACATCCAGCAGATTGAATTTACAAACTAGCTGCACCTCTCCCTTACTCACCATTCTGGTGACGGCTTGCCCAAGTGCAGTATCCAACTCCACTCCCTGCACACTACCCCAGTGTGGATAGAGGCCCCAGAGCATGTCTCCAGTGTGACCCAAAGCACCTCAAGCCCTTTCCTTTTCCTCCTGCTGCCTCTATACCTCCATTGTCTTGGTTCCCTCCATCACATATAAAACAACCACTCCTCCCCTTCTCCCTGTCTCTCCAGTAGTGAACACAGAGTAGCCTGATATGACCACATCCCAGTCACAGTGCTCAGTGCACCAAGACTCTCTAATGGTCACTTAATCCAGGCCAGCCTCCACCATGATGGCTTCTAGGTCTTCTTGCAGTGGTGTACATGGCACCTTTCTTCTCCCCTGTCCACTGCTCTGCTTCCTCCTTCCATTTCTTTTTTCTATAATCTATTTATTCTCCCTGGCTGTGGCAGGCTTGGCTCCCTCTCTGCCCCTGCTCCATCCTCCCCCACCAACAACCATCTCCCATGCTTACATGCTCAGCCAGTACCCTCCATGAATTACCCCAGTGGCGGGGTCAGGAGGGTGAAGGCTGTCCTCTTCCCCGATGCCTGGATCCAGTTTTGCTGACATGTCCCCTGGTACTGGGGTGGATAGAGCCACAGTGTGTGGGCATCATCAATGCCCACCACACAAATTTTCCTCCTTGACTACCCCCACAGCTACAGCATACTGAGACAAGTGCATGCATGTGGAGGTGCATATATGTTTGGGAAAATGTCTCCTTCCCCCTACCCATGACATACATCTGCCTCTTAAGCTTCCATGGGCTACCACCAGGACTCTACCTGGTGGCAGTCAAGAGCTGAGATGGCCCACTACCCTGATCTAGGAGAAGAGAGCTGCCAGGTGGCTGTTCAATCATCTCCCAGCCCTCCCTCCTCCCCGCAACCCGTGCTTATTCCTGATCATGGATCACCAGCATGGTAGCAAGTATGGTGTTTGGCCTTAGTCCTCCACGGCACCAAGCCAGCTCTCCCCCTCTCATTTCTGTGTTTTTCTCTGAAACTCCCCCTGACGTTCCTCCTACCATTTTAATTTCTGCATTCCTTGTCTCCTTCAGTCCTCTACCTTCTGTTGACTGAGTTTTACCCCACTTTTCATCTGCTTTGTCCCCAGTGTCAGCATGGCTCAATTGGTAGCACATACGCCTCTGGATCAGAAGGTTGTGGGTTCTCATCCCACTCAGGGATTGGACTTGCACCTAAGACACTGGCATCCGAGTGCAGTATTAGGGAGGTGCTGTACTGCTGGGGTGTGCCATCCTTTGGATGAGACGTTAAACCGAGGTCCCTTCTACCCATCCCAGTGCTGTCCTGGTGGGGGTCCAGGTGGAAGTAAAAGAACCCAGGGCACTCTTTGCAAAGAGTAGGGGACATTCCCAGTGTCCTGGCCAACATTCCCCTTCCCATAAACTGGTTCATGCAATTGTCCAGGCTGTGTGTGGGTATTGATGTGCGATATGACCACCACTATACATTCAAGTCACTTTACTACCAGTCTAGCTTTGCTTGTAAAACACTTTAGGATACACTGTGTATGAAAAGTGCTATATAAATGCTAATTCTTCTTCAACATCCATGCCTTTTTTTGCCCTTGCCCTAGATGAGTTTTCTCCTCAAGGCTCTCCATCCTCGTAACTCCATCATTGGGGAGAGGTGGGAATTTTTGCCTCCTTTTGTTTTACTGCCTCCCCTATTAACTAGTTTAAATGCTCATCTGGTTGTAGATTGCTAGTCTGAAATCCAGAATCACAACTTTTGATGAGGGTATACTGTTACCCAGGTCCAGCTCAAACACTATTGTATTATGGTCACTGGACCCCAGTGGTTCTCCTACCCAAAGTCCACTTACCATTTCCACATTGGGGAGTAGCATGTCAAGAATGGCAGCTGTCTTTTGGGTTCCCTGACCAGCTGCACTAGTAGGTTGTCCTGCAACATATCTACAGGGGTTGACTTCTGGTGCTCTTGGCTGCTGGAATGTTCCAAACTATGTCTGGTATATTGAGATCATCACAACCACTACCTCCCCTTTTGAAGCCCCCTTCTCAGTTTATGTTCCTATTACCCTATTCCTCTTGTCTCTCTGCCCTAGTGCTCTACAGACAAACACCATGCAAAGCTGCTTTTCTGATACTGATGTGAGCTGTACCTACAGTGATTTTGTCTCCCCAGTTCCTCCTCATGATGGATCCCATCCTCTACCATCTCTATGTCTTCCTTGACATAGATGGCCATCCCATCTCCTTTTCCATAACCTCTATCTCTCCTATACATGGTGTACCATGGTTTTGCAAGATCTCAGTCATTATTCCCAGTGGTCCATGTTTCTGTAATGGCTAGGATGTCTAATCCTGCATATAGTAGCAGCCACAGACACTGCCAGCTATTTCCCGAAATTTCTGTGATATTTCCAGAAATATCTCCTGCTTTCTGCATTTCCACAGTAGGGGCAGCAGAGAGAAACGTTCAGAAATGTTGTGAAATATCTGGAACTAGCTTGCAATGTCTGTGGCTACTACTGTATACCACTGCTGAAAGAAGCTCACTAATCGTGTTTCTTAGGATCTTGGCATTTAAGCAGATTGCCTTCCAACTTGAGCCTAAACTTTTCCCACTCTTTTTAGCTTCTCTCCCTTTGCTTCATTCTTGATGTCCCCATGACATACTGACAACCCCTTGATGAAAACACAGCCTTGTTGTGTATGGTTGCCCATTCAGCATAGATATAGATATAGATATAGATATAGATATAGATATAGATATAGATATATTAAAACAATGACACATGACAAAAAGCTAACAGACAAAACGGGCTAATACAGTTTGTAAAATGGGTAGAGAAAAATAGAAACATAGAATTTTTTGGCAGAAAATGATTGCTTGGCCCATCCAGACTGCCTGGATGGTCCCTGCCTAATCACTTTCTGCAGACCTAACTAGTTTCCTGCAACCCTTCATCCTCCCTGCCTATTTATTAATATCCCCCTATGTCTGTCCCACCCATGCTTCAAGCCCCTACTGTTTTTGCCTCCATCAGTTCTGCAGGCAGTCAGGTCCGGACATCCACCACTCTTTCAATGATGTAGTACTTTCAGACATCCCTCTTAAACTCCCACCTCCAGCTTTATTGTATGTTCTCTGGTCCTGGTGCTCTTTCTTATTTGAAAAAGACTCCCCTCTTGCACCATGTTCACTCCCATGAGGTATTTGTAGGTCTCTGTCATGTCACTTCTTGCTCTCCTCTCTTCCAGAGTGTACATGTTGAGATCCCTCAGTCTCTCCTCACAGGGCTATTGATGCAACCACAGCACCATTTTAGTTTCCCTCCTTTGGGCTGCCTCCACACTACCTAGCCCTTTCTGAGGAGTGGTCTGAAGAACTTGACACAGTACTCCAGGTGAGGTCTCACCAGCAAGTGATGCAGTGGCAACACTACCTTCCTCCTCCTGCTGGAGATACCTCTCTCTATACATTCCCACATCCCACTGGCCCTACCCACTGCTCTGTCATATTGTCCTGCCACTTTGAGGTAATCAGACATAATAACCCCAATGTCCCTTTACTGCTTAGTGACTGTCAACACTTTCCCCCATCCTCTTTTCAGTTCCTGGGTTCCTGTGCCCTAGGTTCATGATTTTGCACTTTTTGGTATTGAACCCCAACTGCCATGCTCTTGACCACTCTTCAAGTTTCTCAAGGTCCCTACACATTCTCTCCATCCTCTCCTGAGTGTCCACCCTACTACAGATTTTGGTGTCATCGACAAAAGACATATCTTCTCTTCCAGTTTTTCTGCAATGTCATTTATAGAGACATTGAAGAGGACCGGTCCCAGTACTGAGCCCTGTGGCACCTCACTAGTCTCTCTTCCCTCATTGGAGGGAATGCTTTTAACCAAGGCTCCCTGTTTTCTGAGGTTCTACGGCATGCAGCAATTGCCGCAGATATTAAGATCTGATGCAGAATTTGGGGCTGGCTGCACAGAAAATGCCCCAGTAAGTTAGACAGAGACAGACATCACTCCTTCCCATCAATTCCTTTCATTGCTTTTAGCTTATAAGAACTAAAATTTATCTCCAACCATCTCAGCCTCTCAAACCATCTCCACCCAGCCCTGAGAGCACCCCTTGAGTCACCCTATTTTTTATATTTCACCCTTTTTTGGTCAAAGGTTGTGTGATGATCCGTTGCCTTTTCCTATCATTGCTAGTGAGACAGAATGCTTGTTTCTCATCCCAGTAGTGCTTTCTGAGGCCCACACAAAGCCATACTGGGGCATGAATCCCACATTTGGGCCCAGCAGTAATAGGAAGAGGTGGTGGATTGTCCAACAGTGGTGGACCAAAAAAGGGTGCCAGTATAAAAACTGAGTGACTTAATGAGGCTCTGGGTGGAATGACTTTGGGGCTAAGATATGCAGGATTGGTATTTCTTATTTTATGAGGGGGCAGAGTAATGTAAAAGAGGAGACCCTACAATGCTTTTGTGGGAGGAAGGATCACTGTACAGTGTTGTTCTGGATAATGACATGCATTTAAATATACAAGGCCACTAAAAGACATTCTTAAGGCTGGTTAGGAAATTGATGGGGCTGAGATAGGCTTTGGTGGGTTTGACCTGTTCTAAAATCCTGACAGGGCAAAGTGCTGGTTGGGGGGGACCTGTTTGCTATTCTTAGGGGGTTTAGAGTGCAAAATCTTGCTATGGATAGGGCTGAGGGGTTGTCAACCTATAGGTTAAATCTGGTGCCTGTGGGAGAACAATGTACATTATAAAAAATGCACGCAGAGGGACAGCTAAGTAAATAAAATTGTTGGTGCAGGAAAAGAATGCTAGAATGCTGGAAAGAATGAAGAAATGACAAAGATTAAGCCAAGGTAAGAAAAGTGAAAAACTAAAGATAAAGTTTATGCAAAATATGGAAACTAAATAAGGGAAGAGGGAAACAAGCAGACAAAATAGAGAAAGTCACAGTGAGACTGCAGATGAAACATATTTAAATTTGTTTGCATTTATATGTTGCTCCAGGACAATATGCAAGGGTGGGCAAGACAGATCTCAAGCTCACTGCATCCCAACTAAAAATGTCACTGAGGGACAAGTAGATTTACTTTGAGCATTAATGACTGTTCAGTACAGAAGTCAGCTTTATTTTATTCTTTTGTAACTGGGTAAGGTTATCAAAGAATAAATCCCATGTAGTTCATCCTAATGCATTAATCAAATTTTGGCTCTGGGGAACTGGCAGCCCTAAATCTTTGGCATCCCTAGTCTGACAACCAGCCCCAGTGCATTAACCTTCTGTGATAAAATTGTTTGGCGAGCACTGCATATACCATCCCCTTCTTTCCTGGGGTGGGTAGTGGTGCTTGCTGAGTTGGGTGGGGTGGGTTACAGTGGATTTTAAAAACTGGGATCAGGCAAGGATGTTGAGGGGGGCAGGATCATATTAGGGATAGGAGATAATATCTTACTGCCATTAGGTCTAGGGTAGGGGGAGGTTGCAAAGAGCATTACTACCATTAAGGAAGAGGGTGAAAAAAGAGCATTGCTGCAATTAGGTCTGGGGAAGAAAGGAGAGGAGGGATTATTGCTGTCATTACGTAAAATGGGGGAGAAGAGAGTATTACTGCCATTAGGTAGGTGGGAAGTGGGGGAGGAGAAAGTTTTCCTTTGACTAAGTTTGGGGGGGGACAAGAGAGCAGAGAGCATTGTAGCCTTTTAGTCTGGACTGGAGGAGAGAGCACTGCTGCCATTTTCTTCCTTTGGAGAAGGGGAACTTTGCCTCACTTAGAAACATAAGCCGTGTTTACATGGATGACTTTGCTGCTTCTGTGTAGTGTTGTAGCACTGCCCCGACCAAAAAAGACACTTAGCTTCTGCGTCTACACAGCACCTCTCAGCACCAATGCAAGAGAAGCTGGAGAGGGGCTGCAAGTCAAGGGGGTGATTGGTTGATAAAAGCAAAAAGATGCCCACAGGGTCTGGCACATGGGAGTGAGCGGTGCAGCCGGTCCACATGGCTGCTTAAACCACTCCGTTCAGAATATGTTCCCAGACTTGATGTGACTGTGGGAGTGGAGTAAAGACTGGTTTACCGTGATCCAGTAAGTGTCCACATGGTGGCATTCGCACCGCAGCAACCCGAGTGCTCAGGTTGCTGCGGTCCAAATAAAACCATGTAAACAGGGCTATAGACAATGAGACTACAGAGGCAGAAGCAAAAAAGTGAAAATACAAAAAGTTAGCTGAGCCACTCTAATAGGCCAATAGTAGCACATGAAGGTTTCATGAGGGCAAACCATGTACAGGTGTGATCCTGAGATCACCTGCTCTAGGACAGTCCATGGTCAGAGGGTACTGCAGATGCCAGGGCTCTCATGCTAGGGGAGAGAAATGCACATGAAAGAAAATAAAGTAAAAATGAAGGCAATGTAAGAAAGATAACAACCAAGCAAAAGATTATTTGTTCAAAATGTGAAAACTAAGCAAGGAAAGAGTGAAGCAAACAGAAAAAGGAGAAATAACCACAACAACACTGCAGATGTTTAATTTTTATATTATTAAGATTTGGCAGTTTTCAGAGTGGCAGTATGGGGAGTCTCTGTATCCACCGATAGCCTGCCACCCCCAGCTACAGCTGTGTGTGGGGCCCCTGATCGGTGTTCACAGAGAAGGGGACTCTTGGGGTTTACATGGCTAGACTACGTCAATCTCCCCCTTGGGTTTGAAATATATTGGATCTGTTGGATAGAGCATATCCTATACTACGTTATGTAAAGATTTACATGTTATGTATGTTGTTACTATAAACTTTGTTCTATTTTTTGCTATATATACTTTATCGTGCTTTTGCCATTTTTTTCCCCGGTCCCAATCCCCTGCCTCAGATACGTGTACACATGTGGAGGCATGCACATGTTGCGTCTCAAGGCACCCTCCCTACGTGTTGCTGCATCCACTTATGCTAGCCACTGGACCACCACCCAGTGGCAGTGGGACTACAGGGGGCCGTGACCATCCCAGGAGAGGAGAGCTGCCTTCTGGCTGCTCAATCCTGCTCCTACCCTCCTCCCCATGCTGGCACCCCAACAACCTGCGTCCATTCCTGAATCCAGGTTGCCAGCGTAGCGCAAGGTAAGGTGTCCATCGCCTCATCCCTCAGCACCACTGGACCTACTCTACTGTAAACTTTTCATATACTCATAATGCACTTATTGATTATTAGTGTATTTCCTAAGGAGTTTTTCTCCTGGCCAGGATAAATTGTTTTTACATTGTTATGCTTGAAAATTCAATAAAAAGACAATATAAAAGAGCCCCCCCTTGGGGAACAACTATTCTGCTATTTGCTTTGTTGCCAGTACGTTGAAGGGTGCTTGCCAATAGCCATTAATGCTGCATGACGTACAGTAGCACCAGTCCCTAAATAGATTTTGATGACTATGGAGAGCCAGAACAGCTGCTGAAAAACATAAAACTGGAGGTTTAAGGGAAAATATGTAACTTTATGTGGTGGAAGTCAGGGGTCCTCCTCAAAGGCCATCCTTGCTGGGGTCCCCCAAAACTGTAATGCTGGCTCTGTATTATTATAGTAGCATGGTAGTGCCATTATAGTTTGGGTTGCCCAGTAACTTCTATTTTAAACCCCAAATTTTGTACTTTAATAACTTTGCAACCGTTCAACTGATTTGCCTGAAATTTTGTATGTGCCTTCTGGTACCATAGATCTCCGGATCTGGCAAGGTTCATTTCAATGGGTGATCCAGTTGCGGAGATGAGGAGTGCCAAAAAATGTGAAATTTACCATATTTGTGTAAATTCTTTGCTCTGGGCTATGGCCAAAATGGTTTGGGGGTCTGGTCTGAAATTTTCAGGGTATATGGGGTCTGATTCACTGATGCGCCTTTTGAAGGTTTGGTGAAAAAATCTGAATCCATTATGAAATATTTACTTTTCCCATTATAGCCTTTGAGAAAAAAATATATGTGCCGTGTGCCCGTACTTCTATGCATCTGCAAAAGCACCTTTTACTGTCGCAAATGGGTCCAGTATTGTCATGCTGCCCCATCTCGTTTTCAGCTAGTGATGAATAAAAAATGTAATTCAAAAAATACTGTCCCTTGATAAACACCAGTAGTTGTGTTTACCTAATCGGGGCCCAAGGAGCACAATCCTGACATTAGTTTTAAAAAACTATGCTCAACAATGTGTTTTTCAGAATTTGTTCATTGTAGTATTGTAGTTTGTGACACTGACTTTGCGAAAGTGCCACAATTTGTGACACTTTTGCAACTGTGATATCGCAAATTTGTGAAAGTTTTCACGGACGCTTTCTCATAATTTGTGAAACGTTCACAAATTTGTGACACTACCTTCACAAAAAGTGTTGTTTCTTTGCCACTTCATAGTAAATAAACGGTTTGGACATTTGGGTTAAACTTTGCAGGGTAGGAAGTACTGGCACCACAGATATGCTTTTTCCTGGTTTGGTAAAAACCTTTTCATCAGTTCCATAGTTATAACATTTTGAAGTTTTGAAATTTCCCATAGGATAACATTGTGGCATACATGGTATCTTTCAGTGCCTTTATCTCAAAAACGGTTTGAGATACAGACTTTTTGCTAAGCACAGCTTAGTACTAAACATGCATTCAGGTTGCCAGGTCATGATTATGGCTGAGGTGGATTTTTTCCCAAAGTTCCAATGGTTACTGACATAATGCCCCATTTGCAGCACAAGGGTTACTTGGAATGTCTCTAGGCCTGCTCTATGTCTCCATACTTATGGGTAGATGGGCACATAGGGCCCAGAGGGCCCTGCGCTACCACACGTGGATACCATTATGCAATAATGGGATCACAGCACCTTCCATTATGCAGTATTGGCTGGGCCCTGTGCTCCCACAGGAGGATTAGAGTTCATTAGAATGTGTGTACACTTATGCTCCCACATAAAAATCAGACATTTACAATATGTATGCATGTATGATGGAAGGCTCCCATAACCACAGATGAACAACATTACACTATCTCTAAAAGAAGGGAAATTAATTGCAAAAAAAACCCATTAATGCATCAGTTAGGGTTTCTATTACAGCATGTAATTCTGTGGCAGGGGCTCTGAACTTCTGTGTCACAGTTAGGTCAAGTTATGTGGCAAGGTTTAAAGTTCTGTGGCATATTTATATATAAATCAATTGCAAAAAACTCTGTTAATGCATCAGTTAGGGTCTCTATGACAGCGACAAAAGTTTGGAAATTTGATGTTAGGGTTGCCAACCCTACCACCTCCCACTCTCCACACACCAACAGGCATTGGGGAGTGCCTTGGGGTCATCAGGCCTAACTCTCACCCCATTCTCCTATATTGTATCATCTCAGCTACCTTACAAATGGAATGGGGTGAGAGTTAGGCTCGATGTCCAAAAGGCACACCCCAACCACTGTTGGTGTGTGGAAAGTGGGGAGGGGGGATGGGGTGGGGTGGTAGGGTTTGTATCCTTAACATCAAATTTCCAAACTTTTGTCGCTGTAATAGAAACCCTAACTGATGCATTAACAGAGTTTTTTTGCAATTGATTTATATATAAATATGCCACAGAACTTTAAACCTTGCCACATAACTTGACCTAACTGTGACACAGAAGTTCAGAGCCCCTGCCACAGAATTACATCTGCAGTGACACAGAGAATTGGGGGCCTTGCTTTTAACCACCACCCTCTGTCACCTGTCTATTAATCAGTTTCTTACCCAGTTTAACACTGTGGATCCCAACCCTAGGCTTCTTAATTTCTTTATTAGTCTTCTGTGCAGCACAGTGTCTAATGCCTTGCAAAAGGTCACTGTCCTCTCCCAATCTATTTCCTTGGTAACCCAGTCCAATAAATAAATCACATTCATCTGGCATGCCTCCCTCTGTGAATCTATGCTTCCTTTGGTCTTGCATCCCATTGGATTCAAGATACTCTACCAACCTTTCCTTTAACAGGGTTTCCATTAATTTCACCACTGTTGATGTGAGACTGACAGGCCTATAGTTTCTAACCTCCTCCCTGCTGCTGTTGTGAAAAGGGACCACATCTGCTTCCCTTCAGTCCTCTGGAACCACACCTGTTTCTAGTGAGCTGTTGAATAGCTAATCAGTGGGGCAGCTAACACCTCCCTGAGTTCTTCTTGGGTGCATCTCATCTGGTCCCATAGCTTGTTCACTTTCAGAGCTTCAAGTCTCTTCAGGACTCTTTCCTCTCAAAATAGCCTTGTGTCCATTTTCACATCCCCCCACACTTGCTTCTGCTGCTGCTTGGTGGTCTGTTCACCCCTCCACCCACTGTGAAGACTGAGCAGAGTAACCTGTTCATGATATATGCTTTTTCTTGATCCTGTTATGTGCAGTCTCCTCTTGCTGCTCTCCTTATCATTATTATCCCTTCCCTTGCTTTCCTCTTCTCACATATATACCTGAAGAGAATCTTAACCCCTTTAACTACCCCTTTGCATAGCCTTTCCTCCATCTGCACCATTGCTCCCCTCACTGCATTTCCTGCTTTCCTCTGTTTTACTTGGTATACCTCCCTTTCTTCCTTTCTTTTCATTTCCTTATAGAAACATAGAAATATGGAAGATGATGGCAGAAGGGGACCTGTGATCCATCAAGTCTGCCCAAGCGAGGTATCTCAGGATCTACTGTACACCTGTGATCTGTCCTCCTAGACACCAAGTCTAGCCATTGCCAGTTCCATGTGTTTGTTCCCAGTCCTTGTCCCACCCATATTTAAAGCTTGATACTGACTTTGCAGCCACCACTTCAGGAGGTAATCTATTCCAAGGTTCCACCCACTCTCTCTAAGAAGTAATTCTTTCTGATATCCCTCTTGAACACTCCACCCTTCATTTTCCACTCGTGTCCTCTTGTAGTAGAATTGATGTTCCTGGTAAAAAGCTGTGCTTCTGGCACTTTGTTGATGCCTTTAAGGAACTTGAAGGTCTCAATCATATCCTGCCTCTCCTTCCTAGTCTCTAGTGAGTACAATTTCAAAGTCACCCTTTTTTTCCTCACTACCTTGGCCACTTCCCTAAAGAACCATAATGGTCTATTTTTCCTTCTGCTTTTACTCACTTCCTTCATGCAGAGGTTGGTTGTCTTAATTATACCCTCCCTTATGTTTCCTCACTGTGCCTCTAACCCTCCTCAGCAATCTCCCTTACTAGGTAGTCTCTAAGTCAGTCTTCCATTTCTTTAAAATCCACCCTTCTAATGTCCAGTACTCTTGTTCTCATGTGATTTGCCTCTGTTCCCATCTTAATGTTAAACCACACTGTATAGTGATCACTGGTACCTAGGGGACTGCTCACTGTGACTTCTGTAATGCAGTCATTATTTATAAGAACCAGGATCAGCACTGCCCTGTCTCTAGTGGGTTCCATGACTAGATGTCTGAGAAAATCCTGCCCCTGATTGGTTGGTTCCTATGTTTTAGATCTGTCTAATGCACAAGTTAATAATGTTCTGGTAGTCAGGACACAGCACATTAATGTATCAATGCCTTTTTCAAAAATTTCAGATTGACATTACAAACGTGGCTGCCACCTTTACTCTCCAAACAGTCATCCAGGACACGGTCCTAAAATAAAACTTCCTCAAACTAAAAAAGAACAAACAAATCAATTAACTGTTCTTTTCTTTAATATATTTTCTCCTTTTCCACACATACACAAATAAAAAAAACAATGAAGCAATACTCACAGTGTTATTTTTGGAATTTCTTTTCTAACCATGAACCCCCTTACAAATCTTACCTGCCTACCAGGAAAATATTTGCCCTGTCACATATGACATTGAATTCCTGGCTTTACTGAAACCTTTTGCTGTGTATGATTATATGGGAATAGGTGAATATTAAGCCAGTAGAATTCTGCAGGAATTTGAATTCATAATTCCCTGATAAACCATCATTTCATCTCTTTATGATGTGCCTAGACAGATGCTTGAAATCTGGGGTGGGACTACTTTTTACTAGTTTCTTTTATCAAAGGAAAATACCTCTTTTTAGTTTTAAAAGTTTGCTTTTTTTTGAGTGTCTCCATTTACCCATTTTATAAGTAC
Organism: Neoceratodus forsteri; assembly: GCA_016271365.2. Classification (NCBI taxonomy): domain Eukaryota; kingdom Metazoa; phylum Chordata; order Ceratodontiformes; family Ceratodontidae; genus Neoceratodus; species Neoceratodus forsteri. Next base: position 1,285,788,822 of record CM057453.1, read on the forward strand.
AATAAGACAATTTGGGGCTGTGTATTATACTGATGTAACTGTACTTCTAGGAGCTGAAGGCACCCTGCCTGCCCCTGAGGGTATGGTTAGATCAGTACAATGCCTGCCTCATTGTATTTTATTGCTTACATATATTCTTTTCATGTCCTTGTTCCCAATATTTTCTGATGCTGTTGTTCATTGTATTGCAATATTGTGTTTTTATTTAATCTTTACACTTACCTGTTCTCTCTTTTGTAACTCCACCCCCAAAATCACACCTGGAAATGAACGTCAGCTCAGCATGCCATAAATGGTAGCCAATTTTCAATCAATCAATAAGCACGTAAACAAATATTTTTATATGAAGAAAGATGTTCAAAAATAGTGAAGTTGTTGATTAGGATTTGATAAGTTCAGTTTTATGGGTGGTACTTTTCTTGTGGAACAAGGGTAAATACAAATTGCTGTGAATATGTTTTAAACTATACATTCTTCCACAAGATACCAGACTTAAAAAGGTTTTGCAAAAGTTGACAATTCTTTAGCCAGTTAGTGCCTGAGGCCTTTGACAGCTAGCTTACCTATCTGCAGTTAGAAGGTCAAAGAAATATATCACACAGTTTTCCAAATGAAATGTTTGTGACCTTAACAGTGTCAGTAACTGCACAGCAAAGCATAGGAAGCTTGTAGTTTGCCTGAAGACTTCATATTTGAATACCCAGTCTGTGTTTCAATGTAAAGTTTCTCCAGAGATCTTTGTCCCCAGCTTGAAGAACACTAAATAAATTAACAATCCATGTGTGAATCATAATGAGGGAGAAAGGCTGAAGCACTGGCATGAGATTTCCAAGCAGTTTTTGGATGAGAGAAAAGTTAAAACATATAAACTGATAATTTGTTGGGATAACAATTAGACTGATCGACATGAGAGTGGAAACATTTCAGAGCTATTTCAAACTTAAAAGACATTATTAATCAGTGGTGTAAGTGGTGAACAAGAATTACAGGAACTCAAACATTAGCACAAATGAAAAGCAGAATTAAGATCTTCACTCTGAAGAATAACTTTTGGGACTTGAGGGGTCATTGGACCATTTTCTGCTGTCTACATCTATGTTTTCCTATTTCGTTCAATCCTAACACCTCTGTATTGATACTGGTGCACCCAATCAGAGATGTCAAAGTATTTCTAAAACAAATTAAATTGTTCTGCAAGTCAAATTGTGTGATGGAATCCACTGATCTCAGATCATGGACCAAGAAATTGTTGTTAAATTAGTGTTGTAAGAATTACATTTGAAATATCGGTAGAAAGAAGTACAGGAACTCTGTTCCTGCTGCAAAAAAGGTACAGGAACTGAGTTCCTGCACATTCCTGTTCACTTTCATCACTGTTATTAATTCCTAAAAATCATATTTCAGCTCTATACCAAACTTGAAAGACATTATTAATTCCTAAAAATAATTAATGCCTACTTTTTATTTCTGAAATAACGTCACTTTACTACTCAATCTGTTCAGAAAATCTTTGGTGTGATAATACAAGATGTGATGAGTACAACGTAACTTCAATAAAGGTTGCAATTTCCAGCTTTATTTTTTAGTTATACCACATTGGAATTATAGCTACATTGATTGTTTAATTATAGTTTATACTTCATTTTAAAAAGGGTACAAAGGTAAGATGTAGGCATTATTTCCAGTGCAGTCCTAACAAGATGGCACAGAGGCAGCTGCATGTAATTTTTAAGCTTAAGAAAGCAATAATGGCTAGGATCATATCTCACAGGTAGAAATCCACTTGTACAGCTGGAGGAGAATATTTCAGAAGTAGAGAAGGTAATAAATGGTGTTCTCCAATGCCCACAGCTGGGACTATATGTTATTTATTTGTACAGCATGTCAATAGAATTGGTCAAAGTATTGAACTGTACTGTTTGTAACTCCAGGAGGGTAACACAGTCCTCTATGCAGCTGGGTGTGGGATGCCACGACTGAGTAACAGTTAAACTCCTAAAGGATGTTGACACTTTGCACAACCATCTCACTATGCCCAAATCACTGCTTACTATAATGAAATGTGCTTTATGACATAAGGGAGACAGTCAGACATAATAAAAGGGGAGATGACACTGAGTTTAGTGTCTAAAATGTCTATTAATTTAAAGTTTTCCCCAGCAGGCAAAGCTGGTTGAGATGCACTGTCTCATTTTCAATTGGTCCTCAGGAAGGCATTTAGATGCATTTTGTATGTTACATTCAAACTGCACAGGCTTCTGTCCTACATAATTTACTGTACTAAAAAGTTTTGGTCAAATTGGTCATCAAGGCCAAGCACAATTTGGTAATAGAAAACAAAGTACAAATATAGAGTCTACTGCAGCACCAGGAAAACTTCAAATAAAACAAAAGGGCTACATGAAATACATGCTGGGCTGTCTCAGTAGTACAGTAGCTGGGGAACCACTTGTTATGACAGCACACTGGATCAGCCCCCTAATGTCAGCTCATTGCTGCTGGCTGACAGAAGACTGGTATGCCATCCATGTGGATGCCCCAGCCTTCAGATAGGGAGGGCAGTGCTGCCCATTCTGCAGTTTGTCCATGCCACAGGTTGTCAGTACATGATGGGTGTGCCAGAAAACATGGACACCATCACTTCCATGTTTTTACATCTTGGTGTGCACATACAGTACTGGGGAACCCTGGCTGACATCACCCACAAGGAAGAAATAAACCAGGAAAAAGAGGGACCACCATGATGAAGACTCCAGCATGCTTAGGACCTGCACCTGCTGTACCACATGCATAACTAATTGTCCTCTGGCTGCGGAGGTGGGGATGCTTGCCTCTCTACCAGCCCTGCCATGAGGACCAGGATATCTGAAGCAGTAAAGGCGGGAGATGGGGCTATATGGTGGCTGGTGGAGCCAAAGGGGAAGGCATCAGACTCAGGAGGAAAAACACCAGATGGAAACGAACTTAATGTATGCTAAAATAGAGTGGAAAAAAAGGTTAGAATCAATGTTCTTTTTCAGGAATGTCATGATAATAAAAATCTAACCATGGTTATTTTTTCCTTAATAAATATTCCTGAAAAGACCTAACGGTTGAAACTTTGATTCTACTTGTACCATACATTCACTTTGATTCTACTTGTACTATATGTTCACTTTGATCCTACTTGTACTATACATTCACTTTGATCCTACTTGACCTATACATTCACTTTGATTCTACTTGTACTATACATTCACTTTGATTCTACTTGTACCATACATTCACTTTGATCCTACTTGTACTATACATTCTTTTATCTGTTTGCATTTCATTTAACATTTTCATTTTATTCAGATACAGATTAATCTGTCTTTTGAAAACTGGTTAGCTACAGTTGAGACCAGTGGTTAAATTGGAAATGTTCTTGTGAGGGAACTTTTACATCTAGAATTCTAAGTGGTGGAACTGTCATATCTAGGTGGTGGAACTATTCTATAGTAGTCAATGGAAAAAAATGACAGAGATGGGGGAAATGTCATGCAATTTTTTAAGAGGTAGTGGAACTGAGTTCCTGTGGGCTCCTACCCAACTTAACCTCTGATTGAGATGGTGGGGTGATGGGAGAAGCTTGCTTCTGGTCTGAAGTGCAAGGCAGGTAGACGATTTCTGATTAATTGTTTTTGCAGTCCAGGAAACATTACAATATAGTGAATTAATAGTCCAGGGTTTTAAGACTGCACAAATTCAAGTCATATATTCTTCTCTTAAAAAGGTAACATTCTAATTTGGAACAGGGCCATGCTTTACATATCAAGGATACTGGATCATGCAGTCCTTTTCTCATGACATACAAATCAACCATATAGAAATGACAATTTAGTCCAACATTGATTTTCTTTTCTAAAACAAGAAATGCTTTGATCACAGACCCTGTCTGACACTGGTTAATCAATCAGTCATCCATTTGAGTGTTCAGACTCAGTATACAGATTGGCTCCAGCTAACACCTTGAAAAGCCTTGACTCTATCTATATATAATGTTCTGCAGCAGCCCATTTAGGCTTACTTGCAAAAGCAGACACACATAATTGGTATTTGATGACTGCTCTAAATTGGTTGTTATTAGAAAACACTAGGAGACCTGCACTGGATAATGTGTGTGCATTCTGAAACCAGTGACAACTAGTGCAGATATCTAACAGTGCATATACAAAATACTAACTTTAATGTATATACAGCGCAGTAAAGTCTGGGATCTGAGAAACTACAGCATTGTATTCCTAGGAGTTACAGGACAAAATGTAGGTCAGTCAGCCTTATATTATATGGTTAGTCTTTGTTCTGTATAAAAATTTGCCTTCTCAAAATCCTTATAGTATATAGTTTAGTGTTGTTTATACTAAGGCATGCTGACATCACTACTGTGGTACAACAGCATTTTGACATTGCTACTGTGATACAACATCATCTTGAATTGTATGGATGGCCATACACAACAGCACTGAACTGTAAACTTTACCAAGATGGAGGTGACTTAGTATGCGAAGCAAGCTGGTATTGTGTGAAAACATACAGTGCAAGCAGACAGCTACCAAATGATCCTATGAGCCAGGGGTTACTCAGATGTCAAAGCACTATTCCCAACCCCCAGCCTACAGCGAAGTGTTTAGATGGAAAAAAAATGCTGTTTCAAGCACAGCTGGAAGGCCAGGGGCTACTGTATGTTAAACCACTACCCCCAGCCTACAGTCTGAGCAAATGGTGGTGGAAAACAGAGTCAGCGGCAGCATTGACAGACAAGTGGCTGACTCAGGAATAATCACAGTGTTTTATTTTTCAGGCTAAGTGATGTTAATGAAGAACTCATGGTAATAAAGGTTGGGTCCCAGTTCCTCCCCTCGACACCACCAAGTTGTCAGAAATAGTGTTTCATCTCAAGTTCATATTACATGCCAATTGCATCTTTTCTCCCAGGCTGATTGGTGCCATGCTGAGTGGGCAATTTTAGCATGCCGATTTGGATGTGTCCTGGGCTACAACACCAGACACACCTAATTAGCATAATTAGAACTGCCTACACCCACACAGCATGGTGCTGGTTGACTGCTCCTTATCTGTGCACAACACACAGCCCTTGGCCCTGTCTACCTTAATATCTGTCCCACACTGCTGGCTCCCTAATTCTCCCCCATACCCTGATGGTCAAGTGGTGTTATCAGTCATTGCCCTGCATCTATGTCCTGGCCTGACCTACTTGATTCTTTGCAAATGAATCCCTCTGATGTCTGCTTCCTCATTATTTCCCAGTTTCCTTAAAGTTTAAGGTACTAGTTCTACCTGCCACTATTTCTACCAGCTACATCTGAGTCCCTGTCACTTCCAGGGTGGTGAAAGATCACCAGCTGCAAGCCATTTGCTTGCTTGCTTCTAGCACCGATCCATCCCATCATATTCAGAATACCAGACAAGTCCTCCTGACTGACTCCTGGGCAGCAGCAGCTCCACTGCAGACTTGTGACCAGATTCCCTACTGCACAGCTGTAGCAGCTTGGCATGCATTGGCTTATGGGCCAGTCTAACTATATCATGGCATACTGTCCTCATTACAACCACACACCTTGACCACTATGGCCCACCCAATCTGTAACAATAAACAAACACTGGGAGGGATCTGCTTCAGAAAACCTCAATAGCAATCTCACACACAGTGGAATAAAGACCCTCTCATCAGTAAATAGTGAAAGCATTTAAAATTTATTTTGGTATTGCACCATCCATACTTCAATAATTTTAACAGCAACATAAATCTGCTAATAAGAAAATAATCAATGTTTCATGGTTTGCTAACTAGTTCTTCAGGATATTTCTGCCTATAAAAGAGTTTGCATACTGCTTACAACTAGTACTAGTTTTGAAATGTAGTCAACCATTACCTTTTATATCTGAGGTACTTTTTATTTTCCCTTGGTTTAATTAGAAGATTGTTTACCTGAGAGGCCACATGATGTACAGCGCCTGATAACAGCTCCACACCACTGATCCACCACCCGTCCATTAAAACCTCAATTTTCGTCATCATACCAGCTATACTTCCTAGAGAAATCTGACTGGAAGACTCTTCATTTTTCTGCCTATCTCCAAGTGTAAGATTCCACCTTATGGAGGCAGAAATGAGAAAAGCTCCCCCTCAGCACACTCCTCCGGTCATGCTGGAGAAGGCCCACAAAAAAAACTGGGCCTTCGCTGCTACAGATCCACATAGCTCGACTACCACTCAGCCGGAACAAGATCTACTCACCCTCAGTAGATTTCTAGATGAATTAAAACCCTTTTGTGACAAGATGCGTTCCATGTCAATGGAACTGAAATCGCTGGCACAAGCAATGGAGGATATTTCAGTATGAACCTCGGACAGTGAAGTCCGTGCTTGCTCACTGGAAAAGCGAGCTGATAAAATCAATCTGGAACTGACTGCTACCCGACAAAAGCTGGTAAAAATGGAACTCAAAATTGAAGCTCTTTAGAGCTGCAACTGTAGGAACAATGCGGTCCTCATTGGACTGCCAGAGAATGAGGAAGGCATGGATGCAATACTTTTTGTTCAAAAGCTAATAGAAAAGATAGCAGGCCCCTCTCCTTTAGGGCCTAAATATGTAATCGAGAGAGCACACAGGGCTCTCCGCCCAATCCCACCTGCAGGAGCCCAGCCAAGACCACTGATTTTCTGCTTTCTCAATTACCTAGAATGGCAATACTTCCTCACGAAGGTCCGGGAATTGCAGGAGGTCCACTGGGAGGGACTCAAGATAAGAGTAGTGCAGGATTTACCAGCATCAATCAGGCTAAGAACTGCCTTCCACCCCCTGGTTTCAAAAATCATGGCTGCGGAGATCAAAATCCACATGAATTATCCAGCAAGGCTCCAAGTGCAAGTCTTTGGCTCCTGGCTCTCACATGAAGATCCTGAAGTAGCCCTGACAGGTCTCAAAGCAGCCCTCCCTAACCTGTTTCAGGACACTTGAAATGGTTAGCTGGTCTTGTTATTGAGCCACCAGAATGGAAACAGATAAATGAAATTGAGATAATTACCCAATAGTTACCCAATGGGCATTTGAATTAAGCCAGGCTTGGGGTGTTTGGATTTACTGTCTACATCTTATTCACCACCCTTAATATCTGCGCAGTTTGAACTGCATAGAAGGCTACATTGTGGGACAACAAACAATGTTATGTGCCTTCACAGAGGTTTGCTGAATTAAACTTTCGGACTGAACTCTCCAGACTACAATCCCCAAATATCAGACCTCTCGAATGTGCGCACAAAAGTCACTGCGTTTAATTTTCTGAAGCGGTTATAACAAGCAACTGCCACTAGATGGTGCAAGGCACCCATAACAGTACTCACTGGAGCTCCAGTTATGACCCTAATTGTACTATTCTTTTGAGTTCAAGACTTCATTGAAGTGTAATATTTAGAAACCCTTCACCAGTTTGTTTTCTACTAGGGACATAAACACTTTATCTGGTGGAGTTCTCTGTGAAGCACGTTTGCTTCTCAAAGTTGAAAACTTTTATTAACAACCTATGTATGTACGTAGGAACCTTACAGCAGTGAAATGTTGCATTTTCTGTTCTAACTGCTTAATGATGCACAGTATTAACCTCAGACATAGTTGTAGTTATTGTAAAAGATAGAGCTCAGGAGATATGCCTCCACAAGAATCATTTTGTGGGTTTTAGTTTCTTTGGCAACAGTTTCCTTTTCTTCTACTTGTGCGCCTCATAGTTTAAAGGCAGTGGAATTCAATACAGGATGGCTAGAGGGTGGGAGTGGTGAAAAGGAGTACTGCAAAGAAAAGTTTGTGACAATAAGGGAGGTGGGGGTGGGGTGGGGTGGGTAGGGTATATTTAAGGACTGGCAAATCTGGGTACATAGATTTAGAATTTCTGGGTTATGAGGGAGGGTGGAATCTCAGTTGGGGTTTGGGGAGGGTGGGAAATGGCACAACAAATACACCAAATAAGGCACTGACAACATATCCACATGCTGAAAGACTGGATGACTTTACAGTAGACATGGTTTGGAAAAATGGCTAGGGACCTCTTTCTGGCTTCATGGAACATTAAAGGACCCAGGAAGAGAATTAAACAATATAAAGTTCTAAAGAACTTTAACTTATTGAAGGCTGAGATTATATTCACCCAAGAATCTCATTTATTAGATTCTGAGGCCACACAGTTGAGAAAACAACAGGGCAGATTTTTTCTGCAGAGGGCACTACCCAGAGTTGTGGGGTCATGATAATGGTAGCGAGAACAGTTCCTTTCTCCCCTGTTCAAATTATAAAAGATCCTCAGGGCAGATTTTTATTTGTTAAGGGCAAGTTACACACCACAGAAGTATTACTGGGAAGTGTGTATGGTCCAAATATCGATACTCCAGGGTTCTTTATGCAGTTGATCAATGTGTTAACTTCCTTCCTCTCTACCCCGATAATTATTGGGGGTGACCTAAATTTGATTCTTTACACAACACTAGATCGGTCAGGAACCTCTCATAGGGGGCTTTCCCCAGCTCAAAGAGCACTTAGAGATTTGTTGGACCAAATGGGCCTGTGTGATGTTTGGCATGTATGGCATCCTTCTGATAGGGGTTACACATTCACCTCACAGGTTCATGGGGCACAAACTCGGATAGATTACTTACTGGTTTCTCAATCTCTTCTCCCAGGGGTACTGGACACCTCTATTTAACAAGGCCCCCCTTCAGATCATGCCATTGTAACCTGTCAAATTTCCCTCTCATCTCTCCCTAAACTTGAGGGTCGGTGGAAAATCAATAACCAGCTTTTAAAGGACCCTGAAATAACTAAATATATCTCTGCACAAATAGACCAGTTTATTAATACCAATCAGAATTCCACTAACAGGCCCGACATGGAGTGGTGCTCTTTTAAAGCCTACTTAAGAGGTCTCTTGATTGGTATAGCACTGAATAAAAGGAAAAAGAAAGAAAGGCAGCTACTGCTCACCCTTTCCAAAATACGAAACATAGAAAGCAAACTTTCTCCTCACACGGCTGATCATCTCAGACAAGAGTTAGCTAAGCTGACAAACTCATATCTAGAACTCCCAAGTGAGCATGCTGAATATGCAGTTTTAAAAACCAAAGCATCCGATACAGACCAGGGAGAAAAAGCTGGTTGCTTGCTAGCGCTGTGTATTAAGCAGCAGGAATCCTCACGATTGATCACTGCAATTCGCTCACATGCCGATGGCACATTAAAAACCTCCCCAGAGGAAATTGTTTTAGAATTTAGTCACTACTATAGACAATTTTATAGTCCAATGCCAAACCCACCCTCAGACTCAGAGCTGGATGTCTATCTCAAGAACTCCCATCTTCCCTCCCTCTTAGAAAGTCAACAATGTTCTCTTCTATCACCACTCTCAGAAGCTGAACTGATCAGAGTAATCAAGGATCTTCCCTCTGATAAGACCCCTGGGCCAGATAGGTTTTCATCTACTTTTCACAAAAAATTTGCTGAACAGCTGAATCCCTTACTTTTACCATTATATTTTTTTTTTCAATTGTTTAACCAGGAGTAGCACACTAAGCTGAAAGCTTGTTTACAGTTGCGACCTGTGAGCTCAGGGAAGTTAAGTGACTTGCTCAGGGTCACACAATATGCAAGTGGGGGCTGTGGGATTCAAACCTAGGCCTCCAGATTTGCAGCTCAGAGCCTTAAAACCACTGCGCTATATACTGCCCCCTTTGGAAATTAATTTATAAGTTAATGTTATAAGTAAGAAATACATGCTGTATGTACAGTATGTACCTTTTGTATAATAAAACAACAAAATTGTTAAACTCCAAACAAGCTAAACTACAACTTGGCATGCTGAGGATCTTGATGAAGCCGTGCCTGTGACATAGGGGATGGGGAAGATGTTGGGATCGCTGGGTCCTCCATCACGTGGTCTGCTTGGGTTGTGATCGTGCTGTTGTTTTTATCTTTATAACCAAACAAAAGTTTTCCTTCAACAATACACAGAGCTCCATGGTCCACCGAGAGTCTTGAAGGCTTGATGGTCATACGTGGGCTTCAGACGTTGCAGCTGCCAGTGATTTTCTTCACTCAGTGGCGCAGTTGTGTGTTCAGTTCCCCTACAAAATGGAAGGCAACATATCTTATCAGGGGAAGAATCCGACAAAACCTTGTTTGAAGTTTTGATTGTTCTTCTGCCGAAGCCTTATAAAAGCCCCAAATTAGTAACAAGCTACCATCCTATTTCACTTCTCAATCAGGATATTAAAATTATGACTAAATTATTGGCTGACCATCTTGGTACTGTTCTCCCTGATTTAATAGGCCCAGAACAAGTAGGATTCATGAAGGGCAGGTCATCTACAGACCATTTGTGTACCCTTTCTCATCTCTTCTCGGTGTCCAGAGATGCCAATTTCCCAGCAGTCTTGGTCTCTCTGGATGCTGAGAAGGCATTTGATATGGTCAATTGGAATTTTTTACTTTGTAGCCTTGCAACATTCAATTTCCCTTTGGACTTTCGTAAGCGGATAAATGCCTTATACAGGTCTCCATCTGCCAGGGTAACAGAGAATGGTGCAGTTTCTGAATTATTCCCTTTGCAAGCAGGTACAAGGCAGGGTTGCCCACTGTCGCCCCTGCTTTTCAACCTCTATCTGGAGCCTCTGATCTGCAGATTATCTGATTGTCAACTGATTCAGGGTATATCAGCTCAGGGCTATAACATCAAGGTCTCCGCCTATGCTGATGACCTTCTTCTCCAGGTAGCTCATCCAACCATTTCCATCCCACACATACTAAACATCATTGAATAATTAAGTACTATGTCTAATTATAAACTAAATCTAAGTAAGATGGTTGTATTTCCCCTTAACCACAAAACTTTCAAAAATGATATCAGCTTTAGGGCTGTCTTGAAAATCTGACTCCCTCAAATATCTAGGTATAGAATTAACAAAAAACTCAAAGCGCCTTCAAAAGTTAAACTTAGGCTCTTTAGTACACACCATTATGCAGGATCTGAAGTGATGGTCTCACCTCCCATGATCACTTTGGGGGAAAATTAATTTAGTTAAAATGAACGTATTTCCCTGTCTCCTTTATCCTCTTAATTTACTGAATATTTGGGTCCCCGTTTCTTGGTTTAAGAAAGTTCATAGTCTTATTATAGAATTAATTTGGTCTGGAAAAAGGCCTAGAATAGCCTTTCACAAATTAGCTGCCCCAAAACGTAAAGGGAGCCTATGCCTCCCGCATGTTGGCTTATACTATTGGGCAGCTCATGCAAATAAATACTTTAGGTGGGTTTCAGATGAAAATCTACAAGTCACCTCCACATTTGTACCAATTTGGCTTAAAATTGAATTAGCCCAAATAAAAGCCCAGGGTCTCTCTCCTTCCAATCTGTTACATACAAACTTAAATACCCTTCCACCAAGCCTAAAGACCTCCCTAATAGCTATCTCTGTAAGTGTACACTCTCAACTGTGTTCATTCCTTTAAGTATGATCACACTCAGGATCCAGCACAAATGGTGTGGGGTAATCCCAATTTTAAGATAGAAAATAAAGTGCTTTCTCTCCCAGGTGGCTATCGATGCTGGAAGGCAGTGTATTAACTCAACTGGCTAATAGGGAGGGAACTTGGCTCTCCTCAGTAGAAATTATGAGTAAACTTAATATCCCAAATCCCATGGTTTTCAAGGTATTTCAATTGAGACATCTCCTGGTAAAAGTGATGGGGATGGCCCCTCCACAACCCACAAAGGTCTCTATTAGCAAAGATCTGCAACCTATAGCTGGATTCCCACACGCAGTGTCTAAAATATGTGACTATCTATTTAACTGGGCTTACCCAGACTGTTTTGACCCCATGGTTTATTGGTCCAAATACTTTCCAGATTTGACTATCAACTGGTTAGTTTTATGGCACAACTGTCATAAATTTGTAACCTAAGATAGGCTCTGACTAATGCAATTCCAAATCTTACATAAATTGTATTACTCTCCACAAAGATTAGCCACATTTGGCTTAATATCCTCTTCCATATGTACAAGTTGCTAGTTAAAGGGAGGTTCCTTGTTCCACATCTTCTGGTCTTGCTCAAAAGTTGCCCACCTATAGGCTTTCATTCAGCAGAGGGTAGATCCCCTCCTGGGTTTGAGCAACCTCTTCACAGCACAGATCTGCCTCCTAGGAGACTTCTCAGAGGTTTCAGTACTCAGCCATAAATATCATATGACTTTAATATCAATGTCTGTCAAAAAACTAGTGCCCAGACAATGGAAGGACCAGGAGGATATCACTTATATATAATGGCTAATGAGCTTATGGCAAATCTCAGGACAGAAAAGGCAATAGATAGCCTTTACAACAGATCAACAAGATTTAAAAAGATATGGGGCCCCCTTTATACTCTTTACTCCTTATCCTGAGAGGGATGGTGCCACATTAATGTTGTCATCTCACTGTATTTATTTACTCTGTTCCAAGTGGAGGGACAGGAGGGAGGGGAGGGAGGTTTAGGGTGGGGGGGAGGTACCATCAGAACTTATGAGATGCATGTCGGTTTGAATGTATGTGTATTATGGAACCTTTCTCTGTACTGTAAAATCTTAATAAACTTTGAATTAGAAAAAAAAAGAAGATTATTTACCTAATGTTAGTAGATGTGATGTGTGGGACAGCATTCTGCCTGGCAGCTGTCATATCTACAAATATTCCCTCCATAAAATCACTAGCATTATGACCTCACTGACAGTGACATCACTGTGGCTTAGGAACAACCACTCGGTGGCTGTGAGGTGAGTCACCTGTGATGTCACTGTCAGTGAGATTACAATGCTGATAATGTAGTGAGGGTGATATAGGTAGATATATCAGTTACCAGGCAAAGAGCTAATCCACAAATCCACACAGTATTATCACATAGAAGATGTTCTAATGAGCAAAAGGAAAAAGAAAAATACTTCACAAATAAAATGTTACAACTGACTACAGTACTTCCTAAAATTGGTATTGTTTTCCTTTCGGCTTGTTTTGGCCCCACTAGCTCATTAAACAAGCAATACTATAAAGCCATAAATTACCAATGGATCCAAGTTAACAAAAATACACGTATAGCGCCGGCCTGGTGGCACTGAGGATTGAGGCACTGGACGCCACACCTCGCTCCACGCCGGCGACCCGGGTTCAGGAGCGGACTCGGGTCACTGGTGGGCCGGCTGGGGGGAGTTAGGCTTGAGCGTCCCATGACAGCTCGCCTACTCCGGGGAGGGTTAAGGCTATAGCCCGAACACTTGTCTGACTCCAAGCGGAGGCTCAGGAGTACTGCAAGCCCCCAATGTTAAGGGGAAAGGGCTGCCGACATACAGCATGACGTCGGCGCTCTGTGCCTTGACGTCAGGGGTCCTACGCTGTAGAGGGTGGGAGGAAAGTGCAGAAAAAGCACCTGCCATCACTGGGAAGATGGAGCCTCCAAAGATGTGCCCTTGATGTGCCTTTGCCCACCCAATGGCCCCCGACTGACGAAAGTTGATTGTTGGGGTAAGGGGGATCTGCCCCATCCCCACTCGGGGGGTAAACCGAAGCTCTATGGGGTTCCTGTGGGGTCATACAGGCAGGGTGGAAGGCAGAGGGATGTCTACCTTGAGGCTCCTGAAGGTTCGGGGATGGCAGGCAGGAAGGAGAATAAATAGTAATTTCAAAAAAAAAAATACACCTATTAGTCAGAGAGAGAGAGAGAGAATTTTAGCTCCATAAAATCATTCTGTATGTTATTTAAAGAATTGACGTAACTTCCATATTCATAAAAAAATTTCTTTTTTTTTTCTGTATTTACAATAAGTGCTTTTGAATCATGTGCTAAACTTTCAAAAATATTTACATTCACCATATAAAACTTCATCCAGGTACTGCACAAACCAACATGCTTAAATCCATCTATTCATGTGGCATAACTTTTCTTTTTTCATATAATATACTCCATCTGACTGTGAAAACTATTAACATGTATTGACCTAGTCAAAACAACATTTTTAGTTGATTATTTTTTCAGGAGAAAGTTACTCCTGATCTATCAGGAAATATAGTTCTAGTTTAAAGAAAGTGGTCAGTAAATATGTCTCTCTCTGTTAGCCAAACATGATGATGCATTCGCTTGCAGCTCCTCTGGCTGACATATCCATTACCTCTGTCCTCCACTATATCATCAGCATTGCGACAATCACACAAGAGTGTGGTGTGCATATTTATGGAATACATACAAAAAGAGGTCAGAAAGAAGTAAGTGCCTCAGAAGGGACTTGAACCCAAGCCACCCAGAATACCATTCCGATTGCACTTACCAGCTGTGCCACTGAGACAACTGGAACCTGGGCTGTCCCCGAGCACATTACTCTTTCTCAAATGCACAACCCAATAGCAACACAAATATTTATTTATAACAATCTCACAGTCATATTTATGAAACACATGCAAACAGATGTGAGAAAGATGTAAGTGCCTTAGCTGGGGCATGAACTCAGGCCACCTGGAATACCATTCCGATTGTACTAAGCAGATGTGCCACTGAGACAACTGGAACTTAGGCATTGTGCTCTTACTGACAGTGACATCACAAGTGACTACCATGACAGCCATTGAGTGGCTGTTTCTGAGCCTCAGTAATGTTACTGTTAGTGAGGCTAAAATGCTGATGATGTAGTCGGGGGGAATAGAGATAGATATGTCAGCTGACAGGTAGAGTGCTGTCCCACACGTTAGCATTGCAACTTCTCTGGCTATCTCTTGTTTGTTTTAGATCTGTTTTTCTCTACCTACCACTCTCTACAAAGTCAGTAAACTAAGAATTTGTTATTATTGTTCATGGTTATACTTAATTTTATGAATACCTTATTCAATAGTGCTACTTACTTTGAGGGTAGGATATTCAGACTGCGCCAGGCAGTGGCGCAAGCCAGGGCGCAGTGCAACTGGGATGTGCCAGGGCGCTGACAGGGTGATATTCAATGGTGCTGCGCCATGGCTCAGCACCATTGAATATCACGCTGTGGCCACCCGCAATGTGCATGGCACAATGACACTGAACCAGCGCAAGTGGCCAGAGAGGGGCAGGGAGATATGTTAGCGCAAGTGCCGTTGCACTAGGTGCATCACCTGTGATATTCAAAAGTGCACATGCAAATGGGACCATAATGCATGCAAGGCACAAATGGGTCCATTTTCATGTCATTATGGCCCCATTTGCATGCAGGTGTGCCCATCTCCGGCGACATGCACCTGGCGCCCTGCCAGACTGCAGCCATCGGGGACTGACGCCCCCTGCATAAGCGTCAAAGTGCCCCACTGCCTGATCACGGACATATGTATAAAATGTAAAATGTCCTATATCCCTGGTGGTCCAGTGGACTGCTCACAGCCCGATCGCAGGCAGAAGTATGAAATTAACATCGTCCTATATCCCTGGTGGTCCAGTAGACTGCTCACAGCCCGATCGTGGACAGAAGTATGAAATTAACATCGTCCTATATCCCTGGTGGTCCAGTGGACCGCTTGCAGCCCGATCACGGGCAGAAGTATGAAATGAACATCATCCTATATCCCTGGTGGTCCAGTGGACCACGTCTAGCTCGATTGCAGGTGTCAGTAATAAAATAGAAAAACCAATCCTTTCTGGTGGTCCAGCAGCTCTGGCCCACTGCCACTGAGCCCCACCATCCCACTCTTCCTGGGTCAACAGGGTGGCAGCTCCTCACTGCAGCTACACTATCGCCACCCGCTGACTGACTCCATACAGTAGGCTGTAGGCCATTGGTCCACAGCATGGGCCAATGGGCATGCAGACTGTATTGTACTACACAGTCAGAAATGTGAATGGATCCATTCACATTTCTGACTGTGTAGTACAGAACGGATGTATGCCTATTGGCCTCACGCTCAGGACCAATGGGCATACAGCACTACTGTAATGGAGTCAGTCGGTGGGTGGCGGGACGGCATGTGGGTGGGGAGCTGCTGCCCACCGCTGACTGGGGAGCGGGTGGTGGGGCCCAGTGGGTGGGTGGGAGGGGTACTGCTGGACCACCAGGGATGGATTGGTTTTTCATATTTTATTACTGACGCCCACGATCGGGCTGGACGTGGTCCACTGGACCACAAGGGATATAGGAGGATATTAATTTCATACTTCTGCCCGCAATCAGGCTGCGAGCAGTCCACTGGACCACCAGGGATATAGGATGTTTTATTTTTAGTACATATACCCGTAATCGGGCTGCCAGCGGTCCACTGGACCACCAGGGATATTGGACCTTTATTACAATACTAATTCCCATGATCGGGCATGAGTAGGCCCTACCACGAAGGTGCCACCAGAGCTCGGGTGGTCACCCACAGCTGGCAGTTGCCATGTTGCACCCTGCAATATGGCAGCTCACCTGTGGGTTGCCAGCTGTTGCTCCTTTAATTTTTTGCTTGACTGTGTGCAGCACAGGTACGGGTTGTGCCTGCATCTGCTCAGCACATACCGGGCTGAATATCGTGATGTGCGGAGTATGCATGGGCACAACCCCCCCCCACTTGCATCGCATACATTACTGATGCACTCCGGCACATCGGGATATGTGCCACGTACATTCCCCTTTTAAATATCGCACCAGGGTGCATCAGTGGGTTGTGCATGGTGCAACTGTGTTGCGTCATGCGCAACCCTTCTGAATATCCCACCCTGAGTGTTTAGTTTATTTCTTTGGGGCTGTCAATCCTCCTGTGTATAAGGATAAGGAGAGGAACTAATCTCCTTCTTTATTATAATCTGATAATAAAACATCACTGCCACTGCAGTTTACTCACCCACCCTGCCGGCCTTTCAGTTTCAATTGATCAGTAAGACTTTCCACCTGTCCCAATTATAGGATGCAATTTTACTTGGCAACTACAGAAAATGGCTGCCAACTGATTGGTACATGCTCTGTACATCAGTTTCCACACTTAGTTTTTTTTCTGACTAGTGCATGCTCAGTACACTGTTTTCCACATGTAGGTTTTTCTCCCATCTGCTCATCAGAGTTAGGCATCTCTCATTCACCAATAGCATTGCCTACTTCTTAAAACTAAACTATTCTTGTGCTTTCCTTTCCATAATAATAAGTACTAGCATAGACAAGAGTCTAAACTTACAATGTTTCTTTAATAATATATGTTTGAATTTACCCTTTAAACTGTTTTACTTTATATGATTCATGAGTTGCAAACAATCACTACAGTGTACCTCATTCTCCACACCTAACACCCCCGTTTATGTTTCATCATGGGATTAAATTTAACTGCTGCAAATGAAATGTCAGGAGGGCAGGTGAGTAAACTGCAGGGGCACTGATGTTTTATCATTAGATTATAATACAGAAGGAGATTAGCTATTTCTCTCACCCACTTATACACAGGAAGATCAAAAGCCAGAAAGAAATAAACTAAATAATCAGAGTGAGAAGCACTGTTGAATATGTTATTCACAAAATTTTGTATTTTATGCCACATGAATAGTTGGATTTAAATATCTTGGTTTCTGGAGCACTGGTGGCACTTTCATATGGTGAATGAAAAAGTAGAATTTAAGCATGTTGGTTTGTGCAGCACCTGGTGGAAGTTTTATATGGTGAATGAGGATATTTTTGAATGTTTAGTTCCTGATTCAAAAGCAGCTGTTTTAAATACAGAAAAAGAAAAAATATCTTTTTTTTATGAATATGCAAGGTATGTTAGCATTTTAAGTAATATAACTATAACTATATATAGAATGATTTTAGATAGTTAAAATTCTCACTGTCTCTGACTAATATGTGAATTTTGTTGTTAACTTAGACCCTTTGGTAATTTAGAGTTTCACAATATTGTTTGTTTAATAGGCAAAAATATTCTGAAGAAGTGGTCAGTGAACCACAAAACATTTAATTTTCTGATTAACTGATTTACTTTGTTGCTAAAAGTATTGAAATATGGATGGTGTAATACCAAATTAAAGGGAATCCATACAGTTCCCTATATAATTATTGTAAAAGTTACAATAAGAATCCAGTATGTAAACTACTAGGCTATGTTTAGAAACTGCCTTCAGTGAGACAGAAAATAATTTTAAAATTGTGATGTGGAGAAATCCATTTTGTGGGCAAGAGAGGTGTTGTGATGATGTCACTGCCTCACCAGCTCTAACAGTGTGCAATGAAGCAGGTTAAAACAAACTGCTCCTACAGACACGATGGATACAATTAAATCATAAAGAAAAGCACTGCATTCTTTTGCTACACTCTGTCAAACATAAAATCCAGGATGTTCTTCAGAATATAATAGGATCTGTAATAGCACGGCCAAATTGTTCTTACCTGCTGCATTACACACTGTTAACACTGGTGAGGCAGTGACATCATCACAACTCCCTCCCTGTCCACTAAATGGATGTTTCCACATCCCTATTTAGAAAAGTATTTTTCAATGTTTTATTAAAGTCATTTTCTAAATGTATCCTTTTCAACCAGTTTTTGCTTAACTATGGTACCTGTTGAAATAACCATATAGGGAATCGTATGTATTCCCTTTAAATTTTGAATTGTTACTCTACCTACTAGTGATGGGTCTTTACTCCATGATGTGTGAGAATGCTTCCTCACTACCAACTTGACCAAGCAGACTCTAGTGAAGCGGAAACAGGGACCCCACCCCTGGCAGTGTGTGAACACATTACTTGACAGGCAGCAGTTTTCAATTCACTACTGGGGATGCATGCAAGCTGAAATAGCAAGATTCAGCTTTAGTTTCCTGTAAGCAAAGCTGCCCAAAGTTCGAGGAGATATAGCTTTGCCAGGGCAGGTATTGCACACCACTAAACACAATAAAAACTCAAGATGCAAAAAAAATTCTCAAACTCAACACTGTTTGTTCAGCCTTTTTTGTGAGGAAAAAAGTGGCACAACAACTATTACACTTTGAACAAGTGCAATTACATTTGTGAGTAGTTGCAGTTAAGTTAAACATGTACAGATACATGTTTGAGTGGTCCTGCACCCAGTAAAAGATGTACGATTATATTTTTCATTTCCTGGTAAGGAGATAAAACTATAGTCTCTTGTAAATATATAACTTCAGCATTCTGAAGACTTTTGTTCCAAAACCACCCAAATCATAACCTTTTTGTCACTACCTAAACAAACATAAAATTTCAGGTTTTAACACCACCATTTTCCAACTTTTTGTGTGAAAAACACATCTGGAAAACTGCTATCCCACTTTAAACAAGTAAAATTACATTTTTAATTGGTGCAGTGAAGTTTAAGACATGGGGGGAGGGGAGTTCAAAATGGTTGCTCACAGAGGCAAATGTATGCTGTGCTTGCATCTACCCACTTGCATCCAGGTAGCCCTACAGCTATTTTTAGTAGTTGTATCTGTTTATGACAGCAAGTCACTATTTGTGCCAGAAAATGGAGACAATTCTGAGTTGTGTCCACTTGGTACACAATTGTGTCTATTTTTGGATGCGAACTTTGGACACTGTTAGGCCATCTAATTTGATTGTTTATCAGGTTTGGATGCATTTTTGCTTTGAAAACAGCAGCAAGCACATCTTCAGTGGATCCTTTTGAAAATCTTGTCATACATTTTTAAGTGTGATTGTATTTTTTAAGTGGTGTATAAAAGCACCTTTTGAAAACAAATATGTCATTTTTGTTCAGTGCATGCACGGGCAGCAACATTATTATTGCTCATAGTTTACTTGTTATGCATAACTTTCTTCCAAAAACATTAAGATTTCTACTATTGTGGCATGATCTGATGAACCAGAAAGTCTCAGGCTTCAAATCTTTACCATTTATTGTGCTATTGGAGAGCACAAAGTGATCTTAAAGCTGGTGAATGCACACACATGTGACCCTCTCTAACTTTAAACCCACTGCACACATTTTAACAAATGGTGGCAGTGGTGGTGGGGGTAAGATCCTGTCACAAAGGGGTGTGCACAGCATTTTATGGTCCCTACATTAAACAAAATCTAGCCAGAGCTGATAGGGCTGCACGGCAGGAATTTGGGGTAAACATATTGAAAATCACCGGAGTTACGATCCTGCATTAGCAAAATGTAATGTAGGCTCAAATATTTGTTGTTTTGTAATATTTGTACACCAAATTTTCAACATAGCCTTGTTTTGACCCTGCCTCATGAAGAAGGGCAGAGAAAATGTTCAACTTTTGTCCTAAAGGTGATTTCATGCAGGGACTATGAAATCAACTTTTGGGACACAAAAACTCATTTTGAGAAGGGATTGAGAGATGACAGCTGTCACATTCATGAGGTGCTGTAAAGAAATGGCTATGTTGAAAATTTGGGGTAAAAATATTGAATATTACCAAACTTATGAGCCTGTGTTTGCAAAATTCAACACAGCCTCATAACGTGGTTGTTTTTAGATATTATTTTTACACCAAATTTTCAACATAGCCTTCTTGTGATCCCACCTAATGAACAAGGGCAGAGAAAATTTTCAACTCCTGCCCAAAAGATGATTTCGTGCAGACCCTGCCTCATGAAGAAGGACAGAAAATGTTCAACTCCTGGCCTAAAGGTGATTTTTCGCAGGGACTGCAAAATCAACTTTTGAGACACAAAAACACATTTTGGGCAGGACGTGTGAAATGGCAGCTGTCACACTCATGAGGCAATGTAAAAATATGGCTACGTTGTGAATTTGGGGGAAAATATTGAAAATTACCGAAGTTATGAGCCTGCATTCACAAAATTCAACGTAGGCTCATAACTTTGTTGGTTTTTAATATTGCTACCCCAAATTTTCAACATAGAGACTGTCAAAAAATGCAAACACTCACTGGTACAATGCCTGTGTGAAGAAATTCAGTTGGGTCCAACTGTAGTTGCCAAAAACTCAAAATATATTCCAAAAGTAGGTTCATGGGCAAATTAGAATGGGGTTTGAATAAACCCCCACAATAAACCCCTGCGCTTCAACAGTTGTCTTCCTGAGGGGGCTGGTTAGACTGTGACACAAGAGTCATTTCATACAAAAATATTAATGCTCTACTGCCACCATGAGTATCTTTAAAGATATTCATAAATATTTGCCCTGCCATTGATTAAACAGTGACTTACCACCAAGGAGTCTGCATTTGACAATATTTCCCAAAAGAATGCAGCCTTTAAAGGGGTTTTTCTTCCATAAAATTGTAGAAACCAGTTCCCATGGACTTCCCATTTTTTGTCTGCTGCCCAGCTGCACCTCGTTCTCATTAGCATAATGATGAGATGCCAGTGAGAGTGTGGGGGCACACCCCATTATATTCAATGGGTGGCAGCTTTTCAAATATTTTTAATAACATAATGTCCACTTGCTAATGAAACATGGACACTGGTCGACTACCAAGGCCCTTAATTGTCGATTGGTGCCCATGTTTCATTAGCAAGTGGCCATCATGTTATTAAAAATTGATTGAAAAGCTGCTGCCCATTGAATATAATGGGGCGCACCCCCACACTCTCACTGGCATCTCATCGTCATGCTAATGAGCATGGGGGCAGAGCAGGGTGGCAGACAAAAAATTGGGAAGTCCATGGGATCCAGTTTCTACAATTTTATGGAGGAAATAACTTTTTAAAGGCGGCATTCTTTTGGGAAATATTGACATATACAGACTCCTGTGGTGGTAAGTCACTGTTTACTTAGTGGCAGGGATAATAAAAGATACATTGGTAGGACTCTTTATTACACATCTTTAAAAACAAATCCTTTGTAATAAGTGACATTAAGTGAGACTCAAACCCTGATATCAACAAATTATGAAAATCAGATCACTGAATACAAAATTAATCAAATACACATTTACTTTTGATTTTTAAATACAGTTCTTAAGCAAAGATTTGGAAAGACAAAGAAAGAAGGTCAACATTTAACAATGCTGATTATTTTACTATTTTAACACTTTTTTAAAATCACTTTTTTAAAACTTTTTATACATGTAGATTTTAGTTTAGCAAAATTCACACTAAAAATGTCAGCAGAAAGGAATTGCAGAGTTAACAATGGAGATGTGATCACCGGATTCATTTTGAAAAATATTAAAAGTAAGATTTTGTGAAAATCTCCTTGGGATCCACATTTACCACTGTCACCAGTCATGATTTCCTGGTGGTTCTGCAAACAGAAAGAAAGACAGGAAAGAGATTATACCATCAACTATAACATCAAAAAAATTGATATTGGACACAGCATTGCATAAGGCAAAACAAGTAGAAAGGAGTACCTTATTAGTACCAAAAAAAACAGGAACACGGGAACAAATGGGCAAAAAGCCAGTTAATTTCATTAACAAATACAAGAGAGCAACAGGTGGCATTAGGTGTATTGTGACAAAATACTGGCCAATACTCCTAAATGATACTGTACTGGTGAAGGAACTACCTGAAAGACCCAGAGTTACATTCTCTAGAGCAGATATCCTTAGAGATAGACCAGTTCACAGTCATTTCATTGAACAAAAAACAGAGGTACCCTATAGGCAATGGCTCCCCAACCCGCAAAGCGATGTACAAATGCGATAAATGTAGTGTCTGTGAGTTTTGTTCTCAGAGTAAAAAAATCGAACTATAGGGATGTGAGGAAAAAAGTTGAAATCAATAGCTTTTTGAGTTGCAGTACACCATATGTTGTCTACGGGATCTGGTATCCATATATTGGACATACTGTCAGACCCATTAGACAGCATATACAGAAGCATATATGGAATATACAAGCAGGCTTGTATCATAAACCACAGGCAAGACATTACCTTGAAGCACATAATAGAAAACCAGATGGAACCCAGTTTGTGACTTTTTAGTTGATTCCAAAATCATTAAGAGGGGAAGACAGAACTAATAAGCTACTGCAACAAGAGAGCTATTGGATTTTCAACATAGGGAGCTTGCAGCCCAGAGGACATACTACAGAATGAGATCTGAAACTCTTCTTAAAAAAAGAGGAAAAATAAGTAGATTTACTGACAGTAGTAAATAATAGGCAGTCTTTTGGGAAATTGTGTATAAAAAAACAAACAGTATGTTATAGTTGATGGTATAATCTTTGTTATCTTTCTTTCTGTTTGCAGAACCACCAGGAAATCATGGCCGGTGACAGTGGTAAATGTGGACCCCAAGGAGATTTTCACAAAATATTACTTTTAATATTTTTCAGAATGAATCTAGTGATCACATCTCCATAACTAACTCTGCAGCTTCTTTCTGTTGACATTTTTTGTGTGAATCCACATGTGTAAAAAGTAAAAAAAAAAGTGTTTTAAAAGTGTTAAAATAGTGAAATAATCAGCAATGTTAAATGTTGACCTTCTTTCTTTGTCTTTCCAAATCTTTGTTTAAGAACTGTATTTAAAAATCAAGAGTAAATTTGTATTTAGTAATCTGATTTTCATAATTTGTTGATATCAGGGTTTGAGTCCCACTTAGTGCCACTTACTATTATTTATTTATTTGCTTTTGGTAACCGGGTGAGTGCACTAGGCATAGAGATGCCTATTTTCAGGCATGACCTGGGAGGATGCAAGTCAAATACATGAACAACAACAATGTGACACAGCACATAGAATAGGACATACATACAATGCTAGGCGGTAGTAAAAAATCCAAACATTTTACAAGAACAGTGAAATTACAGGGTTGTACAAGTAAGTAATATGAATAGGTACTGGCATATTCAGGAACAAACAAGTGCAATACAAGTACAGAAAAATTGGCACTATTCATGTGATTATGAGACAGTATACAGTAAGTGCCATTAACAAGGCCAATGCACATAGAGGAGTAGAGGTGGAGAGGGGTAGGGAGGGGAGACAGAAAGGAGAGGTTGGTAAAAGAGCATGGAGGGGGGAGGAAAAAGAGTAAGACAAAAGCAGGAAAGGGTGAGCTTAAGGTGAATGGAAGCAGGTGCAAGGACTTGATGCAAGAAGATATTCACAGAGGAGTTTCTTAAAGCCAGAATGTGTAGGGGCTAGGCAAATGTTATGAGGGATGGAGTTCCAATATTTACGAGCAACAAGGGAGAAGGCACGAGCACCCATAGAGGTTTTACACCTGGGAATACAGAGCAGGGTTAGGTCATTGGAGAGGAGACCGTAGGAGGGGGTTTGGGAGTGCAGTAATGAGGCAAGAGATTGAGAAAGGCTAGATCTTGTTGTAAGATCTCTAAGAGCACCATAGGATAAGAGCCAGTAAGCAGCAGGACTAGGCCATTGTAGGTCAGCATAAAGCTGACAATGATGTTTGTACCATGAAGAGGCAGAAGCAAAATGGCAAATATTTTTATAAGTGGTGTCCCATTTATGGAGGGAGGTCTTTGTCGCACCTAGGTAGGTGACAGAGCCATAAACTAAAGATGGGAGCAGAAGGCCTTGCGCCACAGCAATTCTAGCTGATGGGGTGAGGGCATAGCTAGTACAGTAGGCTCCCCCGATTTTAGCATTAATGGATTTGCAAGTGCTTCAGGGATTCATCTAGCAGAATGCCCAGGTATTTGAAGGAACTAGTGCTAGCCAGCTGGGATCCATCAGCACAAGATAGTTTGAAGGAGTTTCGGTTCACTTTTAGTCTAGCTGGAGAGCCAAAAAGCATAGAGTGAGTTTTGCCTACATTGAGAACAAGGTGATTGTCAGTTAGCCAGGATTGTATGTTCAGGAAGTCCAAAGCTAAGGAGTTGTTTATGTCAAATACATTACTGCCACTATGGTAGATGACAAGGTCATCCGTGTAAAGCAAGGAGGAACATGTAGGTGCCAGGGATCGAAGGTCATTTATGAAAATTGTGAAAAGCAGGGGATCAAGTATGGATCCCTGTGGGACACTGATATGTATGGACGAAAGATCTGACAACGCTGTATTGAATGCTACAGCTTGCTGCTGATTAGACAGGTAGCTATGGAACCAATCGACAGATTCCACTGCAAAACCAAGGGAAATGAGCTTTGTAAGGAGAAACGTGTGGTTAACGAGGTCGAAAGCCTTGGTCAGGTCGATAAAGATAGCACCTGTCAAGTGACCAGAATGCATGGCAGCATAAATGTCATTAGAGTTAGGAGGGCAGTAGAAGTGCTATGGCCTTTACAGAAGCCATGCTACAAAGGATTAGTTTTTTTTCTTAAAGATACTCATAGTGGCAGTACAGAGTAAATATTTTGTAAAAAAAAAAAAGGACCCTTGTGTCACAGTCTAATCAGCTCCCTCAGGAAGACAATAGTTGAAGCACAGGGGTTTGGACTCAACTGAATTTCTTCACACAGGTATTGATACCAGTGAGTACTTGCATTTCTTGATTGTCTCTACATCATATTTCGGGTCAGCAACCCCATTTGCAGAGCACCAGATTCCATTCAGCTGTGCACACCTGTGTTCTTGATTTGTTTCAAATTTTCAACATAGCCTTCTTATGGCCCCAGCTCATGAACAAGGGCAAAGAAAATTCTCAACTCCTGTCTGAAAGGCGATTTTGAGCAGAGACCGCAAAAATCACCTTTATGGACAGATCTACCTAATGACAGTGCTTTTGTTCATGAGGTGGGGTCCCAAAGAAGGCATGTTGAAAATTTGGGGCTAAAATATGCAAAAAATGGCCAAGTTATGGCACTAAGTTCAAAATTCATTGAAATACATTGAGCCGCATACATGTTTCCTCAGTTCATGGTCCAGCTTTGCAGAGTGAAGACGTGTCTGCGGTCCAAAGAGGATTACGGCTCCGGAACCCCGATCGGTAAGTAAGAGCTTGGGGGAGTGGTTGCTTAGTGGGAGGGTCAGATGGGGAACAGTGTAACGGCACAAAAGACATCAATGGAATTTTTTTTTAACAGGTTAATCATTTGCAAACTCATCTCTTGAATGCAGTACTTTCTTCTATGTGGGACACCCCATATACCACTACATAGTGGCACTGCTCCCTGTACTGTCTCTCTCTCTCTGTCTGTCACTCACTGTCTGTCAGGCTACCCACAGACACAATGTTGGCAAACCACTGCTGAGCGGGGGACACTGCAGGACAAAGAAAATAAAGACACCATCTGTGCATATTGGGGACCCAATCACAGAAGACAGACATAGAGAGGGAGACACACAAAAACAAAAATAATTGTGTTCTCCATGTCATGCCCACTATTACTCTCTCTCTCGCTCTCTCTCTCCTCCCTCCCTCCTCTCTCTCTCTCTCTCTCTCTCTCTCTCTCCCCTAAGCAACTACAGCCTATCAGGGGTTCATGCTCACACCACTGAACTTGCGCATTCTCTCTGTCTCAATCTCTTTCTCTACCCACAGCTTACAGGGACTGACAGTGCACACAGAATGTCCTAAGGAATGGGGGTGAACCCAGGGAATCATGGCTACCTTCTGCCTCTCTCTATTGCCATCTGTATATACCCAGATGCAGCTCCCCGTGTCATACACTGTACTACAGAGAACAGACCTGTTCAGCTCCCTTACAGCTTTCACCGAGCCTGCACTATTGCCATATGTATGTACCCAGATGCTGCTCCCATCCTCTTCAGCTGCCTTGTGATGAGATGCAACAATTTCAAACAGTGAAGACAGAGACAGACAGTGAGGATGCCCTGATCTTCCTGTACCTGTATCTCTGTCTGTAACTAAGTGATTCTGTATGGGTGGTGGTGAGCCAGGGGCCAGTTATGGCAAGGACCTCTTTTTCTGTGTCTGGTGCATGTGGGAGGTGCAGCAACAGCGATTTTTTTCTCTCTCCTGTCTCTGTCCCACACTCACAATGGTGCCATTCCCATTTCATTGTCCTCCTGTCTGCTGCAAGGGGGGTTATGACACATGCAACCTCAGAGAAAGAAGGAATTTGGAATTCACACCACAGACAGAGCACACTGCATGACTGTGTCTCTCTCCCATTCCCTGTCACAGGTGGTGCAGGGTTTCGCTGCAGTTGCTGAGCAAGAAGGCCAGCGGGCAGGTGGCATAAGGCACTGTCATACCATCATCCTGATTTGTTACCTGACAGACACAAACAGGAACACATACAGAAGGCAGACTCTGCATTACTGTATTGTCATTTTTCCCCAGTCTTGTCACTTTGCTATTTTTGAGCCCTTGCTCACTGCTAGTAACTCTCTCACTTTGCTACTCGTTTAATGGCTGCCTTGCACTGATGATTTCTCCCACACATAATAAGTCCCAGAGTGCCCATGGATATTCCTTGGCAGACATCGCACACCAACTGTGGATTAAATGGTGAATTTAGTCCATGGTCAGGTGATGGCATTTGCCCAATTAGCTTCCTATAGAGACAGCGCAGAAGTGCTTCACAGGCACAGAGGCAGCTGTGTTGTCACTCCAACATGTTGTTTGTTTGCAAGGAATGCGAGAGTCCTTTTCTCATAGAAAGGGGTCTGTAGGGCTCTGCCCACTGCAGCCCTAAAAATGGGTGAATACTCACACACTAGTGCAATGAGAGAGGGTGTCAAATCAACACTGCATTGCACATTGTTCAAAGCCCAAAAAACTCCATATTACAGGTTCACCAAGGCTCAGGGGAAATTATTTTACCCTGATGTGGCATTTCCTGCCTGTTGTTGTGTTAAGATTCAGCCTTAAGTGGTGCATTAACATTGTTTTTTGCAATGAATGTCCTTATCTTTTAAAAAGTAAATTTAGAAACAGATGCACACTACTTTATATTGACAATGCCAGCCTTAGTAGTTTTACTGGTAAACAGTATCTGGTCTCACTGACACTTTCTGCCCTTAACACACCCTGTGCCTCATAGTCCTAGTAGTAATGTAGCATGCCCTTCTTCACCACTATCCTGTACCAAGCAATCCCTGTTGTACAGTGGTACCCCCGTCTGCCTGCCTAAAAATCATCAGTTATTGAGACCAAGTCACTGTTGTATTTTACTGTATTGTATTGGATCTGATGTGCACTACTATTAATACTTGGTAGTATTGCTATTTGCCCCTTCTCCCAGGATGCATCTTGGAATAGGCTATCAGCTTAGTAGTATGTTCTTCCTGGTAAACCTTTTTTTTTTTTAAATAAATAGATCATTGCTTATGTTTGCACTCCAGGCACTGGTTTAAGCAGGTGGGAGAAAATGCTTGAGCAAAAGGAAGCATAAAGTAAAACCTGCTTTCGCAATAGTTTTATTACTTCCTAGTTTCCTTTATAAAAGCAGTTTTATCCTTGGAGCAAGACATGTGTCAATGGTTTTAGGGGTTGTGCATGAATTGGCCATGTCAAAGACCTGAAGTTGGACTTTCAAAGACTTGGGTCATGACTGCATCATAATTGCCCCAACAGTCTCAAGACTGTTAGACCAATAAAAATGCTGGTCTAACTTCTTTACCACAGATGGTGCTCTGAAAAATGATGTATGCATCAAAATTCTGATGCATGCATTAGTTTTCTGCCAGAAAGTGGGTAAAGTGTTGTAAATGCATCAGCATGTTTGAAAACAGGACACACACATTCTGATACATTTGTTGTGATGCAGCTGTGTACGAATCAAAGATGCCAGTGCTGCATCTAGACTTTGAAATTCCAGACCCTGGTTTTTGTGTTCTACATATGTGCAAACATCATTTTAAAATTGTATTTATAGCTTCCTTTTAAAAAAAACAAAACTCCAAAACTCCAAAAGCATCACCCTTGGGGCAGGCTCTGACAACCTTGGAAGGGTGCTATGTCAGGACCACATGGTCAAAAACAGCGTGGTCAATACAAAACTACACAGTGTAAAACTGCACTAGATTAGATATACTAACTCTGTAACTGCACAGCGCTGTTATGACCGCGTGTTTTTTGGCCGCACTTATTAGCTGTTGCAGTTTTGACCAGACACCTCCTGAAAGTTATACACCATTTTTAGTAACTGATAAATTAAAAAAAAAATTTTACAGTAGTTTTGCACTACAGATGTCGGATTGAGCAGCTAGTACAAAACAGTTTTGCAGATGAAAGTATAAAGTAAAACTTTCTGTCAAAAATGTGGAAGACTAACTTTTTCCTGATTTCGTTTGCGAAAGTGGTTTTAACATTTTTTTAAATTTATTTATAACCTCTTTCAATTTTTTTTCCCAAAGCACCAAAAGCACCACCATTGGGACAATTTGCAACAAATCTGAAAGGTTCAGGTTTCAAATCCCAACACTTTTCAGTCACTGATAAGCAAACAAAATGTATTTTGCCAGTTGTCAGTTTTGGTACAGTACAGTATATGGCAGAAACCACTTTTGAAGATGAAAGCATAAAGCAAAACTGCGTTTGGAAATCTGTGAAAATGTTTTTTCCTTCCTGGTTTGATTTGAGAAAGTGTTTTAGCACTAATATTTTAATTTTGTTGGTAACTTCCTTTTCTTACATTTTTCATTTAGAAGCATTTTTTGCTGAATGGTTTCATTTGCAAATACAGTTTTGCACTTGGGGCAGTGGTTTTAGCGGTGACGTACATAGTGACTTTATCCTGCCATGTATTTTTGATATTGTTCACAGCTTTTTAATTATTAGATTGTACATTCCAAAAACTCCAAAAGCACCATCCCTTGAAAATATCCAGTGAACCTGAAAGTTTCATGTTTCAAATCCAAGCAGTCTTAATTATAAATGAGCATAAATAAATAAATAAAAACACACTTCTGGATTAAACTTGGCAAGCTTTGAGATCCTGCCAGAAAGTATCAGCATTCCAACTTTCAGGACCCTACATCTAAAGGCTGATGAGAAATGAGCAGACAGAAATGGGGATGTTGTATGCAAAGGCCTCCTCAACCCTAACCATAGTGTCACTACCATGCCAT
Source organism: Neoceratodus forsteri (assembly GCA_016271365.2). Classification (NCBI taxonomy): domain Eukaryota; kingdom Metazoa; phylum Chordata; order Ceratodontiformes; family Ceratodontidae; genus Neoceratodus; species Neoceratodus forsteri. The sequence goes on from CM057453.1 coordinate 1,285,818,699, forward strand.
TATAGGACCCTATGCATGAAGCCACCGTGGAGTGCGCAGATGTGCGTAGCACGGGTATGTAGGTGGCTACGCATATCCGACATGCATGTACCGATGCAGAGACATGCACAACTGGTGAGTAAGGGCCCATGGAGGACACCCATGTACATGTCCACAGCAGCAACACATGGCACAACCATGTGGGCATGGCCGCGTAGTGCGGCATGCATGTGGACCCTGCGTGCATGCATGAAAGCATGTATGACAGGCAGGCGCATGGTGGCAGGCTCATGCAGTTATGCCAGGGTGAGGGCTGCTGTAACTATACACTTAGTGGACCCGGCTGCCAAGGTACACCAGCATATGGCCACAGAATGATGGTCCAGCAGGAATAACCACACACCCAACCACCACACACACCTGGATGGTTCACCCTGTACATGTGTCTGATCACACAGGTAAAACCATATGGGGTGGGCCGTGCAAGCCAGGAGTGCCAAGGGACTGCAGCCAGGGCAGATGCCAATGACCCCTGCACCATTGACTGCATGGCATGTAACACAGGAATGGTGACTGACAGCCCATGGGTGCCACTGCATACAGAATGGATGTGTCACCAATGCTGGCCTATGCATGTATGCAATGTGTGAATGGCACACATGACACACATGCTGCACACAGTCACCACCGCCCCCAGCTGTCCCCCACCGGAGGAGGTGCCCTGACCATCACCATGAATGTGACAGATGCCCCACCCCCCTACACAACCCTCCCCCCATGCCCTAAATGCCACTCACAACCCAGGACACAATAACCACATAGGTGTGAAGTAAAGCACTTTAATAAGAAAAATAGTAGGGAACACATGTCAGAGAAACATAAAGGCATGAAATCAACATGGTGTTGGATAAAAACGAAAGCATATAAAACTAATGTGCAGCAACACTTACCACACTACCTGCCCTGAACCCCCCCAATATCCGAACAACAAAGCAGCCATGTAAACAGCTACAACCATAGCAGGCCTGGTGTCTAGTCCATCCCAGTCCCATTTGCTTTGGTGTCATGCATGTCCCTGAGTGACCTCAGCATCATCCTCTGGATCAGACCCCCTGTAGCACTGTAATGAAAAACAGAGACATCATAAGACCACTACATTGAGGAGCAGCACAACACCAAGCCCATCAAGGGGCACAGGGCGTCTGCCCGGTGACCAGGTACTCACCGCCATGGGCACCTCCACACACCACAAGCCGATCCCATTGCCCACATACTACAGGTCTGACACATAGAGATGAATGGTGACATATGCTGGGTATGACAGGTAGCAGCATCTTCTTCAGTGCGGGGGTGTACAAACAATGCATGGGGCACCATCAAGCTGCTCCAGTCACAGGAACTCCAGGCATTGTGGCAGGCCATGGTCATCCTGTGAGGGATTAGATGGAATACATGTTAGTACCATGGACAGCAGCCACAACCCACAGTGTTCCACAACCCCACCCCAATGGCAGCTACATACCTGGCCATAGCCTGTCACATGCCACAGTGTCCCCCCTCTGTGCCTGTCTTTGTACGTGTCCTATGACACCCACCACATCCTCCTGGGGAAATGCAAGAATCAGTCCATGGGGGCCACCACCATTGTACTGCACTGTGCTGTTATATAAAGTGCAGAACTGCAATGGCGACACTGTGTGCATGTGTTACCTGTACAGGTGAGAGCATGGTGCACCTAAGCTGGAACACACCTACTTGAAGTGGAATACAGGTGTCAAGAGCAGTATAAATGGGGTGCTGGGGTGGACGCATGGTCTGACCGGAAATGGTAACAGAGGTGAAGGATGTATCCCGGAGCACTAATGCATAGATATCTGATAGCTGATGAGGTGCAGAGGTGGAGGAGGCAAGGGCCACAAGCATAGGTGTTCCAACCATGGATCGATGCCTCCACCTGGACAGATACACACTGCATCGAATGGTTCCAATTCCCATGGGCCAGTGTCACCCAGCTGTGTGACATGGTCTATGATGACACTGGTCACAGACACAGCGATCACGGGCGATGTTGGTTGACAAATAGGTGCACTGCATCCTTTCATGGGTCTGGTATGATTGCCCGACATCGATTTCCCTGACACTCAACTTCCTGACTCCTTTTTCCCAACAAAAGTTAACCTGTTCAGAACAATATACCAATGATTACATTCCCGATTCCCCAAATTGCCTGCCTTCACCTCCGACCGACTGACTTGCATGGAGCCATGGACGTTGAGCTGCGGCATCGAGCAGTACTTTGATCCATACTCAGCTTTTCCTTTAATGACCTCCAGTTGAATGAGTGAACTAAATTGCCAAGTGGTATGTAACTGAGCCTTGGGTAGGGCATGAAAGTCTAGTGGCACAGCGAGGAGTTCAGTGGGGAGCCAGCAGCCCGTGACAGTAGTAGCAGTTGCAGAAGCTGGGAGATGCGGTGCATCATAAACACAGAAGCAGTAGGAGTAATGTAGCATCAGCTCCGAGTAAGAAAAGCCTCAAAGAGCAGGTAAAGGAAGGAGAGAGCAACACAGACAAGGGAGGAAGGGAGAGGGGGGGAGACTAGTGAGAAAGGGGAGACAAGAGAGAAAGGGGTGAACAGGGGCAGAGAGAAGCAGCAGAGATCGAGCAAGGAGAGGCAGGGAGCACATCTTGACATTGCCCATACTATTGCACATGAATCAAGTTGGGTTGGAGCATTCTGATTTTTATTTCAAGTTACTGTCCACTATTGAGGCTGCATCTGCTCCCGAATTGCCTGCCTTCATCTCCGACCAACATTCTGACATGCACTTTGCACAGTCAGTATTGCACAGTTTGCTGGTTGGGCATGTTAACTGTCGGTATTTTTTTGGTTGGGTTGAAAATTATCAGTCAGTCGACTGTGATCGGAAAATGCTGTTGGGAAACAATTTGATGGGCAGAGTCATGTCAGGAAGTCGAACTGATCCCCCTTGCATACTATGCGACTGGCTCGCTCCAGCATGTAACAGGCGGCATGGTGGTTGTCTGCCAGTCATACATGTTCCAGGCAGTGGCGCAGGTGACCAATGCCCTGCTCACACATATGCACAAGCACATCATATTCCCAGTGGTGCTGAACAATGTTCATGCCATGAAACAAGCATTTTATGACATGGAAGGCATGCCAAATGTGTATGGTGCAATAGATGGCACGCACATTACCATACTGACACCATCGGTATACGAGGAGGTGTACCATAACAGGAAGGGATTCCACAGTATCAGCTGCAGGGTAGTGTGTGATGCAAATGGAATCTTCACCAACGTGTATGCAAGGTATCCTAGATCATCACAAAATGCTTACATATTAGACTCTTCAGGGCTTGGTGTCAAGCTGCGAGCCAGTCAACTGGATGGATGGCTGTTGGGTGAGTATGCCAATGCTACATGCAATGTCCCTGAGTAGCAGCACACTTATTACATGTCATTGGCCCAGTGTTCACCCATCCTGCATGTAACAGCAGATACCCACTATGGCCTTACCTGGTGATGCTGATCTTGGCAGCATCGATACCTGCAGAGGAGGTATACAACCATGCCCACCGGAAAACAAGGAGCATCATGGAGAGAACCTTTGGGCTACTTAAGATCCACTTCCAGTGCCTGGACCATACGGGCAGGGGGACAATAATGCTGGCACTGGGCAGGGCATGCAGGGTGTTCACAGTGTGTGACATGCTACATTACGTTGCCAAACGTGGCAATGTGCCTTTGCCACAGCATCCATCTGCAGACCCACAGGACAATGAGGCAGCGGAGGGCCCGCATCATGAGCTATGGACAGTTGGTGGTCATGTGGCACAGGATGCACTGGTAGAGGGTACATTACAATGTCAGTGTGGCCCCCTGGCATACTTACCACTGGTCTTGGCCAACTGTGTGAGGGGCATGGGAGACACTTGTTAGCATCACAGGCAGTGTGTGTCTCATCTGCCATGTGTTGCTGGTGCACGATGATGCTATCACTCATTGAGTGCTCCCATGAATGATATGGTGGTTGGTGTCTCACATGGTGGCATGTCCTGCACATGGTGCAGTGAGGCTCATATGTGTGGCATTGCATGGATGTTGGGGGAGGTGTACGGCTGTATCCTGCCCTCATAGGCATTTGCTGTGTGTGTGTGTGTGTGTGTGTGTGTGTGTGTGTTCATGGCATCCCTGTTGGCCATACCCTGGCTGCTACTGACACATGTTGTGTCCCCTTGAGTGCTCCCTGCATATGTGTCCACCACCTGTGTGCTGTGTGCCTCCAGGTCTCTGTCTGCAGTGGGGATTGCCTGCTGTGGCACTTCAGCCTGTGATGTGGCCACTGTGCACCATTGTGTGGCCATGTCCAGCTCAGGAACAGGCAGACACGGGGACCACTGTGTTTCTGCATCTTCCATGCACAGCGGTGTGTGTGGTACATGGATGGATGGGGCAAGGTGACCCAGTAGGTGCTGGAGTATCAGATCTTGCACATCAGTGCACCTCTCTATTCCCCGGTGCATCCCATGGGCCTCCTCGGTCAGTGCGACAAGTGCCACGGTGTTCTGGCACTGTGCCACCAGCCTGTTCATCTCCAGCTTGTGAAGCACACAGTACTGAGCCTCCATGTACACCTGTGCATGCAGTACCCATTTGTGGCTCAGTGGCCATGTTGATGGCCCTTCATCACCACTGTCATCCTGGTATGAAAGCGGGTCATCGTTCCTGGTCTTCTTTCCTAGGGATGGCCTGTCCATGCTGTCTGTGGCACTGGGGGTGCATGGTACAGCACCTGGTGTTTGGTGGCATGGAGCTGTGGATAGGCACTGCACATACATGGCATTGTCACTGGCAGGGGTGTTGGCAGCCTCCACTGTGTCCTCATCCTCTAGTACCACTGTGCTCTCCAGATCTGTCTCAGTATCCAGCTGCATCTCAGTCTCCAACTCTGTGCCTGTGGATAAACTGTGCACATAACTACAGTGTATGACTGTATCTCTTCTGCATTAATGCAGAGGTGTCTGTGGGTCCACCATGCAACAACAGCTCACTCGCACCAGGAGGGAGCAAGAAGTAAAATGACAAGTAAGCAGCAAACAAGCATCAGCACTCCTCCAGGACTGCTGATGAATGGTGTATGTGGCATGCATTCCTACCTGAACCATCCTGCTTCTACCTGTGGGTGTCCCATGCATGGTGCACCACCACCATGTCCAGTTTCGGGGTGTTGGCCACTGCAGACAGTCATGGCATGGATGTCGTGTCTGTGGGTGCACAAAACCACAGTTGCTATTTGCATGGGGCACATTTCCTGTGTTTCCCTATCCCTGTCATTGGGTTATACCTTCCATGGTGTCCACACCTTTGACCTCTCCATGGACACCCACATCTCTGAGTGTCTCAGCCACGATCCTCTCTAGTGGTGTAAACTGGCTGCCTGTTTGTGCCCTGGTGTTCCTGTGTGGATGTGGCCACCTTTTTCTTCACAGCAGTGAGTATATCATGCCACTTGTGTTTGATTGTGGTCAGGGTGTGGGCCTCCAGTGGCATGGACCGTGGCCAGGATGTCCATTCACAGGCGGGCCTTCACCTCGGGGGCAGTTGTCAGTGCTTGTGCCCCATACAGCTAGCTGTAGTGCTGTTGTATATTACTTTCCGTTGCTGTGACGTGGCCACCTGTGAAGTTCAGGGCACGGGGATGTGCTCTTCCCCATGTGCGGACACGGCTACGGCATGGGGCACCAACATTGCCTGCTCATTCTGCCCGTCACTGTGGCATGGGGCTCCCTCCACACCTCTTCCACAGTCTGTCATTCTGTGCATTTGTGTGCAGTATGCAACATTCACTTTTGTGCCTGTGCTGGGTGTGTGCAATGCCCATATATGGCGGGGCCAAGGGGTGGGGACACGTATCCTGTTCCCGCCTCTGTGGGGTGCACATCCTGCTATGCATGCCTTGGAGACATGCCCCCTGGGTCCACATGTCCCATGGTGCCATTCATGCATACCGCATCGTGGTTGTGCCTTGTACACTGCGTAGCTGCATGCCACAGATACTACTGATGTCCACATATTTTCCATAAATTCGTGCATAGGCACCTATATTTGTATATCTAAGACTTTCTTTTCATTACAGTATAAGGCTATCTTTAGAAAAGGCTAAGTCCGGCATGGTTGTGGCTAGAACTTAATTTTTAAATGAATGCTTGGAGTCTGGGCAACATCATTGAAGATCTGTTGTGATATAGTTTTCAAATTATCTAACTTAATTCATAAAGTTTATTGATATATTGTACATATGGGACACAATGGCAATGTTTCATTTATCTTTATGAGTGAGGGGGCAGGATCATTACTCACAAGTGGCAGAGCCACAAATGAGTTGTGAAAGTCTTGCCCACTGACAAGTAAAGATAAATGTCATATACTGGTTGAGGCCAATGTGTATCAAATCTATACAATGTATTTTAAATTACAGAGCTTTCAAAACAGTTCTTTTAATAAAGATGCAACTGTTTCAGTTTGATAGTGCAGCAGAGATCATTGTGATGCCGTCATCCAGCGTTGCTCAAGCTGGCCTCCCATTGGTTATGAATTCCTTTGTGACCCACCTCAAGTGATGATAAATGGTGACGACCCCCCTAGAATGATGATAAGTGATTTCTTATCATTTTAGTTCTTCAGGCCATAGAAATACATAATTTATCTGTAAGATTTCACTCCCACCAACATCGTATAAATCAGGGATATGCTATGGTCCAAATGAAAATATCACAGAAAATGTATCCTGAGTGCTGTTTGACCTTCCTGACACCACAAGTGGCAGGTAAGCTTGATAGCACATTGTTGGTTAATAGACAACAAAGGGACTTTTTGCTCATACTAAAATGAAATGAAATCAAGTTAATGACATTGCTACGTATTTAAGGACAATCTTTGACTATCTTTGTCAGCAAAATATTCAAGGGCTTTGTGTAGTTAGATCTTGGTTCATCTTAAGGACAGGGTGAATTCTAATCAATGTAGTTGCTTCAGATGAAGTTCAACCATTCACGTATTGGTTAAAGTGATGCATGACTGGCCTATCCCTACCAAGTTGGGGAGGTCAACAGGTATAGCCTTAATTATAGCAAGGCTTTGATTTGATTTATTATAACTTACTGCTACAGAAAATTAAACTGTGGAATACCCCTGCCCTCATAGGATGGGTAGCTGCTTGTTTTGAAAATAGAGTACAATGGGTCAGGTTGGTGATGTGCAATCAGACTAAACTGCAGTGAAAAGTATATTTTCCCAGTGAGCAAAATTGGACCCATTTTTGTTCATTATAATTAGAGATGCAGCAAAGTTTTTCTCTGCCAGCAAAGTCAAGTCGAAGTCGCCAAATTCGCCTCTGCTAAGATTTGCTCAGAAGGGGAAAATTCGCCTATGCAACTTTGCCTTGCAACTTTGCATTGTGATTTCACCTTGAAATTGATGCACACTTGAAGCTGAGTGGACAAAAACAGCTTGGTCACATGGAGACCTTTCTGCTGGTCACATGATCATTTTCACGACAGAAAGTGCTGTTTTTCACTTGCTGACTGAGCTTGGAGGTGGCTGGAGGCTTTCATACTCAGATAGCAATTAATTGAATAAATCAATTATTAGTGAAATCTGTTCAAATCTATCTTTTCTTTTTACATTACTGAACTTCTTTAATGCCTCTGTTTTGTTTGTAAAAGTTCTGTACTTTTTTTTCTCTATCTCTTTTTTGTGTATTTTTTCCCCACAATTTTTATTATTTCCTGATGTAGATCATCCAGCTGGATGTTGGGGTGTCAGTAAATGTGGCAGGTCATGTGATACCCCATTAAATAGGGCCCTTTTGTGATGCAGGCCCCCCAGAAAACATGGAGGTGGAGCAGCAGCAGCAGCAGCAGCAGCAGGAGGAGCAGGAGCAGCTGCAGCAGGAGCAGCAGCACACTGAAGCCCCCCCACCGTGGTTCCCTACCCACAGCGGGCACCATCTCCCCACCATGAAGAAGAGGCAGGTCCGTCAGGTGGCTGTTGGCACTGCCACCATCCTAAGAAGACCTCCCCTATGTGATCATTTTTATGTTGATTGCATGTATGCACAAGAAACATGTTGCGTCAGCTTTCTCCAGAAGCAGGTTGTGGAGGAGTGGCACTGTTGTGCCCAATGCCCCCACAGCCTGCAAAGGCTTGTCCCGCTTCCCCCAATGCTGCTGCTGACACTAGTTCAGCCAGCATGCCACAACTTTCTAAAAAATCAGCTGCTGCAATCAGGGGCTGCTTCATCATTGCAGTGTCAGCCATCTGCTGCAGTGAGGGAGCGACCCGTCATTGCAGGGTGGGATGTAGGATCTCCGATATTGTTTGTGAATATGGTGGCTGCTTGCCGCCATTTTCACAAAAAATATCTAACCCCCCCATGTTTATTTGCTGACGGGGGATCCCACTCCCCGTTGGCATAATGTAACACCCCCCCGTTTAATTGTGTGCCAAAGGGGTGCCCAATCCCTGTAGGCAGAAAGGAATCCCCCTTTTGTTGTTTGCCGACAGGTGTCCAGTGCCCATCCGCAGAAATAAATCCCCCTTTGTTATTTGCCGATGGGGGTGCCCAATCCCCTGTCAGCTACAGCTGTCCCCCCAGACTACGGTGGCATGCTGAGAGCCCACCCCAGCATGCCACATGCCCCTGCAATGTTGAAAGTGGTCCCGCAACGTTTTCTTGCCTTTGTTGTACCTGAAAGAAAGAACTCTCCTCGTAGTCTCCCACCCCCCACAACCACATCCACCCACTGTGCACCCAGCCTCCCCACACCCCTCAATTCTACTACCTCCGGAGCTCAGCGCACTTCGTGGACCGGGAACACGCCTGCAATCTAATGTAATGAAAAGGGTTTTTCAACTTTAGTGCATATCTCGGGCATTTTTGGGAATTTTTTCCAAATTTTCAACATGGGGTTTGGGACCCCTCCTCATGAATTCTTGAACTGTCATGGTGTTAATTGGCCCCGAAGGTGGTTTCACGGTCACTGTGCGGAATCACCCTTCAGGGCCGATTAACGAAATGACAGTGCCAGTGTTCTGGAGGTGGGCTCTCAAAAGCCTATGTTGCAAATTCCAGGGAAAATCAAAAAACGACTGTTTTACAAGAGCGCAGATTAGTGTAGTTGCACGCATGTGCGTAATTCAGCAAATTTGCAATATTTTCATGCCAGATTTTCAACATTGGCATTTTGTCACACCTCCTTGTGAGCTGTATAGCTGTCATTGTTCACATCCTGGCCAAAATGTGTTTTCGTACTTCTGGCGCAGAATAGCGCAGTCGCTGTGGGAAATCAGTGTTTGGGACAGATTAAGTAAATGACAATGATACTGTTCATGAGCAGAGGTCCTAAAATGCCTATGCTGAAAATTTGGTAATGATACTCCATAAAATGACTGAGCTACTAGTGTGCGTTGCGCAGTTGGCACACACGCTTGTAACTTCGCGAATTTATAGTATTTTCACTCCAGATTTTCAACATTGCCATTTTCACAGACCTACTTATGAACAGTACAGCTGTCATTTTTCCCATCCTGGCTGAAATGTGTTTTCGCACTTCCGGCGCAGAACAGAGCGGTCGCTGTGGGAAATCACTGTTTGGGACAGATTAAGAAAATGACAATGATACTGTTCATGAGCAGAGGTCCTAAAATGCCTATATTGAAAATTTGGTGATGATAGCCCATCAATTGACAGTGTTACAAGTGTGCGTTGCGCACTTTCCACGCACCCTTGTAACTTCGCAGATTTGTAATATTGTCACACCAGATTTTCAACAGTGCCATTTTTTCACACCTCCTCATAAGCAGTACAGCTGTCATTTTTCACATCCTGACCAAATGTGTTTTCACAGTTCCAGCGCAGAATAACGTGGTCACTGTGGGAAACCAGTGTTCGGGACAGATTAAGAAAATGACAGTGGCACTGTTCATGAGCAGAGGTCTTAAAATCCCTATGTTGAAAATTTGGTGACGAAACTCCGTAACATGACTGTGTTACAAGCGTGCGTTGAACTGTTTCCACGCACCCTTGTAACCTCGCAAATTTGTAATATTGTCATGCCACATTTTCAACAGTGGCATTTTTTCACACCTCCTTATGAACACTACAGCTGTCATTTTCACATCCTGGCTAAAGTATGTTTTTGCACTCCTGCCAGAGAATAGCACGGTCACTCTGGGAAATCAGTGTTTGGGACAGATTAAGATCGACGAGTGAGAGGGGCGAGTGACCGAGCTCAACTGAGCTCTGTCGGAACTGCTGCAGATTTGTTTGTGGGCAGACAAAGGCCCCAACACAAGAGCCCAGTACAAAAGGGCAGCCTGCAGCACTGGGAGAAACACAACGAGAGAGCGAATGAGGGAGGGAGTGAGCAAACTCACCAAAGTGCTGTCAGGACTGTTGCGGATTTCTTTGTGGGCAGAAAAAGGCGTCAGTGCAGGCAGGGGCCCAGTGCAAAAGGCCAGCCTGCAGCGGTGGGAGAAACGGTATGAGCGAGTGAGACAGGGGGACTTAGTAAGCTCAACGGAGCTCTATCAGGACTGCTGCGGACTTCTTTGTGGGCAGAAAAAGGCACCAATGCAGGCAGGAGCACAGTACAAAAGGGCAGCTTGCAGCACCAGGACAAACAGAATGAGCACATGAGAGAGAGGGAGACTGAGCGACCTCAAAGAAGCTCTGTCGGGGCAGCTGCAGATTTCTTTGTGGACAGACAAAGGTACCAACGCAGCCAGGAGCCCCATACAAAAGCACAGTCTGCAGTTCCAAGAGAAACAGAACGAGCGAGTGACAGAGTGGTAGTGAGCGAGCTCAACGGAGCTCTGTTGTGACTGCTGTGGATTTCTTTGTGGGCAGAAAATGGGGCAACGCAGGCAGGAGCCCAGTACAAAAGGCCAGCTTGCAGCACCAGCAGAAACGGAATGCGTGAGTGACAGAGGGGGAGTGAGCAAGCTCAATGGAGCTGTGTCGGGACTCCTTCAGATTTCTTTCTGGCCAGAAAAAGCCGCCAATGCAGGCAGGAGCCCAGTACAAAAGGGCAGCCTGCAGCGCCAGGAGACACAGAATGAGCGAATGAGGGAGGGGGAGTCAGTGAGCTCAACAGAGCTCTGTTGGGACTGCTGCAGATTTGTTTGTGGGCAGAAAAAGGCAGTAATGCACGCAGGGGCACAGTACAAAAGGGCACCCTGCAGTGGCAGGAAAAAACAGAATGAGCGAGTGAGCGAGCTCAGCGGAGCTGTATTGTAACTCCTGCAAGTTTCTTTGTGGGCATAAGAAGGCAGCAACACAGGCAGGAACCCAGTAGACAAGGGCAGCCTGCAGCACCGGCAGAAACGGAATGAGTGAGTGAGATAAGGGGAGTGAGCGAGCTCAACGGAGCTTTGTCGGGACTGCTGCAGATTTCTTTGTGGGCAGAAAAAGGCGCCAACAGAGGCAGCAGCCTAGTACAAAAGGGCAGCCTGAAGTGCTGGGAGAACCAGAATGAGCGAGTGAGAGAGGGGGAGTGAGCCACCTCAATGGAGCTCTGTCGGGACAGCTGCAGATTTCTTCCTCGGCAGAACAAGGTGCCAACACAGGCAGCAGCCCCGTACAAACGAGCAGCCTGCAGCACCGGGACAAACAGACTGAGCCAGTGACAGAGGTCCACTGAGCGAGCTCAGCAGACCAACACAATCAACATTCGGCATTGACAAATGCTTGTTTTTTACAGTTAAAGCTTTTTATTGGGTTTTTAAAGACAAAATCATCGGGTACATATTGTGTATGTGCAAACAGTCAGTGCATACTTATAAGATAAACAGATTTACAAACAGTTGTGTCCCTCCAGAGTGAAATAGTTGACCTCTTAAATTGCAGGTTATATTATACTGAAAACAGGTCAGTTGTATTTATCCTGAAATCAGGTCAGTTGTACTTACATTACTAATGCCACTACAGTTATTCTTGAGAAGGTGGGTTACTGCATTCAGGTCGAGTACCTAAAAGGCTTCCTGACTGATCCTGGGGGCAAACCTGGTTGTGGCTTATCAAGAAGACTTCTTGCACCCTGGAATGAATCAAAAGTACCCACAAAGTATACAGACCATTAACCATATAAACTAAACCTAAAAACATGGCTTACTCAGTTGCACTGTATTAGAAAAATGATGCTGATGTCCTTTTGGAATTATCATGTACAGCATTTTAGTATAGACTGTAGCCTCTTGTGAGATTCACTTAGGTGGGGCAGGCGGGGGGGGGGTGGAGTCTGAGTAGTTCTTGTAGGTCTGCAGAGTGTTACTTACTTACCCTATCTCTGTGGGAAGTCTATTAAAAGCCATATATGGGCCCCAGCACTTGTAGTATTTAGACATCTGATTTAGCTTAGAGTACGATACGTCAACCTGTCCAATTCGACAACTTTCATGAGGGAGGCCAGTATTTCCTTAATAGTGGGAATCGAGGTGCTACGCCACTTTCGAAGCAGAGATCTTTTCACTTGCATGGCTAGTAATTCCAGCCACCTTGACTCAGAATATGTCAAGTAAGGTGGTGAAGACCTTATACCTACTGTAGCAGTAGAAATGGGGCAGATGCTGGAATCTGTTTATGCATTTCCAAGCTACCTATGTGGGCTACCTGCTTCCAGAAGGACTTGAGTTTGGGAATGACCATAGAATATGGTATAAGTCTCCCCTTATTTAACTGGCAGTGCCAATACTGATCATGTTCTGATATTCTTACTGCATGTAGAACAACGGGAGTCTTATACCGTGAATGTAGTATCTTGTTTTGGATCAGCCTAATGCAGGCGTCTTTAAGCAGAAAAGGCTCATTATACCAGGCCTGGGCCCACTGATCCTTGGTGATTTCACGCCCCATGTATTTTTTCCACTTGTCTTTGGATCTCCCTGATTGTCTAGGTATTGTGCTCATCACTTTGGAGTATATCTTGCCGGCCAGTCCTCTGGGGGCAGATAGACACTTATCTACTGTTGCATCTGTTTCAGGAGAATTGTGGCCTTGCATCATGACCTTGACAGCCTCCCTGAGTTGTAGATTTTGCTGGAAGTCTGTTGTGTTGAAGGTCCCATCTGATCTGAAGTGTTTGAAATGTGGCAACTGACTCAGTTTCAGTGTCCGAGATATTCCTTAGATGGTGAATGCCCTTGCTAGCCCACTGTGGCCATGAAACTGGCTGCTTGGCTATCAGAATAAATGGACTATGCCACAGAGGGGTATACAGTAATGGAATTATGGGGCAGCCTAATCTACAATGAATCCATGCCCAGATGGATGGATTTATGGTGGGAAGTTGGGGGTGCTGTTTTCCCAGTAGTAGGTAGAAACGAGAGGTAGGAGTGTTGACCCCACCCATGGTCTGCTCCTTGTGGACACATTGTGGGGATTAATCCATACGAATGATGAACCATTGGATTGGCTACGCTGCCTGGAAGGCATACTTATACCCTTCCATCAAGGGCAAATTCCATCCTGCCATCTTTCAGTGGGCGCACAATTTATTCCTACAATCTAGGTTGTTTGCCCTCCCATAGGAAGTCTCCAAATAATGTGTCTATCTTTTGTAACCAGGTCTGGGGGAGAGCTAGGAAGATATGGGTGAGTAGGTAAAAGAATTTAGGGGCTGTCACCATCTTAATGGCCGCTATCTTCCCAGCTAGTGTGAGTTTCAGCAGTTTCCACCTGTCAAATTCAGCCTTGCATGTGTGAATTAGGAGCTGTAGATTTATTTCCCCATACTTTGTTTATCTGTGTTATTATTTAAATGCCCAAGTATGTGACACCCTCCCTTACCTATTGAAGACCCAAATCTGCAGCCATGGTGGGTTTGCAGAACTGGTTCAGGGGAATGGTCTCCATCTTTGAATGATTACTCCTGAGGCCTAAGAGACCATCAAAGGTCTCTAACAGGGCAATCAGGAGCTTTATGGAGTGTTTCAGGTCAACTACTGGAATTAGCAGGTCATCGGCGTACAGGAACACGGGGTAGCTTTTACCACCCACCATTAAACCATTGATTTCTGGGTGTTGTCAAGAGGCTGCTGCCAGTGGTTCCACAACCAGGACAAATAACAATGGTGATAGGGGACAGCCCTGATGTGTGCCCCTGTCTAGCTGAAAAGGGTCTGAGAGTATGCGATTTGTGGAGATCCGAGCTGAGGGGGCAGAGTACAAGGCCTGTACCCAGGTCTGGAATCTTCCTTCAAAGTCCAGGTGAGAAAGTACCCTCTGGTGATTGTCCCATTCAAGGGGGCCGAAGGCCTTCTCAAAGACCACTGTGATGGCAGTTGCTGGGGATTGAAGGCCTCATGCCAAGTGTATGAGATTTACCTGGGAAGGGTGCATTAATACAGAGAGCACTGGGTTCAGCTGGTTTGCAAGAATTTTCACATAGACCTTGCCGTCTGCATTAATAAGAGATATGGGCCTGTAACTAGCTGCTGAGGTGTGATATTTACCCTTCTTGGGCAGAACTTTGATAATAGCTTCCCTTAATGTGCAAGGTAAAATGACCAATTTTTCCAGTTCCACAAATACCTGAGATAGAAATGGGACTATTTGAGGAGCTAGGGCTTGAAATAAATAAATCAGAAAGCCATCCCCACCAGGAGATTTACCAGTCTAGAGAGATAATAGCACTTTTCCCACCTCCTCCTCGGTTATGGGGGCATCTAGAGTGTGGGCTTGTAGGGGTGTCAACTTGGGAAGGGATAGTTTTTCAAGAAAAGGCTGTATCCCTGTGGGAGTGTTTTTGTGCATGGATGTATAAAGGGTGGAGTAAAAGGACTGCATAATGTCACTGATATCTTGGGAATAGGATAGTACCTGACTCTCTGGATTTTGTAAACCTGGGATATGTCTGTCAGCCTGCTGTTTACACAGCTGGTAGGTCTGTAACTTAACTCCCGTGTCACCTCCCTCCCAGAATTTGTGGCGTAGTCGCAGAACAGCAGTTGTTGCTTTTCTGCTTAGTAATTTTCTGATCTCGAGGCAGAGGCCCATAACTTTCTGAACCTGGTTAGAAAGTGGCCCTGGGAGATGCTGGACTTTGTAGGATGCTTCAGTTGTTTTTAACTCAAACGCTAGGGTATTAAGATGCAGCTCCCTCTCCCATCTTCTTTGAGCAGTATAGCCCATGATTTTGCCTCTGATGGCGGCTTTGTACATCTCCCATGTGTTTCCTGCTGAGGTATCAGAATCAGGGTTTTCCACAAAGAAAAGGGAAGTTTCTTCTCATGCCCATGAGGTAAAGTCTGGGTCTCTTAGTAAGAGGAGGTCAAAACTCCACGAGGTGGATGCCTGGGTCTTGGGGCCCTATGAAAAATGTAGTCATACTGGGGAGTGGTCTGAGATCACTATGGGGAGAATATTGGAGTCAAGAGTGGTCTGGATTGGGGGAGTGAGCCAGAAGTCAAGCCTACTAAATGAGCCATGTACTTCTGGTGGTAGGTGTAGTCCCACTCACATGGGTGGAACATATGGCAGAAGTCCCTAAGGCCAAAGTCTGCCATCATCTGATCTAGGGAGAGCTTACCCCTAAAGTGCAGTTCTTTACCTTTTGCACTACTGTCCATTATCAGGATCATGGTTAAATTAAATTCCCCACCCAGCAGTATTGCACACTGGGGGGGGTGATGGGGCTTAGTGCATTAGCTATTTCATGGAAAAACTTGGGATCATCCTGATTAGGTGCACCTATGTTGCACAGTAGCATGGGGATTGTTGGTGTAGATAGGACAGCCATTACCCATCTGACTGAAGGGTCTGAAAGTGTTGTGAAGACTAACCATTCAAGATTTTTATGCAGTAGTATAGCCACCCCACATTTTCTAGAGGGGGCACAAGAGTGCATCTCTTGTCCCACCCAGTTTTTGTCTAGGTATGAGTGGTCATTCTTAGTGAGCTTGGTTTCCTGAAGGAAAGCTATCTGGAACTTCAAGCTTTTCATGTGCATAAGCACTTTTTCCATTTATCTGGTGTATTACTGTAAGTCCCTAACATTCCAGCTATGGCATACTATCTAATCCATGATCATTAGTAGGTAGGCTAATGGGTCCTTGAATATCTCGTATTGAGAAAAAGGATAAAGTCTCAGAGACCTCCTGCAAGAATGCCTTATTAAGACTTAACCCTGCTGCCCCTGCTGTAGGTTATTGTTTGTTCATTTTACCCTGTAGCAATTATGCCTTAATACCTGCCACTATATTGTTGTGTTCTTGTCCTAATCATTATATGCATGTTCTCTGTAGTTTTCCTCTGCAATTATGTATTCTCGAACATACGAAATTTGCTAGCAGATAAAGGCCTAGAAGTCTATCAAATCTGCTCGAATGTGCAGCTAGCACCTCTTATTCTGCAGCTGCCCCTCCCTTCCACCCTTCCTCTCCATTGACCTTCTCCCTTGTCCTGTCCCATCCCCTTTTGATGCAGTCCATTGTTCTACTGGATACCACTTCTGCAGGTAACGCATTCCACCCAGCTACCTCCTCTCTGTAAAAAAGTGTCTCCTCTTCTCCCTCCTGAACCTTCCTCCCTCCAATCTCATATCATGGCCCCTGGTGTCCCTCCCCTCCCTTACTTTGAACAGCCCCTCTGTACCTGTCTTGTTTATTCCTTTCATGTACTTAAATGTATTAGTCATGTCCCCCATCCCTCCTCTCCTCCAGCGAGTACATGTTCAGCTCCCTCAGCCTCCTCTCGTGTGATAAGTCCCCCAGCCCCTTGATCATCTTTGTCGCCCTGCGCTGCACCCCTCCAGTAACTTAATGTCCCTCTTCAGATACAGGCTCCAGTACTGCAGGCAGTACTCCAGATACAGTCAAACTAATGACCTATACAGTGGCAGAATCACCTCCTCCCTCCTTGAGGATATATCCCTTGCAATGCAACCCAGCATTTTGTTGGTCTTTGCAGTTGCCTTCCTACATTGTACTGAGTTGTTCATTGACTCTGTAATGAGCACCCCCGGATCCTTCTCCTCCTCTGTCTTGACTAGCTGCACTCTCCCCAGCTGGTAACTCATCCTTGTGTTCTTCACCCCAAAATGCAGGACCTTGCACTTTTTGGCATTAAACCCCAGTTGCCAGGTGTCTGACCAGGTTTCAAGCTTTGCGAGATCATTCTGCAACCCCTGCCATCCCCCTAGGTCATCCACCACAGCTCCTACCTTGGTATCATCAGCAAACGTTCGGATCTTGCTCTTGATGTTCACTGATATGTCTGCAATGAAAATCCCAAACAACACTGGTCCCAACACCAAACCCTGTGGAACACCACTCGTCACTACCCTTGGGTGTGAGAGCTCCCCATCCACCACTACCCTCTGTTGCCTTCCCTGAAGCCCATTCTCTACCTATCTCACCAGCTTTTCACCTGCCCCTGTGCCTTCTAACTTACTTCCCAGCCTCCCATGAGGCAATTGAGTCGAATGCCTTACTGAATTCTCCTCTGCTGCCCTCCCCCAGGATGCATCTGGAATCGAGCAGTACTCTGCTCAGTATGCCTTCCTGGAAAAACTTTTAAATAAATAAATTGAGCAAGCTGTACAGGTCCAGATATATTACATCTAGGTATTCATAATCTCTGAGTCTCTATACTACAGTGAGCTGTCATTAGTACATCTGAAAACACATAAATCCACACCAGTGCAAAAACAAGTGAACAAATACTATTTACAACAGCATAGGTAGATTGCTTTAGGTTGCAGTCATGGCATTCAGCCAGCATCTCTAGGTGCCAAAAGGCTGGCCTCACTACCCTGGGGAGCATGGGGGTGTTGGTGCCCCAGATGGGCCAGAACACCAGAGAAGGGTCTGGTATAGGTATTAAGGAAGGGGGTTTGACAAGTAGCCTTGCATAGCTACCTGGGGGTAAATGTTAGAAGGCGAGCATTTGTAGAATTGTGGCTCTCCTATCAGGGGAAGACAGGGTTGTATGTTGGGTGCACTGAGGCCCTGGAGTTTGGGCCACATTAATGTCCTGCAGGGATGAAAAGGAGAACAGCCTTGCACTTTGAGGGGGCCCTTTAACCTGTGGCACTGGGTAGAGATGTGTGATGCCTGTTGCATAATGAGGAATGGTCAGATGAGGCTATCTGTCAACAATGGGTGGGGTTATTCCCTTCCTCCATTGTTGCTTAATCACCCTTTAATTGGTCCTGTACCCCAACCTCTCTAGGAGGGGGTTATCTCTGGCATCTGGGGAGAGGGGGACAGATGTTTGAGACCTTAGGCTACATTACCAATGTTCGATGAAACATAGTAAGGGACCTGTAACTATATATTTTATAACCAGCTTGCCAAGTCTGTTGTGCTGGGGAAGAGCATGGTGACCAGACTAAAATGAAAGGGCTGTGCAGGCTTACTTTAGCTCCTCAAGTGAAAAAAAGAAAAACCCAACTGACATTATTAACTGAACCCCAATGGGTAAACAGACCATACTAGTCACAATTCTGTCTGGCTGCATCACTGTTGCAGAGTAGCTCTGAGTGTCCTTTTTTAAATCAGGACTGAGGATGGAGAGGGACTGGAGCAAGGCAACCCATGCCTGCCCAAATTTAACTGGGATGGGAGCGGAGAAGCACCAGTACCTTAGCCTTGATGATTTTGTGCAGTGCAGGCCAAGAAACGTGGCTTTATTTCCCTTTTAGTCACCCCCCCATCTGCCCCTCTGTACCTCATCCCCCCCAAGCAAAAGAAACACCACTTTTCTGACATATCCTGGTATTAGCCTGGTTTAGCCAATGAGGGTGGTTCCAGGTCCTTTTTCTGTTGGTTGGCAGGTGGCTCGTCAGTTGGTAACTACAGGAGGGGTCCTTCTCCGGTGTTGCTTCTTGTGGCTGCTGTGCACTGTGAGTTCTGGCCTGTTTCAACAATAAAGGCCCAGGAGTCACTGCATCTGCTCATGAGATCAAGGCTGTTGTGAGATTCAAAGCTGATTTCCATCAACGATGCTGTATTCAGGGACATTGCAGCTAATGGTGAATACCTATTTTTGGTGAAATATGGACTCAGAACTGCTGCTTCTCTGTCATCCTGCTCCACCCCACAATGTTGATTCCAGGATCTGTCCCTCTCGATCAGATGGGTTCTTCTGTTGTGTCTAGAGTGTTGTTATCTTTTTTTGAAATGAGCTGGGAGATCCCACGCTTCTAGATGGCCATCAGATGAGGTTTCTGCTGCTTGGTCCTGTGGGCTGTCACCTCTTGTTCCTTGGGTTTGAGTCCCACCTAGTGTATCCTGCATGGCACCAAGTCCAGATTACAGCCTGATGTTGTGGGTTTCATTTGGCCAAGTGCACTGGATAAAGTCCATAAGTGCGTTTGGGGTGCGAAATAGCAGAGGGGTCCCATTAAACACAATTTTCATGGAAGCAGGGTGCTGGAGCGAGAATGAGATTCCCAGTCTGTGCAGATGATGTCTTGCCTCCGTGTACTCCCTGCATTTATCTGAAAGTTATTTTGAGTAGTTCTGAAATATAAGTATTTGATGTCCCAATCCATTCTAATGGGCCCAGCTCTCTTGCTCTTGTTTGTATGTTTTCTTTTTCTGCAAAGTTTAGGAATAGGCCAGGATGGGTCATGGCTTATCCCCAATCTTGTGCTGGGGTTGCAGGGAGTGATGGGCCCTTTCAATGGCGAAACAAGTGTCCATAGGTAGCCTTAGGATCTGGGGGAGCTCCTGGTAAAGAAACTCTGCCATGTTGTCTTGTTTGGAGCCTTCAGGAATGTCCAGGAACTGCAGGTTGTTTTCCAGGTCATTGACTTTACTTTGAAGGACTCGCCTTGTTCCTTTACTGTTGCTGTCAACTCCACAATCACAGAGTCATGCAACTCTCCTTTCAGTCTGGAAAATTCTTATGTTGAGCTGGCGAAGAGTGAGAGTTGAATTGTTGGAGGCCATCGTGACCTCCACCATTTGTTTCATTAGTGCAGCGAACATCTTGCTGATTGTGTTGGTGTCCACATTACTGCAGTTGATGGCTGTCATGGTGTCTGTGGAGGTCTGTAGGAGATTGCGGTGTAGCTCTGTAATTCAGATGTTTTGGTTTGTTCCAGCTGGATTGTGGAGGAGTAGATGCTATTAGCGGTCAGATAGAGCCAAGTTGTAAATTCAATCCATTCTGTTAATCAGGCTAAATATGGAATTATAACCCCAGGTAGTTGCAGCGGCAAAGTTAAGTGGCCATCTTGAAAAGGACCAGACCACGCCCCCTACGTGGACATTTTTTGAAAGTGACCCAACTGACCACAGTGTTGCAAGGTGTTAGACATGTGACAAGGTGGTCCATAGGGGGAAGAGAAGTAGCTGCATTGGCAATGGGGGCAGTGGACACACCTCAGAGTGAACCACAAAGTGACATGACAGAAAGCGTTGAGAGAGGCATCAAGCAGGGGTGGTAAGGATAGTGGTCCATCTGTGCATGAGGCTGGCAGTCAGTACAGATGTCAGCATCACTGCCCATCATCGTCACACAGCACAGGGTGAATAGAACCAGCAGTTGCCCAGCCCCCCAGTAGGTGAAATTCCTGCAGTAGCAGCACCGGCACCACCTGCACCATCAAGTGAGTTAGATGCAATGCAGTGGGAAGTTGTAGAGCTGCACCATCTGGTGATGCAGATGCAGCAGGGTGTCAGACAGGTTCTTGCTAACCAGGACAGCTAGCTGGAGCACTTGGAGGAGAGCCGTCATGGTGGTGGTCGTGAGGCCATGTAATAAATGGCACTGTTATCCTTTTCTAATTTGTACCCCTTTCGCATCTTGCTTTCAGCTTCTGTTTTTTGAATTCCATTTTGTATGTGTAACCCTGGTGCCATTATACCAAGGGCTACTACCCCTGCCTGCTTTCCTATCTACAGGTTGAGGGGCCTGAGATTGTGATTAGCTGCTACTGGGGTCTCCCTACCCTCAGTGTACATACAGTACAATTTTGGTGCCTCCACTCAGAGTAATGCTTAAGTGGGTCATTATCAAAATTGGTACAGCCCTCTGGGAAGCTATAACCACCCACTATCCTGCCTAGTGACCTTTTATCCTTAGTTTTATAACTACAACACTTAACAATTATGTTACAGACTAATACTAGCATTAATGATATGTTCGTGTACAATCCACTTACCAATAGGGTTCGTTCTCTTGGCTTTCACCCTGCAACCCCCTGTAAAAGACAGTTTCAATAACATAAACATGCACTTTCAGAATGCTTTGTGAATGTCTCAGTAACTTTGGACCAGGTAATGATATGCTCACAAGCCAGGTTAACAGGAAACAGTAAATTAAGTCTATTGAAGGGATGTGAACAAGGAAGGGGTGAAAATCTAGGTTAATGATTATGAATCTGTACTGAGACTGGCTTATTTACTTCTGATCACTTTAGTTCCTGAATTGCTCAGTCTTTGCAACTACTGGGTACCCAGACTGGAAACAGGCATGCCTGAGGCAGTGCCGTAGATTGGCCGTCATTGTTGTTGAGGCCCTTGATGGAAGAAAGGGTGATTAAATATGAATAACACACTTGTTTATTTATTTATTTTATTTATTTCGTTTTTGTTAACCAGGTAGGTGCACTGGCCATAAAATGACTATTGTCAGGCACGACCCGGGAGAGTACAACAAAAAAAGGACAGTGGAACAACAGCAACATGGGTACAGTAATACAAATAGAGGAACAGTACAGCAGTGCTACAAAAATACAATGAGTAGAAACAACAAAAAATAATGGCAAGCATTATACAAATAATGGCAGCAAGATATATAATAAATGCAGAAAACGCAGACCCGACCTGTGGAGTGAAAGGGTTAATAAGAGAGTAAGGTTATATAGAGAGAAAAGTGAGGAATGTTCAAAACAACAGTGGATGGTAAGCAACAAGGTTCAAGAAGGAAGAGAGCTAGTAGTCAAGAAGTTATTTACAAAGAGAAGGAAAAATATGAGGAGGGGAAGAGGAGCCAGTCTTGGAGCTGGATTAGAACAGGGGTGACATTATTGGTAAGTCTCAGGAGCTTCAGGTTGGGTCAAAGCATGTACAAGCATCAGCTAAGGATAGATAACGATGATATTCACTTTTAAATCTAAAATGAGACTGAGACAGCCAGAGGTTGAGTGGAAGAGTGTTCCATAGCCTGGAAGCAGAGAATTGAAAGGCCTCTGTGCCTTTAGTCATCCGACATCTCAGAACATAGAGCAAGGATTTGTCAGCTGATCGCAGGCCAAAGGAGGATTGTTGAGGGACCAGCAACACCGCCAGCTGGGATGGGTTTTTTTCCCAGATGATCGAGTCCATTAGTGATCCAAGGTAGTATTTTCTACTGGCAGAGGGCGAGAGTCAATTCAGATCCTTATAAAGAAAGTAGTGATGTTTGAGTAGAGGTGACAAAGAGGCAAATGGGCATATATTGTTATAAGTTACGTCTCATTTTAGTAGGAAGGTTTTATGGGCAGAGATAAGAATAGAGGCACCATAAGTAAGGGTTGGGAGCAGAATACCTCAGGCAATTGCTAATTTCACAGAGGGTGTAAGCATGTAGTTCGTTTAGTAAGCTACTCCCAGTTTCGAGTTTACAGCTTTGCACGAAGACCGAATGTGAAGATTAAAATCCAGGGATTGGTCCAGCAAGATCCCAAGGTACTTGAAGGAAGTAACATTTTCAAGTGAAATTCCTCCAGGATGAAGAACCTCCAGCAAACTAGAACAGGCCTTAATCTTCGGTGCGGAACCTAGGAGCATGGCTTTCGTTTTCTTTTCATTTTGTACAAACTTATGGTCTAGTAGCCAGTCTAAGGCCTTATTGAAGTTTGAGGTAAGTGATGTGTTTATGCAGGCAATACTAACAGAACTAGTATAGATGATCAGGTCATCAGCATGGAGAATAGCTGAGCAGGATTCCAGGACCTCAGCTGCATTGTTGATAACAATTGAGAACAGAAGGGGCCCAAGGATAGAGCCCAGGGGTACCCCAAGGTTGATAGTGGACATGCTGGACAGGGAGGAGTTAAATTTGACAGGTAGCTACAGAACCAGTCCACAACAGGGGTAGAGAAATGGAATTTATGAAGAGTGGAGAGAAGCAGTGGATGGTCTACAAGGTCGAAAGCCTTAGTGAGGTCAATGAAGATGGCACCTGTGAGTTTTCCAGAATCTGTGTTGGACAGAATATCAGTAATTAGTTGAAGAAGAGCTGTGGTGGTGCTATATCCTTTTCTGAAGCCATGCTGGGTGTCCGAGAGGAAATTGTAGCTTGTGAGGTAGTCAGTGGTCTGTAATGCAACTATTTTCTCTAGGATCTTGCTAAGAACAGAGAGAATTGCAGTAGGTTTGTAATTGGCCATGTCCTTTGGGTCACTATTTTTAAAGACAGGCTTTACTTTTGCAGATTTCCACAGGTCCAGCACAGTGCTATGGATAAGGGATAAAGTATAGATTCTGGCACTCAGAGAGGCAATGAGTGGAGCAGCCAGCTTAAGGAAACGAGGTTCCAATGAGTCAGAACCAGAGCTGGTATTGGCAGAAATGGATCTCAGTAATTTCAGAACTTCCACTCTTGATATACAGTAGCCTTAAAATAGAATGGTGGAGCTGGAGGAGCATCATACAATAGGGCAGTATAATTGATGGTAGCATGGTAGATAGATTGGAGTGCAATCCACTAGGTTGTAAAGCCAAGGTATAGTGTAAAAACATATACCATTTGTAATTCTGGCTGGATGGCCCAGTCACATTTAAACACTTTAAGCTGGCAATACAAATCATGTGGTACCATTATACAATTGAAGCTTTGTGACAGGGAGCTACCCTGGTTGTACTGACTGTACCCAAGAGAAATGATGCTGCAGCTGGCAACATGAAAGACCTGTGGCTCTTTCAAGCTGCTGATGGGGACCGGGGCTGACATGACTCACCTCCACTTCATGGCCTTTTCCTGTAGGTGGCTGCAGTCTGCACATAGCTGCATTGCAGGGCCTGATTCCCCAATGCTGGTCTCTCACCAGGATGCTGGTGATGGTACAGGAACAGTCTGGCTGGGCTGTTTGTGGCAAAGACCCAGGCTGAAAAAAGTGTCTTCTTATAGTTTAGGCTGCGTGCCAGTAAACCCTCTAGCCAGATTTGTGCAAAGTCATTCTCTGCACAAAGTTGGCTCCTGGTTTGGCACGGGAGTCCTGGGATCAATGTTTCCACACACGCAGTAGGCCATAGTCTTGGTGACTTAAAAACAACAGCAAACTTTCTCCTTCTCAGAAAATGGCTGACTTTTCTTCAGCTTTATGTTGAAGAAACCTCTTAGGCTGCTTGGCTGCAGTCCTGGGTTCAATCGAACCATTCGGGGCTGAGGTGAGTCGACTGGAGGCAAACACAGGCCTCCTTTCCTGCAGTTTCCCCTCAGCCCTACTTCCAGCTGTGTCCTTCTCAGTGGCTTGAGCTGCACTGGCATGAGAGAGAGAGAGAGAGAGAGCACCCTGGCTGAACTGAACAGCTGTTCAAAAATAGTCTCGGAGTTGTCTGGTTTCCCTGTATTCCGACTGGCTGTGGGAGCTGTTAATTACAGTTGTAGCACTCCCATTGGTGTATTTAGGTGCCAACAAGGAAAGTTCATGGTTTCACCCTTAAGTCATCACAATTAGGACCCCCTGAGGACCCCTTGGTTCCGACTGGCCTTTAGCAGGAGTCCAGGACCAAAGATGGTGACTCCCATCAGAAAGTTCAATACTGGCAATGCCAATAACTTATTTATTTAAGAATAATACAGAGGTAGAAATACATATTTACAGTGCTAGAAAGAGCTCCCTCTGCTGTATAATTCATAGCAGAATGGGGTGGATTGGAGCAATGCCTGGCTGGTTGCAAGCCTTGATTTACTGGGACCCAGCCCAGGCTGTTTACAGTGTACAACCCGACTAGAGCTCTTAAAGGGATAGTGCAGCGGCATGGCATTTCACACACACACACAGAACAATATCAGCATTACTACATCACTATACATGGATTTAGCTTCTCTTGCTGGATGTCTGCCAAGCAGTGGGCATTAGATGAGCCCAGGGAAATACTTAAGGTAAGCCTCCCAAATTGGGGGGGTACACTCTCCCCTGCCCAGGAAACTTGGCATCCATATCAAGTCTGTAATACAAATAATAATCACTATGAACATTTTCTACTATACACTGGTCTAGACCATGGGGTACTATATACAACATCTGCACAGATATACAATAAGTATATATACAAAATAGCATGCTTTACCTTTAAATTATATTTTCTTTAGAAATTTCATAGTACACATAGTTGCATTTTATCTCAATCGTTTGATTTTGTTACTCATATACTGTTTTCAGACAGTTACTCATATGTAATGATATGCTTTGACCTGTTGCAGACCTTAGGAAGTGACCCATTTATACAAATATTCTGCACTTTTCTTCAGTTGACCCTTGGAACCCTGTAAGGGTGATCCCTAGCATGTTGGATGGATGGCTTATTTAATATGTTACAGGATGCTGTAAATACTAACTTTGGCAGGGAATTGGCTGTAATGTACACTCCTTTATTAGTTACATTCATGGGCAAGTCCACAGGCTTTACTGGTATGTCATAAGTGAGCCAAGCCACTGGTTTTAAAATTCTGCCTGATATTCTAGGTGTAAGGGGCATTGGCACCGGCATTTCAACATTAGCATATGGGTTAGCTACTCTCGGCTCATTGTTCAGCAACAAAACAGCATCTGATGAATGGGGTACCACTGCATTCTCTTGAGATTCAGTGTTGGCTATAGATTCTTTACTTTGCACATTACTTTGATTCTCTGGTTCTTGAGGTTCATTTCTTTCAGAAAGTGGTATTTCAACAAAGTTTGAGTCACCCAACACACTATTAGCATTTCCAGGAATGGTCATATTTTCTTGTACCAGAATCAGTTCCTTTTGCCTACTTGTTTCAACATCACTCTGAGATTCACTGGTCGGTTCACCATCCTCTCCATCTGATTCAAGAGCTTCAATATCAGATAGTTCTGCTATGTCAAAAGAGTCTGCTATGTCAGAAGTCACACTTTGCACTTCACTTTCAGGAGGTTCAGGTGCAACTGATATAGCAGGATTGTCAGAGGTCACTGAGCTGTTAGAGTCATCAACAAAAGTGGGACAGTAGGCACCTTGGAACAATGGGCCTAATTTGAGAGAAAGGTACTAAGCAGCACAAAATTCACTGTTATGATCTTCTGAATCAGCATCATTATTGACTAAGGCATTGCTGGCTGAAGGTTCTGACTATGGAGCAGCAGGAGGCTGACTGGAATTTTTTTGAGTAGCAGATCTAGTGACAGATCCTGTTGGAGCAGTATCTTGAGGTGCACTATCTATGACAATTTGACCGATGGGCAGAAGGTGATTCCTAGGTATTGTCTTTACAGCTCGAGGATCTCCTTCAGGTTGCACTCTATACACTGGCAAATCATCCAGATTGCTGATTAGTAGTGGTTTGTGAAGTGGGCTCAATCCGCTCCACGAAGTGATTCACGGACCAAAGGTGGATTCGCGGAGTGCTCCGCAACGTGAAGCAGAGTACTTCGCGTTGTAATGGGGAACATGAAGTCCATTACAAACGCTGACTTCACATTACTCCGCCTCCCCAGGCCACTACTCTTCCAATTTTAAGGCCAAGTGCATTGCTGGTAGTTCACTTCACCTTACTTCGCCTTGTGTTTGAGCTCCAAAGGCGAATTTTGCAGTGATACATGGGATTTCAGGTCACATGGGCTCTATATTGATCTACAGAGCCTCAGTTCAGGTTAGTATGAGTAGGAAGGAGTAGGAGACAGTGTGCTCTGATAGCTGTCTGTAATAGGAATCTTGTAAAAGCTGTTCAAAATGCATTTTTGCTTTTTTTGGGGGGTCCAACTTTAGTTCTTCGATTGTAGGAAACCCTCCTGTGCTCATATCATCGAGCGTTTTTGTTTGTGTGTGGATTTTGAATGTTAATTTACAACACTGAGTGTGTGTGGTGAAAGACAGTGAATGTGTGCTGTGGGGGAGGGGCGTATCTGTGGTGTAGGTAGATTTAAGTTGGAGAAATAGTGATTCATTTGTTTTTTGGTTATATTTTTGTTACATAACTGACTATGTTAATGTACACATAGTAATATTGTCAGTAATAATACAAATGTTCTTGCTGTTTGTTGTGTGGATGTGATGTAGCATTTCATAAGGTCAGGTTGTTTAAATTACAAATTTACATTAACGTGGCATAGTACACTGAACTTTTGCATTTGTGTCGCATTCCTCGTTCGGCATTGTACACAAACTGTTCTGTGTTGTGTGTGCAGTGTGTGTGCAGTGTTGCATGCATCAAATAATACACCTTTTACTGTGACACAGACTAGTGTAATTGCAACTAAGCATAGCAGTGTGAACCTGCTATCCACTGCAGCTGCCTGATTTTGTACTGCGATCATGTTCTCTGTTCTTAGTTTTGCTGCTTGTAGTGCCGTAAAAATCAGCACTGTCTGTATTCAGTGCCACCCCCATGTTCAAAAGATGTTTTTTACCAGACTGGATTGTTTTTGTGACCCCATCAGCACCACTGGTTACTGAAGTTGTTTTAATTCCATGACAGTCTCTGAGTAGTCTCTTATCTGTTGCTGAAGCCACAGTTGTTTATTTGGCTTCACATCCAGCCAGCATCCCTCCAATCAGAAAGTGAACATATCAAAATCTGAATTTGGTAATAATATTTGTGGTTGATCCCCAAAATGCCTGCAAAGAGACGTGCAAGCAAAGCTGTTTCTCGCCATGGCAATGTTGGCAGTAAGATGATCTGTGGGCATGGTACAATAGCAGCCACAGACACTGCCAGCTATTTCCCAAAATTTCTGTGATATTTCCAGAAATATCTCCTGCTTTCTGCATTTCCACAGTAGGGACAGCAGAGAGAAACTCTTCAGAAATTTCGTGAAATATCTGGAAATAGCTGGCAATGTCTGTGGCTACTACTGTAGTAGTACGCAGATGCTGAAGTGCATAGCTGATATGAGGAAAGGTATTTCTCCTGCAATGTTTTTTACAGCCCAATCAGTAGCTTTACTCATAGTTGGAGGAGATGATGTTTTCCCAGCCGGTGGTGTTAGTGTTACTGGTGTTTGTGGTGGTGGAGGTAGTATTAGTACTGTTGCGTCAAGTTCTCATTCCGTCCAGTGTACCGTATCCAAACATATTGAGTGTGAAGCAGTGCAAGTGACTGGCAGCGTAGATGATGTCATATTTCCCAGTAACATCCCAGTAACTGAACCTGAGGATTCTGATGATCATGTCAACGATAGCATACAATGTGATATTCCGTTTACCGTGGCACTTAACGTTATGCGTTTTCCATGCAGTGATTCACAGTGTGGTGAAAAAATATCAGGTGATGGTGGTGTAGATCAAGGCCCCTAGAATTCTGCGGCCACAGAATTTTGCGCAGAACTTACAATCTACCGCAGAACTTCTGCAGTGCCACAGAATTCACTCTTCTTTTTGATTTTTTATTAATATTTCTGTTTTTCCACAGAATCTGGTTCCCTTCCCCTCTTTTTATATCCTAACCCCCTATGTGCTCAGAATGTGATGTTTTCATTGCTATAACATCATACATTAGCTAATGAAATGGCTGCAGTCTGCAACAGAAATTACCAGTCACTTATCTACCACAGTGCCCACTGCCAGAGACAGTGGCACAGCACATCAGGCATGGTGATATTTTCTCAACCTGCACTACAGCCTAATACAATTTTCAGTCTTACGTTATTGCACTAGGGCCAACTTAAACAAAACCTTGTCAATAGCACAGACCTGTTAAGTCCATACCTCACTTTGTACAAACCTGTTTGTGCCTTTAAGGTATAGAGATGCCATCTGAAATGAATAACTGGTAAAATGAATTTAACTGTCATTTTTAAGAAAAATAAAGTAATTATGCACAGAAAAATGGAATATAACAATGTGTAGACCTGTTGAAAGAATAGACCTGTTAAATGAATAATTGCACTGTACGCATTTTTGCCAGGGTTATTGATTACATATTGTCATTGGTTGATAGAATCACCTAAAAGTTATGGAGAAATGTTGTGTGCAGGGACAGCTGTTGGGCCAGAGGGTAGCATGCTGTGTTTCCGTGCCGGCAACTCAGGTTCAGAGATTAGCTCTGGGAGCTGGCTGGGCAGCACAAGGATTGGTGGAACACATCATTGCTCGGAGCCTGGGAAGGTATGGTGCAGTGTTCTGTCACATGGTGGACACATTGTGCTGGTTTGGAGAGCTCTATCTCACAATTGGTTCACATGTATGTCATGGCCTGATGGTGTTACGCAGTGTGTCAGGGAAAGCAGATTGACATAAAAAATAAGTTTTGCAATAACTCATCTATTCCATTTCTAATGGGACCTGTATGAATGAGGATGCAAGTTCATGGAAATAAAATATATATGTATATATATATATATATATACAAACACACACACACACACACACACACACATACATACAGTATCTCTGTCTCTCTCACTACACACACACACATTTGTATGTATGTTACAGATTGCATATAAATATATAAGTGATACAAAGTGGGAACCTCATGAGTGGTATAGAAAGCACATACAAATATATTAAGTGATAGACAGTGGAAACCTCATTAGTGGGATGGATAGCATGCATTTAGAAATACCTTATTTATCACATAAGATCCCCTCTGCATATGTCATTTATTTAACAGGCTAGGACCTTAAGGGAGAGACATTTGTTTTGCTTTTTAGGCATAAAATTATTTGTATAATTCTGTTATTTTTTGAACTAGTGTAACTGTGCTTTTCACCATCCTGACTGCTATAAACACTGCCATGAAAGTGAAGTCAGGATGACAAGCTGTCACCGTGATGTGGTAGTTTGTTAGTGCCGCAGAACTTCTGCAGAAATTACAAACCGCCGCCACAGAAGTTCTGTGGCAAATGGTAGTCTTGCCGCAGAACTTGGTACCACTGTGCTGCAGAAAAGTAGGGGCCCTGGTGTAGATGCTGATGATGAATGTGATGATGATGATGATGATGATGATGATGTTGCTGTTGATGCAACATGCAGTCCACATGCTAGCATCCAAGCAGAAGATGTGGATGTGTGTGATGTTGATGAATATGATGATGATGTAATTGACCCCAGTTGTGAACTGGAGAAAAAGAAATTAAAAGTGGCTGTGTCTGAGTCTGTTTGCAGGAAACCCCCCCATAAAAACTTGTGATCTACCGTTTTTAGTTGATGATGATGATGATGACCCAATAATCAATATGATAGGTAGTCGTGGTGGTCAGTTGCAGTCCAGGTGTGCAGTGCCAGAAACATCACATGCCCCCCACTTCAGTGCTTAAAATAACAGGCTTAAATAAGCCACATCATCATGGACATGTTAAAAGCAGAGCATCACACTCCCTTGTTTGGGATTTTTTTTTTCAAGATGCAAATGATGATTCAGTTGCAATCTGCCAGGTTTGCCATGTGCTTGTGAGTCGAGGTAAAATGGGGAGCCATCTGAGGACAGGAGGACAGCATACGCATCTTAAGAATAGGCACTTGGCTCTGTGGACCCAGCACAAGCTGGCAGCTAATACCACAGTGGGGCGTTCACCCGTGTCACCAAGCAAACATAGCCAGCATGTTATCCCCTTCCATGACTGTTAAGCCCAGTAGGAAATTAAAAGTGTGCAGTAGTGCGGTAATAAGAGCAGAGGATTACTACAGGCATGATGAGGTGGAGGACCATAATGACTTAAAATGTTGTCCAGTGCTGGTGAGAGTAGCAGTTTTTGTGGTGGTGGTGGTGGTGGTGAATGCAGTATGTCTAGAGCAAGTGGTACATCAACCCTGGCTGGCAAATCTGGCAAAATAATATCATTTCTGGGTTTGTCATCATCACCTGTGCGACTGTCTTCATCAAATGCCCACACTCCACCCCCTGCCAATGCCATTCATCACAGAGCACAACCATTTGTGACCAACAACACACCATGTGTAAACGTTTAAGTCAGCCCATGTTACAGAGTGTTTTTACGCATAAGCTGAAGTACCCCCCCAATCGTACAGTGTCACATGAGCTTAATGCTGCTGTAGCAGAAATGCTGGCAATTGATATTTTGCCTTTCTCCTTTGTGGAGAATTCTGGGTTCTGGGAGTTTGCTGCATATGCCTGTCCAAAATGGAAAGTCCCATCCAGGACATACTTTTCTACCCGTGCTGTCCCCGAGTTGTTCCGCACTGTGACCGACTCAGTAAGACATGCCCTTCAACATTCCTCCTCTCCATTCATCCATTTAATTATGGATATGTGGACAAGTGGCAAAACAGCAGGGAGTTCATATCTTTGTATAACTGCACACTGGGCGTAGGTGCCGGGGGTTGTTTGTGATGTTGGTAGTGTGAATAATCAGTGCAGTAAGGTGGATTGTCGTGGTAGCAATCTTCCTGGAATTCACCAGCGTGCAACAATTGCTATGCACAGTGTGACCTGATCATACACTGGTGAGAACATGTTGGACATGGTACTGACTGAAATTGACAGATGGCTAAACCCTCTGTCCCTGAGAGCTGGGTTCATAGCAAGTGACAATGGGTCAAATGTGGTGAAATGCATCACTAATGATGTTTTTTTTTCATGTTCCATGCATGGCCCACTGTTTAAATCTTGTAGTTCAGGAGTTTCTACAGCACCCTGATATAAAGGAAATGCTGGCCATAGAACAACATATCTGCTCTCACTTTTCAAGATCTGGAAAGGCCCGTGACCAACTGCAGCAGTTGCAGATACCAAACAGCCTGCCTCAGCACTGCTTGAAGCTGGAAGTTGTCACCCAATGGAACTCCACGTTATACATGTCAAAAAGGTTGTATGAACAATATATTGTTAAGCACACTAGCTGTGACAGTTCCGAGGCCTCCATGTCTATGAAGACTGAACAGTGGCACCTCATGGACTCTGTAATAACAATTTTTCTGCCTTTTGAACATGCCACACAGGCATTGAGTGGCGAGTCTGCCTCCATTAGCCAATCAATTCCACTGCTGCGGGTGCTGAGGCAGACATTGGTGAATGTACAGCATAGCCTTGATGTTGCCAGAGACAGTGGTAGCAGTATGCTGCTGCAACACATGCTGACAGTATTCCACCATAATCATCAAGTTGTGAGCATTCTGCGTAGTGACAACTTTGCCACAGCAACAATGCTGGACCCTCGATACAAATGTGGAATTGCATCAGTACTGGAGGGAGGGCCTGAACAGGTAAAAAATATCAGTGGTCAACTGGTGCGCTTGGTTCATGGGGCACAGAAGTCACGTACCAAGGTCAGCAAACCTCAGCAGCATAATCCGGCTGAAGGTGTACCTGGAGGACGATCAAGCATATCCTGCAAGGGGAAGGGGACTGTTGTTCCAGGTGGTGTGTCATTCAAAGCGGGTGGCGTCAACCCACTTTGGGATGCTCTGTCCCAAGTGGGTATTTGAGAAATTAATGATTCAGAACAGGATGATGCATCAACAATTGGACTTAGTGCGGCACAGACAATGGTTGAGTCATATTTGTCTGAAAACAGGCATCTGACAATAAGTGAAGATGCTCTTTTGCACTGTATGGAGTGGAAAGGACAGTGAATGGCCAGAGCTGACTGCAGTGGCACTGAAGTACCTCACATGCCCACCCTCCAGTGTAAGTGTTGATAGGGCATTCAGCTCAGCAGGTGCAATAGTTAGGGATCGTCGGACAAACCCGTCTCCTGCAAATGTTAGTTTACTAACATTCATTAAAATGAATGAGAGGCACATACCAGCCTTGGTATTCGTACCCCGGCCTAGTCATGGTGGTCTTGCTGATGTGGAAATGGAGCATCTTCGTGGTACTGGCAGTGGCTGCCTGAAATGGCCCACCACTGACGTAGATGACGACACAATGGAGAAAGAATTTTCCAGTGGTCAGACTTCAGACATCGATGACTGTAAGGCCAGTTTTCTTTATGAGGATGATGATGTGGTTAATGTTGGCAGGTTTTAACTGCAGTATTTAAAAGGTGGTGTGCCCCCCCGGACAACCACCACTGGAACTGATGTTATCCAAGTCTGCCACCATGAGTCTGTCTGCCCCCCGGACCACCTTCACCACCACCGGGACTGATGTTATCCACTGCCACCATGAGTCTGTCTGCCCCCCGGACCACCTTCACCACCACTGGGACTGATGTTATCCACTGCCACCACTGCCACCATGAGTCTGTCTGCCCCCTGGACCACCACCACCTGGACATGAGTCTGTCTTCCCCCCAGACCACTGTCACCACTGGGACTGATGTTTTCCAAGTCTGCCACATGAGTCTGTCTGCCCCCCGGACCACCACCACCACCGGGAGTGATGTTTTCCAAGTCTACCACCATGAGTCTGTCTGCATCCTGGACCACCACCACTACTGGGACTGATGTTATCCAAGTCTGCCACCATGAGTCTGTCTGCCCCCCAGACCAGCACCACCGGGACTGATGTTATCCAAGTCTGCCACCATGAGTCTGTCTGCCCCCCAGACCACCTTCACCACCACTGGGACTGATGTTATCCACTACCACCACTGCCCCCTGGACCACCACCACCTGGACTGATGTTATCCAAGCCTGCCACCATGAGTCTGTCTGCCCCCTGGACCACCTTTACCACCGGGACTGATGTTATCCAAGTCTGCCACCATAAGTCTGTCTGTCCCCCAGGACCACCACCACCACTGGGACTGATGTTTTCCAAGTCTACCACCATGAGTCTGTCTGCCCCCCAGACAATCACCACCACCACCACCACTAGGACTGATGTTATCCAAGTCTGCCACCGTGAGTCTGTCTGCCCTCCATGGACCACCACCACCAGCTTCTTAATATTTAAACCATAAAGGGAGTATGTGTACTCATGTTTGTTATGCTGCTTCACTTCCTTTAGTTGTATGTTTTATTTTCTGTAGCTTTTCAGAGTCGCAATGGTAAAATACATACAGTACACTTCTTTTGCTTCTTTTACAGGGTAACAAAAAAAGGCTCCATCGCTAAAACTCGTTGGGAATGATGCTGTAGCTGTACTGTACAGAGAGGAACTGAAGTAATATCCATGTGAAATCCATTCTGGTAAGTATGAAGATTTTATTTCATCCGTTTCATTGTTTTGTAATGACTGCAGCAAATATTGCACACAATAGGTTGTGTTAGTTGACAAGATGTGTCTTTGAAATGTAACTTGACTTTAAGGATTGAGATCTGAGAACCAGGGAGGGACACATAACAATTAAGTTTTAAGAAGTCATTCATTTATTTTTTTAGAAAACTTCCAGATGCTTTGTTGTTCTGACAAAGTGGCCTTATCCAAACAAGTTCTTCAACATCAACCCCCCGCCCCGGGCTGGGTCGCACATGCAACATGCAGAAGTCATTTCATTAGATGACCATGACCATCACACCAGACTGGAAAAAGATGCAGATGAAATCTTTAAAGAAGTAAGAAAATAAGTAACCATTACAGACAAACCTGCAAATATGCTTCCCCCCCCCACAAAAAAAATACTTACCTTCATGTGCTTGACAGTTATCCTACTCATAAAGTTCTAATCGAGCACTGGAATGTGCACACCCTCAGTATCTGTGACCTGTGATACAGAACAATACCATGAGTACATGTCCATGTCAACCCCCCATCACCTACAAACTACAGAAATATATTTCTATATATATATCAACTCACCAAGGCTACTATTAGTGTACAGACAAAGGGCACCCTTCCATCCAGTTGAGATGATCACATTGCATTTGCTCGAATCACAGCACATGTTGGACCAGCAACAGTTCTCTCACGGTCATCATTTTAGGGGCACTGTGCGCATGAGTGACTGCAGAATTAATTCTGAGGTACTTTGCATGTGCTGAAACAATGCCATTTCACTTCATTACCACTTGTCAATTTTCTGCACGGAAGCAGGATGCATTCTGGGCCTGCAGAAAAAATCTGGGGGCCCTATGCCACTTTTATGCGCATGACTGAGTGCACCATTAATTCTAGGGGACTTTGTATGTGCTGAAACAGGCTCATTTCACTTCATTACCTCTTGTCAATTTTCTGCACACAAGGAAGATGCATTCTGGACTTGCAGAAAAAATCTGGGGACTCTGTGCCACTTTTGTGTGTTCTGTGATTGTTGCTGTGAGCTCATGATGTCATACTGACATTTTTACAATTAAAGCAGCATTGCAAGAATGTCCTCACATTTCTGAACTGTACTTTTTTATGCTACTTTACATTGCCACAGCCACCACTACTTACCTCCGAGTCGTGACTTGAATAATATGATTCTTTTCACAATTTATGTCTGCTTTACTTACTTGACTACTTTTTTCATGTATGAAAAAAAATGACCACGTCTTCCAATATTGTTCAGACCAGCTTTGTATTTATTTGCAGCTGCTTTTTAATAACTATTGTTCCGTGGTGTCATAAAACACTGCCTGGTGCATAACTGCTAATTAACAACAGAAGTGATATATAACAACTACTTGATGTGATGGAGAAAAGCAGAGGAAAACAATGACAAAGACCTGGTCAGCACCAATTGAAAAGGAAAGCTCCTTTCATTATTTCACATGTGATAAAAGGTAGTACAGCAGACTCAACGACTGCAAATTATCGTATCATTCCAGTCAGTCAGGATGTAAGTAAAGGAAGTTGTAGCATATCATTAAAAAATATAGGTCAGAGTTATCAACAGATTGTTGCACTGCTGCTTTACAGAGATTCACCACATTACATAGTCATGGGGATGCACATAAACTAATATGTGGGGTCATTACTACCACCGGAATATTTCTTGCTCCACAGAGTGCAATATATTTCTGTGAAAACTACCCATAATTTCATTACAGTGAGTCACGTGATGGAGGAATTACTAAACAGAAAAGCCACCCACTTTCTGCCACCCTTTCTCAGCAACATTAGGACATGATGCCGGGGGAGCGCAGGTGCATGCTCCACTATAGAGAATGTCCGGCATTTATCCCAACCAATGTTTCCTTATGTTATAAAATTCACTTTGTGGTGAAATGCGGGATGTTCCCACTAACAAGGATCTTCTTATTGGAAACGTAGCCACACATTTCACCACAAACTGACCATTATAACATAAAGAAACATTCAGAAACCTGCTGGACAATCGGATATTCACTGTAAGGAGCATGCACATGTGTTCTCCCTGCCATCACATCCTAACGTTTCTGAGAAGAGAGGCAGAATGTGGGCAGATTTTCAGAATGGGAATTCCTCCATCATGTGACACACTGTAATTAAATTACACCTGGTTTTCACAAAAATGTATTGCACTATGTGGTGTAAGAAAGATTCACCTGGAAGGGAAAATGTGTATGATTAAACAATAACAAACAAAAAACTCACAAAAAAGTACAACACAGTAGTGGGGTGGGGTCAGGGGTGGGGTTGGGTGTTGGGGGGACAGAAAACAATCCCCTGACTTACTATGGCCATGGGATGCCATGGTGTTTCAGCAGCAGGTGCAGCATTGAAAGTATTTGCTGCTGCTGTGCTTCCACTCTGTTAACCTGCTGCTCCAAAGCACTGAAAGGCTCATTATTTTCCTTAAGCACTGCCCACACCAGGCTGATGACAGACTGGCATGCAGGGACTGTGGTGGGGTCCACTGCAGCAGGTAATCCAGGTAGTGGGGCTGGTGATGGACAGGGTGGTGCAGGTGGCGGTGGTGGTGGTGGTGGAGCAGTTGATATAGTAGCCCTCCTCCTCCTGCTGTGGCAGTGACTGCTGTGAGGCACATCTCCCACCCCAGTAGTACCCTCAGCCACTGCCATGGAAGGGCCAGCAGGTGGATGCCTTGCCCCTTCTGTGGCAGCCTGCCACTCTGCCCTGTGGTGGTTCAGCATGTGGGTGCTCTGGCCACCGGTCCCCAAATGTGTCCCAGGGAGGCCATGGTGCACCAGCACACCACACACATGGCACTCCACCATTGTGCTGTCTCCCTCCACACAATTAAAAAACTCCCTCACTGGGGAGCTGCGGGGGGGACCAGACACAGTCCTCACACATCGGGCACGAGTCCCACCACCACCTGCAATTGCCAGGGCCACCTCCTGCTGCTGTGGAGGTGGTGGAGGGGTGCAGCTGGAGCCCCAACAGCTGCTACTAGTGGTGGTGGTGGTAGTGGTGGTAGTGCTGGAGAAGGTGGACGCACAGCAGCCACTGGTGGCACTGGTGGTGCTGCTGCTGCTGCTGCTTCTGTTACTTCAGCGGGGGAAGCAACACTGGCCAGGAGTCTGAAGCTGTCCAACATCACAAGACCACCCCATCCCCCATGGATCCGCACTCCTCCCCTCCTAACGCACCCATGGGCCAGCGACTCGCCTTCTCCTACATGACCCTCCATCCTCCTGAGTCCACGGGATGGCACAAACACACCAACAGTGGACACACACACACACACAATCAGTTACACACACAAAACAAAACAAAACTTATACAAAAAAATTCACTAACAAAAAAACGCTAAGACAATACAAAAACAAAATAAAATAGCTTTAAAAAAGCTATTTGTTCTGGATTCTGGCAGTAAAAAGAAACAAAAGCCAAGCAAACTCCTCTCCTCTTACAATATTGCTTTCTTCCTCTACAAATGCAGAGGAGAAAGTGAAACTGCTTCTCTGACTCACTTCCTTCCTGCCTGGCTAAAGCATGTGACTTATAGTACTGCAAGCCATGTGATGTGCCTATTTTCTTCTCACTTTGCCTTACTTCGCCTTAAGGCATAATGAGAATGCAAAGTGGTAACAATAACATGAAGTGAGCACTTTACAGGGCCAATTTTGCACTGTGCTTCGCGGATGCGAAGTGCCCACTTCACGTCCACTTCGCGAGCGGATTAATAATTCACTGCATCTCTACTGATTACTGTGTAAGGTGTGTGGCTTCAGTGGTCAGCTACTTTGTGTTTCCCTTGGAAATAAAGATTTCTCATTAATACATGATCCCCAGCCTTTAACTCTTGGGCTTTAACTGTTTTATCATGCTGAACTTTGTTAGCCAGATTTTTCATTGCAGCCATGGTATGGGTGAGCTGGTAGGCGTGATTGAGTTGTGCTTTTAATTTCTTGACATACTGTAGATAATTGTTGGATTGAATTCCATCTGGCAAGACTCCAAAACAAACATCAACAGGAAGGCATGCCTCTCTACTGAACATGAGATGAGAAGGCGAACAACTTGTGGCATCGTTTTTGGTGCAATTATAGATGTGCACAAGAGAGCTTATCTGCTGACTCCACCTGGGTTTATCTTTGGGATGCAGAGTGCCAAGCATATCCAGTGGAGTTCTATTAAACCTCTCCAACTGCAGATCTCCTTGCGAATGTAGGGAGTGGTTCTGAATTTTTTCATACCCCAGACAGACAATAATTCTTTAATACATCTGCACTCAAAGTCTCAGCCTTGATCCAAATGAATTCTTTGAGGGGCACCATAGTGAACAAAGAACTTCTCCACAAGAACTTTTGCTACTGTGCCTGCTTTCTGGTCCTTGGTTGGGTATGCCTGTGCATACCTTGTAAAATGATCTATCACTATGAGTACATTGCCAATGTTCCTTGAATCTGGCTCTAGGCTCAGGAAATCTGGTCTCCGTCTGATTCAAGAGCTTCAATATCAGACAGTTTTACAATGCCAAGAGTCACTACTAATACAAGCTGCCTGACCATGACCCCTCACACCCCACCATTTACTCTACCACGTCTTCTCCACTCAGCATCCCCTCAACCCCTATTTCTCCCTATACCTCATTGCACTTCTTCCCCCACCCTTCACCTCCACTGCTGTACCTACGTCTATCTCGTACCTCCTTTCTTCACCCCACTGCCAGCTATCCCCATCCCTCTGAGCTACTGACAAGCACTTTGTGGCTGCTTATCCCCCCCACCCTCATAGTGTTTTTCTTGTTATTTTAACTTGTACCTATGTTTTGAGTTATTCTGTCAGTTCTGAATCCAAGCTGTATTGTTCATTGCGATGTACCTTTGCTTTCTCCTATTGTACTTTGTTTTGTGATCTATGATATGGAACCTTTGTAAAAGAGCTTGTGCTCA
Organism: Neoceratodus forsteri; assembly: GCA_016271365.2. NCBI lineage: Eukaryota > Metazoa > Chordata > Ceratodontiformes > Ceratodontidae > Neoceratodus > Neoceratodus forsteri. The sequence goes on from CM057453.1 coordinate 1,285,857,936, forward strand.
AAGGTCTTTTCTGAATCACTAAGTAAATACATAAATCTATACATATGAGGTCCATTGGTGCACTAGTCATTATGTTGACCAAGAGGGCTACTCTCTGAGGCTGAGCCTTGCATTGGAGACACCTACTGTAAGTCTTTATGCATTGATCAATGTCCATACCCATTTTATGCCAGTAGAAACGTGCACGGGCCAAGTCCAGGGTTCTCTCACTACCTAGATGCCCCATTTCATCATGTAGCGCTCTCAGCACAACATGTTTAAACACTGTGAGCAGCTCCAGCTGTCTTTTCAAAACTTCTCCTTGATTATCAGTCAATTCTTTGTATAGCAGTCTCTCTCTCATCTTAAGTTTAACCCCTTTTCAAAACAACAGAGCAAATTTTGGGGGTCAGTGGACTGCAATGTTGAGATATGTTCTCCCTTTGTGAGGGCATTTAGGACTGGTCTGGTCATTGGGTAATACTATTGTTCTCTTTGCAGGTCAGCTGGAGTTAACTGTGGCAAAGTACTTAGATCTAAAGTGGCAAAGTTACAATTGGCCACTGGCAAGCAAGTATCAGGAGGTCCCAGGCAATTAGCCAAGCTGTCAACAATTTCAGCAAATGAAGTTTCATCTCTATCAAACTTATGGCACAATGTTTTTACAGAATGGTCTGACATTCAAACCCACTTTGGCTGGAAGCAGATCTCCTGGATAAGGCATCAGCACTGACCCGATTGAGGCCAGGCCAGTACTCCCCTGCATAATCATATGTAGATAATGCTGAGAGCCATCAGTGTCCAGTAGCATCAAGCTTTGCAAAAGTATGAACATAGGTTAAGGGGTTGTTGCCTGTTTAAACCAGTATCTTAGCACCATACAAATATCTGTGTAAGTGTTCCACAATTGCCCACTTGAGAGTGAGACATTCCAGTTTATGCACAAGGTAGTTATTTTCTGATGGTGTCAGACTGCTACTGGCATACACCACTGGGTGCAACACTTTGGTATACTCTTGGTAAAGCAAAGCCCTGAGGCCACTTAAGCTAGCGTCAGTATGCAGCACATAGGGTTTGGATGGGTCTGCATATGCAAGAATAGGTGTGTGAGTTAGTTGATAAATGATTTTGGGAAAAGCTGCATCACATTCAAGAGTCCATCTTGAGCCAAAAGTTTGTGAGGCCAGAAATAGGTTTTTTCAACCTCTTTCTCAGTGCCTTTCTTGTACTTTTTCTGAGTGTGGGGTAGGTACCCTTGCATTAAATTCAACAGTTGATGCACTACTTTGGTGTAGTCTTTGACAAAAAAGTGATAGTAACCACAACAGCTCAGAAATCACTGCAGCTTCTTCAACTTGTTTGGCTTTGGCCAGTCAGCTAATGCTTTCATCTTGCTAGGATCAGTCTGGATGCCTTCTGATGACACAATCACTTCAAGTGCAGGGCCCCACAAACTTTCCATAAGTCTTTTCATTTTCTCTGGTTCTACACATTGCCACTCTTGGACCATGGGGGATGCATTGTCCATACTAGTCTGTACATCATCCTCCCCACTCAGAGTGGGAATAGTGACAGAGAAAACTCTCAGTCTGTGATATGAGTCCAGGTTGACTGAGGGTATGAGCACTGGTGAAGGCATGGGCAAAGGTGCCAGTGAGGGAGCTGGTGAAGGAGCAGGGGAGAGGTTCATAGGCAGAACACTCCCCGGGGTCCCCAAGGTCTTTTTTAAATCTTCCCAGGTTTGTCCCTCTGCTGCTAATAATTTCCCAAACTTACCTTTAAATTCCTCTAGCTTGGGAGATCCCCTACGTGGGGATGCCCCGCTATGCATAGTGATCACTCTCCACCTCACTTGGGTCTCATCAGGGATAAAAACAGGGGATGCCTGCTCAGGGTCCACTACAGTGCTGCAAGCTATTAGTGCTGCTATACGTTGCCAAAACAAATTGGAATTTTGCTCTTGTACAGTGGCTTTACCTACACATTTGACTTTATTTACCACCTCTTCCACAGCAGCCACGTTGGTACACAAAGTGATATCTAACAGCATCAAAGCCTTATGAGGATCAACCTCCTCAGTTGCACACCACTCTATCAGGAGATGCACAGCCATTTTATGGGCAGGGATCCCAAGTATAAGTCCAGCCTCGTCCTCCATTTTAATATCAGTACTCGTAGGAAGAGAACATTGCAGTCTTATATTTTAGCCAGTAGGGGGCATTGGTCCCAGTGGTGCCTCCAGGTTTGTAACCATGGTGCTATTATACCAAGGGCTACTACCTCTGCCTGCTTCCCTATCTGCAGATTGAGGGGCCTGAGTTCATGATTAGCTGCTATTGGGGTCTCCCTACCTGCAGTGTGCATACAATTTTGGTGCCTTCACCCAGAATAATGCATAAGTGGGTTATTATCAAAATTGGTACAGCCCTCTGGGAAGCTACAGCTACCCACAATCCTGCCTAGTGACCTTTTACCCTTAGTTTTACAAATGCAACACTTAAGAATTAGAATACAGGCTAATACCAGCATTAATGATATGCTCATGCACAATCCACTTACCAACTGTGTTCAGTCTCTTGGCTTTCACTCTGTAACTCCCTGTAAAAGACAGTTTCAATAACACAAACATGTACCTTCAGAACGCTTTGCTAATGTCTCGGTAACCTAATGATATACTCACAAGCCAGGCTAACAGTAAAACAGTAAATCAGGTTTAATGAGGGGGCATGAACAAGGGAGGGGCAAGAATCTAGGTCAATTATTATGTTTCTGTACTGAGACTGGCCTATTTACTTTTGATCATTTTAGTCCCTGAATTTCTCAGTCTTTGCAACTACTGGGTACCCAGAGTGGAAACAGGCATACCTGAAGTGGTGCCACGGGTTGGCTGGTGTTGTAGCTGTTGTTGGGGCCCTTGATGGAATAAAGGGTGATTAAATATGAATAACACACTTGTAAATATATATATACCATTTGTAATCCTGGCTGGCTGGCCCAGTCACATTTAAACATTTTAAGTTGGCAAAACAAATCAGATGATACCATTATACAATTGATGCTTTGAGGCTTGGAGCTACCCTGTTTGTACCCACTGTACCCAAGAGAAATGATTCTGCAGCTGGTGACATGGAAGACCTTTGACTCTTTCAAGCCGCTGATGGGGACCAGGGCTGGCATGACTCACCACTGCTTCACAGTCTTTCTCTGTAGGTGGCCACAGCCTGTGTGTAGCTGCATCACAGAGGCTGATTCCCCAACACAGTCTCTCACCAGGATGCTGGTGATGGTACAAGAACAGTCTGGCAGGGCCATTGGTGGCATAGGCCCAGGCTGAAGAAAGTGTCTTCTAACAGTTTAGACTGTATGCTGGTAAACCCTCCTGCCAGATTTGTGTAAAGTCCTTCTCTGCACAAGGTTGGCTCCTGAGTCCTAGGATCAGTGTTTTCATACACGAGGTAGGCCAGTCTTGGTGACTGAAAAAACAGCAAACTTTCTTTTTCTCAGAAAACGGATGCCTTTTCTTCAGCTTTCTGCTGAAGAACCCTCTTTGGGTGCTTAGCTGCAGTCCTGGGTTCAATCAATCCTGTTCGGGGCTGAGCTTAGGCCACTGGATGCAAACACGGGTCTCCTTTCCTGCAGTTTCCCTCAGCCCAACTGCCAGCTGTGTCCTTCTTGGTGGCTCTAGCTAAACTGACTCTCTCTCTCTCTCTCTCTCTCCTTCTCTATCTCTCTGTCACTCTGGCTGAACTGAACTGCTGTTCAAAAACAGTTTTGGACTTGTCTGGTTTCCCTGTATTTTGATTGGCTGTGGGAGCTGTCAATCACAGTTCTAGTGCTCCCATTAATGTATTTAGGTGCCAACAAGGAAAGTTTACAGTTTCACCCATAAGTCTTCACAATTAGGACCCCCGAGGACCCCTTGCTTCCGACTGGCCCAAGGCAGGAGTCCAGGACCAAAGATGGCAACTCCCATCAGAACGTTCGGTGCTTGCAATGTAATTGACTTGTTTATTTAACAACAATAAAGAGGTAGAAATATAAATTTACAGTGCTATAGAAAGGGCTCCCTCTGCTCTATAATCGACAGCAGAATGGGGTGGATTGGAGCAATGCCTGGCTGGTTACAAGCCTTGATTTACTCAGACTCAGCCCAGGCTGTTTATGCTATACAACCCAGCAGGAGCTCTTAAAGGGATAGCACAGTAGCAGAGCATTGCACACACACACACACACACACACACACACACACACACACACACACACACACACACACGCAGCAGCAGTATTACCACATTACTGTACATGGATTTGGCTTCTCTTGCTGGACGTCTGCCAGGCAGTGGGCATTAGAGGAGCCCAGGGAGATACTTAAGGTAGGCCCCCTGAATTGGGGAAGGGGGTTATTTATGCCCCTTTCCACATTACAAAAAAAAAATGAAAGTACAAGAAAATTCCAACTTTATCTGTTAAAGGATAACTACTGGCACTGATGAAGCTCTGACTGCTGCAAAGATTGTGGCTTCAGCTTACAGATCCCCCCTGAAGGCACAGTATTAAGTGAAATATTTTTTCACCATAACACTTGTAAAAACTGCTCAAACCTCCAGTGCAGCTGGCATCTTGTCATAGTATGGTGTTCCTTCCGCTACATGATCATGCTGCTAACCATACGGGAACATAACACGCCTTTGCCCCTTCTAGACTCTGGCCCATATGTATGGAGATGTAATAATCTCCGTATCTCCCATGCCCAGTGCTATTTTAAAAAAGAAAATTGCCTAAATGACATGACATAATTCTTGCTTTAGTCCTTAAGATATCTCCTACTAGCCACAAATGTCAAGTAGTTGCCCCAGTAAAGAACTGCCTTACTGCTGCTACGTGATGCTGTTGCAGTGGTGTGCAACTGCCCAGAAAAGTCAACAAGAATCACATGAGAAACTTTCTTAAGAAATGAAATATAATTCTTGCTTCAGTCCTAAAGATTTCTCCTGATAGCCACAAATGTTTAGAAGTGGCCCAGCTCAAACACTACTTTCCTGCTGCTTGAAGTCGAGAAGAATCGCATGAAAAAAGTTCCTTCGAATCTAAACATAAATCTTGTCTTGTCTGGAAGATTTATCTTACTAGGCACAATGGTCAAATAGTGACCCAAGGCCCAAAGCACTGTCCTGCTGGCTGATACTAGTTGCTGCTGTTGCAATAGTGTGCAACTGTCAAGAGAAGTCAAGAACATGTACTTTCTTCATGCTGGTGCAGCGGTTGAGAAAATACATGACAAAAGTGGACGAGAGGGAAAATTCACCATCTCATGCTGAGAACATCTCAGGATGTCTAATAATGAGGAGTTTCGATGAGCAGTTGAACTGTTGCTAATACTGGTGATTCTGCTACTGCTGATGTTGACAAAAATGGGAAAAACAGTGATGAAAAATGATGTTTTCTATCTTGACATGGTAAAGTGTGCTGATGCCCACCGATGACCACAGTTTGATGGATAACTTTCGGTTCTGCTGCTGCTGTGTGCTTCTGGTGATAGATAGATGTTGCCCGTGCTAGTACTCATACTACTAATGGTAAGTCATTTTTTGGGGGGGTCATTTTCTGTGAGATTGAGAGGGAGATTTTAACTCATCATGTTCTGGAACATCTCGTGTTGCTGTTTCCTTGCAGGGAATTATCATATAGATTCACTGCTTCTGCTGGAAGGGTGTGTTGGCCATGGTGCTTGCGATTTGGATAGCTGTCTAGTATGGGAAAGCAAGTATCTCTTTTTTTGGGTGGGGGTAACATTGGTAACCATTTTTTCTTACTGTTTGTATTTTTCCATTTTCAGGTCTTATCACCAGAGTGAGGAAACCATGTTGCTGCATGGGTCCAAGTTATGCCTTCTTGGGCAATTCAGTATGTTTTCCAACCATGGAAGGTAAGTATTTTTGGGAGGGGGGTGGATTCCAAAAAGTTTTTGATCATGCTAACTGTTTTGTTTCCTGTTGCTCTTCGTTCATGTACTTTTCAGCAGTTGATTTTATCAATCAGTCAGTACTTTTATTGTTGAGCTTAAAAAGCCATGCACATATATAAAAATATATTCAGTACAATTTTCCTAAGAATACAGTAACACATAAAAATGTACAAATATACCATTATACAAAAAGAGTCACATTTACAGTAAAAAATTAAAAAGTTTTGATGGGAGGAAATTAATATTCATATATTTCATATTAGGAATCCACCCATATACTTTTTCTCCACTCAGCTGGAAATATTGAAAGTATTTCATATCAAGATTTGTGTTGCCATTATTTCCTTTTTTTTCTTGTTGATTACTGTAAAATATTTAGACATTCTAATTACTGCCCAGGGATCTGCAGTATGAATTAATATAATAGTCAGAGTCTCATAACTATCTTTATATCTTGGGTCTAAAAAAAAACATTTAACCAGTAGGTCCTCTCCAAGGTATACCAAGTACATTTCCATAACACGTGGTTTAAATCCTCAATACCCCCGGCCTCACATGTACAGTTTTCTTGGTCTTTAGACAGATTATTATATCTTGCAAGGAGTATAAATAACTTGAAAGCTCTCACATTTGTATGTAATAAACATTCACCTTAAATTCAGGTACATTAGTATATATAAATCAGATTTATATCCAAAACAAATATTATGGCTGGCGCACCATCTAGAAAAATGAGAATTTCTGATGGCATCAAGATCTTTTTGATTCCACCAGTTCACTATTCGTTAAATTATATACTTTTAATATTTCAAGCTAATTGTTACTCGCTTTTCTACTAATACTTTTAGACCTGATAGTTTATAATCTTGTAAAAGTTGAATAAGCCCTGGGTACCAGAATGTTTTATTACCGTACCACAAATCATGCCATTTTCTTTTTTCTTTCAAACACTCAACAGTTAAATGGTTATTGAATAACTTCATTATTCTCAGCCAAATACAAATCTTTTTGGAGTGGACTAGTGCCATTATATTATTAATTCCCAATTCTGCTCTAATGTAGGCTGCTGGACATAAAAAGCCCACTCCTAAGGTTTTCCTAAATAACTTAAATATGTGGCTGGTTAATTTTTCCATTGTTTTAGATTCCCAGACTTCAGTACCATAAAGAATTTGTGCCTGGCATTTTGGTTTTAATGCACAAATCAATTATTTTATTTATTATTTATTATTTTTTTATTATATATTTCAGATTATAATACCTATGAGTCTGAGACTCTTTTACACAGGTTCCAAATCAGAATATTAAAACAGAGTACATATGTAAGTATACAGAAAAAAGTTCCAGGAAGCAGTTGTAACAAGCATACTGTACATGTTTCAAAGAGTAAGTAAGCACTTATATTGGTAATAGAAAAGAGAGCAAACTAGTTTTTAATGCAAATAACATAGCAAGAGGGACACTAGTGGGGACTACAGGCTTGGTGGGCAGCCAGAGGTGGCTTTGTCAGCTATGATGAGTCAGCCTGGGGTAGATTTAATTATAGATAGATAGGGGAACCTTGGTCTTAAGATAGGATGGGTAGGGGAAGGATGGAGTGTGGAGGGTGGTTGGCTAGGGAGGGATGCAGGAGAGAGGTGGAGGATAGGTAGGAGAGGTCAGGGAAAAGGGGTGAAAGGTAATGGGAAGGGGGAGTTATAAAGGGGTTAGTCAGGGGGCTAGGTGGGACAGTCACAGTGGCTGCACGCAACAAGATGTTTTCTCAGGAGATGCTTGAAGGGACTAAGACTGGGTATGTCTAGAGTACCGGCTGGAAACCCATTTAGTCAACTTGGAGCATGGTAGCCAAAGGAACGCTGAGCTTGAGTGGTCCAACAGAAAGGGACTAGGAAGGCATGATTAGATACACTCCTGGTAGTATGTGAGCTGGATGGGCATGCAAGCAGGTGTTGGGAGTTTGGAGAAGTTAGAACCATGTAGATTTTCTTCCCATATAGGCAGGTGTGGTATTTGATCCTATCACTGAGGTTCAGCCAGTTTGTCCTTGCATACAAGTCTCACATATGTGTCCAGTTATGAGCACCCAAGACCAGTTGACATGCTTTATTTAGGCCAATGCAAACTCCTTTTAGGGTCATGTCAGCAACTATGCCATAGATGATTAGTCCATAGTCCACTAAAGAAAGGATGAAGCAAGTGACTGCAGTTAGGAGAACATATTGGGCCATGCAGTGTTTGTGTCTGTAGAGGATATTATCAGTTAATAGAAATTAAAATGTATTTGCCCATTATGATAAAATGGTAGAAGGGGTGGTAGTAGCAAATCTGGGCCAGAACCCTCATGTCAAATGTTATGTGGCAAAAACTATAAAAATAAATAATTTCTGAAACCTATTAAAAAGACAGGCCTGTCTAAGTCATAACAGTTAGATGTGCATAGTAGTCTAGTTAGGCCAATATTAGAAATGTGCACCCATATTTAGCTCTTTGGTTTGACTGAATCAGACAGCACAGAACTGAAAGTTGTATTATTGATGGGGTATAAAATACGAGGAGGCACTTTTGGCTTGGAGGATGCCTTCTCTAACAGAAAAGCACAAGCTTATAGCTTGTCAGTTCTCTTAACACAGGGAAGATGTGGGAAATAAATTACATGATCTAATTTGGCCAAACAAAACAAGAAAAATAGATATTTAACTGCAGTAGACACCACAAGGAATGGAGTATTCACATGGAATGAACATCTCTTTTGTCCCTTGGGCAGTTAAAAACTATGGTCAGCATTACAAATAAAATATGAGATAACCAGTTCATTAGTGGGAGAAGCCTGGTCTAATTCAAGTTGTAAGCACTACCTTTCCCCTTTATTAGAATGCACTGTGCACAATGTGTCATATCCCATAAAATACCATAATAACAATCTCTTGAATGACTTGATCTGTTTTGTTTACTGGGCATTTTCACACTTTCACAGTAGCAAAGTACAGCTGTTCTAAATGAAGCCCTATCTGTCTGTTTAAAAGCTTTATAAATCTTATCCAGATGTTTCTGTTCTACTGGGAAATGCTGCACTTATTTATAGAATGGAACAGGCGGTAAAGAGAGATACCTTACTCAGCTGTTTTGTGTCCCCATTGTCAAGGCCCAAATAATGTATCTATGCCAGAGGAAAATGTTGTACATTTTTAGCATAGTATGGGAGATACCTTGTTGTCTGAATGTCTTGCTTTTAATCAACTATTCGATATTTAAATACCATAATTGTCTTTTTTCTGTCAAATTATATTCAATATCACCCTTACCTAGACTTGAATTTGAATGCCGTAACTTAAAAACAATTTGATGCGAGTACTTTCAGTTGTTCCTGTTCTTCTACATCAGTTTTGCATTGTATGATCAACTCAATGGTATCACTGTTTTAATAAAGAATAAACTAATTATGGGCTTGATCCATGGAGCCCTCCATGGGTGTGGAGGGCTTCCCATGGTGGCAGAAAGTTCTCTCCATACACAGTGAGCACCCTGTGGCATCCAATACCACTACAAATCCGTGTTAGTGCCCCCCCCCAGCCCAAACCTACTCCACGAATATACTTATTCAGGAGGCTGGGTTAGGAGGCAAGCAGGGGACAGGACTGTGGTCTGTTGGAACCCAGAATCCTGAAGCACCTGGCTTTTGAATCTGGGAAGATATGGCATATGCTCAGGGGGAGAAATACCTCTGACATACTGGAGAAACTGGCATTCTGGTTCATAGAACAGGGGGTTCACATGACAATCATTGTGCACCAACCACAGAGTGAAAAAATGAACTCAGAAAAAAAACAGGGTAGCAGGTGACCCTGCAAATATGAGTGAGGTCAGCATCAAAAGAACTCCCAAACTAGTATTCAGAACCACTTTTCATAAAGATACTTGAAGGAAAGCTTATATTGTATATAAAACATGGAGACAGTAAAAACTCGATATTCTCTCACCCATACATAGTAGCATCAAGTGAACAGCAATGTCAGTGCGTTCTCTTGAACTGCCACTTCAAGGTATAGAGATAGCTGTGAAAACATTCGGTTTCAAAGCAAAAGGTCTACCTGTAGGCTAAAATCGGCCTCTGCAGAAGACATACATTTTTGCTGTTCAAAAATAATGCCACAAATACCGTCATGTTCAGAATGGCGTTCTCGCTACTGGTTTACATAGAAACACAGAAACGCAGAATGTGTAGGCAGATGGGGTTTGTGTGGACTATCACCCCCCAAAATCAGGCTGCTGTGTTAAGCTTTCCACACTGTCTATCCCATACCAAATTGAATTCTCTGACAGCCTTTGACCCCACCACCTGCTGGGGGAGTCCATTCCAATGTTCCACCATACTTTCTGAAAAAAAGAACTTCCTTGTGTTGCTTCTGAAGCTGCCCCCAGTTAGGTGCAAGTCATGACCTCTGGTACAGGTGCAATTGTTTATCTGAATGAGATCCTGTGCCTGTACCTTGAAGATACCCTTCAGGTATTTTAATGTCTCTATCATGTCTCCCCCATCCCTTCTTTGTTCTAGTGAGTACATGTTGAGCTGTTTTAGCCTTGCATCATATGGCTTATGATGCAGACCTTGTACCATCTTTGTTGCCCTTCTTTGTATAGTCTAGTCTTTCTATGTCTCTCCTAAGGTGAGGCCTCCAGAACTGGATGCAGTACTCCAGGTGAAGCCTCACCAGAGTCATGTACAGTGGCATAACCTTTCTTTTTCTACTATGCAACCCAAGATGCTGTTTGCCTTTTGTGCCGCCTTTTCACATTGCTTGCCAACCTTAGGTCACCTGCGATGATCACGCCCAAGATCATGCTTGTGTTTTGTTACCATCAGCTGTACACCATTTAGAAAGTAGTTTCTCCTTTGGTTGCATCTTTCTAGGTGCATAACCTTACATTTTTTGGTGTTGAACTTCAACTGCCAGTCCCCTGACCATTCTTCCAATTTCCTAAGGTCTGAGTATATCCTTTGAGTCCTTTCAGCTGAGTCCACCCTATTGAAGAACATACGAACATATGAACATACGAAATTGCGGCAGAAAAAGACCCACAGGTCTATCAAGTCTGCCTGATTGTGCAGCTCTTAGTTTCGTATCACTACAGCTGCCCCACCCCCACTCAAACTCCTCCCTTCCTCCTCTTTCCTGGTCCTTCCCTCCTTTGTATTCATGTCTGTACTAACCCTACCCTTGACTCAATCCCAACCCTGCTTAAAGCTATCCACTATTCTTTCAGTGTTTAACTCCTGTGACCTTGTTTTCCAACCCAACACCACTCTCTCTGTGAAGTGGTACCTCCTCATCTCCCTTCTAAATCTTCCCTCTTCCAACTTCAGACTGTGTCCCCTAGTGACCCTTCCCCTCTTTAAGTAGAACACTCCTCCCTCCCTGACTTTGTTTATGCCTTTCAAATACTTAAAGGTCTTTATCATGTCACCTCTTTCCCTTCTCTCTTCCAGCGAGTACATGTTGAGCTCTTTCAGCCATTGCTGTTACAGCAACTCCCCTCGTCCCATGATCATTTTTGTAGCCCTACACTGCACCCCCTCCAGTAATCTCCCATCCTTTTTGAAGTATGGGCACCAGTACTGTACACAGTACTCCAAGTGTGGCCTCTCCAGTGATCTATACAATGGTAGGATGACCTCCCTTTTCTAGAGGATATCCCTCTGGCAATGCACCTCAGCATCCTATTTGCTCTTGCTGCCGCTCTCCTACACTGTGCTGATACCTTCATGTCCCCTGTAACTGTTACCCCCAGGTCTATTTCCTCCTCTGAAGCTGTTACCAGCACTCCCCCCAGCCAGTAGCTGTTCCTGGGATTTCTGGCACCGAGTTGCAACACCTTGCGCATCTTACCATTAGACCCCAACTGCCACTTCTTAGACCAGTGTTCAAGTTTAGCTAGATCCTCTCTGAGTGCCTGCCTCCCTTCCTCATTGTCCACTTTTGCACAAATCTTTGTTGTCCACAAACAGGCTGGTAATACTCTTGACCCCCTCTGCAATGTCTCCAATAAAGACGTTGAACAAAACAGGGCCCAGCACTGAACCCTGCATTACCCCCACTCATTATTGGCCTTGACTTGGAGGTCGACCCCCCCTTACAACTACCCTCTGTTGTTTGCCCTGCAGCCAGCTCTCCACCCACCCCACCAGTTTTTCCCCCGCCCCATGTCCCTCAGCTTGCTGATTAACCTCCTGTGTAGCATTGAGTTGAAAGCCTTGCTGAAGTCCAGATACAGGATATCCACAGCATGGCCTTTGCCAACTGCCCTAGTGACCTAGTCGAAAAGTCGATCAGATTAGTTTGGCAAGATCTTCCTATGACAAATCCATGCTGTCTTTTGTCTTGCAGACCATTACTATTGAGAAAGGTTAGCAATCTCTCCTTCAGAAGGATCTCTATCAACTTCCCCCACTATGGAAGTCAAGCTCACTGGTCTGTAGTTACCCGGCTGGTCCTTGGGTCCACTCTTGTGAAGGGGCACCATGTGAGCCATCCTCCAGTCTCTGAGAACATTCTGCATCTCCAAGGAGGTGTTGAACAGGTCTGTCAGAGGGCCTGGCAAGAGCTTTGTGTCATCCACAAATAGGCACGCCTTCCCATTTATGTTGTCAGCTATATGACTGATGAATACATTGAAAAATATTGGTCCCAGCACTGAACTCTGTGGAAAACCACTTGTAACTCTACCCTCCTCTGATGGTGTGCCATTTACCAATACCTTCTACTGAGCCAGTTTTGGATCCAGTTTACAGTTTTTGGCCCAATGCCCTTGTGCTCCAGCTTGTTTTTAGCCTCCTGTGTGGTACAGATGAAAGTCTTGCTGAAGTCTAGGTACACCACATCCACTGCGCCCCCATTGTCCAATGTTTTTGTGACTCAATTAAAGTATTCAATTAGGTTAGTCTGGCAGGACCTTCCTGCTGTAAAACCATGTTGCCTTGGTCCGGCTGTCCACTGTCTTCTAAGAATGTCACCACCCTCCCTTTTAGTAGGGATTCCATCAGCTTCCCTACCACTGACGTGAGGCTAACTGGGCGATAATTTCCCACTTCTTCCCTACTGCCACTTTTGTGTAGTGGTACTACTGTAGCCCTTTTCCAGTCTTCAGGGACCTCCCTGCTTCCCAGTGATTTTCTGAAGAGCTCTTCCAGTGGGGCTACTAGTGCCTCCCTTTTGCTAGTATTTGTGGCATTGGTTTTCAACAGAAAAATTTGGGATCAGGACATTTTTGCTCCAGTCATTTATCTCCCACCATGCTCACTTCCGACATCTTGCCTCCAACTGTTCTCGCTCCCTTGCCATTTCACTCCTTAACATTTTGCTCCCGATATATATAGCAGTACTGCCACTGCATCTTCATAAGGGACATCAAGGCATAGTGCAGCCACAGCTGAGAAGAAGAGGATGACTCTAACAGATCTTCAGGTGGCCTCCAGATCTACAACACGCCAAAACATTTTGTCCCTCTCTGTCCTCTCCATCCACGGTTTCCACATTCTGAAGAAAAGTCTCATGCAGGTCCCGAACAAAGAGATCACTGAATCCACTAAACTTCAGCATCTACGGAGGGACACAGCAAATTCTGGGCGGCAATGGTTGCTGAATCCCAAGCACAAACTTCACCACCAACTCTAAGCCCCAATCCAGTGATGCCTATTTCCCTTCCATCAGGAGTTGCACCCTCTGGAATTGGACAACAGGCTCCTCTTCAATGCCCAGTCAGTTGACCACTGTCTCATAGGTACTGTGAGCTCCTTACCTTAGTTGACATCCCTCACTTTACTGTACTCTGAGAGGTGTACCTTTGCTATACTTTTGGGGCCTGCCACTATGACTCTGCTGGAAAGAAAAGGACATTTTTTCTTTACTTTATACAGCAATCTACACTCATAGAACTACCCACTGCTGCTGCATCCACACGCTGCTGAATTTAACATGACTATAGATTTTCTTCCTTATTTTATGGACAGTATTTTATCCCTTTATAGTAATACCTGCCTTCCTAGTAGGGGTGTGTGAAAAAAATTCTGAAGTCAGAATTTCAGTGAAAATCGGATTTTCGCTTCCACGAAAGTTCGGAAATCATTTCACCAACTTTTGCAGAAATTCTGCTGAAAACTGCAGAATAAATAGAAGAAATGCTGGTTAATGTATTAAACTGTGGGAAAAAAACTCAGCCGAACTGATCAGTTCTGCAGCTTATATATTAAACTGTGGGAAAAAAACCCACAGAAGTAATGCAAACCATGGATAATTACATGATATGCAGTGAAATACTAAGCAAGAAACTTTATTTCCACATGTCATGTAAAAAGTCTTCACCTCGTAATTAAATGCCACAGTACCAGGCAGAAATCCGCAGTTATCTGGTGAAAAATTGGAATTCCGCCACAGGAGAAAGAGATGAAAATTATGTGAAATGTTTGAAATTTCATGGAACTTACGCGACGGTGGAAATCTGCACTTTTGCCCACTTTCGTGTCAGTGTGGCTCAGTTGGTAGCACATTCACCTCTGGACCAGAAGGTCGTGGATTCTCAATCCACACTGGGATTGGACTTGCACCTAAAATCACTGGCATCCAAGTGCAGTATTGGGGGGTGCTGTACTGCTGGGGTGTGCCGTCCTTCAGATGAGATGTTAAACGGAGGTCCCTTCTGCCCATCCTGGTGTTGTCCTGGTGGGTGTCCAGGTGGAAGTAAAAGAACCCAGGGCACTCTTTGCAAAAGAGTAGGGAACATTCCCAGTGTCCTGGCCAACATTCCCCTTCCCATAAACTGGTTCATGCAATTATCCAGGCTGTGTGTGGGTGATGATGTGGAATATGGCCGCCACCACACATTCAGTCACTTCACTACCAGTCTAGCATTGCTTGTAAAGCGCTTTGAATGTATGAAAAGCATTATATAAAAGCTGATTCTTCTTCTTCTTACTTCCTAGTTCTTGATGCTTGTAATATGCACTAGCCCCGAATGCTCCTACACACTCCCATTTACTTTATGTACCTGTGCATATCTTTAAAGTCTGTTGCAGTGTCATATCTGTTAGAAATTTATTTTCTGCTTTTTTTACTGTTTGTGTCAAGCTGATTTGCAATCTTGTACTGAATCTTATCCCATAGGTTCTATGCTCCTAGCTGAGGACTGGATAGGTTCTGGTAAAGAGTTTGTAATCTGCATAGACAGTAGAAAACAAAAATGTTTAAAAAATGTTAAACTTCACACTGTTAATGCTAATCAGGTGGAAGTGAAATGGTCAGGAGTGAATGTGCATGGGGGCGAAACATTGTACAGGAGCAAAAGGATGGGAGTGAAATGTTGTAGACCCCAAAAAACTATGGCTTCAGTAGAGGCCGAATTCAATGTACGGGTAGATGCTTTGTTTTTAAACTGAATGTTTTTACAGCTATCTCTATACCTTGAAGTGGCAGTTCAACAGAATGCACTGACGTTGCTGATCACTTGACGCTACTATGTATGGGTGAGAGAATATCAAGTTTTTATTGCGTCTCCATGTTTTATGTACGTTAAAAGCTTTCCTTCAAGTATCTTTATGAACAGTGGTTCTGAATACTTGTTTAGGAGTTCTTTTGGTGCTGACCTCACTCATATTTGCAGGGTCATCTGATACCATGGTTTTTTCTGACCTCTGACATACTGTAATGACTCTACACTCTCCCCCTTGACATGAGTCCACAGTGTTCAGTGCCCAGATTTCCCTCTCCCAACATGGTCCCTGTACCTCCACAAGATCACTGAAAGCTGGGAGTGACTGCAGGAGAGTTTTAGTTTATTTATTTATTTTAATCCAGCCATTTTATCCCCATTGCCTCCTCCTCCCACCAACCGGTGATGGGACACATAGGTAGTTTTACTCTTTTTCTCCCCTGACACCCCGAGGCCCCAGCACACAGCCATGTGAGCATGTGGAGGTACACTAAGCAACCCATGGCACCAGGTCAGCCCCTTCCATCTCCCATAGCTGTTTGACACCCCTTCTCCAACTATGCTACCCACCGGACCTCCACACGATGGGAGTGGAATTACTGGGGGGGTACCAACCCATCCTCACCACCCATGGGAGAGGAGAGCTGCCCATTGGCATACTTGATCCTGCTCCACCCTCCCCCTCAAGCCAGCACCCCAATGACCTGAGATCGTTCCCGAATCTGGGTCCCCAGTGTAGCACAAGGTGTTGCATCCAGTGCCTCAACCCTCAGCGCCACCGGGCCGGCCCAGTTTTAGTTTATTTGAAAAATGAAATCACTTCCTTAAAGGGGTTATAGTAATCACTTGTCAGCACAGTGCAGGTGATCCAATGGTCAGCTAAGACAGGCTTTCAGTTGGAACCTGGATCCTGGCCCAGCTCCCCCTCATACCAGCTCCCATCCCTCAAGGAGCTTTGTGTGCTGGATAGGGTGCCAGGAGTCTATGAATGCTGCTCAGATGATTAACTCACAGACCAGCATTGGAGGTGGAGCTATGTAGGTGGACTATGTGTAAATTAACATATGCTAGCTCTTTTCTGAATCAGACACTTTAACTAACTAACTAACTAACTAACTAACTACTAACTAACTAATGACACATGCTTCTTCACCCCCTCAAGCAAGTCCAGCTCACAGACGGCATTCACATACACATGCCACCCCATCCACAGATGCACAGCTCCTTCCTGAGATGAGGGCAGCCAGTGGGGGTTGGGGTTGGGCAGGACACTAGTCTTCAGCTGGAAGCACAGACTGACCAGCCTGTGGATTACCTATTTCACTTGATCAAGGGATGATGGGATATGGCAGTTCCCCTTGGGCAACAGTATCCACTTTCAAAGAGGGAAGTCTTTTTAATTGAAAAACATTTGTAGCTTACCATCCCAGTCCTCTTTGTTGTGGATGCCTTGGGAATACTTGTGGTGGGTCAGGCACCTAGCAGGGTGCATGGAGAGAGTACATCAGACCACCTATGTAACATCCCTGCCCTTTCTGTGTCAAGAAAAATGTATATCCAGCCTTGGATGTGTGTGGGGGGGGACCTGACAGCCTCTGAGGCAGTGTTTAAGTGCTGAAAGGGTCAGTAATATTACTGATGGAGGCAATGGATTCTAGGGCCAAAGAAAAATTCTAGAAAGAACCAATAGTAACCACCTGCCATGTTCCCTAGGCCCATTGGAAAGGAAGCTTGTGTGTTTAATTTTGTGACCTCAATTAAATAAAATTTTAAGTAAAATCAAATCTAATTATAGCAATGAAGGTTTTATTTCTGTCATTTGATTGGCTAAGAGCAGCAGGTAGACCATACATAAATCTTTAATTTATACACATGCACAGCTTGTCACCTGCACCACGATCTCCAAAAGCTAGTCCATTCTAGAAGGTTACATTTGATTCTGTTTAACATTCTTTTTCAGTTTTGACTCACTGCCATTGCTGTCTCCACTAAGTAAACTCCAGTAACAGACAAGTCAATTTGGCATTTCAAGACACACACATAGAAACTTAGAAACAAAGAATTTGATGGCCGATAAGGACCAATATGCCCATCCAGTCTGCCCATTTACCCTACCTTCTACAAAAGCCACAGATCCTACTTGATCTCCAGCTGTACCTCCTCTTTTGAATCAGTAGGGTTCCCCTATATGTATCATATGCAGTTTTGAACTCCCCCACCAATTTTGCCCCCACCACCTCTGCTGGGAGGGTGTCCCATGACTCCGCCACCCTTTCTACGAAGAAGTACTTTCTCACATTGCCCCTAAGTCTACTCCCTTCCAGTCTTATGTCATGTCCCCTTGTTCTAGAATATCTCCTTTTCTGAAAGATGCTACCATCCTGTACCTTATTAATTCCCTTTAGATACTTGAAGGTCCCATTAAGAAACTTCCTTTTTTTATTAATTTACATCATAAATGTATTTGCCAGTCTGTAACATCTAATCCCATGCATTTTTTTAATGCTGAAGTGTCAGTGTCATGACAATACAGCTTTTTTCACAGTGCCCTCAGCAGCTGCCATGACAACCACTATTAATATTAAGTAACCAGAACATTTCACCACGGGTATTGTAACAGCAGCACAGGCTGCCATAGCAAAGCCACGAATGGCATTACCGGAAATTAAAATGAGCGATGTACAGGAAAACTAACTAGTACAGATCACTTCTGCAGAAACTTTGCCCTGTTACTGTCCAATAATTTAAGTAACTCCCCTTCAGAAGTGTCCATGACTCCTGCAGTTCTGCGTGCACACTGGGAGTAACCAGACCAATCAAGCAGCACAATTCAGGAAAGCACTTTAGTTGGGGCCTCTAATTCCAAGCTTAGTACATGACTGCTGGCCAGTGTTCTTGGCAGCATAGCAGATGGACTATTTAACAGCAAAAATAAGGTAACTGAAAAACAAAGAAAATAGCAGCAAAATAATGCATATTTCTAGACATTGCTATTAAAGCAATGAGGTATTCCCAGGGGTTACAATAACCATCAATTAATTACCCCCTTGGGTATGTGGCACGATGCTTCACCTCATGCACTTTACACCCCTAGGGGTGATTAACAGATGGCTAATGCACCCCTGCTCATTTCTTGTTGCTTAAATTACAAAACCCTATGACATTGTCACTACCTAAAGAGGCAGCAGGATGTGTCATGAACTTTCCTGTCCCATGTTCTTTCTAGTTAGTTGTGATAGTACAGTCAATGAGGTCACCATGTTGATGAAGTATGATGTTGAGGAACAGCATCAGACATGTCACCTTCCAGGTAAATTCTGTGCATCATGGCTTGTACTGTCATGTAGCAAAAAAATTCCAATGGTTAAGTAAAGTGCTTCACAAATTCAAAAAGTAGCACACTAACTTAAAATAAAAAACAATCTCTCAATACCTGTGGGCATACTGGGAGTGAAACAAGGTTGATAGGGCTGTGCAGAATGTTGAAATTCCAACAGAACAGAACTCCATGGAATTTCAGAACACTCCAGGGAATCCCATTTGTATAAGAACTGACATTTTGCAGACTAAAAGGTTTTAGTAGATTAATAATCTGCAGTTCACATTATTTGCAGAATACTATTCCTAGGTTACTTAATCTGTGAAAAATTATTCCATGGTTTACACAGAAGTGCTTTTGGGAATTCCATAGAATTTGAAGTAAAATTCTGAAAAACATTTTGGAAGTAGAATTGCCCTTCCCCACCAGTTCCGACAGCAGAATTCCGCATTCCGCACAGCCCTAAAGGTTACCCACTCCATGGAATTATGATGATTTTGGTTTGGTGGGTGTCCAGGCAAAGGGATACTTAAGATTAGAATTAATTTATTAAGTAGAGTTTATAAAACTGAAAAAAACATCCCTTTTTTAACAGTTGTTGGTAAGGTGGCATTTGGTTGTTTTAGTGAAGCATATACAGTACTGTACTTTGTTACAATTAAGGGGATTGCCTGTTAAAAGACAGCCAGGCTTGTCAGGGGTTTCCTAATGAAATGCCTGGGGGAGGGGGTGAAGGTAGTAGGAAGAACAGAGGGGGGAAGGGTACTGGGGAGGGGAGCAAGGGGAAGCCAGAGTGAGTCCTAAGGAGGGGAGGGGTACTGGAAGGAGATTGGCCAGAGGATGACTTTAAGGAGGAGATATAAGGTGATGGCAAAAGGGAAAGGCTCTTCTTTTTGCCAATTATCTCATTTGTACAGTTTGGGATAGCTGGCACATCAATTGGCTTGTTGTAGAAACAGATGGAGGACAAGAAAGAAGGTAATGCAGAGGTGGTCTGGGGAGGCCACCAGCAGGAATGGGATAGTAGGGCTTTTGAAGTGTTCGTGGTGTAGCGTGAGGTTGTTGGAGGTTATGGTGGTTTTTTTTTTTAAATAAAAAAGGTAGTAATAATCTTTAAAAAAATGTGGTTTACAGCTACTTGGCAAAAACTGGAGCCATAGGAGGTTTGTTTGTGGCTGGCGTTAGGAGTGTTTTCAGGTACAGGGTCTTGTTCATTCTGCTTGCAAGACCACAGCTGGCAGAGTTTGGAAATGGCTCTCCAGGGAGCTCCAGGTTAAGAAGGCATTCTGTGGATGATGGAGCAAGCTGGTATTGCTCAGTTCAGGAGCAGAGATGCTAAGGTGGCTTAGGGCCCAGTACAAGTTGAGAACCTGTGTTGGTGGTGGGATCAAGGAAGAGCTGGGTCATGGTAGAAGTGATTTGTGCTATGGCGGGATAAAAAAAAAGAAGGAAAGGATTAGAGAAGGGGAATGGGAAAAGAGTGGCTGGGGGAGGTTAAAATGGGATCCTGGCTCCAGTGTGGTTCAGGGAAGCAGCTGGGTTACAAGAGTGGGTGATCGGCAGGTCCACTGGAAAATTGCAGGCACAATTTTTCCGCAATTTCCTCAATTTTCACCCTTCTCCGCACAAAATCCACAATTTATTACATTTATGGAACTTTTGACTGAAATTATATAAAAATATTTAAATTCTCAAGGAAATCTACTCAGATATACTAACAATTTAGTACACAGACTTGGATTTGACCAAAACTGCACAGAGTGAGGTGAGAAGGGGTCAAATGTGACCCTGCTTTCATGTGATTCACTTCCCTGCTTTGGTTTCAGAATCCTCTGGTCATGCATATGTAGGCTTGAGCACTTAAATTCTGTGTTAAAGCAGACTATCAGAGAACTTTCTGCCGACAGAGACTGAAACAATAGGTGTGAGAAGAGGTGCAAAGTGCCTCATTCACCTAAATGAAGTCTTGACCACAATGCTTGTTTTTGAATGGTAGGGTAGATTTTCCTTGTATAAATATTTTCAATCTGAAAGGATTTTGATTCAAATGTGTCAAGAGTTTGGATGGCCTTGCTAATTATAAACTTGAATGTGCTTCTGAGGGGGTTGGTGACAATATGAACATATGAACATACGAAATTTGCCAGCAGATAAAGGCCTACAGGTCTATCAAGTCTGCTCGAATGTGCAGCTAGCACCCCTTATTCTGCAGCTGCCCCTCCCTTCCACCCTTCCCCTTCATTAACCCTCCCCCTTGTCCTGTCCCGTCCTCATTTGAAGCAGTCCACTGTTCTACTGCATACCACTTCAGCAGGTAACGCATTCCACCCAGCCACCACCCTCCCTGTAAAAAAGTGTCTCCTCATCTCCCTCCTGAACCTTCCTCACTCCAGTCTCACATCGTGGCCCCTGGTGGCCCTCCCTTCCCTTACTTTGAACAGCCCCTCTGTACCCATCTTGTTTATTCCTTTCATGTATTTAAAGGTTTCAATCATGTCACCCCTGTCTCTCCTCTCCTCCAGTGAGTACATGTTCAACTCCTTCAACCTCCTCTCGTATGATAAGTCCCCCAGCCCCTTGATCATCTTTGTTGCTCTGCGCTGCACCCCCTCCAGTAACTTAATGTCCCTCTTCAGATACGGATGCCAGTACTTCACGCAGTACTCCAGGTGTGGTCTAACTAATGACCTATACAGTTGCAGAATCACCTCCTCCCTCCTCGAGGATATACCCCTTGTAATACAACCCAGCATTTTGTTGGCCTTTGCAGCTGCCTTCCTACATTGTGCCGAGTTGTTCATTGACCCTGTAATGAATACACCCAGATCCTTCTCCTCCTCTGTCTGGGCTAGCTGCACTCCCCCTAGCTGGTAACTCCTCCTTGGGTTCTTCATCCCAAAATGCAGCACCTTGCACTTTTTGGCATTAAAGCCCAGTTGCCAGGTGTCTGACCAGGTTTCAAGCTTTGCCAGATCATCCTGCAACCCTGCCATCCCCCTAGGTCATCCACCACTGCGCCTACCTTGGTATCATCAGCAAACAGACTGATCTTGCTCTTGATGTCCCATGATATGTCTGCAATGAATATCCCAAACAACACTGGTCCCAACACCGAGCCCTGTGGAACACCGCTCGTCACTGCCCTTGGGTGTGAGAGCTCCCCACCCACCACCACCCTCTGTTGCCTCCCAGCCAGTTTCCTACCCATCTCACCAGCTTTGCACCCGCACCTGTGCCTACTAACTTCCTTCCCAGCCTTCCATGTGGCACTGAGTCGAATGCCTTACTGGAGTCCAGATACAGGACATCCACTGCATGGCTCCTGTCCAGTTGCCTAGTTACCCAGTCATAGAACTCGACCAGATTGGTTTGGCAGGATCTGCCACATATGAAGCCATGCTGTCTGCTGTCCTGTGGTCCTTTGGCCTCTAGGAGGGCCACCAGCTTCTCCTTCAGGATAGTCTCCATTAGCTTACCCACGATGGATGTGAGGCTCACTGGTCTGTAGTTTCCAGGTTCATCCTTGGGGCCACTCTTGTGGAGGGGCACCACATGAGCCATCCTCAAGTCCTGAGGTACACACCCCGAATGTAGTGAGGCATTTAATAGGTCTGCCAAAGGTCCTGCAAGGACCTCTGCCAGCTCCTTCATTACCCTGGGGTGGATGCCATCTGGGCCTGGCGCCTTGTCCACCCTCAGTGCCTTCAAACCCTCTCGAACTCTGCTCTCCATGATTTCCCCATCTATCACCACTTCCCCCCTGCCTTCTGCCATTTCTCCCACATTGGGTGTCACCCCCTCTTCTCTTTAGTAAATACTGAGTAGAAGTACTCATTTAGTGCTTCCCTTATCGCACTCAAGCTTCCACCAACCTCCTCCTTTATAATCCTTACTATGTGGTCCTTACTGCTCCTTTTCTCTGATGTACTTAAGAAGTCCTTCTCCCCTTCTTAATGCCTTGTGCCAGCCTGAGTTCCGTAGATGCTTTGGCTCCCTTACTGCCCTTGTCATCTCCTTCGATTCTGTCAAGTTCTCTCCCTGTCCTCCCCCTCCGTGTTTTCTCTTGTCTTCCTAAAGGCAGTTCTTTCCTCTTTACCTTTCCATGACCTCCTTGCTCAACCAGATCGGTTTCGTAGCCCTAGCCTTCTTGCTCTGGGCTTTGCAGCAGGTTTGGTTGCCTCCACTATCCCCAGCTTTATGAGCTCCCACCTCTGGTTAGTGTCCATACTAGATTGAATTCTGGCCAGGTACCCTTTTACCACTTCCCCATCCTCCCAAAGTCGGCCCTCCTGAAGTCCAGCACTATTGTGCCAGATTCCACCCTTCCTTGCCCATATCCAATGTGAGCCATACTGGTGGTGGTCACTCCTGACAGTGGTTCCTCCACTGTAAGTTCTCTCACAAAGTCCCCATTTGCCAGCACCAGGTCAAGGGTATTCCCTAACCTGGTTGGTTCACTGACCATTTGCAGCAGGAAGCTGTCCTGGAAGGCATCCAGCAGTACCTGCTCCCTTCTGTTCCTGGTTGTTGGGTGCTCCAGTCCACTCCTGGCATGTTGAAGTCCCCACAATCACCACTACCCTTCCTGAGGTCCTCCTGATCTGTCCCGCTAGTTCCCTGTCTAACTCCTCCATCTGAGATGGTGGCCTGTACACCACTCCATTGTAAGAATCCTATTCTTGGAATCCTGGATTTCATCCAAGTGACTCCATACTACCCTCCTCCCCTTCCTCCCTTACACACTTCAGTCCTTCCTTCACATATAGTGCCACCCCCCCATCCTTTCCCAATCACCCTGTCCCTACGAAATAACCTGTACCCTGGTACAGACAGGTCTCAGTCATTGTATTGGGTGGCCCATGTTTCCGTGATGGCTACAATGTCCACCTCTCCCTCTGCCATGAGAACCTGTAACTCTGCAGTTTTCCTCCCAAGGCTCCTAGCATTATGTAACCACCTTCCCCCTTCCCCCCATCCGGCCCTCCTTTCTTGCATCACCAATAGTACTTGCCATTTGTCCTTTGTCACTGTTATGGGGTAAGCTCATATTGTTTCCCAACCTGTGGTCTCTGCATATCTCTTCCCAACTGCCACCCCCACTCCTAGTTTAAATTCCCAACTTCCTCTATGCTCCTCCATCCTCTGTTTCAACATTTCTTTCCCTCCTCACTCAAGTGTAGTCTGTCCTTGGCATAGAGACTACTGTCCTCCCAGGTCCCTCCCACCCCCCAACAGCCCATACCCTTTAGCACAACACCAGGTTCTTAGCCATCCATTAAATTCCTCTATTCTCAGCTTTCTTGTTGTGCTTGCCTTTGGCACCGGAAGTATCTCTGAAAAAGTTACTGATCTTCCTGCCCCCTCACATAATTGTGCTAGTTCCTCAAACCTCCTCTGGACTGTATCTACTGTCTTGTCAGCCAGGCCGTTTGTTCCAAGATGTATAATTAAATGAGGCTTCTCCCTACCCCTTCTAGCATATTTCAGAACAGACTGTCCCACCCTTTCCACTGTCATTCCTGGCATGGCCTCCACTCAAATGCGACTATGCCTCTCCCCCTTGCTACCCCACCTAACTCCTCTTAGTATTGAGTCCCCCAGCACTAAGATTCCACCCCTCTTACTCCCTGCTTGCTTCCATTCATCTCCCTATCTCATTTCCAGCTCATCTTCTTCCTCCTGCACATTATTTCCCCCTTTTACCCCTGTTGCAATTCTCCCAGCAGAACTTCCCCCCGCTCCAGTTTGGTCCAGGCATTTATCAATTACTCCTCTAATTTCATCATTTCCCTCCTCCACCTTCTTCCTCTCTAGCAGTGCACAACTAGTTTCTGAAGGCCCTTCACAAATGCCCTCCTCTCTCTCGCGTAACCTGTTCTCTCTTTCCACTCCATGACTTTTGCCACTTCTTCACCTCCCCTCACAAGTCCCTATCTCCTCCTTCCATTTGTCTTTTGTCTCCTGACCTGGTTTCCCCGGCAATTGTTCTTCCTGGCCTGGGCCCCTTTGTCTCTGCTTCCCTTCTTCTGACCCTCTCCTCACCACTGTTGGCTTAAATCACCCTCCCTCATCTCCCCTTCTTCCTCCCTCCAGTATTGGGCTAAACCCACCCCCAATCTGCCTTGCCTGTCTTAGTTCCTCCTGCAGACTCTCAATCTCCTTTCTAAGTTTTTCTATGTGGTTGCACACTAAACATCCTCCCACACTCCAGGCAATTTTTAGAAAGATTGGTGCACCGCAGTTGTTGCAGCCTACCACCCTACCCATTGCTGTCATTGCCCACCAGTGACCCACCACCCTTCCAGATGCAGGATACCAAACA